>CM070736.1:24357585-25654732 GCA_036346245.1 Bonia amplexicaulis
ATCAGACCACTAGTGGCGAGGAGGCCTTGTACCAAAACAAGAGCAGCCCGACATCTGAGAGCACCAATCTTGCTAATACATATCAGTATTATGCATATTGTTTACTTCCTTCTCACTGGCATATATAATATAATGTCCAGATTATATGACTTGACGAGAATTCATGTTCTATTAAACATTTCTTTTATGCTCTTGTCATGCATATGCTGCTGGTATTATATCTTTCTATTCATGATTATATTTGGAGTTAATCTGAAATATTTGCTGAAACCGCTTTATATGCAACAAAAAAAGAACACAAATAAGTTAAAGAGTAGAATTACCATCCCACATGGAAGTCTCTTGATCTTTGAGCTGCAGCTTGGTCAGCCGTTGAACTTGTAAGACCCTCGTACCAGACAAAATCCAGAAGAATTCCAATCCTTCCCTTTTGTGTAGGCTGAAAAGATAGTTTATGTGAAAAGAATATTCATTATTGTCTGAACGTTCAAAGGGTGAATTGCATATTTTTTCCACTAGGGTTTCCGGAACTGCACATTTGCTACTAGTTTATTCTTGAAAAAAAAAGCAAATTTCTACTAGTTCTTGTCTACCTTCCAGTTCTGCCAATGTGATGAAAAAGTCTCCATAAATTCTCATTAAGAGTTAGAAAATCTTAAATCACTTGTCCTTTTCTTGCAGACATACACAGTTCTTCTTACCTGATACTTCTGCCGGTATCTCTGAACGGCAGCAGCATGGGAAAGAATGAGGTGATGTGTGACAATGTAAGGCTCAGTAGCGGAGTTTCCAGCCTTGCATTTTGTGCACCGTCCTGGAGCGAATTTGCCTTCATCATAGCCAAGAGCAGCGACAACCCTTGGTTCGTTAAATGTCATCCAGTTCTTTACTCTGTCACCAAATGTCTTGAAGCAGAAATCGGCATAGTCCGCGAATGCATTTCTGAATGATTCGATCATCAGTAGGCATTACATTTTATCATCTCAATCCACAATTTTAATGAATGCATCACAAAATTTCTACTGAAACAAAATCCTAGTCGATTGTATAAGAAGTGTGTGGGGAACAAATTTATAAAGTAATTACTGCAAATCTTGCTGTACGTGGGAAGTTATCACCCACATGTAATCTTGGCAAGTAGGAACATAGGCCATATGAGGCTTCAAATATGAACATCGGAACTAAAGTTGTGGGATCATTTGTTGTCTACTGACACAAGTTTCCTATCTACATTTTGTCTACCAAATTGAAAAATGTATAACAGTTGAGCTCTACTAATTCCAAGGTTTCTTTGAAATTTGTGTAAAAACATTGCTCTGGAAAATGTCGAAACTCCACAACGTACTGTTTAGAAAACAATGTCGAAAGCATGTAGACTGTATACTGTGATAGGTATAGCCATATTTTTCACTCTCAGATCTAATAAAGAAAAGCTAAACGCACTTACACCACTTTTCTGTTCAACAACCCTCCATATTGCACCTCTAGTGCCTCTGGTAAGTCATAGTGATACAGATTTGCGTAAGGTGTAATGCCTGCCGCCAAGCAGAGCAAATTTCAGCATGGGACCTGAAACTACTGTCACGTCTCAAATGAAAAGTATTCTTGCATGTCTAAGACATACCTATCTTCAGCATGTAGTTTATCAACCTGTTATAGTATGCCACACCTTTCCAATTTATTTTTCCAGTTCCATCTAGAAAAATGAACAGCCATTCAACAGAAACTTAGTTTGTCAGTATTGTGTCAGAAATGAAGTCCAAAATAAAGAAAAAGAAAATGATTAAAACGAACAATTCAAGGAAAAATTACATGGGAATATTCTTGACCATGAGATTGAGAATCGGTACGCATCAAAACCCATCTTTTTCATGATATTCACGTCTTCCTGCACGAACAGAGTACCGACTTCAATTCTGTAGTTCCTAGAATCAGGAGTACAAGTGCATCAAGTTCCCACACACATCTGCCGAAGCATCAGTTACTGACCACAAGGGTTGCGTCCAGTTATTATAACCAAATTCGTCTAATCTACACTTGATGATTGATTGCCAGCACCAGTTCCTCCATAGGTGCCAAACTAAGCAGCAAGTAATCGTAAGAAATGTAACTTGATTACAGCTAGGAGGAATGTCTTTTCACCTTGTAGCGGTGGTACTCGTCAACAGTAACATCTGCCGTGGCATTGTTTGCGATCTCGCCTGCTCAGAGAAAAGAGCAACGTTACTTAAATCATCACATAGTGATAAACCCATCTACCACATAGTCTGTAGTAGTTGTTCGTTCTTAACACTAATTAAAGAAGTATTTCACAATGGGGCCTCCTATCACGTGGAAGTCCACAGTGTATGGTCCTGGTGGATGCCGAGCCGGCCTGCAATTATCTTCCTCACGTGCCAACGCCTCGCAGATCTTCGTATTTTGGGCTTATTGCAATGACTTCGGGAATAGCAACAGTAGAGTAGAATCGTTGTGATGTCATCATTTATTGTGACAATTTGAAAACTGCTGCAACTGGTTATCACCGCTAAGGCGGCGAAAAAGCTACAGGCTCGTGAGGTTCTCGAGCTCGATTTGAACTTTAAATGATCCGAATTTGAACTTATCTTGAGCTCGCAAGTTTCACTGAGTCGAGCTTGAATAGTTCGTGAGTCTCAATTTGACCTTAAATAGTGATATATATTGAACTCTTACCGAGTTTATTTGAGCCGAACTTGACCTCGAACTTTTTATTATTGAAAATTAGTGTATGTTTGAATTATTTTGACTGTTATTGAGCTTACTCGAGCCGAGCTCGAACTCAAACGTTTCTTATTGTTGAAAATTAGTGCATAATAAATTATTTTAATTGTTATCGAGTTTCAACGAGCCGAGCTCGAGCTTACTCGAGCTTAGGACGAGCCGAGCTCAAACCTAGATCCAGACTCGAACCCCAACTTGAGCTCAACTCGAGCTTCTACCGAGCTCGAGCCTAAAAGGCCAGTCTCGCTCAAGCTCGCCTCATTTATAGCCCTAATCACCACGGTGTGTGTTGCAATAGTTGGCAATGAAATTGACTTTGTTGCAATAAGAGCCTAGTGCAATGATTTCTGGGCTTAATGAAACAAAATAAAAAGGGAATTGCTAAACAACACTCGAATGTTTTTTTACTGAGAGCACTCAGATTTTTTTCATGCATGCAACATTTTCACTCATGTTTACAACATTTTTCGCCCATATATACAATATTTTTCTCATGTATGCAATATTTCTGAGATATAAAATGTTGTATACATAGAAAAACTATTGCATATATGGGAAAAAATATTGCATACATAGGCGATTAATATTGCAAACATGGGCAAAAAATGATACATACATAAAAAAAATCTGAGTAAGCAGAACTAAAAAAAAAAAACACTCGAATCTCTTAGATAGCACCAATATAAAAAGAGGCTTTTTTGGCAACAAGCCAACTACCTTCGCCGCTCCCACCGTTGTGGGCCTTGTGGCTCCAGCACTACCATCAACGCCTCACCACTCGTTGAAAGAGTCTTTTCGGCAATGAATATTATCAAGACAGATTTGCACAATAGAGTAGCGGATGAGTGGTTCAGTGACTTGATGATATGCTACACTGAGCGAGAGATTTTTAGAAACCTTAATGATGATAGAATTAGAAAACGCTTTCAAAACATGAAATCTCGTAGAATACTATTGCCTCGTACTTGCACCACTACTACTCAATCCTAGTTACTGGTATGTTTCATCCTTTTTGCAATCTTTATAACTATTCACAAATACAATTTTTGATTTCATCACTAAGTTTACTAATTTTGGTGTGCAGATAATTGCTTACATATATTTATGAGCATTAGAAGGCACAATGGCACATTATCTATTACTAAGGTACAATCTTCATTGTATTTTGTATTTTTACTATGTTTCTATTCTAATTATGTATGATTTTGGATTGAAAAATATAATTCACTTTATGTTTAGCGTGTTTATCTTTTGTATATTATGTTTCACTAGCCCCTCCTAAAATTTGGTTCTGGGTCCGCCATTGATTGTGGCTCCAGCACTACCATCAACGCCTCACCACTCGTTGCTTCCCCGCAACCGTCGCCTATGACCTAAGCTCATTTGTCGGACCAAAACTGAACTCGGAAGCGTAGTTGTCGCTAATTGCCACCATCCACCCCATATCATCGACCCTGTGACCAGCAGCGCCCTCATTGCCCACCATCAGGCTACTGGCCACCTAGGTGACTAGGATCCTATTATTTTTTCAGTGACTTGATTTTTAACTGCTCTTAGCAATTAATATTTATTAAACTAATAAATCATAACTAAAACCTATAAATCACAGCATAAAAAAATATACCCTACGTCTAAAAGGTTGAAAGACCCCATGAGTTGGCCTTGTTGGGGGGAAGACATGTCAAGATCGCAGCTTGCAACCAAGGGAGACGTATTAGTGCCACCATCTAGTGTCCAGTGGACGCTTGTACACACCAAAAGTCGATCCAACGCCCGTGCGTGCTGCAGACAGGCACGATCGGACGGTAGCAGTGTCGATTTGTATAGCATATTGTTTATTTTTTTTTTTGAACGGGGGCTGTATAGCATACTGTCGGTGAGAAGATCGACCATCTGTAAAAATCGTTACCAAGCTAATTCCTTGTAATTATTTTAGAAAGAATACATTTGGTCTCAGTTAAACATGATTTTGTAATAGCTACTTCTAAAATTTTGTTTGCAACTTACGACGTGTTGATTTACAGTCGTCCTGATGTCTTTCACACGGCGCAACAAGCGCATGTGATCAAGAAACACGACGCTTCGGGTGTCAATGGAGAAAATTTTCGGACAGATTAAGACACGGCGAATCCACATGACAGGTGGGACCAGATTTTATTACCCTAACTTTCAGCGACAGGGTAAACATAATGAGACCAAGGAGGAGCTAGGGATCACATCCCAAAACTCTTACGCGTTATTTATGTCTGTGCAGCCACTGCATAACTCTGACTAGCTCTCTCTCCGAAGTTGTTTACTTGAAATACACACATCCATCTACCCTATGACGATGAGTCCATGGCACTGGGTTACCATCTTTTCTTTGTCCATATGTAGTGAATTCAAACATAAATGAAAAGTCTTGGAACTTTTTGGATGGGTAATTTGTTAAAGATGCATTTGATATTTTAGGATACAACTTATGATAATATCTAAATTCACAAAACCAAAAGAAATCTTGACCAGTAATTTATTAAAACTAAAACTGATAATTTATGATGTAGCTGATGATAAGTATTTAATGCTTTCTAAATTGACAAAGTTGATGATAACTTGAACTTACGGCTGCATTTATTAAAACTGCAGATGATAACTTTGGTTCCAACTTTTGGTAATTATTACGAATTCAGATGGTAACATAGGATGCGATTAATGGTAACTTTTGAATTTTGATTAATAATTTATTAAAATTGAATGCGGTAACCTATGTGGGAAACTAATGGTATTTTTTTAATCTTTGCAAGGTCACAAAGCTGAAGGTATTTTTCAAATTTATCATAGTAAATTTGTTAAATCTGTATACGGTAAATTAGGAAACTTATGGTAATTTGTTAAAAATTCAGATGTTAACTTAGGATGTAAATGAATTTATTTTAAAAATATTTGGACTTCACAAAACCTATAATAATTTTGAACTTTAGGCTGGTAATTTATTAAAACAAAAGATGGTAACTTATGGAGTAACTAATGATAATTTTTCAAACTTTTCAATTCACAAAGCTAGGTGTGACTTCATGTGGGGGGTGTTCGGCAGGGCACAAGCCGACTTTTGGCAGCCGCTACAATACCTAACTTTTAAACGGAGTATTTTTTTAAGACGTAGTCTACAAGTTAAACGTAGTACACGTTAAAAACTTAACATCTGTACCAGCCAAAATCGTAAGTAAGCATCGATCTCTTCGTAATCTGTACCATAAATAGCGAAAATTCAAAAATTTCAGCCAAAAGTCATAAGTCACAGCCAAAAAGAACAGTCCGTGAACAAGTGAGGTGCTCTAAGGACAAAAATACTTTCTTGTGCTACTTACTTGATATGGGTGGGACCGTGGGAGGAATTCCAAGAGAAAAGCAAACAGTTGAGTAGGGCAAAGTAAAGAGCAGGTTGTATGCATATGATGTAGCATGTTGCGCGATACCACTAAAGCGCACTTGGAAGTGCTGTAGTCGTGTCACCATATGTTAACAAGCTTGCTGCCTTGCTCACCAGGAATCTTGACGAAGGCGTCCCATATGCTGGGCCCGCGTCCGTCTTTGAGCGCCATGCCCTCCACCTGATACGCCGACGCCGCCGTCCCGAACATGAACCCGGCCGGGAAGCTCCGCCGGCTCAGCCCACCCGTCCATGCCGCCTTCGTCTTGGCCTCCTCGGCACCACGAGCACCGCCGTCGACAGCTGCTTGTGCCGCAGCTCCAGCTAAGACCAACAGAACCAAAGCGAGAAGACGGTAGCCCATGTTTTTAGCTGCAGAATTCCTGCAACTTAGCCAGTGCGGCGGTGGTGGTACTGGCTAAAGATAAGAAGAGGTAGCGGCGAGGACGAGTGACATATAGGACCGCCAAAGTTCAACTGCATTTGGCCATTATTGGTGGTATGTCTTAGGCGGAGAGGCTTGTCGGCACCCGGGGAAATCATTGTACTGGTGGACCGGGACGAGGCTACACCGCTACAGCTAGCTAGCGGCCGGTGCACGTCAAGGGTGACGCCCGCGGCAGAGGAAAACGCCGTGGCAAGTCGCAGTGAACCGGCGCACCGCACGTCCCTCGTCACGCGCGCAACGCCATCGGCGGCAGCTTTGTGCAAGTGCAAACCATGCATTTTGCACGTTTCGTGTTGTGTTGGAAGCACTGCGGGATGGCCACCGGGCACCAGCGCTGCTCCATCCCACCGACAGTGCATGCAGCAATCTACTGCAGTAATCGATTTGCCTGCTCCACCATTGCTCCATCAGCATTTGGAATACTATTTTTTTAGCGTACAAGACAGACATACACACAACACACTCACACCATACGCACACATACATATGTATTCTCTATATGTGATAGAAAATTAATCAGAGACTCAAATGACCTCTGGAATGCAGGCACACTGATCTACTTAGCGCACATACATATGTACCTATTTTTTTTATTCAAGCGGGCGCGTGTGTATCCATTTTTTTATTCGAGCGGGCGTGCGTCAAGCCAGGCTCGAAAGCGGGCTTGCTCAGTTCTCAACATTTGGGTCGAAATAAAGTGATTTATAGTTAAAATTGTAAGTTGATTGAAATTACACTGTAACTGATGGTAGCTTATTTAGCGTAAATAAATTTTAAAAAATTAAAAATAAAAAAACAGATTAACCCATCACAGATGATACAAACAAAAACGAAAAAAAAGAATCGGCAAAAAACCTCAAAAAACTAAAAAAGATGAAATTTAAAAATAGTAAAAAATAAATCAAAAATCAGAAACTCAAGGCGAAATGAACATGCCTTAGAATACTGTTTGGTTTGGACTAGGCGAGGAACTGGCTGTACCATTGCACGTCTTTTTTTTTAACCACTATTTGTGGGCATAGGATCCAGTCCTACCGACAGATTAGTAAACCGCACCATTCTTCAACAGTTCAACTCAGCTCTTCGGAAGCAAGGGCGGCCCATCCGTGCTAATGATACGCGACAGCTTCCGTGTGTTACGTTGGTCTTCGATTTGATCCTGCTGGTCTTCGGGTGTGGCGCACATGCAACAGCTAGCGCGAAACAGTTGGATAGTCTTACCGAAGAGATCTACATTAATCCTAAAAAGAGTCTGCATTAGTGCTACGTTTACATAAATCCTACGAAGACAAAAATAAGCACGGTAAGAGCATGAAAAAAGCCACAATGGCAACTATATATGCAGAGCAGTTTTCTGATCGTTTTGTAAACAGGAATGGAGTCCCCAGCAAAATAGCTAGCTCCATCGATTTACTGACCTGCCTTGTTATGCTCACCGCAATCCCACTCTAGTTTCATTATTAGTAAGTTAGCCCCATGTCTATTTTTATCGTCCTGATGACTAGAGTGACATCCCTTTGTTCAAAGAAAGCCTGCCTGTTCAACACAACGACAGTCTAGGCAGGGTAAAGCGAAACGAATTGGTGGTGGCACGTTGCATCGTATGTCAGGAGCAGTAAATCAACCGAATCGAAAGCATGAAACAAGCGACAACGGAAGCTACGCGGAGCAGTTTTATGATCGTCTCCTAAAGACAAATTAGCTCCATACACGTCCCGCCAAAAAGCATCTCCATATCAAGAGCAATTTAATGATCAGCCTTGTTATGCTCACTGCATCCCAAGTACGTTGGCAATCCCACAAACAGTTCATTGATGGTGGCACGCTGCATTGTATGGCTGGAGCAATAAATCAATCGTATACATTGACAGAAAAGAAGAATGCTTTTGCACTCTACTAAATCAAGGAGCGCTACAGCTTAACTTTTCTACTACTGCCAGCATATATTGAGCTCCGCAATCTGTAATCAACTGATGAAATAGCATACAAAGTTGTGCATTGTAAGCTCTACTCTGTATATATCAGCGTACCCTGCTAACGTAGCAAGCCAAGCTATCTTCGATCGTAGACCCATGGTGATGGTGTAACCTGGCACACATACCTCAAGTTGCTGAGGCCTCCTTGAGCTTCTCATCATCTCCACTTGCACCGCCATTACCATTTTGAATAAGCTTCTCCTCTGAAGGTAGATTTTTCATTATTTTTCTAGTCGGTCCTGAAGCATTCCACAAGTACCATACGCGCGATTTTGGAGGTGGCACAGCTCCCGCCATAGGAGCCACTAACCCCTGTTTCCCCTCATCTATAACGCTGTCAACTATCCCATAATCCTTGGCTTCCCATGGACTCATGAAATAGTCAAACTTTGTGTCCTCGTCAATCTACAAGAAATGGCAAGCAGTACAACACAGTTTTCTGTTGCTGTCCGAAAAGCAAAGCATAGTGTAACAAGTTCTGAAGGAATGAAGGATTACCTGCTCTTCAGGATTTCCAGTGATTCTTGACATTATTTTATTGATCTTAATCTTCTCGTACATCATCTCTCTTATCTGTAATCCCATCTCCGTGACCTGCCAGATAAGGTGAATCAACATACACTTTGCAAAATAAGGATCATCTATTTCTCAGTGTTTGGAGTCTACAGAACAGCAGCATCATGTGTCAAGGCAGCACAGGCATTGTACGCTAATCAATCCAAGCTAGCATAATTTCTAAAATGTGATATCTGTTACAAGAGTAGAATGAAAGGATAAAATGCTGGTTGAATGTATTGCATAGCCCAAAGGACAATATATAGTGTACATGAGATCAAAGCCTAGAAACTAGGAAATAACGCTTATACCCTTAACACCCTCTCTCAAATGCAAGGTATATGCAATAGCATTGTATTTGGAAGTGTTTACACTAAAATAGGGAAAATCCAAAGTCCATATCTCGAAGATGTCGTTGTAGCGTGCGGCTCTTAGAAAATTGTGTCAAATACCAACCATTCGAAATCGTGCAACAAACCAGAAAGCACAAAGTGTAAGGACTGTTGAAGTAAAGGTAAGCAGGAGTAAAGTCGATCGCAGTAACACGACAAAGAGGAGTGAAAGGTGACATAAATAGAAAGAGCGTTAAATCAAGCCAAAGAGGGGGGTAGAAGTATAGCGGCACAGATCGAAACCCGAGACGGCAGCGGCACAGTGCACATGTCATAGGCGTGGGCCTTGGGCCCAGTCGGTTCATTATTAGAAATTAGAGATTAGATTATATTTGAGTTAGATTAGTTTCCATTTGTTAGAGATATAATTAGAGATATGATATGGGTTTCTATATTTGTTAGAGATATAATTGATGTTAGATTCTATCTGTTAGGGGGAGCCCATCTATATAAGAGGGTTACCTCATGCTATTGGAATCAAGCAGAGAAATAACAAAGTCTTTCTCTCATCTAAAGTCTCTCTCTCTCTCTACGCCGACTCCATCCACCCATCTTCTTGGTGGTGTTTACCCCCTATGAATTAAGATTCATGACAACTTGGTATCAGAGCAGTCGATCCCTTCCCACGACTTCTGCTACCATGGTTTCTACGCCTCGTCCTGCTGCCGAGTCGTTGGCTATAATAAAAGCTAGCGCTATTTCGTTGGCTATAATAAAAGCTAGCGCTATTAAGATGGCTAGCATCAACAAAGAGATGGCGGATGTCTTCTTCAACATACATGCCATCTTTGAGGAGATCGAGAATAAGAGGAAGGTGCAACGCGAGATGGCAGCGGCACTATTCCTAGCTACTACCATGGCACCACCAGAGCCTCCGGTAGGGGCCACGGTCAATCGACAGTCATCTATTTCGCCGTCCTCACCTGCTCCATCGCCACTAGAGATCTGCTCGGTGAAGCCATCAAAGCCAACCGTCAACCTACATCATGCCGCTTCATCCGCCGTCGCCCAATGTAGGCCGCCGTCGCCGAGATGTCTTCTGTCGGCACTGGCAAACTACATTCGCCAGCGTCCGTCTGCTCTCTGCGTCGGCCATCGCCGACGAGACGTCTCGATCCGCCGGCCTGATTCCGCTTGGATCCGCTGGATCTATCGGCGTCACCTTCGGGCCACCTCCTCCGCCGTCGCTCGGCGTAGGCCACCGCCGCTTGGACGTCTTCCGTCAGGCTGAACCGAGCTCACGCCGGCCGTTCCCCGACCGCCGTTTGAGCCGAAGACTTGCGGACTGATAGCACTAGCGGTCCCGATCTTTCGATGAGAGTGGTAGATTCGATTGGGGAAGGAGATGACGTTGACGACCCGACTACAACCATCCAAGGACGTTGCGCCTTAGCGATCGATACACCAACTCCAGAGGTTGTTCGTGACCTTGTCGGCGCACGATCAACCTAACCACGAGGGTACTTGTTCCTGCGTCTTATTTATACTCCGTAGAGTGCGCGCAGAGGCGGACCTCGACGCTACGTCTTATTTATACTCCGTAGAGTGCGCACGGAGGCGAACCTCGACGCTACGTCTTATTTATACTCCGTAGAGTGCGCGTGGAGGCGGACCTCGAAGAAACAAGACTAGTTTCGCAAACGGTGAACTTTATTGAATTCCCGTTTGCGCGGGTGAGCTATTACAAAAGACAGAGTACTAACCACTGATCGCTCGAGGGAGATTCATGTGGAACCGGGCTTGCTTACCGGCGTGCCCGGCCTAAGGGTCCCGCTAAACTTCGTGGTGTGGGCCTCGAGTACCGAGCTCTATGCGCCGAGCCATGTACTGGTCGCTGTGGGTGGTGATGATGCCCCGCGGGCCCGGAAGCTTGATGCATAGGAAGTCGTGATGTGGGACTGCCCTGAAGGAGTTGAGGGTCGATCGATCGCCCCAATATGGCGTTATAGGGGTATAGGATATTGACGACGTCGAAGGTGACATCTTCGCTCCTCACGTTGTCGTCCCGGCCAAAGGAGACCTGCAGCCATATCTGGCCTAGCGCCTCGGGGTGGTCTTGAAACCCGCAGGAAATTCGGAGGGCCTAAGCGACTTCGGGGGATCCCCATCTAGTCAAAGGCCGCTGCGAACAAAATATTCGCGGAGCCTCCTCCATCGACTAGGGCGTGACCAGGGGATCTTGATGAGGGAACTCTACGCCCTCGGCATCAGTGGGCGTAAAGGTGATTTCGTGCTGCGCCCAGTCCGGCGGTGCATGCGTCGGGTATGCCGCCACGTGGTGTAGCCTCCGCACATAGGCCTTCCGCTGCCGCACCGAGGCGAACTCCAGCGAGGAGCCCCGGAGATGACATTTATAACCCTGCGCTGGGCTCCCTCTGAGGTTGAATCCACGGGGACCTTCCTGAGCTTGCTGAACGTGGGCTTGAATCCACAGGGGGACTCCTGAGGCTGCAACCCCTGATCCTGGATCCGCATGAGGCCTTCCGGGGGTTGCTGAACGTGGGCCACAACGGGTGGCCATGCTTTGAGGTTTCTATCCCCAGTGACGCTCTGTCGAAGTGCCGCGATGGTGGTGCACGCGTGCGTGTCGTGGTTGCCTTGACCATGTACCTCGCACCACTGGCCGTGATGCTGTCGTCGTATTCCGCGCGGGTCCTTTCGTCACGACCCCGGCCGTGCCCCCGCCCCCGGCCTGATGCGCACTAGCCCGTGAGAGCCAATGCACCGACTTGCCCGATCTCACGACATAGGATCAAGAATGGTAGTTTGGAGAAATTTGTAACCCAACGACGAGGAAGCCAACCGTAGCCTGCTATCCGAGACAATCGTTAGTCCACAAACCTGAATACTAACTCACACAGCTACGCTCGATGGCGTAGAAGCACAAGCTAGGTGCAATTCACGGGAATCACAAGAACTTGGGAAGCAAGAACACTCTCATTTTTCTTAATAGATCAATCTCAAAAGAAAGTTGTCCCTATGGATAGGAGTAGAGGGGTATATATACTAGGAACAACCCTCCTAGCTGGGTATGAACATAAGTCACAACGTTAGAAGGTGGAAGGCCAACTGGTTGGAGCATTAAGGAGTCTTCTTAAATTCTCGCGTCGCTCAACCTGCAGTCTTGATAAAACAAAGAATAACTCTCTCTCGAAAGTCCAAAAGACGGTTTGTTGGAGGTGAAAATAGACTTGATTATCTTTCCATCCATATAGGATATATATAGTAAAACGTGACGGGATGGTGCGCAAGCCTTCAAAAGTCTTCGATTTTGCATGACATTTATCAACATGTGCGTTGTTACTAAAATGACCATATCTTTCTTTTCACAACTCCAAATGATGCACGGCTTGAAACGTAGGAAAATAGACTGGACAAGCCATCCATTGGTCTGGTGTATGCAGGTTGGAAACATTATAATTCATGCAGATAATGATTGAAAAACTCGTTGGTTTTCGGACCTCCTGTTCCTCTCAATGCACTGAGTTCAATCAAAGAAGAAGAGGTGGGGGCATGACCAAGTCACAAGAATCTGAAATGTAGCTTAGGTTAGCATTCACCTGATCATGTATTTATTTAGCACGTCTTCTCGTGATTGGTCCTTGATATTGTTGGTCCTTGATATGATCATCTTCAGTGTGTTGTTGGTCCTTGATATGATCATCTTCAGTGTGGTTATTGAAGATTGGGATGTCCTCATCACGGCCCCGGCGAGCCCTACCGCCGAGGCCAGCGGGGGCGTTGTCTTCGGAGCCGCCCTCAATGTCGAAGACATGGTGGGCTTTCCGAGACTTCTGTTGGCCGTGCTTAGATTTGTCGCCCGACGAGTCCTTGTGCTGGGCATCCTTGCGTTCGGAGGTGTCTTTGGATGGCTCCTGCTTACGCTTGCCCTTCGAGGAGCCTTCCTTCGGTGAATCTCCGCTTTTCGCCGTGCCCTCTGCCTGGTTGGTGTCGGAGTCATCACCTTGGCACCGCCGCACGTCTTCTTCTGCCCTGGCGTACTCTTCCATCTTGTCAAAGAGCTTCGCCACCATTTTGATTGGCTTTCGCGTTGTATTGACCCGTGACCTCGGCGAGCTCGCCTTCTGCGTTGATGATGGTTGTCTCGTTGACATCCTTGACTGGCAATGGACCTTCAAGCGCTGAAGTATTCTGGAGCTTCTCAGGGCTTTGCTTGACCGCGAAGAGCTGATCCGCGTCGACTCGCTCGACGTAGTTCCCCTAGAAGTTGTTATAGAGGCGGTCGCGGATCTGCTCCCATGCGTAGATGGAGTTTGGCCCGATGGTGAAAAACCACGAGAGCGCCACTCCCTGTAACGCGAGGGGGAGCCCCTTCGCCTTCGTGGTGCCATTTCCGCCTGCAGCTTTGATGGCGGTCTCGTACACGCGCACGAACTCCCGAGGCCTCGATGGCGCTAGGGAACTTGAAGTCCTCTGGCCATGCCGACTGCTGCAGGCCTGCCAAGAGTGGGGAGTCTAGGTCCACGCATCGTTGTGGGATGCAGCTGGATGTGGGGACGTCGTGGCTATCCGCCCGCTCTGGCGTAGGCTCCAGCGTAACCGCCGGCGGGTCTCTCGACTCAGCCTCTTGCATATCTCGCATGACTCCACGGAGATCCGCTAACTCCTGCTGGAGCATGCCGATGGTCGCGGCCAGGCATTCTCACCGTTGGCGCAGCAGGGCGGCTGGCCGGCCGTCTTGCCGGACGCAGCGACGACCACAACTGCGCTCCTAGGTTGCGAGGCGCCGTGCGGTGGACTCCGGAGTCGGCGACGAGGCCGGCATTACCGCCGAAACCACTCGCCGTTCCGCACGGGTGTAGGGGCGGCGGTCGCGCCAACAGGCATTGACGTTGCCGCTCCCAACTACCCGGTCGATGTTGCCGGTGTCGACCGTCATGCCGGCGGTGGCGTCGGAGTGGCGAAGTCGACCGTCATGCGCGGGGTGGTGTCGGTCGCGGCGGCGAGTGAGTCGATTGTCACGCCATGAGCGTCGACGTTCGTGGTCGCCGCGCCCGTGTCGCCGCCCACACCCGCGACTGCCGACGCCGAGGCCTTGGTGTTGACGCGGGACTCCGTCGTGCTCCCCTTCTTCTTCCTCACCTTCGACGATGAAGCTTTCTTTTGTGCTATCCTTTTTCGGATCTTGAGGCTTGCTTTTGTCCTCCCCACGGACGCCGCCAACCTGTTGTGGCTACTGATCACCAACAGAGAGAGATATGGTAGTGGAGAGTTAGGTGAGCAATGCTTAGGGTTTCCATGGCGATCGTATCGTATATATATATATATATATATATATATATATATATATATATATATATATATATCCACATGGAGAGTGTTTTACAACGGTGCCCTTACATCTAAGTATCCTTCTCGGGGCATTTATGACATTACACATGTCCCACTTTGGGCCTTTAAAGCCTTCTAATAGGCCGGCTGAGCTTAGGTGGGGGCCACCCCTACAACAGTGTATCTAACATAAGTGCATATATACCCTCTTAATATATAACATGCAATAAGTGTACCAGCATAAAACAACTACCGCACTGTAAGATTTTTATCTTAATTTCATTGTTCTGCC
Source organism: Bonia amplexicaulis (assembly GCA_036346245.1). Lineage (NCBI taxonomy): Eukaryota > Viridiplantae > Streptophyta > Magnoliopsida > Poales > Poaceae > Bonia > Bonia amplexicaulis. The sequence continues at coordinate 24,372,692 of CM070736.1, forward strand.
TATCACCTACAAATACGATTTGAAATTTTTGTTTATTTGTAATTCTAATTTTTTTATTTATTTATGGATTGTACTAACAAATTCCTATATAAATCAAATTACTAATATAATGCATTTTTCCAATTCTCTTATTTACGGAGATCTTACTTCCGAATTTCAATGAAAATTAAATTACAATTTCTTTTATTTTCACTCCTAATTTGTATTATTATTGTTCAAATTAATTCACCAATCCAACAAGTAATTTTTCATCATTTTTTACTCATTAATTCTTATGTAAATCAAATAACTAATTTTTTCCAATATGTTATTTACGAAACCAACAATCGAATTCACATAGAAATTACATTACAATTTTTGTATTGTAATTTTATTCTACTCATTCACCGTTAGTTGCTCTTTATTTCTAGCACCCAACAATGGTGTCCACTTTTTTCTTAGTCCGACTAACTGTGACTTTTTTGTTTCTAATCCGGCTACTCCTGCTACCACATACAAATATAGTTACTTAAATACTAATTTTTTTAACGCTTACACGACTTGCAGTCACTACAACAATGAAAATAAATATGTTCACAAAAATTAAAACTACAATACACCATGCTTCATATATGGAGGGTTACACATGAACAAACATTTTATCAAAGATTAACATGCAGCATCTTTTGTAAATAACGTTTACGCTAATTACGTGCTAATCACTATGATAAGATTATAGTCGCATGTGGACGATATTTACCTTTTCTTGAAGTGCACGAGACGATCTACAACTTTCACAATTACAAAAACTTCTGATCCCAAACAAAAATTACTCGAAATCTTGTGTTTGCAATCCTTACTTCCTTCACTTCGCTCCCTCTTGCTCTGTAAATTTCTTGCTCTGTCTATGCATACAAGGTCACTCAAGACTCCCAAATGTAGGCCTGACCCTCCCAATGCATGCAACGTGCTGGCGCGTGTACATGTGCTACAGAAAAAGAGAAAAGAGAAGGCACGAGCGACATCTCACATGTAAAAAGCCATCACATAAACAAAAAAAAAAAGACACGGACGCAACAATTTTCGACGGGTGGATGGGACAAGCACAGCGGCGACCGCACGACTCAAGTGAACAGTGGTCCCGACCGCACGATCTCCTGGTGACCAGTAGTCGTGCGGTCTCCGACCGCAAGATTAACAATTGTTAGCGCATGAAAATCCCATGGTGGAGGTCTAGTGGGAGAAGGCTATAAATAAAATTATGGTTGTTTAAGAGTTAGATCTAGTATTTTTAAGATCAACAGTGCTATTATTATTGACCAAATTTAACTTGTCGTAACCCACTCCCGCCGCAGCACCACCGGTCCACCTCTCCTTCCTTCATACTGTTGCCTCCTGTCCAGATCACGAAAAAAAGGGGGATTTGATCATTTGCCCTATCTTACATTGCATTTGATAAAATGCCCTGCGATGTGTCACTTACATACGGACCTTAGATCTATATGTAAGTGAGACATCACATGATATTTTATAAAGTACATATGAAATATGAAAGATGGGTAAATAATCAAATATTTCAAAAAATAATTATACCTGGCTCCGCAATCCCGTGTAACGCCTCTGCCTAGCGGCGAGAGAGCGCGCCCGAGAACTGTGCGGTCGATGGAGATGGCATGCATCAAGATTCAAGAGCGCGCAGAGGGTGGCGTTGATGGCGCCGGCGCCGGAGGTGCCGTACCTCGCCGCCGGCACCCTGAGTGGCACCATCGACATGCTCTTCTCCGCATCGGCAAACATCGATATCTTAAGCCTCGAGCCCTCGACTTCCAGTCCGACTCCCTGACCTACCCTCCTCGCCTCCGCCCTCCCCCCCACCGCTTCAACCGCCTATCCTGGTCCCGCCCGAGCGCCGCCGAGGGCGACTCCTCCCTTGGCCTCCTCGCCGGCGGTATTAGCGACGGCTCCGTTGCCGTGTGGAATCCGCTGAGCATGATCAGGTTCGGATCTGCCTCCCCCGCCCATCCCACCCTCGAGATCTGCTCGTGTCCTGATCTAATTCTCGTTGTTGCAGCTCCGAGGGCAAGCGGAGGACACCATGGTCGCGCGGCTTGAGAAGCACACCGGGCCGGTGAGTGTTACTGGGCTGGTTGGTTGGAATTGCGTGTCCGTGGTTCTGATGGTATGTTGATTGTGCGTGTTGGGTTTGGATGGTTTGCGGGTTGGAGTCAAGCGAGCTCAGGCCGAATCGGCTCGCTTCAGGGGCTGACGAGGGGGAGCTTTGCATCTGGGATCTCAAGAACCCTTGCGACCCAGTCGTGTACCCGCCACTCAAGGTATTGGCAGTCTGCCACAGAGCTTGTTGTCGTAGAAGAGTATTGTGACCTTATTGTTCACCTTTGTAATGCATGATTTCTGCAACTCTTCTGCTTGCATTGATGTAGGGCTCCTTTTTTTATGTGTGCAAAGCATGATGTTGTGAGTGTCCTAGCTTGATTACTGTCAGGTTCCGGGAAGTCTGCAGAGGAGGATTCACTGATGGTTGAAGAAGAACTGAGCGTTACGACCACCACAGTATAAAAATCGGACGCCTGGGATTATGGCCGAGCGTGTGGAGGAATTACACGGCCCAGATCGCTTCGGACAAGGGTTATCTAATAGAGTGATAAGCTACTTACTTAAATCTGGAAGTGGAGTTAATTAGTATGTAATGCTGAGATTAATTAAGGATGTTAATTATTGTATGTTTTATACCGCCTGAGGACATGAATGTAAAACATTATTATGATGCGAATACTCCTGCCCTAGTCTGTAGCTTAGCTTTACCCTCTGAACCCAGACAAACCTTTCCCCTTGTTCTTCGATTTTTCCTCAACTCCATCTTTCACTCGGATTCTCGTCGGGATCTGACAAATTGGTATCAGAGCAGTAGTGTCCTTGGCGGAAGTCGGGCGAGATTCAATCCCTCCGACTCGGGCGACAGATCGCATCGGGTGGCGGCGGATTGCATCGGAGCGGGATAAGGTTCCGGTCCACGATCCGGGTAAAATCCCTAATCCTTGCGTCGATCTGAAGGAAGATGACCAAGTCTATAGCAAGGAACGGCGGAAACATCGAATCGGCGGTCGGGCATGAAGCAGGCGAGTTACAAGGCAAATCTTTGCGGCGACGGTGGGAGATCTTCAACAGCAAGTAACAGGTATACAAGAGCAAATGAATCGCATGGAAAACTTGCTGCAAGGGTTGGTTATCTCTCAGACCAGAGTGATTTATCAAAGATCTAGGCCGGAAGTGGCTCCATCGGGGGAACTAGAAGTGGAAATGCCGAGAAGGGTTGAAGACTTGAGGCAGGCTAACCTCCACAGCACTCAAGGGGTGGAGTTGAATGGCACGCATGAAGGTAATTACAACCCTCCCTCTACTGGGTTTTCTGCAATACCGACCGGGTGGGAACAAAATCAACCACCTCAGCCACCACATTCCTTCATGGCGTCCCCCACCTTGAATCATTTCAATTCCAACCATGAACCAGCTTTCAATAGGCAGTGGCCACCTAACCCGAGAGATTATCATCATTCCCCTGACCAGTACCTTGCTAGGCAATGGAACCCCAACCCGAGCAATGAGAGGGTCATTGGCTTTTACAAATCCATTGCTAAGGGACCTAAGCTTGATTTTCCAAGGTTTGATGGAGGGGAACCGTTAGAGTGGATCCGACAAAGCGACACATACTTTGCTATGGCCAACGTTCCAGAGGATGCTAGGTTCGATTTGGCTCAGATGTATATGGTAGGCCGTGCTGATAAGTGGTTGAGGAGCACGGGATTACTGTGGAATCCACCCCCGTGGTCTGAATTTTGTGCTATGATCTGCGATAGGTTTTCCCAGCATAGCGGTTATGAGGTAGTGGAGAACTTTCATTCAGTAAAGCAGTATAACATGAGTGTCTCAGATTATATCGATCGATATGAAGAACTCATGGCAGCGTACAAGAATGAAATTCAAGTACTGAATCCTCAATTTTTTGTCAAATGTTTTGTCAATGGATTGAGAAATGACATCAAGCATTTCCTTAAACCCTTGAAGCCTCAGAGTTTATGTGAGGCATACTGGATGGCTAAAGATATGGAAAAGGGCAGGGCGTGGCTAAGAGAAATACTCAGAGTTCCAGTGTTGGGCCGAGCAAAGGTCCTTTGGTGTTTTCAAAGAGTAAGCCGAGTTCGGAAACTCATACACAGAAGAAGGAGATAGCACCTAAACCCTTTACTCCAGGAATATGCAGATATTGTGGAGGCAAGTGGTTCTTGGGGCACAAATGCAAGTCATATCAACAAGTTAACTTGATGGTAGGGGAGAATGAAGAAACCTTGCAGGCTGACACAGAATCGGAGGAAGTCCCTAATGATAGCTCAGAAAAACCCATTGTTCACTCGGAGGCAGAGGAACAACTGATGCAGATATCTGCTCAAGCGGTTAATGGGCAGATTGGGGTAACTGCTTATACACTCAGTATGCATATTGGGGGAAGATTAGGAGTAGCATTGGTCGATACTGGCAGCTCTCATACATTCATTGATCTGAAGTTTGCTACTAAGACTTCTTGTAAAATTCTTGTGGCCCCTTTAAGAAGGGTAACTGTGGCAGGGGGTGGAACCATATTAACGGGCTCTTCTATATCTGGTGTGGACTACTACATTCATAGGGAGAAGTTTAACAATTCCTTCCAAGTGTTACCTCTTAAAGGATATGATGTGGTACTGGGATGTGATTGGTTATATCAGCACAGTCCGGTGAGTTTGGACTTGAAGACAAGACAGTTCATCATTAGGAAGGATGGCATAAAGGAGGTAATTTTTGTTGAACCACAATTGACTCCTGAGATATGTCGGCTCAGCCCAAAAGGGTGTGAGAAGCTGTTTAGAGCTGAAATATGCGGATATCTGATTGTCCTTCAAACACAAGAATCTCCTGAGGTACCCCCAGTCAGAGGTTCAATACTCCAGTCTCTGTTAGATTCTTATGTAGACATATTTGAAGACCCCCAGGAGCTGCCGCCAGAAAGGAGCTGTGACCACTCTATTCCTATGAAAGAAGGACAAGAGCCCCCTAATATCAGACCGTATCGGGTACCACATCACTTAAAGGAGGAGATGGAAAAACAAATACATAAACTATGGGAGTCTTGTATCATTAAGCCCAGTACTAGCCCTTTTGCTTCACCTGCATTTTTAGTAAAGAAGAAAGACGGAAGCTGGAGATTATGTGTGGATTACAGGAAATTGAACTCCATGACAGTTAAGAATAAATACCCCATCCCGGTTATTGAAGATCTCCTGGATGAACTTCATGGAGCAAAGATCTTCAGCAAGCTTGACTTGAAATCTGGTTACCATCAAATAAGAATGAGATCGAAGATACTTACAAAGCGACTTTTAGAACTTATCGGGACATTTTGAATACCTGGTTATGCCCTTCGGGTTAACTAATGCTCCAGCTACGTTTCAGTCCCTAATGAACACAGTTTTTGCCAAGTATCTAAGGAAGTTCATATTGGTTTTCTTTGACGACATACTGGTGTACAGCAGAACCGAAGAAGAGCATATGCAACATTTAGCTATTGTGCTAGAGACCCTACAACAGCACAAACTGCATGCAAATTTAAGCAAATGTGTTTTTGCAGCAAGCCACGTAGAATACTTGGGCCATATCATTTCTGAGCAAGGAGTGGCTACAGATCCTAAAAAGATCAGTGCCATCAAAGAATGGCCAAAACCTCTGAATGTATCTCAATTAAGAAGTTTTTTGGGAATGTCAGGCTATTACAGGAGATTCATAAAGAATTACGGACTGATATGTCGTCCCCTCCACGATATGTTAAAGAAAGAAGGGTTCCATTGGGGAAAAGGTCAGGATGACGCTTTTGAGGAGTTAAAAGTTCATCTAACCACAGCTCCGGTGCTAGCACTGCCTAATTTCGCTGAGCCCTTTACACTGGAGACTGATGCAAGTGGTAAAGGGATCGGGGCTGTCATAATGCAGCAAGGGAAGCCCATCGCTTACTATAGTAGGACCTTGGGAGTTAAATCAGCTGCCCTGTCTACTTATGAAAAGGAGGCCCTGGCTATAATAGAGGCATTGAAAAGATGGAGGCATTACTTCCTTGGTACTCAGTTGATAATTAAGACCGATCAACAAAGCCTTAAGTTCATGTCTGAGCAAAGGATTGGAGAGGGAATCCAACACAAATTAATGCTGCGGCTACTAGAATTCGATTACGTCATTGAGTATAAGAGAGGTAAGGAAAACAAGGCGGTAGATGCTTTGTCGAGGAGAGAAATGGAACTACAGGCCATAACCATGGCTGTACCCACATGGGTGGAAACTATTGAAGAAAGCTATTTGGCCGACACTCATTGCCGAGAACTGTTGGAGCGCCTAACTTTAGTGAGCCCACGAATCTGGGTTTACTCTACACAATGGGGTGTTGAGGTATAAAGGAAGGATCTATGTGGGGAGTGTCTGAGGCGGAGGCGAATATCATTCACTCCTTCCATTCGTCGGCTGTTGGTGGTCATTCGGGCGTGGTGGCTAGCTACCAACGAGTGAAGCGATTATTCTATTGGCACGGTCTAAAGAGGAAGTGCGAAGTTTGTCCAGAGTGCCACATGCGGAGGTCAAAAGCGAACATTGCCATTATCCTGGGCTTCTGGAACCACTAGCCATACCTGACATGGCCTGGACGCATATTTCCATGGATTTCATTGAAGGTATGCCTAAATCACAGGGGTATGAAGTGATCCTTGTAGTGGTGGATAGATTAACCAAATATGCCCACTTCATCCCTTTGACCCATCCTTATTCTATTCAATCAGTCACCAAGGCATTTCTGGATAACATTTTCAAACTACATGGGTTTCCTTTAGTCATTGTCACTGACCGCGACAGGATGTTCACAAGCAAATTTTGGCAAGAACTCTTTAAGTCCTTGAAAGTAGAGCTAAGGTTTAGTACGGCCTATCACCCCCAAACAGACGGCCAGACGGAGCGTGTTAACCAATGCTTGGAAACTTACCTCCGATGTATGGTGTTTCAAGAGCCTAAGAAATGGGCGGCTTGGCTAACATTGGCTGAATGGTGGTACAATACCGCATTTCATACCGCTCTCAAGGTAACTCCTTTTCAAGCCTTGTACGGTTTTCCACCTCCCATGATAAACGAAGTTGCTATACCGGGTCCTAAAGAGGAGGGAGTGAAAGATTTCCTGGTGGAGAAACAGAATATGCTCAAAAGGTTAAAAGAAAACCTGACCCAGGCCCAGTCGCGAATGAAGAAGTATGCTGATCAACACCGAGTAGAGAGACAGTTTGTCGTGGGGGACATGGTATATTTGAAACTTCAGCCCTACAGGGTTTCAGCTTTCGGTCTCAAACGGGCTTTAAAACTGACTAGCAGGTACTATGGACCCTTCAGGGTAATGCAAAAGGTGGGAAGTGTCGCGTACAAACTTCAGCTACCAGATGGGGTGGGAATTCATCCTGTGTTTCATGTCAGCCAGCTCAAGCGGCATTGCGGACCGAGCTATTCCGTCGGATCTCCCGCTTGGCGAAAATGGGAAGGTTAGGACCGAACCCGATCGTGTTGGAAACTAGAGCTCTGCCAAGAAAAGATAAACTAGTGACTCAATGGTTAATTCAATGGGAGAACTTACCTCCAGAAGAAGCTTCTTGGGAAGACGCTGATTTTATTAAAGGAACCTTCCCTACCTTCTATTCCCAGACCATACGTTCCTGGTTTCCCGACACCGATACTTGAGGACAAGTATGCAGTCAAGGAGGGAGAAATGTCAGGTTCCGGGAAGTCTGCAGAGGAGGATTCACTGATGGTTGAAGAAGAACGGCGTTACGACCACCACAAGATAAAAATCGGACGCTGGGATTATGGCCGGCGTGTGGAGGAATTACAGGCCCGGATCGCTTGGACAAGGGTTATCTAATAGAGTGATAAGCTACTTACTTAAATCTGGAAGTGGAGTTAATTAGTATGTAATGCTGAGATTAATTAAGGATGTTAATTATTGTATGTTTTATACCGCCTGAGGACATGAATGTAAAACATTATTATGATGCGAATACTCCTGCCCTAGTCTGTAGCTTAGCTTTACCCTCTGAACCCAGACAAACCTTTCCCCTTGTTCTTCGATTTTTCCTCCTCAACTCCATCTTTCACTCGGATTCTCGTCGGGATCTGACAATTACGCCAAAGTCAGAAGGGCATTTTTTTTATTGAGCCGCTGTTGAATACTGTTAACATTTTTGTTGGACAGCTATTAGGTGTAAAGCACCATTCTCATTTTCAACTCGCGTTCAGTATGAGCAGAACTGCCAACGCTACTGTATCGCATGGTGCTTCGAATTGTATGAAATTTAGCTCCACACATTATTGATTCATCTACAACTTGTGTTAAGATTGAAGATAGTGAATTGATCTTTTTGAATTTGTAGGTAGTGGAACTTGATGCTCGCCTCTGAATCTGACCAGGCGTCATTAGGTAAGAAATATTGCCTTCTCATATAATTCTTCATGGTTTGTTCGATGAATGTGTAACTATTTTTCATGTATTTCATGATAATTTTTCATGGTTGAGTTAAATCGGGATGAATCTTTGAATTGTGTGTATGTGTATGCCATCCTATAGCATCCTGAAGCAACCCCAGGATTAGTTTTATGTGCAATACAAGTGCAATAGTAATTCTATTGCAATCTAGGGTAATTTTAGGTATAGACATGTGCTTGTGAAAAAATCTGCAGGTTGTGCAACAATGCCCCTGTATGTATTCCATGTTTCAAAATTATGCTTAGGAATGAAACAGCTGCATTAAGTATACATACTGAAGATAAGCATTAGCACTAAAATGTAGGCATGTAAATTTGCAACTTTTCCTTCATTTTATACTTTCTATTTGTTTTGGTCTGATTTCCTATTGCCATGAGTGCCTCTCATGCACTTCAAATGTTAATGTAATAGTGTTCACTCTACTATATCTGTTTGCATGTATTCATGACACCTAACTTGTGCAGTTATCTTATATATATCTTGGTTCTCATATTTTGAGATTTCCGCAAAATTGCATAGAGGTTGTGGTTGCTGGGATTTTCAATGTGAAACTGTGATGACCCAGGACATGTCGGCATGTTATATATCTTTTGTTGATCCCAAACCAAACAAGGGTTCTCTAGTTTGTTAGCATGGATCTCTGCTATGCTTAGTATGAAGCTTGCTAGTACTTGTTGATGTTTAGGAACTGGATGTTTAACCCATTGTAAGTTTATTATTAACACTTGCTATGGCTATTATGGAAGTGCAAACTTTGCGAAAAATCTTAGTGTTTATATGTTTGTATGTGATTTTAGACACTCATCTTTACATGTGTGAGGTGTAATGTTTCTAGCCTGTGCGAAAATATACAAATTGTGGCGCAACGTCTGCAAACGCCTCGGCATAAAATTGGAGATGTTTATAAATGCTCCTGAAAGTGCCAAAATCAGGACGTTTATAAACGACATGGTAAGCAAAGTTGGGGGCGCTTATAAACGCCGTAGAATCCAGAAAACTGTGGTGTTTATAAATGCTGTGGAAACTATAAACGGGGCGTTTGTAAATGCTGTGGAAATTCTAAAACAGGGCGCGTATAAATTCTGTGGTATGCCTAAATGCCGAGATCACTTTCCCCGACGCTAGTTTCATTGACGTTTATAGACACCCTAGGAAAAACTTTTGAGGCCGTTTACAAGAGCTTCTAGGGCAATTTATAGACGCCCTAGGAACTATAACGTGTCGTAGTGCAATATGCTTAGTTGACATGCAATCAGTTGAATAATGCGAATGGTCGTCTTGATTATTAAACCTTTTGAGTGACATCTTAACGTAAACAAGACATTTATCAGATTGTTGCTGGTTGCCAAAAGTATCGGCAAGTATGGTGTACTTGATTAGGTGTGTTCTGCAAGAGGAATAATGATCTGTCATGGCCCGATCGACCGCATTCGATAGCAATAACCTTTAGCTTTATGGGCTCCAAGGTGCATTTATGCGTGATAAACGTACAGAGCATAAGCACCCGAAGGAAATGGTAAGGTTTGTGCAACACCGATTGTGACTACGGTCTGGTCGTTTAGACTATAGCTAATAGTTTTTGTTGCGGCTGTAGGTTTGACTAATTGTATCAGCTAATATAAATTGAAATTAAATTCTGATTGAAACGCCAAAAAACGGACCTGCTTCCAGTACGCGAGAATTATCTTACAACTCTTGATCAGGGGTTTAAAAAAAACAGTGGTATTTGGTTACAGGTCGTGCACTCGTACCGGATTGAGCCGGTAGGTTTCGTACCGGCTGGAAAGAAGTATCTTTGTACTATTTTTTAATGAAATAAGCTTGATGTTCATGCTTACAGAACGCCCAAAAAAAATACAATATTTTGAGGCCTAATAAACATATAAAAACGGAAAAAAATTAACAACTGGAATAGAATTAAAATAGAGACCGGTATACTGCCGGGTTACCGACGGCCGGCCTTGCTCCGGCAAACTTCCAAAATCACTTTTGTTGATCCTTAGTCTTGGTACTTTAATCTTAGTATTCTCTAGGAGAGCATAATTAGTTTCACCGTTAAATTTTTTTCTAAGATAAACCGGTGAGATATGTTTCAATTATGTGCATATCTGCCCGTATAGCACTCTTTTTTTTTTCAAATCTAGCATCCTCGTGCTCAAATTTGCATTTTTGGTCCCTTCGGTGACTGTGACAGCATCCTGCCGCGCTTCCCCACTGCGACAAGAGGTGGCCACCACGACAAGAGGTGGCCACCGCGGCACATCAGTCCAGCGCGGTATACAACAAGCGACGAGCCCTACAACCTACTGTGCCGCCTGAGCTCGGTAACTCGCTACTACAGTGCCACACCTCCGTAGGACTTGGTGGGCCACCAGGGACCGCGCGCATAAAAGTCATCGCTTGCTGCCGTCCTTCACTCGCACCTATCATTTTCGCTGTTGTTGTGTTCGGGAGAGAAGAAAGAGAGAAGAGAGGGAAAGAGATATTCAAATCGATTTTTGTGGTGGATTTGTTGGAATTTAGAAGGTTTGGCAGTTATGAAAAATGAATATCCGTAGTGCGACTGCGGTAAGCTGGCGTGGTGTAACATCTCGGCCCCTTCCTGAGCCCAAAGTGCTACCGCCCACTCTATACTGTTACCAACTCCAACTTTTGCCGTTGATATTGCGAAACAATTCTTTTATTTAAATATCAACCAAACGACAAAAGTCGATACGCTTGATACTAAGAGCAGCAGAGGTATACATTTGCTAATTACCAAAAAGGTACTCAGACCATCCAAGGCTAAATATATCAACTGTAGATGATATGTGAATTACTGTTGCACATGAAACAACTGTCTTGCTCCCACCCACGCATATCGTCATCATTCACCTAAAAACAACTACAAAACAAGGGTGAGTCCGGAGACTCAGCAAGCACATGATAAAACAGTAACATCACTTTAGTAATTCAATGATTTCATGAACTGTAAGCTGTAAACCCACTCTATGACTGTAAACTGTAAGTCAAGTTTGTAATCAGATATCAAAATCAATTCTATGTCTCATAAGCGTAAACTCATAACTCTGTAATTGTATTACTTTCTCTGTCGCTTTCATGCAATGCAATATCATGCAATGCATCTGTAATGCATATGTATGCTCAGAATCGTAATCAGAAATCAACTCAGAATCAGAAAGCGTAAATCAAATCCATAACTGCAAACTGTAAATCGATTCTGTAACTGTAAACTTTATCAATTTTTCTATCACTTTCATGCAATGCATCTGTAACTGTAGCTTATACCGATATAGCAGAGGGTGAACCCATCGATGTCATCCTCTCCCTCCATCCTGTGGAGGTGCCTACCTCTGTAGGTCTTATTCAAGAGCACTCCAGACTAGTTATATGTCTTTCTCACCAACCTGGCTATTATTCAAGAGCACTCCGGACTAGTCATATGACTTTCTCACCGACCTGGCTCTTATGCATTTTGCATGATGCAATATGCTTCAAATGTCGATGTCTAATCATAAGCGGTACTCATCATGATATGATTAGCACAATTCATATACATCATCTCATAAATACTGTAAATCATGGCATGGAAACACGAATAACAAACAATCATCACAATTTACTGTTCTACAATGAACTTGCCTGATGCGTGGAGGAACCAAACCAAAGCCTCCACCTGAAAGCATCACCCGAACCCTCAACTCAACATTGCAATTCACACAAGCATGCAAATAACATCGATTCTGTGCATACAGACAATCGACAATATTCCTACGCGTAAACCCGATACCAACAACCTCTCCCTCACCAGACACCTTTCCGATGCCCCGTACCCAAACGATCATAATTCAATGATCGTCGTCTATAATCGCAGATAAATCTTATTTACACGTCTACCATTTTTCTCTTCATTTCTCTCCTCTTTTCTTTTCTTTTTTCTCCTCCTTTTCTTTTTTTCTCATCCTTTTCTTTCTTTTCCTTTTCTATTTTCCCTTTCTCCCTTCTTTTCTTTCCCTTTTCCTTTTCTTTTCTAACAGCCGACGCCCTCATTTCTTTATTCGCTCTCTCTCTCTCTGGTTGTCTCCTCTCCTGATCCGATCGAGATCGAGCTCGGCACCGTGCCTCTGGCTCTCCGGCGCCATGCCGCCTCGGCCTTTCCCAGCCGTAGCACCTCCGCCTCCGGCCCCTCCGTGCGCCTCACTTCGCCTACTCGTTTCTCCCCTCGCGTCGTCGGTCCTGCTGCGCTACGCTGCCTTGGCGCCACCAGCCCTGGCCGTCCTCACCTCGCCGCTCGTCTCTCACCGGGTTTCTTTGCTACGGATCCGTGGCCTCACGGCTGGATCGGCGCCTCCCTCGGATGCGTCTTGGTTTCATGGTTGATTTGTTTGCTATTTTGATTTGGTTCGATTTAGTTTGCTCATTATGTGGTAGGCATGGAGGTGAGCTGCCTTGGCTAGTCACGGCCGAGCTAGAAGCCACCCGCACGCCGGGGGAGTGCGCGGTGGCGGTTGGGTGCATGGCTACACCGATGGTAGTGCGCCGCCAATCTTCATCTACGGTAAACCTCCTCGGTGCTATTTACTCTCTCTACTCCCTTCCTCTACCTCCGGTCGATGCTCTCTGTACTGGTCCCCTGGTGCCCTAGCGATGCTATGCCATTCTGTTGATTGCTAGTTGGCTACAGGTTTGCATGATTTCATCTTAAGAACTTGCTACTAATACTGAGAAGGGTTGGTGGGCTACCTTCTCCAATCGATGGTCGAGTTGCTTTGGGGAAGGGATTGGAAGTTTCTGTGGCTGTCTCTTTCTCGGTCACTTGGGTGTCGCTGGTGGTGACTTCCTAGGGTTGACGATCTCGTGGCCTGTGCTCTGCCGTCACCGTCACCTTGCTCTTGGTCGACTCACCTTGCTTCTACCTCACGGTCTAGCTTTTGCTATGTGGGTATGGTTTCTCTGTTGGGCTTGGAATGGATGGGGAAGGAAGAATTGAGTGTTGTGTTGGCTAATATCGTGCTCAATCTTCCTTCTCCTTTATCCCTTCTTTGATTGGCTGTGCTATCTGGCTTGTAGCCGTGCCTTCTCGGAGGCATGCACTGTCTCTGTGATTGTGGCCTTGCTAGCTCTCCTGTTGCTGTGTTTTTGAAAGGTGTCGTGTTGTGCCTTCTCAGATGCTTTGTTGTCCCTTTACTGTAGGTGGGTTGTATATGGATATTTGGGGACTATGGGCTGCTTTTCAAGGTCCTTTGAATATTTCAGGTTTGTTTATGCCGAGTGATGACCATATGGTTGTGAGAGGTGTCAACTGGCCCTCGGACGGTCAGGTATCTCCGTGAACGAACTACCCTACCCGAAATTATCCTCTAGGGCTCTAACGGCAATTTCTTTGCTTTCCTTCCCTTTTCTTTCCCACGGTATTACACGTGGATAAAGCAATCCACGTATTGTAGTACCGCCGCCCAAGCTTTCTACGTACAGGGATTACCATGTGAGTCATGTATATCCATATTTCACATTGCATATACATTTCAAACATGGTTAACTATATCTGTGTATCGCAGCCGGAGGCGTTGCTACTTCTTCTGGTGGATCGACAGCCGGATAAATACAACAGGGCATTCATTAGGAAAAAATACATCATGAACTATGTAGTTACGCCAAAGCGTTCATACATTGGAAACCTCCTACAATCATGAGCGGGGAAGGGAAGAGAAAGGGGCCAATGGATGGCCCTTCTGAACTACAGAACCATGAGAGACATGTTCCACCGATGAGACATGATAACTATGTAACATAAATCGTATATTACCGTTATGGTGTAGGCTAAGTACGGACTTACTGCGGAAACCAAGATGGCTACGTTTGTGGGTACACCACGGTGTGGCCACATATGAATCTTCTATCTAGATTTTCATTCTATCTCTTTTGAATAGTACTAACTTCTTGGGAATGGTGGCAGAGAAAAGAGGGTATGGACCTTATCGTGTTTGGGCCTATGGCTGTTGCTAGGTAGAAGGAACATGAACATGAACAGGACAAGAGGGGAAATGAAGAATACATGGAGCCCATGAGGAAGATACCTTAAAAGAGCATAGGAGAGCCCGCAAGGAGGAGTAGGACGAATGCCCGTAAACCTGACTAGATGTTCATCTGTCAAGTATTATCCTTTGTAAAAGACATATTTTGTATCGTACTTGTAGTTTGTGTCCATGGTTTGTGCATGTTGCCATTTATACCAAAGTAATAGTGAGACAAACTTTGCACATTCATTATCAATTGTTATGTTGGGCTTTAAATCTTATCTTCACCACTCTATCCTCGCTTAAGCCGAACCTTACAAAATATTAGTCCATTTGAACACAAAATAAAAAACATGTGTACTTTACGTAATTCCAATTTTTGTACCTTCCAAACTATGTGGCTGATTTATTTATAAAAGTTCTAAAATAGTCTAGCATCGAAAATTATTGAAAACGAGGGTACTACGAAGATTATTGAACATTGGCCATATACTCCGTCAATTACATATGGAAACGCCATGGGCGCCTCCATGTCGCCCATGAGCTTGCGCGCCAGTGGCAGCGTGCGCGGTCGCGTTTTAAATCTGGGGGAGGTGATTACCGTGTTTTCCGAATGCGTATAGGTCCCCGATTCTCGCGAAAAGGTCCACGAATTTTTTTGTCCCTCCGTTTTGCGGATGCCCCGCGTTTTGGAATTGCACACGGGTCCCTTTTTACGTGCGGGTCCCTCCTGCGGTTTTTTATTTACGTCAGAGCCCTCGTTTTTTTGCAAAACCCTTTGCCTTCTACGAAATCGCATATCCCCTTGGATTTTTACTTATTTCGTCTGAGATCCCCATGGTTTTTTATTTACGTACATGTCCTCGTTTTCACAAAATGCGCTTCCTATGATTTTTTATTTACGTCAGGTCCTCGTTTTTCCCAAAAACCCTTTACCTTTACAAATATGCGCATATGCCCTTGGATTTTTAGAAATAATTCCTCGCGATTACGATGCACGGCACGTCGTGGCGCCGCCATAGTTTTTATTTACATATGGAAACGCCGCTGGGCGCCCTCCACGTCGCCCGCCGCAGCGCCGCGCCAGTACAAGGCGCTGTGTCGCGCGTTTTAAATGCGGTCGGGAGGTGATTACCGTGTTTTTCTCGAATTGCGTCAGGTCCACGATTCTCGCGAAAAGGTCCCCGGAAGGTTTTTGTCCCCTCCGTTTTGCGTGATGGCCCCGCGTTTCGAAAATTGCACACGGTCCCTTTACGTCGCGTGTCCCTCCTCGCGTTTTTATTCGTGTCAGAGCCCTCGTTTTTTGCAAAACCCTTTGCCTTCTACGAAAATGCGCATATCCCCTTGGATTTTTACTTATTTCCGCATGAATCCCCATGGTTTTTTATTTACGTCTGGTCCTCATTTTTCACAAAATCTGATCCCCATGGTTTTTTATTTACGTCTGGTCCTCGTTTTTCCCAAAAACCCTTTACCTTTACAAATATGCGCATATGCCCTTGGATTTTTAGAAATAATTCCTCGCGATTACGATGCACGGCGTCGTGGCGCCGCCATAGTTTTTTATTTACGTCTGGGTCCTCATTTTTTCAAAAACCCTTTACCTTTACAAATATGCGCATATGCCCTTGGATTTTTATTTAGAAATAATTCCTCGCGATTACGATGCTGGCGGCCGTGGCGCCGCCCATGGTTTTTATTTACGTCTGTGTCCTCGTTTTTTTCAAAACCCTTTAGCTTTCCGCGCCATGGTTTTTTATTTACGTACTGTCCTCGTTTTTTCCAAAAAAATCCTTTACCTTTTATAAATATACGCATATACCCTTGGATTTTTTAGAAATAATCTCTCGCGATTATGATGTCGACGGCGCGGACGCCGCGCCTACGAGGCTAGTTGAATATTATGACCGGGGGCAGCAAACCTGCCAGGAGCCGCACCGTAGGACCTGCCACACCTGGGCACCACAACAGGTGGTGTTGTGGTCGGCTAGCGCGGTAGGCCGATGAGGCCCAACACCGCTGCACTTGCATGTGACATGTGTCACCCGCCGTTGTTGCCGCAGTCATGGAGAGGGGGGCAGAAATGCAAATTCGAACGTGCGGGGCTAGCTCAGAAAAAATATGCTACGGACCATATGCACGTAATTCGATATACTTTGGCTTTCTAGCACAGATGTAGTACTACTCAAACAATTATACGCGAACGGATGGAGCAAAACGCTTATCCAGACAAGTTTCACTGTTTCAGACGTAACTCTCCGGTTAGAAAAAGGCTCGATCAGTCCCAACGGTCGTACAAATATCGTCCGTAATTGATGCACGTTGGAGGTAAATGGCCTTGTCCTTTTCAGCTTCTAAAAGCTATTTTTCGATTTTTCTACAGTAACTAGCTTTTAAATAGGGTATTTTTCAAGATAGGTTCTACTAATTAATTGTAGTACATATTGTACTGACTTCATTTATATCAACAAAAATCGCACGTGAGTTTCTGTTACTCTGTAATCTCTCGCACAAACAACTCAAAAGTCACAACCTGTAGCCAAAAGCTATAAGCTCTAGCAAAAAAGAACAGACCCAATACTTGAAGCCCTCATTAAGATTGCAAACATGCAGTTGGAAGGCGCAGAATGCTTGGATGAAATGCGATGAGGCAAGCAATTTTTGTACTTGCCATGCGACGTTACAGCACAACCGTGCTGCATGATTGTAAAATGTGTTGCTGGTTTTCTCAGCCATGTGATGTGGTAAGTCAAATCGATCCGAATGGAGCTCTTCTGACAAGTAGTACTGTTATCAACTCAAAATGACTAAACCGGAGGGCATTTATATCCTTTTTATATTATGGCCCTTGTTCAAAAGATAGGAGCAGTAATTAAGAGGTTCAGGTAGAAGTATTCTTGCTTTTCTTCTCGCAAGATTGGCAGGGATGTTTGCTTACGCATCCCGTCGCGGTGTATTCAGAATTTCAGATTATATACATGTATTGAGATTGGCACAGTGCTTCAACCAAACAAAAAGATAAGGCATGCAACGTCTCCATTTTTAAAGGCGCTATTGATCCCCATAATCATCCAAACTGAACAGTCATGAAAAACTGATCCAGAGTGCGCACCACAACAACACAAGCTTACAATAAAAGATCAATCTTTTATTACAAGATAAAGTTTAACAACCAGTTTTAGCCAGCGGGCATGCAAGCCCAAAACTACAACACATTTCAAAAACTCCTAAGCGGTCTGAGCACAACTGAGACCTAAGACCAATCCTCCTCGGAGAAGAAGGGCTCTTCAGGAACCTCACCTTCAGCTGGGCCTTCTTGGTTTTCCTAGTCTTCTGTTTGTTGTTTAGCAAGTCATGAGTGCCACCGTACCTAGCAAGTTACAAGGGTAAACCCTAACTTACTACTTGCAGGGATATTCAAGGAGGGGAATATACTGGTTTTATTACATTGAGTGGATGCAGTTTTATTTGCAAACAAATAAAGTTAAAATAGTTCTCTTTAAAATCAGGGGTTTTCTGTTATCAGACAAAGTTCACAATTACCCAATTTAACAACATCATAAACTCTACTTATGCCTTGTTGTTGGAATCACCCAATTAACACAGTTTCATTACCCGGAAGCACGGCGTATTCGAATACTATTAGTTTCACTCTGCAGAGTTGCTCAGCTTTACCCACAGATTTCTTAACTCCCGCGACAGAGTTAAGAAAGCCATGTCGTTTCACTGCTTATTTCTTTATGTAGGCTCTACTCGATAGGATCACCTAGACACGGCCAAACTTAGACCTAAACTTCCTTGCCGATTTGGGTGACCTCTATCGTTGTTAGGTACTTTTCGCATACCTAACTCCCTAGCATCCTCTCGTCTTACATCTTGTAGAGATTCAATCAAGTTGAGCGATCACTGTATCTTTTACTTAGCCTAAGTTTTTTGTCCTTATATTTTTCACCTGAGGCACCAACCACGACTTCTACTATGCTCAACAGCACCATCACCACCATTCCAAACTAGCCTCCACCCTAGGGTAAGATTATGGACGAAGGGCACATCGTGGCTTTCAAAGCACATCCTTACCCTAGTACCAGTTTTTAAATTCTACTGGCCAACGACCAAAGAACTTAGTAGTCCAAAATGTTGAATGAGATGATCTACCTTTATTTATACCAATATTTTAAATATTACTAAGGCTGTCAAGGTGAATGTGGCCTCAAATCAAACATGGCATTTATCAGTGGTAGGATTTATCTAAATAGCATGCCATTCTAAATATTTATTTTAAGCAATTAACATTTCACAATTATCGGTAATGGAAATACATTAAGTAAATATTGTAAGTCCATATTTGATTCTACTCAAGCTAGGAAAAATAATCTAATTAAAAAGGAGTAAATTGCATAAAATCCAAATGGAGGGATTTGAATTTATTTGGTGATGAATTTGATGGAATGGAGGTCAAATATGAACTCATGGTGTCGAGATGATCAAAATGATATATTTTTGGGATTTTTGGAATTTTTCAAATTTTTCGGGATTTTTAAAACGGATGAACAGTGTTGGGCCGACCCATGCGAACAGTGCGGCTCAGCCAGGAATTTCCTGTGCGGCCAAACAGGCTGATAGGCGTGGCCGATGGGCGACGCGCAGATAACGTTGACGGCTAGGATTCAAATGAACACGGAAGAACGCTCGTCCGATGGGCGACACGCAGATAACGTTGACGGCCAGTATTCAAATGAACACGGATGTTCGGATGAAACGGCAGATGGCGCCGACGGTCACGATGCGACCACGTCTCCCGGAGTCGTCTTTAACCTCCAGACGCTTCCCTCTCGGTGGAAACAAAGCACTACGGCTCGAGCGAAGCAGCGCCAGCAGGGTTTCCTCGAAGAAATGGGTGGTGCAGAAAGATGCGGCTTAAGCTCGGGAACCCATTTTGGTACTTTGGAGGATGAGTGGATGGACGGTGGTGGCTAGCGGCTGGGGAGAAGGTGACGGCCTTCACGGCGGCGCCATAGCTCCTTAAGGCTTTTCCGCAAAATTGGAAGCTATTTATCCATCTAGGGCATGCTAGGATCATGATGCCAGTGGTGGTTTAGGTCAGGAAAAGCTCAGGCGAGCTGGCCACGAAGAGTCCTTTCGGCCGCGGTGACTTCACCGCTAGAGCTTAGTGTACCAATGTAATCAGCAAGCAAAGGAGGCCATGACATTGCAAGGAATCGAAATGTAATTGATAGAAATGCGGGATCACCGTTAGGGTTCGCCGGGCGCAGGGGAGGCTGCCGACGGCGAATCGGTGAACTTGGGCTGAAATTGGCAGTTTGTGAGGGTATGAGGGAGTAACAGCAAGTGTTCTGTAGCAGCGTGGGGCTTATAACGCAAGGGAAGACGGTGGCTACATAAAGGCAATGCGGGAGTGCGTCCCTCGCGAGCGAGCGAGGAGATGAGGCGCTCTGCTGCCGCGTAGAGAGTGAGAGAGGGAGGTGGCGCTGTCCTCTGCAAGGATTTGACAGGGGTTTGACTTCCTTGCACCGGTTGAGCAAGAAACGAGTGGCTGTGCGTTGGCGAGAGGCGAACGCGTGAGCGGCGGCGCACGGAATGAGGGAGGAGCAGAGGCGAGTGACTGGCCAGTGGGACCGCAAACGTAG
The DNA here is from genome assembly GCA_036346245.1 of Bonia amplexicaulis. Lineage (NCBI taxonomy): Eukaryota > Viridiplantae > Streptophyta > Magnoliopsida > Poales > Poaceae > Bonia > Bonia amplexicaulis. The sequence continues at coordinate 24,392,947 of CM070736.1, forward strand.
CTGGGTGTGAACGCGCTGGGAGCGGCGGCTGCAAAATCTTTGAGCGAGAGGGCGACGCGTGCGATAGCAGCCAGGGTAAGGTGGTGGGGAAGCGGCGTCGCGTGCAGGCGCCAGTGCAGGGAGGAGGCGAGAGTGACAAAAGAGGAAAGCACATTTTCAGGAAGTTTGCCAAATTGGGAAAGGAGAGGAATTCAAGCAAAATTCAATAAAATTCAAAATTTTTGAATTTTTAGGGTGTTTCAATTCGCATATGTATTGTCTTCAAACATAATCAGAAATTCAGAATACATACCAAAAACTCCAAACCAAACAAAGTTTTATTTTTTTGAAGCTTTTAGGTACCAAGATAAGCATATATATATAACTAGAAGCAGTATATATAGTACACCTCACGTAGAACACGAGCGCTATTTTTTTTTCACGGAGAAGTTACAGGCTCTGTCTACCTACGTACAACATGCCGTTGGCTGCCTGGGTGGCCGGCGGCGGCTCGCATCACATGACCGTGCAGGCGTTGACGTTCTCGTCGCTGAACATGGTCATGTACCGGACCTCCGGCGCGTTGGGGTCGGCCATGGCCTGCGGCGCGCCGCGGACGAACCCCGGCGGCGCCTTCTTGTCGTAGGCGCCGCCGACGTAGGGGTATGTGGCGAGCGTGTAGGGCACGTACGGCCACATCTCCGCCGCCTTCCCCGTGCTCTTCACCCGCTCGAGCACCTTGCTCGCCTCCACGTACCCCGTCACCGTGCACCTGCTCTGCTTCGGGTTCACAACGACGCTCGTCACGCCTGTACATGTGCCGCGGACAGAGCATTTCATTTGTTAATTCCAAAGGGAGAAAAAAATGACTCGATTTTCACCCAAAAAGTAGAAGAAAACTTGTAATATTTGATCGGCCGGCGGTTAAGTTCGCTTGTTGTTACGTAGAGATATCGCAAGAGTAGTGCGTACCTCGCATCGATTTCACGGCGTTCTTCACCCTCCTCTCGCAGCCCTCGCAGTCCATCTTCACCTTGATGTTCACCGTCTGCAGGTCCAATCCACTCATTCACACATCAAACGATTTAACAAAAAGGCAAAAGTTTACAGACTACAAATCTCTTCACAAGATCAACAAACAAACACCATGGATCCGTGGGTGCAACATGGCACTGAAATGGTTCGCAAGAACAAAACAAAAACAAAAAAGAACGTATGTATTTGAATTTCACAAACCTCACCTGCAGTGGTCGCTTCTTCCTGAGCTTCAGGGCTTCCTTGGTCTGTGTTATGCTGCAGAGATCAGAGAGGTGATCCAAGACCCCCATGATTTGTTATACTACACCAACTTTTGCTTGGAACAAGAAGGCTTATTATTATGTAGTGTGCTTGAGCTTCTTGTTTGGAGTTTGGAGTGAGAGGCCAAGTGCTCTTGGGTGTAGAATTGTGGGGGAAGGAAAGGGTCATATATATAGAAAGTTCACCTATGAGCAAAAAGGACGGTGCATCTCACTGTCTCAGTCGCTGGCTAATTTTGTATGGTTAGGATGGACGCCAGCTTTTCGCAGATTCAGAGTGATGCTTCAGACTGTCATTTGTACTTCTGAATTTGTGCAGCGCATCGGCTGCCACTGAATTTAGGGAAAAGTCTACGAGGTTTTATTTCAAAACTACATGTATTAAACTGGCAATTCTTAAAAACAAACATTTTTCACTGTTGTGAATGGCACTTTTTCGAAATCTTTCAGTGAAGTTTTTTAAAAACAAACAAGGGTGTTTTCACCCTGCCTGGCTGAGGCTCAAGAAACCACAGAAGTGTATTATGCTTCTTAACACCAAACTATAATTTGTCCTCCTTTTTCAAATTAGAAGAATAATTGACAATCAGATTAAACATTTCACATAGAATCAGATGTGAGATTATAACCATGTACCAACTTTTCTTTTTGATAATAACAGTGTAAACATTATGATCCATGTAAGTTCCTGAGGTCCGGTAGTTGGATATGTTCTTGTCAGCTGTGCCAGGTGGTTTTTGGCTATGTGTGATAAATAATAACACCCGATAGAGAGACCATGAGAGATAGTATAGAGTAAGAGAAACTTATGTGTGATTTTGGCCGATATAGTTAAAGTTACTATAGTGTCTACTATAATTAACTTGTAAACTTCGTATTAAAAAATCACTCTATTTAAAACTTAATTACTATAAAAAATTACTTTATTATAGAAAAACCCGAAGCTAAGCCGAAAAGAAAACCAAAGCTAGGCCACTCTCCGGAGAGTACCAACCGCTCCAACAGCGCAAGGTGTCCTGAGTGTGACATTCCAACCCTGCAATAAAAAAGAATAAAAAACATTAAGAGAAATGAATTGCTTTCCATCTGATCTTGTTCCTTGGATCATTCCGAAAGATATACCTGTTTTCTCTCTCCTAGCTAAAGCAAGCTAATCCCGATTCCACTCTTGATCCATGTTCTACTTCCAAAATTAAAGTAGTAAGATCAGATCGTGGGGGAGAATATTACGGAAGACATGCTCTTTATAGGCAAATTCCTGGCCCTTTCGCTAAGTTTCTTCAGGAAAATGACATTGTTGCCCAGTATTCTATGCTGGGTGAACCTCAGCAGAATGATGTAGCTGAAAAACACAACCGTACACTTATGGATATGGTACAGAGCATGCTTAGCCATTCTAGTTTACCAATTGGCTTGTGGATAGAAGCACTAAAGACAATGCGCATATTCTTAATTGGGTTCCCAATGAATCAAGACACAAACACCTTATGAATTATGGACTGGGAGGAAATCGAGTATGAAATATTTACGAGTGTGGGGTTGTCGTACTGAAGCTAAGTTATTTAATCCACATATTAGGAAATTAGACCTTAAGACAGTACGTTGCCATTTTATTGGGTACCCTGAAAGATCCAAAGTGTATCGGTTTTATTGTCCTGATAGGATAACTATGTTTGTAGAAACAAGACACGCTGTGTTCTTAGAAAATAACGAGGACCTGGAGCCCAGGAAAATAGATCTTGAGGAGAAGCGGGTCTATGTTCCTTCACCGCTCATCCCAGAGTTTTTTATTCCTATGCCTCAGGAGGTTGCACCTCCAGTAGAGAATACTGTTGTTGCACCCACTGTTGAGGTATCTGAAATTCCTAATATTACACCTAATGATGAGCCTCAACAGTCTCCTGAAATAACCGCTGAACCTGTTAGAAGATCACAGCGGGAGAGAAGATCTACTATCCCAAATGATTATGTTGTCTATATGAATGAGGATGTTAATGATATAGAGAAGGTAGATGATCCCACCTCTTATAAGGAGGCCATAATGAGTGAACATTCTTCTAAATGGTTTGAAGCCATAGAAGATGAACTAAAGTCTATAAGCACTAATGATGTATGTGATTTAGTAGAAATTCCTGACGGAGTCAAAACAGTAGGCTGTAAATGGGTCTACAAAACCAAGCATGACTTTAAGGGAAATATCGAAAGGTTCAAAGTAAGGCTCGTAGCAAAAGGCTTCTCACAAAGAGAGGAGATTGACTATAATGACATATTTTCCCCTATCTCAACTAAATATTCATTTAGAATTGTTATGGCACTTGTAGCTCATTATGATTTAGAGCTGCATCAGATGGATGTTAAGACGACATTTCTTAATGGCGACTTGCAAGAGAATGTTTACATGACTCAACCGGAAGGTTTTGTCATGGAAGGCAAGGAGCGTATGGGATGTTGACTTAAGAAATCCATTTATGACTTAAAACAAGCGTCGAGGCAGTGGTACCTCAAGTTTGATAAGATCATAAGGAGTTTTGGTTTTGAGGAAAATGAAGTTGATAACTGCATATATGTTAAGTTCAAGGGGAGTAAATTTACCATCTTAGTACTTTATGTGGATGATATCTTATTGGCCAGCAGCGATAAGGATATGCTATTTGAGACCAAAAGATTTCTTTCATCTAATTTTGATATGAAGGATCTCGGTGATGCCTCTTATGTTCTTGGCATTGAAATTCATCGAGATAGGTCCAAGGGAATATTAGGTTTATCTCAGAAGGCATACGTTGACAGAGTACTGAAGAGATACAATATGCATAAGTGCTCTGGCTCGCCTGCTCCTATTGTTAAGGGCGATAAGTTTGGGACATTTCAATATCCAAGGAACCAATATGAAACTGATCAGATGAACTCGGTTTCTTAAACTTCAGCTGTCGGAAGCATTATGTATGCTCAAGTATCTACGCACCCTAATTTAGCTTTTGTTACTGGGATGCTTGGCAGATATCAGTCAAATCCAGGACCGGACCACTGGAAGGCCGTTAAGAAAGCTTTGCGCTATATGTAAGCTACTAAATATTTCATGCTCACATATAAGTTTTCTGATAGCCTTGAAGTTATTGGTTACTCAGATTCAGATTTTGTGGGATGTGTTGATACTCAGAAATCCACGTCAGGTTATCTCGTGGAAAAGCTCCAAATAAACCCTTACGACATCTTCAACGATGCAAGCTGAGTTTTTGGCATGTTATGAGGCTACCGGGTAGGCTGTATGGCTTAAGAATTTTATCCCGGGACTTAAAGTGGTAGACAACATCTCTAAACCACTCACCTTATACTGCGATAACGAACCCGTAGTCTTTTATGCAAATAACAACAAGTCAAATGGTGTTGCCAAACATATTGGCATTAAGTATCATGTTGTGAAAGATAGAATCCAGGATCAAACCAAAAGTATCAAACATATTAGTACTAAGTTAATACTTGCGGATCCGCTTACTAAAGGCTTACCACCCAGTATTTTTCGTGATAATGTTGCCAGCATGGGTTTATTGGAATGTAACACCCCAGGACACATATTACCCTGTGATGCCACTAAAACCACTCCAAAACTAGCCAAATTACAAGATAAAATAATCGGGCAACAATTCCTAAACAAGATAGGATAAGCGGAAGCATAATCAATCTAATAATTTAAATCAACCTCCAACGATCTAACAAAAGAATAGTTCACAAGTTTAACACTATTAAGTTAAAGTAAACATTGACGAGATAGCTACGCAAAAGACTAGAATCACTTTGTCTTTATTATATCATAAATCTATGATCCAAGTGCATTATTGTGGTGCCGCTCTACCCTTCCCATGCATGCTCAATTATCACCTGTAAGGGGGGGACAAGGGTGAGAAAAAAATCTCAGCAAGCAAACTGTTTAACAAGCTAATTAAACTACAACAGTTTAATCATCAATATTTTATTTTCCACAATGACTACATTTATATCCTCAACCTCAAATCACCACCAACAACGGTAAAACAATAGCAAATAAATCTTGTTTGACTATTTTAAAACCTCAACCACTACCACCATTAAAAACAATAAAACATATGTATGTTTTACTTCACTACTTTATTATTTCTCACATCTACAACTGCTATCAACAATTACTACAAGAGAAAAGAATCTCATGCCACAGTCACAACCCCTACCATACCACAAGGGACGAACCCCATTCCATGACCACATCCACATTCCTCAAACCACAAGTAGCTCATATGAGCCAATTCCACATTACAACTATGAAGTTGTATATTCCACATTACAACTATGAAGTTGTATTCGACTGCAAAATAACTTCACCACAATATACTGCATAGGCATGCAAATGATCTTTCCACAATGCAATGCATATGAATACGTATGCTCCACAGCACCCTTACCCAACAAGGTAAGAGTGTTTCGTTACTGACTAAGTATCATCTACATATGCAAATGTCATGATATGATATGAATGATATGATAATCATAAACCACATGAATTCCAACCTCAAAGGAGCATCAATATGCTCACAACATATCCACAACCACATATCTACCACATATTTATTTTCATATTCCGCATTAGCACACTAAACAAATTTTCACATGATTACAAGCAATTTATCCAACATATCAATTGATCAATAATTGCAACCATCACAACCACAAGTATTCACTAAGAATACTACCACTTAGACCACAATATACTCGTAAAGTTTTCTACCCCACAACTATATTGATGCATCAAGAACAATTCCGCATATCCACAATTAAACCATCAAGATCGTAAACAATTGAATTCTTAAAAAATACTACCATCTGGACCACATTAAGGAAGCATGTAACAATGACATAGCACCTAAAGTTTAAAGAATTAATTAATGTGAATGTAGAATAATTAACGAGTTAAACAGTAGCACAACCGCTACGTTTACTTGCCTCAACCGTTGAAGCGAAGCAATCACGTGCGTTCAGGACCAAAACCACTATCCAAAAGGTACCTCTCAGCACAATGCTACATCATAGTAAACACGACTTAAGAAGTAAAGACGTCGCTAGAACCCCAAACCCACACATAATCCTCTCCGCTCAATGATTCAACAATCTACCCACTGTAGCAGCGCTGCTTGATATTTTTGTATCTTTAACAATTATAAGCCAATACAGTAAATAATATATTTCTGGATTCCTCACTTAAATACCTTCACTTTTCATGTAGATCATATATTTTTATTTTGATCATAGCAAGGTGTAATTTAATGCGCAAAACAGAGGACGTTCTCTGTTCTGGCAATCTGGATATCAAGATTCTAACGGATCCCAACCACAATACAAGGATCTAAAAAATATGATTTTTATACAAAAGCTAGATTACTAAATTACCTACATTTTCGCAATTGCGACCAAAATGATAAAAATCATTTTCTACCCCTAAATCACACCTGAACAGTAATCTGTCCCAATCTGCACCTCCGACAGACAGCGAGGTTCCAGACCCTGTTACGCCCAGATCCCACGGCCAAAAATTATGAAAAAAATACAGGAGATGGGTCTCGAAGTCCACTACAATTGTACTTTTGGGAAGATCTGCAGAAAAAAATCGTTTCATAGGTCTAAACTGCAAAGAGACGCTGTGAATTGATCTGAGCGCATGGGAAATCTCTAATCGGGTAATCAATCTGCTAATCTCCTTCTAATTCCGTGCCATAAACCCTAATTACTCTAAAAACAGAGGAGTTTAGGATTAGGAAAAATTACCTAGAGGATCCCTTGGAATCACCCCTCTTCTTTCCTCCTCTTCTTCTCCTCCTTCTCTTCTTCTTCCTTCTCTTCCCTTTCTTCTCCTTCCTTTTCTTTTTCTCCTTGGCACCAATGACAGCAGCTGTTAGGGGAAGTGGAGGCACCAATCTGGGAGGGGTGCGGCGGGGGTGGAGGAAAGGGGGTTGGCGGTGTGGGAGAAAAAAGAAGAAGGGGCGGCTAGGTCAAGGGAGGGGTGCGGCCACCCCCTTGGGTCTTGGCCTAAGGCGGTCGGCCCACTCTGAGTTTTTTATTTAATTAATAATTTATTTTATTCATTTTACACTATTCCACAATTTTTATTTTTTCCTTCCCGCGATTTACCAAAAAATCGGCAACTCCGCGATTATTTTAAAAACTTACGCCGAAACGACGTTCAAGGTATTGCATGAAAAGCCTCTAATTCTGGATAAAAGGACCTTAAAACATACCAACTCCCATTAAGTATAATGAATATCCATTTCAAAATAAGATAGTATACTATAGGTACTGAGGTTGTATTGCACTTCATTGGCCATGCAACACATTGCCTTGGTATGTTGTTTTATCGAGAATGGGCTTATGATGTTAGCCTTACGATCAAAGGGTATCGTTGGGTTGATCTCGGCTAACTAACCCCGAGATTTCAGGGAGGCATGCCTCCACTCACGCGCCCTGATCGGGGGCGCTACCAACCACTATTGGTTTTGGTCCCAGTCACCTAGCGCATATAAAATTTAGGGTTTCGGCAAGGTTCGCACACGCAAGTTGTTCAAACCTGGTAAAGCCCGCACAGATCCGATCTCTTAGCGCGCTACGGTGAGCGAAGACCGAACCTGTCCATCCCTGTACCGGCGACCACCGCTTCACTGCCGCCGTTTGTCACCGTTGGTCACCTCTCCTTCACCGAGCCCCGACCACCCCTCATGGCCTCTCCGACTTCGGGTATGTTTTTCGCACTAAAGATTATGTTTGTGTTCTTGTTTAAGCTAGGGTTAACTATTATGGTTCATGATTAGACTTAGATCAACTAATAAAAGTGGCATGCATCTTTTCACATGCAGCTTTCACAAAGGCTAAATACGCTTTCGGTCCCAGAATAGGTTGGATCACGAGTGCCTTTAGGCCTTGGAGAAAATAAAATTTGATAGAGGGAAAGGGTAAGAGGCTTGATGTGCTGGTAAAAAGAGATATTCGAATCCTATTACGTATTTACTCAAGTCATACCGAGTTATTCGAGAACAAGCTCGCTGGGCTCACGAGCCTTTGCTTAGGTTTGAGCTTAGCTCATTTGGAACTCAAATTAAGTTCGAATCAAGTCTAAAAAAAATCAAACTCAAGTAGCTTGCGAATCTCAGGCTCTTTTTACATGCTAAAAAAGGAGGGAGTATTACTTTGTTTTTGTTTGTACCACGGCGTAGATTTCAATCGTATGTAAGGTTCTTCTTTGCTATGGCTTTGTACATGCACACCTGTCCCACTTATACTCGTATCTACTTTTGCTGCTTTTGCGATTTAAACCTTTATTCAATTAGATAGGGAACGTTTTTGCACAACCTAACAAAAATGAGCTTAAAGTTGAGTGGGTTTTTTGGATTGTGACTTATGACTATTTTATTTGAATTTTATGTTGTTTGCGAGATACAGTATACAGAGAAAAATAGTTATATATGATTTTAATCAGTACAAGTAAACTTGATATACTTTGTACTATAATTTACCTATAAACTTCACTTAAAAATATATCATTTAAAATTAAGTTACTATAGCAAATGACATAAGTCATAAGCCAAAGTCCCGCCGAACCCGCCTGTTGTCGAGAAGCTACATGTCTTCAGAGAGAGAAGCTACTTGTCTGCTAAGGGGGTGTTCTTTTGGTCGTGGCTTATGGTTTTACAATTTTGGCTATTTAGACAGAGAGACCGACACTCACTTACGATTTTGGTTGGTACAGATGTTGGGCTTTTAACACGTACTACGTTTAACTTGTAGACCCGTCTTGAGAAAATACTCCGCTTAAAAGTTAGGATCAGAAGAAAAGTCAAAAGTCGTCCGACTTGTGGAGTGCCAAACAGGCCCTAAGTTTCCTCCAACAGTCCAATCCAACTAGGGGTCATTTGGATTAGAACACAACAATTAAGGGTTTATTTAGAACATAGAAATTTTACAAAAAATTTTAAAACTTTTCCCGTATTTCAAACGAAGCCTCAATATAAATTTTTGTAGGAAAAGAAACATACTCCTATTGATTGTTTCAAATGGGTCCGAACGGTAAAGAATAGTAAACATGGTGCGCCAGCATGCATGTTCACAACTTTTATAAATATCAGTTACTACCTGTTGGGGAGCATTTCCATATGGATCCCTTCTACTGTGCGACACTCACATTGGACAAATGCAGTCAACTTTCACACCAATTGGACGGTTAGGATCGTGAATTCACATCATTCTATTTTCTAGTTGATTACGACTTCCGCCCACTTAATACATGCATAAACGATATATTTAACCTTACACATGGTTGCATTTGGTTCGGAGTTAAAAGGAGACATCATGATTGGTTTCCAGTTGTTCATTGGAGCATCTTAAAAGTTTTGCCTTGTTTCTTTCTTCAAATTAAGGTTCGCTCATTTCAGCTTAAACTTCTGACTTCTGATTTATTTTTTACTTTTCTTAAATTTTTTTTTTCTGATTTTTGGTTTTTTTAAGCTTTTTTGTCAGTTCTTTTTTCTTGTATTCATTTGCATTATTCGTGATAGGCTAACATGTTTTTCTTTCTATTTTTAATTTTTTAAATTTCGTTACGCCAACTAAGGTACTATCAGATACAATGTAATTTTAGTTAACTACAGTGCAATTTTAGCCATAAGTCAGCTTATTTCAGCCCAATTGAGCGTCACTTTAAGCAAGTTCGGGCTGATTCCGTATGCATCCAAAGCTTCTCTTGCAAAGGGAAGTACTGTGCTTAGACATGTGGCAGCATAAGGTCTGGCTCTAAATGGCTTCAACTTCTGGTGTACTTTGACTTTCGGTTTATCTAAATCAAGTCACTTGGAACGGTCAGTTTTTAATTTCAGCTTATTTTAGCCTTTTATTTTTTTGGCTTTTCTTTTTCCCCTTATTCCTTTGTATTGTCCGTGACGATATAATGATTTTTTTATTTTTCTTTATTTTTTCTCAGAAAAAGTTGACAGCCACTATAGGTAATTTCAGCCATAAATCAAAAGATATAGCCAGAAGCTTAAACCATAAGTCCGTTAGAGCGAGGCCTAATTCTGGATTGTTGTTCAACAAGAGAGAAGAATCTGTCACAGCCAGCCCTTTCTTGTGGAGAGGAAAAAAATCTGTAGTTTAATGATTTGTTTGCTTTTGGGGGGAATGTGTATGGGGTCGGCGGGTTTGTTTGCACTTTGGCTTATGGCTTATAACATTTGCTATAGTAATTTTCTTTTAAACGGTATGTTTTTTAAGGTGGGATCTTCAGGTAAATTGTAGTACAAACTGTACCAAGTTTAGCTGTATCGATTAAAATAGCATGTGACTATTTTTTTCTACATACTGTCTCTCACGAACAGCACATAATTCAGAAAGTTCAGCCATAAGTCACAAACCACGGCGCAAAAGAACCCACCCCTAATTTTCTTTGTCCAGGCTTGTTCTTCTTATCGCTTTGCAATCACAGACTCCTTTTTTTTATTGTTTTTGTATACGATTTGTTGGAAATTTCTCTTACTTATTTTTCCATCACCAATTAAGTTTGAATTTGAAATTTTGCACAATGGTAGTATATTACTTATTTTTCTACATGGAAATATGCATTTAGTTAGTGGCACTTCAAAACAGCAAGGCATTAGAACTTTTATGGAGGAGGTACTTGTCTAGCTGTAGGCTTTCCCAACCCAACTGGTAAAAGTTAAAGGCGTGGTGATTGAAGTCCACAAAATTAGGCAATCACAGAAAGATTAGCAATCATGAGTATTTTTAGACGTTTGTCAATCGTTAATTAGTAATGATTTATCTCTTTTGTATGCATTGAGTGTCGGATTCGATGAATCTGGAGCGCTTTTGTTTGCGGTGTCAGAGGAAACAAGAAGGGAAAAACATCACTAGGTGTGGTCCATACATGATTAGTAAGTATATTTATTTCTTTTTTCTCTCTCCAGAAGAGTATTTCTTTTCATTTTACTAGCACAGGAAATGTTCAGGGATGGTTCTTATTGGCACTGCCCATAAATCGTCCTTGCTGCACTAGACTATCCAATTTCATGTGGCATTTTGATCGGACGGTTGTGACAGAATGACAGGGGTAAATCAGTCATGAATACCAGTCATGGCGTAACTATCAATTTTCCACGGTTTTTAAGATGACTCAAATGTAGCCATACGGTTACATCGAATTATTCATGACATGTGTATAAGGAAAGTAACCAGTAACTAATATGACGCTACCTCTCAATTGCAAATTGCATCCTGACCTTTCCAACAGGTCATCTGCTTGTGGTTGCGAGCTGCGGAACGGTCCATACGCTGCAAGTTGATTGATCTATAATCCCAGTCGGCGAATCACTCATTTGCCAGCTGTTCTGTCCATGTACTCCGTTTTCTTCTAAATCCCTTTCTGAGAAGTAATTGTATATTTGCCACTGTTTATTAGGGTTGCCTAGCCATCAACTGACTATTATACTCCGTTTATTCTTTTTTTATTTGATGTTTTTGACTGTTTATGATCTTCAAGATACGACTTTGACGTCTACTTTTTATAACTTTACATTAAAATATACTAATAAAATTATAATATTATAAAATACTTTTAATGATAATTTTAATGATATAATTTTCGTATAGACAATCTAGATAAATTTAAATCTATTAATGATTAAACTTTAAAAAGTTTAACGACACATTCAAAAAAGTCAAGTAAATAAAAATAGAAGGAATTTTTTGCCCCACCGACTCACCGGCACTGCCTCAACGCTAGAGATGCCCGTTGGTGAGCCACTGCCACCACCGCTGCCTAGACCCGACGTGGTTGCCGGCGCCGTCACCCTCTCCGCGGCTGCTACCCAACCTCCACCTTCAGCATTTGTAATGAAATCAATATTCTGTGTATGTCGGAAATTTGTAAGTAATGTAGTATGTTCAGTAGTTGACCCTCTCCAGACCGCTTAGGAGTTGGGGCACTCATGTTAGTGTAGATACATCGTTGGATAAACTCTACATGTGACACCTTAATTTCCCTTAAAGAACATCATCAATCCTTCTTTTACTTTTATTTTGTCCTTTTTATGAGAAAAATAGCACCATGTGCACTATGTGCACATTTACGACACTGCGAAAAAAGAGGAGTGCTATAGAACATTCGACTATTTTTCAAGGTAAAAATAGTTAGATGATCTGGGGACGTTGGATCTTTATCCAACGGATCCACTCATATAAGCATCCTCTAAAAAATATCTCATATAAACACCCCTCTAGAAAAAGATCTGGAGCATTGGATTACCATCCAACGTCCTAAAATCTGACTATTTTTGTCTTGAAAAATAGTCAAATGTTGTATAGACACTCCCAAGAAAAAATATGCAAGAATAGAAAAAAAATCGCCGTTAGACAACTCAAAAGGAAAATGTCACATAAGGTGTGAGTAATATTTTGATTCCTCGAAAGAGTATATGGAAATGTAGGTGTATTTTTTTTTATGGAAATAAGGTCTAGAAATGACCCATGTGTAGAAGACCAACGTGAGCCAAATATGTCATGATTTCAGATCATTGGCAATGGGTTTCTTGAGAGCCTTAGTAGGGTAATATCTTTTCTATCGATCGCTATTGACGTAGTTCTGAATGGCTTCTTACGTTTGCCATCTCTTTTTTGTTGCTTTGCTGTCAATCTCTGTTCTTACTTTACGATCTGTGTGTTTTTAAAATATATTATGCTGTACATCTTCATCAAATCTCACTGATTGAATACGTCGTCCTGTTGCTGCATGTGCTGACCAATTCTACTTTAGGTCATCGGGGCTGTTCTTTGTGACTGTAACATATGATTTTTAGTTGTAGCTTATTTTTTAAAATTATTTATAAGAGAGAATACAGAGTAATAGAGCTCGCGTATGATTTTAACCAATATAAATGAAGTCACTATATTTTATTCTACAATCAACTTATAGATTTTATTTTAAAAAATATTCTATTTAAAAGTTAGTTACTATAATAAAAACTAAAAACCGATTTAGAAGCCAGAGAGCAGACCATACATCGGAGAGATCTGATAACGTTAGGTGCAATTTCGACACGTGGTGATAGATGCAATTAAGAATGCCCTGGTCTTGTTCATATAGGTTTTGATCTGACCCCTTGAATAAGAACCATTGTTGTCACAGCAACAATGAAAGATCAGCGACCGAGGAGGAACTAATCAGTACTCTTTTTAGTGAGACAAAATATTGTTCAATCATGGGCCGAGGGACCCTGCAGTAAAATAGGTTATTGGAGTTATTGGAGAATTTTGACGAGCTTTATTGTATTCATCACTGGCTACTACAGCTGGGACTTGGGTTCATCGTGCTTCGTGCCGTGCCGGCTCGGCTCAGTCATGTTATCGTGCCGTGCCATGCCGGCCCGTGTCGTCTCCGGTCAGGTCCAAGTACGGCCCAAAGCCCACCGTGCCAGCGTTCGTGTCGTGCCAGTCCAAGCCCAGCCCGAAATTACTATACGCGAAGGCGGTGACGACGGTTGTCATCTTCCTTTCTCTCGTACCCGCCTTGTTTAAAACTAGTTAAAATAATTGAATTAATTGCATAAAAACATGGACACACAATGACATAAATATTTCGAAAAAAGTGGAATTTCTTTGATATTTTAGAAATACAATGTTACTACCTCGTTAAAGACCTTACGCCCCATAGCGGGGTTTCCCGAGTAAGGAAAAGAGTACAGTAACAATATATGTATATACTAACTATTACAACATGCATAGATAATATCTACTCAACAATGTCTAGGTCAAGATACTGCACGATTTGGGATCCTCCATTGATATTGTTCCCGCTCTTTGGCTAATTCTCGATCTTTGGCACATGTGATTGCCTCCACCTCCCCGCCTCCTCCTCCCCACCTCCCCCCGCCGCCTCCTCCCCACCTCCCCGCCCCGCCGCCTCCTCCTCCTCCCGCCCGCCGGGTGACGACCTCCAACCGGATCCGCCGAGGTGACTACAGCGTTGCCGGCACAACAAGATGCCGAGTTCCGACGGTAGTGTGTTAGTGTGTATGCTTGTATAGTTGTATGTGTGTTATTGTGCATGCTTGCTTGTGTGATTGTGCTTGTGCTGCCATGTTCTGCATTACTGCGGCTTCATCTTCCCGAGTCCCGACTTCCCGCCGTGCCGCCGCCGTCCCGTGCCGCCCGAGCACGCACGATTTTCGTGCCGTCGCGTGCCGCCCACCGTCTTGCATGTTCAGGCCCGCCCGGTCCACCGTTCGTGCCGGTGCCGCACGGCCCGCCACGTGTTGAGTGGGTCGGGCTTGGGCGTCTTTGGCCGGCCGTGCTTTGGGCTGGCCCAAAAAAGCACGGCCTAAGTCCCAGCTCTACTGGCTACTACTCTCTCAGTTCCATTATATTTGTCTATTATTTCGAAAGTATTGGTTTTAAAATTTATGCATTGAGAGAATTAAGAGTATAGTTATTGTAATATTTTTACTCACTATGTTATCTAAATGTTTTGGAAAAGATTTAGTGATTGTAGTATATATCATTTAATAGAGGTGTAATACTTTGGTTCAAAATCTGCTCAATGCACAGCCTACCCATAGGGCACACCCATGCACATAAAAGCATCATGCGAACACTCGTGCTCGCTTGGTGTAAAAGAGTTTATCCAAAGGTGCTACATTTGGACTCGTAGACCTTATATGCTACTATAACTCACTTTAGACAAGCAATGTAAAACTAATCCCATCACCACTCTACATGGACTATATAGGTCTTTACATTAATGATATGGGGTATTACAAGATTTAGTGATACAGGTATGCATGGATATTTTTTATATTTTTTTAAGATTTAGTGTTTCTTTTATCCGTGCGCGTGGTGGAATATAGACGCATATTATGAAACAGATGGAGTACATTAGTAGAATAAGTGCAGCATCACCGCGTTTCATTGGACTGGTATTCTCTTAATTTTACTACTTAGTAAACTGCAGCTACTCTAGATATTGATACACAGGTTTCAAAATAAACCTCAGCTGTAAACCAAAATTTTACATAACCAAAATTATTTGCTCAAAAGTGGTGCACACTTAACCCTACTGCCCCACCATACACATTCTATAACAACCCTATTTTTAGGAATAGGGCTGTCGTACTTCCTACAATAGCCCAGGAGGTCAGTTGTGGATAGAAAATTTTCATGCCTTTTTACGATAATTTAAAAAGAGTCAATTTGATTTAAATATAAACTAACAGTCAACTTTAGCAACTTAACGGGCGTCCAAGCCTAAAAATTAACTTACATTTAGAAAAATCGAAGAAAATCCCACAGGAACACATTGCCAGTTGTCAGTTGTCGATGTTTTAGTATCAATCTTATGTATGATTATTTGGTTTGGAGTGATTTATATAGATTTGGGCCTTCTCTTAAGAGAATAATAACCCTACTCATGTGTGACTATATCGATTGCTCTAATTACAACCAGGAGAGAAAGTAATGTCAGATGTCTTCTATTGCTTCTTTGCCTCTCCCACCCCTTCCTGACGTCACCCTTATATAGCATGTGAAGCGGTGGTGGTTCTTCCATGCTAAGAGACATCTTAATGTTTCGGATGATAATTGTCTAGCGGAAGTTATTGTCAGAGATGTGGTATCCCTTTCGTCGTCTGTCAATTATCGCTAAAAGTAGGAGTTATGAGCAGTTATTCTAGAAAATAAGTGCGCATGCTAACTGTCTTGTCATATAGACCTATGATATAGTAAGTTGTCGTAGACAAGCCAATCGAAATTAAATTAGTCGTAGAAGAGTCCGACCATATGGTGATCATAGAACTACTTATGACCATGTTATGCTTGTAGAAAGACTTAAGATCATTTGGCGGTCGTGGAAAGGGTTATGACTAAAGAGTGGTCGTAGAAGGGCTTACGACCACTTGGCTGAGTTTTTCCCTTACGAATAAGGGGTATACTCAAGGAGTATAATGGAACAATAATACTACTTATAGATAAATAATAAATTAAGGATTATTATATCCTTGTCATCTAGCCACCAACTTCAAGTGAAAATAACTTACTTGAGAAAGAGTGGTCGTAGACGAGTGAAGATCGAAAGCAAAGTCTTTTCAACTTAATTTGACAAAAAGTGAACTAGGTCAAGAAGGTAATTTTGCTTAAGTTGTAAAGACACGCCAATTTCAAATAGAGGAATTTAAGAATTCCAATCGACTCTCGCTGATCTGTCCGTTGGAGCGGTTCCCGAGATTAGTAACTAACTCATGCAACTATAAAAACTTACCATGGGTTAACCTTTGAGATTCTTACTTTCCCCTTCATCTCCATTACCCTTCAAGTTTTCCGCCACCAACCAGGTCATCTTCTTCCTTTGATTTCTTCCAAATCCAAACCAACCTCCAAGAGAAAATGACTAAGAGCTCATCTAATTGGTCGGTGTCGGAGATGGATGTTGCGAAGATGAAAGCTTTGTCGCAGCTGAGAAGATCCCTTCAAGGAAATGGTGAAGTGGATCGAAGCTGTCACACAACATTGGTCGTCGGGGGAATTGGGCAAATCCTAGTATTTCAAGTATATTGTGAGTATGACTTTCGACTACCTACTCACCCCTTTCTCAAACTCGTACTCGAGCACTTTGGGGTGGAATTGGTGAACCTAGTTCCCAATTCCAATACCATGTTAAGTGTGTTCGTGTACTTGTGCGAAGCCTACCTAGGGATTCCTCTAGATCTGGTGCTCTTTCGGTATTATTACAAAATGAGCACACAAACTAGAATTGCTAGGAGTTGTGGTCTGAAACTCCATGGTGGAAAGATAGAGGAGTACATTCAGATGTTTACTCGGTTGTCGTGGCCAAACTAGAAGAAGTGGTTCTACTAGGAGATGACCAGTGAAGACAGTTTTTCTATTGTAGGGAAGGCTGCCGAGAAGAACTCTTCCTAGAATTCAGCCCCCAAGAACCTTACTCGGATGCCCCATACATCGAAGCATCAAAGATATAAGGGAAAAGGGGCTTACCGACTGGCATTTGGTGAAGGATTGCATCACTCGTCATATAAGCAGATACGGGGAGGGCCCGATCTTCTCAGTGAGAAACCGTGGATAGTTGATGCGAAATAGACGATGTCGCTAGTTGAACACTCGCGCCAATGCACGAACCCTCAACTCTTTGGAATACGCCCAAAACACACCGGATAATTGTTCATCGCGAGACCACGAATAACGAACGCCAAGTCCCCAATTCCTAATAGAACGACGGTGTAACACCCCAGGACCCACATTACCCTGGGATGCTACTAAAACCACTCCACAACTAGCCAATTTACAAGATAAATTAAACTGGCAATAATTACTAATCAAGATAATATAAGCGGAAGCATAAACAACTAAGGGAAAATAGAATAGTGATAACAATTCATTATTCATAATCAACTCCAACATAATAACCAAAGGAACAGTTCACAAATTTAACATTATTAAGGTGAAACAATCATCGACAAGATAGCTAAGTAAAAGACTAGAATCCTTTCAACTTTATTTCAGCATTAAAATATAATCGAAGTGCATCAGTGTGGTGCCGCTCTACCCTTCCCATGCATGCTCAAAGTCCACCTGTAGGGAGGGGGAAACAAGGGTGAGATATAATCTCAGCAAACAAACAGTTTAATAGGTTATTCAAACTACAAACAAATATACATCAACGTTTATAATTCCATACAACCACAACCATATTTCGTGTCCAAAATTATTAAACCACCACAGACTTCCATGAGTCATACCTCTTCAATTTCATATTTATATGACATATGAATGTAGTCATTTTATCTACAAATAAATGCATATGAATGCTTTCATGCTATGCTCCACATCACTCTTTCCCAGCAGGATAAGAGGTGCATCGTATTACGGCAATATACGATGTTGTACCGGTACGATCACGGTTAGGTGCGGCGACATCCACATATGCAAATGACATGATATGACATGAATGATATGATAATCATAAATCACATTATTCTATCCTCAAAAGAGCGTCATCATGCTCACAACATATCCACATCCACCACATTTTAATTTCATGTTCCGCATTATCACATAAAGCAAGAACTTCACATGACTACTAGCAATTTATCCAAACATGTCAATTGATCAATAATTGCTACCATCACCACATTTAGAACATCATGCAACCATGGCATAAAGTATCAAAATACGATAATCATATATATTGCAAGTAGAAGGAATAACGAGTTAAACGGTAGCATCAACCGCTACGTTTACTTGCCTCAACCGACGAAGCGAAGCAAATCAAGGGCGCTCAAAAGCAAAACCCACCTGTCCAAAAGGTAGCTCTCAGCATAATGCTACAGCATACAAATATGACTTAACAACTAAAGACGTCGCTAGAACCCCGAATCAACAAACTACCCACTATAGCAACGCTGCTTAATATTTTCGTATCTTTAAAAATATTAATCAAATGACAGCAAACGATACACTTCTGGATTCATCACTTAAAATCCTATATTTTTCATGTAGATCACATATTTTTATTGCGATCACAGCTAAGTGTAATTTAATGCCCAAAACAGAGGAAGTTCTCTGTTCTGTCAGACTGGACAGCAAGATTAAATCACGTCCCAACAAAAGTACAGGGGTCAAAAAAAATAATTTTTATAACGAATCTATATTTCTGAACTCCCTACAACTTTCTCAATTGCGGCCATAATCATAAAAATCATTTACTACCCCAAAATCACAGTTTAACAGCAGTCTGTCCCAATCTGCTCCCTTGACAAACAGCGGTATTCCCGACCCTGCTACGCCCAGATCCCACGGAAAAAATTCTGAAAAAAATAAAGAAGATGGTTCTGGAAGTACTCTATAATTTTCTTTTGGGAAGATCCACAGGAACAATTGTTTGATGGGTCGAAACCACAAGAAACAGACGCACACTGCGAATCAATCTACATGTGACAGACATGTAATCTCTAATCGGGCAATTAATCTATTAACCCCCTTCAAATTCTGTGCCAAGAACCCTAATTACTCTATAAAATAGAGGGTTTGAGATGGAAAAAATTACCTAGATGAGGGATCATCCCTCTTCTTTCCTCCTCTTCTTCTCCTCCTTCTCTTCTTCTTCCTTCTCCTCTCCTTCTTCTCCTTCCTTCTCCTTTCTTCTTGGCTCCAATGGCAGCAGCAGGCGCAATTGCTGGGAGGGGCGACCAATGGGGTGGAGGGAGAGGGGTGGCGGTGGCTAATGGGGAAAAAGGGGAAGGCGCTAGGGTAAGGGGAAGGGTGCGCCACCCCTTGGGCCTTGGCCCTTGGTCTACTCCTCAGCAAACACACTCGGGTTTTAATTTAATTTTAATTTATTTTATTCATTTTATACTATTCTATAATTTTTATTTTTCCCTTCCCGCGATTTACTGAAAAACCGGCGACTCCACGATTGTTTTAAAAACTTACGCCGTAACGACATTCAGGATATTACAGAGGCTTGACTTGAATTGCAGAACAAAACAATGGATCGCCTAGTTCTCTCTCAAAGTCCTCACATGAACTCGGTGCCGAAAGAACAAGCAATAGCTATGTTTCAATCTTATGCATCAAATTGGTCCCCCTTTTACAGGGGTAGCGACTGTCTTTTAAAGAGATACAAGGGGTAGAGAGTTGGCCAAACACTTCGAGGCCGAATAGGATTCGATTACAAAGCGCTAGGCCTATTTTGACTCGGACTGAAAAAGTGATGTGACTTGTTTCATAGTTTCTGACCGACTCATAGGGTATTTGGAGGTGAGACTAGATCCATCTAAAAGTAGACTTCAAGATATTTCCATAGAGTATAAGAACACCTCAATCGGACTCCAATTATAAAAGTTATGGTCGTTTTAGTAGGTGCCTGTTGGGCTGTCCCGAGCCGAATCCGAATTGAATTCTTAGTTGAATCCGAGTTTGAATTCGGTTGTGCATGTGGGAGGTCCGAATTGGCCTTCAAAATCTTGTCCAAAACTTGGGCTTTAAGTTCTTGGGCTTCTCCCCTATTGCTTTCCCATTGCATGGGCTTCTTTCCTCCTTGATCAGCTGCATGGGCTGCTTGGCTTTCTCCTTTCCATCCCAATGGGTTGTGAGCCTTTTGTTCTTGGTAGCAAATATGATTACCCACCTTGTGCTTCTCCATTGCTTTGGCCCCAGAATTATCATAATATTCAAACCTAATAATAAACAAGAATTTGGCATAAGGTAGTATATCATTTCCACGAATAGAAGGAAATTCATTAAGAAACAAATTCACCTGACAATGTTTAATGCGTCTCAATACTTCTTTCTAGTGAAATAATGTATTTGACTGAAAAGTGCTAAGAATATGCGTATCCGCATAATAAGCCCTCTGAAGGAACGAGCACATCCTATGTGGATGTATTCGGGGGCCAAGGATATGACCAGGGACTACGTGGAAGGTAAACAACAATCAGATCATCCTTTTTGGTTAATTTCAAGCTCTAATTGTTAATTACTTTATTTGTCTATGCAGATCATCCACTGGGGAGATTGACATCCGAGGCAAACTCCTCTATGAGAAAGCTCCATAACTTGATGTGGTGGATTCTCGTATTTTGATGGATGTATCTGCCAAAGTAGGGAAGAACATCTAATGGTAATAAAAAATCGACCTCATCTTTAGTATCCCGTAGTCGTAGGGAACGACACGACTAAGTAGTGTCCTTCTTTCTTGTAGAAAGTAGGCATGGAAAACCATCGGAGACGACCAAGAGGTCGAACTGATGGTTGTTGGAAAAGGGTCGGAGGTAGCTAAGGCTCCTCTAGCCAAAAGGTGTCGAGTAGTGAAAGCTATCGATAAGCAAGTTGGAAGCTAAAGTGTTGCTTCTCCCTCTCCTCCCATAACTAGTCCTATCGAGAAGTTCTTACAGACGTGGTGGCTGTAGAGGAAATAGGGCTAGTCATACTGGAGCAACAAGCTCCTAAGATCAAGGTACCCTACTATTAAGATGACAAAACTTTTTCAGTTGGTGCTTCTCATGGCTTTCTTAAGAACTTGATAAGGAGAACTTGAAGAGTTTTGTATCTTTATGAAGGAGATTGCTGCAACAACAGAACCTATGATCGAGAAGGAAGCTGCTCTTTAAGTGGTCAAAACTGGTCTTGACCATCAGGAGGGGTAGGAAGAAGAAGAAGCAACAACGCTTGCTCAAGACCTATGACTAGATGTGGTCGGAGATGTTCTCATTCCTAAACGACTAGACATAGTTGTAGAGAAAAGTCGAAGAAACTTTCCTTAGAAAAGGTTTCTTCTAAATTCAATATTAAGGTAAAGAAAACAAGATATGTAAATAAAAGCATAAGAGTAGAATTTTATGCATTGGTCTTCTTAAATGCCGATTCATTTCTCTTCTTGTGACTTTAGCCTGGATCCCTCATTTTCTGAGGATGCTTCTATCGAGAAGCTCCCTGCCACTGTTCCCTCAATCGAAGAGATGACAGAGAAGATGGTCAAAGAATCGACCACTGTCCTGGGGTGAAAATAAGACTTTTCCTGTGGTAGGACATCGCTAAATTATCATGTCATTCTAAATAATTATTTTAAATAAATAACAGTCTACAAATAAGGAATAATGAAAATACTGATAATTAAATAATTAAATGATGTAGATTCAACATGATAAAAAACATGTGACTTATCTTTTTGTCCAGAGTTTTTGATTATTCCTCTACAGACATTCCTCTACAGACTTCAGGTTCACACCATTCATCTTAATTGCTCCAATAGCTTTTCTACTAGTCAACTAGTCGAATTCGGATGCTAACGCGGAAGAACAATTTTAAATGAGTTACTACTTTGTAGAATGTAAGCTAGCAATAAAATACCATAAAATAACCAAAAAGACATAAAACAAAATAGGTTTAGATGAATAGGGTTCAAGCGGTGCTTGGTTTGGCTGAACGGAGTTGAAAATGGGTTAGATGGGCTCGAGATGGTCGAAATGGATATATTTGTGTAAAATGGGTTTATGTGAATAGTAACTGTTCTGAACAGTACTAGGCTTAGGTTAAAAATAGTATTTAGGCTATCTAAGGTTTTATCAGAGTCTATTTAGGCTAAACATATTTTAGAATGGGTCAAAATGAGTATAAATGTGTGATTTGGGTTTTGGGAACATTGTAGGTTCAAATAGTATCGGGTTGGGTTTTGAATAGCGGCTCGGGTTCAAACAGTGTTGGGTTTGGTTTTTGGGCTTGACCCATGCAATTTCTTGGGTTGAGTTGGCCCAACTTGGCTTGACTCAGCTTAACTCGGTTTAACTCAGCTAGACTCGGTTGGACTTGGTTGAATTCAGTTGGAATCGGTTTCAACTCGGCCTAAATCACCTAGACTCGGGGTGACTCTGCCTAGCTTGGGAAAACTCGGCTTAGTTGAGCTTAGTGCCATAGCGCCTGAGACCTCTCCCATGGCACGGTGGCACCTCGGCCGATTTCTGATGAGAAGCTTGGGCATTGGAGCATCTATGACTGATGGGTACCAAATTTAGCTCTTGGGGTTTGTGTTGAGCTATCCATCGTGAGGCGGTTTGGCTGGGCGAGAGAGCTCATCATCAAAGCTCTAGGGACACAGATAGGCTAAGGTGAGGTTACAATTGGTTTTGCGGTGTCTCAATGATGCAAGGGATGAAGTCAATTTGGAATTGGTGGAGGCATTAACAGGATTGGGCATTTGGGCTTACCGTTAGACTTCCGGTGGTGGTGGCGGAGATACGACCGGAGGTGGAAGGCAAGAGTGTGGACGTGCAATGGGGTGGCTGTGGAGGCTAAAGACGAAGTTGCCCTCGCTTTATAGCATGTAGGAGGCGGTGGGAGTAGTAGCGGCTTGGGTCGCGGTGGCGGTGTGTAAGCGTGCGGTGCTAGGCTGTTCGACATTCATCGGGGCATGGCTGGCGGTCATGGTGGCACATCGGGTTCAGTGCATTGCTGGGCATTAACGAGCTTGTAGCGGTGGTGGTCAAAGGTAGGGGCACACGTCGAGCCGAAGGTGCAAGATTTGGCGGCGGCGGCGAACTTGGCTTCGGTGGTAGCGCACGTGGTCGTGGTGACAAGACGGGTCTTAATGGCTCTGTCAGAAGTATGGCAGAAAGCATACGGCTGTTTGACAAGCTCGGCCGTGATAGAGTAGCAGCGGTGGTCGCAAATGGTGGTGGTGAACGGGAGTAAGCCGGGTGGAAGGGGAGAACCGGGGAGATGGCGGGTTCTGGGAAGGCACCAACGGCTAGGGGAGGCAAAAAACCGTTTAGGGAAAGCTCATTTGGCCGCTAGGTTTCCGAACTAGGAAAGAAAATGAATTTAACAGAAATTCAAGAAAATTCAAAATGTTTGAATTTTTTAATCTGTTTCACATTCCATTGCCAGTAAGGCGATCACGGAACGTAGCCATCGCATTAGTTACAAATCACACACTGACACACACTTGTGCATCTCACAAACGTTACACGCACCAGCACATATAAGCTTTGACAGCGCACCCAAAAAACAAATGCTCCTGTGCTGAAGTTCCTCGCGGAGGCCCCAAGAAGAATACAAAAGATCGTCCAAATTTCGCTTGTTATTCGCAGCACGACGGGCCGACTCCAATAAATTTTGCGATCCACCGCCAGAAGCTTCCACTTCCATCCATGTCTGCATACGACGGCCAAAATATCGCCACCCAGCCTCGCTCGACGCGTGTACGCATCTTGTGCTGCGCGCCTTTTATTTCGCAACCATGTTCTAGCTGATGGCGATCATTGCGATTTGGAGGGAAAAACGGAGGGGCCCAGCGTGCTGTGTGGCACGACAGATTAGACATTTGTGACCACTCTCTTTCATTTCTAAGATCGATTAGCACGGCAACAGCGACGCCCCTTTCAGTAGTTAAGGCTTGAGATCAGATAGGGTTTGATTTAGGGAGAGAGTGAGAGACAAGTGATTTGCCGGGCGCCAATAATGGAGGCGATCGAGGAGGGCGTCCCTCCTTTTGACAGCTCGCGTAACATGTGGCATTCGTTCTGTGGACTGGCTGGCTGACTGACTGACTGACTGCGCCTCACTGGCCAGCCGCTTAACTAGACACAGGACGGACAGATCGCCGTGATTAAACCTTAACAGCGACGCCGTCCAAGGGATCTACATTCTACAAGCCAGTTCTTATCCCTAGAGGAATTCAATATAGGATAATGATATACTGTGAGTAGGTACGTAGTTGGCTAGAAGTAAAACATCTCCTTTCCCTCGGGCGGAAAAAACATGTATACAACTAGAGTTAGGACTTTGCTCCTGCTTTTTGGGCTAATCCGAAGCACGGTCGGTCCGGCCCGGCTCAAGTATGGCCTGGCCCGATACGTGGTGGGCCGTATCGGCCCAGCACAAACGGTGGGCCGGGCCTGGAAAATCGGTCCGGTGGGCGGCATGGCACGATGAATTGTGTCGTGCTCGGGCCAGCACAGCACGGTGGGCACGGACGGGTCGGCGTCGAGTTGAAAAAGATGAAGGCGCAGAACATGACACAATCACACAAACAAGCATACACACTAACACACATGACCACCGTCGGGATCTTCTTTGTCTTGCCGGTAACGCCGTTTCTTGGGCCGGCAGCCGTCACCCTCGGCGGATCGGAGCATCTTGGTCTCTTGAGATTGTCACCTCGGCGGGGAGGTGGGGATGGGCGGCGCGGGGAGGTGGGGATGAGGTGGCGGTGTAGGAGGCGGGCGGAGTGGGGAGGGGCGGAGGGGCGGACCGGCGAGTAGGAGGCGGGCGGAGGGGAGGGCCAAGGCGGTGTGGCTGCAGGAGGCGGGAGGGGAGGAGGAGGCGGCGGGAGGAGGGAGGCGGCGGCGTGAGGAGGTGGGGGATGAGGGGTGGGGGATGGGGGCCGGGAAGGTGGGGAGAAGGAGGGGCGGCGGGGGGGGCGGTGGCGGGCGAGGCGGCGGGCGGCCACGTGGGAGGAGAGGGACTAAGGAGGAGAGGGCGGGTGAGGAGAATAAACCGAGGCGTCCGAGCCCGCGTGCCGCATGCGCGTGGGAATAGGGATTAGGTGGTCGATGGCGAGCGGAGTAGGGGAGGTAGGAAAAAGTGCTGCGCACGTCAGAGAGATAGAAATGGGGAGGATCGGAGGAGGTGGACCGAGGAGACAGCCGGATGGGGAAAAAGTGAATGGAGGCGTTGGGAGCTGAAAAAGTAGTAGATTCTTTTTGTGTTAGAGAGTAAATGGTCATATAAGGTGTATGGCTGTATGCAGAGCATGAGAGCAGCAGAGGCTGTCTTCTCGGTCTCCTTCAGTCAGTAGGAGACGTTGATTGACAATGGTCAACTCTGTCGGTCACTTAAAAGTTAAAACAGTCGTATAACGTATGGAATATAGAGGTTAAGCATGACATCACACTTGTGGAAGAAAATAAAGGGTAAGTCTACTTCTTCGTCCTCTCAGTCTCAGATGATCTCTAAGTGGAATTATGTCTCGGAATTGAACCACTATTTGGAGCATGATTTTGCAAATATAGATCCTGATCTTACTGGTGGAGGCAAGATAGACATACTTGAGTGGTGGAAGAACAACAAACGGATCTTTCCTATGCTGTTACATTTCGCACGGGATGTTCTCCTGGTGCCAGTGTCCACCGTCTCTTCAGAAGTGACGTTCAGTACGGTAGAAAGAATAATAGAAGAGAGAAGATCATCCCTTACGCCCAGGATGGTGGAGGCAATCACATGTGCCAAAGATTGGAAATTAGCTAAAGAGTGGCAACATCAACTTGAGGATCCCGAAATCGTACAGACGTATGCTGACCTAGACATTGCCGAGCAGATATTATCTATGCATGTTGTAATAGTTAGTATATACATATATTGTTATTGTACTCTTTTCCTTACTCGGAAACCCCACTCTGGGGCGTAAGTTTTTAACGAGGCAGTAACATTGTATTTTTAAAATATAAAAAATTCCACTTTTTCCCAAATATTTATGTCATTGCGTGCCATGTTTTTATGCAATTAATTCAATTTCAACTAGTTTTAAACGAGGTGGGTACGAGAGAAAGGAAGATGACGACCGTCGCCGCCGCCTTCACGTATAGTTACTTCCAGATAGGCTTGGGCTGGCACGGCATGAACGTTGGCACGGTGGACTTTGGCCATTCTTGAGCCTGACCGGAGGCACGATACGGTGAGATGACTGAACCGAGCCGACATGGTACAAAGTGGTATGAAGCACGATGGACCGACACGGCACGAACACAGCTCGGCACCACGTGCGTACGAGCTTACTCTGTTGGGTCACCAAGCAACGAGTCCCTTCTTCTCACTTCCCCTTGCTCGGTGGCGTAAATCGCCGCGTCTCCGACTCAATCCGTGCGCATGTTGATCCGTTCGCCCGTACGCGAAGCAGTTATACATATGGATATGCTTAACGCGCGATCAGTCCTTACTCACACTATAGCGCAAGCATGTGTCGACGCGATCCGTTTTCCGTTTCTAGTTGACAAGGAGCACACACGATCAACTATAACGACCTATTTTTATGATGGGACATGGGTACACTATGCTATTTGATTAAATTTTTCTATCGCATAAACTAGAGAGCAATATGAGTAAAAATTTATAGATCGTTATACTAGAAGCGCAGTGCAGCGAAAATAGAATTGAAGCTGTCGGTTCAACGTAGTGCGTATCGATGTAGTGAAAATAGTCGATCGTCCTCTGGCCAACCATCTCGTTGCATCGACCCAATTAGCGCTGCAGTCATATCAACGTCTCTACCGAAGTCTACATATCCAGAGATAGAACACCATTCGTCGGTGTGCTAATATCAGCATGCACGACAGAGGGTTTTGAGAGATGACGACTTAAAGTTTCGATTGACGACTTAGAGTTTCGATGGGTGTGTCTCAGGGATACCTCCCTCAGCCCCGCACCTCTCTATATATAGTCTTCAATCATATCTTTATCTGATACAATTAAATATCATATCCAACTTGAAAAGCCTCTGACTGGATCTTTATCCAATACGAGTATAGATCGTATCTCACTCAGAGACTGTCATCTGGACATTTATCATTCCAACTCGTTAAGTATATGATCCTATAGGTTCATGTATATTCGGTCATGAGCCAAAAACTCATTTTCGGTCAATAAGTCGATAGCGGTCCAAGCAGAACATAACAACTCCCAAATATACATAAAAATTATATCGGATGAACTTATATAGTAATTATGTATTAGTCCTTTTGGCTCACGATACCAGATCGATCTCAAGGCGAGAAGCATGCCATCCTATGATAGCTCGATTATTCACTCGAACTTGCAGTGGATTACTCAGTTGTGATTGACTGCTCAACCACACTTGGCATGACCATACACTTCCTTAATCCAACCATATTAAGGGGCCTAGAGATATTTCTCCCATTATATAGGAGGGTTAAATTACATCTAGATCGCTCACATTTCTCCACGTGTTTCATAGTAAACCCAAAGCTACCTTTACGACCACCCAGTTATGGAGTAGTGTTTGGTAAACCCTAAGTAAACTATTACACATATAGGAAACTATGACGATCTCTGGTTAAAGGATCCTACATACACTTTGTATGAGAACAACTGATGATACTTAAGAATATAACAATTCCCACAATATCTCATGGTATGTCAATCCAACACCATGTTATCTAACATGTGTCCATATTATTGATTAGATATCCACATACCTATGATCTGTGTAACATGATCATCAATCAATACATATGTTGATCTATAAAACATAATTGTCCCAACTAATGATATAAGACAGGGATAATTTAGAATAACATCAAAATATGAATAAAGAATTATACGAACAAGTCACAAATGATGTGACCATAACACAAACGTATACAACTATAACACCCAATATTAAGATTGAACAAAAGGTTTGACAAATGGAATACTTTCAAACCGAGAGAGAGGCCGGCGCCAAAGCAATGGAGAAAAAACAAAAAAGAAGAAGGCCAAGGAGAAGCCATGGAGTGGGAGGGCAAAAGGGGAGAGGTCCAAGAACTGAAATCCTAAGTTTTGAATGAGCTTCCCAAGCCCAATTCGGAATTTACCCAAGCCCAACCGAAATCAAACTCGGAATCAACTCAGAATTCAATTCGGATTCGGTTCGGGATAGCCAGACATGACTGTAATAAAACGGTCATAACTTTCACAAATGGAGTCCGATTTATGTGTTCTTATGCTTGTTGAAAATATTATTCCAAGGCCCCTCCAATGGGTAAGGCCTCATCTTTAGAAACCCTTTGATCGCGTCGCAATCGTTAAAACAATCCGACACTGATTCAGCCTGACAGGACCGACTTCCAACATGCATAGAATTCGTATCCGGTGTCCGTTTAGGATGGGTGAGTACTTCATGGAAAGCTTACCCAATCTACTTTCTAACAGATCTAACCTCATCTTAAAATTCCATCTGAGCCGGCCACAATCATCAAAAGAATCCACGTTGGTTTGTGAGTTCGAGTCGAAAGGGTGCTGCGCCACCTCCACTTGGGTCCGTGGACCTTGTAACCCTATATAAGAGCCACCGCCTCCCTATGCTAGGACTTAAATTTCGTTGAGTTTTGGTTTAGCCCTTGTGCAAACTTATGTTCTTCAGTTGTGCCGGATGACCACCTGTCAAGACAGCCTTCGGAATCCCACCTTTTGAACTCAATAAAAATATTTGCAAATTTAGATTGCTTGTTATCTTGTTCTTGCGTGTTCTTCGGTTGCAAGTAGGAATCCCACCACGGTTGATAACGACTTGGAGTGTGGCTCAACGATTGCTAAGGCGCAAGCGACGTCGTTCGGTTGTAGTCGGTTCGCAAGAGTCACCTCCACCAAAATCGAAGGTATCATCCTATCGAAAGATCGGGACCCTATTGCCCCATCAACAAACTTGTTGGTCAGTATGAAAGATATTTATTCAAGGGATAAAATAACATATTATTCAAAAGATCATAAATATAGAAGTGAGACAAACATCTCCATGATCACCTTTGGGGCATGTCACTAACAATATCCCACTTGCACTAGAATCAATCATGCAAATATCTAATACCATAGCTCTTGTGTGTGCCGCATATTTTGGTTGTGGGAGTGATTTGGTCAATGGATC
The DNA here is from genome assembly GCA_036346245.1 of Bonia amplexicaulis. Classification (NCBI taxonomy): domain Eukaryota; kingdom Viridiplantae; phylum Streptophyta; class Magnoliopsida; order Poales; family Poaceae; genus Bonia; species Bonia amplexicaulis. Next base: position 24,422,425 of record CM070736.1, read on the forward strand.
AACAATATTTAAATCCGTGTGTATTTTTCATATATTCACATCACCTCTATCAACAATCTCGCGAATGAGGTGAAAACACCGAAGTATGCATTTAGATTTTTGATGCGATCTAGACTCCTTGGCTTGTGCAATGGCTCAACTATTATCACAATAGAGATCTATTTGACTAGAAGTACTAGAAACCACACCCAGGTTAGAAATAAACTTCTTTATCCAAACAATCTCCTTTGCAGCTTCATAAGCCGCAATATACTCAGCCTCTATTGTAGAATCAGCAACCGTCTCTTGGAATTTTCCAGCTCATCATTACCACTAGATGCGTAGTATGGGCCCAGACGTTGCATGGTGTAACGGGCTCGGTCGGACCTTTGTCAAACTTAGTCGTATGGGTTAGGATGCATATTCTGTTGATACGACAGGTTTGATCTTGATTAAGCTATTTGCGCGTTCATGTATCGAGCGGTGCTATTTGATGTGTTTTCTTGCCTGTGTGGCTGTAGGACATCGAGGTGGAGTCGTGGCGAGACACGGTGGACCGGACTAGGCGCAGGTGGCGCTGAGGTCAGAACGGTCGTGATGTGTCAAAGATGACGTGGACTCGGCGTGGTTGCGGCGTGCGAGGCAAGGAGCACGGAGGCTCCCGAAAGGTGCGGGAGGGGCGGCAACGGAATTTCGCAAAGGCACAAGGCGAGCAAGCTCCGTTAGGGTTTAGCCGGCGTAACGGGTTGGAGACCCGTTAGCCAAGGGCTATAAATAGAGGTGAGGGGCTGCATACCCCTCAGGCATTCTAAGGGAATTGAGAGAGAGCTAGGGTTTGCTAGAGTCAAAAGAACCTTTGGAGAGGTTGTTTTGCTTTAGGCTTTAGTTGTTGAGGGTTGTTGTGGGTAGCAGGGGTTGTCTCCCACGTCCTCCCTTCTCTCTGTGTATGCCTCCCAAGAACTAGTGAGAGTTCTTGGTGATTTTGAGGATTGAGAGAGTGGAGAAGAGTTGAGAGTCTTGTAATCTTTCTTCTTGTTTGAATGTACATGCGTATCGGGACTCCGTTGTACTCTTTTTTTCATATGAAATGAAAATCTGAAGCTTTTATCTAGTATCTTGTTTTTCTGTTCATCCTCTAGGGTTTTGCCTCAAATCTTGTTTCCCTTCTTGAGGTAGCTCAAATCTTTGTCTGCAGAATCTTTTGGCTATTGCTAACATTTTCTCAAAGTCTTTTGGCCAAAGGATCAAACAATTGTCGGGAACCTGATTTAGAGGATGCTCTCTGTATTTTCGCCTTATGTTCCTCTAAAGTTTTACTGGTCGAGAAGGCAAAGAAATCTTGGTATATTTTCTCGTGAAAGAGTTCTAGTTATGATGTTAATTTCCATAATGTAGTAACTAGAACCTTAAGCACCCAATTTCGATTCATTAGCGACTCTGCTTTAGTTACATTCTTTGTTCTTCTATTGTTCCTTTCGGACCAGTCCGATCGGAAGCGAAGTGGAACCGTTCGATTTCCTTCGCCCATTGCCTTCGGCTCGTTCGATCGAGTGAACGTTTGGACCAGTCCGATCGGCAACGAAGGGGAACCGTTCGATTTCCTTCGCTCGTTGCCTTCGGCTCGTTCGATCAAGTGAACGTTCGGACCAGTCCGATCGGCAGCGAAAGGGAACCGTTCGATTTCCTTTAACTCGTTGCCCTCGGCCCGTTCGATCAAGTGAACGTTCGGACCAGTCCGATCGGCAGCGAGGGGAACCGTTCGATTTCCTTTAACTTCGTTGCCCTTGGCCCGCTTCGATCGGTGAACGTTCGGACCATCCGATCGGCGGCGAGGGAACCGTTCGATTTCCTTTACTCGTTGTCCTCGGCCGTTCGATCAAGTGAACGTTCGGACCATCCGATCGGCGGCGAGGGAACCGTTCGATTTCCTTTAACTCGTTGCCCCCGTCCCGTTCGATCAAGAGAACGTTCGGACCAGTCCGATCGATAGTGAGGGGAACCGTTCGATTTCCTTCGCTCATTGGTCTCAGACCGTCCGATTGACTGGAACGTTCGGACCTGTCCGATCGTAGTGGATTAGCTGGAACGAACGGTTCGAATGGCATTTCTCTCCAGTCTGCTGCTATTAGTTGTTTAATTTGCCAATTTCTCTTTTGATGCTAGGGAACATGAACATGTCCTCTTCATAGCTTCCATAGCTACAGGAGAAGGATTTTTGTTTACTGCAGGGTGCAATATATTTTTTTTTGGCACCATTCACCCCCCTCTGTTGCCATTTCGGTCCTTCAATTGGTATCAGAGCCAGTTAGCTCTTCTTGATAGATCTTTAACCGGTCTCAAGAGCCATGGCAACAAACAAGTATTCCACCAAGCCGCCCATTTTTGATGGCCTGGATTACCCCTTCTGGAAGAGCCGAATGGAAACATATATCAAGGTCAGGGGTATGCTATCTGGCGGAAGGTAAAAGTCCGATTTGTTGTTCCTGCCGATGAGAACATCAATGCCGGGAACATGGCTGATGTTGAGGCGAATGCTAAGGCAAGGAACATCATTATTCAGGGCCTGAGTCGTAGTGAGTTTGACCGCATCTCTCATCTTCCGTCTGCTTTCGATATCTGGGAGACCCTCGATGCATACCATGAGGGCACCACCCAGATTAAGACAGTGAGACAGGACCAGTTCAAGCGAGATTACAACAAGTTTGAAATGCTCATGGCGAGTCCCTTGATGAGTGCTGCGCGTTTCCACAAAATTTTGAGCAATCTCCGAGCCGCTTGTCTCACATACTCCGACTCGGACAACGCCGTCAAATGCTTGCCGCACTCGACCTTCGTGTCTGGGAGATGAAGGTGACTACCATCAAGGACACCACCGACCTCTCGACTTTGACGCTTGACGCGTTGTACTCGCGCCTCAAGACTCACGAGATTGACATAGTCTCTCGTCGGTCGAAGTCTCAGTTGATGGCTCTAGTCACCGATCCCACTTCAGTTTCTGGTTCTTCTGCCGATTCTTTGTGCGGGTTCTCCCTAGCGCTCTCTCGTGATGTAACCGATGATCGCTTAGAGCAACTAGAGGATGAACAACCGCCCTCCTAGCTCGGAAGTTTTCCCATGCTTACAAGAGGAGGAGGACGGAAAAGAAGAGGACCGATTACTTGCTTTGAGTGTGGTGGCCCCAACCACATTCGAGCAAACCGCCCTAAGCCGGGGAAGGGCAAAACTGACTTCGGCGGTTCCGGCAAGAACGACTACATCAACAAGAACCGCAACACGAAGCCCTCAGCATCTGTTCAAGGCAAGAAGAAGTTCCGCGACTTTGGGAAGGCCAAAAAGCTTTTCCACCGCGTCCTCTCCGCGTTCGACGACCTCGACCTCAGCGAGGTGTTGGGATGGAGCGACGATGACGGGACGGGTGATCAAGAACCCAAAGACGGCGACGACTTCTCCGGCATGTGCTTTATGGCCCTTGAGGACGAGATCGTGACAATGAGCTCTATTCGACTCACGAGGTTCACGGGCGGGGAAGGAAATATTTGGCTTGTAGACTCCGGGTGTTCACGACACATGACCGGAGATTCCCGTTGGTTTTCTTCCCTTGCTCGTGCTCCAGGTGATGAGATGATCACCTTTGGAGATGCTTCATCTGGGCGCGTCATCGCCAAAGGTACAGTGCGCATTAATGATTTATTTATTTTGAGAGATGTTGCCTTGGTTAGTAAGCTGTAGTATAATTTGCTTTCAGTCTCTCAGCTTACCGATGACGATTTCGAGGTGAGCTTTAAGAAAAACAATTGTAAAATTCTTGATTCTTCGGGTAGTCTGGTTTGCGAGATTTCTCGTTTTAGGAGGATCTTTCGTGCTGATTTTTCTGAGTCTTCTGGTGACCCTCTCCCTTGTTTGCTTGCTTCTGAGTCCCGCGACCTTTCCTTCGGCATAGGAGACTTGGTCATATTGGATTTGACCATTTGACTCGAGTTAGCGGCCACGATCTTATTCGTGGTCTGCCGAAACTTAAAATGGTCAAAGATCTTGTTTGTGCTCCATGCCAAGACGGCAAGATGGTTGCCGCTTCTTATCCTCCGGTCACAGTTATTATGACCGATGCACGAGACAAATGCTCCACATGGACACGCTTGGACCAAATCGAGTGCGATCGGGAGGGAAGTGGTACGTTCTTGTTGTGGTCGATGACAATTCGAGGTACTCTTGGGTGTTTTTCTTAGCCTCGAAGGATGAGACATTTCACATTTTCGAGGTCTTTTCTCAGAGGCTTTTGTTGAGCTTCCGGTGCCTTGCGGCGATCCGCATGACAATGGCACGGAGTTCAAGAATTCCTACTTTGAGAGTTTCTACGTTGAGGCAGTGTAGAGCACCGCTTCTCTTCTCCGCACGTCCCACGAGAATGGCGTCGTGGAGGAAGAACCGCACCTTGGTCGAGATGGCGGGACAATGCTCGATGAATACTCTACACGCGAAAGTTTTGGGTGAGGCTATAGCCACCGCGTGCCATGTTTCGAACGAGTTTTCTCAGGCACACTTGCACCGCACTTCTTACGAGTTGAGATACGGCGAAAGCCCGGTGTTTCTCATTTTCGTGTGTTTGGTTGCAAGTGCTTCATTCAAGTCCGGAACCTAGATAAGTTCGAGTCACGTTCTTGTGATGGGATCTTTCTAGGCTACTCGACTTCTTCGCAGCTTATAGGGTCCGGCTGCGAGTCTAGTAAAATGATAGAAACCTGTGAGGTGACCTTCGACGAGGCCAGTCTAGGGACTAGGCCCGATATCTCGTGTTCTTCGAGCACCCGAGACCATCTTCGTGGATGATGAGGAGGATGGAGACGAGGTTGTCTACCGATCCGGTCCCTCATCCACCCCTTGAGGTGCCTTCTTCCACCGCACCTCGAGGTGATCAGCCCATGCCTTCTGCTTCCTCTAGAGCTAGTGGCTTTGTTCCTACCCCGTCAGCTCATGAGGTAGATGCCACTTCTTCATCTCATCCTGGACCTCCTAGACATATCCAGAAAGCTCATCCTTCTGAGCAGATGATTGGAGACCTCTTTGAGCGAGTCACACGCTCAAAATCTGGCATGTCATTCTTTTGTCTCCATTCTGCCTTTGTTGCCTCCTTCGAGCCCAAAGACATTTGTCATGCTCTTTCTGATGAGTCTTGGGTCAATGTCATGCATGAGGAGCTAGAAAATTTCGAGAGAAACAAGGTCTGGTCGCTTGTTGAGCCCCCTCGAGGTCACAATGTCATTGGGACCAAGTGGGTGTTCAAGAACAAGCAAAATGAGGAGGTGTTAGTCATTCGAAACAAGGCTAGACTGGTAGCTCAGGGCTTCTCTGTAACATCCTGAAACGTTAAATTTTGGATTATATAATTTTCTTGCATTAATTGCTGTTATTTTGATTTGAAATTGATTTAAAGCATTTCTTAATTAAAGAATTGAGAATTCCAATAGGCAAAAGGAATAAAACATTAGAACATAACATATTAAAAGGGAGAATCTGAAAAGATGATCCAAAGCCAAAAGAATATAGTTGGTCCTAAATTATGGGTTATATATAGGGCTAAATCTTTATAAAAGAAATGAGAGAGAAATAAAATAGAAAAGTATATATGTAAATATAAATATTTATATATGAAAATGGAAATAATAAAAGGGTTTTAAATGAATAAATTTGTGTAGATGAGCTCCCTTAAAGATTGGGATTTAGAAATATATATATACATATTTGCAAACATGTGAAAGAAATGAGTGAAATTAAATAAAAGAAATAGAAATGAAAATTAAAAGAAAATTTTTTGGGGTCACCACGAACCAAGCCCACCAACCCCGCCCCACCACATGACCCCCGCTCCGACTGCTTTTCTTCCTCCTCTCCCCGCTCGCTCGCTTCCACGCCACGGCCAAGGCCCACTCTGCCCAGCCCGCTCGGCCTTCCACCGGACAAATCTCCTCGCGCCCGCCCTTTGCCCAGGCGCCACCACCACTCGCGCGCGCGCTTTTCCTCCGTGGCGTCCATGCATCGTCACCGCGGTTTCTCCCCAAACCGCCCACGCATGTGCCACCGCCCGCCGCCTCGCCTTTACGCCGCCCGCTCGCCGAAGATCGCACGGGAGGCACTCGATGCCGCCTCTCCCGCGCCTTAAGACCTCCCCAAGCCCCATTGTCTTCCCACACCCTCATCTCCTCCCTACCGAGCAATTATGCTCCAACGGCCCAACAACCACTACCGAGCTTCTTCCTCACCGTATAAATATTTCATTGTTTATTTCAAATTTTAGAAAAAATATTTTATTTAAAATATAAAATAAAATTAATTTAGTTTAAAATAAAAATAAGAGTTTTGTTTGTATGAAATTTGAATTTTATTTGCCTTGATTTTCTGCTTTTAGAAAGCTGGATTTGAAAAGTAATTTAAAGTAAAAACTTAAAAAAAAATTTAAATAAAATGATATTTTGATTTTCTATAAAAATCCTAATTCAAATAAATTATTTGGATTTAGTTGTCATTTATTTGGTGTCCTGAGTTTTTCTGGAGTTCTAAAACTATTTTGAAAATAAAAAGGTATTTTAACTATGAAAATTAAAATACCAACAGTAGTTGGAAATATTTTTATTAAGTCCAAAATGTCTCCAGGAAGTTCTTTGAAATTTTCTGGAACCTTTGGAATTAATTTTATATTTTTCTGAGCTTTATTGAATTTTCTGGTGTTATCTGAAAATCTAAATCCACTTAATCCTCCGCCCGATCTAATCTCGCAGCGTCCATATTCACCTAACCCTCTTCGCTCTCCATCCGACGATCCCGATTTCCTCCTTGCGCCACATCGCTCATCCGATCGACCGCTCTTTCCTCTCTCTCTCTCTCTCGTTGTTAAATCGGTCCCACCTGTCAGTGAATAAAATCATTTTCCTTTACAAAAATAATTCGGCCAGAAAATCAAATCCTTGCTGACGTCATAAATTTCTTTTCCACAGAAAAATAATTTATTTGAAAATCATTTCCTTGATGACGTCATAATTTGATTTTTCAGGTTCAAAAATAATTCCGAAAATCGGTTTATTCTTTTCTCTCTTTTCAAACTTCCGAGAGCCCGTTCTTTTCGTTTTAACTCGATTGAACCCATTTAAATTTCTAAATTCTTCTAAAATTGTAATCTATCCATTTATACCCTATTTTCAAATTTTGAAATTTTGAATTTATTTGGTTTAAACTAAATCTTAATTAGAATTTTATTTAATAAAATAAAATTAAAATTAATATTTGTTAAAAATATTTTATTTGAGTTCTTTGAGTCTCAAGGTATTTTCGAAATTGTTTTAGATTTTTCGGATTTTGTTTGAGCTCAAATTTAAAATTTTCAAAAACAAAAGAAAAAAAAGCGGAAGAGAGAGAATGAACAGGTCAAGCATCGTTCATCTTCCGAAGGGCATCGGTTCGAGCGCAGACGCACGTCGCCATGGCCGTTCCTCTTCAACCTTTGATAACTTTTGATTTTTCAACCGCTTTTCATGAAATCAAGTGCATTAACTTTCTCTCATCTAGAGCATTCCATTCCCAACCGCTTTCCCACTTCTTCATATGCATTTTCACGAGAAAACTAACCACCACCGAAAGACATTCGCTCGCTTGATCTCCCTCCTGGACCACCTCCACCCCTATGAAAGGGAGCACCGTGTGCCCTTCTAATCCTCATCCACCCCGAAAATTTCAAGTCCCCACCCTTTCTTCTCTCCACAATCTTCATTTTACTTTTGTGAACCGAAAGGTGTTCGTCGGCCTTTTCCGACGCCTACAGTGGAGCCCGGTCACTTTTGACAATACCGTTGGCTTTGCCTTCTCGCGTTCTCGCGCTGCCCTCGCCTTCACGGAGCATCACCGAGCATCACGACCACCGTGGCCAAACCGCGCTGTCGCTTTCTCTCCTCATTGCTTGCGACCGTGGGTGTTCCACAAAACCGAGGTGAGCATTGTGTTCCCGACGTTCTCCTCTTCATTTCGCCGCAAACCTCACCTCTAACTCCTCTCCGCTTGCCCGAACGCCGATGCCAACCAGCGGCCGCCAAATGTCTTCTCCACCATGTTTCGTCACCATCCGATGTCCGCTGGCGGAGCTGTCTGCATGCCGTTGAGTTCGCCTCGACGCGTTCTACGCCATGCTTCTATCGCCATCACTCGAAGATTCCCCGAGTCTCTGTCGACCTGGTCGAGCCAGACGCTAAAACTGTACCTTCGCGCGTACACCACTTTTTGGTAAGCGCTTTGATTTTTGTTCGCGTCATATTGTGTCCTAACCTCCAAGCAATTTATCTACCATTTTATTTAATTTTTCGTGGAGCCAATTGTCGAAATTGAACTTTCCACAAAATGGCCGTTTTGACTCCGACGCCGATTAAATGCTGTCTCTGCTGAGTTTTAGCCTGTCTGTAATTTTTCTTAGACTTGCCTCGCTGCGTTCTCGCCGTGCTCACTCCGCTTTCCCAAAAGCCTCCACAAATTTTTGCCTCCGACACCTCGCCATGGCCGCCAATGGCATCTCGTGTCCCCATCTATCCGGAGGTGTTTTCCCCAATCTGTTCGCGTCACATCGTGCCAAATCATCCCAGGTAGCTACCTTTCAAATGGTTTTGGATTCGCCTCACCGAGCATCAAGATATCAAGTTTTTCCTTTTCCCTTCCCGACATCGCTCAAACGCCGATTCGCTGCCTCCGATGGGTTTCCTGAGACGACAATTTTCCTAGCTTTGCTGCCGCCGCTTTTTTTAGCCCGTGCTCACCCTACATCTCCACGTTCTATACCCGGTACTATCTCTCCCAACTTGTCATTGTCGTTGCCACGTCGTTCTCGTAGTTTTGTCTCACCGCCGATGATTGCCGCTGCTCCTCACCGCCATAACCATGTCACCACCTTCGCCTCATCGCCAGGGTTCCAATTTGCCCATTCGCCAGACACCTCGCAGCCATTCGACATTGTGCTGTTCAAAAAGGAATTCTCAGATTTTGTTATCATTTCATGTGATATCTAAAATTTCCAATTACTCGTTCTCCCTCATTCGAACTCCGAATCCATTGATTCTTTCTCCTAAATTCATCTAAAATCTTAACCTTTCCTCCAGTATATATTTTATATTTTTGTGATTTTATTTGTATTTATTTATTTTTTTGTATTCGCTGCTTTAGAGAATCCGACGTCACCAAGAATTTGTCGACCCGCAGCAAGAAAATGAAGACACCGTACACAAAGGCAAGTCTCCTTTGACCATCTTGAACCTATGATTGCGAAATGTTTTTGAATATTTTAAATTTATTGCATTTGCTATGTTACATAAAATGTTAATTTCGTCTTAAGGTATTAGATATCCCAATTATTGTTATGCCCTCGATTGAACTTTGAATACCATGTACCCTTGTAACCCTAGGATCACCTTTGTCTCAATAATGAGATTATTATAAAACTATAGTAAATGTTGTAGCGGTAGTAAGATGCTTAGACATGCTTTATAACTTTAGTAACCTTGGAATGGTAATTACATTTCAAAGGATCTATTCTTTTGTTCGAGATGTGAGTGGCAATTGGTGTTGCCACGGTTCTTGTGAAATAAAAATGAATTGTGAAAATTGTTTAGACGGGGCGGATGGTTGGTTTGGATTGGTGCGGTTAGCACGAGATCTTGAAAAGTGTATGTTCCACCCTAGTCAATTAAGGACCGACTCTTGTGTTTGTCCGATCGAGCACTCCCGCACAACCACATGTCTATATGGGTGCGACCTAGCCGATTAACTTATGATAGACTAGTTTAGGTACCACCAATGGAAAGTGGATGCCGTGGTTACCGGTTATTCACGAGGAGGGACAGGTTACTTGTACTCATACTGCGCAAGAGGGGCTTCATGCGGGTGGTTAACCCTTCACGGTGAAACCTCGGTGGTGGTGTCTAGCCGACTAGAGTAAGGTAAAGGCTTTGTGATGAATTATCTCGGGTCTCATGCCTAAGGAAGCATGTCGACTATTAAGATAACTTGTCTCTTGTGGGTAAAGTGTACAACCTCTGCAGAGTGTAAACTATTCGAATAGCCGTGCCCACGGTCAAGGGCGGGCAAGGAATGCTTTCACATGGTAGATCTTTGGTTTTGGTTTTAAAATAAAGTTTTGGGAACCGAGAGTGGTTGGAACTCTTGAGTTGTTGTCTGGCGGATGTAGCCGGTGTGGGTGGTTTAACCTGGTTTCAATTTTGGCGGTTAGCCAGTTGTTTAGTGTTGGTGGTTGAAACCTTCACTATAAAGTTTTCAACAGTTTCTGTTAAAGCAATTACTTTATTAAACTGATGCCTTCGAAAATATTTAATGGTATTTGAAATAAAATATTGCTTTGTGCAAAAGAACCATAAAACCTTCCTTTGTTAAGCCTTGCATCTATTGCATTTTCCCAAGACTTACGGAGTACTTTATGTACTCACATACTACACTTAAAATAATACCCAGAAGAGTATGAAGCTCAAGATGGAACTTTCGACTACGGAGCATATGGATTCGACGAAGGCTTACCGGATTACTAGGTTGCGCTCCCCAGTTAATTGCCTGTGGCGTATTGATGGGTCTTCATCCGTTGGATTTATTTTGCTTCCGCTGTGTTTGTTTTTGTTTTGTGTGTGTGAGGTCTTGAAACCTCAGTTGTAATAAAGAGGCCTTTTGGTCTGTACTCTCTATTATTGTAATATTCGTCTTTGGCAATGTAATCATCACTGTTTAACTGTGTGCACTAGCTTTGATTTGGGAGTAGTGCTGTAATACACAGAGGGTCCGGATTTGGAAATCCGGGGTCCCGACAGAGATGGTATCAGAGCCAATTTGACTGTAGGACGTGACCTAGTTTAGAATGGTCGTTAGTAGAAGAGCTTCGAAATTTATTTTATGAAATAAAAATTTAATAATGTGCTATCCTCGTCTTTTCTCTTCTTTCTATCCTTATCTTCGTCATGGTATTCTTCCTTCTCTATCTGCTTATTCACCTTTTGGAATGGTAATTAGATCTACTTTCCTCTGTAATTTCTATAGATGGCTCAGTAAGGTTTCGTCTGAGAAGCACCTGAAGAAGCGCATCATTATGAAGGAGCGAGGAGTAGTTCTTTAGTTGTAGTACCCAAGTAAAGCCCTACGATTTTAGAACGCTATATATACTACTTGTTTGTGTGCTAGATGTACTGTACCAAGTCTTTGTACTTGTAGTATAATTATCTTTAAAAACTATTTTGATTTCAAACTAAGCTTCTCCTAGTGGTTGTTAGTTTCCCCTGATATCTTATCTATGCTACTTCCCTCTTACCTTGTGCTAACCCTAGTTACCGCAACAGTGCAAGTTCCAATTCTTTCACTGCAATCCAAGTTTGGAGAATTTTTGGAGATCCAGAGTATATGAAAGACAACAAATTTATGGAAAGTACTCTTGTCGGAAAAGCTGTCATGATCAGTGGATGTCAAGTTAGGTAATTTGGAGAATTATTGCTAGCGTGATATATTGGATGTAGAATTGGCAAGATTGGATAATATTCGAGAGGATTGAGATAAAAAGGTATATTTGTGGATACCAATTGATTATAGAGTGTCATCTTTGTTGATTGACTAGAGAATAAATACAAAGTTGAACTTGGTGGAGATAATTAGATCATGAGAAAAGTCTAAGCTTTGCCTTGGATTTATTATCTAGTATTGAAAGGAGCAATTGGATGTAAAACAAGATTTTTGTTGAAGGGATTATTTGTGATCATTGGAGAATTAGTATTGAGAGATTGATCGAGTAAAGGGAGAGATTAAAAGATTAAGAAGTTGATTTATCATAAACAATTTGTGATATCTATTTTGGGGTGATTTGATTGAATCATGAAGATTGGACGAATTTTGTGGAGTTAATTGATTATCAGAGTTTGGTAGACCTATTGATGATGAGTGGATACTAGTGGAGTTCTAGAAGATAATACACTTATATATCTTGGTGGATTAATTTTATCATTGCAAGGTGGACTTTGATATGTCCATTTAAATTTGGTGGATTTAATAGATCACTGCTAGATAGTTGGATTTGAGCGAATGGGATTAACTAGATCATTTAAAGATGTTCAAATGGATAATCTGGAGTATTTAAATTAATTATGGGAGATAGATTGATAGATTGTCCGATAAGAATTAATTGAGGTATTTAGATTCATTCAAATTTGGTGGAGCCAAAATGAGGATTTTCAAGAGATTGATGTTGGTGGATTATTGAATATTAAATTATTACTGAGATGATCTTAAAATTGATTGGTGATTACTAAAAGGTTGGATTATTTGATCGGAGTTGTGGATCTATTGGATTGGATAATGATCATAAAGCAAGTGGTGGATATCACAAATTACGATGTTATTGGATTCTTGTTAGAAAAATTTTGTGGTTTGTCGTCGATTCAAATTAGAGCAAAGAATAAAAGTTTGTGGGATTATTTGTGAAATCAATAAGGTGCATTTGTGGTATATGATATTGGAATCAAGCATCTTTGGAAAGTTGAGATAATTATGTCTTTCTGATGAGCATTTGCGGAAGTTAAGCTCTTTTGGTGGAATTCATATTAATCGATAGGATAAGGGCATTTGAAGTCAACTCGAGCTTGTAGCCGACTAAAGATGTACCATTTCAATTTGTTGTTGTCTTCAGATTTCGCGATTAAAGGAATACTTAATTGTCTTAGAAAAACAAGTTATAATCATGAAGGAAGTCAACAAGACACAAGAAGCAAGACCATAAAGTTCCACAAAGTGCAGAAGAACAACCATTCGAAGTCAAGCAACTTGGGAGTGTGAAGAGGACCTAAGAGCCGAGTTTCCTCTCCTTTCTTTTCCTAGTCCGTCCGAATCTCTGGGACTAGATTCTTTCTAAGGGGTAGTTTGTAACAAATCACTGTTTATTTCAAATTTTTAGAAAAAAATATTTTATTTAAAATATAAAATAAAATTAATTTAGTTTAAAATAAAATAAGAGTTTTGTTTGTGTGAAATTTGAATTTTATTTGCCTCGATTTTCCGCTTTTAGAAAGTGGATTTGAAAAGTAATTTAAAGTAAAACTTAAAAAATTTAAATAAAATGATATTTTGATTTTCTATAAAATCCTAATTCAAATAAATTATTTGGATTTAGTTGTCATTTATTTGGTGTCCCGAGTTTTTCCGAGTTCTAAAACTATTTTGAAAATAAAAAGGTATTTTAACTATGAAAATTAAAATACCAACAGAGTTGGAAATATTTTATTAAGTCCAAAATGTCTCCGTGAAGTTCTTTGAAATTTTCTGAACCTTTGGAATTAATTTTATATTTTCCGAGCTTTATTGAATTTTCTCGTGTTATCTCAAAATCTAAATCCAATTTAATCCTCCGCCCGATCTAATCTCGTGAGTCCATATTCACCTAACCTCTTCGCTCTCCATCCGACGATCCCGATTTCTCCTTGCGCCACATCGCTCATCCGATCGACCGCTCTTTCTCTCTCTCTCTCTCTCTCTCGTTGTTAAATCGGTCCCACCGCTGCTGAATAAATTCATTTTCCTTTACAAAATAATTCGCCGGAAAATCAAATCCTTGCTGACGTCATAAATTTCTTTTCCACAGAAAATAATTTATTTGAAAATCATTTCCTTGATGACGTCATAATTTGATTTTTCGGTTCAAAAATAATTCCAGAAAATCGGTTTATTCTTTTCTCTTTTCAAACTTCCGAGAGCCCGCTCTTTTCGTTTTAACTCGATTGAACCCATTTAAATTTCTAAATTCTTCTAAAATTGTAATCTATCCATTTATACCCTATTTTCAAATTTTTGAAATTTTTGAATTTATTTGGTTTAAACTAAATCTTAATTAGAATTTTTATTTAATAAAATAAAATTAAAAATTAATATTTGTTAAAAATATTTTATTTGAGTTCTTTGAGTCTCAAGGTATTTTCAAAATTGTTTTTAGATTTTTCGGATTTTGTTTGAGCTCAAATTTAAAATTTTCAAAAAAAGAAAAAACGGAAGAGAGAGAATGAACAGTGCCGGCATGTTCATCTTCCGAGGGCATCGGTTCCGAAGCCGCACGCACGCCGCCATGGCCGTTCCTCTTCAACCTTGATAACTTTTGATTTTCTCAACCGCTTTTCGTGAAATCAAGTGCATTAACTTCCTCTCATCTAGAGCATTCCATTCCCAACCGCTTTCCCACTTCTTCATATGCATTTTCACGAGAAAACTAACCACCACCGAAAGACATTCGTTCGTTTGATCTCCCTCTCCGGACCACCTCCACCCCTATGAAAGGGAGCACCGTGTGCCCCTTCTAATCCTCATCCACCCCCGAAAATTTCAAGTCCCCACTCCCTTTCTTCTCTCCACAATCTTCATTTTACTTTTGTGAACCGAAAGGTGTTCGTCGGCCTTTTCCGACGCCTGATGGAGCCCGGTCACTTTTGACAACACCGCTGGCTTTGCCTTCTCGCTTCTACGCGGTGCTCCCTCGCCACACGGAGCATCACCGAGCATCGCCGACCACAGTGGCCAAACCGCTACGCTGCTTTCTCTCCTCATTGCCGACCGTGGGTGTTCCACAAACCGAGGTGAGCATTATGTTTCCGACGTTCTCCTCTTCATTTCGCCGCAAACCTCACCCTCTAACTCCTCTCCGTTTGCCCGGAACGCCGATGTCTTCTCCACCATGTTTCGTCACCATCCGATGTCCGTTGGCCGAGCCGTCTGTATCGCTGAGTTCGCCTCGACGCGTTCTCACGCCATGCTTCTATCGCCATCACCAAGATTCCCGAGTCTCGCCGACCGGTCGAGCCGCACGCTAAAACTGCACCTTCGCAGACACCACTTTTGGTAAGCGCTTTGATTTTTGTTCAAGGCCATATTGTGTCCTAACCTCCAAGCAATTTATCTACCATTTTATTTAATTTTTCGTGGAGCCAATTGTCGAAATTGAACTTTCCACAAAATGGCCGTTTTGACTCCGACGCCGATTAAATGCCTCTCTGTTGAGTTTTAGCCTGTGCTGTAATTTTTCTTAGACTTGCCTCGCTGCGTTCTACGCCGTGCTCACTTCCGTTTCCCCAAAAAGCCTCCACACATTTTTGCCTCCGACACCTCGCCATGGCCGCCAATGGCATCTCGTGTCCCCATCTATCCGAGGTGTTTTCCTAACTGCTCGCGTCACATCGTGCCAAATCATCCTGTAGCTACCTTTCAAATGGTTTTGGATTCGCCTCACCGAACATCAAGATATCAAGTTTTTCCTTTTCCTTCCCGACATCGCTCAAACGCCGATTGCGCCTGCCTCCGATGGGTTTCCTACCGAGACGACAATTTTCCTAGCTTTGCTAAGCCGCGTTTTAGCCCGTGCTCACCCTACATCTCCACGTTCTATACCCGGTACTATCTCTCCCCAACTTGTCGCTGTCGTTGCCACGTCGTTACTGTAGTTTTCTCTCACCGCCAGTGATTGCCGCTGTTCCTCACCGCCATAACCATGTCACCACCTTCGCCTCATCGCCAGGGTTCCAATTTGCCCATTCGCCAGACACCTCGCAGCCATTCGACATTGTGCTGTTCAAAAAGGAATTCTCAGATTTTGTTATCATTTCATGTGATATCTAAAACTTCCAATTACTCGCTCTCCTCATTCGAACTCCGAATCCATTGATTCTTTCTCCTAAATTCATCTAAAATCTTAACCTTTCCTCCAGTATATATTTTATATTTTTGTGATTTTATTTGTATTTATTTATTTTTTTGTATTCGTCGTTTCGCGCGTAGAATCCGACGTCACCGAAGAATTTGTCGACCCGCAGCAAGAAAATGAAGACACCGCACACAAAGGCAAGTCTCCTTTGACCATCTTGAACCTATGATTGCGAAATGTTTTTGAATATTTTAAATTTATTGCATTTGCTATGTTACATAAAATGTTAATTTCTGTCTTAAGGTATTAGATATCCCAATTATTGTTATGCCCTCGATTGAACTTTGAATACCATGTACCCTTGTAACCCTAGGATCACCTTTGTCTCAATAATGAGATTATTATAAAACTATAGTAAATGTTGTAGCGGTAGTAAGATGCTTAGACATGCTTTATAAATTTAGTAACCTTGGAATGGTAATTACATTTCGTTGATCTATTCTTTTGTTCGATGTGAGTGGCAATTGGTGTTGCCACGGTTCTTGTGAAATAAAATGAATTGTGAAAATTGTTTAGACCGGGCGGATGGTTGGTTTGGATTGGTGCGGTTAGCACGAGATCTTGAAAAGTGTATGTTCCGCCTAGTCAATTAAGGACCGACTCTTGTGTTTGTCCAGTCTGAGCACTACCGTACAACCACATGTCTATATGGGTACGACCTAGCTGATTAACTTATGATAGACTAGTTTAGGTACCACCAGTGGAAAGTGGATGCCAGGGTTACTGGTTATTCACAGTGAGGGACAGTGGTTACTTGTCATACGGCGCAAGAGGGGCTTCGTCGGGTGGTTAACCCTTCAATGGTGAAACCTCACGGTGGTGTCTAGCCGCACTAGAGTAAGGTAAAGGCTTTGTGATGAATTATCCGGGTCTCATGCCTAAGGAAGCATGCCGACTATTAAGATAACTTGTCTCTTGTGGGTAAAGTGTACAACCTCTGCAGAGTGTAAAACTATTCGAATAGCCGTGCCCACGGTCAAGGGCGGGCAAGGAATGCTTTCACATGGTAGATCTTTGGTTTTGGTTTTAAAATAAAGTTTTGGGAACCGAGAGTGGTTGGAACTCTCGAGTTGTTGTCTGGCGGATGTAGCCGTGGGTGGTTTAACCCGTGGTTTCAATTTTGGCGGTTAGCCATTGTTTAGTGTTGGTGGTTGAAACCTTCACTATAAAGTTTTCAACAGTTTCATTAAAGCAATTACTTTATTAAACCGATGCCTTCAAAATATTTAATGGTATTTGAAATAAAATATTGCTTTGTGCAAAAGAACCATAAACCTTCCTTTGTTAAGCCTTGCATCTATTGCATTTTCCCAAGACTTCATGAGTACTTTATGTACTCACATACTACACTTAAAATAATACCGAAGAGTATGAAGCTCAAGATGGAACTTTCGACTCACGGAGCATATGGATTCGACGAAGGCTTACCGGATTACTAGGTTGCGCCCCCACCAATTGCCTCGTGGCGTATTGATGGGTCTTCATCCGTTGGATTTAGTTTGCTTCACCGTGTTTGTTTTTGTTTTGTGTGTGAGGTCTTGAAACCTCGCTTGTAATAAAGAGGCCTTTTGTCTGCACTCTATTATTGTAATATTCGCCTTTGGCAATGTAATCATCATCGCTTAACTGTGTGCACTAGCTTTGATCCGGGACTAGTGTCAGAATACACGAGGGTCCGGATTTGGAAACCGGGTCCCGACATCGCCCGCCATCTTCCTCCCACGACTCACGCCCTAGAACCAAATCCCAAGCTTATACACCATCTCGTGACTCCACAAACCTATCCTCGCCTCCCCACACCTCCCATCGGCCAGACCTCGCCGGCGCAGAGAACCTCCCGAGCCACCGCAGCCGCCGCCACGGCCACTCCGACACTCCCGACCCCTCTGACGCCCTCACCGGTTTCCCCTCGGCGCCAAGAACGCATTTCGGTGGACTCCCGACCCCTCCTCGCCGGCGCACTGCAGCCCCTCACCGGCCTCTGCCTCCGCTACCCAGCCGCCTCCCTGAGCCACCTCAAAAGGGTAAATCGTGCATAAGGGGTAGGCAAAGCCTCCCCGCCCACTTGGTTACCGCAGCGCTCCTCCTTTCCCCTGGCTCCCGGCTGCTCGAGCCCGCCCGCTACCGGGTTGAGCCTTTCTTTATTTTCCACGACCGACATGGGGCCTCGGCCCACCTGCCGCTGACCTCCGCGATGGTCGTGCCACCGGCGGTGATCCCACCCGCCGGGCGGGCGCCCGCGAGCTGAGCCGACGTGAGGACCCCACATGTCAGCGGCACAGAGAGAGGAGTAATAAAAGGAATAAAATATGCGAGTGGACCCCACCTGTCAGAGTTTAATAATTTTAGGATTTTATTTAAACTGAGAACTTTGAAATGTTATAACTTCTTCATTTTAACTCCAAATCGAGTGAGACAAATTTCTAAATTCGTCTAAATCCAAGATCTATCCAATGGAACTGGAATCATAATTTTTAGAGTTCATTTGAATTTTTGGTGTTATTTGGTTTGATTGTGTTGCCTTTCTTTTTATGCAAATTTTCGCGCCCGGTTAAAAATAGCGTACGAGGCACAAGAAGAGGAAGCAGAGGCAGCAGCTGACCCCGGCACCCAACTCCAAGAACCCTATGACCAAGGCGAGTTACCACTTTGACCATATTGAACCCAGATTTGTGCAAATTATTTCCTTTTAAATTATCCATGTGCATGCTTTATTTCATGTGTTATATTATGTTCAGATTCTTAGAATGTAGTTATACACCCCATAATATGCTTGCTAGTATTACCCGTTGAGACATGTTGATATATGTGAACCTTGTCGCCGTAGTAAAACTAGTATAAAGTAGTTTTCCTCAAATAGAGTATAACGTAGCGAATTGCTTAGCCATGCTAGTTAATCGGGGACACTTAGTTGTCCCGAAAAACTCTCACATGCAATATGGAAAATGATTTGGGCAGTCATGGTGGAGAATGACTGATAAAAGTTTGGAACTCATTATTTTATGTCCCAAAATCTCCAAACCCGCTTAGTATCCGGGTGGATGATTAGGGGTCGGAATGTGGTGCTGGGGGAGCACAAGAGTTATGGAATGTGGTAGAACCACCCAGATAACACTAAGGACTGAATCTTGTCATGTTAGCCCGTAAACAAAGACAACCACATGTCTATAAAATACAACTTGGCTAAGAAGCGGTATCGAAACTCCCGACTTATCTCACCGGTAGTAGATAGACGTGGATATGCAAGGCGGGGGAGGCCTAAAGGGACACCAAGTGGAGGTGACGTTCACCACCGTACTAGCATTGGGGAGTGGAGCCCGCATAATGCTAGTAGCCGTGGTGAACATCCCGTAACGATGGGACCCACCGCAAGTGGGAACAAATTCATAGGGTGAGATGATTAGTGGAACTAGATATTCGAGCAGGTCATGTGATATCTATTTGACCACCGACCAAGGAATCGTGGGGCAATAGGTGGATTATCGCCAGGTGAAAGTGTACACACTCTGCAGAGTCAAAACTATTCGAATAGCCGTGCCTACGGTCATGGGCGCATATGTGATACTTAATTAGATATAGTTCTGTTTCAAAAATGGTTTGTGAAGGAATGGGAGAATAGAGGCGATGGACCCCTAGTTTGAATTGGCCCGGTTTTGTCCCAATGGTAAGTTAAGTGGTTATAACATCGAAAGATGCAATATGATGCAGATGCCATGTAATGGTGGATGGTATCTGTATCGCTATTACAAAGGTTGTACTTCACCTTACTTTTACTAAAAGCTGCTAGATCTTAGGGATTTTAATTATGTTATTCACATGCAATTTTTGGCAAACAAACAAACCCCAGCCTTCCCTTGATCTAGCCTAGCATGTAAATTACTGCATTCTGTGTGGTAACTTGCTGAGCACGGTGGATAGTGTGCTCACACTCGCAATATCAAAACAGAGACAGGAACTCAGGGTTATTATGAGCACGAAGATGTCCCGGTCAAGGAGGAAGGAAACAACGATGACAATTAGGGCGCCACTTATGCTTTCTTTTGGCTCGCAAGTTAGACTTTAGGCTATGTGTGCACGTATATAATCTAAGTCTAGATGATATACACTGCACACATATTTCCCCCAGTCGCTTGCCTGTGGCGTTGGCTTACTTTTGTTCCGCTGTGATACTTTGTTGGCTGATAATATTTGGCCTTAGGGCCCCTTTTGTAAACTATTGCCCGACGTGGCGTATTTCCAACTTTGGATTGTAATATTTGATGTATGCGATGTATGTATGATTCAGCAATGTACTGTGTGCACTAACTACTGATCCAGGGATTAGTGCAATAAACACAGAGGATTTCGGATTGAAAAATCCGGGTCCGACATTCTCTCAGGTTGAGGGTCTTGACTTTGAGGAGACTTTTGCCCCTGTAGCTAGACTTGAGGCTATTAGAATCCTGCTTGCCTTTGCAGCTTCTAAGGGTTTCAAGCTTTACCAGATGGATGTCAAGTGTGCCTTCCTAAATGGGTTTATTGAGGAAGAAGTTTATGTGAGACAGCCTCCAGGCTTCGAGAACCCCAAATACCCAAACCATGTCTACAAGCTTTCCAAAGCCTTGTATGGACTTAAGCAAGCCCCTAGAGCTTGGTATGAGAGGCTTAAGTCCTATTTGTTGAGTCATGGTTTTGAGATGGGTAAAGTGGATAAGACCTTGTTCATTCGTAGGCATGGCTCGACTTTCGTCGTCCAAATTTATGTCGATGACATTATCTTTGGCGGCTCTTCTCATGCTCTAGTTGCACGCCTCGGATGTCATGAGCACCGAGTTTGAGATGAGCATGATGGGTGAGTTGACTTTCTTCCTTGGCTTCCAAATCAAGCACTGGGAGGGTATCTTTTGCATCAAGGCAAGTACACTCGAGACCTCCAGACGCTCGACATGAGTGATGGTAAGCCGTGTCAACTCCTATGGCTTCTACAAAGTATTAGACCCGTATGAGAACAATGAGCCACCGATCAAAAGGAATTGAAGCATGATTGGCTCTCTTGTACCTCACCGCCTCGAGACCGACATACATTTCTCTCAGTGTCTTTGTGCTCGGTTTCAGTGCTTCTCCTCGCGTGTCTCACCGCCAAAGTGATGAAGCGCATCTTCGTACCTTCGAGCTACCATTGACTATGGTATCTCGTACTCTTCCTCCTCCCGCTCATCTCTTAGAGCCTTTTCTGATGCGCACTTTGCCGGTCAGGATAGATAGGAAGAGCACTTCGGCACCGCCACCATTGTCACTTCTCTCGCTTCCTCGGTCTTCGAGGAAGCAATCCCTGTTGCATGCCCACCGCCGAGGCCGACTACGTTGTCGCAGCCCCGCTGTCTTTGCCAAGTACTTTGGATGATCTCGACTTTGAGGGACTTTGGGCTAGCTATCGATCGTGTTCCGCTCTTTGCGATAACACGCCTCTGCGATTAGCATTGCTAAGAACCCAAAGACATTCTTGGATCAAACACATTGATATTCGATATCACTTCTTCGAGACCATGTAGAGAAGGGTGACATTGTGTTTCAATTGTGGAGAGTGACCACCGGTGGTCGATATCTTCACCAAGCCTCCGGACACTCGAGGTTTTCACCATGGGAGAGCTTGAGGTGGTTTGTCCTACGGATCCGCGAGGGGAGCTTTGGGCTTTATGCTTTATCATATTCTTTATGCTTCAGATCCTTACTGTTGCATCGCATTTTCGGGTGCATTGGGCTTAGTCCTTCTAGCATAGGTTAGAGTGTGTCTCTTGCTGAGTGCTTAGACTTCTTGCTCTTATCTTGTGCTTTCGGGATAGTCGTTTCTTATCTCACCAGGTTGAGCTCACTAACTTCTTCTAGGTTCTAGCGAGGGTTGGGCCACCCTGCAGATGTGGCACGTGTTTGCTCTCTAGTGTGTGTTTTACTCGACGCTTGTTGTCCCGAGTCATATGGGGTAGATAAGAGTTAGTCCGAGTCATTAGTATTCTCTATCTTATCTATGCTTTAAGGACCGCTTTCTTGATTTATTTGCCGACTCTTTCTTTTATTGCTTTGGTTCAGGGGGAGTTCATTTGGGAACTTCTAGATCTTAATATTGATATAACTCAACTTGAACTAAAAGTTGCATCTCAAGTTAAGGGGGAGCTAGATTTTCTTCTTTTGTTTTGTAATATAACTTAATGGAGCCTTGATTATTATCCACTCATGACATGTTTTCATTATATTACATCTTGCCATGATTTGTGCTCCATTGCTAATTTGATCATGACTTTATATGTGTAGTCAAGTCTTTGCCATGATAGGTTAATTAAGATGATAAATTTGACCTAATTCATGTTATGTTCATATTTGAGACTAGTCAGCTTTGTGTTATCTTTTTATGGATCATGCTATGTCAAATAGGCTGAGTTGAGTCTTGAATCATTGTTGAGCAATAGATTGAGCTATATTAGTTTCTTGATGACACATAAGTTAGTACAATCTATTAAAAGTAAAAGATCTCTTTGTGCGAAAAACCGATCTCACCAATTCCTTCTCATGAGACGGCTTGCCATTGCACAAGGCATGAACTCAGGGGAGATTTGGATGACCAAGATCACCTTCTTAAGCTCATTGCTTGAAGTGGTCGCATAAGGCTTGAGGTGTAGCACATGACTACACAACAAAAAAAATGGTTGGAAACAATCATATGATTTCTAAAGTCAAAGTTTGTCAATTGTGCTCAATTGCTAAAAAGTTCAATGTACTCCAACAATTGTATCATTCTTGAACTAGTAGCACTCTAGTTGACTCAACACTAGTTTCTCGGTTCCATGTAGCTTATTGACATGGCCTGTCTCATTTCTGGATACCTCTAGCTAGACTAAAATCATGTTTGACTTGACTTGCTAAGCTCTTTCACTAAAATTCAGATTATGCTTTATCTCGCTTAGCTTCACCTTATACACATAGTCATGATCCTTGTAGCATACTTGTATGTTATGGCTTGATGTAATACATAATGGTCATTTTGGATAATTCTCATGGCTTTTCATACTTAAAATGATCAAATTAGCCATTTCATCTATTTTCATGACTTTTTCTCCTCCCTGCATTCTTGATGGGTTTATTGCCAAAAGGGGGAGAATAGTGGTAGAAAAAGCCACTTTGGGAACTTTGAGGAAAAATTGTTCTTTCTTTTGCTCCTTCTGTCAACAATCTCACGAATGAGGTGAAAACACCGAAGTATGCATTTAGATTTTTGATGCGATCTAGACTCCTTGGCTTGTGCAATGGCTCAACTGTTATCACAATAGAGATCTATTTGACTAGAAGTACTAGAAACCACACCCAGGTTAGAAATAAACTTCTTTATCCAAACAATCTCATTGCGACGTGTCGCAATATACTCACCTCATTGTAGAATCAAGAACTGCCTCTTGGAATTTTCCACCATCATTACCACTAGATGCGTAGTACAACGGAAGTAGAGTTGAAGCGGTTGGTTCAACGTAGCGCTCATCAGTGTAGTTGAAGTAGTATATCATTCTTTGGCACGATAGGGAGTTTTGAGAGGTGGCGACTAGGGTTTTGATGGGTGTCTCAGGGATACTTCCCTCAGCCCCTCACCTCTCTATATATAACCTCCAACCAGATCCTTATCTAATATGATTAGATATCGTATCAAACTTGAAAAACCTCTGACTAGATCTATATCCAATACGAGTATAAATCGTATCCCACCCAAAGACTGTCATCTGGAGCCTTATCGTTTCAACCCGTTAAGTGTGTGACCTTGTAGGTTCATGTATATTCAGCCATGGGCCAAAAGCTCCTTTTCAGTCCATAAATGGGTTGTGGTCTCAAACAGGATATAACGACTCCTAAATATACATAAAGATCATATCGGACGAATCTATGCAGTGCTTATGTATCAATGCCTTTGCCTCACGATACCAGATTGAACTCAAGGTTAGATACATACCATCCTATGTGTAACATCCCAAATTTTGAGTTTTGAAAAATTTAAATTCAAATTAATTATTTGCTTTTATTTGGATTATTCTGGGTTTTTCTGGAGTTTATTTCAAAGTTTAAAACAAGAAAATGTATTTTAAATATTTTATAAAAGCCAAAAAGTGTTCATTTTATTTTTCTTAGCCTTCCCGAATTTTTAAATAATTTTGAGAATTTTACGAATTAAAATTAATTTTAAAAGATAAAAGAATTTTATAAAAATTATTAAAAGCAAATCTGGAATTAAAAATATTTTTATTAAGTCTAAAATGTTTCCAGGAATATTCTATAATTTTTCTGGAATTTTTAGATATTATTTATTATTTTTCTAAGCAATTATATTGTTTCTAGTATTTTCTGAAAATCTAATCCGAAAATAAAATCAATTTAATCTCAGGCCGCCACGTGTCGCTCATCCGACGGCCGATACCCCTTCGTTTGAGTTAATCCAAGCCACACCTCTTCACTTAAATCCAATGGGCAAGATTTAATCACTTGCCACGTGTCAAGCATCCGGCCGCACCATACCCCTTCACCTCTCCTTCTCTCACCGACATGTGGGCCACACATGTCATATGTTTCTTCAACCTCTCCTTCTTCCTCCTCTAGCTCTCTCTCTCCACCATGAATGCCGAAATGAAGCTTTGATTGCGCCGCTTTTCTCCACTTAAACTCCCTGTAATTAGCGCATTAAGACCCCCAATCAACCCCTCCCTAATGCCGACCGTTTTCCCCATTTTAATCCCCACTCACGGCCGAAATTTTCGCCTCCTCTTTACTTCATGCCGCCGGCCATTCCCCTCCCTTTCTCCTATAAAAAGCCCCCGGGGGAGAGCTCCTTCCGCTCCTCTCCTCCTCTCTCATTTCCCAGTCGGCCTCTAGTGCCCTCCGTCGCCGCCTCTAGCGCCGCCGCCAGTGCTTCTCACCGCCGGGCCTCCCTCCGACCGCCTCCCGAGCCGCCGGCAGCGGTGAGTCCGCCGCCGCCCCTTGCCCCTTGCCCATCGCCGACCGCCGCCGGTCGCCGGTCTTGCGCCGCCGCCGCCCGGCCGCCTGCCGCTTGCCGCCGCCGCCACCTCAACCGGCCGAGCCCATGTGGCGCATGCGTGGCGCGCGCGTGCGCCACGTCGGCCGAGTGCGCCACCTCGGCACGGCTCGTGGTCCGTGGACTCGGTCCACGGTGGACCGGGCCCACGCGTCAGATATTTTCAAAATTCAAATATTTGATGACGTCATAATTATAATTTTCAATATAAAAATAATTTGGGAAATCGGCCCTTTTCTTTTTCTTTCAATTAAAATTTCCCGAAGCCATAACTTTCTCGTTTTAACTCCGATTTGACCCGTTCAAATTTCTAAATTTTTCTAAAATCATAATTTATCTAAATATACATTATTTTTCAATTTTTGAATTTTATTTGATTTTATGTATATTTATTTGCTTTGTCTTTTCCACGTAGAATCCGACGTCGTCAAGACTTTGCAGACTGCAAAGAAGATAATCAAGAACTCGCAAGACGAAGGCAAGTCTCCTTTGAACATCTTGAACCTATGTTTAAGAAATGTTTAATTATTTTAAATTAATGCATTGCTATGTTACATAAAATGATAATTCTTGTTATAGAAATATTAGTTAATCCAACTATTGTTATACCCTCATTTGACGTTGAATGCCATGTACCTTTGACACCCTAGGATTTTCTTTGTCTCAATAATGAGATTATTAGAACACTTTGGTAATTGTTGTATCGGTAGTAAAATGCTTAGTCATGCTATATACTCCTTTGGTACCTTTTGAAATGGGAAATTATATTTTGTGGAACGGATTTTGTTCGTAATTTAGTGGTGATTGGAGTTGCCACTGTTCTTTAAAAACTAAAATAAAATGTGAGAGTTGGTTTAGACTGGGGCGGATGGTAAGTTTGGTTTGGTGCGGTTAGCACGAGAACTTGTAATGTGTATGTTCCGCCCTAGTCAATTAAGGACCGACGCTTGTGTTTGTCCAGACTGAGCACTACCGTACAACCACATGTCTATATGGGTACGACCTAGCTAACTAACTTATGATAGTTTAGTCTAGGTGCCACCAGTGGAAAGTGGATACCAGGGTGTACTGGTTATTCACAGTGAGGGACAGGGTTTACTGTACTCATATGGCGCAAGAGGGGCTTCGTCGGTGGTTTAACCCTTCACGGTGAAACCTCAATGGTGGTAATCGGCTAGACTAGAGTAAGGTAAAAGCTTTATGATACTTTATCTGAGTCTCATGCCAAAGGAAGCGTGCTGACTATTAAGATAACTTATCTCTTGTGGGTAAAGTTGTACAACTTCTGCAGAGTGTAAAACTATTCGAATAGCCGTGCCCACGGTCAAGGGCGGGCAAGGAATGCATTCACATGGTAGATCATTGTTTTTGGTTTTAAAAATAAAAGATTTGGGAACCGGGAGTGGTTGGAACTCCCGGGGTTGTCCTGGCAGTTATAGCCAGTGTGGGTGGTGTAACCCGTTTTCTTGAGCTTTGGCGGTTAGCCAGTTCTTTAGTGTGGGTGGTTAAACCCGTGGTTTTGAGCTTTATGGGTTGAGCCAATTCAAGTGTTGGTGGTTGTAACCTTCACTATTTAACTTGATAGATTTTGTTGAAACAATCACGTTGCTAAATTGATGCCTTTAAAAATAATTAATGGTATTTGAAATAAAATGTGGCTTTGTGCAAAAGAACCATATAACCCTCCTTTGATTAAACCACTGCATCTATTGCATTTTTCCCAAGACTTACTTGAGTACTTTATGTACTCACATACTACACTTAAAATAATACCCAGAAGAGTATGAAGCTCAAGATGGAACTTTCGACTACGGAGCGTATGGATTCGATGAAGGCTTTCAGGAGTTCTAGGTCGCGCTTCCCCTGTCAATTGCCTGTGGCGTATTGATGGGTCGTCTCCGCTGATTTTAGTTTTGCTTCCGCTGTGCTTTATCTTTTGTGTGCGTGCGAGGTCTTGTAACCTCTTATGTAATAAAGGTCTTTCGGCCTGTACTCTCTTTATTAATGTAATTTTCGTTGTTGGCAATGTAATCATCACTGTTTAACTGTGTGCACTAGCTTTGATCTGGGACTAGTGTTTGAATACAGAGGGGCTGATTTGGAAATCCGGTCCCGACACTATGATAGCTCGATCAATTCACTCGAACCTATAGTGGATTACTCAGTTGTGATTGACTCCTGAACAACATTTGGCATGGCTATCCAGCCACATTAAGGATCCCAGTGATCTGTCCCATTATATAGGAGGTGTAAATTCCATCTTGATTACTCATATTCCTTCGTATGTTTCGTAGTAAACCTGAAAGGTACCTTTATGACCACCCAGTTACAGAGTAGTGTTTGGTAACCCCCAGGTAAACTATTACACATGTAGGAAACTATGATGATCTCAAGTCTAAGGATTTTATATACACTATGTATGAGACCAACTGATGATACTTAAGAATATAACAATTCCCGCGATATCTCATGGTAGGTCAACCCAACACTATATTCTCTAACATGTGTCCACATTATTGATTTGATATCTCCATATCCATGATTCGTGGAATATGATCATTAATCAATATATGTGATGATGTATAAATCATAATTGTCCCACATAATGATATAAAACCAAGGATAATTTAGAATAACTGAGAGACCATGTGAGGGTCATCCCATGTGAGTGATGAGCAATTGACATCGGTTCACAAAAGTCGAGTTTGAGTCAGTTGGTTCGGACCCAGACGTTGCATGGTGTAACGGGCTCGGTCGGACCTTTGTCAAACTTAGTCGTATGGGTTAGGATGCATATTCTGTTGATGCGACAGGTTTGATCTTGATTGAGCTATTTGCGCGTTCATGTATCGAGCGGTGCTATTTGATGTATCCTCCGATGACTGTTGGGACTACTTTTCTCATGGCGAGAATATTGGAGCATTTGTTGGCCTCCTTCGTCAGCTTATGCAGTATCTGAAGTATCCCCAACCGGATATTTTCAGAGGGCGGAAAGTCAAGATCATGGACCGAGATTCTTGGTCGATGGAGGTATTCCCAGTATGCGGAAGGAGAATTCAACTCTCCCACATACCCTATCGAACATCCTCGGACGGATCGCTCGACGCTATCCAGATGCGACTCATCCGCACTAGCTGACTTGTGCCGGATTCATAAGGATATCCTGCGGCAGACGCCTTTCTGTTTCTTTCCAACCACCAGAGCTGGACAGAGATATCCAGAACCCTTCAAGATTACCATGGACGATCCCCGTCTGTCGCATCAGGTGCAGCTTACTCGGGCGATGTCAGCTACATACGCCAGCGCCTTGGAGGAGATTGGACAGCTCCGGACGCTCCTCACTTCCAGCTACCAGCACTCCGAGACTCTCCGTGCTCAGCTTATCCAGAGCCAGGAGGCAGAGTTCGAGCTGGGACGTCTTCGAGCCAGGCAGCCGTCTCCAGAGGACTACACGCCGTCTTCACCTGTACCAGCTGCCGTCCCCGACAACCCAGTGCCGCCTCGACGCACAGGACCCCGTATCATAATCACAGCGCGCAAGAGTGTGCGGCGTCCTAGTCCGTTGCCCGACATCGACATTGGAGATTCCAGCAAGAGACGCAGATCTCTCCGTTCCGTTCTCGCTCTCCGTCGACTGCCTCCAGCAGTAGCGACCATCTTCACTCCCGGGCCTCTTGCAACCGCCCCGAGTGTGGTTGTAGGCTGCGCCACGTGGGTATCTTAGAGGAGGATCCAGAGGAGGACCCGGAGGAGCTTGTCTTCGAGGAGGACAAGTAGTTGCCGGGACAGTAGTACCCAAATAAATTGTTTACCTTCCTTAGAACGTTTTATATTATGTTGGTGTGTTAGATGGACTGTACCAATGCCTTGTGCACTTGTGGTACAGCCATTCTTAAAAATAATTTAATTTCAAAGCTAAAGTTTCTTCCAAGTAGTTGTTGTTGTGTTCTCTCTTGTGTGTTGGTTTGGGATGTTATTTAGTTCCCCTTGCTTCTTACCTGTGCTACTTCCCTCTTATCTTTTGCTTTGTCCCAAGTTACCGCTTGGATGGTGAACACAAGGAGCAATGCCGGTGATGCACCGTGGTGCTAATGCTCACCGGAGAACAACATGCCGCCACCCCGCTCAAGCTCCTAGCATGGAGCAGGATGATGGCCATGCAACTGCAATCGCTTCAAGCTCGCCCGTAACCAAGTGCGACAAGCTCAGTGCTCCCTTCGTGCACCCCACCAAGCTGGGAGAGTTCATGAGGACCAGACCGCCAACCTTCTCTGGTGCGGTAGATCCAATGGAAGCAGATGATTGGATTAAAGATGTGGAGAGGAAGCTGATTTTGGCTCAATGTAATGATAATGAAAAGGTGCTTTATGCTGCTCATCAGCTAAAAGGAATTGCAGCGACTTGGTGGGAAAACTCTTGCGCCCATCGAATGTGCGACTATCACACGGCTAAATTTGAGGAAGCCTTCAGACCGCACATGTCCCTACCGGAGTAATGGAAATGAAAAGAATGGAATTTCTGAAGCTACAACAAGGAAACCTCGGTTACAGAATACCGAATAGGTTCACTCAACTATCGGTATGCTTCAAGATGTTGCAACCGATGCGAAGAAAGATCCGGAGGTTCATGCAGGGACTTGAACCCAATCTCAAGGTGCAGCTGGTTTCAAATGATTTTCCAACATTCCAGCATATGGTGAACAAGGCCATAATACAAGAGGAAGCTCAACGTCAACTATATGAGGTCCGGAAGAGGAAGTTTCAAGCTCAGCAGGGTGCAAGCAGTTCCCGGCACCGCCCTAATCCACCTCATTTCAACAGGCCCTCAGTGCCAAATGTGCCGAGGACACCATTCAGTGGACCTCGCCCGATTCCTCAAGCTCCTCGACCAAACAATGCGCCCGCCTCGTGAGAACAAGACTTCAATGGCTGGAGTGCAGTGTTATAACTGCAAGAACATGGGACATTATGCCAATAATTGTCCACAGAAGCGCCCAACAGGACCCTGCTCGCTTCAACTGGGACTACACCAGCCAGAGCCCCACTTGGAGGACAAGGCCGTGGAGTGCCTCAAACTCCAAGGACTCCTGGCGGTGAGCAGAGGGCATGTTAATCATGTCACCGCAGGCGACTCAGATGCACCGGGCGTCGCTCGGGTAAGTTTCTTGTCAACTCAGTACCTGCATCAGCATTATTTGATTCTGGAGCTTCACATTCTTTTGTGTCAAAAGATTTTGTGGAAAGATATAATTGGGATGTTCGATTGCTAAAGAACCCTATGCTAGTCCAATCACCTGGAAATGAAATGAAGACTAGTACGGTTTACCCTAGAGCAACCATAGATATAAATGGAGTAAAATTCCTAGCGAATTTAATTATAATAGACTCCAAGAGCCTAGATGTAATACTTGGAATAGATTGGTTAACCAAGTATAAAGGGCAGATAGATTGTGCCAATCGTGCCATCACTCTTACCAACTCTGAAGGAATTCAAGTGAGGTACAAGTCAAAGCCATCTTCTCAGAATAGTTGTGGGTTGAACAGCTTGAAGGGAATAACTTTGGAAAAGGTGCATATAGTAAGGGAATATCCAGATGTGTTTCCAGAAGATTTGCCAGGAATGCCACCAGATAGAGAAGTTGAATTTGTCATTAATCTGGTACCTGGAACGGCTCCGATTTCCAAGAGACCTTACCGGATGTCCGCAAATGACTTGGCTGAAGTTAAGAAGCAGATAGAGGAACTGCAAGAAAGAGGTTTTATTAGACCAAGTTCTTCGCCTTGGGGAGCACCAGTACTTCTAGTGAAGAAGAAGGATGGCAGTCTTCGTATGTGTGTGGACCACGATCCACGAATGATGCGACGATTAAGAACAAGTATCCATTGCCGTGATTGATGATCCGTTTGATCGCTTAAAAGGATCATGTGTCTTCTCTAAGATTGATCTCGTCGATATCATCAAATGAAGATTAGACCGAAGATATACCAAAGACAAGATTTTCCACTCGATATGGACCGTATGAGTTTACGATGTGTCTTTTGATTAACCAATGCTCCTGCATACTTTATGAATCGATGAATAAAGTGTTCATGGAGTATTTGGATAAGTTTGTTGTCGTATTTATTGATGACATTTTGATCTACTCCCAGAATGAGGAAGATCATGCAGAACATCTGAGGATAGTTTTGGAAAAACTCAAAGAGCATCAGCTGTATGCCAAGTTTAGCAAATGTGAGTTTTGGTTGAAGAAAGTAGCTTTCTTGGGTCATGTGATTTCTGCAGGAGGAGTGTCTGTAGATCCAGCAAAGGTAACAGACGTACTCAATTGGACGCAACCCAAGTCAAGAATAAAGATCGAAGTTTTACGGGTCTAGCGTGATATTATCGCCGCTTTATAGAAGGATTTTCCAAACTCGCAAGACCTCTCACTCGCTTGCTAAAGAAGGAGAAGAAGTTCGAATGGAGTAAATCTTGTGAGGACAGTTTTCAAGCGAAAAGAGATTAACATCTACACCAGTGTTAACACTTCCAGATATTAGAAAGGATTTTGAGATATTCTGTGATGCTTCAAGACAAGGATTGGACTGTGTTTTGATGCAAGAAGGAAAAGTTGTAGCCTATGCTTCAAGGCAATTGCGCCCGCATAAGCAGAACTATCCGGCTCATGATTTAGAGCTAGCTGCTGTTGTGCATGCTCTAAAAATATGGAGGCATTATTTGATCAGTAATCGTTGTAAAATTTACACGGATCACAAAAGCCTGAAGTATATATTTACCCAACCTGATCTCAATTTGAGACAGCGCAGATGGCTTGAGTTGATAAAGGATTATGATGTTGGAATCCACTATCATCCAGGAAAGGCTAATGTTGTAGCTGATGCCTTAAGCAGAAAAAGTCATTGCAATAACTTGATGATACAAGTTCAACAGCCCGCACTTCATGAAGAATTTCAACGGCTTAATTTAGAAGTAGTAAAGGAGAGATTCCTAGCTACTTTGGAGGTTCAGCCAACTTTACAAGATCAAATCAAGGCAGCTCAAAAGGAGGATAAATATGTTAAGGATATTAAAGAGAATATGAAGAAAGGAAAAGCACCAGGATTTTCAGAAGATGAAGAAGGTATCCTTTGGTTTGGGAAAAGAATTCTTGTACCCGAGAAGAAGGAAATAAAAGAGTTAATTCTAAAGGAAGCTCATGAATCTGGATATTCAATTCACCCGGGAAGTACAAAGATGTATCAAGATCTTAAAGAAAGGTACATATGGTCCAGTATGAAGAGAGAAATTGCTGAATATGTAGCCTTGTGCGATATATGCCAACGAGTTAAAGCAGAACATCAGAGACCTGCTGGACTATTGCAACCTTTGCAGATACCCGAGTGGAAATGGGAAGAAATCGGAATGGATTTTATAACTGGATTTCCAAGAACTAAGGCAGGGTATGACTCAATTTGGGTTATTATGGACCGACTGACAAAGGTCGCACACTTCATTCCGGTAAAGACCACTTATTCCGGAGATAGACTCGCAGAGTTATATATGTCAAGAATTGTGTGTTTGCATGGAGTTCCAAAGAAGATTGTGTCAGATCGAGGATCTCAATTTACCTCAAGATTTTGGCAGAAGCTTCATGAGATTTTGGGCACCAATCTAAATTTTAGTACAGCATATCATCCCCAGACAGATGGACAAATAGAAAGAGTGAATCAAATACTGGAAGACATGTTGAGAGCTTGTGCTCTGTCAAATAAAGCAAGTTGGGATCAGAGTTTACCCTATGCAGAATTTTCTTATAACAATAGTTATCAATCCAGTCTACAGATGTCTCCGTTTGAAGCTTTGTATGGCAGAAAATGTAGGACACCGTTATATTGGAAAGAAACTGGGGAAGGACAAGTCTTTGGTCCAGATGTGTTAAGACAAGCAGAAGAGCAAGTCCGTCTAATTCGTGATGATTAAAAACAAAGACAAACAAGACGAAAAGTTATGCGGACAATCACGGAGAGCATTAGAATTTGTACCGGAGATCATGTGTATCCGAAAGTTTCACCTCTCAAAGGGATGCGACGTTTGAAATTCATCGGAAGCTTGCTCCAAGATTCGTTGGACCATTTCTGTGGTAGCAAAAGGAGAGAAGTTGCTTATCGCTTGGAACTTCCACCTCGGTTATCAAGTGTGCTACGCCTTCCATGTGTCCCGCTTAAGAAAGTGCCTCGAGTGCCAGAAGAGCAAATGCCTTTAGAAGAAGTATCTTTGAAGGAGGACCTATCATATCCAGAGTACCCAGTCAAAATTTTGGATAAAGCGAGTAGCCGTACAAGAAGCAAGAGCATCAAATTCAGTAAAGTGCGGTGGAGTAATCATACTAATCGAAGCAACTTGGGGCGTGAAGGAGACCTAAGAGCGAGTTCCCGATCTTTTTCCCAGTCACCCGAATCTCGGGTCGAGATTCATTCTAAGGGGTAGGTTTGTAACATCCCAAATTTTGAGTTTTGAAAAATTTAAATTCAAATTAATTATTTGCTTTTATTTGGATTATTCTGGGTTTTTCTGGAGTTTATTTCAAAGTTTAAAACAAGAAAATGTATTTTAAATATTTTATAAAAGCCAAAAAGTGTTCATTTTATTTTTCTTAGCCTTCCCAGAATTTTTAAATAATTTTTGAGAATTTTCGGAATTAAAAATTAATTTTAAAAGATAAAAGAATTTTATAAAAATTATTAAAAGTAAATCTGAAATTAAAATATTTTATTAAGTCTAAAATGTTTCCAGGAATATTCTATAATTTTCTGGAATTTTAGATATTATTTATTATTTTCTAAGCAATTATATTGTTTCTAGTATTTTCGAAAATCTAATCCGAAAATAAAATCAATTTAATCTCGGCCGCCACGTGTCGCTCATCCGACGGCCGATACCCCTTCGTTTGATTTAATCCAAGCCACACCTCTTCACTTAAATCCAATGGGCAAGATTTAATCACTTGCCACGTGTCAAGCATCCGGCCGCACCATACCCCTTCACCTCTCCTTCTCTCACCGACATGTGGGCCCCACATGTCATATGTTTCTTCAACCTCCTTCTTCCTCCTCTAGCTCTCTCTCTTCCACCATGAATGCCGAAAATGAAGCTTTGATTGCGGCCGCTTTTCCACTTAAACTCCCTGCAACTAGCGCATTAAGACCCCCAATCAACCCCTCCCTAATGCCGACCGTTTTCCCCATTTTAATCCCCACTCACGGCCGAAATTTTCGCCTCCTCTTTACTTCATGCCGCCGGCCATTCCCCTCCCTTTCTCCTATAAAAAGCCCCCGGGGGAGAGCTCCTTCCGCACCCCCTCTCCCTCCTCTCTCATTTCCCCGAGTCGCTTAGTGCCCTCCGCCGCCGCCTCTGGCCGCCGCCATGTGGTGCTTCTCACCGCCACGGCCTCCTCCGACCGCCTCGAGCCGCCGCCGGTGGTGAGTCCGCCGCCCCTTGCCCCGCCGCCGTCGCCGACCGCCGGCCGGCCGGTCTTGCCGCCGCCGCCCGCCCGGCCGCCCGCTTGGCCGCCTGCCGCCGCCACCTCAACCGGCCGAGCCCATGTGGCGCATGCGTGGCGGACGCGTGGCGCCACGTCGGCCGAGTCGCCACCCTAAGACGGCTCGTGGTCCGTGGACTCGGTCCACGGTGGACCGCCCACGCGTCGATATTTTCAAAATTCAAATATTTGATGACGTCATAATTATAATTTTCAATATAAAATAATTTGGGAAATCGGCCTTTTCTTTTCTTTCAATTAAAATTTCCGAAGCCATAACTTTCTCGTTTTAACTCAGATTTGACCTGTTCAAATTTCTAAATTTTCTAAAATCATAATTTATCTAAATATACATTATTTTTCAATTTTTGAATTTTATTTGATTTTATGTATATTTATTTGCTTTGTCTTTTCCACGTAGAATCCGTCGTCAAGACTTTCTGAGACTGCAAAGAAGATAATCAAGAACTCAAGACGAAGGCAAGTCTCCTTTGAACATCTTGAACCTATGTTTAAGAAATGTTTAATTATTTTAAATTAATGCATTGCTATGTTACATAAAATGATAATTCTTGTTATAGAAATATTAGTTAATCCAACTATTGTTATACCCTCATTTGACGTTGAATGCCATGTACCTTTGACACCCTAGGATTTTCTTTGTCTCAATAATGAGATTATTAGAACACTTTGGTAATTGTTGTATCGGTAGTAAAATGCTTAGTCATGCTATATACTCCTTTGGTACCTTTTGAAATGGGAAATTATATTTTGTGGAACCGGATTTTGTTCGAATTTAGTGGTGATTGGGTTGCCACCGTTCTTTAAAACTAAAATAAAATGTGAGAGTTGGTTTAGACTGGGGCGGATGGTAAGTTTGGTTTGGTGCGGTTAGCACGAGAACTTGTAATGTGTATGTTCCGCCCTAGTCAATTAAGGACCGACGCTTGTGTTTGTCCAGTCTGAGCACTACCGTACAACCACATGTCTATATGGGTACGACCTAGCTAACTAACTTATGATAGTTTAGTCTAGGTGCCACCAGTGGAAAGTGGATACCAGGGTGTACTGGTTATTCACGGTGAGGGATGTGGTTTATCAGTACTCATATGGCGCAAGAGGGGCTTCGTCGGGTGGTTTAACCTTCAATGGTGAAACCTCGTGGTGGTAATCGGCTAGACTAGAGTAAGGTAAAAGCTTTATGATACTTTATCTGAGTCTCATGCCAAAGGAAGCGTGCTGACTATTAAGATAACTTATCTCTTGTGGGTAAAGTTGTACAACCTCTGCAGAGTGTAAAACTATTCGAATAGCCGTGCTCACGGTCAAGGGCGGCAAGGAATGCATTCACATGGTAGATCATTGTTTTTGGTTTTAAAATAAAAGATTTGGGAACCGGGAGTGGTTGGAACTCCCGGGGTTGTCTGGCAGTTATAGCCAGTGTGGGTGGTGTAACCTGCTTTTCTTGAGCTTTGGCGGTTAGCCAGTTCTTTAGTGTGGGTGGTTAAACCCGTGGTTTTGAGCTTTGGCGGGTTGAGCCAGTATTCAAGTGTTGGTAGTTGTAACCTTCACTATTTAACTTGATAGATTTTGTTGAAACAATCACGTTGCTAAATTGATGCCTTTAAAAATAATTAATGGTATTTGAAATAAAATGTGGCTTTGTGCAAAAGAACCATATAACCCTCCTTTGATTAAACCCTGCATCTATTGCATTTTTCCCAAGACTTGCGGAGTACTTTATGTACTCACATACTACACTTAAAATAATACCCAGAAGAGTATGAAGCTCAAGATGGAACTTTCGACTACGGAGCGTATGGATTCGATGAAGGCTTTCAGGAGTTCTAGGTCGCGCTCCCATCAATTGCCTGTGGCGTATTGATGGGTCGTCTCCGCTGATTTTAGTTTTGCTTCCGCTGTGCTTTATCTTTTGTGTGCGTGCGAGGTCTTGTAACCTCTTATGTAATAAAGGTCTTTCTACTGTACTCTCTTTATTAATGTAATTTTCGTTGTTGGCAATGTAATCATCACTGTTTAACTGTGTGCACTAGCTTTGATCTGGGACTAGTGCTGTAATACACAGAGGGGCTGGATTTGGAAATCCGGGTCCCGACACTATGATAGCTCGATCAATTCACTCGAACCTATAGTGGATTACTCAGTTGTGATTGACTCCTGAACAACATTTGGCATGGCTATCCAGCCACATTAAGGATCCCATGATCGTCCCATTATATAGGAGGTGTAAATTCCATCTTGATTACTCATATTCCTTCAGATGTTTCGTAGTAAACCCGAAGGTACCTTTATGACCACCCGATTCTGAGTAGTGTTTGGTAACCCCCAGGTAAACTATTACACATGTAGGAAACTATGATGATCTCAAGTCTAAGGATTTTATATACACTATGTATGAGACCAACTGATGATACTTAAGAATATAACAATTCCCGCGATATCTCATGGTAGGTCAACCCAACACTATATTCTCTAACATGTGTCCACATTATTGATTTGATATCTCCATATCCATGATTCGTGGAATATGATCATTAATCAATATATGTGATGATGTATAAATCATAATTGTCCCACATAATGATATAAAACCAAGGATAATTTAGAATAACTGAGAGACCATGTGAGGTCATCCCATGTGAGTGATGAGCAATTGACATCGGTTCACAAAAGTCGAGTTTGAGTCAGTTGGTTCGGACCCAGACGTTGCATGGTGTAACAGGCTCGGTCGGACCTTTGTCAAACTTAGTCGTATGCGTTAGGATGCATATTCTGTTGATGCGACAGGTTTGATCTTGATTAAGCTATTTGCGTGTTCATGTATCGAGCGGTGCTATTTGATGTGTTTTCTTGCCTGTGTGGCTGCAGGACATCGAGGTGGAGTCGTGGCGAGACACGGTGGACCGGACTAGGCGCAGGTGGCGCTGAGGTCAGAACGGTCGTGATGTGTCGAAGACGACGTGGACTCGACGTGGTTGCGAAGCGTGCGAGGCAAGGAGCATGGAAGGCTCTCGAAAGGTGCGGGAGGGGCGGCGGGAATTTCGCAAAGTCGCACAAGCGAGAGCAAGCTCTGTTAGGTTTAGCCGTGAACGGGTTGAAGACCCGTTAGCCAAGGGCTATAAATAGAGGTGAGGGGCTGCATACCCCTCAGGCACTCTAAGGGAATTGAGAGAGAGCTAGGGTTTGCTAGAGTCAAAAGAACATTTGGAGAGGTTGTTTTGCTTTAGGCTTTAGTTGTTGAGGGTTGTTGTGGGTAGCGTGGTTGTCTCCCACGCCCTCCCTTCTCTCTGTATGCCTCCCAAGAACTAGTGAGAGTTCTTGGTGATTTTGAGGATTGAGAGAGGAGAAGAGTTGAGAGTCTTGTAATCTTTCTTCTTGTTTGAATGTACATGCGTATCGGGACTCGTTGTACTCTTCTTTTCATATGAAATGAAAATCTGAAGCTTTTATCTAGTATCTTGTTTTGCTCTTCGATACCCTCTGTGGTTGACTTCTTACATTTTTGATTTCTTACTGGTTCTTGCTCTTGAGGTGTAAAGTGGGTTGCTCTTTGATGGGATAGTGCCTCAAGATCATTTGATCGAGTTTTCCCAAGAGCAAATCAAGTCTAATATCGGATTTGACATTTTAGTCTCTCTCTGTTTTTCTGTTCATCCTCTAGGGTTTTGCCTCAAATCTTGTTTCCCTTCTTGAGGTAGCTCAAATCTCTGTCTGCAGAATCTTTTGGCTATTGCTAATATTTTCTCAAAGTCTTTTGGCCAAAGGATCAAACAATTGTTGGGAACCTGATTTAGAGGATGCTCTCTGTATTTTCAGTTCTTATGTTCCTCTAAAGTTTTACTGGTCGAGAAGGCAAAGAAATCTTGGTATTTTCTCTCTGTGATAGAGTTCTAGTTATGATGTTAATTTCCATAATGTAGTAACTAGAACCTTAAGCACTCGATTTCATCCATTAGCGACTCTGCTTTAGTTCATTGTCGTTCTTCTATTGTTCCTTTCGGACCGATCCGACGGCAATGAAGGGGAACCGCTCGATTTCTTCGCCCATTGCCTTTGGCTCGCTCGATCGAGTGAACGTCGGACCATCCGATCGGCAACGAAGGGGAACCGTTCGATTTCCTTCGCTCATTGCCTTCGGCTCGTTCGATCAAGTGAACGTTCGGACCAGTCCGATCAGCAGCGAAAGGGAACCGTTCGATTTCCTTTAACTCGTTGCCCTCGGCCCGTTCGATTAAGTGAATGTTCGGACCAATCAATCGGCGCCGAGGGAACCGCTCGATTTCCTTTAACTCGTTGCCTCGGCCCGCTTCGATCAAGTGAACGTTCGGACCATCCGATCGGCGGCGAGGGAATCGCTCGATTTCCTTTACTCGTTGCCCTCGCCCGCTCGATCAAGTGAACGTTCGGACCATCCGATCGGCGAGGGGAACCGCTCGATTTCCTTTAACTCGTTGCCCCGGCCCGCTCGATCAAGAGAACGTTCGGACCATCCGATCGACGATGAGGGAACCGCTCGATTTCCTTCGCTCATTGGTCTCGCATCGTCCGATTGATCGGAACGTTCGGACTGTCCGATCGTAGTGGGTTAGCGGAACGAACGGTTCGACGACATTTCTCTCCGCTTCTTTGCTATTAGTTGTTTAATTTGCCGATTTCTTTTTGATGCCGGGGAACATGGACATGTCCTCTTCATAGCTTCCATAGCTACATGAGAAGGATTTTTGTTTACTGCAGGGTGCAATATATATTTTTTGGCACCATTCACCCCCCCCCCTCTGTTGCCATTTCGGTCCTTCAATAACATCAAAACATGAATAAAAAATTCCACAAACAAGTCACATACTTGTTGACCAATATAAAAGACTGAGAGACCATATGAGGTCATCCCATGTGTATGATGAGTAATTGACTTCGGCTTAGGGAAGTCGAGTTTGAGGTGGTTAGTTCGGACCATGTTGTTGCGTGGTGCAACGGGCTCGGTCGGACTTGGTCAAATCTGGTCAAAAGGATTAGGACGCTTATTATGTTGATTTGACAGGTTTGGGCTTAATGTGGTTTCTTTGTTCTTATTATGCTTTCATGTATCGAGCGGTGCTATTTGATGTGTTTCTTGTCTGTGTTGACTGCAGGACATCGAGGTGGAGTCGTGGCGAGACACGAGGTGACCGGACAAGACACAAAGCGGTGTCGAGGTCGAACGGTCTGATGTGTCAAGACGGCGGAGATCGATGTGGTTGCGAGGCGTACGACAAGGAGCGGAAGCTTCCGTAAGGTGCGGGGAGGGCGAATCGGTGGGTCGCAAGGCACACAAGCGAGACGGCTCCGTTAGGGTTTAGCTAGCGTAACGGGTTGGAGACCCGTTAGCCAAGGGCTATAAATAGGTGTTGGGGGCTGCATACCCCCTTGAGGGATTTTGTGCATTTGCTCTCCATTTTGTGTGTGTTCCTCCCAAGAAGTATGTGGGGTTCTTGGTGTTTTTGAGGATTGAGAGGGAGAGGATGGATTGAGAGTCTTGTAATCTTTCTTGTTCTAATGTTCATGCGTATCAGGACTCCTTTATATTCACCTCTTTTCAATATGAGAAGGATTATGTTGTGTTATTTCCTGTTCTTGATCTTCATCTTGCGTGTGTGTGTTCTTGAGATGTATGTAGAAAACCTTCATAT
Organism: Bonia amplexicaulis; assembly: GCA_036346245.1. NCBI lineage: Eukaryota > Viridiplantae > Streptophyta > Magnoliopsida > Poales > Poaceae > Bonia > Bonia amplexicaulis. The sequence continues at coordinate 24,462,402 of CM070736.1, forward strand.
GTAATCCCATATGTCTCTGCTTCTAGTTAAGGAACCCTGTTTGAAATGCTTTGGTTTCCAGTGATGGTTTTCTTCTTGTGTTTAGTTTCTGTCTTTGGTTGCTTAATTTTACTCTCTTGATGTCTTCTTGAGTTGAGGCGTTTTTGGTTATTTTTGAGAACTCTCGGTTGATTGCTCAGATGTATTTACAATCTGGATTTAATGGATATGCTTTTCATTTCTCTCGGTTTTCAAGTTCAGAACCGAATCTCAGTAGCCAGACCGGATACTCTCTTGCAGTCAGATTTTCTTTGTTACTACAGTTTTCAGTTTGTTTCCTGGTTGTTTGTTTTCTTGTGCTGTTCGTAGTACTGTGCCTACAAAATCTTCAGTCGCTTTCAGTTTTCCTTTGCTGCCTGATATCTTTTCTTTTGGTTTGCTTTCCCTTTTTCCTTTAGCTTTAATCTTTTCAAGACTTACCAGTCTGGCTGGGTAACTGTAAGCATCTGAGAACCTGTTTTTTGTCCTCAGCCACACATACCTTTTGTTCTTGAATTGATCTTTTGTTTCTCTTCTTGGCTGAGGATATACTCTTATCTTTGGTTTAATTTTCTCTTCTGAGAGAGTTGGGAACCAAGAGACTTTAGCATCTCAGTCGATCAGCAACCATCCGTTCATGCTTCTGTTTCTTTTTCGGCAAATCAGCATTTACTGTCCTCATGTTTTTCACTTAGCTGCTATTTGAATTTCTGCAGCATGCTGTCTTTCCTGTTTTGAGAAAAAGTCTGTTTGCCTGTCACAAGTTCCCGGTCAGACCGGTTCATCCCTGCAGACAGCCCGGCAGCTCTTCTCGGTCAGATTGGCCATTTTGTTTGGTTGAAAAGAGCAGTGAACCTGTGGCATCTCCTATTCTTGTCAGTCCGTGTTTTTATTTTCTTTTCGGACAACAAAGCAGTCTTCCAGTTCTGCTCATAAACTTGTGATCCTCTTTTCAGTTTTTAGCAGCCTCTTTAGTTGCTCCTTTCTTTGTCTTTGGCTGCAACTTTTGCTCTCGGCTTCCAGTAAATCTTCTTGTTCCGACAATGCTAGTATTCACTGTGTGTGTCTACTCTCAACTGCTGCCAATTGCTCTCGCCCATTAAGTCTGATCTATCTCAAATTGGTAATTGAGGTTTTAGTCTCAAACAGTGTTTGCTCTCATTCTGTCTTGGTTAGTGGAGAAGCCTTCCAACAAATTCTTGTGATCTCTCTTCAGTCTTTTGTGCAGATTTGGACAGCAAGTTCACACAGCTGTTTGTTTTGCCGTGTGATATTTTTACTGTGTCTTTGCTCTGTCGGACAGCAGGTTTTTCAGTAAGTCTTCAACAAGGTTTTCGCTGCTGCAGCGATCCTTGTTTGCCTTCCTGCCGTGACAGCATTTCCCTACTATTTTCTTTGCTGTGGATGTTTTTCTATCCGATCTCTTGCTCTCGGCAATCTGAGTTGTAGCTTCTTGCTTCATAGCTTTTACATAGCTATCAGAGAAGAAGAGATCTTTGATAATACTTTGGGCGATTTTAAAAGGGCACCATTCACCCCCCTCTGTTGCCATTCGGTCCTACAAAGACATTTATTCAAGAGTCAAAATAACATATTATTCAAAATATCATAAATATAAAAGTGATACAATTGTCTTCATCATCGCCTCTAGGGCATATCACTAACATTTTATTCTTGCACTAGAGTTAATCTAGGGCATATCTTACGCGGACAGCACACGCGTCGGAGGATTTGAGAAACCGTTTAGAGAAGCAATTTTAAGAAGCTAGTGGAAAAGCTGCCCTCTTAGTTTCGACTTTCAGATAAACTGAAGCCAAAACCCCCAAAATCCCAAAAGAACAAGTCCATCTATCCGATAGAGAGGGAGAGACAAAAAAGAGACTTATGTTGGACTCCTAGTTAATTAATAGATGGGGCTATTGGCATACTTTTTCACCTCTTTTTACTCTTCTTTTGCTCAAATAAAAACATAAAAAGAGGTTTTAAGTAAACTTCTAACCCAAGTAATGTAGTTTTTAGTGATTTTTCCATGTAGAGTGCACTCTTTCTATTTTTGCAGGAAATCCACTAAAAAGGCAAAAAACAGAGAAAAAGAAGATAGGTTGAGGCTTGGCCGGTTGACTCAACACTTGGCCGACCAGCCAACCTCCTCACACTGGCTAGCCCAACTCCACCTGGCCAGCCGACCCACTCTTGGCCGGCCGGCTTGGACTCAGCAAATGGCTAGCCCACTCCCACACTGCCGGCCTAAATACCTACTCGGCTGGCCTACGGCCCAAGGCCCGCTGCGCCTAACAGACTTCTCCACCCCTTAAGACTTGGCCGCTCGGCCAACCCAGTCACACTGATCGTACTAACATGTTGCATAAGAAGCTCGGTCTTCGTGCGAGAGACGACACATCTCCACCCAACATCTAGCTGGCCAGCCATCCAACGCTTCCTGACCGGTCAAGCAACATGGCCGCCAAGCTACCTCGTACATGGCAGACTCCTAGCCAGTCGGCTCAACTAACCTCGGCTGGTTGGCCAAGGCTATTTAAGGAACAACAGCCCCCACTGAAGAAGGACCACCCTAGAGAGAAGACGGATACACGGGGCATGACGACATCACCAGTAGGATCCAAGAATCCACCTCGCTCTAAGTGTTAGAATGGAGGCCAGAATGTCGGGATTCTAAGATCTACCACTTTCCTTCTTCGATATGGGGTAAGATCTGATTTCTTCTAGTTAGGTAACCCGATGTGACTCTACTCCTTTTATTCGGCAATTAATATAAGTGTATTTACTCAATTCCTCATCTTGCTTTTCTCTTGTACTGCTCTCCCCACTAGTTGATGATCATGGGCTAGGATAGCAATAATCTAAGTTAGGCGTGGTGCCTAGTTTAGCTATTTCCTTGAAATACTAGTTAGGATTTTCATTTTGTGCCAGTGGATGGATGGTGATAGCGTGAATGTCGTTCTGTGTAAGGTCCCACTAGGATTTTATCCTAGGGTCGGGTACACCCCAAGATTCAAACCATTTGATGTTTGCAGCCGATCATAAAAGGAGTAGATGATCATCCAACGAGCTGTGATTAGAAGAGCCTTTATCCCATCTTTCTCCCTTAGTTTCTAATCTCTTCTTTTAGGCTGTCAGCTTAGTAGCTAAAATCTCTCACTAGGAAGCTCTTCTCGTTCCTTGTGGATATGGTAACATGGAATATTCTCCTTAAAAGCTACAGCAGTCTCCGTGCACTTGCAAAGTGTAAGGCATTAAAGACCTGCCAACAAGCTTTTTGGCGCCACTGCCAAGGAGCGGTAGTGATTTCTTTTCTGAACCTGTACTTACCTATAAACCACTTCTCACCCATGGACCTTGAAACCAAGACCCTCATTAAAATCTCAACACCTGATGCCAAAACATCAGAGCCACCCCTTTCCTCTACAAAAATTGAAGCACAGAGCTATGAGTTCACAATTGGATTAATTGTGCTCATCCAACAAAATCCATTCTCTGGTGAATGTCATGAGAACACGTACAAGCACATGGTAATTTTCGCAGAAATATGTGCAACTGTCCAAAATCTTGGAGTTCCGAATGAAGCCATGAAATGGAAGCTATTTATTTTCTCTCTCAGTGAGGAAACTCTACGCTAGTTTTTATGAACTTGAAAGAGTTTCAATGGGAACTAGGACTGTCTTCACAGCCGCTTCTGTAGCCATTTCTACCTAGCAAAAAGGATTCAAAATTTGCACAGATGAATGTTTACCTTTGAGCAAGGGACCAGTGAATCGCTAGGCCAAGGTTGGGAGAGGTACAAGGATTTAATCTCAGTAATCCCAGATGTAGGAATTCCTGACCACATCCTTCTTTGGAATTTCTACACGATTCTACCTTCTAAAGCCTCACACTACCTAAATATGGCATCTGATGGGTCATTCAATGAAAACCCTCCAAGGAAGCGTAGGGAGATCCTTGACAAAATAGTGTACTCTTAGACCATGTGTCAACCTTGGCCTCGTCCTGACACAGCTGCCTCAAAAGCCATTAAGTCGGCTAGGGATGAATGGAACAACATCCCACTCGAGGAAATCTAGTGCTTAGATTGGATTCCAATAGACTTTAGTGTCGACCCATCTATCCCTAGAGAGTTGGTAGAAATACCTGAGCACTCAGATCCAGTCATTGAGAAGGATTGGTCAGAAGAACAAACCCTTCTAAAATGTCACAACTCATCTAAAACTAAATGAAGGAGGTTCGATCAGGCCATCCAAACCCTCTACAAGAAAATCGCAAACGACCTGGAGGATGAGAACAAGAATGTCTACAAAATCACCATGGAAGAACAAAAGGAGGTTGATTATCCATCTGTTGACTGGACTATCTGTGGGATTCCTTTCCCAAACACTCTTTGTGACACCGAAGCCAAATTCAACCTCGTGTGCTTTGGTCTCTTTTAAAAAAACTCTACCCTAGAGAGATTTCGTTCATTCCCACCTCCAAGACCCTGATCCTCGTAGACAATACCACTCGTCTTCCATTAGGAATTTTAGAGAATACCCAAATATCCATAGGAGAACACAACCTTCTGGTGAATTTCTTCATTCTGGACAGTTTTGCTCTCTCTCTCTCTCTCTCTTAATCATTTGATTCTCGAGTGACCATTCCTAAGGCTCGTCAGAGCAGTTATGGATTTGGGAGCTGAAGAGTTGAAAATGAAATTAGGAAAGGAGACGATAACCCAAAAAATCTATATAAATCTCTAGAATTACCTATCGACGAGGATGGATTGGGTCAGAACTTGCTAAAGCCTCCGCCTCAAGTGGAGATGAAATCATTGCCACCAGACTTGAGATATGTGTTCCTAGTAGAAAAAGAGACCTACCCTATGATCGTAAATGCCTATCTCTGTGCCGATGAGACAGGAAAGCCCATTAATCTCCTACAAATATACCAGATAGTCATTGGGTACAACATAGGCGACGTAAAAGGCATAAACTCGAGCATATGAACCCATCGCATCCCAATAGACCTAGACCATAAGGCCATCATTGAATAGCAACAATGCTTGAACAAACGCCATGCGTGAAGTGGTGAAGAAGGAAGTCCTTAATGCTGGAAGTCTTACCACTTCGTCTAGAATCTTTACGACCGCTTTGGATCGTTTATGACTGGTTTTGAGTGCTTACGACCGGATCCGAGAGGTTACGACCACTTCCGACCGCCTCCCGCTGCAGTTCGACCACTCAGTCGCTTGTCCGATCGCTCCGATCGCTTCTGCTGCGTGGTCGAAAGCTTTCTGCTGAAGCTTCGATCGCTTTACTCTGCCACTGCGCTGCTCTCTCTTCGACCTCGCTTGAATCACCGTGATCGCAACTCCCTCCGATCACTTACACCGTGGTCGTTGTCTTCACAACGTAGTCGAACACTTCACAACGTGGTCGATAGCCCTTACGACCACGTTCAATGCTTCTTCAACGTGGTCGAACGTTTCTTCGACTACGTTCATATTTCTTTCCTGAGGTCGTATGTCTTCCGATCACCCTCAACATTTGTTCACCATGGTCGTATCAGCTCCCGACGGCGCCTTCTTTCAGTTTGTCGTGGTCGAACACCTTTAGACCGCGCCTACTGCTACTCTGCCGTGGTCGTAAGCCCCTACGACCACATTTGTCGTGGTCATAGGACGTCTTTGACCACGTCTGCTAGTTTTCTCAAACACGCTCAGGGTTTGCTTTTCTCTCCTTTATTACTCGCCTCTGTTCGGCGTTTTCTTGGTGCTGCTTGGTGCAGACTTGGTACAACTTTTCATTACATGACTCCACCCCTTTTTATATCCGAGTCTACGACTTCTACTCGTTTTCCAACTACGAGTACGACTAGACTCCGACTCCGACTACCATACGACTTCGACTTTCGACTTTGGATTCCGATTACATTTCGACTTCGATTACTACCAAAATTGGCATACGACTTCTAAACAAGATTATTTCCAACATTCTCTACCTAATCTTGTTTAGTGACTTTCGATCATGCCGATCTTCCTTCTTGATCACGTTGATCATCTCCTGCACCTGCTTCTTCGCGCTTCCTCCACCAGCTGCTACTTTCACTGTTGTGTGGCCTTGTTTTCGACCATCGTTCTTCACGTCGTGCTTCCTCCCGGCACCTCGGGATCCATATTCCAGGCTTACGACTGCCTTCTCTTGTTTGCGTGAGAGCTCCTCCTGAGCCTCTTCTTACTTCGACATTGCTTGCTTCATGTGGTCTGTGCCGACCACTCAAGCCGTAGCTACTTCGATCAGCCTTTGCATCAGTTGCGCATGCTATGACTACTCTTTCCTTTCCTACGCGTCCAGAGATGACTGCATGCGAGTGAGCTACGATTTTGTCTATTTCATGTGGTCGGTATCGACCACCTGGGCCGATGTTTCAACCGCCGGACAATTCTGGGACCTGTGCCTGCATGTGGTCGTCCTAAGTTGGCTTCACATGCACCACTAGTTTGCCGTCATTGTAATGCTTTTCGACCATGTTCAAACCTTTTTGCGCGATCAAACGCCTTCTCGACCACATCCAGTCTTCGTTTGCCGTGGTCGAATGCCTTCCACCACGTTCGACCACCTCTGCCGACTGGTTTGTTACGGTTTCAGACTTTTCCTTGCCATCTGCCACGACTTGCTTTTCATCCGACTTACCCGTTACGACTTCAGACTGTCTTCAACTGCCAGTAGATGAAGTCTTTCACGCTCTGGTTCCTCCATACTACTCTCCACACAAGTTGGTCTCCAAATTTTCAACGATATCTTGTACAACCGATTTGCTGATCTTTGAACCTTCATTAGCAGTCGCTCACTGTTGTCGAATACTCTCAGAAAATTTTCTTTCAATTCATCTCGACACCCTTCTTCAGTTAGCTGTCCCAAACTTATAACAATGCTACGAATACTTGGTATGTAATATACATCTAACAGTGGTCTTCGACTTCCATCCTTGCACTTCAACAAAATTATGCCCTTTCGTCTGATCTGGACTGTTGAGCCATCTCCAAATTTCACTTTGCCGAGCACTTTCTCATCTAACTCCTGAAACATTGAGTATGTTCCTGTCATATGGTTACTAGATCCATTGTCAAGATACCATTATGTTGTATGGTCCTGTGTCTCCTCTCCCTTCTTCATTAAACTTGGGAACACTCTCCCTTCATTCAGCCTCACCATTGTTGGCACATCTTCTGTATAATGGGATAGTAGCAAAGTTGGCTCTTTTCTTTCATGGGTGTGAATGAGATTTGCCTCCTCAACCTTCTTTTTGCTCCTACAATTTGCTGCATAGTGACCATACTTCTTGCAGTTATGGCACTGAATGTGGCTTCGACATTTGGCAGCGTAGTGGCTGAATGTCTCGCATTCGTAGCATTAAACATTTGATTTGTCGGTTTCTGAGTCGCGCTATCTTTCCTGTTCACGGCCATGGCCTCGACCGCCACTGCGTCCTCCACCTCTATTCGCGTTGCTGCTGTGGTATTCCTTATTTTTCTTCTCCTTTGTCACCAATGCATCCCACTGGGCTCAGGATAGCAACTGCTGCTCCCCTTTTTCCTTGCCTTGGCGTCGCCCCTTTTGACTTTCTTTGAAGACTCGCAAGAGGCCAATTGCCTTGGTCAGTGTCATCTTCATCATGTCTCTGAATTGTTCAATCATACTTACGATCTGGAGAAACTTGTCAGGGACTGCACTGAATAGCCTCTCGATGACTATTGAATCCGGTAAGTCAACTCCTAGAGCTCGGATTTCTCCCGCCAGACTCATCAGTTTCTGAGAAAACTCATCGACACTCTCAGTTTCTTCCATGATTAGGCGATCAAATTGTCTCTTCAGCACATGTGCTCTTGCTTTCTTGACACGATCTTCTCCAATGCGCATCTCCTTGATCGCTTCCCACGCTTCCTTCGCAGTCTCCTTCTCTGCGATGGTCATCATGACCTTGTCGGGAACCGCCTGAGATATGACGGCCAGAGCGCCCTGGTACTTCTCCTCTTCGACCGGTGCATCTCTTTCAATTGCTGCCCATACTCCTAGAGCTCGCATGATGATCTTCATCTTCACAGCCCAAGGGTTGTAATTCGTGTCAGCCAACACAGGGAATTAGATCGGGACCAATCCCCATCTCGTCGGCGCTCTCGGTGGTGGAGGCGGCGATTCTTTCGTCGGAGCCCTCACCAGCCCATCTTCCCTGCCGTCTTACCGTCCATCGCCTCCAAGCTCTCATACCAAATATTGGAAGTCTCACGACTTCGCCTAGAATCTTTACGACCGCTCGGGATCATTTACGACCGGTTAGGATCGTTTACAACTGGTTTTGAGTGCTTACGACCGGATTTGAGAGGTTACGACCGCTTCCGACCACCTCCTGCTGCCGTTCGACCACTCAGTCGCTCGTCCGATCACTCCGATCGCTTCTACTGCGTGTTCGAAAGCTTTCTACTGAAGCTTCGACCGCTTTACTCTGCCGCTGCGCTACTCTCTCTTCGACCTTGCTTGAATAATCGTGATCGTAGCTCCCTCTGATCACTTAACCGTGGTCGAACACTTCACAATGTCGTCGATAGCCCTTACGACAACGTTCAGTGCTTCTTCAACATGGTCGAACACTTTTTCGACTACGTTCAGATTTCTTTCCTGAGGTCGTATGTCTTCCGATCACCCTCAACCTTTCTTCGCCGTGGTTGTATCAGCTCCCGACGGCGTCGTCTTCGGGTTTGTCGTGGTCGAACACCTTTCGCCCGCGCCTACTGCTACTTTGTCGTGGTCGTAAGCCCCCACGACCACATTTGCTGTGGTCATAGGACGTCTTCGACCACATCTGCTAGTTTTCTCAAACACGCTCAGGGTTTGCTTTTCTCTCCTTTATTACTCGCCTCTGTTCGACGTTTTCTTGGTGCTGTTTGGTGCAGACTTGGTACAACTTCTCATTACATGACTCCACCCCTTTTTATACTCGAATCTATGACTTCTACTCGTTTTCCTACTACGAGTTCGACTAGACTCCGACTCTGACTACCATACGACTTCGACTTTCGACTTTGGATTATGATTACATGTCAAGACCCGGAGCAACAACTCTGAAACCCTCTGTGTTAATTGCACTATCCCAGGAAAAGCTAGTACACATAGTGAAAACAAAAACAAATATCATGTATAATGATAAACTTTATTTAACTAATATGAGCCTGATGGCCAAACTTTACAATAGCAACGGAAGATGACAGCGGAAGATAAACAATAAGTAGCAGCCCATCCAGCCTTCCCACAAGGCGAATGACTGTAAGACGTGGCCTAGACGCAATCCTCACCGAAGTCGTCGAATGCTTCCTCTAAAAGAGTTAAATTGAGGAACATGAGTACAAAAGTACTCCACAAGTTACACCAGGAGGTTTAACAGAGTTAATGCATGCATATGGAATATCAAAGGAAGGCATCATATGGTTAATTTGCATAAAAGGCATCATTGGAATACATAACATAAGGTAAGTGTAAAAGCGGTATTTCTTACAATAAGTGAAACATCATTGTAATAAAAATAAATAATGTTAGTGCAGGTTTATCCCCTACACCAACCTAACCACGGGCATCCCACCCGAACCATCTTTTCTCAAGAACAAACTCGTATGGATTCCATCCATCCATACGGTTTTCAATATTCCTCATGGATTCCATCCATCCATAAGGTTTTCAACATCTCTCATGGATTCCATCCATCCATAAGGTTTTCATAAACCATTTTCAAAACAAAGTCTAATCCATGAAAAACTTCACTCGGCTTGCCCATAACCGTGGGCACAACTATCTAGGATAGATTATACACTCTGCAGAGGTTGTACAGCTTTACCCACAAGATATGATAATCTCATAATGTCGACTATTACACACTTCCGTAGGCGTGCGACTGAGAAAATCATAACAAGGCCTTAACAATGATCCATTGTCAACATAATCATGCTGCCACTAAGGTTTCACCACAACATGAATCCACATGTTGGAGCCCCCTCTTGTGCCGTGTGAGACTTCTCACGGCCTACACCGCGCCCACATTCAGCCTATAGCGAGATTAAGTTGGAACTTCACAAATTATTCGGCCAGGTCTGTCCCATACCAGACTTGTGGTAGTACGATGGGGCTTTGCAACAAGAGCTCACTGCATCGGTCCTTTCTTGACTTAGGCACCAACCACATACCCCTTGTGCCTGGCAATCAACATTGCGTCACCAAACAACAATGCATGCCAGCAAGCACCCACCACTCTAACCATTTGCCTAAGTCTAAACCAAGTTTTTATACTTTGTTTAGAAATAATTTCATAAACATAGGACTCACCAAAGTCAAGAATTCAGTTTTAAAGTTTATCATTTCATTTGAAAGATTGTCTCAAACCATAATGTTTTAAGCATGGCTAAGCAATTCTATGAAACTTCTAGTTAGTGCTAATATACTAACTAGGTTTTATCTATGGTTGACAAGGTGTAATGGTATTCAATATCAAGTTTGGCTGTCAAAAGAAATTAGGCATAACTAGAGTTCAAAATTGAATTTAAACTAGTCTTGAATAAAATTGCGCATGCATAATAATTTAAAACAACATAAATAATTTAAAATATTGGGATCAATATGGTCAAAGGTGTAACTTGCCTTGCTCAAGACCTGGTTTGAATTGTTGTAGTCGTTCTCTCCGAGATCGTCGAAATCTATACGCGCGAAGAACCAAACAAATAAATTCAAAAAAAATTCAAAAATTTAAAAAGAGTCTAGATTTAGATACTTACAGGTAGAAATCTAATGACGTAGATGAGCAACCCCTTGCTAATTACAGGATGACTCTGATACCACTGAAGGGATACAGGTAGGCTACACTAGTGTTGATTAAGATTTTCTACTGTGTAAATCAGGAAACCATGCTAGTAAAAATGATATATCGTTACCACTAAATGCGTAGTGCAGCAAGTAGAGTTGAAGTGGTCGGTTCAACGTAGCGCTCATCGGTGCAGTAAAAGTAGTCGATCATTCTCTAGTCAACCGTCTCCTTGCAATTGACTCGATTAGTGCCACAGTCACAGCAACGCCTCTACTGAAGTCTACACGTCTAGGGATGGAACGTCGTTCGTTGGTGTGCTAGCACCAACGCGCACGATAGGGGGTTTCGAGAGGGGGTGGCTAGGGTTTTTATGGGTGTCTCAGGGATACCTCCCTCACCCGCACCTCTCTATATATAGCCTCTAACGAGGTCCTTATCTGATACGATTAGATATCGTATCAAACTTAAAAAGCCTCTACTTGATCTATATCTAATACGAGTAGAGATCGTATCCCACTCGAAGACTGTCATCTGGAGCCTTATCATTCCAACCCATTAAGTATGTGACCTTGTAGGTTCATGTATATTCAGCCATGGGCCAAAAACTCATTTTCAGTCCATAAGTTGATTGTGGTCCCAAGCAACGGTGGCGGAGAAGAGATGGGCTTCGGCGGCGGTGCTCAGGGTGGCGCTTCGGCGGTCGGGGGCGTCGGCCGAGGGGTGGAGGAGGTAGTGGAGGTGGGCGGCGGGGAAAGGGGGTGCCGAAGGAGGGGAAACCGGTGTATGGAGAGGGTATTTATAGGTGGAGAAAGAAGAGGAGCGGTCGGCGGTTTTAGAGAGGAGTAAAGGACGGGAAACGGCCGGTGTTGGAGAGGGGTGATTAGGGGCTTTCATTGCGCACTTGCTGGGGGTTTGAAAGAGGAAGAAACGGTTGCATTGAAAGCTTTAATTTCGGCATCAATGGAGGAAGAGAGAGAGGTAGAGGAGGAAGAAGGAGAGGTAGAAGAAAGAGATGACAGGTGGGGCCCACGCGTCGGTGAGAGAGAGGGGAAGTGAAGGGGTATGGGCGGTCGGATTGATGACACATGGAAGGGTGGGGACATCTCGGCCGATGGATGAAACGAAGGGGTAAGTTATGGTGGACGGCTGAGATTAGATCGGGAGAGGATGGATTTAATCCGAGCGCGACACGTGTCGGGCTGAGATATATCCGATTTAAATTCGGATTAAATTTTTAGAAAATACCAGGAAATTTTATAAATACTTAGAAAATAGTAAATAATGTTTAAAAATTCCAGAAAATTTACAGAAATTCCTGGAGATATTTTAGACTTAATAAAAATATTTGTTATTCAAATTTAACTTTTATAAGTTTATAAAATACATTATTGTCTTTTAAAAATTGATTTTAATTTTCAGAAATTTCTCAAAATATCTATAAAATTTTGGGGAACATGGGAAAAATAAAATGGACTCTTTTTGGCTTTCATAAAATATTTAAAATACTTTTTCTTGCTCTAGGCTTTGGAATAAAATCCAGATAACTCCAAATATATCCCAGAAAAACATAGAAAATCCAAATAAAAGCCAAATGCTTTAAAATACTTAATTTGAAATTGTATCTTTATAAAATTTACAAATATCTTTTATTTAGTAAACTTTTATGTTTTTAGTTAAATTAATTTTAACAAAAGCCTTTTTCTAAAGATACAAACAGGCAAATAAGATCTTCAAAAATTTAGGCAACCAAAGAACACTTGTTTTATTTTAAATTAATTAATTTAATAATTTTTTTACTAAAATTTTGAAATAAACAGCTTGGCTGTTACATTACATTTCGTCTTCGATTACTACGAAAATTGGCATATGACTTCTAAACAAGATTATTTCCAACATTTAAATTACTTCATGTAGAGATCATCTATCCCATTTCTGATAGTGAATGTGTTAGCCCTGTTCAAGTTGTGCCTTAGAAATGAGTAATGACAGTGGTGAAAAATGACAAGATTGAGCTCATTCCTCAGAGGATGGTAACTGGCTAGAGGATGTTTATTGACTACTGAAAGCGTAATAAGGCCAATCGAAATGGCCATTTCCCTCTACCCTTCATAGACGAAATGCTTGAAAGGTTGGTAACCCACTCTTGCTTTTGTTATCTGGAATGATTCTCGGGCTATTTCAAATCCTAATTCACTAGGACTAACACAAAATGTTGTGGGGGTGGCCCAACCCCCCGTGACTGGACCTTGTAACTGGCCTAATATGTAATAGGCCCGGTAGTGTAGAGGAATATACCAATGTACCCTCATCCTTTGTAAATATTAAGGGGTAGAATGGGGATTTCCCATTCTACCCCACTCATGTATATAAACCCCCAGGAGGGGGAAGAGGGGCATCCTCTCATTCTTACCAACTGTCCCACAGATCTGGCTCTCCTCTTCCGCCTCTACGAGTCCCCTTCTTTACTGTTTGGCCAGTAGCCACAACAGAGATCTGGCTCTCCTCTTCCTCCTCTACGAGTCCCCTTCTTTACTATTTGGCCAGTAGCTACAACAGATGGCGCCGCCCACCTTCCGACCTCCGTGCACGTAGCGCTCTCGGCCTACGCCGCTAGCGCCTACCCTCCGCGGGCTCAAGTTTTTGAAGATAGGCTAACGGCGGCTCCGCCTCCCTGCCTCCGTGTGCGTAGCGCCCTTGGCCTATGCCGCTCGCGCCCGCCCTGGGCGGGCGTGAGTTTTTTGAAGGTAGGGGCGGCTCGCCCTCCCGGCCTCTCCGCGGCGTGGCGCTCAGATGATCCATGCTTCTCTTAATATGCATATTGTGATCTTTACATTGAAATACATTTTGAGTATATATAACTTGTGTAGTATATATATACTCATGTGAAATCGAGTTGTCATCCAACTCCATTATGTGTTAATGGTTGGACGATTAATAACAACCGGATAAGTAAGCTTTGTTTAAAGCTTATCTTAGAGTATACAAATTGTTGCGTACAAGTTTTTTACATCTCATTATTTATTGAGATTGTCATGAATTACCAAAAAGGGAAGATTGTTGAATCTAGTCCCTCCATTATGTGTTAATGGTGAAGTTTGGTAATTGATGACAATTGTTTTATGGACTAAAAGTTTCCATGAGTTGGATGAATAGGTTAGGTTCCACAAATGAAGATGACTTGGGATGACTTCATGTGTTGAAGATCATCAAGTCAAGATTGGGAAGAAGATAGCTTCATGAGTTGAAGGCTATCAAAGAAGAAGATGGATTCATGTGTTGAAGGCCATCAAGATGTAAAGGACACATCATGAGTTGATGCATGGAGATGATCATGTGTTGATCATCAAGTCAAGTGAAGGTCGTTATGTGTTGATGGAGTTGAAGAAAAGATGCATTATGAGTTAATGCATATCGAGATGATGATCCAAGGCAAAGGTATGAACTAGCTAGGGCTAAGAATGTGTTCCTAGTCTTTTATCGGTCTTGGTGTTTGGTTGGAAGACCAGATTGTTAGTATATGTTGTCGTACTATTAAGAGGGGTCATGTCTAGTAGTTTGAGTCTCATCATGTGTTGATGGCTCAACCTCACCTTGTCTAGCTCATCTTGGTATGAGGCTTGCATTTGCGAATGTGTTTTGCAAACGGTTGAAGATCATGTGTTGAACTCTTTGCAACATGGGACTATACATTGCAAATGTATTTTGCAAGTGCTTGAAGTCCATGTTTCTATTAATTGTGATATGAAGCTTATATTTGCAAATGTGTTTTACAAATGATTGAAACTCATATTTAATCCTTGTGACATGTGACTTAGGTTTGTGAATGTGTTTTGTAAACGTGAGAAGTCCATGTATCTAATCTTTGTTTCATGATTTTAAAGGTGTGCAAACGTGTTTTGCAACTTGTTGAAAATCATGTTGGAGCCTTGTGTGCATGATATCGTAGTTTGCAAATGTGTTTTCCAAAATCTGTTGAGATATCTGCACATCTCAGGAAAATCGGAACTACCGTTGTGTGCGTACCGGTACTACCGCAAGACGGAAGTACCAGCTCTGTGTGAGCGGTACTACCGGATGTGAGAAGTTCGGCGGCTCTGTGTGAGTGGCTGGTCCAGCGAGCGGAAGTACTAGCTCTGTGTGAGCGGTACTACCGGGGAGCGAAAGTACCGACATTTGTTGTGCGGTACTACTGGACGTCGGAAGCTCTGGACCCTCCTGTGGAACCTTTTTTCTAGAGAACGCCAACTTCTGGGCTCAGCTCGAGCGGAAGTACCGCGCCGACTTCGCGGTACTACCGAAGATCGGAAGTACCAAATTTTGGCCATCGGTAGTTCCGCGTCGACTGTGTAACGGCTAGTTCAGAAGCTCTGACATAGCCGTTGCAGTGGCGCCAGAGCTAGAGCGGAAGTACCGGCCTTTGGCCGGCGGTACTTTCGCCCATCCTGATTTTTCAGGATGTTGGCTCCAACGGCTAGTTTTTTGGTGTGGAGTATAAATACCCCCTTGTGGCCAGTTGGAGATGTTGCTGATTGACTTGTTTCTGAACTCTTGAGCTAGAGTGAGGCTCTCCACTCAATTGTGCATCTATTGCACTTTGTGAGGTGTGAGAGAGGTTCTAGAGTGCATGTGTTGCCTCTAGTGGTGGACTTTGTGTCCAAGTAAGCTAGTGCATTCGTTGCACGTGGTGAGAGTCAAGTGAGGGACTTGACTTGTTACTTTTAGAGTTTGCCGACTCCTAAATGGCATTGGAGGCGTCGTGCGCGGTGACTTCTCAAGAAGGTTGTGAGAAGGCCTGGCGAAGTTGTGAAGGTTGGAGCTCACCTATCCGGAGCGGGAAAGAGCTACCACTAGTGGATTGAGGTGGAACGCTTAATTCGTGGAGCCGGTCCGATTAGTTCGGGCTTACCTTAACATAGATTAGGGGAGACCGGCAAGTCTCCGAACACCACGGTAAAAAGTTAACGTATCAAATTGTGGTTTGCTTTCTTGTACTCTATTTATATTCAAGCAATTTACATTCATAAAATTAAATTGATTGCTTGTATAACTAGGATTGCAAACTTTGACCTAGGCTAGAATTGTTGGTGCACTTAGGCGAATTTATTTGTTGTAGGTGCTATTTGAGCTAAACCAAATTGATTTACGCTTCCACATTGTATACTTAGTTTACGCAAATAGATAAGGTCTTGAATTGTTAGTAATAATTTGTAGAAAATTTTTAGATGACCTATTCACCCCCTTACAGAGGTGCACCATGCACACCTCCTTACGCGCCTAATGGAGCGGCCCCACCCTAGGCCCCGTGGTGGCCGTTGTTGCCGCGGCCACGCCCCTGTGCCTGAGGACGTATCACAGTTGCCACTCCAATGTGTGGTTGCACCACCATGTGATGTGCTTGGCACTATCATCGCTCCTCATCCACGTGAATAGCACGCTCCTCCTCACCTCATTGTGCATAACGCCCGAAGGACCATGCACACTCGCATCGTCAGCTTATGCACCCCCACGTAGATTGTGGTGTGCAAGCATGGCACACAGCTCAAGGAAGTTATTGTTGCGGCCGTACGCAGTTGCGTGACCTCGTCCCCGAGGGTATTCAGTCCCATTTGAACTTCCCTGAGCTCATTGCGCACACAATTATCACCCTCATGAAGTTGTTTTCGTAGCATCTCGCGCAACCGAGTGTACTTTGTCCACGTAACCGACGCCTCTGGATTAGGTGGATCCTCCTCGTGACCTGACATGGCAACAACTCACAAGCAGTAAACAAGATTATATCTGGGTTAGGAAAACAAAATCTCTCTCTACGCTCGCAACTCACTGTCTTGAAAATAAGACAAACTTACTGTTCCAAAGTGAATCTGTAATACCCGGAAGAGTTTCATTAGTTAATCGATTTAATAAAGAGAGGGACCTTAAGGGAAAGAATAAAATATCAACCTTTTGAGGGGTTTTCTGAATTTTTAGGACAACCTGGGCCTGGGCCTTAGCCTGTGGGAATTTTGGCCCAAAGGGGAGGGAGTCGCCCATTCCTACCCTAGCCGCCCCCACTCCCCCATTGCGCCCCTCCTGCCCCATTGCGCCTCCAATAGCAACTCCCCTTCCCTCCCTCCCCACGCCTCCATTGCCGGGATCAAGATCTCCAAGCGCAGCGAGGAATTTCGGAAGGAGGGAAGAGGAAAGAAAAGAAAAGAGGATCAAGAGGAGAGGTGAAATTCGTGGGGTGTTCATCGTGTTCTTCATCGATTCATCAAGGGTAATCCCTGTTTTCCCCAATTAGATTAATAATTTAGTTGTGCTAGCAATGTCCTAAATCTGGACTGCTAGGCAGATCGGGTTAGACGGCTGTTTTGGGATCGATCCGTGAGGATTCAGGTCTGGACCTCTTCTAGAGATTTGTAGAGGACGTCGTTATCGTTCCATGAAGTCCTAGAACGTGTCATTCGGACTTGCGTAGCAAAAGTTATGATTTTTCTATTGGGGCTGTTCTGCGGATCGGGGGAATTCCGGACAGGTTTCGGCAGATTTGTTTGGGCGACCGGAAAAAGGGCGAATAAGAAGATCTTCATATTAGGAAAGTTGTACATAATTTTCTTATCTTTCCAGAAAGGTCAAGAAGTCCTGATTCCGACTTTCGGGACGAAAGTTATGGCCATTTTAGTGAGCTGTCCAGAGGCGATCGTGATTGCCGATGCTTTATAAAATGGGTTGATGCGGGTGAAGATGGCCGAATCTGGGAGGCTCACCAAATCGGTTTTGTTAGATAATTTAATTATGTTTCGAGAGAATCTGAGAACACTCTATTGGACCTCTGTATCAAAAGTTATGAATTTTTGAATGTGTCTGTCCGTAAAAGTGCAGAGGTTGGCCGAAAGAAATTGGGGATTAAGTCTAGATAAACGTGTTGGTTTATCTAAAGACCAGCTACTGTTATCTTAGCAATTATTATAATTATTGTTCAGGAGGAGGACGGATCTCAGGGGCCGCACCTTCTGTTCATCCCCTGTTTTCTCGCGGTAAAGGCAAGTATAATTGTGGTTTTAAATTATAGTGTGGATTGTTGATGATTGTTGGTTTGAAGATATTTGATGTTGATAATAAATATATGGGTTATGATTATGTTATTGTTATGTTGGTATTGTTTATGATTGTCTGCAATTGTGAGTATTTATGAGAATTTATGATGCATAGATATGGTGAATGCAAGGTTTTATTTATTGAGACATTCACACATATGCATCATGCCGATATATTGAAGTCTTGGTCACGAGATTACCAAGCGCCGAGGTCCCCGTCATGTTGATGTCAAGACGGGCTAAAGGTCCCCATACTTGTGGAGTATGGGCAATTGGTCCCTGTACTAGATGGTACAGGCATGGGTGTGCATTGACGGATGCACACTCCGCATTACCGGTAAAATGCGAAAGAGAAGAGATAAAGAGATTTTTGATCATATTGCATAGCATGGTTAATTATATGATTGATGGACAAATTTGTGAGATGATGTTCATGGTTGCTCTTGTTACTACTTATTATATTTGCTGAGTCTTTGGACTCACTCTTGTTGTGTTGTTGTTGTTTGTTGTTTGTTTTAGGTACCTTCATGAGATCGGCATGCATGGGGATAAAGAAGGATTAATTTTGTTGCACTTGCACGTTCTATCCATTATGAAAGAAATAGAGAATTTTAAACATTATTTGTTGATTAGCATATGTGGTATTTGATTATGTCTATCAGGTTTAAAATGTAATAATGGATTAGAAACCTTTTATATTGCTTCCGCGCTTTAATTAAGTTTTAAAATTGTTTTGCTTAGTATTGATTACATTGAGTATGGTTAATTATATCTTCTGATTATACGTGTGAGAACTTCAGTTTTAGACAATAAACAAAGGAGACTCTGTCGAAATTTTGTAAGAATACAATTGGTTTAGCTTTGTTATGTTGTTAGTTTAGTAGCATTCTAGGCCATATTCTGGCTAGGGTGTTACAATTGGTATCAGAGCGGGCTGTAGGTCCGTGGTTAATGAAATATTAATTTTGACACACTAATCACTGTAGGTGGGAATGGGGTTTGCATTGCATCTACGTTTCCGTCGATCATCATAATTGAATATGTGTCTAATGTTTGACTTTGTACTTGTTATGAGATGATTTTTTAGTGCCCATGATTTGACTATATGATTGTTATGAGTGGTGATAGTTGATGTCGAGGGATAGGGATCGTGGTGCGGCCATAGGCATGGCCAAGGTATGGCACTATTCGTGATATTGAATTGGTGAGGGATCTTTCCTGGGGCAACTTAATTTCAGAAGTTAGGAATGAGTTCTTTATAAAAGGAATGAGTCCTTTAGAAAAGTTGAATTTGGTCAATTCTTATCCTGTGGTGGAAGACGAATTTATCTTGGTAAGAGGGTTCATTGCAGTTGAGGGTTTTCATTTGGTCTCTATGTGTTCGTTGAAGCAATTATTGTTTTCAGACTATTGAGACGCTTTTGCTATTTGGGAACATTGTTGATTTGCAAGGTTGGTCCCTTCATGGGAGTTGTGTCTTGTTGTGAAACATGTCTTATTTGTTCGCTTGGTATTTTTATTAATAAAAGTTTTATGTTGCAAATTCGTTAACATGGGAAAGCCTTGGATCCTCGTATTTTCTTGGATTATTTCGCGTGCTGGAATCTAATTCCTCCCCTTTCTGAAAGAGAGTGTTAAAATCCCTTGTGGAGTTTTGTTATGCTTAAGAGGGAGGTGGTAATCATATAAATTAAATCATAGGGTATGAGATTAACAAGTTGAGATGTTAGCGTGGTGCACAATTAATTTCAATTACCATCCTCGAAAGCATAGTTGATTAATTTGATGTCGCATTGTAATAATTTCTTGAATAAGTATGATTAAAAATTTGTCTATACATGATTGGAACTCATGGAGTTTTGAGGAGCGTACAAAAAGAATTAGAACGATTATTATGATTGTTTAAATTTCTATCTTGTTGGGTAAGTTGAATTATTTTTGTCTTCGGTACTTAATCTGATCGTTGGAGATGATTAATTAAGGAGGTGTTGGAATATTACCTTAGTAATATTAACATTTAATATGTCCTTTATTTAGATACTTATGAGCATGTACAACTGTTAGGTTCATCTATCTTTCACTAGGCAAAATTGTTGAAGTACGTATAAAGAAAGAGAGGAAGAATGAAGTATAACTTGTAAAATCTTGCCTTATAGAGCTTATATCAAGGAAGAAGTGAGGATATGATGGTTCTTGTTAAAGAGTTTTATTTCAATATTGTGTATTATTTTGAAGCTAGTTTGTGTTCCTTTTGGGAAAAGTTTATCAAGGAAGTTAGTGGTTCTTGTTAAGAGTGTATTATTTTGAAGCGTGGTTGTGATGATAATGTTGAATGTACTATAAATAAAAGAATTTGATAACTTCCATGATAGTATTTAAATCAAAAGTTTTGGGATTCGCGTACGCGACCTTTTAGACCTCGTGACTTAGGTGGTAGCCGAAATTGTTTTGAGCAAACTGACGCGTTGAGAAGTTTTATTAGTTCTTAAAAGATTTATGAGTTGTGGTCTTCAAATCTCTTTCGTGGAATTGTCAAGATAATATTGTAATCGAAGAAAGTTGTACTCTTTGTTAAAAGAAAGATTGTGGTAAAAGTATTTGAGGTTGTAGTCAAGTTGTGTAACTTTTTAGAGGTGTGCTTGACTTCTGATTTTCACCGCATAAGAGTTTTCTTGAGTTTAAAATGACAATGTTGTATTCTATTTGATGGATATTGGATATTTCTTTTCTTGAGGGGCATGTGCCTTCAACTGTGATCTTATGTTTTGTTTTCCAAGATTATTGCTATTTCTCTTGGTCTGGTGTATATTGCGATTGGTAGCACATTCCCATGTGCTGAAACTTACTTCTTCTTGCCTCTTCTAAGAAAGAGGGTAACCGATCTGGGTTGCAAAGTCCTTTATGATGTGTACGGCAACTGGTTGGAGTGGTCATATGATTGATTTTGGTGGAATTGAGGGTGTCAAGTGTTTTAGATTCAGGGAGTGATAAATTGATTCTGTTGAATAAATCTTGGTGAGGATTTGATTTAAAGGAGATGATTGCGTTTGGAGCAAACTAGTTATACAGTTGCAACTAGAAGAATCTATAGTAAATTGTGGTTCAAGAATGTTTCGTTCGTTTTGATGGAACATTAGAATTATTGAAAGTATGAGAATCTTGATCAATTTTATTGGAGTACCATGATTGGATACCTTGCAAGGATTAGTAGGATGATTATGATGGTGTAGTTAATGAGATTATAATTGTGAAGAAGCCCAACCATTATGGGAATTATTGGGATAGTAAGGATTGTGGAATTTTTGCCATGTATGACTTAGCTTCAGAGAGTAACCCTTTAAGAGTTAAAATCTTTCTAAAGATAATTAGGTTGAGAATATGTTTTCGTGTGGTTGATAATGATTGAGCATGGTTGATTGTGGAAACTTTAGTCACCTAATTAAAGAGTCTTTGTATCAATTATATCGCATCACATATATAGGAGCCCTGGAGATGGAAATTTTGGGTTTGGTGTTCCATGCTAGGACCTTGAAGGCTAGCCTTTTTATTACGAGCATGTTGGACTATCCCGAACCGAGTCCGAATTGGATTTTGAGTTGATTCCGAGATTGATTTCGGTTGGGTTTATGGGAGATCCGAATTGGCCTTGAATTCTTGGGCTTTTCTCTCCTTGCTTGGCTCCCATAAGCTTCTCCTCTATTGCTTTGGCTCCGGTCTTCGTCTCCTCCCTCTCGGTTTCAAATGCTTCACATTGTTCAAACCTGAGAATGCACAAAATATTTACATGAGGTAGTATCTAATTCTCATCAATGACAATAGGAGACTCATTAAGAAACAAAAGCACATGTTGATTTAGAAGTTTAGCTCTTGCTCTAGTCAGTGAACCAACATGTGCTTCTGCACTTGTATTACCACCAATAGGAGAAGATGTCTATGTGTTAGGAATGCCCTCATCAACATATGGCCATGCACTTCTTTAATCCAACTACATGAAGTGGTCTAAAGATTTATCTCGTTATATAGGAGGGCAAATTCCATTTTTATAGCTCATCTCCCTCCACATGTTTCATAGTAAATTCAAAATCTACTTTTATATCCACATAGTTACAGAGCAGTGTTTAGTAATCCCTAAGTAAAATATTACACATATAAAAAATTATGAAGATCTTAGGTCTAAAGATCTCACATACACTATGTATAAGACCAATTGATGATACTTAAGAATATAACAATTCTCAGTGTCTCGTGGTATGTCAATCTAATACCATATTCTCTAATATGTGCCTACATTATTGATTTAATATTTCCATATCTATGATCCACATAACATGATCATCATAATAGTTCCATATAACGATATAAGATCATGAATAATTTAGAGTAACATCAAAATATGAATAAAAAGTTAAATAAACAAGTCACATGCTTATTGATCAATATAAAAGATATTTATTTAAGAGATAAAATAACATATTATTCAAAAATTATAAATATAAAAGTAATACAATTATTCCTATGTTTACCTTTAGTCAAAAATCATAAATATGAAATTAATGCAATCGTCTCTAGGTAGTGGCACATTCCAGCAAACAAGCGATTAAATTGACGTGCAGACAGGCCAACCCGACCTATATGGAGCACGGCAGCACACACACCGCTCCGCACTTGCGATCGAGGCGCGGCGGACGATGGTGCGCGCGCGCGGGCCTTCGCTCACTACTGATGTAGCCCAATACTCTAGTGAGTCTATATGCAATTGGAATTGGAATTTACGAATAGAGGTTTGGGGCCTAATGAAACCGCTCCATACGTTGGCACCTAATGGCTCTAGAGGGCCCTAATGAGCTTAAATTAAAGATGAACCTCGCCAATCGTCGCCATCAACTCCTTGGCATCCCGAATAAGGCTAGACATTTCCAAATTGTCCGTCTCGACAGAAGTCAGCCCATCCAAACGTGATGCACAATCAGTCTCCAATATTGGTGGGCCATTGTACCACTAAATTGTGAATGGGGATCACCTGAGGAGCGGAGCAAGCGGAGTAATCTCGCAATAGAAAAGGCAGAGTGGCCCTAGGGCGATTCCCCGCAGGGAGCAGTCGTCCAGTCACCAAATACCCATAGAGTTCAAAGGTTATTTACGTTGAAAAACCCCTGTTGGTGAGTTCAGTCCAAACGATTACCTCATATATAGAAGAAGAATCACACAGAATAATACAAAAACAAATAGTAGATTGAACACAAAGAGATGAGAGAACGTCTTTCTTTATTAATTTTCTCCTTCAAAAGATACAATATACAATCATTGAGAACCCCTATTTATAGACTAAATGGTGAGATGGACACTATGAGCCAAGGCCTGTAGGGCCAGGCTCATGTTTCCCAACACTCCTCTTGGGCACTCATCCGATATGTTTATGACTCATCAAAACTCCACAAAAACCAACTGAGAAAAATTTGGAGAAATAGTATATGATACATGTTATATTGTGTTGCACAAATTACCTTATTAAAAACATTGACCGAGAAACCTCTGGAAAACTTGTCATGGGAAAAAGAGTATAATCCATCTAATTTTATTTAATTTATAGGATTTATTCTTTAAGTATTCGATCTTCGTGATTAAGTTTCAATAGTGAGCACGAGAAGAATCTCCTCCTGAGTTCTGCACTTCTCTAAGTCTCATCATTCTAATTCCACGTATACACCTTTCAAAGTTACATACTGGAAGTGACTTAGTGAATAAATCTGCAAGATTTTCACACAACTTAGTATACAGTATCTTAATTTCATCCATTTTGTAGCTCATGAGCATAGAAGAACTTGTGATTGATATACTTTGTAAGATGATTCTTTACATAACCCATCTGTATTTGTGCAACATAAACTGCATTATCTTCATAGATAATAGTGGAAGCCAGCACGATATTCAATCCACATTCTCGCGTGGCTTCGTACAGTGCTATGATTTCTAAGTGATTCGCCAAAGTCGATAAAAGACTTTGCTTAGACGATTTTCATGAAATTGCAGTTCCACCATATATGAATATATAATCTGCTTGTGACCTAGTTATATACGGGTCTGACAGGTACCCAGCATCTGCATAGCTAGTCATATTCAGGTCTTGGTTCTTTCTGTAGAATAGTCCAAGGTCTTTGCTTCCTTAGATGTATCGGAAGATGTCCTTTATCCCATGCCAATGCCTTTTGGTAGGTTCTACACTATACCTTGCTAATAGGTTTAAGGCAAATGCAATGTCCGGTCTAGTACAGTTTGCTAAATACATAAGTGCTCCCATTACACTTAAGTACGAAAATTTCGGTCCCAAGACTTTCTTCCCCTCTTCTCTAGGCCGGTATAGATCTTTGTCTTGCTATAAAGATCTCCCGACCATCGGTTCTTTTGATGGGTATGCCTTTTCAAAGTCGAACCTCCCCAACACCTTTTCAGTGTATGATGACTGATGCAATAATATCCCTTCAGGGACATGCTCAAGCTGCAAGCCTAGGCAATATTTGGTTTTGCCCAAGACTTTCATTTCGAACTTTGACTCCAGGTAAGATCACGCTTTCTTTATATCTTCCGAGGTTCTGATGATATCATATCATCTACATATATTGAGATTATGCAAAATCTATTCTGATATCGTTGTATAAATACACAGGGACAATCCTCATTATTCGTATAGCCTTTTGTAAGATCGAGGAGGCCGACTAGAGGGGCTGAATAGGCGGTTTAAAATTCTTTACAAATTAATACTAATCAATTCAAGAGCTTTCCTATTTGCCTAAATCAAGTATATAATGCAGAAGCGTAAATCATTTTGGTTTAGCTCAAATAGCACCTACAACAATTAAGTGCACCAATAATTCTAGCCTAGGTCAAGGTTTGCAATCCTAGTAATACAAGCAACCAATTTAATTCTATGAATGTAAATTGCTTGAATATAAATTGAGTACAAGAAAGCAAACCATAATTGACACAACGATGTTTTACCGTGGTGCTCGGAGAGTTGCCGCTCTCCCCTAATCCACGTTGAGGTTAGCCCGAACAAATCAGACCGGCTCCACGAATTAAGTCAAATACCTCAATCCACTGGTGGCAGCTCTTTCCTGCTCCGGGTAGGTGAGCTCCAACCTTCACAACTTCACCAGGTCTTCTCACAACCTTCTTAAGAAGATCACCGCGAACGCCTCCAACGCCGTCTAGAAGTCGGCAAACTCCAAGAGTAACAAGCCAAGTCCCTCACTTGACTCCCACCACGTGCAACGAATGCACAAGCTCACTTGGACACAAAGTCCACCTCTAGATGCAACACATGCACTCTAGATCACCTCTCCTCTCTCACAAAGTGCAACACATGCACAATTGAGTGGAGAGCCTCACTCTAGCTCAAGAACACAGGAATAAACTCATCAACACCCTCTCCAACCAGCCTTGAGGAGGTATTTATACCCCACACCCAAAAATTAGCCGTTGGAGAAGAGAGAGGGATGAAATCACCCAAGGGCCGGAACTACCGCCGTTAAAATGACCGGTACTTCCGCCCTCCCAACGGTCACAAAAACTAGCCGTTGGGTTAGAAAACCGTCAGACCACCCACACAGGGCCAATCAGACCGCCATTTCCGGTTAGACCACTCAAGGACCGGTCAGACCGCTCTCAGGAAAACCCTCAGAGTCGCTCTCTGGAAAAAAGGGTCCGGGCAAAATGCGGAACTACCCTTGGCCGGTCAGACCGTCGTTACCAGGCCGGTCTGACCGCTGGGACCAGTCAGACCTCCATATCAATGCCTATTAGACCTCTCTTACAATGGCGGTCTGACCTCCATTATAAGGGCGATTTGACCTCCAGCTCAACACCGGTCAGACTTCCATGTCATAACTTTTGACTCCAATATCGGAATTGAGCAATCTTGGACTCTATAAAAAGCTTATTTAGAGGGCTATACAACCCATCTATTTGCATAATCTCAAACACATTAGATCAATGCAAAAATCAAAAGACATCCAAAGAGTCACTACTATGGTCTAATGTCAAATCTTAGACCATGCCAAGGGATAATGCATGATCTCCAACTTTTGCAAAACATATTTGCAAACTTAGATCATGTCACAAGGAGTAGGTACATGGACTTCAACCTTTTGCAAAACACATTTGGAAAGTATAGTCACATGTTACAAGGATTCACCACATGAGCTTTAACCATATGCAAAACACATTCGCAAATGCAAGCCTCATGCCAAGATGAGCTAGAGCAAGTGAGGTTGAGACATCAACACATGATGAGACTCAAACTACTAGACATGACCCCTCTTAATAGTACAGCAACCTATACTAGCAATCCGGTCTTTCAACCAAACACCAAGACTGGTAAAAGACTATGAACACATCCTTACCATTAGCTAGTCATACCTTTATCTTGGGTCATCGTCTCGATATGCATCAACTCATGATGTATTCTTTTCATCAACTCTATCAACACATGATGGTCTTCCTTGACTTGATCAACACATGATTATTTTGGGCATGCATCAACTCATGATGCATATTCTTCTTGATGGTCTTCAACACATAAAGCCTTCTTCTCAATCTTGACTTGATGATCTTCAACACATGAAGTCATCTCACGAAGTTCTCATTTGTGGAACCTAACCTCTGCATCCAACTCATAGAAAATGTTAGTCCACAAAACAATTGTCATCAATTACCAAACTTCACCATTAACACATAATGGAGGGACTAGATTCAATAATCTTCACTTTTTGGTAATTCATGACAATCTCAACAAATAATGAGATATAAAAATTGTTTTACGAGTATACAACTTGTACACAACAATTTGTATACTCTAAGATAAGCATAAAGCTTATTTACCTGGTTGTCATTAACTATTCAACCATTAACATATAATGGAGGAGTTAGTTGACAACCCGATTTCACATGAGTATATATTAACTACACAAGTTATATATATATATACTCAAGAATATATTTCAAAGTAAAGATCCCAAATATGCATATTGAAAGAAGCATGAATCAATAGTCATGAAACTCCAAAACATATAGAGAGCTCCCCCTAAATATGTGCATACAAGTGTATATAATGAAGACATGCACATATTCATTTGAACTATTAGTGGAGTTCAATCTATATTTTCAGCTCCGATATGTGCGCACACACCCATGTTAGCTTCTCCCTCCAAGGGAATATTCTAATATGGTATACCTTTTCTTGAAGGTGCCATACTGGTGCCAAATCTCAACTGGCTCCCCTTCTGATTATGGGAATTTCGGTGATTGATTTTGTCAAGTCCTTCTTATCCTTTTTCACTAAATGTTCCCGGTTACTTAGGATTCGAGGGACCGGAGTTCTCATCCTTTTATTCTGAGTCCTCTGAACGAGATTAGGGATACCATCATCTTTCTTCGGTATTTCAACCCTCTTCAGCGCATTGTGTGCAGGCACATGTGACTTGGTCGCGCTATTTAAATCACTAAAGTGGTAAGTAGTTGATTTGCTAATACCTGCAAATCAATGATCTTCTGGACTTCTCTATTTGCTTCAGTAGTGCGTGGGTCATGTGCCCGAATTCCTGTGGCTTGCCACATGATTTTCTGACATTTTTCATCAAGGGGTTGCTTTCCTCCCCCTAATGTTGGGAAAATATTCTCATCAAACATACTATCAGCAAAATGGGCGGTACGCAAATCTGCTATCATGGGGTTCAAATACTTAATTATGGATGTTGTCTCATAACAAACATATATCCTAGACTTTCGGAGAGGCCGCATTGCAGTACGCTTGGTGGGGGTATATGTGAATCAAAGATGAGAAATTTTCAGTGCTGACCATTGCGATAGTTGCATAGGTGAATTGATATTATATGCCGATGGTCTAAATTTGATAAGAGTTGCTGCTTGTAGGACTGCGTCCCTAATATGTATTTGGTAAATTACAATTTTGCAAAAGTAGTCGAGTAATAAATTTAATCCTCTTAATTTATGCCTCTGCTAATCCATTCTGGATGTAGACATGCGGTATTGAATGCTCAACCTTAATCAAGGAAGTATCGATGAGCACCATAAAATATTTAAATGGCACTGAAAGTGGTTGTATCGGACCGCAAATGTCTCCTTGGATGCGCTCTAGAAATGCAAAGACTTCATTCTTCACTTTCAGCTCGGAAGGTCTAGTAATTAATTTTCCGATGGTATATGCGGGCACACAAAGTCTTCTTGATTCAAGAAAATCTTTATATCGTAATTTTATCCCTACAAAATGTTAATTATATTTCTTATCATCCTAAAACCTAAGTAGCCTAATCTATCATGTTAGAGATAGAAAAGTTTAAAACTTCCAAATATGGTTTTTAAAGCAGTATAGGTTACGGGTGCCTTAATATTAGTGTAGTATAGCCTAGTCTCAAATAAAGGAAGTCTTTGAAATACCCATTTCCACTTGTTTCACGCTTTGTAATGAGCATGTATTTCTTACCATACTCTTCTTCAATTTCAATGTGGAAACCGTTAGCACGAATATTATTAAAACTTAGGAGAGTTCTAGTCGATTCTGGGTACAACAAGACTTAATGACCAATGTTGTGCCCATCGGGAGTATGATTATGCCTCTTCCTGAGCCTATTATACAAACATCGCTACCCATGATTGTTGTAAGACTATCAGCATTCTTGCTAAATGACTGAAAGAATTGTCTCTCTTAATATGGTATTCGTTGTGCCACTATCAGCTAAACATATTTCGTCCATAGTGCGTCGGACACATTCTAATATAAAATACTTTATTAATATGTAGTAGAAGCCAATCAACACATAAATAAAATACTTTAAATATCATAACATATCATGCTATTATTAACTAAATAAATGAATGAATTAACCATCCAACCATCACGAGAAAATAAATTGTCTGAGCACCATCAATGCAAAATCTAACTTATTCCTTTCATACATGAAATGAATGACAATTAAAGTCTAAATGCATTCTATGCATTAAAGTCAAAGACTTTGGCTGCTATCTTATCAGAGGTGATATGCTCTTCCTAAGAAATCATGACGGTGGCAGCTGCGATGTCAAGAGGGGAGAGGTTGCAGGAGTGTTGTCAACCTCTATTAGTGTAGACAGTTGATATGAATTCTCCCCGTCAATAAAGACAGTGAGTTTCATGCTGCCCTTTGCCGTCCTTCTTCTTCTTGGCCTACAAAGCATCGATGATGTGTT
Source organism: Bonia amplexicaulis (assembly GCA_036346245.1). Classification (NCBI taxonomy): domain Eukaryota; kingdom Viridiplantae; phylum Streptophyta; class Magnoliopsida; order Poales; family Poaceae; genus Bonia; species Bonia amplexicaulis. The sequence goes on from CM070736.1 coordinate 24,491,570, forward strand.
CACTTGAGGTGACGGCGCATGTAGGCAAGTGTGCGGAGGGCCGGCGACCGAGGCATGCAACACGATGGGCGGACAGGAGCCATCAGCATGTGCATGCTCCAGTGATGGTGCATGTGGGTGCTCGTGCAGAGGGCCGACGACCGAGGCATGAGGCACGGCGAGCGGCTAGGAGCTGGCAACATGTGTGGGCTCTGGCGGTGGCGTATGCGGGCGCTTGTGCAAAGGGCCGACAGCGGCCCATGCGAGGCCGAGCGGCGACGACTCATGTGGGGTCGAGTGGCGGTGACGTGCGAATCGGGCGACGACGGCGGTGCGTGCGTGGCGGCGGCGAAGAACTCATGCAGGGCCGACATCGGCGCACGGCGGCTTTTGGGTCGACATCAACGCCCAATGGCTTGGCTCGGAAGCGGGCACACAGCGGCGATATTCAGCTGCAAGCGGGTGGGGGCGGTGCGACCGCGTGCGGACGATGATTTTCCCTGTTTTTTCAATCTACAGTGCAATTAACATCTACTCATTACGCAAATCTACTAATCAGCTTGGCCAACGATTTCAAGTCAGCCCGCGGTAGATTAGATCAGATTTTCACAGTAGAAAATAATTTAGAAAGCAAAATTTACGGAATTTAAAGCGATCTAGATAAACAATTCAATCTAGGAGTGTCTCGCTCAATGATTACCTTTCGATTCACCAGGTCGATTCATACTAATAACTTGTTAAGGAACATCTTCTTTCTTTATTACTTTTCTCCTCCAAAAGACCCTTATTTATAGACTAAACGGTAAGATACCCACTAACCAAGGCCTACTAGTCGGGACCTAGGTTTCCAACAATTTACCCAGATCAAATGCCGTAGGTATACACCCATCACCCCTCTTCCAGTTCGCACCTCCCCACCACGTTCACATGTTTGACCCGTCGCCCCTTCCTCTTCGGCATGGAACTCCCTAAACCCTAGGCGACACCGGCTCAAGATCCCCCCAGCCGATTTGGATCCCGTCTGGAGTTCTTCGTGGCCACCGCCCTGGAGTCTCGTACTTGCCGTCGTAGTTCCTCTACCCCTCGTCGCAGAATCCCTTCGCCGTTGGTGTACCTGTCCCCCTCACTCTTTGGTCACTCGCCTCCAGTTCCTGCTCCCGTCAAGGTAGCTAGCCTCCCCTCCTCTTCTCTCACCTTCCATGTCAAAGCAGAAGATGGTTGCAATACCAACGATAGGACTGCACAACTTCGTACATGAGCATGTTACAACGGACAGGCATATGTGTCCACGAGATAATCATCTCGCAAGATGCATTGGATAGGTCAATGTCACAAATGACTTATGGGTCTATAGGTAGGTTTAATGATGACCTTATAGGTAGGTTTTATGATAACCTTACAAAGAAATTACTCAATTTAGATGATTGCCAAACTGGTCGACATGACATTGTCTGGACTTTTGTTAGCACTCTATTATCTTTGATACTTTCATGTATTCCTATGTTAGGGCTCCTTTGTCTTACGAATAATTCCATATTGGTGAAGCTTCGGACTATATGAAACTCCTAATAAATTAGTTGTATCATTGATATCAAATACATTCGCCTTACTACATTTGTATGGTATGGCATGGCATTCAAAATAGACTATTGGACGGTACCGAAAAAACTATAAAAAATTCACAAATTTGTGTACAAGTAGAGATAAAAAAACAAATAGACTTTAAAACTAGATAAACAAATAGAGTTTAAAAGCAGAGAGATGTAAAAAAACAGTTAAAAGTTTTAACTGTTAAAACCAGGAATAGCAGTCTTTCCGTAACCAATCCTTTCTTTCATTTGGGAAAGTCTCCTGCTTTCATGTGAGAGCCGGTCTCCTGCTGAACGCTTCCCTCAGCATTATGCATGACAGCTAGTAGTAAATCTCAAAGCCCATGGGATCAAAACATACGACTAATTGTGATACCTGAGTACACCTTTTCTATGACGCAGTACTGTGATCCTTGATAGATGCAGTACTGTGATCCTTGATAGATTTTATCCCTAACTGGAGCATTTGTTCAGATAGCTCTAACATGAACATTTCATAATATTAACAAACTATTTCAAAATGATTATCCCTATAAACCCCTTAAAAAGTACAAGAATAATCCATAAGCAAAAAAAAAGGCAAGAGTTCGTTTCGGCTTGAACTTGATTTATTTTGCACTATTCATAAATTTCGTCTTCTTCTATACATTTGTGTTTTTTTAAGTTTTTTTGCCAAAATTTTTTCTCCTATTTGTTTGTATTATACATGATAGGCTAACATATTTTTTATTTTTAATTTTTTTTAAAATTTAATTATGCTAAATTGTTTTTTCAACCAGCTACAGTACTTTTCATCCAAAAGCCACTAAAAAAAGCTCTTTTGATAGGCTAATTTATACTTGTTTCTCAAAATTTTAATCCAAGAGATGACAATTAATCACGGTCCTAGGTAGGGGTGGAAAACGGTAACGGATAATTGTTTATCGATATTCGTATCCGAGAAAACCTATGGTAAGCAAAATTGTATTCTATTCGTATTCAGTATTCGAGAATATGATCCGTATTTGACCGATTCGATTCCGTATCCGTATCCGTATTCGAACCCAAAATTTGAATTTAGGTGGTTTAAAACCTCAAAAACCGTGAAAATCTGAAAATCGCTAGGAATCTGATCCGATATTCTATCCGTATTCGAAAATATCCGTATTCGGAGAATATTCCATTGAGAATATTCAATTCGTATTCGTATTCATTTTAAAAATATAGATTCGTATTCGTATTTAATACTATTCGACCATATCCGATCCGTTTCCACCCCTAAACCTAGGCCTATTTGAACCGAACCCTAACCCAGGCCTATTTGAACCGAGCTCCAGGCCATTGTTTGATTTGCATAAAAAATGTAGCACAAGACTCATAGCAAAGAATATTTGAACGACAATAGTTATTGCGATGATGAGTGCTGCTTGGTGCTCACGCTGTCGCACTACGTTTAAGCTAAGTTCGTAAGCAACCCCTTCGGAACAAGCAAGCACGTAAAATCGTCAAACCAAATCTCACAAGGGTTCAACAGTCAGTCAAAAAGACGGGGCTACGAACGACGTATATATAAAACAACCCGCCAATATCAATCAACACACAACGGACAGACAAACAAAACAAAAAAAAACAGGCAGATGCCATTTAATATTTATTCCGTACTGAAAGTACGTAATCTTGCAAACTCATCCATTGCACATAGTTCACAAATGGCATGGCTGGAAATCATGCTGGGAAAACAGAAATATGCATTCTCCACAATAGTAAAGTACAAGAATGATATTAAAACCTACATCAACGAGAGAAACATTCTGGTTACTGCTAGATGCAAAAGTCACCTGGGTGTGCATGGCTGAGAAGGATCTATCTTTTGCTTCATCATTCAAGTAAACTGTCAGGTGCAAAAGTGAAGTTCAGATAAAAGAAACGACAGGTAAGCCAATTAGCAAGACTCCTCTGAAAGAAGATACTATTGCTCACATGGCAAATGTTGTGCAACAAATTAATACCAAGGAAAAAAGAAATAGAGACCATAGCCCAACCTTTCACTCTTTAAAGCAGGTTATTTTCAATGGCTTAAATGGGATGCATCAAGCATTCGGATTCGATAACAGCAGGAACCTAGGAGATCTAGAGCTTTGGAGCAACGGACAACCAAAAGTGGAAGCATAAGAATGACAAAAGAACAACTTTTTCCAACAAGGGAAAGGGGCACAAGATACTGGTGACCCTGTCTGTATCTGGAAGAAATTCCTAGTACTGTATACTTGCAAGAATATTACGCAGCATATATATCATCAACTTATGACACATCCAGGAATGCTATTAGCAAAATCTCCAATCAAATAAAGCGAAGAAAGAAATTATAAACCACAGCAAAGTGTGATCAAAGATGCAGAGCTCCCTTCAATCCAAAGAGGGTCCATGTAGGGTTGATGCAGCTCCTGGGGCATGCAAACCGTAGGCCTATCCCAACAAGAACTCTCTCATCTCCCTCAGATCTGACGCCAAACAACAGGTGAGGAACCATGGAATAGGCTAACGGGATCCATGACCCAGCAGCTCGATCCACCCACAGCAACACCCCTTTTTGGACAGAAAGGAGCTCCACCTCCACAACACCTTCCAACAATACAACACAAAGCAAACCTACGAACAACTCCACCCGAAAGAGGAGCAAAAGAACCATAGACCAACACAAAGAAAGAGATGAGCAGAAGCTGCTAGAGAACAAACGTAAGCCCAAACAAAACAGGGCACACTTGGACAGATGATTTTGAAAGGAACCCTTGTGGCTGCTGCCTATGGCTGTGGGGGATGCTAGGCGCTGGTCCATGCTTTAAAGAGAGGAGAGAGTAGAGGATGGGTCGAATCTTGAAGAGGAGGGAGGAGGGGTTCTCTCGGGAAGCGAGCAGTGCAATTAGCTCTGAGCGCTTCACGTGCCTTTGGCAGTTTGGCTTGGCGATGACCACCACTCCATTGGCTCCCCCACCATGCATTGTCTATCCATTAATCGCAGTCGCCGCTACAGGGGTGGCCATAAAGCGTGTCATGTGTGGCCTTGGACTCGGGAGCAAGAGCGGCTGAAAACAAGGAAGCGTGTTTAGCCTCTACACCGGTTAGACTTCTCAGGAACGGGGGATTAATTAATTTTTAATAGCGCATGTAGATGTGCCTGTACGGTGCTACTGGTTGTTGGCGGAGCAAAAGTCACTTTTAACACTATTTTATATTATAATTATAAAAAATAGTAATATATCAAGTATATTAGTAAAAATATCGTTTCTGTCCTCCCGTGGTTGGGCGGCAGTGTCCGTGAGGTGCCACGCGGCGCTGCCGCTGGCGCCTGTCGTCCCCTCGCTAGACGAAAGGCAGCCTACCGCCCGTGGAGCAGACGAAAGGTTTGCTTGCTATCCAGAGAGGGGGCAGCAATAGCTGACCTAATTACCTGTCCTAACTTTTAGTATTTATTTAAATTTTTAAATATATCAAATGAGCTCAAAAAATTACAAAAATTTATGTACAATCCCCTGAGACAACAAACTTCATAGTGTAATTTTTTTGATAATTTTATCAGTTGTGAATGTTGCTCAAAAATTCATTACGAAATTTTATGTGAAGGCTTCCGATACAGTAATAGTTATTGTGTATTTTTTTGGGAATTTCATATGGTCCAAATTTGCCACGTTTATTCATAATAATTTTATCATAATTATCGGCTTATTGCTGCTATCATTTCATGTTAATTCAGTCATTTTTTGAAGTGTGTGACCTCTGTCCTTCACACATATGTCGACCCGTTGCTGCTATCTTTTCTTTTCCACTGCGTGATTCACACAAATGTCACTCTGCCCGTGTCATCCCGCCTCGCGCGCTCCCTCGTCCGTACTGATGTCATTATGTCCGTGCCGTCTACCCTCGTCCGCTCCTTTGTCTCCACATTTGTCAATGTTGCCATGCCATCCCCCTCACCGAAAGTGCTACACATCGACAATGAGTTCTTAATTTGCGGGTTGAGTGCACCGGTTCACTTTGAGCTCAGTTATAAATACGAACTTCTCGTAGTTGGTCATCGGTCATCTCAGTCGCTCATCGCTCGCTGAAAGACTGGTAATTTTTTCGGATTACTAGTCAAATTGTCAGTAATTAATGAACTATTCATATGTAGTTATACACATGTAATTATTTTTGTTGTAATACTTACCGCGGATCTAGTTGTTGTGGCTTCAGGTAGTCACAAACAAGAACACTTGGCCATCGAGGACCTGCATGACCGCATCTTCCATGTATCTGCATTTCGGCCATACCGGTTGGGCCCCTCTGTTTGGCCTCAAGCGGTAGTTACGGCTGAAGTCCTCTCTCCTTTTCATGGGAAGGTCTTCCTTTGGCGACCCCGCTCTGACTAGCCCATCGGTGTCTGCCATGCTATGTTACTGTATGACGCAGAAGGTTCTCCTTCCTACAAGAAGTAAAACGAAGTTTAGATGAGCGATGAGCGATTACGAGAGCTATGTATTTGAAGCGAGCGAAAAAAGAATCCGGTGCATTCCCACCAAAATTACGGACGCATTGTTGACATACACCACCACGGGCAACAGCGGATACCACAATAAAAGTGACATATGTGCGCACGACGAAGCGGGCGAGACGGGGCGACATGGCTAGACTAACATTTGTGCCGATGAGGGAGCGGGCGAGGGGGGCCATTATGTCAAACCAACATATGTCCGAATGACATTATGTAACATCCTGAAATTTCATTATTTCAAAAATGTGGAATTTTAAAATCATTTCTTGCATTTTGTTGACATTTGAATTTCTTTTGGATATTTAATTGAAATCTTTCTGAGATTTATGGCATGCAAATTAATAATCAAAGAGTACCCCCAAATACAAACAATAGACAACTAGAATTTCAAATACGAATCTGAAAAGATGATCCAGTATAAGAGAAGAGGAACCCAATTTAAAATATAAAATCTCATAATTGGGGATAATGGCATAAAGGACAATAAAATTGAATGACTAAAATACAAACACTTATACATAGATATATATATATATATATATATATATATATATATATATATATATATATATATATATATATACAAATGGTGCAAAGAAAAGTTTAGCAATATAAGAAATAATATATATGTATGTATATATGTATATGCACATATAACCTAAATAATAATAATAATAGAAACTCATTTAATAGCTAAAAATTTAAAGGCCTAACTTTTAATATCATGCAAAAATTGAAATTTATAGTCATAAATATGGAAAAAGGAAATTTAAATTAAAATCTAGAAAATCAAAACAATAATTTGCTTGAGCCTTCCTTTTTCCTTTTCCCCCCATTTTTTCCTTTTCCCCTTCTCTTCCATGTGGGCCCCACCCTTTTCCTCTCTTTCTTTTCTTTCTCCCTCCGGTCTCTCTGGTCGGCCCTCCTTTCTCTTCTCTTCCCGCGCGCCCGGTCCCCCTCTTCTTTCCCTCCGCTCTCTGACCGAGCCCACGCGACACGGCCACACGAGACCAGTAGCCGCCGCGCCGCCCCGACCCACCGCTTTGCCTCCGCCCATTGCCGCCGGCGCCGCCGCCTAGCATCGCCGCCAGACGACCGCCCAGTGCCCACGTCTTGGCCGTGGCCACCGCCTGTCCCCTATAAGAGTCGCCGAGGCTTCCAAGCGCCGCAATCCTTCCTCTTCCTCCTCTCGTGAGCAATCGAGCTCACATGCCTTCTTGCTCACGGCCTCCTTCTTCCCCACGTAGGCCGGCCGAGCTCGCCATCGCACCAGCCGCCACCACTCGATTCCTTTGCCCTCGAGCTTCCTCGGGACACGGTGAAGCCATCCCGGCTCATGGGAACCCTCCCCACCCCAGCTCGCCGGCCCAGCAGTGCAGATCTCATGCCATTGTGCTCACGCCACTGTCTCACCTCGGCCTCCCTCCGACCACGCAAATCACCCGGGTGAGCTCCCTGTGTCCCTCATGCTCATGTGCTCACCGATTTCATCATTCTCCCTCTCGCCGCCACCTGTTTCCACCCCGCCATCGGCCTCATCATGCCAGCCCACCTCGCCGCTGCTCCTACCAAGAAACACCACCCATAGCCTCCTTGTGCCCGGGCAACCCATTTTAGCGGTTCTGGCACCTCCCTACCGCTCCCACGGCGACGCCACCGCTCTTCCTCGACTGAGCTCCTCTCGCCCCTCTCCAATAGATGCCTTAAGGGAATAAATCCCCCTTATATGGTAGGCAACACTGAGAGTTCACTTGGCTATTGGCGCAAATTCTCTTCTCTCTCCCCCCGGCTCCCTCGGCGCAGCGCCTGAGGTTGAGCCTTTCTTTTAATTTTCGCCACGACGGAGGGCCCCACCTATCGGCCGACGCACGTCTTGCGCCCGACTAATGGTCGGGTCCCGCCTGTCGAGGCGATGAGGCGGGCGTGAGCCGCTGCCAGCGGGCCCCACCTGTCGGTGCCTACGAGAATGGGTGCTGACAGTGGGCCCCACCTGTCAGGTTTTAGTGATTTTTGTATTTTTATTAAACCGAAAGGCTTTAAATGAGTATAACTTATTCATTTGAACTCCAAATTGAATGAAACAAATTTCTAAATTCATCTAAATTTAAGATCTGTCCAATGGAACCAAAACCATGAAATTTAGAGTTCATTTGAATTAATAAGTGAATTAAAGAATAATTTAGAGAAGTTAATAAAACTTAACTAAGATAAAAAAATAAGGATATTTAAGATTTAAACTTTTTAGGTCATGCATGATTAATTAATATGGTCTGAATAAATATCCAAAAATCTAGATGTTAATTAAAAATATAAATAAAGAAAGGTGACTCTTGTTAAAAGGTCCAAATCTAATAAATATTGCTCTTAATCAAAAATTAAGATGTAGACCCAGTGTTTAGCGAGCCAGTAGATAAATCTTAGTGGTAAATTTGCTAAATAACCAATGTTGAAATATGACCCTATGTATATATCAGACCTTGCCTAGGTAAAATCATACACCTGTCCGTAACTCGTGGAACTTCCTAAATAAATACAAAAATAGTAAAAGGAGGTTAGTAATAAAAAAGCGAGTCGTCGTAACCTGTCACCGACCTTGCCTCAAATCGCCCATTAACTCGTAATAAAACTAAATAAAAAATATTCGGATTTATTTTGGATCTTCTGAGTTAATTGCCTTTATTTGGATTCAGTCATTTAGCGCGTAATTAGAGATTGAAGTCCTGAAGAATCAAAGGATCAAGCACGATCAAGAGCCAAGTGCAGATAAAGACCAGAAGCTCCAAAGAAAGCATTGTATGAGCTCAAGACCGTGGTAAACCGCGCCAGGCGAGTCAATACTTTGATCATGTTGAACCTACATTTTCTGCAAATTACTTTGGTTTAAATTATCAAATTGCATGCTATTAGTTTAGTAAAAATACATGTTTAATTTAAGATCCTAGTTATATGCCCATGTTTACTTGGACTAATATTACACTCCTTTTTGAATACTTGACTATGTGAACCTTGTCACCCTAGCAAAATTATGATAGTAACCTTTCGAAAATAAGTCCGTAACTATATGCCATGCTTAGTGTTGCTTAGATATTCATGGGCGTGGAAACGCCCAAACATCACTTTCAAGCATGAGAGAATTTTGAATGGGCAGTCATTGTGATGATGACTGGTATTTGTTGATATGAATATTTTATGTTCCCAAAAACCCTACTTGCTTGGAAATCTGGGCGGATGGTTCGAGGGTATGTGTATGTGTGAATGGTGCCGTGATAGCACAAAGGGGATTGTGGTAGAACCGCCCAGATAATCCTAAGGACCGAATCTTGTGATGGCCTCCCAAGGTACAATAGTACAACCACATCACCGGCAAAATGTGGCGGTGGCTAAATAATTTGCATAGCTCTAGTGTGGTTACGTGAAGGTATGAACACGAGTAAAGGGATGGATGGTCTCATCCCCGCCTTTGCCCGTGATGGCTCACGAGGGACCCTTCTCGAGGGATGGTCGCATCCTACGTAAGATAGACCTTAGCGGGCGTAACCACAAGTAGGATTATGCATTGTAACAGTCTGTGATAGTCTACTCAACCGCATGACTAAGGAATCATGTGGGCAACGAGCAGATTATCTCTTGTGGGTAAAGTGTACAAACTCTGCAGAGTCAAAACTATTCGAATAGTTGTGCCCACGGTCAAGGGCGGACATGGGAACTTAATTAGATATAGTTCTGTTTCAAAAACTTTGTGGGTGGAAATGGAAAAGTGGAGGGCAGAGAAAGACCCTTATTTGAGTTGTCCTGGGTGTCGTCCCAGTGGAATTGTCCTAGGTGTCATCCCAGTGGAATTGTCCCGGTGTCATCCCGGGTAATGTAAGCGGTTATAATCGAAAAATTAAGCATATGGTGCGAGACTATGAAATGGTGGATAGAATCTGGATCGCTATTACTATTGCATTCGATCACATTATGTTTTTGTTTAAATGGCTAAGTCTCAGGAAGTTTCTATGTATTATATTTCAAAAGCAAATAATGGCAATACTTCTCCAAAAATAAAATGCCAGGAAGAATAAATAGAGTCGTCAGAAAAGAAGATAACTGTTGTGGTAAATACATAACAATATTTGGTGGATTCATGTCGATTATAAATAAGGGAATGATAGAAAGGAGTTTAAGAGAAATAAATTGGTGGAGTCTAAATGAATAGATAGGCTAGATAGGTGAATTAAATGATTTGGAGGATTAGAAGGGTGAAAAGGTAATTGCTGGAATTAATGGGATTAATAGGACTTGATCTAGGTGGATGAATTGAATTTATGGAAATTTGGAGATATGAGGATTGGGATGTAAACTTGATTAAATCTTGGTGGAGAAATACCGATGAATTAGTTAGAGATAGATGATTGAAAGTAAGGATTAATTATGGGCAGAGTAAATTACGGAATTGGATCATTAACAAAAAGGATTGAATTGTTAGAATATTCTGATACAAATGATGTCGGTGGTTGAAAAAGTAATCATGTCAGAGGATCATTAGAATTCAGAAGTGAAGAGTTGGTGATTAGTGATTGCAAGATTGGATTATTAGGAATCTGGAATACAAAGGTATTGGTGGATTCGAATAGATAATATGTATATAGAAATTGTATGTTTGGTGGATTAAATAAATGATGTCGCTACGTTTGGTGGATTAAATAAATGATGTTACCAGCTGTTTGGAGTCTTAGACAGCAATCAGAAAAGAAAATATATCTCTGGTGGATTAAGTCAATTATGGCAATCGCCGTGTGGAGTCATAGGTTGCAACTATAACATTAGGGTTCAATAATGATAATGCTACCAAAAAGAGAAATTGCTGGCAAATAAAACAACCCGAGCCTTTCCTTTGATAAGCCATGCATACTATTTATTTGCATTCTGTGTATTGGCTCATGAGCACGGTGGTTAGTGTGCTCACACTCGCTCTCACAACAACTTCAGAATCAAGAATCAAATCACTACGCCTCAGCAACTCTGGTGGTCATGAGGGCAAAGAAGATGAAGATGTCAAGGACTAGGTCGCGAACCTCCAGTTGGCTGCCTGTGGGCAAGTCCTTTGGCTGCCTGTGGGCAAGTCCTGAGGTTCCCCTGTGTACTTCGTTCTTCCGCTGCTGCAATTTTCTGATGTCGGCTTAACCGACTCATGTGTAAGTTTACTATATTATTTATGCTTCCGCATGATATGTATTTGATATTCATTTTCTGTATCTGTGACCACTATCTACTGATCCAGGGAATAGTGCAATAAATCACAGAGGATTCCGGATGTTAAATCTGGGGTCTGACACATTAGTACAAACGACAGCGTGTGCGAGAGGGGCACATATAGAGAGAGTGACAATTGTGTAAATCAAATAGCAGTAAATAATATATACCACGATTGGCGGACACATGACACTTCAAAACATACGTTAGGATCGTTAAATTCATGATTAAGTTAACCCAAAAAACGTGGCAAATTCGATCCACATAAAATTCCTGAAAAATTACAAAACAACTATTACTATATCGGGAGGCTTCACATAAAATTTTGTAATTTTTGGAGCTCGTTTGCTATATGTAAAAACTCATAAAATATCAAATTTGTATGAATATTTGAGCAACATTCGCAACTGATAAAATTACCAAAAAATTACACTATAAAGTACGTTGTCACCGGGGACTGTATATAAATTTTCGTAATTTTTTAAACTCATTTGATATATTTAAAAATTTAATCCAACACTAAACAAAACAAATTAGGATGGGTAATTAGTCTGGCTAATTAGCCGGCCTAATTACCTACCGCCCCCTCCTTGGACGGCAGGCAAGCCTGCCGTCTGCCCCCCGAGCAGTAGGCTGCCTGCTGTCCACATAGGGGGTGGCAGGCACCTGCCGCCGGCGGTAGCGCCGCGTGTCACCTCGCGGGCGCTGTCGCCTGACCGTCAGACGGCAGAAACGATATTTTTATCAATACAATTGGTATACTGCTATTTTTATAAATACGGTGCGAAACAGTAATAAAAGTGGCTTTGGCTCGTTGTTGCTGTCATGCGTTTGTACGTATGTGACCAATTTGTGTCTAGGCTCTGTGCAACCTTCGCAATGGAAAATGGAAAAAAATATGTTTGATTTGTACTGTGGGGGCGTTCATCTTTCGGCATCAGGGGTCTTCATGTACAGCCAGCTACGCTGAAGCAACGTCAAACAAAACGATATATCATAGTAGGACATATAATATAAATGATGATGTGTATATACGCGTATTATTTCATGTAACGCAAAAGGTGTTATTCAATCTACCTTAAAGTTAATCTCATAAACATGGCCATTAAACCATGCAATCACAAAATTTATAGTACATCTTTTATTGTTTTTATTTCATATTTTAAGTGTGGAAAAAAATTTCTTATTTGAGGTTATACATTGAACAAGGTTCAAATTTCTTTGTTCATTTGTCGCTAATTTTAAAGATGAGCAATTTAGGAGATAAACAAATTTAATGAGATAAAACAAACACAAATTTAATAGAGGCATAAAATCATCTTTTTTTTCTTAATAAATACGCATAAATCTAAAACATAAAAAAGTAGGATGGAAGTACGGAAGTATTGTGATACAGGTAGGCTACACTAGTGCAGATTAAAATATTCTACCGTGTAAACCAAGAAACCATATAAATAAGAGATCGTAGATTGTTACCACTAGATGCGCATGCAGCAGAAATAGTGTTGAAGCGGTCGGTTCAACATAACACATGTAGATATAGTGGAAGTAGTCAATTATCCTCTAATCAACTGTCTCATCATTGTGATTGTTCGGATCAGTGCCACAATCACAGCAGCGCCTTTACCGAAGTCTACACGTCCAGAGAAAAATGGTGTGCATCAATGTGCTAACACCAACACGCACGGTAGGGGCTTTGAGAGGTAATGGCCAGGGTTTCAATAGGTGTGTCTTGGGATATGCCTCTCAGCCCGCACCTCTCTTAATATATAGCCTCACATCGGATTCGTATCCGATGTGATTAAATATCGTATCCAACTCAAAGAGCCATACTGCCAATACGAGTAGAGATCATATCATATATGGAGAGCCTCCGATCGAATCCTTATCCAATAGAGTTGAGATCGTATCCCACTCAGAGTCTATTATCCGAACCCATATCATTCCAACCCGTTTAAATGTGTGACCCTGTAGATTTATATACTATTCGGCCATGGTCCTAAAACTACTTTTCAATTTATAAGTCGGTAGCGATCCCTAGTAGGGTATAGCAACTCCTAAATATGCATAAATATCATATCGAACAAACCTATATTATGCCTATATATCGATCCCTTTGCCTCCGATACCAAATCGAATTTAGGGTGAGAATCTTAGTATCCTATGATAACTTAATTATTCACTTGAATCTGCAGTGGATTACTCAGTTTGTGATTGACTACCATGTTTTCTAATATTTGTCCATATTATTGATTTGATATCTCCAAATCCATGATCCATGAAACATGATCACGAATCAATATATGTTCTGATCTATAAATCATAATTGTCACACATAATGATATAATATCAGAGATAATTTAGAATACCATCAAAACATAAATAAAAAGTTATACGAAAAAGTCGCATACTTATTAATCAATGTAAAATATATTTATTTAAGGTACAAAATAACATATTATTAAAAAATCATAAACATAGAAGTGATACAAATATGTCTATAATAGTCACTAGAACATATCACTAACACCAGGAGTACGGTTTGACTTGGAGTAATTATAGAACAAGTGATTGCATTTCTATACAATTTACATATACTTTTTTCCACCGCCCGGTACTTATCGTAGCAGTGGAAACCTTTATGTAAGTTAAAGGAAATACACTGAGAAACGTTTGTGTAATTAAAAATTACTAGCATTTGTACCACAGTTATCTTTAATTTCTCTGCTCCAGCTCCAACGAGTTTCTGCTTCTGGTTCTACCTACTTAATTTCATCTCTTTTTTTCCCTTTTCTTTTTTTATTCTTTTACGTTGTCCGTAATAATACAATTTTTTTAACAAATTCAAGTACAAAGAAAAATTAACAGCAACTATAATAAAAAACCAAAACCTGCACTTAGAGGCCCTACTTAGTTGGGCTTATGGCTGAAGGCTTCTAGCATATTTTTTACTATAGCGGTGAAAAAGCATCAGTAGCATCGAAAAAAAAACAACAGAAGGTGAAGGTGCAATCAGAAGGGCCGAAAGTAGCTAATGAGAGTTCAAATAGGCTGAAACGAGAGGAACAAATAGTGCGCAATTGGTAACGATGTTCGAAATGGAAGCTATGACACTCGTTCGGTAATGTAATGCAGTTCAGCAAAGTTCAGTTCGACAATGTAATGCAGTTCAGCAAAGTTGCAATGAAATCAATACCAACATAATTAGAAGAGTACCAACAACAAACTAACAACGAACAAACAACAGGATTACACTCAACTCATAGCTAACGAAGTGCAGGAAGTGAACAAACTGACAACGAACAAACCTAGCACGATCCTAGTCCTAACAGGTCTCCTCTCCTCTCCCAAGTCCGCCTGATCCAATTGAGTCGACCCTCATTCGTTTCCATTGATAGGAAGCTGTCGCGGCACTCTGCCTTCATGAAAAGCTAGGAGGCATAGTAGTGCTCATTGCTTCCTTCGGCAGCACCTGCCTCTTTCACCATCTTCATGAGTCGAAGCAAGTCTTCCCTTGTGGAATGCTTCTCAGGGGATATGACACTTGAGCCGAATAGCCGGCTCGACGGCGTGAGACTCCTCTCGCACAAGTCCACCAGTCACGTCATCTGGACATCACGGTCACTGTGCTTACCTGGCCGACTGTTGCTCGGGTACAGCGGTGCAGGGCGTGGCCTCTTGCTCCTAGACGAGCACGCTGTTGCACCGCTGCCAGTGGTTTTGCATTGGGGAATGCATGGTTCTGGCATCTCCTCCTTGGCTTTTCACGAGGTCCTTGGTGTCCAGGTTGATGTCATCCACACCTGGTGATGAGGACATCCCAATCTTTAATAAGTACACTGAAGATGATCATAACAATGACCAACAATATCAAGGACCAATCACGAGAAGACGTGCTAAACAAATACATGATCAGGTGAATGCTAACCTAAGTTACATTTCAGATTCTTGTGACTTGGTCGTGGCCCCCACCTCTTCTTCTTTGATTGAACTCAGGTG
Source organism: Bonia amplexicaulis (assembly GCA_036346245.1). Classification (NCBI taxonomy): domain Eukaryota; kingdom Viridiplantae; phylum Streptophyta; class Magnoliopsida; order Poales; family Poaceae; genus Bonia; species Bonia amplexicaulis. The sequence continues at coordinate 24,506,879 of CM070736.1, forward strand.
TATTGGAGAGGAACAGGGAGGTCCAGAAAGCCAATGAGTTTTGCAAACATTATCTGCATGAATTATAATATTTCCAACCAGCATACACCACACCAATGGATGGCTTGTCTAGTCTATTTTTCTACGTTTCAAACCGTGCATCATTTGGAGTTGTGAAAAGAAAGGTATAGTCATTTTAGTAACAATTGCACATGCTGATAAATGCTGCACGAAAACTGAAGAATTTTTGAAGGCTTGCGCACCAACCTGTCATGTTTTACTATACATATCCTATATGGATGGAAAGATAATCAAGTCTATTTTCACCTCCAACAAACGGTTCGTCTTTTGGACTTCCGAGCAGAGAGTTATTGCTGTTTTATTAAAGACTGCGCAGAAGTTGAGCAGACGCGCGAGAATTTAAGAAGACTCATTGAATGCTCCAACCATTTGGTCTTCCACCTTCCAACGTTATTACTTATGTTCATACCCAGCTAGGAGGGTTGTTCCTAGTATATATACCCCTTTACTCCTATCCATAGGAACAACTTACTTTTGGATATTGATCTATTATGAAAAATGATAGTGTTCTTGCTTCCCGAGTTCTTTGTGATTCCCGTGAATTGCACCTAGCTTGTGCTTCTACGCCATCGAGTGAATGTGTGAGTTAGTATTCGTGTTTGTGGACTAACGATTGTCTCGGATAGCGAGCTACGGTTGGCTTCCTTATCGTTGGGTTACAAATTTTCCCCAAACTACCATTCTTGATCCTACGTCGTGAGATCAGGCAAGTCGGTGCATTGGCTCTCACGAGCTAGTGCACATCATCTCGGAATCGAGCCATGCGTTCCCACGGTGGGATTAATTTATCCCTAATTTCAGAGTAGATTAGTTCCTGTCCATTACCTAATTTGTAGCTTGCTTTTGATCCTAGCGTCCAGAACCCAAAAAAAATACCCAGCCATTTTGTTTTGCTAGTTCTGTTATTTAAGAGTGCATTACCAATTTTTAATCCTTAGAGACGCTGTCTAGTATTGCTAGTCATTGATGTTTTGTTATGCACCATACTAGTTTGTTTCATTTAGTGTTCCCATAGCTTGTGATTCAAGATTGCAGTTTCCTCTCGTCAAGCTATTAGTGACATATCAGTTCGGATAAAAAAAAGCAAAAAAAAAAGACAAAAAAAAACGAAAAAAATAAAGTGTGCATTGAGGAGAGAAAAAAAGAGGTTGTGCTGCAAGAATCTACACTTGGCATTTTCAGAAGGTATTTCTGTAGGGTTGGTGCAAAGACTAGCAATCTAGGCATCGATTTCTAGTTGGATTACTATTTAATTTTGCTACTACTAAATTTCAGACTGTACCCTTTGATTATCACTTACCTAGCTCCACCAAAACACCATTAGCGCTTCCTTTACAATCGTGTGTCCACATCCGAGTTGCTACCACCAAGACAAGCACCACGATTCAATGAGAGCATAAGAGCTTGGGTAAGCAAGAGGTGAGTTGTGAGTTGTCCACATATATACATATTTGTTCTCGGTCATAGCTAACATGGCAGGAACGTCGGAGAGTGTGCATCATTCTCATGGTGAGGACGCTCAAGTTGCAGTGACGCGTCAAGAATTTGACCGTCAAACACAACACTTTGAAGGAAGGCTCAATCGCGAGATCATGGCGCTTGAACAGCTGTTGGAGGGCACTTTTGCGAGGATGCTCAAATGAGCGTTTTCCTGCAGTGGGAAACAGGATCATCCTCAAAACCCGCCCCTCTTGGTCGGGCGACATAGAGGCTTGAGCTCTACCCGGTGATGCGCGGGTAGGGGCGCCTAGGTGAAGATGGACGGCCTTTCCGAGGCCGTGGTGCACGCGGACGTGGCCTTGGCCCCCGTGGGCACGACATTAGAGACTACTACGATGATGGTGGTGAAGCACGTGACATTTTGGATCCATTGGGGCTGCCACCATTCCCTCGACGTGGTGGATACTATGGTAATGGTGGTCGCCCACATGACTATCGTTACCGAGATTTCTCTGATGCAAAGAGGGTAAAATTAGCTTCTGAGAATTTTCCGTTATGCACCGACATGGTGGAATCGCCATGGGAGGCACTATATGCGCGGTAATGATCATATCAACACATGGGATGGAATGAAACGTGCTATGCGACGCCGATTTGTTCCTCAACATTACCAAAGAGATCTCCATAACAGATTGCAACACCTTAGTCAAGGTTCCCGCACTGTTGATAATTACTACAAAGAGATGGAAGTATTGCTGATTCGTGCAAAGATTCAAGAAAGTGATGAAGCTAAGATGGCAACGTTTTTGCGAGGTTTGAATGAAGATATTGCTGATGATGTAGAGTTGTATCCCTATAACACAATGCGAACTAGTACACCAAGCCATGCGAGTCGAGAAGCGAAATCAGCGTCATGGACAATTTCGTTCTTTTACGCCGCCATTGTACCAAGTTGGGGCCGTGGACAGCAGCAGCCCAAGGGCCGCAGGAGGGTTGCGGGAGGAGGTGTGACTTCACGGTGCCACGACCACCACAATTGGTCGGCCCACAAAGATCATCGAGATCTTCGCCAACATCTCGCCCGATGATAGGCATCCCGTTGCATCGGGGACTTCTTCTACACCGGCATCGTCATCTTCTTCACGCAGTCGTGATATTCAGTGTTTTAAGTGCAAACGAAGAGGACACAAATCTTCGGAGTGCCCTAGCCGGATGGTGCCGCTAGTAAATGATGAGGGTGAGTGGAGTCGAGAGTGATCCCGAGGGTGATAATAATGCTAACCCCGATTTTGCGGTGAAGGTGATCATGATGTCGATGAGGTCGGCACTTTGTTGAGCCATAACTATGTTGGAGGAGAAGCCTTGGTCGCTTGTCGCTCTTTGAGCGCCCGGTGGTTGAGGAAGATAAGGCGCGACATAACTTGTTTCATACACGCTGCTTGGTGAATGCCAAGATATGTCGAGTTATTATTGATAGTGGCAGCTGCAATAATATTACTAGTACAGAGATGGTTGAGAAGTTAGGATTGCAAACAAAGCGCCATCCATATCCTTATCATATGCAGTGGTTGAATGATTGCGAATCAATGCGAGTAACATGCATGGTAAGAATCCCTATTTCAGTTGGCACATATCATGATGTGGTGGAGTGCGATGTGGTGCCCATGCATGCATGTCACCCTCTCGTTGGGACGCCCTTGGTTATTTGATCGTGATGTGCAAATCGGTGATCGTGCAAACCGCCTCATTTTTTCCATAAAGGAGAAAGTTTACATGGCTACCCATGACACCGGAGGAGGTATTTGTGGACGAGCAAAAGAGAAAGGTTCAAAATAAGCGAGAGAGTGAGAAACATTCTAGTGCGAACCACAATAATAGTAAGGGAGTGCATCCACAGCCAAAAGCTTCAAAGCCAAATATGACCAAGCCAACGGGAAAACAGGGATTAGTCATGATGGCTAGGAAAAGGGACTTAAAATAATTGAGTGAATCTAATACTACGTTGTTTGTACTCCCATACAAAGAAGCCTTTTTATCGACTAACGACTTATCCTCTACTTTGCCTAGTGTTTGTCTTGATCTATTGCAGCATATGAGGACGTGTTTCCGATGAGGTACCACCGGCTGCCACCTAAGCGCGATTGAGCATCAAATTGATTTGGTATCAGGAGCTCCACTGCCAAATCAGGCGCCATACCGCACAAATCCAGAGGAAATTCAGCGGAAAGTTCAAGAGCTTCTTGATAAAGGTTACATACAGAAAGTCTATCTCCTTGTCTTGCTTCCAGCTTATTTTGGTTCCAAAGAAAGATGGTACTTGGAGAATGTGCGTTGATTGTAGAGCAATAAATAATATCATCGTAGGTATAGGCATCCGATACCTAGACTTGATGACATGCTAGATGAACTTAGTGGCTCTACAATATTTACTAAGATCGATCTTCAAGTGGGTACCACCAAATAAGAATGAAAGAGGCGATGAATGGAAAACGCATTTAAGACTAAATTTGGTTTATATGAATGGTTAGTCATGCCCTTTGGATTAACAAATGCACTTAGTACTTTCATGAGATTAATGAATCATGTGCTTAGATCATTCATCGGAAAGTTTGTTGTTGTATACTTTGATGATATTCTTATTTACAAAGAAACTTTCACGAACATATTGAACATATAAGGTGCGTGCTTACTGCTTTGAGAGAAGAAAGTCTATATGCTAATCTTAAAAGTGCACCTTTGCACGATAAGGTTGTGTTTCTTGGCTTTGTTGTTTCGTAAAGGCGTGGAGGTTGATGAGGAAAAAATTAAGGCTATTCATGACCGCCGCCTCCACACAATATAAGCCAAGTGAGGAGCTTTCTAGGCCTAGCGAGTTTCTACCGCGGTTCGTGAAAGATTTTAGCACTATTGCTGCCCCAATTAATGAATTGACAAAGAAGGAGGTTCCTTTAATTGGGGGCAGACAAGACAAAGCATTCCAGAATTGAAGGATAAGCTTACATCCGCACCACCCTAGCGCCACCGGATTTTGGTAAGATGTTTGAGGTTGAATGTGATGCTAGTGGTGTAGGGATTGGTGGGGTGCTTATGTAGCAAAGTAGGCCAATTGCTTATTTCAAAGGAAAAGTTAAGTGGTCCAACGCTAATTATTCGGTTTATGACAAGGAATTGTATGCGTTAGTGCGTGTGTTGGAAACTTGGCAAGACTATTTATGGCCTAAAGAATTTGTTATACATTCCGACCATGAATCTCAAACATCTTAAAGTTCAATTAAAACTAAACCGTGACATGCACGTTGGAGTGAGTTCATAGAATCTTTTCCATACATTATTAAATATAAGAAAGGGAAGGATAATGTTGTAGTGGATGCATTGTCTAGACGACATATGTTACTTTCCCAACTAGATGTTAAAATTTTGGGTCTAGAGAGTATTAAAGAATTGTATGCTATTGACGCTGTTCTTTGCCGAACCCTACTCAAAGTGTGGTAATGGAAAAGGTTGGGATAAGTATCATTTGCATTATGGTTTCCTATTTAGAGCTAACAAATTGTGCATTCCAGATTGCTCGCTCGATTACTTTTATTGCAGGAAGCTCATGCGTGTGGTCTTATGGGTCACTTTGGTGCTAAAAAGACCGAGAGTGTGTCACGATCATTTTTGGCCAAAGATGAGGCGAGACATGGAACACTATGTGTTGAAATGCATTACATGCCATAAAGCTAAGTCCCGTCTTAATCCCCATGGTTTATACACGCCTTTACCTATTCCTAGTGCTCCGTGGGAGGACATCTCTATGGATTTTGTGTTAGGATTGCCACGGACTAAGAGGGGGAGGGATTCGATATTTGTGGTGGTTGATCGTTTTAGTAAAATGGCTCATTTTGTTCCATGTCATAAGAGCGACGATGCTTCACATGTTGCCGATTTATTTTTCAGAAAATCGTGCGCTTTACATGGTGTTCAAGACAATTGTCTCGCACCGTGATACAAAGTTTTGAGCTACTTTTGGAAGATGTTGTGGGAAAGCTTGGTACTAAGTCGCTATTCTCTACTACCGTCATCCTCAAATGATGGCCAAACCGAAGTTGTGAACCGTACACTTTCTATGATGTTGTGAGCGGTTCTTAAGCATAATTTGAAGATGTGGAAGAGTGCATTCCGCATGTGGAATTTGCTTATAACAGGCGGTACATTCTACTACAAAATTATGTCCATTTGAGATTGTTTATGGATTTAAACCTATTGCTCCCATCGATCTTTTGCCATTGCCATTGCAGAACGAACTAATATGGATGCTAGTAAACGTGTTGAATTCATTAAGAAGATTCATGAGAAAACGAAGGCAAATATAGAGGAGATGACAAGAAAGTATGTGCAACGAGCAAATAAAGGAAGAAAGAAGTCGGTGTTTGAACCGGGAGAGCTCGTTTGGGTGCACTTGAGAAAAGAACGCTTTCGAGTTACGCAAGTGTAAGTTACACCCAGCGGTGATGGTCCTTTTAAAGTGCTTGAAAGGATCAACGATAATGCATACAAGATTGAGCTACCGGAGAGTATGGTGCTAGTGCCACATTCAATGTCGCCGATCCGTCCCCATTCTTTGGTAAACCGTCCGAGTCGAGGACGACTCCTTTTCAAGAGGGGAGGATGATGAGGACATCCCAATCTTTAATAAGCACAATCAAGATGATCATAACAATGACCAACAATATCAAGGACCAATCACGAGAAGACGTATAAACAAATACATGATCGTGTGAATACTAACCTAAGTTACATTTCAGATTCTTGTGACTTGGTTGTGGCCCCCACCTCTTCTTCTTTGATTGAACTCAGGTGCATTGGAGAGGAACAGGGAGGTCCAGAAAGCCAATGCGTTTTGCAATCATTATCTGCATGAATTATTTGGAGTTGTGAAAAGAAAGATGTGGTCATTTTAGTAACAAATGCACATGTCGATAAATGTCACGAAAACTGAAGACTTTTGAAGGCTTGCGCACCAACCTATCATGTTTTACTATACATATCCTATATGGATGGAAAGATAAACAAGTCTATTTTCACCTCCAACAAACGGTTCGTCTTTTGAACTTCCGAGCAGAGAGTTATTGCTGTTTTATTAAAGACTGCGCAGAAGTTGAGCAGACGCGCGAGAATTTAAGAAGACTCCTTGAATGCTCCAACCATTTGGCCTTCCACCTTCCAACGTTATTACTTATGTTCATACCCAGCTAGGAGGGTTGTTCCTAGTATATATACCCCTTTACTCCTATCCATAGGAACAACTTACTTTTGGATATTGATCTATTAAGAAAAATTAGAGTGTTCTTGCTTCCCGAGTTATTGTGATTACCGTGAATTGCTCCTAGCTTGTGCTTCTACGCCATCGAGCGTAGCTGTGTGAGTTAGTATTCAGGTTTGTGGACTAACGATTGTCTTGGATAGCAGGCTACGGTTGGCTTCCTTATCGTTGGGTTACAAATTTTCCCCAAACTACTATTCTTGATCCTACGTCGTGAGATCGGGCAAGTCGGTGCATTGGCTCTCACGAGCTAGTGCACATCACCTGGCACGAATGCGCACTCGCTCGTGGTGGTGGTGTTGCCGAAGACGACTTCCAGCAGGTCCTCATCTCGAGCAACTACGACCCTGAACTTCTGCATCTTCGACTTTCCCTGCAATCGCACGATGTTACATCAGACCCTCATTGCGGCTTTTTGTGCGGCGAATGTAATGCAAAGAGCACTGAACTTGGGAATCCAAACTTACTCCACCGACAGACGTCCGCCAATCATCGCTTGCGTCTATGCAGCCTGTGGTAGGGTCGACACCAAGCCCCGTCGCACGAAGGTTCAGTGCCTTTCATTTGTTGTAATCATGACTCAGTTGCTCCCACTTATTCTTCATTTGCTTGCTCGTGTGGTGGTGTTTCGCTTGCTTCGTGAATTTACGGAGAAGGTTTTGCTTGCCCTGCATGTTCAACCGTGACTACGGCCGGTTCTATGCCTCCACCTCCTCGGCGCATACTTGCAGGAATACATGTGTACTCTCATCGCTCCAAGTAGCCGGGGCCATCTGCACCATGGCGGCCAAGTGCGGTAGGAAAGGTGGTGACATGCCGAAGCAAACATGACAGCTAAGCATACCCGTCTCTCCAAACAAGGGGAGCTAAAACATACATGTAAGTACGGGAAAGGGAGAGGGCCACACCTTGATGTGGGCGGGGTGGTCATCGGAAGGACGTCGGTGCAAGATGCTAGGCCGATCCGACGAGGACCTCGGCCGGGGCTATGACTGGTACGAATGACCGGCCTGCGTGTACACGATTGGAGGCACCGTAGCTCGCGCCCGCCGGAGCTCGCGTCGTCGTTCCAACCGGAGATTGCGGACGCGTCACGGGACTCCCCGGCCCCAGATCTATGAGTGACCCAAGGCGAGGCCGCTGCGGGCGGGCACGGGACGAAGGTCCGCCGGGGGGAGGGCCCAATTGGCCGACGCACTGCGGTCGCCATGGCCTACCGGGTGGGGAGGGAGGCGAGAGGGCGCAATCACAGGAGGAAGGCTGCGGGAGGGCATAAGTAATACCGAGTGAAGCGGTGGGTGGGCTGAGGTAAATGCCGCTTCGATGCTCCGGACGGCTTCAGCGCTACCGACACAGCTCCAGCTCCTAACCCTAAATGGCTTCGAATCGGCCCACAGGCTTCCGGCAGCCTATAGCCTTCTGCAGCGTTCAGCCGAAAGCCTCAGCCCAACTGAGCGTAGCCAGAATAAAGCCTTTTGAAACACTGCCTAAATCATAGCGGTCAGGTCTTACCTTAATAGTTGCACTCCTCGTCCTCTCTATATATCTCCCAAAAAAGAATTTGATTAATACAATAGTTTGTTGTAAACACCAACATATTAATTCTCATCAGATTTCAATTTCTCCATTTTTTGATTCATTACAAACCTGCACTTAGAAATTAAACATTAAGAGGGGCAGTTCACCCAGAGGTAAAAATTTAGCAAGGCCCATTTTTGAACATAGAAATTAAAAATGCAGAAATTACAAGGACAATTTACGTACACAAAATATATATGTATATACAAAATACTATTAGTCTTCTATTTCCACCAAAAGATTTTACTGCACTTTATTTTTTCTCCTGAAACACATTTGATAAAAAAGCAGAAGCGTTCCGGAGAAGTGTACATGAGTGAGAAAAAAATTAGCTGAAAGGACGTGAGACAGCGACAACACGAGGGCAGGGGAAAGAATCTTTCATCTCTGGGGACTCTGAGCAAGTTCAGCTGGTGGGCTCTCTAGTCAAATTTGGGTGCTGCTTGAGCTAAAATAAATTATTTTATAGTTAAAATTATATTATTATTAATTAAAATTATATTATAGTTGGTAGTGGCTTATTTAGCGTAACTAAATTTAAAAATAGAAAAAATAGGTTTACTCATCACGAATAATACAAACGAATACAAAAAAAGACGAGCAAAAAAGATCAAAAAAGCCAAAAAGGTATAAAAAAACGAAATTTAGAAATAGTGAAAAATAAGTCAGAATGCAGAAGCTAAATCCGAAATGAGCGAGTCCTTGATCCAAATTCACACAAAATGGAAAATATTTCGCAAAAATAACTATTCTTTTGTTTTTATAAACCAAAATCAATTCTCATAATTTTTATAGGAATTTTGTTGCTCCATAAATTTCTCATGGAATGCGTGTTCCAAATGCTAGAAAATTCAAGTCCAAAAAGATGCTTGAAAATTTGTGTAAGACATGTTAATAATAATAACACAAGAATTTAGCATGTATTTCATATAAGATATATTGTAAATTCTCACTAGACCATACGAATCTGTGAAATTCTCACAGTTTAAATAAGAAAATATCACGCTGATGTATGCACTACGCATCACTTTATTTTTGTTGTTGGTGACATCAATTTAGAAGTATAAATTTTGGAAGAGCAAGTATTGTTTTTTCTATATTTTTAATTTTATATACTCCGAGCAAGCTTTATGTTTGTTTAATTCTTATGACAAGCCACAGAAATTTAGGAGACCAAAAATACGAACATCCAACTTTCTTTAAGGTTGGTAGCATCTGTCGCAGAAAAACCTTTGAGGTTTCTTCAAATTATGTTCAGGTTCTACAAGCTTATGGACGTCCGATCACGTCAAGTGGCAGATCCGACCGTCCTCGCGCGCTCCAGGCCCCATGCCCTACTTCATCTCCAGATCCCCTCGCATCAGCCGCCGCCTTCTCTCTTGCTCTCTCTCCTTCCCTCCTAATCTTCTCTCACGCTCTCGCCCACCAGTCCCACCGGTCTATCGCCGCCCTAGGCTCCATCCACTCCCTCCCGATCTATTCCCCTCTCCCCCCATCCATCCCATCTTCATCCTCTCCCCCATCTCGCCTCCCCTACTCTCTTACCTCTCCTCGATTTTGTCATCTGTTTCAACAAAATTGATCTACGAACATAGGTTGTGATGGTCCATGATGGAGGCGAAGGGGTGGTGGCACTGCCCGCGAAAATGCAGCTAGAGAGCCCCACACTGTCCTCGCTCACCATGGGTCACCTCCCCTTCCTCCCTAGTGATGCTAGCGCCACCATCAACCCTCAGGTTTCTTTTTAAACATTGATGCCTTGGTATGCTCAGTCAAGCCCATCATGTGGACAAGACGCCATCACCACCACTAGATGCCAAAGGGTACCATTTCCGTTGCCTCCAATCACCCCATCAATACTGATTTTGGGGAGGTTAGAGGTGAGTACGAATCAACACCCTATGCTGCTTCACTACTATAGAAAACGCCATCACACATAGTTCAAAAACGCCATCACAGATGGTTTCATGAGCCGTCTGAGTTTATAGGTCAGTAATAATACGAGGTCATCACAGACGGCTTTCGAACCGTCTATGATGAAAACTATCACAGACGGTTTTTAATAAAAAAATCATCTATGATTATCAATAATATATCACAGACGGTTTGTAGCTGAAACCGTCTGTGATAATCAATATATCACAGACGATCTCTATTAAAAACCATCTGTGATAATCAACGATCACAGATGGTTACAGTTAATAACCGTCTGTGATATTCTTTTTTATTCCTAAATCTATTTCTATTTGTTGGCTGGCCTTAGGAAATGCTAACCATGCCCTCTGAAACAAGCTAGCATATCAACACAGTATAATACATCCAATTTACATTCATTCATTTTAGAAACAAGAACATCCATTCGATAAATCAATTAACAGAAATAAAATAAATTATCCATCCATGAACAAATATACACATGAACAATTAAGCTCAATCACCCAGTGAAATTTGTTATACATTGTGGAATTCCTCATCTTCTTTTATGACTTTAGACCACAAAAAATATGCACATTGTCCTCAAATCTCTGAGAGGTTGGGCTATTCCAACGAGTTGTAGTGATGGACAGAACTTGTCAGTAGGAAGATCAATGTCGTGCATACATCTGTAAATTGATAAGTATGAAATAATTATAGAAAGATTGACAAATTAACCTGAGGATCAATATTGATCTTCGTGGAATCGACGAGCAGTTGCATGTTGTGGCAAACATAGAAGCCGCAGGTGTTGCCCGACAGCTGCTGGTGGCACTGTAAAAATAGAATTTGTTAGTTGGACAGGCATTACTACGAAGTGCTATGTAGGATTAATGTGTACAAGCGAATACTGAGAAATGTAGATCGTGTCGCAGGGTGTCCATCCTTTTGGATTTTCGTACCTTTGCAACGTACGTGGCGAATTACTTACGTGATTCTAAGAAGATAGCCTTAGTCATTGGGAAGGAAAAATTACAATAGAGTTATCCATAGAGCAAATGTGTTTACCTGTCGATTAATTGTTGGACAACTGTGAAGTCGGTTACGATCCTCTGTAGGGAACCAAGGTTTACCTTGTTCCGTTTTGGTATCATTACAATTAAAATCCAGTGGAACCTACACAGGTATGTCATGGTCATTAAACCTAAGTTCATATTGCTTATAAAGTATAATCAGCAAGTATAGTCACTAGTGCGATACTTACCCCTGGTTGTAGGGTATAAGTGTGGAATGCCCCCAATGCATTCGTGATGTAATTCTCGATGAATGATGCATCCTCGTTAATGGTATCCATGGCGACCAAGCGTGGGTCGAGAAAACTAATCGATGATTTCGTTACTCTGGCTTTAGTCACCATGCATCTATACACACACACAAGCAATAAGTTATATACGACATTTATCAGTATTACATGAACGTAGACCGTGATTGTACACACTTACAGTGTCCAACATCAAATGAGTGAGGCATCGAGGGCGTTGAGTGTGTAGAGATCGAATAAGTCCTCGAAAGTCACCGTGAAGACACAGTCATGAATATTGTGCTGAAAATGATCCTGCGTGAACTTGACGGTGAAACCCGAGAGGCGTTGTTCCTCTGGCTTGTTGGCCTGTTCCATGTACCTTGTATGCAATCTCTGGCAAGCCAATCTTATGGTTAGAAGACACTCTTTTGGGATGACCAATGGCTCACCTAGATGAATTTTTGGGCCAACGACAAGTAGGGCATCACATCATTGGTTTTTTTCAGTTTGCCCTTTGCCGCCTCGGCTGTAGGTCGACTTCATAGTAGTCAACCGGGCATGAGATGTGGATGCATGAACCCTTGCTGCATCTGTGAAGGTAGCTCCAGTGCAGATAGCCCTAGTGGACTTGGCATCGATGCAGGTAGCTTTAGTGCGGATTGCTCCTGTGGAATTGGTACCAGTGTAGATAGCTCCTGAGGAATTGACATCGATGCAAATAGCTCGAGTGGACTTGGCAACGATGTAAGAGCCTCCAGGTAGATGCCCCTCTTGGGGCACTGAATGAATATTCCAATGGCTTACCCTAGAGTCATGACCTTGTCGTTTGGGGGTATCTACAACGGGATGACCTTGAAATTGGCATGAACACCGTCCACATTCACTTTTGCGAAACCTAGCGCTAGAGATACACCGTGCACCAAGGTCGTAGGCCCAGATAGATACGCCTAGCCCCAAGTAGCCCCAAGGGCAACAGAGGCATATCTCACTTGGAGCTTGCACTTCGTAGCCACCTACATAATGATACAAAATTAGCTACTCCAATAGGCCTATTAGTGGATCGATAATTCTAGAGATAATAATTATTACCAGGATGTCATCAACAGGAAATCGGTGGCAAATGGCAGGGTAGTGTCTCTAAGGATTGCCTGCTCGTCCTTCTTCCTCCATTACAGGATTTTACCCGCATACCTAGCGGTGCCGAATCTGTGTGGGTGTGTGTTTTTTTGCCTAAAGGGCCCTGTGCGCCGCAATTTCACTCCTAAAATTATCTGTCATTTTCATCTGCACAAACTTTTCCCATTGCGGTTCCAGGAATGGATACTTATGGAAGGGCGTCAGATCATTCTCCACATATTGCTTGACAACCAGGCTCTTAAAGTTCTTCCATGCTTTGCACACCGCTAGCAATGCATGTCATCCCATGGAGGCCTGGTGTTCTTCCGGGATCTCGAATGATCGAAAAAAATTCCGTCAGCAGCTCACTTTTTGAGCTTCGGTAACCTTCCATGAATTGAATGTGACCTCAATCCGTTCCCATGCAACTATTCCGACTATTCTCTGGAATGCGGACACTGCTCAGTGAGGATTGAGAGGGGTCCCAAACGGATCGACCTTCGTGATGGTAAATCGGCCCTCGGACTCTTTCGATAATCCTCTTCCTTTCGGGATTTTTCAGAGGATGGTGCATCACATGCATCCGGCGACGATGTCGAAGAATGAGCGGACGACATCTTCAAATTAAAGATAATATAATTGAGCAATATGAAAATGACATGAATATATATGTATTACCTCTCAAAATATATAAACTATTCAGGTCATTAACAAACGGCAATATGCCGAATAGTACATAAAAGTAGGCATTAAAAATCTGCATAATACAAAGATTAAGAAGCATGTTTTTGCTCTCAGGTGAGGATTGCACAAGTTCTAAACTTGAACTTCTTCCACTCCTGTCAATATTTCAATGATTACAGTGACAATTCCTCAAAAATTCTGCTAGATTGTCTAATTAAATATTTCCTTAGTGTAGTATTAATGTCAAGAGCATGCAAAACCAACATATAGTCGGCAAAACCGAAGGACAGCTGATGTGACACCAAGTAGCACTACAACTTTGGCTAGTGCTTGCAGTTCTGTGCACAATATTCAAGAAGCTTTGAATACTAATTCTGAGGTTTATAATACGCACAAAACACATATTTGGAAAGCTAATGAACTCTACTTTCCACAAATCAAACAACACTTGATTGGAGCTTTCTACACAACGTTATGGCAATTTCATTGGATGCTGCACGAGCTTTCCGGAGAGACGCGCGTGACTTGCCAAACATAAAGAGTCCGAGTATTACAATGCAAGTAAGGGTAAAATTCGACCACACCATGACTTTCTAAAGGTTCAGAAGGATTCCTTTTCAGGTTCCAAACATATTTGGAAGCCCCTTGAACAAGAAAACAAAACATATAAAGATTTGAAGCCGATTCGGACTCGGATCAGGACAGCTGGGAAGACTGATACTAAAACGTCCATGACTTTCACAAACGTAGTCCGATTTGGACATTCTTGGAATCGTTGGAAAGCTATTTTGAAGCCCCACACAATATACAAGGTTCCATCCATGGAATCCTCATGGTCACATCGCAAATTAAGAGAGAATCAAGTAATAGCAGTTTAGATATTTCCTTTTTAGTTTGTATTGGAGTTTGTTTCGGCCTTAGTCCAGGTTGCGCGTGAGTTTTAGTCAAGGCTGTGCATTGTGCACCAATATAAGGCCAGGGTCTTAGCCCCATTGTAACTTAGGCTATGAATTAAGAAATAGAAACCAGAAAATCACCATGGTTTTGTGGCCATTGTTGACGTGTTCTTGAGATTTCCATCGAGGAATTGCTTTTGGTGTGTTGAATCCAATTGTGGTGTTGGATTCTACTCGCTGAAACTTCGGTTTCTCTACCATTTGTTCACGTGATGTGGTGTGCGTGAGAGAAGGTTTATCTTAGAGGTGTATGTTGTTCTTGGGTTTGCAAGAACCTTAGAACAAGGAGGGCATCCAACAAGGCGTATCATGAAAGATCAGGGCCAAAGCAACGTGGTTCAGTTAGCTTGCTAGGTGAATCCGTATCAACAGCAGTAAGCCATACTGAGCAGGAGAGTAAGGACTAGCTATTGACAAAGCTACCGACTGCACAGAAGTATACAACTAGCAAATGTGAATTCAAACTAGCAGAATAATCCTAGATTATCACTGAGATTTTAATCTTGACAAATTTTCTCATTGAACAATCAAAAAGCCATAATCTATCATGCAATAGTTCTCCCACTGCCAGCCGACAATCAAGAATGTAAAGTAAAGCTCACTGCCAGCCGACAATCCTGTTCGCTCTTGGCGTAGATGAATACCTCGACTACCCAGCTCTCCACCCCACCTGCCACGGCCTTGCGGCTGCGGTACATGGGCTGACCCTTGTAGCCCAGGTGGTGCAAAAGCCGGCGTAGGAGGTTGGCGAACTCCCCATGAGTGCGGCCATGGGACAGGAAGTCCCAGTTGCCTTCCGCTACATATCCCGCCATCTGTAGAAGGAATTACTAGGGTTAGTATCATTTTAAAATATTTAATGAAGGATAGACTAGAACAGAACTAAGAAGGTTTAGGACAAGAAATAATACGCTATATTTTTGGAAACTCTTTTCATAAGTTTTTGCAAGATGGTAATCCTATATCCTTCCTAACGTCCATACTAAGGCTTTTACCCTACAGTTGTATGCTCTGATACCAGCTCTGTCGGATCCGGATTTTTCAATCCGAAATCCTCTGTGATTATTGCACTAATCCCTGGATCAGTAGTTAGTGCACATAGTACATTGCTGAACCATACATACATCGCATACATCAAATATTACAGACCATAGTTTGAATTATGCCACGTCGGGCAATAGTTTACAAAAGGGGCCCTTAGGCCGAATGTATCATTACATCTCAATGGTAGCGGAAGCAAAAGAAAGCCATACCCACAGGCAAGCGACTGGGGGAATATGAGTGCATTGTATATCACCTAGACTTAGATGATATACGTGCACACACAACCTAGAGTCTATCTTGTCTGGGCCTAGAAACGTAAGCGACGCCCTAGTTCTCGTCGTTGTTTCCTTCCTCCTTGACCGGGGCATCTTCGTGATCGTAATGATCCTGCGTCCTGCTCTGCTTTTGATATTGCAGTGTGAGCACACTATCCACCGTGCTCGACAAGTTACCACACGTAATGCAAGAAATTACATGCTAGGCTAGTTCAAGGGAAGGCTGGGGTTTGGTTGTTTTGCCATAAATTGCATGTGAATACCATAATTAAAATCTCTATGATCTAGCAGCTTTTAAAAAGTAAAGTGAAGTACAATCTTTGTAATAGCGATACAGATTCCATCCACCGTTACATGGCATCTGCACCATATAACATCTTTCAGCGTTATAGCCGCTTAACATACCACTGGGACAAAACCCAGGCCAAATCCAAACTAGGGCAGTACATCGCCCTCTATTTTCCCATTCTAGTCACAAATCATTTTGGAAACGGAACTATGTCTAGTTAAGTATCCCATGTCTGCCATGACCGTGGGCACGGCTATTCGAATAGTTTTTGACTCTGCAGAGTGTGTACACTTTCACCACAAGCGATAATCAACCCATTGCCCCACCTAATTCCTTAGTCAGGTGGTCGGACAGATTATCACATGACTGTTTAGAATATCTAGTTCCTCTAGTCATCTCACCCTATGGGCAGTTCTCACTTGCGATGGGTCCCATACGTTGCACGGGATGTTCACCACGGCTACTAGCATTATTCGGGCTCCTCTCCCCTCAATGCTAGTACGACTGATGAACGTCACCCTCCACTCGGTGTCCCTTTAGGCCTCCTTTGCCCTTGCATGACCACGTCTTTCCACTACCGGTGAGATGAGTCGGGGAGTTTCGATACCGCTACTTAGCCAAGTTGTAATTTACAGACATGTGGTTGTACTGTTTTACACGGGCTAACATGACAAGATTCAGTCCTTAGAGCTATCTGGGTGGTTCTACCACATTCCATAATTTTTGTGCTCCCACCGCACCACATTTCAAATTTCAAATCATCCACCCAGATACTAAGCAAGTTTGAGGATTTTTGGGACATAAAATAATAGTTCCAAACATTTCACCAGTCATTCCCACCATGACTGCCCAAATCATTTATCATATTGCATGGGGGAGTTTTTGGGACAACTAAGTGTCCCCGTTTAACTAGCATTACTAAGCAATACGTTACATTATACTCTATTTGGGGAAAACTATTTTATACTAGTTTTACTATGGCGACAAGGTTCACATATACCATGATGTTTCAACGGGTAATACTAGTAAGCATAATAATGGGTGTATATCTACACTATGTAAAACTGAACATAATCTACCACATGAAATAAGGGCATGCACATGGATAATTTAAAAGAAATTAATTTGCATAAATCTGGGTTCAAAATGGTCAAAGTGATAACTCGCCTTGGTCACAAAGTTCTGGGGGTTGGGAGTTGGGATCTGCTGCTGCCTCTGCTTCCTCTTCTTCTGCCTCGTACGCTATTTTAACCGCGCACGAAAATTTGCATAAAATGAAAAGCAACAAATCAATCCAAATAACACCAGAAATTCAAATGAACTCTAAAAATTATGATTTCAGTCCCATTGGATAGATCTTGATTTTAGATGAATTTAGAAATTTGTCTCACCCAATTTGGAGTTAAAATGAAGAAGTTATGACATTTCAAAGTTCTTAGTTTAAACAAATTCCTAAAATCATTAAACTCTGACATGCGGGACCCACTCGCATATTTTATTTCTTTTATTATTTCCGCTCAGGCTCGATAGGTGGGGTCCTTCATCGCTGACTCGGGCCTTCGTGTCCGCCGACAAGTGGGACCTTGTCGCTTGGTGGTACCGCCTCAGGCGGTCAGCGGCGGTGGGTCCCATCGGCAAGGGACCCACTTGTCGCTGGCTCGCCGGACAGTGGGACCCGTCTGCCGCTGGCTCCTGTCAGCAGCCACGGCGGTGGGGCCCACATGTCGTCAGAAAAATAAAAGAAAGGCTCAACCCAACGCGCGGAGCGGGGGCTCGAACGCGCGCCGGGGAGCCAAGGGGGGAGAAAGAATCGGCTGCACTAGCCAAGTGGTCGGGGAGGCTTTGCCTACCCTATATGGGCAATAAACTCTTTTGGTAGGAGCCGGAGGGGCCGAGTAGAAGAGGCAGAGGCGGTGAAGGCGGCGGCGCCGGCCGGCGAAGGGTGGTCTGAGGGTCTGGCGAGGCCTGAAACACGATCCTGACATCGAGGGGAAGCTCGTGGTGGTGGCGATGGGGGCCGGGGAACGCCGGAGATAGGTCGGCAGCTGTGGCAGCGGCGGTGTGGAGAGGTCCCTCGGTGCCGGCGATGTACGGCCGATGAGGGGTGCAGGGAAGGCCGGGGATGAGTTGGTGGGGATCTGGGGATGGTGTGGAAGGTTTTAATTGAGCTCTAGTGGCTCGGATCGACGGGAGGAGATCACGGAGTTGGGAAGAAACTTCGGCGGCGATCTACGGGTTTTTGGGGCAATTGCTCGGAGGGAGAGGGAGAGGGGTGTGCGGCGATGCTTAGGAGAGG
Source organism: Bonia amplexicaulis (assembly GCA_036346245.1). Classification (NCBI taxonomy): domain Eukaryota; kingdom Viridiplantae; phylum Streptophyta; class Magnoliopsida; order Poales; family Poaceae; genus Bonia; species Bonia amplexicaulis. The sequence goes on from CM070736.1 coordinate 24,525,139, forward strand.
CCGCACGGCTTTTATAGTCGGTGGAATTGGGCTGGCGACGGGAGCGGGTCTGATCCGTCGTGTCGGGCAAAGCGGGCGGCGGAGCGACAGCAGGGTTCTAGGGACTCGGCGAGTGCGTGACCACACAGGGCTGCCTCCGCAGCTTTGCGCCGCGCACGCGGGTCGGCAGAGCTTTCGCGCCACGTGGCTGGGCGACGCGACCGAGCGGAGGAAGTCCTCGGGCGGTGGCGCATCTGTGGGCGGGCGGGTGAAACCAGGCGGTGGTGGTGCGCCTGACCGCGATGGGACTCGACTGTCGGGGAGCAACGCCACGAGAGGAGCGGAGGAGCACGGGTGGCGCGGAGCGAGGCGAGAGGAGAAGGAGAAAGAAGAAAGAAAAGGGGAACCGTCGCGCGGCGCCCCACCGTCGCCGAGAGGGAGCGACGGCACGCGGCAACGGCTTTGGCTACTGCTTCCACCGAGCGGGGGGGTGGTCGGTTCATTTGGCCGGCCGGTTCCGCCCCGGTTTATTCCTTTTTTTCTTTTTTTTTCATTTTCCTTTTATATGTTTTGCATATATGTACATATATATTTTTAACTCCCAATTTCATGAGAAGTTTATCTACACATATTTATTCACTAAAAACCCTTTTTGTTAATCCCACTTTTCATATACAAATATGTGTATATATATATATTTCTATTTTATTTACTCCTCTCATAACTTTATCAAAACTTAACCATATTATTACTCTCAAATCTTTAAGACCAACTATATTCATTTTGCACTGGATCATCTTTTCAAATTCTTCTTTTAAAATTTTATTTTCTATTGTTTTATTTCTTTTGCCCTTTTGGAACCTTAATCAAAATTTAAGAAATGCCAAAAAGAATTAATTTCAACTCAAACATAAGGTAAAATAACGCAAAAGTTTTATATTTCTAATTTCAAATTTTTCGGGATATTACAGGAGGCGATGGGCTGCTCGGGGGAGGAGGAGAGCTCGGGTGTAGCGTTAGTACAGTGGTTTAAACCCTAGAGCACAATATATATAGGGGAATAATCACATATGGTTCTACATCAGAATCGTCTGTGATATATATTATCACAGACGGTTCTAAATAAAAATCTTTTGTAATAATTACATATCACAGACGGATCTGAACTAGAATCGTCTGTGGTAGTAATCGTCACGGACGGTTCTACTTCAGAATCATCTGTGATATATATTATCACAGATGGTTCTAAATAAAAACCGTCTATGATAATTACATATCATAGACGGTTCTAAAATAGAACCGTCTGTGATAGTAATCGTCATAAACGGTTCTAAATAAAAACCGTCTGTGATGATCCTCATAGCCATCACACATTCTCATATACATAAATTCAAATTCACATATATATCACACATTCTCATACAAATATATAAATGCAAATTCACATATATATCACAACCATCACACATTCTCATATACAGCCATCACACATTCTCATATACATATATGCAAATTCACATATATATCACACATTCTCATACACATATATAAATGCAAATTCACATATATATCACAACCATCACACATTCTCATATACAGGCTTCACACATTCTCATATACATATATACAAATTCACATATATATCACATATTCTCATACACATATACAAATGCAAATATAGAACATATGACACATAAATATTTCATTCATCATTCCACTTGCTTATTTCCTTTGAAAATTAGTCCTTCATGATGATCGACGTGTATGCAGCCACTTTCGTCACACTCTTGCTCTACCCTTATGTTGTTTCTGAAAAGAAGCAACTCATCAAATTGATTGTATTCTTCCTCGTTCACTACATTCTCAATTCCGACAATCCTTTTTTCCATAAAGAACTATGTAGCGCTTCTTATTTTTTTTCCATAAAGAACTATGTAGCGCTTCTTATTTGCCTAGTCAGTTACATAGAAAACTTAAACAACTTGGTTAGCTAGCACGAATGGCTCGTATTTGTATCCGACATGTTTCAAGTCAATGGTAGTAATACCGTACTTGTCAATCTTCACATGTGGGAGATGGACCCAATGGCACCGAAACAAGGGGATCTTGAAAAACATGTAGTCGAGCTCCCAAATCTCCTCTATGAACCCATAGTAGGAGTTCCTTAATCCATCGGTACTGAACGCGTCTATGCAAACACTACTGTTCTGGTTAGTGCTCTTTACATCCTGAGCCTGCGTATAGAATGTGTACCCATTTATGTCATATCCTTGCGATGTCATAACTATAAATGTACCATGTCAGCATATCACTTGACGAGCTCCTAGCGAGTCGCTCCTTCAGCCATTGATTGAACAAACTGTTGTGTTATCTCGTGATCCAAACATCCGGCCGCTCTGAATTCTATTGCCAAAGCACGTCCTTGTGCTGGTCAATATATGGGGACACTTCAGTCATGTGTTACAAGACTGTGAAATGGGCTTGACTATACGCATCTATATCTGGAGTGATTGCTTTACTTCTGATAGTCTCAATACCCTTGAGCCTCCCCTCACGGCGATATCGAGGTATACCTATCGGTTCAATCTAAGCCATGTAATTAACACAGAACTCAATGACATCTTCGGTTGCATAACCTTCGACGATGCTGCCCTCCGACCGAGATCGATTCCGTATATAGAACTTGAGAATTTCCATGAACCTCTCGAATGGGTACATGCTACGTAGAAACATGGGACTACATATTTTTATCTCCCGCATAACGTGAACAATAAGATGGACCATGATATCAAAAAATAATGGAGGAAAATACATCTCAAGATGACATAGAGTCATCACCACCTCGTCCTGCAGACCATCTAGTCCTTCGGGATCGATGACCTTCTGAGCAATTGTATTAAAAAATAACATAACCTCATGATTGTCTCTCAGACCTTGATCGGCAAAATATTTTTAATTGCAATAGGGAGCATCTGTATCATCAGCACATGACAATCATGAGACTTCATGCCAACTAACTTCAAATCTTCGATCAAAACAAGTTTCTTCATGTTGGCGGAGTAACCAGACATAACTTTCATACATTGCAAGCACTGACACAGTTTGGTTCTCTCAACCTTGGATAGAGTGTACTAAGCAGGGAAAGGTAAGTTCGTCCTTTGTCAGTCTTTGTCGGTGCTAACTCAGGCCTGATGTCCATATCAACCAAGTCAAGTCGTGCGTTGACACCATCCTTTGTTTTGTCACGAATATTCAGTAAGAGACCAATCAAGCTATCACATACGTTCTTCTCTACATGCATGACATCGATGAAGTGGCGAACTTCTAGGTGCTCCTAATAAGGTAAGTCCCAAAATATTAATCTCTTCTTCCAAACGTTCTTCTCACAAGTCGTCGATTTACGCCCCTTTTCGAGCACAACATCTAAATCCTTAACCATGTCAAATATCTCTTTTCCGCTTAACTGCCTTGGAGCTGAACTATCCTCCTTCTCTGTCGAATTGTTTCTTCATCCTGCGGTATGGGTGGGTCCTCCGAAGAAACCTACGGTGATACATGTATACGGTTCTGCATGAGTGCTTCAGCCACACACACTTCGTATCATCTAAGCAGTGAGTATAGGCTTTGGCAACTTTTGTACTTTGGACCGACAAGTTAGCAAGGGTAGGATAATCATTTATGGTGCAAAACAACAACAAGCGTAAATGAAGTTCTCTCGTTTGTATGTGTCCCATACTTGTACCCTTTCGATCCACAATATTTTTAGATCTTCCACCAACGGTGCTAGGTACATATCAACATCATTCCCAGGTTGCTTCGGCTCTTGGATAAGTATCGATAACAAAATATACTTTCACTTATACACAACCAAGGAGGAAGGTTGTACATGTAGAGAGTCACGGACAAAGTGCTATGCTAGCTGCTCATGTTACCGAAAGGATTCATTCTATCTGTACTCAATCCAAACCTTATATTTCTCATTTCTGCACCGAAGTCTGCAAACTTTTATCGATGTTTCTCCACTGGGCGGAATCAGCAAGGTGTCTTAGCATTTCATCATTCTTACGCTTCTCCGAGTGCCAACGCAACAGTTTTGCCTACTTTGGGTTCGCAAAAAATCGCTTCAAACGAGGAATTACCGGAAGATACCATACCACCTTAGCAAGAGGTCCTCTCTTCACCTCTATTCCGTCGCCGTCGTCTGATTGATTCTTACGCTTGTATCGGGAGGCGTTGCACACCGAACATGCATGCATGTTTGCATACTCTTTGTTGTACAAGATATAGTCGTTCGGATATGCATGTATTCTTTCTACTTCTATTCCCAATGGACAAAGAACCTTCTTGGCTTTGTACGTGGTTTTGGGCAACTCGTTTCCCTCTGAAAGCATGTCCGCTAAAAGACCTAATAGTGCCGTGAAACTTTTGTCGGATCAACCGTTGCTTGCCTTCAATTTCAGCAGTTCAAGCACGACTACAATCTTGTGTATTTTGGCTGTAGCACGTGAACAAAGGTTTCTTCGAGTCCTCCATCAAGCCCCGGAATTTAACATAATCTCTCTCATCATAGTTCCCTTCCGCATCGGGAAGCATTTGATCTGGATTGTCATCATGCAGTTTATCCAAATCAGAACCATAATCGACATCATCCGACTGCATATCATTGACTTCATCAGCGATATCATTATTACTACCTTCCTGTGTAGTCTGCTCTTTACCATGACTGGTCCAACGTGCATACACCTTTTTGAAACCCCTTCGAATGAAGTGTGCTTCAATCTGCGTTCGGTTCTTAAACATATTTAGATTATCGCAGTCAATGCATGGATAATACATATATTTCACCTCTTTATTCAACATATCTTCCTCGGTAGCTCTTGTGAAAGGAGACATGTCATTAATATACTCTTCACTCACACGGTTCCCAACGTACATCCAGCTTTGGTCTACGTTACGTATATAATTAACAGTTTAGCAAGAATAACTAATTAAATTAAATTAATTAGAAATGAACTATGAAATTACTAAACCCTAATCCATGCTAGATGTAAATAAACTTCTCTCTAGATTTAAATCTATGGATAATAAACTACCTATAGTTAATAAACTTCTCTCTATATAGAAATAAACTTCTCTCTAGATCAAGCTAGCTCGATTTAAACCATCTACAATTCTTTTTAAACCAAAATCTATAGATCTAAATCGATTTAAACTATCTACAATTCTTCTTAAACCAAAATCTATAGATCTAAATTATAATGCAATTAGGAACAAATTACTAACCACAGGTAGTCAAGAAATGAATGGATCTATAATCACTCTTACCAAATAGTCTCCTTTTACCAAATCGCCTCCTCAAAGCCCCTGCCTCTAGCTCAAAGCAGTAGCTAGATCTGAAATTTAAGATAGAGGGTCGAATGGGTCTGCGCGCAGTTAATATAGTGAAATTATCATAGACGGTTTTTAATATAAACCGTTTGTGATAACTTCATTATCACAGATGATTTGTATTACAAACCATATGTGATATTCAGCAATATCACAGAGGTTCTTGGTAAGAACCATCTGTGTGACTTTCACATGCGGTTCTCACCATGAATCGTCTATGATATTATCTCTTCACAGATGATTTTTGGCGCTATTAGCAACACAGATGGTCTCTAAACTAAAACCATATGTTCTTGTATTTAACACTAACGGTTTTGAAAACCGTCTGTGATGTACCGTCTAATATTAGGCTTCTTGTAGTAGTGCTTCTAATTACATGAATTCGATTTCTAGGGTTTCCACTTTCCTCTATTCTTGTTTAACTGAATTGACCTTTTACTTCCTGAACTTGGGTGGGAATACACCCTGTAGGCTAGAAGAAGGTTGAGGTTTCCGAGGTCTGCAAGAAGTGGCGATGGTGGAGGCGCTGAACCATCATTCACCTCTAGGAACCCAAGTAGTCTCCTCTAGCACTAGGTCTGCCCCCAAATCCACCGATATTGTGCCTTGCCTTATTGCATCCGCCTCCAGACCCTTCGCCTTCTCCCAAGTCGATCCCACGCTCTGCCTTCCTCCTAATTTCTTTGCTAAAATTTGATGCCCAAGAATGAGATGAAGAACTAGAGTTTGATGGTTTACTTGTGATTTTTGGTGCTTTGGTCTTGATGTAGTTGGAGAAGGAGGCCCGTAGTGGATGGTTCCAGTTTGAGTGCCATCGACTCAGGGTAAGTGTTTCTAAGCCATGTAACTGCAATACTACGCTTTGTTCTTAGCGTATTAGCACATGTATTTGTTTTTAAGAAATACATGTTTGTATAATCGGAATTGTGTTGGCTTTGTCGATGCAGATATGCACACCAGCTATTTGTGCAATGCATGAGGAAGACTGTACATAGGACGAAATCAAGGAGCACATCAGAGAGGATTGAAGGGTATGGCCGTATGGGAAACATAGTTTATCATCCTGATCTTGTTAATGTGAATTTTTGGTGCCCTATGGTTTTTATTTTGGCATCTAATTGTCGGACAAGATTTGTCCTTAGCTCTAGGCCCCGCTCGGTGGGCTGAAAAGTTATGGTTTATAATTGAAATTGCACTGTAATGTTCGCTTATCCATGATGATTTCATTGTTGTTTTAACAATTCACATTTCCATTTGTTTGTTCAGTTTGTGTAGATGGCTACATGGAGGTTTGCCATAAAAAATGACCTACTGCTACACCACCTCCACAGGTATGACAACCTACTACATATTTACCAATGCTTTGATTTATTAGAGCAATTATAGGATAAAAAAGAAAAGGGGTGATTATGTGATCTTCATAGAAAATAGGTAAAGCGATTTTGGTCTGGTCTACCGGTCTATCATTGTAGAAGGGTATCTAGTGGAACGACACAGGCTGGTCCAGATGCCTCTGAGGCTAATTTGTTCCCTCACATAGCATAAAATTTTGATGTCAAAATTTCACGGCATCAATCTTAAATCTTTCTGATAATTAACTGTTGTTTACGAGAACTCTTCGTGGTTGTATGACCTATGTTGTGGCTACTGACCAAACAACATATGAGGGGACTAACTAGAGAGAGCCAATGACAGGAGAGAGTGCTTGTATATGGAATGAGTGGATCTCCCCCCTCATACCCTTCTTGGGGTTTGTATATATGAATGGGGTAGAATGGAAAATGGACCTTGGTAATTACAAAAGGTGAGGGTATATGTTACATTCCTCTATACTATTGAGCCTATTACATATTGGGCTAGTTGCAAGGCCCAGTCATAGAGGGTTGGGCTACCCCAACAACAGTACTCCCTTGACAGCAAGCATAGAGGTCCCGATAGACGAGCTGACATGAACAATTGGCCCAGGCTAGCCCCACCCCCGTCCCCTGGCAGTAAGCATGCAAGTGCTGATGGGCGAGCTGATGTAGCTGGTAACTCCTAATTCCTGGGGGTTTGGATGTTGTAAACCTCCCAGACAGGATTGTTTGATCGATCTTGATGTGGTTGTGGCATCTCCCGGCAAATGACAGAGCCAACGCTCGTAGGTCATGCCCCCAGCCTCGGGCGGCTCATAGATGTGGGCGACGGAGCCCCACGCCCACATCGGAGCCCCGTCGGGTTGGTGCCTCCTATGCAGTCAGAGAAGGACTGACGCGAAGGTGTGACCACGTGGTGGTCGTATATATCAACGATGTTGCGGCACCGAAGCGATCGGACGAAATGTCGAAGAATTCCTGATCATGAGTGGTCGGACGAAGTCCTGATGACTACGTCTACGACCACGAGGTGGTCGGATGGAGCCCATGACTATGACATGGTCGGACGGAGTCTGCGACCACGAGGTAGTCGTACACCGATGCGGTGTCGACAAAGTCGACGGCGAGATTAATCTCTGACGCATGCGGTCCATCCTGCACCCTTCAAACTCGGTGTCATGAAGGCGACAGCGTGTGGCCCATCACGCACCCTTCGAAATCAGGGTCAACGAAGGCGGTTACGAGACAAAGATTTGCTAGCACGCGCGGCCCGTCCCCACCCTTCGGACTAGGCGTCGATGAAGTCAGTGGCAAGACAAATCCTTGTGCGTGCGGCCCATCCCCCACCCTTCGGACTTGGCATGGACGAAGTCGGTGGCAGGTCGAAGCCTTGCGCGTACGAGAAACGTCTACGACCACGAGGTGGTCAGACGAAGTGTCGACCACGAGGCAGTTGGACGAAGTCTTAACCATGAGGCGATCAGATAAAGCGTCTGCGACCACGAGGCGGCCGGACAAAGTCTCGACCGCTACGCGGTTGAACAAAGCGTCTACAACCATGAGGTGGTTAGATAAAGTCTTGACCGCTATGTGGTCGGATAAAGCGTCTATGACCTCTGGTCGAACGAAGTCTCAAAGTTGATGACGGAGACACGCTCCTTCCCGCACAGCCTTTGGACTTGGAGTCAACGAATTCAGCAGTGAAATGATGACTCGTGTATGCGTGGTCCGTCCCCACCCTTTGGAATCGATGAAGACAGCAGTGAGACGAAGCTATGGCACGCACGGCCCGTCCCCACTCTTTGGACTTGGCGTCGACACAAGCGGCGGTGAGATGAAGCTGCGGTGTGTAGGGTCCATCTCTACCCTTCAGACTAGGCATCGACGAAGGCGGTGGGCGAGACGAAGCTGCGGCGCGGTCCGTCCCCACCCTTTGGAGCTGATGTCAACGAAGTCAGTGGGGAGATGAAACTAATGAGCGCACGACCCATCCCCAAGTGAGAGACTATGTGGAGGTCATCCCGTTGTGTATGATGAGTAATTGACATCGGTTTAGAAAAAGTCGAGTTTGAGTCGGTTGGTTCGGACCTAGACGTTGCGTGGCGTAACGGACTCGGTCGGACTTGGTCGAACCTAGTCGTATGGGTTTAGGTTGCATATTCGATGACTCGGCGTGTTTGATCTCTATTTACGCTTTCATGTATCGGCGGTGCTATTTGACGTGTTTCTTGTCCGTGTGACCGCAGGGCGCCGAGGCGGAGTCGTGGCGAGACACGAGGTGACCGGACTAGGCGCAGGTGGCGCTGAGGTCAGAACGGTCGTGATGTGTCGAAGACGATGTGGACTCGAGGTGGTTGCGAGGCGTGCGAGGCAAGGAGCGCGGAAGCTTCCCGGAAGGTGCAGAAGGGGCGAAACGGGAATTTCGCAAGGCTGCACAAGCGGGAGACGGCTCCGTTAGGGTTTAGCCGGCGTAACGGGCTGGAGACCCGTTAGCCAAGGGCTATAAATAGAGGTGAGGGGCTGCATACCCCTCAGGACACTTGTGAGTGAGTTAGGGTTTTGAGAGCTCATTCATCTCTTTGTGTGTGTTCCTCCCAAGAAGCATGTGAGGCTCTTGGTGTTCTTGAGAATTGAGAGGGAGAGGATGGATTGAAAATCTTGTAATAAATCTTTCTTGTTCTATTGTCCATGCGTATGGGGACTCCTTTGAATTTTTGGATGGAATGAAATGGATGTAAAATCCAGATCTTCTGAGTTGGCTTGTTTCCTTGTTTTCTTTTCCTATGATTGTGCTTCTCTCATCTCTTCTTCTCTGTATTCAGTTCTCCACTACTACTTTTGTTTTTGGGTTGAGACTCTGTGCGAGAAGGTATATCATGAGTCTAATGGATCGCGAGTAGGCTACGATAGCAGAAAACAAAATTTTTCTACCGCGCACACAAGAACATCATGCTTAAGGAAGGATCATAGATCGTTACCACTAGACGCCAGTGATGAAGAAGAGTTGGAGAAGCCGATCCAACCACGCCGCTCAGGTAGTAGTGGAAGTAGTCGATCGTCCCGAACCGATCGCTCCTCCACGCGATCAACCACACCACGAGCGATCCAATCAGAGGTTGTTGATGCCGACCAACGCCGCAACGAGCGCGCCTCCACCGGTATCCACACGTCCGGGCCGGAACGCCGATCGCGAGTGTACCAAAGACTCGCGAGCGGCTAGGGTTTGACTCGAGGTGGCGGCTACGGATTAGCTCGGGATTATCGATGCGTTCCCTCACCGCCTCCATATATATAGACCTCCTCACTTGGGCCTCGTGGACCGAGGCCCAATAGGAGTCTATCCGGATCTCTATCCGAATTGAGCCCATATCCGAATCACATTCGAATTAGTGTTCCAACCCGCTAAGTGTGCGACCAGTAGGTTCACGATACTTGGTCGCGACCGTAAACACCTTTCCGGTCACCGTGTTAATAGCGGCCTCTAGTAAGACATATTAACCCCAAAGTATACGTAAAGATCATATCACCGAACTCGTAATGTTCTCATGTACTAATCCCTTTGCCTCACGATATAGATTAAGCTTAAGGCGAGACCGTGTCATCCTCTTAATAGCTCAATCACTCTCTCGATTCCGTGATGGATTATAAACTCGTGATTGACTCCTCAATCACCTTGGCATGGCCATGCACTTTCATAATCCATTACATCGAGGGGCCCGAGATATCTCTCCCATAAGGAGGGGCAAATTCTATCTTGATCATTCACATCCCACTACATGTTTCATGGCAAACCCAAAGACTACTTTTATGACTACCCGTTACGGAGTAGTGTTTAGTAGTCCCAAAGTAAGCTACTACGCATGTTGGGAACCATGATGATCTCAAGTCTAAGGATTCCACATAAACACTACTTGAGACCAACTGATGACACTTGGAATCTCTGCAGTGTCTCATGGCGGGTCTATCCAACATATGTTCACTAACACATGTCCATATTATTGATTTGGTATCTCCATACCATGATCCATGAGACATGATCATCAATCAATACATATGCTGATCTTTGAATCATATTTGTTCCTCATATGAAATATAATCAGGGATCATTTAGAAATAGCAACATTTTGGCATTAAGAGTCTCATGAATAAGTCACATACTCATTGATCAATAATGATAATGTCTATTTCAAGGAACAAAGCAATGTATCATAAACATAGTATGTGATATATTCAACATCTCCATGTTGCCTCTAGGGCATATCACCAACAGTCTCCCACTTGCACTAGAGTCAACCATGTAGGTATCTAATACCCATTGCCCTAGTGTGAGCCTCATGCTTTGGTCGGAAGCGGCTTTGTCAACGGATCCGCAATGTTCAAACCGTGTGTACTTTGCATATCTTAACATCGCCTCTCCACAATCTCGCGGATGAGATGAAATCGCCGTAGAATGTGCTTGGACTTCTGGTGTGATCTAGGCTCCTTGGCTTGCGCAATGGCTCCACTGTTGTCACAGTAGAGGTCCATTGGGCTGGAGGCACTAGCCATCACACCAAGCTCGAAACAAATTTCTTGATCCAAATGCCTCTTTAGCGCCTTCCGTGCCGCTATGTACTCGGCTCGTTGTCGAATCAAGAACTGCCTCCTGCTTGAACTCTTCCACCACCGCACCGCCATTCGTGCAGTAACACAAATCCCGATTGCGATCTAAAATCATCTTTGTCGGTTTGGAAGCTAGCATCGGTGTAACCATTTACAACGAGCTCTTCCTCACCCCATAGACGAGGAACACATCTTTAGTTCTTCTCAAGTACTTCAAGATGTTCTTTACGGTAATCCATGACTTTCACCGGATCTCGACCGGTATCTACTGTAGCACTTAAAGCATACGAGACATCCGGACGGTACAAAGCATGGCATACATAATGGATCCAATAGTCAAGCATATGGAATCGCATTCATTTTATCCCGCTCATCGGTGCACTAGGACACCGATTCTTGCTAAGACTTATACCATGTGACATAGGTAGGAAGCCTTTCTTGAATCCTCGCATGTTGAACCTTTTCAACACCTTGTCAATGTACGTATCTTGGCTTAATCCAATCACCCTTTTGATCTATCTCTATAGATCTTGATGCCCAGAATATATGTCGCCTCCCTAAGTCTTTCATAGAGAAACTACTTTTCAATGAAGACTTAATGATTCGAGCATAGAAATGTCATTTCCGATCAATAATATGTCATCCACATATAAGACCGTAAACACGAGTGCGCTCCCACTAGCCTTTTGTAAACACAAGGCTCTTCTTCATTCTTGATGAAACCAAACCCTTTGATTACTTCATCAAAACGAATGTTCCAACTCCGAGATGCTCGCTTTAATCCATAAATGGATCTTTGCAGCTTGCATATCTTTCTAGTCGATTGCGGATCGACAAAACCTGTGGGTCGTGTCATGTACACATCCTCACTCGATTTCCATTAAGGAAAGCTGTTTTGACATCCATTTGCCATATTTCATAGTCGAAATAAGCAAGAATCGCTAGAATGATCCGAATAGACTTTAGCATTGCGACGGCTAAAAAGTTTCATCATAATCAACACCTTGAATTTGTTTGAAACCTTTGGCCACCAATCGCGCTTTATAGATGTGAACATTTCCATCTATGTCTATCTTTTCTTGAAAACCCATTTGCACTCAATGGTTTTAACACCATCGTGTGGATCAACCAAGTTCCAAACTTGATTATCGTGCATGGATTCAATTTCGGATCTCATGGCTTCAAGCCATTTCTCGTAGTCCGTCCCACCATCGCTTCTTCATAGGTCTTAGGCTCATCGTTGTCTAACAACAATATATCCCGTTGTTGAGTAGTCAAGAACATGTACCTCTCGGTGCACGACGTGACCTCTCGACCCACGTGGTGCCGGTGTGTCCACAACAGGTTCTTCAACGCTTGTTCATCCCGTTGTGGTTCTCAGAGAGCTGAAACGCTTTCGGTGTTTCTCGAATTTCTTCAAGTTGCACCATGCTCCCACTATCCCTTCTTGAGAGAAACTCTTTCTAAGAAGACACCATGCCAAGCGACAAACACTTTGCCTTCTTCTTGATTATAGAAGTAATATCCTTTGTTTCCTTAGGATACCCAATAAAGAAGCATTTATCGATTTAGGACCGAGCTTATCGGTTGTAAACGTTTTACATAAGTCTCACATCCCCAAATCTTAAGAAAAGACAAGCTAGGACGTTGTCCCGTCCACATCTCATATGGTGTCTTTTCATCGATTTTGATGGAACTCGCTTAGTGTGAAAGCGGTACTTTCAAGAGCGCACTTCAAAAGACAACGGAAGATCACCGTGGCTCATCATGGAGCGCACCATATCTAATAAGGTGCGATTTCTCGCTCGATACCCCATTCCATTGAGGTGTTCCAAGTGAGTCAATTGTGGAACAATTCCACAATCCTTCGAGATGATTACCAAACTCATGGCTCAAATACTCGCCTCCACGATCGATCGTAGAAACTTGATTGTCTTGCCTAAATGATTTTGCACTTCATTTTGGAATTCTTTGAACTTTTCAAAGGATTCGGACTTATCTTCATCGTAGATATATCCATATCTACTAAAGTCATCAAGAAAAGTTATGAAGTACTTGAAACCACCTCTGGTCGTTGAGCTCATTGGTCCACATACATCGAATGTACGAGTGCCAATAAGTCACTTGCCCGCTCACCTTGACCGGTGAAAGGTGCTTTGTCATCTTGCCAAGTAAACAAGATTCGCATGTCTCAAATGATTCAAAATCAAATGAGTGCGAATACCATCTCTATGGAGCTTCTCCATGCTTTCTCATTTATGTGACCTAAGCGACAAGCAAATAAACGTGGATTCAAATCATTCGATCGTTGCCTCTTTGTATTAATGTTATAGACCGATGACTCTTCAAGAGTAAGAACATATAACCCATTCACCAATGGAGTATGACAATAGAACATATCTTTGAAATAAAGAGAACAACCATTGTTCACATATCTAAAGTCATAACCTTCGCTTGTAAACATGAAGCGTAAATAATGTTCTTGGAAAGAGATGGAACACAATAACAATTATTCAATTCCAAAACTAATCCTCGAAGGTAAAGACAATGGCATGGTGCCAATACCACCGCACAAACTTTTGCTCCATTGCCAACGCGAAGATCCACTTCGCCCTCCTCAAACTTCTACTTCTTCTTAGCCCCGCAACGATTTGCAAATGTGAGCAACCGATCCGTATCAAATACCCAAGAATCGAGATGAAGTAGCAAGATTGATTTCTATAACATTTATACCGGAGCGGAAGTCGATTTCCTTCTTTTCTCAAGATCCTCCAAGTACTTTGGGCGCCTTTTCCAATGTCCCGATTGCTTACAGAGTAGCAATCGCATCGAGCAGGACCCTTCTTGACTTGCTTGGCCTTAGAACCGCCGCGATCTCATCGGGAGCTAACTTTCTTTGACCGCGCTTTCTTTACATAGGGCTTGCCTTGCCTTTCTCGCATCATCATCACATGATGGTGCTTTTCTTAATGCTTTCCTCGGTGATTTTAGCATCCCATGCAACTCACCCAAGGTCTTGTCCATGTTGTTCATGTGATAGTTCGAATGAATGGCTCAAAGCTCGAGGGGAGCGATCAAGAATCACATCGAGAGCCAACTCTGGCTAAGGGGAAAACCAAGCTTTTCCGCACTCTCAATGTAGCCAATCATCTTAATCACATGAGGGTCGACGGATTCCCTTCGCAAGCTCGCACGCAAACAAGGACTTTGAAGTGTTGAACCTCTCACCCTTGCTTGGTTCTCAAACATACCACGCAACCCCACAATGATATTGTAGGCATCCGTGTTCTCATATTGCTTCGAAGCTCGAGAGGACATTGTGGCAAGCATGAGGCAGCTCACATCAAGGTAATCATTCGCTTGCTTCTCATAAGCTTTCCGCATGTACCACGGTAGCATTATCGTGCAAGTCATCGGATAAGGAGACTCAAGGACATGCTCCTTGCGCTCTTGCTTGAGAACAATTCTCGTGTTGCGATACCAATCCAAAAGTTCGCTCCATTGAGTTTTTCTTTCTCAAGAATAGATCGCAAATTAAAAGAACTGGATGCGGCATTAGTTGACATGATCTACAACAAAGAATATGCAAAGTTTAGCACTATGTTCATGTTTGATCTTCCATTAAACAATTTAACAAAGATACTCCCACTATATGTTTTGTAATCGTCTTCCCTCTAACGACATATAGTGGTCAAGATCCATGTTCATCTAAGTTCTAGTGAGCTTTGGCATCACCGCTAGAAACCTAGTGACGAGGTAAGCAACACTTGCTAATCACATCTTATGTGACTCTTGTTTGTTGGGTGGCATCCAATGCCCCGGCTCCCAACACCATGCCCCAAGGCCCAAATCTAATTTGATAGCCTTGTCAAGTAAACCAATACTATGCATGTGGATGTCCGACATCCACCCTATTAGATCAAGATAGTTGATGGTACTCGCTTTGGCACCTACCAAACAATGATCATGATTCTTATAGGCGCAAAGAATTGGAAGGGCATCAAAACAAAATCTTAATTTTTTCTTGAGAGAAGCTATTCTATCATGAAAAACTAACCCTTAGTTGGTATGGCATGAAAGAATAGTATGACAAGAAATAAACATCACATGCATATAATCACATTATACCGTGAATGGTATGGCATTTTGTATCGTAGTGGTTGCCATCGCCATGGTTCCACGGTGATACTCTTCGCCACACTTCTTGTCCTCTTTGTCATCATGCTTGAAGCCTCCATAGCAAAGAACTAAACTATTACAACTAATAGGTAGCAAATGAATTACATGGGAGCTCAAGCATCACAAGTCGACACGCAGTCGTTATACAATTAAAGAACGACCTCAACCCGTGTGATTAATACGACACAAAGTCCGCCAAAACACACATGCATCACATATGCATCTATGCCATACCATTCACATCATTCCCAAAAACAAGTTAAGCGTAGAACATATTCTACCGCCCTGACATGAATGTGTTTCTATGTAAAACCTCACGGAATTACATAGATCGCATCTATGAAATCGCTATGAAAATCTCATCGGGTCGATCAAATCAACCCAAACCGAGCCATTCAAAATGTCTCAATTTTCATTAGATCAATCACATCAATCATCGCGATCGGTATGCTTGAGGAGACCGCAACACAAGACCTCGATCCGTTGTCTCAATCCATCGATTGTGCTTGCTAGCCCCGATGGTGTTACCAAATAGGTGGGGCAAGTCGCGCGACATCAAAGAAGGAGCACGAACTAATCTTTTGGCCACATGATGCTATCAACTCATACATATTCCAACCCCTTATGACCGATTGATCTAGTCCGTAATAGATCCAATCTATTACAACCGCATATCAACATATGCACTGATCCAGATCGCAAACTAAGCAAGATGGCTCGATACCACTAATGGATCGCGAGTAGGCTACGATAGCGTAAAACAAAATTTTTCTACCGCGCACACAAGAACATCATGCTTAAGGAAGGATCATAGATCGTTACCACTAGACGCCAGCAATGAAGAAGAGTTGGAGAAGCCGATCCAACCACGCTGCGTCGAAGTAGTAGTGGAAGTAGTCGATCGTCCCGAACCGATCGTCTCCTCCACGCGATCAACCACACCACGGCGATCCAATCAGAGGTTGTTGATGCCGATCAACGCCGCAACGAGCGGCGCCTCCACCGGTATCCACACGTCCGGGTGGAACGCCGATCGCGAGTGTACCAAAGACTCGCGAGCGGCTAGGGTTTGGCTCGAGGTGGCGGCTACGGATTAGCTCGGGATTATCATGTGTGTTCCTCACCGCCTCCATATATATAGACCTCTCACTTGGGCCTCGTGGACCGAGGCCCAATAGGAGTCTATCCGGATCTCTATCCGATTGAGCCCATATCCGAATCACATTCGAATTAGTGTTCCAACCCGTTAAGTGTGCGACCACAGCAGGTTCACGTATACTTGGTCGCGACCGAAACACCTTTCCGGTCACCGTGTTAATAGCGGCCTCTAGTAAGACATATTAACCCCAAAGTATACGTAAAGATCATATCTACCGAACACGTAATGTTCTCATGTACTAATCCCTTTGCCTCACGATATAGATTAAGCTCAAGGCGAGACCCGTGTCATCCTCTTAATAGCTCAATCACTCTCTCGATTCCGTGATGGATTATAAACTCGTGATTGACTCCTCAATCACCTTGGCATGGCCATGCACTTTCATAATCCATTACATCGAGGGGCCCGAGATATCTCTCCCATAAGGAGGGCAAATTCTATCTTGATCATTCACATCCCACTACATGTTTCATGGCAAACCCAAAGACTACTTTTATGACTACCCGCCACGGAGTAGTGTTTAGTAGTCCCAAAGTAAGCTACTATGCATGCTTTGGGAACCATGATGATCTCAAGTCTAAGGATTCCACATAAACACTACTTGAGACCAACCGATGACACTTGGAATCTCTGCGGTGTCTCATGGCGGGTCTATCCAACATATGTTCACTAACACATGTCCATATTATTGATTTGGTATCTCCATACCATGATCCATGAGACATGATCATCAATCAATACATATGCTGATCTTTGAATCATATTTGTTCCTCATATGAAATATAATCGTGGATCATTTAGAAATAGCAACATTTTGGCATTAAGAGTCTCATGAATAAGTCACATACTCATTGATCAATAATGATAATGTCTATTTCAAGGAACAAAGCAATGTATCATAAACATAGTATGTGATATATTCAACATCTCCATGTTGCCTCTAGGGCATATCACCAACAGAGTCTGCTCTGATCTGAGAAAAGCTCAAGTCCATTCGGCCAGAAGATCAGATTCTCTTTATGTTTGCAGCGTTCAGTTTGTTTCTCTGGCCGTTTGTTTTCTTGGCATTTCTTCCAAAGATAATTGTGTTCGGGTGTGCACCTACTGACACTACAATGGGCTGATCCTTCTCCCACTCGTGAACAGCTTTGAGCAAAAGCTCAACAGAAACAAGTTTTCATTTTGCTCAATTTGCTTCTTTACTGCAGTTCAGTCTCCCTGTGTTTTTTTTTTGGTTTCTTTGGCTTCTTCTGTTTTCAGTCTTTTTAGTGCAGTAATTTAAGTGCTATCTTTCATTTGTTAGCTGTGATTTCCTCTCAAGTTTCCAGCCTTGTTCACAGAATTTCATTTCCTGTCAATACTTTCGGTTGTGTTCCCTGCCCAGTTTATCCTCCGCCAATATGCATCTCTCTCAGTTTTCCTGCTGGGTCCTGTTCGGCAGTACTAGTCCTTTTCTGTTTTAGCTAAATTCAGCTTTCTTTTCTGTTCTCTTTGATCTGCTAATGCTTTCGGCAGGAGCTGCAGTCACAGTTTTTCTTTTGGCTTTGAAATCTGATTGGTGTTTGTAGCTTTAGTAGTTCGGCTGGGACAGAATTTTTGTTTTCTTGTTTTGTGCCTTCTCCTTTTATTGGTAGCTTTCAGATTCTGTATTCGACGTTTTGATCACAAAGGTTCAGAAGTGCCTTTTCTTTTTTTTCTTTTTCCGATTTTCCTCCCTTCCGCATGCAGTCTAAACGAGTTTATTTTCAGTTGAAATTTTTACTGGCTAGTCTCTGATTTATGCTGATTTTTTCAGTATCACATGCATACCATGTTTCAGCAAAATTAATTTTCTGTGAGTGGCCTTGTTTTGCTTCTTTGAAAAATTAGTGTACGAATTCTCGGGAGCGATTTTAAAAAGAACGACATTCACCCCCTCTGTCGCCAATTCCGATCCTACAATTGGTATCAGAGCCGGTTAGCTCTTCTTGATAGATCTTTAACCGGTCTCAAGAGCCATGGCGACAGACAAGTACTCGACCAAGCCCCCGATCTTCGATGGGATCGACTATCCCTTCTGGAAGAGTCGGATGGAGACCTACATCCAGGCTCAGGGCTACGCCATCTGGCGAAAGGTTAAGGTTCGGTTTGTTGTTCCTCGCCGATAAGGACGCCAATGCCTAAACATGGTCGACGTTGAGGCAAACGCTAAGGCAAGGAACATCATAACCTGTGGCCCGAGTCGTAGTGAGTTTGACCGCATATCTCATCTTCCGTCTGCTTTCGATATTTGGGCGACCTCAATGCTTACCATGAGGGCACCACCCAAATAAAGACGGTGCGACAGATCGCCTCAAGCGAGATTACAACAAGTTTGAAATGCTCACCGGCGAGTCCCTTGATGAGTGTTTTGCGCGTTTCACAAGATCTTGAGCAACCTCCGAGCGGTCGGTCTCACGCACTCGACTCGGACAACGCTCGCCGATGCTCACCGCACTCGATCTACGTGTTTGGGAAATGAAAGTGACCACCATCAAAGACACGACAGACCTCTCGACCACGACTCTTGACGCTACTGTACTCGCGCCTCAAGACTCACGAGATTGACGTTGTCTCTCGAGGTCAAGTCACGATCGATGGCTTTGGTCACCGATCCGCCTCTTCTTCGGCCTCTCTTCCGATTCTATTTATGGTTTCTCCTTGCTCTCTCTCGTGACGAATCGATGATCGCTTAGAGCACTTATGGATGATCGCTTGGCTCTTCTTGCTCGCAAATTTTCCCATGCTTACAAGAGAAGGAGGGACGGAAGAGAGGAGGACCCGTGATTTGCTTCGAGTGTGGTGGCCCCAACCACATTCGGCAAACCGCCTAAGTCGGAGAAGGGCAAGAACGACTACGGCGGTTCGGGCAAGAACGACTACACCGACAAGAACCGCAACAAGAAGCCTCCACTGCTCAAGGCAAGAAGAAGTTCCGCAACTTTGGGAAGGCCAAGAAGCTTTTCCACCGCGTCCTCTCCGCGTTCGACGACCTCGACCTCGCCGAGGTGGAGGGATGGAGCGACGACGACGGACGGGTGACCAAGACCCCAAAGGCGGCGACTTCTCCCATGTGCTTCATGGCCCTCGAGGGCTTAATCGAGCGACAATGCTGCATCTCGACTCCGATGAGGTGAGCTCTACTTATGACCACTTAATGATGCTTTCCTTAAGCTAGGTAGATTTCATGCCAAGTCTAGGGCTAGGTGTGCCGATTTGGAGAAGGAAGTAGCTAGACTATCACGGAGCTTACTTAAACACATCCGCCTCCCTCCCGTGATGACCGTGATACATGCCGTGCCTTGATTGATGATATGGAGAAATTAAGGACCTCTCATGCTAGTCTGCTTCCGAGCTTGATTTGATTAAGGTGGAGAACATTAGTCTTCTTCTTGAGCTTGAGATGAGTAGGGTAGTTCTGCTTCATCTTCTCTCGTTGAGACTATTTCTTGCACCTCATGTGAGGATAAGGATAATGCTTTTAGAGGTCTTTATACATTGCTTCTCGATCCGCCCGAGACATGTGAAAGTTGTAATAACTTAAAGATGAATCTAAACGGCGGATCATAAAATTGCCGAGTTACAAGCTTTTCTACTTGAGCCTATTGCTTCATGTGTAAATTGTCCTGTTAACTCATCGAACTTGAATCTGCCTCAAAACAGCTTCAAGAAATAATTGACTACAATAAGAAAATCGCTCAAGATGCTTCTAAGGACCCCGTTAGCTCACCATGTAAAATTGTGATAAACTAAAATCTAACTTGATTGCTTTGGATGATAAATGTGTGAAGCTAACTAAGGACCTCCTAGAAAATCACGTCCCGCTTGTGCCTTCAGGTTTGAGGTGTTGGAAAAGGATAAGGACATGGTAGAGACATTTAGGAAGAGTTACGAAACCAAATGGCTAGGATTAGGACTGCCCCTGTGTGTCTGCGAAGCCCTCAAGGTTGAGGTGGCCGTGCATCGAGAGAAATATGCACGTGCTATTCGCTCTTCGCTATTGGTTCTTCTCCTTCCTCTCCTCCTGCCGCTCTTCTTCTTCTCCTTGCTCTTCTTGCACCTCTCTCTTTCGAGAGTGTCGCACCTTA
Source organism: Bonia amplexicaulis (assembly GCA_036346245.1). Classification (NCBI taxonomy): domain Eukaryota; kingdom Viridiplantae; phylum Streptophyta; class Magnoliopsida; order Poales; family Poaceae; genus Bonia; species Bonia amplexicaulis. The sequence continues at coordinate 24,545,907 of CM070736.1, forward strand.
TGAACACTCTCGAGAAATTTGTAGGAGGCAAGAAGAAACTCAATCTTATTCTAGACCAATCAAAGATTTGCAAGTTCAAACAGGGTCTAGGATATGATCTCCGTGAGGATGTGAGGAAGCATCCACCTGTCGTGCTCAGACCCGTAGCCACATGTGTGATTGAGGTCAAGCCCAAGAACAAGAATGTTCAATTTAAATCAGTGGGCTTTGTCCAAGAGATTTCTGACAGCAAGGTGATTTCACCTGCAGCTTCGGCCTCTCAGAAGGCGAAGCCATCTCATGTTACTTCAGCCCCTCAGAAGGCGAAGTATCATTGCACCTTCTATCAGAAGGATGGGCATTTGATTGACCATTGCTTCAAGCGCGCCAAGATCGCGCGAAGAGAGCGTGTTGAGTCTCTTAGGCGTATTCAGGGTCAGCCCCAGACCTTGAGTGCACCCAAGACCAACACGAGGTCTAGGCTTGCTACTGTTGGTAGCTTTGGGCAAGACCGAGGACTTGGTTTTCCGAGTCTTCATTTTTCGTCCTCGTGCTCCCTCGGTCGTGACTTCCGCCGTCCCGAGGGTAGATCTCGCTTTCCCATCGAGATGCCTACCGCTGGCGTGATCGACTGTTGCTTGGTCTTGACTCGCTCATCCGTAGCGGTCGGATCCAAAGAATGCCTTCAGTTCGCACACGGACCTTCCGCTTCTTTGAGTGACGTAAAGCGAAGGTAGATAGAGGTCGTGTCGTGCTTGACTACTTCATCGCCGACGTGTTACTCAAGATTGGGTGCCAAAATCACTCTTGATTTATCCCAAGATCGAGACTTTGCTCTTTATTGACTCGTGTTCGCGGGCGAAGAAGGAAAGGTTTGGCTCGAGACTCGGTGTTCACGACACATGACCGGAGATTCCGCTGGTTTTCTTCCCTTGCCCGTGCCCCGTGTGATGAGACGATCACCTTGAAGATGCTTCATCCGGGCGTGTCATCGCCAAAGGTACAAAGGCGTTAATGATTCTTTCATTTTGAAAGATGTTGCCTTGGTTAGTAAGTCGTAGTATAATTTGCTTTCCGCTTCTCACCACCGATGACGACTTTGAGGTGAGTTTTAAGAAAACAATTGCAAAATTCTTGATTCTTCTGTAGTCCGGTTTATGGATTTCTCGCTTTGGGAGGATCTTTCGTGCTGATTTTTCCGGGTCTTCGGTGATCCTCTCGGTGTTTAGTTGCTTCGAGTCCCGCGACCTTTCCTTCCGGCATAGGAGACTTGGTCATATTGATTTGACCATTTGACCCGAGTTAGCGCCACGATCTCATTCGTGGTCTCGCCGAAACTCAAGATGGTCAAAGATCTTGTTTGCGCCCATGCCGGCACGGCAAAATGGTTGCCGCTTCTCATCCTCCCACACAAGCATTATGAACGATGCACCGGACACCGCTCCATATGGACACAGTTGGACCACTCGAGTGCGATCTGCGGTGGGAAGTGGTATGTCCTTGTCGTGGTCGATGACTTCTCGAGGTACTCTTGGGTTTTTTCTTAGCCTCAAGGATGAGACGCTTACACATTTCGAGGTCTTTTCAAGAGGCTTTCTGCTGAGCTTCCGGTGCCTTACGAGCGATCCGCAGGACAATGGCACGGAGTTCAAGAATTCCTACTTTGAGAGTTTCGTGGTAAGACAGTGTAGAGCACCGCCTCTTCTCCATACGTCCCTCGGCAGAATGGCGTTGTGGAGAGGAAGAACCATACCTTGGTCGAGATGGCGGGACGATGCTTGATGAGTACTCTACACCGCGAAGTTTTGGGTGAAGCTATAGCCACCGCGTGCCATGTTTCGAACAGTTTTTCTTCGGGCACATTTGCACCACACTTCTTATGAGTTGAGATACGGGCGAAAGCCCAGTGTTTCCTATTTTCGTGTGTTTGGTTGCAAGTATTTTATTCTGAAGTCTGGGAACCTAGATAAGTTCGAGTCACGTTCTTGTGATGGACTCTTTCTAGGCTACTCGACTTCTTCGCGGGCCTATAGGGTCTGGAACTACGAGTCTAGCAAAATGGTAGAAACCTGTGAGGTAACCTTCGATGAGGCCAGTCCGGGGACTAAGCCCGATATCTCAGGTTCACTAGAGCAGTCCGAGACCATCTTCGTGGATGATGAGGAGGATGGAGACGAGGGTTGTCTACCTGATCCAGTCCCTCATCCACCCCTTGAGGTGCCTTCTTCCACCGCACCTCGAGGTGATCGACCCATGCCTTCGCTTCCTCCGAGCTAGTAGCCTGCTCCTACCCCGTCGGTTCATGAGGTAGAGGCCACTTCTTCTTCTCATCCTAGACCTCCTAGACATATACAAAATCTCATCCTTCGAGCGGATCATTGAGACCTTTTGAGCGAGTTACTCGCTCAAAATCAGGCATGTCACTCTTTTGTCTCCATTCTGCCTTTGTTGCCTCCTTCGAGCCCAAAGACGTTTGTCATGCTCTCTCTGATGAGTCTTGGATCAATGCCATGCATGAGGAGCTGAAGAGTTTCGAAAGAAACAAGGTCTGGACGCTTTTTGAGCCCCCTCAAGATCACAATATCATTAGAACCAAATGGGTGTTCAAGAACAAGCAAAGTGAGGATGGGGTAGTCATTCAAACAAGGCTAGACTGGTTGCTCGGGGGTACTCCTGTGTTGAGGGTCTAGACTTGAGGAGACCTTGCCCTCGTAGCTAGACTTGAGGCCATTAGAATTCGCTTGCCTTTGCAGCTTCTAAGGGTTTCAAGCTCTACCAGATGGATGTCAAGAGTGCCTTTCTCAATGGCTTCATTGAGGAAGAAGTCTATGTCAGACAGTCTCCAGGTTTCGAGAACCCCAAATACCCTAATCATGTCTATAAGCTTTCCAAAGCGCTGTATGGACTTAAGCAGGCCCCTAGAGCTTGGTATGAAAGGCTTAAGTCTATCTTTTGAGGCATGATTTCGAGATGGGTAAAGTTGACAAGACCTTATTCATTCGTCGGCTTGGCAATGACCTTCTGCTGTCCAAATTTATGTCGATGACATTATCTTTGGCGGCTCTTCTCATGCTCTAGTTTCACGCCTCTCGGATGTCATGAGCACCGAGTTTGAGATGAGCATGATGGGTGAGTTGACCTTCTTTCTTGGCTTCCAAATCAAGCGAGACTCGGGAGGGTACTTTCTTGCATCAAGGCAAGTACACTCGAGACCTCCTGAGACGCTTTGACATGAGTGATGGAAAGCGGTGTCAACTCCGATGGCTTCTACAGCTTCTCTTGACCCTGATGAGGATGGTGAGTCAGTTGATCAGAAGGAGTACCGCAGCATGATTGGCTCCCTCTTGTACCTCACTGCCTCGAGACCGGACATACACTTCTCGTGTGTCTATGTGCTCGGTTTCGTGCTTCTCCTCGCGTGTCTCACCGCCAGCGGTGAAGCACATCTTCGGTACCTTCGAGCTACCATTGACTATGGTATCGGTACTCTTCCTCATCCTGCTCTATCCCTTAGAGCCTATTCGGATGCGCACTTTACCTACAGAGGATAGATAGGAAGAGCACTTCGCACCGCCAGTTCATTGGCACTTCTCTCGCTTCTTGGTCTTGAGGAAGCATCCGGTGTTGCACAGTCCACCGCAGAGGCCGAGTACGTTGCTGCAGCCAGTTGCTGTAGCCAAGTGCTTTGGATGGTCTCGACTCTGCGGGACTTTGGGTTAGCTATCGATCGTGTTCCGCTCTTCTGCGATAACACGCCTGCGATTAGCATTGCTAAGAACCCAGCAAAGACTCTCGGACCAAGCACATCGATATCGATATCACTTTCTTCGAGACCATATGGTGAGGGGTGACATCGTGCTCTCCGCCAGGAGAGTGACCACCGCTTGGTCGATATCTTCACCAAGCCTTTGGATAGCATGAGGTTTTCACCTGCGGGAGAGCTTGGGGTGGTTTATCCTTACGGATTGTTGTGAGGGGGAGCTTTGGGCTTTACTGCTTTATCATATTATTTATGCTTCTGTCTCCTTACTATTGCATCGCATCTGCGGGTGCATTGGGTTTCAGTCCTTCTAGCATAGGTTAGAGTGTATCTCTCGCTGAGTTGCTTAGACTTCTTGCTCTTATCTTATGCTTTCAGGATAGCTGTTTCTTATCTCACTAGGTTGAGCTCACTCACTTCTTTTACATTCTAACGAGGGTTGGGCCACTCTCGGGTAGACAGGGTACGTGTTTGCTCTCTAGTGTATGTTTTTCTCGACAGCTGTTGTCCTGGAGTCATATGGGGTAGATAAGAGTTAGTCTGAGTCATTAGTATTCTCTATCTTATCTATGCTTTAAGGACTGCCTTTCTTGATTTCTTTGCCAGCTTCTCATTTTTATTGCTTTGGTTCAGAGGGAGTTCATTTGGGAACTTCTAGATCTTCATATTGACATAACTCAACTTGAACTAAAAGCTGCATCATATGTTAAGGGGGAGCTGGATTTTCTTACATTTTAGCATTTTGCATTGTAAGATAACAACATGGAGCCTTGATTATTATCCTGTTATGACATGTTTACAATGCATTACATCTTACCATGATATGTGCTTACTTGCTAGATTTATCATGACTTTATATGTGTAGACTAGTCTTTGCCATGCTAAGTTGTTTAAAAATGCACAACTTGAATTAATTCATGTCATGATAGCTCATGAGACTAGTCTGTATTTAGTTATCCTTTTATGATTCATACCATGTCAAATAGGCTGAGTTGAGTCTTGAATCTTCTATTGAGCCTTAGATTGTGCTATGCTAGTTCTTTTATGAAGCATGAGTTAGTTTTTAACTCTCTGTTCTTGAACTACATTCAACATAAGCAAAAAGATCTCTTTTGTGCGAAAAAACTGATCTCACCAATTCTTTCTCATGAGACTGCTTGCCATTGCACTCGGCATGAACTTAGGGGAGTTTTGGATGACCAAGATCATTTCCTTAAGCTTCTTGCTTGGAGTGGTCGATAAGGCTTGAGATCTAGCACATGACTAAATTTTGGTTGGAAACGACCATGAGTTTCAAAAGGAAAAACAAGTCAATTGTGCAAAATTTGCTTAATTACAACATGATCAAAGTGCTTGAACAAATGATTCATTTTAAGACTTATAGCACTCTAAGTTGGCTCAATTCTAGCTTCTCGGTTCCACTTAGATTATTGACATGGCTTGCATCATCCTTGGATACCTTTAGCCAGACTATGATCTTGGATAACTTGACATGCTAAGAAATTCGACTAATTTTCAGATTATGACTTCTTTGGCTTAACTTGTCTATACATACATCGTCATGATCTCGATAGCTTTCTATGGTATTATGGCTTGATGTAATCTGTTCTGGTCATTTTGGATAATTTTCATGCCTCTAAATGCTTAGAATAAATAAACTTCAGCCATTTCATCCAAATCATGATATATTCTCTCCTTTGTATCCTTGATGTGTTTATTGCCAAAAGGGGGAGAATAGTTTTGGGAGCTTTGAGGAAAATTTGTTCTTTTTTTGCTCTTTCTGTCGACATGGTCATGAGTTTCATTCTTTCTTATGGACCATGTTAGACTCTTCAAACTCAACTTCATGTGCTTTTTCGGTGTTTGTCAATATACTCATCAAGGGGGAGATTGAGGGACCATGTGGAGGTCATCCCGTTGTGTATGATGAGTAATTGACATCGGTTTAGGAAAAATCGAGTTTGAGTCGGTTGGTTCGGACCTAGATGTTGCGTGGCGTAACGGGCTCGGTCGGACTTGGTCGAACCTAGTCGTATGGGTTTAGGTTGCATATTCTGATGACTCGACAGGTTTGATCTCTATTTACGCTTTCATGTATCGAGCGGTGCTATGTGACGTGTTTCTTGTCTGTGTGACTACAGGACGTCGAGGCGGAGTCGTGGCGAGACACGAGGTGACCGGACTAGGCGCAGGTGGCGCTGAGGTCAGAACGGTCGTGATGTGTCGAAGACGATGTGGACTCGAGGTGGTTGCAAGGCGTGCGAGGCAAGGAGCGCGGAAGCTTCCCGGAAGGTGCAGAAGGGGCGAAACGGGAATTTCGCAAGGCTGCACAAGCGGGAGACGGCTCCGTTAGGGTTTAGCCGGCGTAACGGGCTGGAGACCCGTTAGCCAAGGGCTATAAATAGAGGTGAGGGGCTGCATACCCCTCAGGACACTTGTGAGTGAGTTAGGGTTCCTCTCAAGAAGCATGTGAGGCTCTTGGTGTTCTTGAGGATTGAGAGGGAGAGGATGGATTGAAAATCTTGTAATAAATCTTTCTTGTTCTATTGTCCATGCGTATGGGGACTCCTTTGAATTTTTGGATGGAATGAAATGGATGTAAAATCCTGATCTTCTGAGTTGGCTTGTTTCCTTGTTTTCTTTTCCTATGATTGTGCTTCTCTCATCTCTTCTTCTCTGTATTCAGTTCTCCACTACTACTTTTGTTTTTGGGTTGAGACTCTGTGCGAGAAGGTATATCATGAGTCTGCTCTGATCTGAGAAAAGCTCAAGTCCATTCGGCCAGAAGATCAGATTCTCTTTGTGTTTGCAGCGTTCAGTTTGTTTCTCTGGCCGTTTGTTTTCTTGGCATTTCTTCCAAAGATAATTGTGTTCGGGTGTGCACCTACTGACACTACAATGGGCTGATCCTTCTCCCACTCGTGAACAGCTTTGAGCAAAAGCTCAACAGAAACAAGTTTTCATTTTGCTCAATTTGCTTCTTTACTGCAGTTCAGTCTCCCTGTGTTTTTTTTTTGGTTTCTTTGGCTTCTTCTGTTTTCAGTCTTCTGTTTTCAATTTGCTTCTGTAATGTTCTCATGTACTAATCCCTTTGCCTCACGATATAGATTAAGCTCAAGGCGAGACCTGTGTCATCCTCTTAATAGCTCAATCACTCTCTCGATTCCGTGATGGATTATAAACTCGTGATTGACTCCTCAATCACCTTGGCATGGCCATACACTTTCATAATCCATTACATCGAGGGGCCCAGAGATATCTCTCCCATAAGGAGGGGCAAATTCTATCTTGATCATTCACATCCCACTACATGTTTCATGGCAAACCCAAAGACTACTTTTATGACTACCCAGTTACGGAGTAGTGTTTAGTAGTCCCAAAGTAAGCTACTATGCATGCTGGGAACCATGATGATCTCAAGTCTAAGGATTCCACATAAACACTACTTGAGACCAACTGATGACACTTGGAATCTCTGCAGTGTCTCATGGCGGGTCTATCCAACATATGTTCACTAACACATGTCCATATTATTGATTTGGTATTCCATACCATGATCCATGAGACATGATCATCAATCAATACATATGTTGATCTTTGAATCATATTTGTTCCTCATATGAAATATAATCAGGGATCATTTAGAAATAGCAACATTTTGGCATTAAGAGTCTCATGAATAAGTCACATACTCATTGATCAATAATGATAATGTCTATTTCAAGGAACAAAGCAATGTATCATAAACATAGTATGTGATATATTCAACATCTCCATGTTGCCTCTAGGGCATATCACCAACAGAGTCTGCTCTGATCTGAGAAAAGCTCAAGTCCATTCGGCCAGAAGATCAGATTCTCTTTATGTTTGCAGCGTTCAGTTTGTTTCTCTGGCCGTTTGTTTTCTTGGCATTTCTTCCAAAGATAATTGTGTTCGGGTGTGCACCTACTGACACTACAATGGGCTGATCCTTCTCCCACTCGTGAACAGCTTTGAGCAAAAGCTCAACAGAAACAAGTTTTCATTTTGCTCAATTTGCTTCTTTACTGCAGTTCAGTCTCCCTGTGTTTTTTTTGGTTTCTTTGGCTTCTTCTGTTTTCAGTCTTTTTAGTGCAGTAATTTAAGTGCTATCTTTCGTTTGTTAGCTGTGATTTCCTCTCAAGTTTCCAGCCTTGTTCACAGAATTTCATTTCCTGTCAATACTTTCGGTTGTGTTCCCTGCCCAGTTTATCCTCTGCCAATATGCATCTCTCTCAGTTTTCCTGCTGGGTCCTGTTCGGCAGTACTAGTCCTTTTTCTGTTTTAGCTAAATTCAGCTTTCTCTTTTCTGTTCTCTTTGATCTGCTAATGCTTTCGGCAGGAGCTGCAGTCACAGTTTTTCTTTTGGCTTTGAAATCTGATTGGTGTTTGTAGCTTTAGTAGTTCGGCTGGGACAGAATTTTTGTTTTCTTGTTTTGTGCCTTCTCCTTTTTTAGGTAGCTTTCAGATTCTGTATTCGACGTTTTGATCACAAAGGTTCAGAAGTGCCTTTTCTTTTTTTTTTTTTTCCGATTTTCCTCCCTTCCGCATGCAGTCTAAACGAGTTTATTTTCAGTTGAAATTTTTACTGGCTGGTCTCTGATTTATGCTGATTTTTTCAGTATCACATGCATACCAAGTTTCAGCAAAATTAATTTTCTGTGAGTGACCTTGTTTTGCTTCTTTGAAAAATTAGTGTACGAATTCTCGGGAGCGATTTTAAAAAGAACGACATTCACCCCCCTCTGTCGCCAATTCTGATCCTACATCAAGTTTCGGACTCGTGGTCAACAACGGAGGTGGCAAGACATCGCTCTGAGGCACGCGTTCCGTCCCACACCCTTCGGACTCGAGGTCGACAAAAGCGGCAGCAAGACGAAGACTTACTGGCCCGCGCAGCCCATCCCCCACCCTTCGGACTAGGTGTTGATGATGTCAGCGGTGAGACAAATCCTTACGCGTGTGGCCCATCCCCCACCCTTCGGATTTGGCATGGACAAATTCAGTGGCAAGTCGAAGCCTTATGTGTGGTCCATCCCCCCACCTTCGGACTTGAAGTCAACGAAGGTAGCGGCGCAATGGAACTATGATGTGCGTGGGCTGCCCCCACCCTTCAAACTTGATGTTGATGAAGTCAGCGACGAGACAAATCTTTGTGCGCGCGGCCAGTGCCCCACGCTTAGGACTTGGGGTCGACGAAGGTGGCAGCGAGACGAAGCTCAGACACGTGTGGTCCATCCCCTACCTTCGGACTCGCGGTTGACAAAGGCAGTGGCACGATGGAACTGTGATGCATGTGGGCTATCCCCCACCCTTTGGACTTGACGTCGACAAAGTTGGCGGCGAGATGAAACTAATGCATGTGCAGCCCGTCCGCCACCTTCAGAGGCAATGTAAGGTCCGGAGGACGCAACATGAGGTCCGTGAGGGCGTGAAGGCTGGCGGAGGCAACGTAAGGTCCGGAGGACGCAACGTGAGGTTCGGTAGAGACACACAGAGGCCACACAAAGTCTGGCGGTGGCGACGTCCACATGGTGTCTAGTAGAGATCATGCGAAGTCCGTCGAAGACTGGGTGATGTTCGGCGGAGGCCAGCGAAGTCACGACCGCGGCGTGGTCATGGGTGTCGATGCAACCGATGGCGGGGTGAAGGCTTTGGAGCGTGCGCTCCGTGCAGAATCCCCACTAGAGAGGCTCGACATTCACTGGTGTTGTCATTGCCGTCGCACCTCTCTTTCGCTTGATTGCCGTCGCTTTCTAGCACCTTCTCTTGTGCAAATTCTTGTGCATCCCCACGGACGACGCTAACTGGTGTGGCTACTGACCAAACAACATATAAAGGGACTAACTAGAGAGCCAACGATAGGAGAGAGAGTGCTCATGTATGGAATGCTTCTTAGGGGTTTATATATATGAATGGGGTAGGATGAAAAATTCACATCCTACCCCTGATAATTACAAAAGATGATAATATATTGGTACATTCCTCTATATTATTAGGTCTATTACATATTGAGTCAGTTGCAAGACTCTATCACAGGGGTTGGACCACCCCTACAACAATGTACCAACGGTCCTCTACACGGGTATAGTGATTTGTTGGCATGGTTATGTTATATGAAGATCAAACGTTCCTTTTAACATCTCGGTATTAATGTATAGTATTACTGTGAGCAATTTTTTTTGTTCCTAGCGTTTGCAAATTTTTATTGTTTGGGATGCATCTTACTCTAAGGTAGTCTGTCAAGGCTGAACATACAACGAAATTTCTTTACATCCATGTTTTTTCTCAGATGTAAGAAACGCTGATGTATATATAGGACATGCAAATTGTATCCATGGGCAAAGAGTGGTATTAATTTGCACAACCATTGATGTTGTCCTGCAGGTTATTCCATGGAGAAGCGTAATCCGTTTTACATGTGATGGAGTTGGCCACTTTGGTCACATTTTTATTTGGCAAGGTTGCTGGTTGTTGTAATCTTTTACCCTCTGATTTCTATTTCGATAGAGTAGTTCTTTTCTTGGTTAAGAATTTGTGCTCCAATTTTTACTCAGGTTCAATGTCTGTGAAAATTTTAGCTTTGTTTCATCTGCCCATTCAGTTCTGGCTTATGAATATACTGATCTTATAAGCTGTTGTGTTTGTCTAGCCTTTTTTCCCCAGTTAGGAACTATAAGCATTAAAGGAGCAAATTGGTTTTGTCAAGGCTGCCATCTCTGAAGAGCAATTTGTAGAGTGTTTCAATCAAAGTGTGTATAAACCACAAAACCAGAGCTACAAGCGAATAACTATGTAGTACATGACGTCAAATGCAGCATATGTGATGCGGCACCAATTTGCATTGTTACTTTGAGTTATGAATCAGCTTCGCAATCTGAAATTACTTCGTAAAATAGTGTTGATTTGTGTAGAGAATTGGAACTATAAGCATTGGCCAGAAGGGAGGAGAGGGAGGTCGGCAAAAGGAAAGAGAACCCTAATGCATGGGAAGCATTAGCCATGTGAGAGGAGATTGAATTAATGCAGGGCGCATGAATGGAGAGCAGCATGTGGGTGTGTGGGCATGTGGGTCCGCATGGGAGCGTGATCCAAGCAATTGGCCGCATGTGAAGATGCGTAAAGAGGGAATCACACATGACCATGGGCACGTGATCCCAGGAAGCCGCATACGTGCGGTTACTGTGCGACCGATTGGAGAGGGGACTTGCTAACTTGGGAAGGAAGAAAGAAGGGGCGAGCCAAGTACTAAGCCAGGAAAGGAGCAAGCCAAGCTGAGGAAGAGGCAGGCCAAGTCAAGGCATCAAGCCAGGACTCCTATGGGTGATCAAAATCCACACGGGCAAACCAGCAGGCCAAGGCTCTTTCTTGTGTGGAAAGAAAGAAAGAAAGAGGAGTTGTATTGAGCCAGGAAAACCGATCAGCCAGCTAGATCAATCCGAGTCTTTGCATTCCACACGTGAAGAAACCGAGTGGGATTTCCTTTGGTTGCCAGGACCATCAAGGAAGAGAAGGGAGTCCAAAATGGAAACACAAGGGATTTCCTCTTGGCTCGGCTTCCAAGGAGAAAGGAAGCCGAGCCAGGAGGAAATCCATGCATAAGGGAAGACAATTGTGCTCTATAAGGAAGGCCAAGATTAGGATTTTACGTTGGCTGCAGATTGGGAGGATCTCAATTCGAATCAACCTTTGAAAATGAATGTGATATCTGGTGGGCCGAGTTGTGGTGTGCGTGTGTTGAGTTTGTAACTTTGGGAGTTCCCTTCCAAAACTAGGTCGGTTTATTAGGGAGTCTGATATTTAAGAGGAGGGGTTGGTTTACTAGAGAGTCCGAGTCCTAATTGTGTCGTAGCTGGAAACTAAGTTGGGCTTAGCCCAGGTATTAGTCATGCGTGAGTTTTGTGTTTGAGTCGGTTTTGTGCGTGCGTGTGGGTATATAAACCCCAAGGGGGCGAACCTAGAGGGGAGGCCATATATATCTATGATATTAGATTGAGTTGAATAAACACCAGAAAATCATCGTAGTTTTGGCGGCCTTTATTGCCGTGTGTTCTCGAGATTTTCATCTAGAAATTGCTCTTGGTGTGTTCAATCCAATTGTGGTGTTAGATTTTACTCGCTGTAATTTCGGTTCTACCATCCTTTGTTCATGTGCTATGGTGTGTGTGGAAGAATGTTCAAACGAAGGTGGTGCTGTTCTTGGGACACACAAAATCCCATGAAAGATCATGGCTGTTTTTGGGAAGGTGAAAGCGTGGTGCTGTTCTTGGGAAGGTGAAAGTGATCAGCGATGTGTACTGTGAAAGATCAGAGCCAAACAATATGATCCCGTTAGCTTGCTGGTTGAATCCATATCAATATGTGAGGTATTTGTATTACTTGAAGGATGGTGTGATTAGTCTTTCTAGCCCACTATGATCTGTATTCTTATGTGTGTGTGTGTGTGTGCGAATAAGAGAATTAGGGATACCTCACAACAGTGGCGGACCCAGGATCAAAATTTAGAGGGGGCTAATAGTACTTACTAACCGCCATCGAATGCCGAGTTGCCGCCCACGTTAACCTCGTCAGACATCGGTGAGACATAGAAAAACACTATTATGGCTTAATACGGGCTATCTTGGAAACTATGATATACGTCATATTTTACCGAAGGAGGGCAGCAGTGCTAACTCCACGGTGTGGAGGAGAAAACGGCAGTCGTCACGCGGTCCAGATAAAACTAGGCGGTGACCACCTGAAGCGAGACGTCGGCTAGTAATTTAAACTAATTTTTTGGTAAACATACGTTAAAATAGGAAATTATTTATTGAATAATACAGTTGCAAAAATATTTTCAGAAATATTACCTTTTCGCCTAACAAATTAACGTTAGTATTGCCATATAACCATTATTTAAATATGTATTTGCTTTATTCTGTACAACCCTGAGCTAGTATGAAATAATTGCACATACACCCATAATCCATTACATAATCCATGTCAATAACTACTAGTATTGATTTGCAACATATGAAATACCTCAACCATTTGGATTTCTTTATTTTCGAAGGTCAACTATTGTACATCGATATTTGAGTATTGAAGTTGGCTGAGTCTCTGAAATGAGCGGCCAGTACTCAAAGCTCGTGCTCGACCCTTGTAGAATTGTATACTTGTAGACACGAGAGGGAGAGAGGCTCCACGCCAAGAGCCAAGATGTCGTTGTGGCTTGTAATCACCGCTACAAATACAATCTTCTTCATCATGCAAAGGTTTTTTAAACCCGATAAGGTAATTCATATGGCTAGCGTGGAGCTGTGGGGGGTGGAGAAGATACACATGGCTAGTCAGCAGTAGGAGGTTGGTGCCCCACCTGACCCACTGATGGGTCCGCCTTGCCTCACAACTTTAGAGTTCAAAAACGCACACACATTAACTATTATTCTGCTTTGCTTTCCCACATTTATGGCGAATTTCATGCTAGCTAAGGATTTGTGGACTCTTGGTTTCTCACTTACCAGCTTTGTTCGCTGTAATCTATTACTGCTTTCCATGTGGTAGGTATTAATTATCTAGGGTATAGACAACCGAGAGGTGAGACAGCGCGAGTCCTTAGAAAAAATCATTCAAGGCATCATGGTATCTGCACTTCCATAGTCTGGAGCACAAATGTAGGCTTCCTACTTACAAAAGAAAATTGCAAATGGTTTGCATAGATTTCCATCATATTTCTTAGGGTTTTATTCTGGTCTATTGATTGAGACGAGGTGCCTGATTTTTCGATGAGATTGATAACTATTGTTTTTGGTAGAGGTGACTCTCACGATCCAACTACAACCGTACGACGACGCTTGCGTCTTAGCAATCGTGGAACCAACTCCAAGATGTTATTGACCTAGCTGGAAGTGCGATCAACCTGAACACGAAGTTCAATCCCTGTGAGCAATCGAAGAACTAGCAACAATAAGACGCAATTTGATATTGCGAATAAGATTGAAGCGTAGATGGTATTGAAAATAAAGATGGGATCCCGAAAGCTGTCTTGACAGGTAGTTGTCTGACACAACTAAAGAATAGAAGTTTGCATAAGGACTAAATCTAAATTCAACGAAATCCAAATCCTAACATAGCGAGGCGGCAGCTCCTATATAGAGAGATGACCAAGGGTGGCGGCTAGGGAAGTGGGTGTATGCCCCTAGGGTTACAAGGCACATGGGCCCAAGTGAAGGTAGCGCAGTACCCTTTTGACTTGGACTCATAAATCAATGCGGACTGTTTTGATGATTGTGGCCGTCTCGGATGGAATTCGAAGATGAGGTTGGATCCGTTAGAAACTAGACTTGATAAGATTTCCATAAAGTCCAAGAACGTCCCAAACGAAGTCCATATGAGGAAGTTATGTTCGTTTAAACTTGATATCATCGTGGCAGTCCGAATTCGATTCCAGAACGAGCCCAACTCAAATTCTTGCTTGACTTGGCCCTAAAGTGACGTGGTGATCTCCATTATTCCTTCCATGTATGTCCATGACTCCACATATCTTTCCTTCGTCCTTTCCCATGTTTCCAAGCACAATTAAATCAGTTGCATTAGGTAGCGGTCTATTCTCAGTAATATATAAACCTAGGAATAAATTCACCTGGTAATTAAGTTGGCGAGCATGAGCTCAAGTAAGTAAGTGATCTTTGTAACACTTGCTGTGAATGAGTTATATGTGTAGGCACGATTGTATTTATGGAAGAGATGTCCTCATCATCTATTATATACGATGCCCTATGTAGATGAAGATGATAAATCCTTGCTTTATATCTGACCTGCATTTCTGGTTATAAAAGACACATGTTGCATTCTCTACCTTTTTTGGCAGCGACAATTATTTTAGTTTTTACGTAATTGTTTAGTCAGAGATTTATCTTCTGTCGACAGAAAAAGCAGCGACAATTATTTTAGTTTTTACCTAATGGTTTTGTCAGAGATTTATCTTCTATCAACAGAAAAAGGAGTGTTTGCTAAAACACTTGGGTTTATTTAATCACACTGACATGTCAGGATACTTGCAATATTCGTGGTTGTTCTAAATTGCTCTGTAGCCTACAACCGTGGTTCCTTTGGCCTTCTAGATTTTCACTTTATATCTAGGGAACTATATCGGTTACATTAACTTATTCCATGACATGAAAAGTGTTGTGGCTACAGGCCAAACAGTAAAGAGGAGGACTCGTAGAACAGGAAGAGGAGAGCCAGATCTATGGGAGAGATAGTGAGTGATAACAAGAGGATGCCCTCCTCCTGCACCTCTTGGGGGTTTGTATACATGAGTGGGGTAGGATGGAAAATCCCCATCCTACCCCTTAGTACTTACAAAGTATGAGGATATATTGGTATATTCCTCTACACTATTGGGCTTATTACATATTAGACCAGTTCGCTAAGGCCCAGTCACGGGGGTTGGGCTACCCCACAACAGTACTATCTCGATAGCAAGCGCAAAGGTCCCGATGGGGAGCTGACGTGCCAGACTACCCCATCCCCGTTCCCCGGAGAGCGGGCGCTTGCAACGTATGTCGGGGTGCTTCGCACGCAAAGGCAGGGAGGCGAAACCGTCGTTCCCCTGCCTTCAAAAATTGTGCCCGCGGAGAGCGCGCACTTACAGCGTAGGCCATGGGCGCTACGCACGCGGAGGCAGGGAGGCGAAGCCGCCATTCCCCTACCTTCAAAAAAAGTGCCGTGGAGGGCGGGCGCTTGGGGCGGCGTAGGCCGAGGGCGCTACGTACGTAGAAGCAGGGAGGCGAAGCCGTCGTCCCCTGCCTTCAAAAACAGTGCCCACGAAGAGCGGTCGCGAGTGGTGTAGGCCAAGGACGGTACGCACGAGCGGCGTAGGCTGAGGGCGCTACGCACACAGAGACAGGGAGGCGAAACCGTCGTTCTCCTCCTTCAAAAATAATGCCCACGGAGGGCGGGTGCTTGGCACGGCGTAGGCCGAGGGCGCTACGCACGCAGAGGCAGGGAGGCGAAACCGCCGTTCCCTTACCTTCAAAAACAAAGGCTCGCGAGGGCGGGCGCTACGCCATAGGCCGAGACGCACGGAGGCGGGAGCCACCGCCGCTCCCCGCCTTCAAAAACAATTACTGCGAGCGGGCGCAAGTGGCATAGTCGAGGGCGGTACGCACGAGCAGCGTAGGCCGAGGGCGCTACGCACGCAGTGGCAGGGAGGCGAAACTGCCGTAACCCTAACTTTAAAAATAGTACCCGCGGAGGACGGACACTTGGCGCACCGTAGGCCGAGGGCGCTACGCACGCGGAGGCAGGGAGGTAAAACCGCCGTTCTCCTACCTTCAAAAATAGTGCCCGCGGAGGGCGGGCGCTTGGAGCGGCGTAGGTCGAGGGCACTAGGCACGCCGAGACAGGGAGGCGGGACCGCCGTTCCCTGCCTTCAAAAACAATGCCCGCAGAGAGCGGACGCAAGTGGCATAAGCCAGGGCGCTACGCATGCGGAGGCAGGGAGGCGAAACCGCCGTTCCCCTACCTTCGAAAATAGTGCCCACAAAGGGCGGGTGCTTGGCGCAGCGTAGGCCGAGGGCGCTACGCACGCGGAGGCGGAGAGGCGAAGCCGCCGTTCCCCTGCCTTCAAAAATCGTGCACTCCCTGGTGCAACGTGCGTGAAGGTGCGATATCCAGGTGGTGCGCCGCTAAAGCGAGGCACTCCCTGGTGTAACGGTCCTTACGCGATTTTTACTCCATGGAGTACATGCGAGGCAAGCCTCCGCGCGTCTTATTTATACTCCGTAGCGTGCGCGTGGGCAAGCCTCAGTACATCTTATTTAGAGTCAGAAGACTATTTAGACTCCGAAGAGTGCGGGCGGGCAAGCCTCGGCACGTTTTATTTAGAGTCCGTAGACTACACGCGGGGACGTCTCTCCACGCATTGCGGGCAGTGAATGTGTGCGGAGGCGTGCCTCCGCGTGTCTTATTTATACTCCGTAGAGTGCACGCGGGCAAGCGTCGACGCGTCTTATTTAGAGTCCGTACACTATTTAGACTCCAAAGAGTGCGCGGGCATGCCTCGGTCCATCTTATTTAGAGTCCGTAGACTGCGCGCGGAGGCGTCCCTCCACGTGTTGCGGGCGGTGAATGCGCGCGGAGGCACGACTCCGCGCGTCTTATTTATACTCCGTAGAGTGCATCGTCGGGAGGTGTGGAAGCCACGCGAAGTCCGCGATGTGTGAAGTGTCCCATGTGAGCGAGATAGCCTATGCGCGTGGTGTCTTTTTGCACGAGGCTCCAGATACGCTGGCGAATACTCTGAAGAGCTTGGCAGAGACTCCGGAGACGCTGGCGAAGACTCCAAGGATCTTGGCGGAGACTCCGGAGACACCGGCGAAGACTTCAAGATCTCGACGAAGACTCCAGAGAGGTCGGCGCAGACTCCGAAGAGCTCGCCGAAGACTCCGGGCGGTCTGGCGAAGTGTGAGAACACTGCGGCAAAGGCTTTGGATAGCTCGGCGAAGACTTCGAACACCGAGGTGTAGGCTTCGGACACCACTGTGAAGGCTTCGACGACGCTGAGTCCTTGGTCGAGGTGGACGTAGCTGTGCTTGCAGTGTTCTCATGCATGCGGCGTCCGAGCGAAGGCCAGCGACGTCGTGTCGGAGCTGAGTCGAAGGCTGGCGAAGTCGTTGCAGGGCCGAGCGGAGGTCATCGCAGCGCGAAGAGTCCCATGGCGAAGCTGGCGGGGACCATCCGACCTGGAGGCTCGACGTGAAGGCAGGGCGTCGAGCTTCTGCTTTTCCTCCTACGCGAAGAAGACGAGATCTGCTTCGAGTGCTTCGTGCATACATGGATGGATGAGGCTTACGCGCGTGCGCGGATGGGTCGAGGGCTCGCTGCTGCGACACCATTCGGTGCGGAGACGAGCGGAGACTCAGGGACGGCACGAAGCTCCTTGATGAGGACATCCTTTCCATAGATACAACCATACCGACTCCACAACAAGCTCAACAAACTGAAACTATGATACAAGGACCAATGACTCGAGCGCGAGCACGTGAACTTAACCATCAGGTGAATGCGTTCCTAAGTTTGCATACAAATGTTTCAAAGAATGGAATACTACTTAATTCTTGTGATGATTTAATCGTCCTGAGGAACCATGGGGAAGAACCACGCGAGCTCAAGTGTAGAAGTGGAACCGTCAAGCGCAATCCAAGTCATGTTCGCGAGTTCGACTCAAATTCGGCCTTCTTAACAGCGTCTACTTCAAACGGCCTTAACTTTTGATCCCGAAGGTTTCTCGGGGCCCGTGAGTACTCTTTGGAAAGCTCTTGGAGTCTACATTCAGATGGATCTGGTCTCATCTCTAAACTCCATCTGAGCCGATCTGAAACTTCCAAACAAGTCGCGTCACTTTTTTAGTCCGAGTCAAAGTGGGCCTTTGGCCTTGTAATCGAGTCCTATTCGACTTCCAAGTGTTTTGACCGACCCTCCACATCGTGTGTCTCTTAAATAGGCAACCGCATCCTCTTCTAGGGTTGGGGTTTTGATAGAGTAAGTTAGCCTTTGCTACTTTGCTTTGTGTTTGCGCGTGTCGACAAGACCATCCGTATACTTGTCTTCGGAACCCCACCATTTTTCTGTTTCAGATTGAAACCTACAGCTTTTATTTGCAATTGAGCTGTTGTTCATCTTATTCTTGCCTGTTGTTCGATTGCTTGCAGGAACAAGTACCCTCGTGGTTAGGTTGATTTTGCTCCGATAAGGTCACAAACAACCTCTGGAGTTGGTGTATCGATCGCTGACGCGCAACGTCCTTGGGTGGTTGTAGTCGGGTCGTCAACGTTATCTCCTTTCCCAATCGAATCTACCACTTTCATCGAAAGATCGGGACCGCTAGTGCTATCACTCCTGATCGCATGGAGATGAGCCGATGCGGCGCGGAGTCCACGGTTACGCGGAGACGAGCCGGTGCGGCACGAAGGCATGCTTGGCGAAGCGCGTGCTTGGCGAAGTGAGTGCTTGGCGAGGCGTACGCCGTGCGGAGTCCGACGTGGACAAGCTGAAGACGCGCGTACTGTCGAAACCCGGAGCAACGACTCCTAGATCCTCTGTGTAAATCGCACTAGTCCAGGATCTGCTAGTGTACACAGTGGACAACAAAGATAAATATCAACCAAAATGACATTTATTAACTAAATATGGACATGAATGTCAAAGTTTACATCCATGACACATAAGCCAAAATTTAAATAATAGCAGCGGAAGAAAAACACCGAAGCGGAAGAAGCCCACTAAGCCTGCCCACAGGCAAACGACAGTAAGACACGGCCACTCATCCAGATCTTCACCGTAGTCGAAGTCGTCTTCCTCTGTGTGGAGATAGCAAGGTGTGTACAAACTTGTACTCCGCAAGTCACACGGAAAAATGCAATTAATGATATAGGTAACAAAGGAAGGCTTATAGGGTTAGTTTGAGCATAAAATAGTATTTAAAGAAATACAATAAATAGATTGAAATTGTTGAATTTAATACAGTATGTAAAAACAGTAATTGTAAATGAAATTAATACCGTTAGTGCAGGTCCACCCCCCACACTAACCTAACCACGGGCATCCCACCCGGACCATCTTTTCCAAAAACACTCATGGATTCCATCCATCCACACGCTTTTCAAACACTCATGGATTCCATCCATCCATAAGCTTTCGATCTCTCATGGATTCCATCCATCCATAAGGTTTTCATAAATCATTTTGAAAAACAAAGTCTAATCCATGAAAAACTTTACTCAGCATGCCCATGACCATGGGCACGGCTATCCAGGATAGATTATACACTCTGCAGAGGTTGTACAGCTTTACCCAGAAGATATGATTATCTCATAATGTCGGCCACTACACACTTCCATTGGCGTGAGACTGAGTAATCATAACAAGGCCTTTGCAATGCAAAGTCTTCAACCTGGCCAAGCCAACACTAAGGTTTCACCCCAATAAGGAATCCACCAGACCGGGACCCCCTCTTAAGCCGAGTGAGACTTCTCATGGTCTACGTCACGCTCACTTTCAACCTACAACATGACTCAAGTTGGGATCCACAAATTAGTTAGCCAGGACTGTCCCATACCAGCCTTGTGGTAGTACGATAGGGCTTTACAACAGTAGCTCACAGACCGGTCCTTACTTGACTTAGGCTCAACCACATACCCCCTGTGCCCGACAATCAACACTGTGTCACCGAACAACAGTGCATGCCTGCACCCACCACCTAACCATTAGCCTAAGTCTAAACCAGATTTTATAATTTATTTCAAAATATTTCATAATCCTTCTTGACTCACCGATGTCAAGAATACATTTCAAAAGCTTATCATTTTATGTGAAAATGGTATCCTAAAATCAAGATTATATCTAAGCAGGTCTAAGCATTTGATGTAAAATTCTCCAGTCCATACTAGTGTACTAACTAGAGTTTGATTCTAGGGTGATAAAGTATAATGTTTCATAAAGTCAAAGGTCTCAATAACAATTGGGAATTAGCTAAGTTTAAAACTAGAGTTGAAATACTTGAATAAACATATGTATGCAAAATAATTTAAAACAACATAATTTTATTTGCAATCTGGTGTCAACATGGTCAAGGAGTGTGACTTGCCTTACTCGAAGACTTGGTGTTGCGAAACGTTGAAATCGAACTCTCCGGAATCGTCGTAATCTACACGCGAAGAACCAAAGCGAATAAACTCAAATAAAATCCAAAAATTATAAAATATATATTGAGGGATAGATTATGATTTTAGATGAATTTAGGAGAAAGAATCAACAGATTTGGAGTTCGTATGAGGGAGAAAAAATATCTGGAAGATTGGGATATCACATGAAATGGTAGCAAAATCCGAGAATTACTTTTTGAATAGTACAGTGTCAATAGGCTGTGAGGTGGCTGGCGAACGGGCAAAACGCAACCCCGGCGATGAGGTGAAGGTGGTGACGCAGGTACGATGGCGAGGAAGCGGCAATCACCGGCAGTTAGAGAAAAACGGTAGTGATGGCGTGGTAGCGAAAACGACAGGTTGGAGAGAGGTCATACCGGGTATGAAATGTGGAGATGTTGGTTAGCATGGGGTAGAGCACAGTATGGTGAAGCTAGGAAAATTATTGTCTAAGCTGAACTTCATCAGAGACGATACAATCGACGTTTGAACGATGACGGTAGAGAAAAAGAAAAAACTTGATATCTTGGTGCTCGGTGAAGTGAATCCAAAACTATTTGAAAGATAGCTACCTGGGATGGTTTGGCACGATATGACGCGAACGGATTGGGGAAAACACCACCGGATAGATGAGGACACGAGATGCCATTGGCGACCATGGCGAGGTGTCGGAGGCAAAAAATTTTGGAGGCTTTTTGGGGAAACGGAAGGAAGCATGGCATAGAACACGGCGAGGTAAGTCTAAGAAAAATTATAGCATGGGTTAAAGCTTACCGAAGGCGATGAATCGACGTCGGGAGGTCAAAAAGGCTATTTCCGCAGAAAGCTCAATTTCTGACAATTGGCTCTACGAAAAATTAAATAAAAATGATAGATAAATTTCTTGGAGGCTAGGACATGATATGACATAAACAAAAATCAAAGCGCTTACCCAAAAAGTGGTGTACGCGCGAGGGCACGGTTTTAGCGTCTGGCTCGACAAGGTCGACGAGGACTGGGGGAATCTTCAAGTGATGGTTATGGAAGCACGACGTAGAACGCGTCGAGACGAACTCGACAGTATGGACGGCTCAGCCAAAGGACATTGGATGGTGGCGGAACACGGCGGAGAAGACCTATAGTGACCGGCGGGTAGACATCGGCGTTCCGGGCAAACGGAGAGCAGTTAGCAGGTGAGGTTTGTGGCGAAACGAAGAGGGGAATATGGGGAACACAGTGCTCACCTCGGTTGTGGTGGAACATACATGGTCGGCCTGCAGCGAGGAGAGAAGTGGCAGTACGGTTTGGCCACGGTGGTCCGGCGATGCTCCGGTGAAGCTCCGGTAAAGGCGAGGGGAGCACCTTGTAGAACGCGCGAATGCAAAACGAATGGTGTGGCCAAAGGTGACCGGACTCCACTGTAGGCGGTGCAAATGCCGAAGAATGTTGTTCAGTTAGCGAGAGAAGAATGCCGATTGCGGCGAGGAGGAAGGGAGAGAGGCCTTGAGATTTCTGGGGCTGGGTGAGGATGAGAAGGGGCACCCGGTGCTCCCTTTTATAGCGTGAAGGTGGACCGGATGAGGAGATCCGTAAGGGAATGTCTTTCGGTGGTAAGGCATATTCTCGCGAAATGGGCGCATATAATTGGGGGCTAAGGCCGGGAATGGAAACATCTTGATGAGAGGATTTGAATGCATTTGATTTCACGGGTTCCAGAAGCTTCAAATGTTGGCCATGGCGTTGCGCGCATGCGCTCGGGTCTGGAACGATACGAAGAAGATGAATAGTGAGAGGAGAGAGAAAATAAAATAATAATAATTAATTTGTTTCCAAAAATAAAATCAAATTTAAAAATTCCAAAAAATTTCACAGAAATCCCTGAGATATTTTGACTTAGATAAAATATTTCCAACTTATGTTGGTATTATATTTTTATACTAAAAATACTTTTTAATTTCAAAATATATTTTAAACTCCAGAAAAACCAGATAAAAGGCAAATAAATCCAAATAATTAATTTTAAATAGGATTTTATGTAAAATAAAAATATACTTTAATTTTATAATATTTTTAGGTTTTTATTTAAATTACTTTTCAAATCCAGCCTTTTTAAAAACAGAAAATCAAAGCACCAAAATTCAAACTTCACACATCCAAAACTCTTATTTTTATTTTAAACTAAATTAATTTAATTTAATAATATTTTTTTTCAAAAATTGAAATAAACAGTTAGGCTGTTACACGCACCACCCTGGCCAGAAGGGTGACGCCACCCAAGTCATGTAAGACATCACTTCCCTGCATGAATACCCCCGCAGAGAGGAGATAACATCAATATAAGAATGAGCGATTCGACTAGATCTGTTCAATACACCATATAGAAAATATGGCGAAGTATACAGGCAAAGCCCATACAACTAGATATATTCAATACACCATCTACAAAACATGGCGAAGTATACAGGTGAAGTCCATACACCTCCATAATCAGGATGGTTAAAATTTTAGCGAGCGAGCTACTTATCTGTCGCTGGTGGCCGCCAAATGGTACAGACACCATGAATGAAGCAGTATGCTCCTAGAGACAGAAAAGATCCACATAGCCGCTGCATCTGTTGAATGCTGGAGAAATCTCTTCCATACATAACTTCTAGTCGTCCTCACGGATGGCGCCATTTGTTGTGGCTACGAGCCAAACAGTAAAGAGGGAGACTCGTAGAAGAGGAAGAGGAGAGCCAGATCTATGAGAGAGCTGGTGAGTGAGAATGAGAGGATACCCTCCTCCTGCCCCTCCTGGGGATTTATATACATAAGTGGGGTAGGATGAGAAATCTTCATCCTACCCCTTAGTAGACTATTAGACTTATGGTATATTGCTCTACACTATTAGACTTATTGCATATTAGACCAGTACGCCAAGGCCTAGTCATAGGGGTTGGGCCACCCCCACAACAGAAAGGAAGCTCCATCGTCTTAATTGTCCCCTTCCATTGTATTTGATGTCCCATTTCTTCTCTTTCCAGCTTCTTTTAGCACCAAACCTCATCAATGATCTGATGAATGCAAACTGTAATGATTTTTTCAGGAAAAAAGAAATGCAAATCATCGTTGTGTATTGATAACCATGCTGCCACATATCAGCAGGTAAAAGAACATAGATAAAACCCGTAAATGCTTTGCTTTTGTTTCTTCTGTTTGAAATATCTTTAGGGATGTCTAATTGAAGAGCAAGTGTGAAGAAGACTTCCATGCAAATGTCATCACATGCCAATTCGTAGGTTTTATACGAGAAAATGCTTTTTAGTGTTTGTTAGCACATGGCATCCCCAGAACCATATTGTTATGGAATTTTTTGTACGGATAATCCATTTTTTATTCGAAAATTCAGAAATATACCCATAGATTTTTTTTATAAAAATAGGCTCCAGTCGCCGAACCATTGGGCGACTGAAGTCTTTCGCCCAACCGACGAGCGACTAGATATATTCGCCCTACAGTAGTGCGACTGCATCTAGTGGCCCCACCGTTAGGCGATTTTAATGCAGTCGCCTAATGGGACGGCGACTAGATACGTCCCCCGTGAATGTTTTAGATTTTGTCAATTTTGTAGTTTTAAACTGGTAAAAAATCTGCTGAAGTTGTAATAAAAGTTTATGTTCATTGTATGTTGTAGGTGCGTAAATAATTTTTCAAAATTTTTTCCGAACGATTGACCGTAAAACAATTGATACATACGACGGTAAGTGATATTTTCATGCGCACTATTTGGATGTCGTAGACAATGAGTAAAAGTAAGTACGACACAGTACTAAAAAGTTCACATTTTAAATAAAGAACGTAAGAAGTACATGAAATAATGATGTACAATCACGCGCAACCCTGGCCTGTCCCGTCCCCACACCCACGTCGGCCCCGCTTGGTCGTCCTCCGGTGCAACGGGTGACGACGCTCCGAAAATATGAAACGATCAGGAGCATGTCGCACCCGCCCCTGAGCTGGTGGAGTCAGCTTCACCTCTGGATGTGTGCCTCCGGCACCGGTGAGGGCACCGCCGAGAGAACCTCCGTGTTGTCCTAGGAGGTGCGGCACCCGCACGGCTGTTGACCCACTCGAGAAGTTCGTCCACATCCTCCCAGGGCTCATGCGGTGGGGCGCGTCGGGACTCGGACTCGAAATGACTTGCGAAAGTAATATGGTTAGTTTCAGATATAAAATATTGCCATAAAACGGAGATCGTACGATACGTACCCTCAGCGAAGGTCATCGTGCCTGGAAAAGGGGCATATGTTGGGTACACCCCCTGTGTGGGTAAACCAAGGATGTACGGAGGACGCGAGAACAGCTGGCCTGGCGGTGTAGGAGGCCATCGCCAGGCAGATCCTCCAGCCTCGTCCGGGTTAGGTGGAGGAGGATATGCCCACGTGGAGCCTCCAGAGTACTGCTACGTCGGTCGGGGCGACACCGGTGGGCGAGCCGTCTGTGCGCTGGGCGTTGGTGTGGAGACCGTCGGTAGCCTCCTGCAGGACAACAGGCTAACGATACGTCTACACCCGGTATCCACCCGACGCAGAAAGCTGACGTGATCCTCGTGGGTGAACTTCACACCCTGGGCGACCCTCTCCGCCTACGTGATGGACTCGGTCCACGCCGCATCCGACGTCACCGACAAAAGACATAAAATAATATGATCCATCATCGAAACGACATTGCCATTTGGGAATATTTGAAATTAGATGTAATGTACCACGATGTGAGCGTCCACGTGAGGTGCGCGGGGTACGTGTCTGTCGCAGCGGCGATGTGTGTGGTGGGGGGTCTACGACATGTACTAGCCTGGTACGTGTCCGCACCTGATACCAGCGTAGATACTCCGTGTAGTCCCTGCTGTCGTATGGGCGGTCCTCCTCCACGTGGTCGTCGAGCGCACCCTCCCATTGTGCAATCCAGGGCTACATCTTCGCCATCCAGTTCGTGCCTCGTTTAACTCCCTTTCTGGAGTACCTGCATATATAGGACCAATACGTAATGTAAGAACTTGCGAACACGATGGTAAACGCATATTTATTTAGAAGTGATCACTCACACGTGCATGTGCCGCAGAAGCGGTGGTCCGACTGGTACAGGAAGCGTCTGTCGTAGTCCAAATTGCCGCATGACTCGCTGGGGTGCGTAGTCCTCCACGAAGATATCATACACGAGCTTCCGGCACGTGAGCCAGAAAGCTCGGTCATGAAAGCATAGTGTGGACAGCCCGTAAGGAGCACGTGTCTGCAGTGCCTCATCTGCGTAAGGCTCCCAGCACACGTCGTCGGCTGTGAGGCAGTCGAACTGCTCAACAAAAGGAAGGTACGCCCGCGTGACCTGCACGTGCGCGAATAGTACCTGCAAGAAAGGCAATTTGTTAAGTACGACAATCGTTAATAACAACGAAATAGCTGACTATGATAATACTTGCTCGTCGACGACACCAAAGAGAGCTCATCGTCGGTCGGTCGATGTCTCCCCCGGATGGCCCGTGCGAGCCACCTCAGCGATGGCACATTGAAGATGTGGTGGTCATCGGCCGGTGGAAGGACCCCATCGAATCTGCCGAGCAAGTCCGCGCGCCACTCGATCGGGGCCTTCGGTAGGAAGACGGCGCCTCCCTCGATCGGAAGGCCAAGAAGCAGGGACACATCCTGCAGGGTCGGCGTCATCTCCCCGAATGGGAGGTGGAAAGTGTGCGTCTCGGGCCGTCAACGGTCCACCAAAGCCATCAGCAGGGAACGATCGAACGGGAAGCATCGTGATCGCTCCACACCCACCTCGTCCCCGCCCGCTGCCAAGGCGGCTCCATCCTCCTCCGTGGCCTGCACCATCCGGGCAAGAGGGAGTAGCCCGGCATCCCGCAGCCTACAAACAAAGTGAAGGTCAACACGAACGTTCCTACCAGAACACAAAAACACCGGTGTAGTGCAAACTGGCGGTCCAACGGGTCGAGTCCCGTGCCACGCGAGGTGTGTGTGTCCGAACCACTCCCAACTTAGCCTGCTCGTCCGTACTCCCCGGTGCCGGCACACGACGGGAAGCGCGGTGCACGCGATCCACGTAATCGTCCAATAGCGGTATGCGCCAATCAGTCACGACCATCACGAGCCATACCTACAAAAAGAGTTCAAGTTACCTACAACATAAACGCGTCGTAACCACTGCAGTTAACCATTTTCTACAATAATACATTAAAAATACTATACAAAATTTTGCCAGTAAATTTTGTTCTTCTAAATTTCTACACTAAATTTTGTATACTAATATATGAAAAAAAACTCAAATTTCCATACTAAATTTTCTACTTCTACAATTTTATATACTACAAATATTGCATACTAAAAAATGTATATACTACAAATAGTAAAATTTCTATACTAAAAATTGTACTCAAATATCCATACTAAATTTTCTATATCTACAATATTTACTACCACTAACATTTCATACAAAATTACGTTAACTAAATTTTCTATACTAAAAATGTGTACTACAAAATTTCTATACCAAAATTTCCACACTAAAATTTCTACACTACATTTTCTACACTACATTTTCTACACTACATTTTCTACACTAAAATTTGTACACTACATTTTCTACACTACATTTTCTACACTAAATTTTCTAAACTAAAATTTCTACACTACATTTTCTACACTAAATTTTCTACATCTATAGTTTTTGCTAACACTAATAAATATAACATACAAAAAATTACCTACTAAAATTTTCCTCTTTCTCTTCTTCCTCTCTTCTTCTCCTCTCTCGCGTTTCTTCTCCTCTGCTTCCTCGCTTCCTCTCGTGCTCGGTCTCGGTGAGAACGGCCGAGCGCGGCGCGCTTTTTAACCCCGCACCCAATCGCCATACGGTTGGGCGACTGGATTGTAGTCGCCCAACGGTGGGGCGACTGGAGTCTAGTCGCCCAACGATGGGGCAACTGCAATAAATCACCCAACGGTTGTGTAGGATCGGAAACGGCAACAGAGGGGGGGTGAATGGTGCCTTTAAATCCTCCCTGAGTATCCACACGTTCTTCCTTTCCGATAGCTATACAAGCTATGAAAAAGAATATGAATGCTCTCTGAAAAGCAAGCTAAACTGACAAAATTCTTTTCTGAAAAGGCAATAAGAAATAGACAAGTGCTCAGATTCACTAGACAAGGCTTAATAGAGAACAGCCTGCTGACTAAACAACACAACAATCCATGCCCAAAATCAGAGAAACCTGCTACTAGAAGCAGGTCTTACCGAAGACCAAAAAGGGGAACAAGAACTGAACATGGGACTAGACAACTGAAACAGCAAGGCAGAGAAAGAAGCAGTTCAGACGGCAACAGCATACCCTAGAGAGGAAGCCGAACTAACTGCACTACTACCCCTGGTCAGACTGATACAAGCAAAGCTGTTGAACTGCTGAGTTAAATCTGGTTTGACCGTGAATCTGTAGGCAGAGGCGAGCACAAGACAGCACACAAAAAGAACTGGAGCTACTGTAGAGTTTCGGCTGAAAACAGAACAGGCACAGTAGAGAAGTCACTGACAGTGAAATGAAATTGATGACTGAAATCTGCACTGCACAGTCTGAAATTGGTTTGGTCGGTGAAGATAAAATAGAGAACAAAAGACCAACAAATATCTCACTAGAAGTTCTGCACTGAAATGCCGAATAGAGGAGGAAACTCTGAAATGGACAGACGCTCTGAAGTTTCTGCCGAAAAAACAACTGCAGCAATTGTAACTCTGAAGTTTGAACAGCATCTGACAATAGAATCACAAAAGGAAAGACTGAACACAAACACATCTGACCGAAGATGCAGACTGAAAGAAACACAGGGCATTCATTCAGGACAAAAGAGATCAACCAACCTGAAGGAAAGCAGTGGGCATAGCAAATGAAAGTAAATGAACAGAAACTACTTTTCAGTTGGAAACCGAAAGCGCAGAGGCAGACTTAACCAGAGATACTTTTCTGAAATCCAACAGAAAGAAAAAGAAAAGGAAAAGCAAAACAGAAACAACAGCAGTCAGGCGGCAAAAGAAGGGAGAAGGCGCTGAAACCAGTTGGAACAGTAAATACTAGCCGAAACCAAGAAACACAGAGGGAAAGATCAACTCCTTGTTGCTCTTCTCTGGTTAAAGGGACAACACTTCAATCTAAATCACTGCTCGACCTTAGAGTCAAGAAGATACAACCAAAAGAGCAAGGAATCAGAACCTGAACTAAAAACTGAAATCGAACAGAGAATGAGACTGACATCAGAAGGCTTGCTGTTCTTGACTCTTTTGAACATAAGATTCTTGATCACTCCAGGGAAGGGACTTAAGATCAAGAGAACACAAGCCAAATCTCTTCTTAACAAGAAAATCAAGAAAAGCTTGAATCCTCTGCCTTCAAACCCTAGAAACAGAGGAAGTCAGTAGTGCCACCAATTCCTTGACCAGAAAAATATTTCTTGAGAATCTTGCTCTCGGGAAAACTAACCAAGGGGCTTTGAGTCGATTCCCAGTTCAGAGCAAAAAATTTTGCTGCTACTCAAAACAACACTCCATTCAACTCAAGAGAGATAGAGAAGAGTAGAGAACAGAGTAGAAAGGGCAAACAAAGAACACAGGGAGAAATTGACGCATAATCACAGAAATGAGAAAGTGTGAAACCAATTCATCTCAGACCAAGGATTTCTCGTAAAAGACAGAGACATGGATGCTTACAGAGGTCTGATCTTACAGCCTACTCTCACATCATTCCCATACGCATGTACAAGGGAAAAACATACTGCTGCCTACTCTCAGCTGCTACACACATGCAGGGAGATAGAAAGCAAGAACTCACGCAGGATGGAAAGAACAGCTGCTACCCATCTCCTTGCACTCTCTCAATAACTCCAAACAAAAAGAAGGCACAAAGCAAACACACACTCTCTCACAACAAAGTAAAGAAGCACACACACATGGAGAGAAAATAAAACCCTAACTCTCTCCCAAAGCCATTGAATGGGTTCAAAGAACAAGAACGAAGAACGGAAAAATTTCAGATTTCATTCCAATCAAAAACTACAAAGGAGTCCTCATACACGTTGACATTAGAACAAGAGGAATGATTACAAGACTCTCAATCCATCCTCTCCCTCTCAATCCTCAAAAACACCAAGAGCCTCACATGCTTCTTGGGAGGAACACACACAAAATGGAGAGCAAATGCACAAAACCCTCAAAGGGTATGCAGCCCCAACACCTATTTATAGCACTTGGCTAACGGGTCTCCAACCCGTTACGCGCCGCTAAACCCTAACGGAGTCGTCTCCGCTTGTGCACCTCGCGAAATTACCGATTCGCCTCCCGCGCCTTCCGGAAGCTTCCGCGCTCCTTGTCGTTCACGCATGACCGCACCTAACCCGACCGACTGGACCTCCGACTCCTCCTGAGTCTAGTCCGGCCTGCTCGCCGCACACGACCGCAATCGGTATCCGACCGTCTCAACCTCGACTCCTCCTTGAGTCTAGTCCCGATCCATTCGCCGTTGCGGTTGTGTCCACCTCCCAGAGCTCGACCCGGTTCCTCATCTCCCGACTCGCAACCACCTCGGCAGACCTCGATCATCTTTGGCATCTCCGACCGTCTGGACCTCAACACCTCATGTGTCTAGTCCCGGTCCTCCCACGCCTCACCATGACCTAGCTCAAGTCCCGCAACCACACGCAAAGCAAACCGTCACATAGCACCGCATCAAACAAAGATAATCATCATTAACCACAATGAAAAGTGCTCACGCATGAAATACCTAAATCGACCGATCGAGAAAGAAAACAAACGTCCTAAGCACTCCCGACCGCAATCGACCAGTCCGACCGAAGCCGTTTGCACTGCGCAACGACATGGTCCAAACCAACCAACTCAAACTCGACTTCCCTAAGCATGGTCTCTCAGGTTGGCAGATTCACTGCATGTCGCCGCTGAGTTAGGCGACTGGAGACTATTTTTCCATGGGTATATTTCTGTATTTTCGAATAAAAAATGGATTATCCGTACAAAAAATTCTATTGTTATGTATCTAGGTTGTTTCTGTTACTGCTGAAAGCATCAGGCATGAAGTGGCCATAGGCCCGGTTCTTTTCAGCTTCTAAAAGTTGTTTTTCGGCTTTCTACAGTAACTAGCTTTTAAACGGAGTATTTTTTTAAGATAAGGTCTACTAGTTAATTGTAATACATACTGTACCAACTTCATTTATATCGGCAAAAACCACACGTGAGTTTTTGTTACTCTGTAATCTCTCGCACGAACAACCCAAAATCCACAAGCCGCAGCCAAAAGCCACAAGCCGCAGCCAAAAAGAACAGGCACATAGTAGTTGTCCTAACATGCTTCTGCCTTTCAGTCCAAGATTATAATGGTTGTTTACTAAAGATACTTTTGCAACATATTTTCTGTAATTGCAAGGTCACAATGTTGTTCCAATGTCTAATTGTCACAAACAGATCTAGCAATTATTGTTGTTGTTTGAAAGGAGCTGTCTGTGGATTGGCGAAAACATAGGTAGAAATTTCCTTCGAAATACTTTATTAAGTTACTTATGAATCATTCAACTTTCTCACAGATAAGGATCCCATTTCATTATGTTTCAGATCTCTTTATGCTTAACAAAAATTAGCGGAGCAAAAATAGAATAGCATTGTAGCCTTTTTTTTTGCAAAAAAATAATGATTCAACTAGAGTTTTCTCATCTGTATAAGGTGCCAAAACTGTGAACATCTAAACATGGAGGAGGCTATTGGCCAAGAACATCATAATTGTATACTTGGATTGCTGATCATCTTTAGGCAACATTTGAGAAAAAATGTGCAATTGAAAGGGAAGACTTGTGTTGTTTTCAAGATGTTGCACTCTCAGTCATCAATTCACGAACACAACTTCACTATCCCCATTTCTGATTACCAGTAACTGAATGCAAAGCTCAATGTAATATGTATTTCATTTTGCATTACCTCTGTATTAACTGTAGCCTTGCGCCTTTATGGTTCGGCACCAGACCTTTTATATCTGTGTGGGTTTGAAGCGGGCAAATTTCACATTTGCTGCGTGTGAACCATGATTCCTGAACCATTTTATGTCCTATTTATTCACAAGCTTCGCTGCTTTATCTTCGACAGATGACTATTCTCATAACCGGCGCAGCGTAGTGCGCATGTCCACCTAATATCACTTACACCCACTCTATTTCACCTAATGTCTTTTCTCTAGAATTGAAACACGCAACAGTTGGGTGTTATGTACATTGGATTACTATAGAAATTGAAAATGCAGGAATTGCACTGGAGAGGTGTTTGAATGCACTATATGAATTTTGAAGGGAAATGTTTCTTAGTCAGAGATGGAAAGGGAGGGGGAGAGAGAGAGCTTGCACCGGAATTTTCAAAGGAATTTTAACATGAGTTTTGAGATTATGATTGGAATCCTCAGAAATATGGAGGAAAGGGATGTTTCTCATGGGAATTTGTAAGAATTTTCCTACAATCCAAAGGGTATCATAGGAAAAATTCCTATAGAATTCTAATCCTACAAATTCACTAAAAAATCCTTTCTTCCAAACAAGCCCTACATGGTCGTCGTCCTGCATTCCTGACAAACAAATTGGCGACGTTTCTATACTTGTGCTAGCCATCCTCATCCATCAGTTAACCAACAAAATTATTAGATTAGCAACACAAATAGTTTGATCGCGAAGATTTTAAACATTACAACATTCGTACTGTTGAGATAAATTCAGTAGACATTCGTCGTAAATACTGGTACAAGCAATGGATCTTGGCACCTACATCGACACACGGTCCATTTGGGGCATGTTCTTTTTGGCTGCAGCTTACGGCTTTTGGCTGAAATTTTTGAATTATAGCTGTTTACGGTACAGATTACGGAGAGATCGATACTGTTAGAATGTGGCCCATTTTATGACCCACTTCCTTAATTCTAAAGCATGCTTTGTTTAGTACTATATTGCTAAGGAAAGGAGAGGAAGACCAATTTATAAGGTGGAGTCCTTTCCACTCCTTGAATATGGATAGAGATGGTATGTGGAGGGTTCTGTCTAGTCACACACACGCGCACGCACGCGCGCGCGCGTATACGCGTATTTTCGCGTGAAAATCGTGTGACTTGTGACGTGACGTGGCGCGCCACTTGGCAAACCAAGTCCATCTCTATTTTTGCTGAACTCTGCACCACTCTCTCTATCTCCTTGTTTGAATGCGATTCAAACATTTGAATTTGAGGCTTTATTGGGGTTTTGATGACAGACAGTTACCAGTGGATAAATGACTGGTTGAATGTGTCAGTTACAAGTGGGTAATGGCTGGTTTAATCATGTCAGTTATCAGTCTGTCTATTTATATGCCTGGAGACGTCCAGAGTATGTGCGAGAAACCCACGGCCTCCATTTCCTTCTTCTCTGTGTTTCTGTGCTCGAGTACTGTGCCGTCTGAACCTCGTCGACCTTTCTTCCCGGCGTGCACCTGGAAGGAGGGAGAGCGGGTATCTCCGAACCGTTGCCGCAGAGAGTACCTGCACGGGGCGGCAATAAGGTTTCTGGGCAGCGCATCTGCGCGACCGCCACCGCACCGCGACATTTACGCTCGCCTTTGTGTCAAGCCTCGCGCGCTTCTGCTCATCTTCGTTAACAAGTAAGTCGTTCGTGCGCATTGGTCGACTTAGTTACTATATTGTTATTGAGTATATTCAAGTATGATGAATAGCTTTATTAATTGTGAGTTTTGCATCATTAGTTTATTGTATTTGTCTCCTACTAAAACTTGGAATTAAAATATTACCCACATATCCAACAATCCAGAAACCTTATTGTGAATTTTGTTGCAATACAGAAATGGCTAATGCTTCTAATGCGATGAAACCTGAGAGGCTTTCTGGTCAGAACTTTCGTAGATGGCAGACTAGAGCCAAGTTTTGGCTCATGTCTTTGGGGGCGTGGTGGGTTATCCACCGCAGATCCATTTACGATTGAGCGCACCATGCGGTTTGATAATGCGAACAATCACGCTCTTGGCGCATTCTCGACTGCTCGGATCGACTCTATGATGTGTACATGGACTTCAAGTCCGCCACAAAGTTGTGGGATGCACTAGAGAACAAATATGCAGAGGCAGAGGCATGTCGCTGGCTCTACATATGTGAGCAATTTTTTGACTTTAGCATGGATGAGGGTAAGTCCGTAGTTGGACAAGCTCATGATCTCCAACTACTAGTCGGTGAGATTGCGCACTTAGGCTGTGCGTTGCCTCCAAAGTTTGTAGTCTGCGGGCATCGTTGCTAAACTCCCCGCCTCTTAGCGGATTTTGCTACTAGCTTAAAACATAAGAGGAAGAGATTTGCTTGAGGATCTCATTGCGACCCTCGATGTGGAAGAAAAGCAAGAGCAAAAGATGCACCTAGCGCATCTGCCCAGAACAATGCAAACATCATACAGAAAAGGACTGTTGCTAAGAAATACAAATCCAACAAACCGAACAAGACGACTAGCTTTAAGAAGAAAACCGAGAAAAGGATTTGAAGGACATCACACGCTTTGTGTGCGGAAAAGACGGTCATATGGCAAAGGACCGCCGCTTCCGCAAGATCAGAGATGGTGAACAGCCAAAGAAGAAGGTTGTTAACGTGATCATAGGCGAGGCCTCGACTTCAGGAGGGTATGGTAATCCACCTGTTGTCTTTTTAGCATGTCAATCTACTAAGTGGTGGATTGATACTGGTGCTAATGTTCACGTATGTTCTGATATTTCCTTGTTTTCTTCTTATCAGGCAGCAGGGACTTCCTCCATCCTAATGGGAAACGGATCGCATGCTTCTGTTCTTGGTGTTGGCACGGTGGATCTGAAGTTTACTTCAGGGAAGACTGTCCACTTGAAGAACGTGCAGCATGTTCCTACAATAAAGAAGAACCTCGCTAGTGGTTCTCTCCTATGCAGGATGGCTATAAGCTAGTTTTTGAGTCAAATAAAATTGTAATGTCTAAGTTCGAAAAGTTTGTTGGTAAAGGCTATGAGAGCGGAGGCTTGTTCCGCCTAAGTATTTTAGAGTCTTGCTTAATCTGAATATTGCAACTGGTTTAAATAAATATGAGGCAAATATTTGGCATTCTCGTTTCTGTCACATTGGCTTTGATAGTATTACTAGAATGTCCAGATTAGATTTAATTCCAAAATGTGAAATTGTCAAAGGATCGAAGTGCCAGTCTTGTGTGCGAGCAAAGCAACCTCGAAAACCCTTTAAGGGATTAGAGGATGAAAAGAACATGGCACCTTTAGATCTTATTCATTCAGATTTGTGTGAAATGAATGGATTATTGACAAAAGGAGGCAAAAGATATTTTCTAACTTTTATTGATGATGCAACACGCTACTGCTATGTGTATTTACTGAAAACTAAGGATGAAGCTTTAAACTACTTTAAAATTTATAAGGCCGAGGTTGAGAATCAACTAGAAAAGAAAATAAAAAGATTAAGGTCTGATCGTGGAGGAGAGTATATCTCTCATGAATTCTCCCAATTATGTTCTGAGCATGGAATAGTCTATGAATTTACACCACCATATTCGTCCCAATCAAACGGGGTAGCAGAGAGGAAAAATCGGACGCTAACAGATTTGGTTAATGCCATGTTAGAGAGTGCCTCAGATGCCTAAGGCGTGGTGGGGAAGCTATTTTAACAAAGAACTTTGTCCTAAACAGAGTAATCACTAAAAGAGTGAGATTACTCCGTATGAGGGATGGAAAGGGAGAAAACCCAATGTTAATTTTCTGCGAACTTGGGGGTGTTTGGCAAAAGTCAATATACCTTTGCAGAAAAACAGAAAACTTGGACCAAAAACAGTCGATTGTAATTTTCTAGGATATGCTCATAATAGCACGGCCTATAAATTTTTAGTAGTTAAATCAGAAACTCCTGAGATTATTGCTAATACAATAATGGAGTCTAGAGATGCTTCATTCTTTGAGAATATCTTTCCTATGAGAACAAAGAAAAGACTTCACGAGCAGAGAATGTTCAATCGATAATATTGAAAGTGTGAATAATCAAACTTTTGAACTTCCCACCATTTCTGAACCAATATGTGATATCGGTGAGGAAGATAACAATCTAGTCGCAAGCTCCTCGCGGAGTAAGAGACAAAGGGTTGAGAAACCATTGGTGATGGCTTTATTGTATACCTCGTGGATGATGTGCCAAAGACTCTTTACGAGGCTCATGCATCTTCCGATCTTGAGTATTGGAAAGAGGCGATCCAGTAGCGAGATGGACTCTATCATGGCTAATGGGACTTGGGAGATCACAGATCGTCCTATCGGGTGTAAACCTGTAGGATGTAAGTGGGTCTTTAAAAGAAACTAAGGTCCGATGGAACTATTGAGAAATACAAGGCAAGACTTGTGGCCAAGGGTTACACCCAGAAAGAGGGAGAAGATTTCTTTGATACCTATTCTCCTGTCGCTAGACTAACTACCATCAGAGTGCTCCTTGCATTAGCATCTTTCTATGGTCTACATGTTCATCAAATGGATGTGAAGACAGCTTTTCTTAATGGAGAGTTGGAGGAAGAGATCTATATGGATCAACCCGATGGTTTTGTGATTTCGGACGAAAATAAGGTATGTAGATTATTG
This sequence comes from Bonia amplexicaulis, assembly GCA_036346245.1. NCBI lineage: Eukaryota > Viridiplantae > Streptophyta > Magnoliopsida > Poales > Poaceae > Bonia > Bonia amplexicaulis. Next base: position 24,582,027 of record CM070736.1, read on the forward strand.
AAATCTTTGTATGGCCTAAAACAAGCACCTAAACAATGGCACGAGAAGTTTGACAAAACTTTAACATCCACCGGCTTTGTTGTGAATGAAGCTGATAAATGTGTGTATTATCGTTATGGTGGGGGTCAAGGAGTTACCTTATGTCTGTATGTAGATGACATATTTATTTTTTTTCAAACACTGCCGTAATTGACGAGGTCAAATCTTTCTTATCTCGGTGTTTTGATATGAAAGACTTGGGAGAGGTAGATGTTATTCTGAATATTAAATTGATCAAAAGCAAGGATGAGATCACTTTGAATCAATCCCATTATGCTGAGAAAATATTGAGCCAGTTCGGCTTTGAAAATTGTAAAGTTTCTCCAACACCCTATGATACGAGCATTAAGCTTCGAAAGAACCATGGGTTAGGAAAAGATCAATTAAGATATTCACAAATTATTGGTTCACTAAAGTATTTAGCTGGTGCCACAAGACCTGACATTTCATTTGCTGTGAGCAAATTAAGTCGGTTTACTTCTAACCCAGGAGATGATCACTAGGAGGCACTTCAAAGAGTATTGCGCTACTTGAGAGGCACAACATCCTTTGGAATACATTATACTGGACATCCTTCTGTTTTAGAAGGATACAGTGACTCTAATTGGATCTCTGATGCGGATGAGATCAAAGCTACAAGTGGTTATGTATTCACTTTAGCCGGTGCTGCAGCTTTCATGGAGGTCTTGCAAGCACCATATTGACGAGGTCAACCATGGAAGCGTAACTTGTAGCACTTGACACGACCACGCTTGAGGTGAATGGTCGAGAGAGCTTCTCATCGACTTGCCATTGGTTGAGAAACCAATACCGCAATCTCGATGTACCGTGATAATCAAACAAGTTGGCCAAAATCACAAGTACAAAGGATAATATGAAGTCCTCTAGACATGTGAAGCGTAGGCTTAAATCTGTCTGAAAATTGAGAAACTCCGGAGTGATTACTATGAATTATATTTACATTGAGAAAAATCTGGCAGACCCTTTTACAAAGAGGTTAGCACGGAAAGCGATTTCCGTTGCATCTATGGACATGGGAATGAGGCCCATTTCAGTTACATCACAATGGTAACCCATACCTTCTTGATCGGAGATCCCGTGACATAGGCAATGGGAAAACAAATTGATGTTGTAACAAGAGAGTACATATTTATTGTACCCATGTCCTAATAAACAATGTACTTTCATTGCTTGGAAGGTTGGCATAAAGCCTTAATGTATTCATTGTCCAAATGAGGAAAAGGTATTAGCCTGCAGGATACCTAGAAAGAATACACCTACTTGAGCTTAACTGTGTGGTCGCAGTTCATGAGAACAGGGCATTCTCTAGAAATCTCATGAGAAGATAAGGGAGCATGACCATATAACGCTTCATTTAGACGTGGTTCGTTGGCATCCTAGTACTAGTTGGGATTTCAAGTGAAATCTGATCACGAAAAAGCTGTGAATTCAAGGCATAGTCCATTCATCAGCTGTGAGAAGATGAATCTTGTCATTCTAGGTGTAAGTTCAACCCGTGACGGGACTTACACTAAAACACTAGTATATTAACAAGATTTCAAAGACAATATCTTTATCATCTGCTTACTTCTTTCTTTGGAATTGGTGGGGGATTGTTAGAATGTGGCCCATTTTATTGCTCACTTCCTTAATTCCAAAGCATGCTTTGTTTAGTACCATATTGCTAAGGAAAGGAGAGGAAGACCAATTTATAAGGTGGAGTCCTTTCCACTCCTTGAATATGGATAGAGATGGTATGTGGAGGGTTCTGTCTAGTCACACACACGCCAAGCACGCCGCGCTGCCAGATATCGCCAGATTTTCGCATGAAAATTGCGTGACTTGTGACTTGTGACGCGATCGCGTGCGTGACGTGGCGCGCCACTTGGCGCACCAAGTCCATCTCTATTTTTTGAACTCGCACCACTCTCTATCTCCTTGTTTGAATGCGATTCAAACGCTTGAATTTGAGGCTTTATTGGGGTTTTGATGATGATGCTACCGGTGGATAAATGACTGGTTGAATGTGTCAGTTACAAGTGGGTAATGGCTGGTTTAATCATGTCAGTTATCAGTCTGTCTATTTATATGCCCGAGACGCCCGTAGTATGTGCGAAAACCCACGGCCTCCATTTCCTTCTTCTCGTGTTTACGTGCTCGAGCATCGTGCCGCCGAACCTCGTCGACCTTTCTTCCGGCTGCACCGGAAGGAGGGAGAGCGGTATCTCCGAACCGCTGCCGCAGAGAGTACCGCACGGGCGGCAATAAGGTTTCGGGCAGCGATCTGCGACCGCCACCGCACCGTGACATCTACGCTCGCACTACGTCAAGCCTGCGCGGCTTCCTGCTCATCTTCGTTAACAAGTAAGTCGTTCGTGCATCGGTCGACTTAGTTACTATATTGTTATTGAGTATATTCAAGTATGATGAATAGCTGCTTTATTAATTGTGAGTTTTGCATCATTAGTTTATAGTATTTGTCTCCTCTAAAACTTGGAATTAAAATATTGCCCACATATCCAACAGATACTTATTTGCGATTTTAGCTGATACGGATGTTAAACTTTTAACGTGTACTACATTTAACTTGTAGACTCCGTCTTGAGAAAATACTCTGTTTAAAAGATAGGTATTGTAGCGGTTGCGAAAACCGACCGACTGAAGGGCTGCCGAACAGGGCCTTGTTCTTCTACCAGTGCGGTTCGGAAAATCCTCCTCCGCGGATGGAATTTCATAGCCTTTGGTGAATACCGCTGCCACCTCTGGAGTGTGGACCCGTTGCTGCACCGTCACCGTCACTGCCTCACTGGTGCGCACTGCGGCCCGTGCGTTTCTCCTCCCGTGTACAGTACTTTTTTTGGGCAGCAAAACGTGGGGCGGCAGGCTCGGTGGCTGGGTGCGGACGTGCAGCACCAGCAGTCCGCGCCGCGCGGTCACGGACGGCCTCGATGGTCGAATCCGGAGCTGAGATCTCGCGCGCGGTACTTTTAGTTCTGTTCTCCTCGTAATGCCGCACGGCTGCACTGCACGAGGAGGGGAACGGACGGTGCCTGGCCGGGGCGCTTTGACCGGCTGCCGGGCTGTTGGCGTTGGCTCCACGAGGGGGTGGACCGTCGTCGTCTGAGTTCGCTGTCACTTGGGGGCGAGGATTCCGACGCGATCTCCCGGATCCGCTCCTGTCGGGGTAAAGGACCGAGGTGCGAGGTTTTCATCGACTTTTTGCACATGCAGCGTATTTTGAATGGGTATTTATAAAATAGTCATAGTTGCACATGCAGCATATTTTGAATTGATATTTATAAAAATAGTTGTAGTTATGTAAAATTTAAAGATATAGTATTTTTATCGTTCGATGATCGTGCAGCAGTATTGGAGAGCGACATGTGGCCTTTGCCGCATGGCCACTATGCAGCAACGCGAGGCACGTATGGCCACCGTGCGATAGAGGGCTGTCGCGCGGTCACTGTGCATGACGTCCACCAGGCTTGAGATGATTGGGTAGGGTAATTAATCGTAATTAGTGAGTTCATTTAAGTGTACTACTTATTCAATTTTTTATATATAACAAATAAGCTTTAAAAATTATGAAATTTTATGTGGAGCCTTTCAACGCAGCATACTTAAACTTGTAATTTTTTCATAATTTTATCCATCATGAATTTCACTCCAAAATGTGTTGAATTTTGTTGTTTGTAGAAATTGCTACATATAGTAAACGAGCTCCAAAAAATTTTGTGAAGCCTCCGGACATAGTCGATCTAATTGTGCAATTTTTTTGGAAATTTTATCTACTCTAATTTGACATGTTAATTTATATTAATTTAATCATAATTAGCGACATGTGGTCCACATTTAATTCGTCTTTTATTTCTAGGCCGCACGGCCACCGTGCGGTGGCCATCTTTTTCAATGCCTGACCTCCCTCCTCCATACATATGTTGCCCCCTCACTACTATCCCCCTTGTCCCCTCCCTCCTTCGCACATATGTCCGCTCGTCCATGCCGCCCCCTCCCTCCTTCGCACATATGTTGGCTCATCCATGCCGTCCCCCATTGCCCCTCCCTCATCCACACATATGTCACTCTATGCATATTGTTCCCTCGGCCATGGTGCTGCCCGTCGACAATGAGTCTATAATTCCCAGTGGCAACGTATCGTGTTCCCTTTTCACTCGGCTATAAATAATGAGCTCTTGCAGTGGTTTGCTAAATCCGAGTCCGAACCAAGTAACGATGGTCGGAACATCGTCCATGAGAGGATGATGGAGAGTTTGTCAGCCTCCTACGATAGATCATGCAGTACCTAGGATACCGCAATCCGCCCATTTTCAAGGGCAGAAGGACGCGGATCTTGGACTGAGACTCATGGGCCATGGAAGTATTCTTGTATGTGCAGGACAGGGAATTCCAGTACCACACCTTCCCGATCGAGCACCCTTGGATGCACTGCTCTAACGCCATCCAGAACGTGGCGTGCTTGGCTGTAGCTCACTTGTGTCTGTTGCTCAAGGAGAAGCTGTGACAGTCTTCTTTCTCCTTCTTCCCATGCCTCTGTGAAGGGGAGCGTTTCACAGAACACCCAAACATCAGGGTGGACGACCCCTGGTTGTTGTACCAGGTCCAGTTGACTCACACAATGGCGGTCACCTACGCCAATGCCCCGTAGAGATTGCACAACTACGGATGCTTCTGACCTCTAGCTATGAGCATTTAGACGTCCTTCGCACCTAGCTCACCCGCTATGAGGCCACCCTCCAAGTGGTCGAGCATGAGAGGATTACCGCTGAGGCAGAGCTCAAGCGCCTTCGGTCTTCGGCTGCCTACACCTGTCCTCGCCAGTGCCAGCACCAGCACCTACTGTCGCCCCTAGTGGCGCTGCACTGACCCGACCCAAGGGGCCTCGCAGCAGGCTCATGTCACGCAAGAGCGTGCACCGCCAGAGTCCACCGCCCGACATCGATGTAGAGGATCCGGCACAAGATGCAGTCTCTCTCGCTCCCGCTCCTACTCTCGGTCGCCCAGCTATAGCCTAAGTCACTTCCGATCTCGCTCTCACTCCCGGTCCCCTAGCTTCAGTCAGAGCTGTTCCCTCTCCCGCTCTCTGAGGAACTGTACTAATTGTGGTAGGAGTCACCCCATGGAGGACTAGTCATTTGTAGTTAGGTTAGTCAGCAGTGCTTTGCTAAATAGTCTTTTGGGTTGCAAGCACTTTCTCTCTCTAGTTGTACCCCTTTTGTACCCCGAACTCTTAGATGTTGTGTATCTGATGTCATGACTTGACAAAGTCTATATGCCATGTCTAAAGTCATGTAATGTCTAACCACTTTTGTAATGAAATTATCTTAAGCTTTTATGCTTGTAACACCCTGGGACCCACATTACCCTGGGATGCTACTAAAACCACTCTACAACTAGCCAATTTACAAAATAACATAAACTGGCAACAATACTAAAAAAGATAGTATAAGCGGAAGCATAAATAACTAAGCAATAACAGGATAGTGATAGCAATTCAACATTCAAAACATCCTCCAACATTTTAATCTAAAACATAATTCACAAATTTAACATTATTAAGATAATGTAAACAAAACTATGCAAAGGTCTAGAATCCTTTCAACTTTATTACAGCATAAAAATATGATTCACGTGCATCAGTGTGGTGTCGCTCTACCATTCCCATGTATGCTCAAAGTCCAAATTGATTTGAGGGGAAACAAGAGTGAGATAAAATCTCAGTAAGCAAACTGTTTAACATGCTATTCAAACTACAAACAATTATACATCATCATTTATAATTCCATATAACCACAACTACCACAAACTTCCATGAATCATACCTCTTCAATTTCAGATTTAATTGGCATATGAATGCAGTCATTTTATCCACAATTAAATGCAAATGAAACATTTAATCTTCCACAATTAACAATGTTTATATCATCAACCTCAAATCAGCATCAATGACGGTAAAGCATTAACAAATAATTCTTGTTTGACTACTTTAAAACCTCAACCACTATCACCACCAAAAACAATAAAACATATGTATGTTGTACTTCAATACTTTATTATTTCTCACATCCACAATTGCTATCAACATTTAATACAAGAGGAAAGAATCTCATGCCACAATTACAACCCTTACCGTACACAAGGGACGAACCCCATTCCACGACCACATCCACATATCTCATACCGCAAATAGCTCACATGAGCTAATTCTACATTACAACTATGAAGTTGAATATTCCACATTACAACTATGAGTTGAATATATCACAAAATAACTTCACCATAATATATTGCATATGTATGTAAATGATCTTTTCAAAATGCAATGTATATGAATGATTTCATGCTATGCTCCACATCACTCTTTCCACGCGGGTAGGAGGTGCATCGTATTACGACAATATACGATGCTCCCAGCGGGATAAGAGGTGTATCGTATTACGGCAATATACGATGCTGTACCGATACGGTCGTGGCTAGGTGCGGCAACATCCACATATGCAAATGACATGATATGATATGAATGATATGATAATCAATAATCAGATTAATCCATCCTCAAAGAAGCATTATCATGCTCACAACATATTCATATCCACAAGTTTACCATATGTTTATTTTCATATTCCACATTTGCACATTAAGCAAAAATTTCACATGACTACTAGCAGTTTATCAACATATCAATTGATCAATACTTGCTATCATCACCACATTTAAAGTATCATGCAATCATGGCATAATGTAACAAATTACGATAATAATGTAAATTGCAAGTAGAAGGAATAACGAGTTAAACGGTAGCAACCACCGCTACGTTTACTTGCCTCAACCGACGAAGCGAAGCAAATCAAGAGCGCTCAGGGACAAGACCACATGTCCAAAAGGCATCTCTCAGCACAAAGCCACAACATACAAACACGACTAAAAAATTAAAGACGTCGCTAGAACCCCGAACCGCACAAACTCCTCTCCGCTCAACAATTCAGCAAATTACCCTCTGCAGCAGCGCTGCTTAACATTTTCGTATCTTTAAAAATATTGATCCAATACAGAAAATGATACCTCCCTGGATTCATCACTTAAAAGCCTACATTTTCATGTAGAACATATATTTTTATTTTGATCACAGCTAGGTGTAATTTAATGCCCAAAACAGAGGAAGATCTCTGTTCTGGCAGACTGGACAGCAGCATTCAATTGCGTCCCAACAACAGTACAGGGGTCTAAAAATTCTGAATTTTCTACAAAATCTATATTACCAGATTATCTACAACTTTCTCAATTACGTCCATGATCATAAAAATCATTTACTACTTCAAATTCACAATTTAATGTCGGTCTATACCAATCTGCTCATCTGACAAACAACAGTTTTCCGACCCTGTAACTCCCAGATCCCAGGGCCAAAATTCCGCAAAAAAATACAAAAGACGCGTCTGGAAGTCCTCTACAACTTTTCTTTTGGGAGGGTCCGCAGGAAAAATCATTTACTAGGTCAAAACCTCGCGAATAGACGCGTTGCGAATCAATCTACATGCAGACAGCAGGTAATCTCTAATCGGGCAATTACTCTATTAATTCCTTCAAATTCCGTGCCAATAACCCTAATTACTCCATCAAAAAGAGGGTTTGGGATTAAGAAAAATTACCTGAGGATCCCTTGGGGATCACCCCTCTTCTTTCCTCCTCTTCTTCTCCTCCTTCTCTTCTTCTTCCTTCTCTTCCCTTTCTTCTTCCTTCTCTTTCTCCTTTGCTCCAATGGATGGCAGCATGTGGGGGGTGATGGAGGGGGAGGCTACGCCCAAGGGTGGAAAAATGGGAGAGGAGGGGTTTATAAAGGGGGTGCTAGGGTTTGGGAGGGGGTACAGGCCCCCTGTTGGGCTGGCTGGCCCAAAGCGGCTGGCCCACCCCTCCGGATAGCCTAAAACATCCAAATTAATTGTTTTAATTTTTTTTTATTTTGTACAATTCTGTAATTTAATTTTCACCTCCCGTGATTTACCAAAAATCGGGAATCTTCGTAATTATTTTAGGAACCTACGCCGAATCGACGATCAGGATATTACAATGCTTTTTACTGCATTGCTTCTCTTGTTTACTTAGTTTTTTTGCAGACCGACGTGACCCAATGAGACAGCTTTGCAGACAGACGTGACCCACGAGGTGCTTTACATACCAACATTACCCAACGAGGCAGCTTTGCAGCGATGTGACCCAACGAGGCAACTTTGCAGACCGGTGTGACCCAACGAGATAGTTTTGCAGACCAACGTGACCTAACAAGCAGCTTTGCAACGACGTGATGCATGCTGCAACAGGATTCCTCCTTAGGGCCGCTGCGTCATGGATGTGAATTTGTATGAACCCAATTGGACTTCTGTTGCATTCGTCATGCTGGCTCCGTATATAAATACTACCCCTTATGTGGTTAAACAAAGAGGTCAAGGAGGTTCCTCTGGATCCAGTAGAATCTTTGAAGACTGTTCACATCGGGGTTACTTCCGACCCCGCATAGGAAGATGCCCTCGTCACTTTCCTCTGGGCAAACACAAATGTGTTCGCGTGGCAGCTGTCCAACATGCCCAGGGTCCCCAGGGAGATGATCGAGCATAGGCTAGATCTACAGCCTGATAAGAGGTATCTTACGAGTCCTGCTATCCTGGTTTCTCCGAAACCAGGTGAGACACTTTTAGTATATCTATTTGCCACGCCACAAGTAGTAAGTGTTGTACTGGTTGCAGAGCGTGAGGGCGTGCAATGACCAGAATACTATGTAAGCGAATCTTACATGGGCCTAAGGAGCGCTACCCTCAGGTCTAAAAACTCTTATATGCCATACTCATGTGTTCGAGGAAGCTAAGGCATTATTTTCAGGCACACAAAATTATTATGCAGTGCGAGTTTCCCTTAGAAGAGGTCCTCCAGAATAGGGAAACAATGGGGCACATGGCAAAATGGTCAGTAGAACATGGGGAGTTTCACCTCCATTTTGTATCCCTAACAGCCATAAAATACCAGATCTTGGCAGACTTTGTCGCCGAATAAATAAATCCTGAACCCGTTTAGGATCTCCAGTACAACTCCCATGACCAGTGGACAATGTACTTTGATGGGTCACTTACGCTAAGTGGCTCGGGGACTGGGTGGTCCTGGAATCTCCCGCAAGAGAGACCTTAAAGTACATTACTCAACTACACTTTTCGGCCACTAATAATGTGGTCGAATACGACGTTTGTTGGCTGGCATACAAGCCGCGAAAGTGCTCGGGATTCGTCGACTACTCATGAGAGGAGACTCTCAACTAGTCATGAATCAGGTTGGTAAAGAGTACCAATGCTTGAGTTCGACCATGTCTCAGTACTTGTTGGAAGTACATAAGCTAGAGAAGCACTTCTGTGGTTTCAATTTACAGTATATCCCCCATAAGGATAACTTTCTCGCTGACTAGTTGGCTTGACTAGCTTCTTCCCGATCATAAGTACCACCAGGAATCTTCTTAGCGTAACTCCTTAAGTCATCTCTGGTCGAAGTACCGAGATAACTCCTAATGAGACAGCCTCTCTAGAATATGAGGATGCCTGGATGGCTCCCATCTATGAGTATCTTTAGGGCCTGTTCTTTGTAGCTGTGGCTTGTGGCTTTTGGCTGAAATTTTTGAATTTTAACTATTTGCGATAGAGATTACGTAGAGAGAGATACTCACTTGCGATTTTGGATAATACAGATGTTGGGCTTTTACAATTAACTTGTAGTCCTCGTCTTGAAAAAAATACTCCATTTAAAATTTAGGTACTGTAGCAAAAGCCAAAAGCTGGTTTCAAAAGCCGAAAAGAACAGGCCCTTGGAAGGGTTCTGTACCTGACGACGATCTCGAAGCAGATCGTCTATCCCGCAAGGCCAAAATGTATACTTTGGTCGACGGAGTACTCAAGGGGTTCTCATGCGATGCGTATCGCAGAAAGAAGGATTTCAACTCCTTGATGACATACATGGGGGTATCTGTGGAGCATACATTTCTTACAGAACGCTGGTCGGAGAGGCCTTGAGACAAGGTTTCTACTGGCCAACGGCTCTCAATGACGCCAAAGAGCTGGTTAAGAAGTGTGTACAATGCCATTTTCATAGTAGACAAATTGATCGTGCAAAAATAGCTTACCCGCAAGTGTATGGGTTGCCACTGAAATAGCGGCGAGTGTCGTGTTCTCCACAGGGACTAGACTAAGGCTACCGATGCTCAGCTAAAGCTAGGTCAAACGAAACGGGGGAGAATTAAACCTAAAACAGCTACTAATGGATCGAACGAACTAAACAAACGAAAGACGACGGAGCGAACAACCGTACGAATGGACGTCGTACGACCGAGCGAACAACATGACTACGACACAAACGACACACGAACGACAACATAACAAACTACAACTATGATCGCTCGACCTAACTATCGACAGACCGCGGAAAGAAGAAAAGAGGGAGTCTAGAAGCAAGGGAGAGTCGAGACAGCACGGGAAAGGGAACGGTCGCTGGCTAGCTAATTCGACGATACTCTCAAACAAACACATATACTACACGAACAATAGGACAAGAACACTTAACATAGACAAATAAACTAACCCATATGTACTAACAGGTGAATAACATAGCAAAATCACATGAGCTGAACAATTCGCTTAGACACAGAACTGACAGATTAACAGAAAGCACTATTGCTGCACAAAGATCACAATCACTGAGCAGATACCACATGAACAGATTGACACCTAATCACAAATAGCATCTCAGTGAGCACAACCATTCATCACAATGCATAATTCACCATCACACAGATAACAGATCACAAGTTAACATCCACTGTGCAATAGAAATTAACAAGCACTAATAGTAATTCGTTAGAACAGTAATTGAGGGAGAGGATCTGGAGATGAACCGAAGTGAAGAGGAAGCAGGGGAAGCAGAGAAGAAGATGGGGCTATCGGTGGTGGAGATGCAGAGGGGGGAGTCGCCGTCGGTGGAGAGGTTGCAGCGTCGGAGGCGCCATGGAGTAGAGAGGATCGACGATGTGGAAGAAGACGAGGCCCGGTCGCCGAGGTTGGCGTCGACGGCAGGTGAAGCAGAGGAAGAAGTCGCCGTCAGTTGATGAAGTCGAGGACATCGGTGGTGGCGATGCAGAGGGGGGAGTCACCGTCAGTGGAGAGGTTGCAGCGTCGGAGGTGGCGCGCGAGCAAGTTGGCGGTGCGGTGGAGGAGGAGGAGCGGCGGGGTGACACAGTAGGGTGGCACAGAGGATGAAGGGGGAGACAAAGGGAGAAGAGGAGAGGTTCGGCCTTGTCGGAGGCCAGAGATGTGGAAGATGGAGGAGATGCGGTTGAGGACGGCGGCCGTGGTGGAGAGAGGCAGCAGAGAGAGGTACTACGGGGGAAGATAAGGAGGAGAAGGTGGCGCCGTGCGGTGGATGTGAAATGGGGAAGAAGCAAAACGGGGGCGAAGGTAGAAGGAATGTCGGGCTCGATTTTCCCAGGCGGCGCAACTAGGGTTAAGTGGGATTGGGAATCGGCAATTTGCAATTTAGTCCTCCCAGTTTTTGGAATTTGCAATCAAGTCCTTCCTCATTAGATTTCTTCTGTTCTGGCCTTTGGAAACTCTGATTTCTTCGCGAAAAGATCCTACGCATCTGTGACGATGCGCACATTTGTACAGAGCAGTCCCGGAATGCCAAATTTGTCATTTATTTGCCTTAGTCGCATCGGCCTGCAGAAAAATATAGAAAAATGTAAAATAGTCCATTTCGAGCAATTAATTACAGAAAAACATGTAAATGATGATAAATGGTCCCAAAATATGAAAAATATGAGGGTAAAATGATGGCTAAATATATGCAAATATGACGCATGTCACAAATACACCAACCGACTCAGGTTCTTCAAACAATTCCTCACTCGTGGCCTTTTGCGACCTGAGGTCTTCACATCCTCGGACCATTCCCAAGAGCTCTGGGAGGGGGTTCGAATTCCTTTTTATGGCTATTGACACATTCATAAAATAGATCAAGGTCGAACCTATGACTGGGATAACAACAGATGCCGCAAAGAGGTTCATGATGCGAAGCGTGATTATTCGATTTGGAGTACCAAGTTGAATAATTACAGACAATGGTAAATACTTTTTAGTGCAAAATTCCAAGAATTATGTGATGAATTGGGTGCCAAATTTTGTTATGCCTTAGTCGCCCATCCTCAAAACAATAGGGTAGTCGAGCGAGCGAATGGCCAGATAATGCAAGGAATGAAGACTCGAGTCTTCGACCAACTTGTGAGGCGCTCAGGGGCTTGTCTACAAGAACTTTCTTCAGTATTATGGGCAATTCGCACGACTCCAAGTCGAGCAACTGGAGAAACTCTACTTTTTCTAGTTTTTGGGGCCGAAGCCATGCTTTCTCTAAAATTAAAGATCCGGTCAACAAGAGTCAAGAACTTCACCAACTCCAACTAAGAGCAACTTCGAGCGGATGATATCAACTTGCTCAAATAGAAGAGGAATCAAGCCTTAATCTGATCAGCAATCTATCAACAAGTCATGCGTAAGTACTACGATCGTAAGGTCTAACCTCGCAGCCTTGCTTTAGGTGAATTGGTATTAAGAAAAATCCAATCCCAGTCTAATCGGAACAAGATTTCCCCCAAGTGGGAAGGTCCTTACACCGTGGTTGAAGTCACACACCCAGGCTTTGTCGACTTGCTATGGAGGATGGCCAGATTCTTTCAAACTCTTGGAACAACGATCAATTGCGTAAATTTTATGTGTAAATATTTCTACTTTTCAATAAAGCATTTAGTTTTTTCAATCTTTATTGTCGTATGTTCAATAGAGCTTCTTTTATGTTTATTTGATCACTTCTAGTACGTCCAATTTGTTTAATTGGTCAGAGAAGGGAACACCACTAGTCGAAGTCTCTCCTCTCTGCATGTGGTCCTACCCACTAGAAGGTGCTTCCTAGTGACAAACTATTCCTAACTCTTGCTATCAGCATAAATGATTGAGTTGTCTACGAAAACGTTGAGTAGGCATACAAGAAGGAACTCTGAGTGTTTATCCTCTTATTATTTTTGTCTTCGATTTGATTAACCTGGTCAAGGGGAGGTAACATCACCTAGTCGAAGTCTCTCCTCTCTGCGTGTGGTCTTGCCCACTAGAAGGAGCTTCCTAGCATCGATTCATTCCTATCTTTTGCTACCAGAACATGACAATCGAATTCGATAACGATGGTCGATGAACTACTCTGCTCTCTGCAGACTTTGCTCTGTACTATTTGCTTTGCTTATTCACATAAACTAAGTAAATAGTTAGGGGCTAGAATAGAGTTATCAGTATAACTTTATTTCCTAGATGAAAGTTTGTTCTCTTTCATTTTCTTTTTTGTCTTACGAGTACTAATTGCTCAACAAGATGAATTACAAAAGAAGGAAGAAGTTATTTCATTGTCCAAAGGTAAGCCTTTACAAAGTTCCTGATGGGGGCGATGGGTCCCGATCTTCCGATAGGATGATAACTTCGATTTTGGTGGAGGTGACTCTTGCGATCCGACTACAACCGTACGACGTTGCTTGTGCCTTAGCAATCGCTGAACCAACCCCAAGTTGTTATCAATCGTGCCAAAACGCTGTTGACCTGACCACGAAGGTCTAATTCTGCATGCAATCGAAGAACAAGCAAGAACAAGATAACAAGCAATCTGAAATTATAAATATTTATATTGAATTCAAAAGGTGGGATTCCGAAGGCTGTCTTGACAGGTGGTCGTCCGACACAACTGAAGAACAGAAGTTTGCACAAGGGCTAAACCAAAACTCAATGAAATCCAAATCCTAGCATAGGGAGGCGGTGGCTCTTATACAGGGTTACAAGGTCCATGGACCCAAGTGGAGGTGGTGCAGCACCCTTTCGACTCGGACTCAGAAACCAACGTAGACTCTTTTGACGATTGCGACCGGCTCGGATAGAATTTAAATATGGGATTGGTTCCATTAGAAAGTAGACTTTATAATATTTCCATGAAGTCTAAGAACGTCCCAAACGGAGTCCGTATGAAAAAGTTATATCCGTTTGAACTTGACAACATCGCAGGAGTCCGAATCCGATTCCAGTACATGCCCAACGTGGACTCTTTTGATGATTGCGGATGGCTCGGATAGAATTTAAATATGGAGTTGGTTCCTTTAAAAAGTATACTTTATAAGCATTCCATTAAGTCTAACAACGTCCCAAACGGAGTCCGTATGAGAAAGTTATGTCCGTTTGAACTTGACAACATCGCAGCAGTCTGAATCCGATTCCAGTATGAGCCTAACACAGACTCTTTTGATGATTGCAGTGCGTACAGAAGGAATTTCGAGGTGATACCAGATCCATTGGAAAGAGGACGGGAAAAGCTTTCCAACAGGTACTTGTGGACCTCAAACGGACTTCGTATGTGAAAGTTATGCATATTTGAAGTTGGGCCTGTTAGGCTGAATCCGAATTGATCTGGAGGCCGAATTGGATTCCAAAACATGTCCAACTTGATCTCTTGCTTGAATTGGTGTAAAAGTGATGTGGTGCTATAAAAACATATATTTTTATCATTAGGTAGCATCATATTCTCATTTAAACTATGTTGAAGGTGAAGAAACAAATTCATCTTTAGTTCAATCTTGATATTGGGCGGTATGGTCGTATGTGTTTGTAGCGTGGTCACATCATCCTCCCCTTTTTGACAGAAAACCGTCCTCGTTTTTAACATATGTGTAGCCTCACGTGTTGTATGATCTTGATCATAAATCTTGGTACATGATAATAAACACAACAAACTCTCATTATGTAATATCATAAGTTCTTTATCAAACAAAGTAAAACTTGTTTGAAACGAACTCACCTGATAATTTAAGAGATGCATAGAAATTCTTGTAATTGGAACAATCAGCACAATAAATATGATTGTATCCATAGAGTACATGTTCTCATCAGTTCCTATTTACAAACTACTCTAAAGATGTAGAGCCAAGTTGCATCTCTTCTGCAATCTTTCGACCAATTGTCTCTAGCTCTTTGATTAGGCGGGCTTCTTCTTCAAAAGAGCACCTGAAGTAGTGGTTGATAGGGTGTAGGTTGAGGTTCTGGTCGTATGCCTTAAGTTTTGCTAAGGCATAGCTTACAATACCTACGATCGCATCCCAAATCGACTCTACCTAATCGATCTTCAGGGTAGATAAGTGCTTCTCTAATGCCCCGACTTGAAGTTCGATCATACTCGCATAAGCAGTTATGGTGTCCTCAAAAGGATTCATTTTCTCCGCACCAAACCCATTGAGTAGATTGTTGTGAAGCACAACGTTGTCGTTGAGGATTGCCCTCATTGACTTCATTTCCTCTTGACTACGAGTTCAGGCTTCTGAGAGACGCTTTATTTTGACTATAGACTCTGCAAGTGGGTTGAAAAATGATCAAGGTAATACGTATCAATACACTAGTTAGAAGAACTGGTCGAAGGTAAAGTTGTTCTTACCTGATAGTTGAATATCGAGCCTTATTCTCTCATCTTTTTCTTTAATGATATGAGTAAGCTCTCTGATTACTTTGGCTTTCTCTTCGACCTCAATGTGAAGTTTACTCATTTCAGCCTCTTCTTCTATCAAAAGAAAAAGAGTTAAAGGAAAGTGAGAAAGATATATAAATGAGCAGTCTTACGTTTAGAACATACTGCTTATTTTTTCCTGCAAAGCCTTGACTGCAAAATTGGCCTTCATGAGGTTTATTGATAAGTGCAAAGTGATCATTGATGGCGGCAGTTGTCACAATTTGGTTAGCAAGGATATGTGTCATAAAATGGGTTTGAAGTATTTTCCGCATCCGCGTCCTTATCATGTGCAATGGTTGAGCGATAAAGAGGAAGTGAAGGTGAACTATATGGTGCGTGTGACGTTTTCTATTGGGAAGTACACCGATACCGTGGACTGCGATGTTGTGCCTATGACGGTATGTCACTTGCTCTTGGGACGGCCATGGCAATATGACCGTTCCGTTGTTCACGATGGGCGTACAAATCGCTACACATTTCGATGGAACAATATGGATGTCATCTTGAAGCCGCTTACACCGCAACAATTGTCAATTCTTCCATACCGAAAATTGTGATGCACGTTGAGAGTGCGCAAAAGCGATAGAACCATCTGAGTAGTAACAAGAAACGTGAGGAGAGAAGAATTTAGTGATGTTAGCCACCAAATCAGAGATTAGAGAATTCAGCAAGGATCCTAATTTGGTGCACGTTGTATTGTTGTACAAAGACACATTGCTTTTGACTAACAACTTAACTTCTTTTCCTAGTGGTGTTGTTCGTGTTTTGCAGGATTTCAGCGACGTCTTTCTAGAGGAGGTACCAGCTGGGCTACCACCAATCCGCGGGATAGAACATCAGATCGACTAGATTCCAAGAGCGTCGCTGCCGAACCGACCACCGTACCGCACCAATCCTGAGGAAACAAAGGAAATTCAGAAACAAGTACAAGAGTGATACGGGGTCGACCGATCTTCTCGACGTAGGATGGATACTCACGGGAGTCTTGATGAATCATAATGATCCTCCAATGCCAATGCAAGGGACGAACACTCTTTAATCCGCCAAAATACACTCGTGTTGATTTCGCCGACCACCAAGCGAAGATCTATCGTGCACCCAATTCCCAACGGAAAGGCTGAACAATCTTGATTGAAGAAAATCACTCCTAATTCCCTATGGAACTTCGGTAGTAATGCTAAACTCGAACAAACTTTAGTAGATTCATTATTCTCAAACGTGGTCCCCTTACACTAGGGGTCTAACCCTCAATATATAGTTCCCTTTCCACCTCATGGCTGGCCAAGAGGTCCTAAACTAACTCCAACTCATCCCTACATGTATTTGGAAACAAACTCACACAAAAGGAAAAACCTAAAAGTAAGTCGTCACAATATTTTGGTCATAACTTTTAATCCGTGATGCATTTGATGGTAGGACTGGATCCATTGCGTAGCCCTTGAAATTATCTTTCCAACGAGTATAAGAACACCTGAATTGGACTCCGTTTGTGAAAGTTATGGTATTTTTAGTAACTGCCTATCAGGCTGTCCCAAACCGAATCCGAATTGAATTCTGAGTTGAATCCGAGTTTGAATTGGATTGAGCACGTGGGAGATCTGAATTTGGCTTGAAAATCTTATCCAAAACTTGTAGTTTTAGTCCTTGTGCTCCTCCCTTTTGCTCTCCTAAGTCTTCACATGAATCATACCTAAGAATACATAAAATAATAGCATGATATAGTATTCTAAGTTCATCATCAATTAAAAGAATCTCCTTAAGAAACAAATTCACCTGACAATATTTAATGCGGCTCAATACTTATTTCCAATTAAATAATATATTCGCCTGAAAAGTGCTAAGCATGTGCGTATCCACATCATCCTCCCCTTCTTCAAGAAAAGCCGTCCTCGGCTTTTGGTAGCCTGAAATTGTACTAAGCAAAGAATACAACGTATATGCATGATATATATATTTGTCATCAACACTTTTTTTGCTTAGCATATCAAGAACATCTGAAGGCGTAGTAGATAAAAAGAACAACACATATGCATGGTATATGTATGAATCAATTATCGTGTCATTCTCGTTGTTCCACACAAACAAATTAATATAACGGCAACCATAAGATGTATACATTGAAACATTGTCTTTCATATCATTCTCTCTCCCATGAGAAAAAGTCGTCCTCAACTTTGCTAGGCACATGGACAACTCATTAATGGGCCAAACCAAATTAAGTTGTTCAAATATGGGGGAGAAAATTTTTAGTTCCTTCCATGCTTCAACTGCGCTACTCTGATTATTTGTACATGATTGTACATTAAAGGATGAATAGGTAGGCTTAAGAAATCTTTTGAAACATGCAGCACTATTGTTGAAACTCATCTCATTGTGATCATGATATGGCACATAAGATTGTTTATCCAAAATATGCAATTTTAATTCAGCAAACTTATCAAATGTAATGCATATTCGGTAAACATAAAACTTATCATCTATACCACAATTTCCAATCAAATTGAACTTAGATGTATATGCATAGGCACTAACTAGTGATTTTAAACATGAAATTTCAGCAACATTCTCAATCGCACTAGATAGTTCTTTGGGATCATCAAACATGATATAATATAAAGAATCATCAGGAGATATTCTCGTAAGAACTTCCTTGTGAGTAATCAATTCCACATTATGTAAATTGAGCAAAGAAATTTTAGAACATGGAATTTTCATTCGTATATATGAGTTCTCACAAGTACTCACCGTTTCACAATTAATTTCAGCACCAATATTGTTACCTTTATTGTTCTCCTCAGTTGATGTAGGTGTTGTAGGTATTAAATCATCATGATGTAACCACGGATCAGCAAGCACTTCATCTTTAACTATGATTATCTCCTCATTGTTTATCTCCAATTGTGCCAGTTGTTGAACATTTGACTCCTCTTCTTTAATATCAACCTGTACAATGTGAGAAACAACACTGGAAGTAGATATTAATGTGTTAGTTTCAAAATCAACCTCACTTTGTCCATCTTCTACTTCTCTCTTTTCTTTTGGTGTATCTCTCACGTTCTCAGTTTGGATGCTCTCAAACTCACATATGGTGGAATCACACAGCTCGCTCTTTTTATTACTCTCACTCAATTTGGCTATGTGGCTCTCATTCTCACATAGGTTTTGATGCATCTCAATTGTTGTATGTATCATTAGGGCAGCATAAGATGTCTCCTTTATCAAGGAAAGTACCATGCTTGGTCATCTTCTCATGTGTCACACTAGTGGAACCATAAGAGCTGAAGTATGGACATGGATTGAACCGTGATGTACATTTCTCCATAAGTCTCTTCTCTTGTATAATAGCATAATTCACAAGATCATGCATGCTACTAAAATATTTATGTTGAAGTGCAGCACGATCTCGTAATTCAAGCCACCCCTAAAGTATGCCTTCTCCTTGATGGACTAGTAACACCGCACGACGCATCGCATCTTGCGCTCAAAATAGTAATCTTGGACAATATTACTCCCTTGTGTGATATTCTCCAGATGGTGAAGCAATTCCTACGCATAATAGGATGGCACAAACTCGCTTCTCATAAATGCCTTCAAATCTAACCAAGATTTAATGAGTTGTTTTCCAATTAGTTGTTGCCACCAACTATAAGCATAGTCTTCAAACTCCCTTATGGCACGCATCACCTCTTGGTCTTTGGAAAGTTTCTGAAATCTAAACACTTTCTCCATTTGTCATTCCCACTCAAGATACTCCTCTGGATCATCACTGCCATAGAAAGGAACAAAGCTATCTTTTTGTTGTTGTGGACGAAGTGCTTGCACAATATCATTCACGATGTTTTTGTGTAACACCTTCATTTGTTGATTGAATTCAATATGGGAATCCTGCATATCCGCCTTAAGTTGTACGTGCTTAGCAGTGGTGCCTCATTGGAGCTCTTGTTGCAATGTACTTCTCAATGCCTGATGTTTAAAGCAAGTCACCGGGGCATTAAGATTAACTTCATTATCATCACCATAGTTGTCTTCTCCACCTGACATGGTTAGATTGTGCAAAGACAACACAAAGCAATAACAAAGTATATGGATGATTAGTATAAATCACTCGATCTCACTATTTTCTCTCACAAGTAAAGTTTTCACCTCTCCGAAGTGAATTGAGGCCAAAAGAAACTTACACTTGGTGCTGGCTATAATAACAAGTGATGATCAAGCGGATTTAAAAGTGACTCACAATTGCACAAAGAAAGGATATTTTGTGGAGCTTGGTTAGAAGTATAAATCCTACACGATCCGATTTCGATGTTGTAAAATTAAGTAATAATCCAAGTTAGAATACTTTACCTAAGTGCTGATCCAAAAGATTTAAGTGAAGTATATGAACGCACACGCAAAGATCAATGTGACTCGATGCAAACAAAGGAATGAGCTAACTAGAGGCAATCTAAAATTAAACATTAAATAGCTCGTTTTGCACCAAGTACTAGGAAAGACGCTAGCCAATTGCAATGATATGAATGTAAGGGCACAAGATTGCTCAAAGGAATTAAATACACAAGCTGAAATTATATATTAGATTTAGCTAACCCCAATTTGGCCAATGCTCACTTTCCCTTTTTTTGTCGGCTGCCTTCTTTCTTTATTTCGTTCCTTCTTTCTTTCTTTTTTTTAACTTGTTGTTGGCACTAAGGTTTAACTTTCCCTTCCACAAACGAATAAAATTTCAGTAGGTGTCAATTAATATCAAGAACATCCCTTAATGCAATTATCAAAGACTAGTCTCAAAGATGAATGGAAAATTAAGGATATATGTAGCAGCACTATTCACGTCATCGCACAAGATCGCTCACGCATCGTAGCGATCGAATTTTTTTGAATTTTGGATTGACACAAAGATTATGCTACGCAAATATACACGAACGATCAAGACGTAAACAAAATTTCTAATGGATCAAGACATAATAAAACTCACGAAAATAGCAGATGCGAAACTAGGGTTTGGATTTTTTTTTGTGTTTTTGATTATGGACTATAGGATAGTAAGAAATAAACTGAAATTTAAATGGATAAGATCCTACCGAGTAAACCGCGCTATGATACCAAGATGATACGGGGTCGACCGATCTTCTCGACATAGGATGGATACTCACGGGAGTCTTGATGACTCGTAATGATCCTCCAATGCCAATGCAAGGACTAACACTCTTTAATCCGCCAAAACACACTCGTGTTGATTTCGCACGACCAATAAGCGAAGATCTATCGCACCCAATTCCCAACGGAAAGGCTGAACAACCTTGATTGAAGAAAATCACTCCTAATTCCCTATGGAACTTCGGTAGCAATGCTAAACTCGAACAAACTTTAATAGATTCATTATTCTCAAACGTGGTCCCCTTACACTGGGGGTCTAACCTTCAATATATAGTTCCCTCTCCACCTCATGGCTGTCCAAGAGGTCCTAAACCAACTCCAACTCATCCCTACATATATTTGGAAACAAACTCACACAAAAGGAAAAACCTAAAATTAAGCCATCACAATGTTTTGGTCATAACTTTTAATCCATGAAGAATTTGAAAGTGGGGCTGGATCCATTGCGTATCCCTTGAAATTATCTTTCCAACAAGTACAAGAACACCTGAATCGGACTCCGTTTGTGAAAGTTATGGCCTTTTTAGTAACTGCCTGTCAGCTGTCCCAAACCGAATCCGAATTGAATTCGAGTTGAATCTGAGTTTGAATTGTCTCACAAGTAAAGTTCTCACCTCTCGGTGAATTGAGGCCAAAAGAAACTTACACTTGGTGCTGGCTATAATAACAAGTGATGATCAAGCGGATTTAAAAGTGACTCACAATTGCCTGACAAAGGATATTTTGTGGAGCTTGGTTAGGAAGTATAAATCCTCCACGATCCGATTTCTCGATGTTGTAAAATTAAGTAATAATCCAAGTTAGAATACTTTACCTAAGTGCTGATCCAAAAGATTTAAGTGAAGTATATGAACGCACATGCAAAGATCAATGTGACTTGATGCAAACAAAGGAATGAGCTAACTAGAGGCAATCTAAAATTAAACATTAAATAGCTCGTTTTGCACCAAGTACTAAGAAAGACGCTAGCCAATTGCAATGATATGAATGTAAGGGCACAAGATTGCTCAAAGGAATTAAATACACAAGCTGAAATTATATATTAGATTTAGCTAACCCCAATTTGGCCAATGCTCACTTTCCCTTTTTTGTCTATCGGCTGCCTTCTTTCTTTCTTTCGTTCCTTCTTTCTTTCTTTTTTTTAACTTGTTGTTGGCACTAAGGTTTAACTTTCCCTTCCACAAACAAATAAAATTTCAGCAGGTGTCAATTAATATCAAGAACATCCCTTAATGCAATTATCAAAGACTAGTCTCAAAGATGAGCGGAAAATTAAGGATATATGTAGCGTAGCTCATTCACGATATCAGACAAGATCTTATTCACGCATCGTAGCGATCGAATTTTTTTTTGAATTTTGGATTGGACACAAAGATTATGCTACGCAAATATACACGAACGATCAGCACGTAAACAAAATTTCTAATGGATCAAGACATAATAAAACTCACGAAAATAGCAGATCTGAAACTAGGGTTTGGATTTTTGTGTGTTTTGATTATGGACTATAGAATAAAAAATAAACTGAAATTTAAATGGATAAGATCTCACTGAGTAAACAGCGCTATGATACCAAGATGATGCGGGCCCACCGATCTTCTTGACATAGGATGGATACTCACGGGAGTCTTGATGAATCGTAATGATCCTCCAATGCCAATGCAAGGGACGAACATTCTTTAATCCGCCAAAACACACTCGTGTTGATTTCGCCGACCAATAACCGAAGATCTATCGTGCACCCAATTCCCAATGGAAAGGCTGAACAACCTTGATTGAAGAAAATCACTCCTAATTCCCTATGGAACTTCGGTAGCAATGCTAAACTCGAACAAACTTTAGTAGATTCATTATTCTCAAACGTGGTCCCCTTACACTGGGGGTCAACCTTCAATATATGGTTCCCTCTCCACCTCAAGGCTGTCCAAGAGGTCCTAAACCAACTCCAACTCATCCCTACATGTATTTGGAAACAAACTCACACAAAAGGAAAAACCTAAAATTAAGCCATCACAATATTTTAGTCATAGCTTTTAATCCATGAAGAATTTGAAAGTGGGGCTGGATCCATTGCGTATCCATTGAAATTATCTTTCCAACAAGTACAAGAACACCTGAATCGGACTCCGTTTGTGAAAGTTATGGCCTTTTTAGTAACTGCCTGTCAGGCTGTCCCAAACCGAATCTGAATTGAATTCTGAGTTGAATCCGAGTTTGAATTGGATTGAGCACGTGGGAGATCCGAATTTGGCTTGAAAATCTTATCCAAAACTTGTAGTTTTAGTCCTTGTGCTCCTCCCTTTTGCTCTCCCAAGTCTTCACATGAATCATACCTAAGAATACATAAAATAATAGCATGATGTAGTATTCCAAGTTCATCATCAATTAAAAGAAACTCCTTAAGAAACAAATTCACCTGACAATATTTAATGCGGCTCAATACTTCTTTCCAATTAAATAATGTATTCGCCTGAAAAGTGCTAAGCATATGCGTATCCGCATCAAAGAGCTTCTCTCCAAAGGGTATGTATGTGAAAGCTTAAGCCCTTGTGCTGTTCTTGTTATTTTAGTTCCTAAGAAAGATGGTTCAAGGCGTATGTGCGTAGATTGTCAAGCGATTAATAACATCACAATTCGATATCGTCATCCTATACCTCGCTAAGATGATATGCTAGACGAATTGAGTGGTGTTATTATTTTCTCTAAGATAGATTTATTGTGATGTTTACCATCAAATTAGAATGCATGAAGGGATGAGTGAAAAAGCCTTTAAAAGCGAAATTTGGGTTGTCACGAGTGGTTAGTCATGCCTTTTGGTTTAACTAATGCACCTAGTACATTCATGCGCTTAATGAATCATGTTTTAAGGTATTTTATTGGTAAATTTGTGGTTGTATACTTTGATGATATTCTCGACGATAAATAACTGCGAATCGAACACATAGACCATCTTAGACGAGTTCTACAAGTTTTGCATGAGGCTAGGTTATTTGGTAACTTAGAGAAGTGCACGTTTTGCAAAGATCGTGTCATCTTTTTAGGCTATGTTGTTTTGCGTGGAGTTGAAGTAGATGAGTCTAAAATTGAAGCGATTAAAATTGGCCAACTCTCGTGAACGTAAGGTCGATAAGGAGCTTTCATGGTCTCGCTGGTTTTTATCGACGTTTTGTGAAGGATTTTAGCACCATCGCTGCCCCTTCGAATGAACTTACTAAAAAGAGTGTTGAATTTATGTGGGGGTAGCGCAAGAAAATGATTTTGTTGAACTTAAGAGACGCTTGACTGATGCACCATTACTTGTTTTACCTGATTTCAGTAAAAATTTTGAAATTGAGTGTGATGTTAGTGGATTGGGTATTGGCGGTGTTTTAATGCAAGAGGGTAGACCGGTAGCTTATTTTAGTGAGAAACTGAATGATGCTCAATTGAATTATCCGGTCTATGACAAAGAGCTTTATGCGTTAGTGCGTGCGTTAGAAACTTGGCAACACTATTTATGGCCTAAAGAGTTTATTATTCATTCTGATCATGAGGCATTGAAGTATTTAAAGGGCCAAGCACACCTGAACCGTAGACATGCCAAATGGGTCGAATTCATTGAGTCATTTCCTTACATTGTGAAATATAAGAAGGGAAAGGAAAATGTGGTAGCTGATGCTCTTTCTAGGAAAAGTATACTTTTAACTCAATTAGGAGTGCACGTCCCTGGTTTAGCGAGTTTGCATGATTTATATGCTCATGACCATAATTTTTTCGTTCCTTATGCACATTGCAAAGAGGAAAAAGGCTGGGATAAATTTCACATCTATGATGGGTTTTTATTTCGCACTAACAAATTATGCGTTCCAGAATCCTCCGTGCGTTTGCTATTACTGCAGGAATCACATGTAGGTCGATTGATGGGACATTTTGGACGTGAGAAGACGTTGTCTATGCTGAGAGATCACTTTTATTGGCCTAAGATGAGGCGAGATGTGGAGAGGTATGTGCAGCGATGCATTACTTGCCACAAAGCGAAATCGAAGTTGAATCCACACGGTTTGTATATCCCTTTACCTGTTCCCAATACCCCATGGGAGGATATTAGTATGGATTTTGTTTTAGAACTGCCTAGAACTAGGGGTGCAAGCAGAGCGGATATTTCCGACCGATCGTCCGTCCGCTTTAATTCGGATATAATTGGAACATATTCTCGGATATCCGAAATTTTTGTCTGACATGGATACGGATTCGGATATTTTTATCGGATACGGATACGGATTCGAAAATATATTATCAAGCGGATACGGAATTATCCGGATATTTTCCGGATAGTTACGGATAATAATCCGGTAACTATCCTGATAGTTAACAACCAATCGGCTATCGAGGCCCAATCCATCCGACCGGACTAACCGAAGCGACGCTAGCCTTGAGATTGACCGGCGGCGCTAACCCTAGAGACTGCGGGACAAATGCATAGCAAGCGGAGCTGCGAATCCCGGCGGCGTACAAGGCAAAAAGTTGAATCGAGATCCCGGCGGTGGCGGCAGTCGGCTTCCTTCGTCTACTACTGTCTCCTCCGCCTTCGCCGCTTCGTCATCCTCCCTTGTCCCCTCCTGCCGCTGATGCCGTATCTCCTCCCCTCCGCCATGAGACTGCGTCGTCCGCTTCTCGCCGCCGCCGCCTCGCCGTCCCACCGCCGCCGACACCGGCGTAAATCGCCTCCCGCTGGCCGCTTCTCCTTGGTCCCTCCCCACCGCACAGTAACGCCATCGTCGCCGCCCCCGCTCGGTATGTTCCTCAATATATTCCTTTATATGGCCTAGACACTGAAGAGGATCATGTTCCTGTGGACTGTGGAGAACCTTGCTGCACGCCATAAATTAAGCCGGGATCCTACACAATGGTCTTCACTCTTCAGACATCTGTGCTTGTTTTGATGATCCACAGAGTTGTATGCAAATCTGGAGTGCAAATCTGAAAAACATTGTGTAGCTTCCTTTTTAGACCTGGTAATATAATGTTTTTAGATGTGATTAAAGTGCCTCTAGCATATGCTGATATGCTTTGCCAGCTTGTTATTAGCCATTCATTTTGCTCTAATTGAACAAACCCTTTGTAGAATTCAGGCATCGCCTAAAACATGTACTACTATGAAGAAGACATCAGCGTGGTGGATCAAGATAGTTGTAGCTAAATCTTTATTATAGAACATATAAGTTGTTACGTGGTTTCCTAGGATGATTATGGTTCATTGTAGCCAGTTGATGTCCAAAACTCATGAAATCAATTCCTTCCAAAGAGTGAAAAGGAAAAAGATTCATTAAAACATAGGTATTATTAGTTGAGTTACACAAACGCAATGCATGCAGTAAAATGACTACAAAAGACACTTTTTCCATTGACTTCAAAAATCAAGTATACACATCTCACATTCGACTTTTCATTTTAAAAAGCTGTTGCACCTATCCTTCCGTTGGACCATATGTGCCGACATCTCTATGATACAATGCTTGCTTCTCCGGCATGGCTTGTAGTTTCAATTAAAAATAGCTTCATGGATGTTGTGAGTTGTGACCAAATTATTCCAAATTTACATGTCCAACATGTGGTCATTTATTCATTTGCGAACTTCTCACCTAGTCACCTTCATTCAATTAAAACTAATCTTCTTCGATTTGGTTGTAGAATCCGATAATTTGAACCATGTTGCATGTAGCTAGTTAGCTACTAGCCTACTATTTGTTTAACTAGCTTCTACAATTTGCTTGCTAGTTGCTACTTTGCTAGCTAGAATTTACTAGTTGCTTAATATGTCTTTGTCATCGTGTAAAATTTGCTTCCGCACATTATCCGACTAAATATTCGTGATGAGAGACTAACCATATTCTGAGCGGCATATATTCGATCCGATCGCGTTGACCGAGAATATCCGTGACCGTATTCGTGATCCGCACTATCCAGATCCGACTCCGACTCAGGCAAAAATATGGAAAAGGATACGGAACGAAGCAATATCCGTCCGTATCCGATCCGCTTGCATCCCTACCTAGAACTAAGAGGGAGTGATTACTGTTTTTCTCGTTGTGGATCATTTTTCAAGATGGCACACTTTATTCCAAACACAAGAGCGACAATGTGTCGCATATTGCTCGACTTGTTTTTCGTGGAGATCATGAGCTGCATGGCGTGCCACGTACTATTGTATCGGATCGCGACGTGAAGTTCGTGAGCTACTCGAAGACACTTTGGGTATGCGGGAGCGAAGTTGTTATTCAAGACAACTTGTCATCCCAAACCGATGGTCAAGCAGAGGTGGTGAACCGCACACTTTTGATGCTACTCCGCACCATGATCAAGAAGAATCTGCTGCAGTGGGAGGATTGTTTGCCGCGACGTGGAATTCGCTTATAATCGAGCCGCGCATTCCACTCACGCAGATGAGTCCATTTGAGGTAGTTTATGGTTTCAAGCCCTTTCACGCCCTTGATTTGTTGCTTCACCTAGTCAACACCATAATGGGATGGGCGCCCAAGCGAGTCAATTTGGATGAAGGTGCATCTCAAGACAAAGAAGTGATAGATCGCAAGGTCAAGTACTATCTTGAGAAAGCGAACAAGAAAATGAAGAAGATGGTTTTCAACCGGTGATTTGGTTTGGGTGCACTACCGAAGGATCGCTTTCCGAACATCGTAAGTCTAAGTTACTACCAGCGGTGAGGGCCTTTCAAGGTGCTTATGAAGATCAACGACAATGCCTACAAGATAGAGCCTTCTCAGCGACTATGGCGTGGCCTACGCTCAATGTCGCCGATTTATCACCTTTCGTGATGATGATCCAGCCGAGGACGACGCCTTTTCAAGAGGGGAGGATGATGAGGGCATCCCTAACACTTATACATCTTCTCCTATTCGGACTTCCCACGTGCTCAATCCAACTCAAACTCGGATTCAACTCAGGATTCAATTCGGATTCGATTTAGGACAGCCTGACATGTAGTTACTAAAAAGGCCATAACTTTCATAAACGTAGTCCGATTCAGGTGTTCTTATACTCGTTGGAAAGATAATTTTTGTTCTTATACTCGTTGGAAAGATAATTTTAAGGGCTACATAATGGATCTGGTCCCACCTTCAAATTCATTACAGATAAAAAGTTATGACCAAAAAAATATGATGGGTGAAAATATAGTTTCCTTTTTGTGAGAGTTCGTATCCAAAACCATATAGGGTTGAGTTGTACTTGGTTTGGGGACCATATGGACGCCCCAAGGGGCTATATAAGCCTTGTATTGGTAGCCTTTAGGGGCTATATAAGCCTTGTATTGGCAGCCTTTAGGGACGTCTCACGGGGCTATATAAGATTAAAACATAGCTATTGTTTGTTCTTTCAACACCAGAGTTCATGCGAGGACTTTGAGAGAGAACTAGGCGATCCATTGTTCGTTCTACAATTCAAGGTCAAGCCGTCGTTCCATTGGGAATTGGGGACTTGGCATTCGTCGTTTGTGGTCTCGCGACGAACAATTATCCGGTGTGTTTTGGGCGTATTTCGAAGAGTTGAGGGTTCGTGCATTGGCGCGAGTGTTCAACTAGCGACATCGTCTACTTCGCATCAACTATTCACGGTTCCTCACTGAGAAGATCGGGACCCCTCCCCGTATCAAAAACCACCAAGAAAACATCTAGGTATGCATGGAGCATCCTGTTCATAGATTCCATAAAGACAACAGGGGCATTTGTTAGTCCAAAAAACATATCAACATACTCAAAATGCCCACCCATGTGCTAAAAGCTGTCTTCTCTATATCCTTGTCTTTGCAGTTGATGATAGCCAGACTACAATTCAAGCATACCATGGCACCCCTCAACTAATTGAAGAGATCATCAATACCATGGCCCTTGAAATTATCTTTCCAACGAGTACAAGAACACCTGAATCGGACTCCGTTTGTGAAAGTTATGGCCTTTTAGTAACTGCACTGTCAGTCTGTCCCGAACCGAATCCGAATTGAATTAAAGTTAAATCCGAGTTTAAATTGGATTGAGCACGTGGGAGATCCGAATTTGGCTTGAAAATCTTATCAAAAACTTGTAGTTTTAGTCCTTGTGTTCCCCCCTTTTGCTTTTCCAAGTCTTCACATGAATCATACCTAAGAATACATAAAATAATAGCATGATGTAGTATTGCAAGTTCATCATCAATTAAAAGAAACTCCTTAAGAAATAAATTCACCTGACAATATTTAATGCGGCTCAATACTTCTTTCCAACGAAATAATTAAAGGCATGTTACATGGAATGATAGTTTAACAAATAAGGATGGTTTAAAGGATATATCATAAGCCATGGTTTATTAATAAACATTATAGAATTAATCATTGCATAGTTTAAATCATAACCCTTGTATCTATGCCCACTATTTAACTTGCTTAATATTACACATCCTTTGGGAGATTTAATATTTGATTAGTTACCACCTTGCATAATTAATATACCTTCATTATTTACCCTCACCCAAATATTAAGTAAAGACATTAGTACAAGATGGTTCTAAAATTAATAAAGACATTCAAGTTAAAGTTAAAGAAAATAAATTTGACACTATGTTTGACCAAAAAAAGAGGATTTAGATCAAAGATAACCCTTAATTACAACCAAAGCATGTGCCCTAACACTTTGCATGCCGTCACTAAATAAATCCCAGTGATAGATTTAATTAAATAAGCAATATAGAAATATGACCCGATATAACAAGCTTTGCTCAGATAACTAAATTTAAATCAAATTAGAAATAAAGCCAACTTAAGTATATCTTGATTTATTTGGATCTTTTAAGTTATTTACCTCTATTTGCATTTAGTACGTAATCAGAATTAGAAGTCGTGAAGATTCGATGGATCGAGTGAGATCAGGATCGAGGTGAAGAAAAAGACCAAAAGCTCAAGACCATCAAATGAGAAAGCATTGTGAGAGCTCAAGACCGCGGTAAAAAACGCGCCAGGCGAGTCAATACTTTGATCATGTTGAACCAACATTTTCTGCAAATTACTTTTGTTTAAATTATCAAAGTGCATGCTGTTATTTTATAAGCAAATACATGTTTAATTCAAGAATTTAGTTATATGTCCAATGCTTGCCTTGAATAATATTAAGCCCTCTTTGGAATAGTTGATTATGTGAACTTTGTCGCCCTAGCAAAATTATGATATCAACCTTTCGAAAATAAGTCCGTAATTATATGCCATGCTTAGTACTGCATAGATATCCAGGGGCACCAAAATGCCCCAAACATCACTTTTAATCATGAGAAAATTTGGTTGGGCAGTCATGGTGGTAATGACTGGTATATGTTTGATATGGTTATTTTATGCTCCCAAAAACCTCAATTTGCTTGAATATCTGGACGGATGTTTTGGGGGCTAGTGTGGTGCAGTGGAAGCACAAATTATGAAGTGTGGTAGAACCGCCCAGATACCACTAAGGACTGAATCTTGTCATGACCTCCCACGTAAAACAGTGCAACCACAAGTCTGTAAAATACAACTAGGCTAAGTAGACTTATCGAAACCCCCGGACTCATCTCACTGGTAGTGGATAGAAGTGGACAAGCAAGGGCAGAGGAGGCCTAAAGGGACACCGAGTGGAGGGTGAAGTTTACCAGTCGTACTAGCGCTGAGGGGAGTGGAGCCCAAATAACACTAGTAGACATGGTGAACATCCCATGCATAGATAGGACCAACCGCAAGTGGGCAGTTTCCCATAAAGTGAGATGACAAAAGGGACTAGATATTTTGAAAAGTCACCGTGACGGTCTGCTCAACCACATGACTAAGGAATCGTGTGGGGCAATGAGTTGATTGTCTCTTGTGGTGAAAGTGTACAAACTCTGCATGTCAAAACTATTCGGGTGGACATGGGAACTTAACCAGATATAGTTCTATTTGAAAAACTTTGTGGGTGGGAATGGAAAAGTGGAGGGCAATGCAAGGCCCTAGTTTGTGTTGCCCTGGGTGTCGCCCCAGTGATAATGTAAGCGGCTATAACGCTGAATAATTAAGCATATGGTGCAGATACCATGTAACGGTGGATGGAATCTGAATCGCTATTGTTATTGCATTCTCTTACATATTATGTTTTTGCTCAAACTGCTAAGTCTTAGGGAATTTTTATGTAACATATTTCTAAATGATGATAATACTTATCACCAAATAAAAGGTCAGGGTGAACAAATAGAGATGCAGAGAAGGAGATAGTTGTTATGGTAAAAATATAAAAGATCTTTGGTGGATTCGTATCGATCATAAAAGGAGACGGTAATGTAGATTCTAGGAGTAGAATTGGTGGAGTCTAAATGAATACATAGGCTAGATAGATGATTTAAATGATTCTTGGAAAATTAGGGGGTGCAAAGGTAATTGCTGGATTACGACACTATTAACTAATATAAATTTCCGGGGAGATGTTGGCGATAATGAGATTAATAGGATATGATCAAATACTAGTGGATGAATTGAATTTTTGGAAACTTGGAGATATGATAATCGGGGTATAAACTTGATCATTGATATTTTGGAGGAGGTGTACTAGTGAATTAAGTAGAGATAGATAAAATAAGGTGGATTATTGGAAGAGCCAATTTATGGTTCGGGGGATCAATGACCGAAACGATTGGATTGTTAGAAAGTCCTAATACGAATGATTTTGGTGGAATAAAAGGTAATTATGTTAGAGGATTATTAGAAATTGCGAGGTGAAGAATTGATGATTAGCAATCACAAGATTGGACTATTAGGAATTTATGGCTGTGAATGATATCGGTGGACACAAAATGGAGGACACAGTTTTTATTAGAATGAGGGCTAATCAAATAGTTGAATAATGAGCCTAAGTTGGATTTATGAATTGGTGGTGGATATTCAGATTCATATACGGAATTGGTAACGTCGATTCGATCATTAAATAGTTTGGATGATGCAATAAAAATCATTTGATCGGTGGGTCACAAGTAAAGGTATTGGATTATCATTAGACTGTGTAGTTAACAAGTTAGCAATGGGTAGATCTGAGATCGGGATTATTCGGTTCCGTGAAACTTGAGATTGGAGGAATAAATTTGTGAGGAAGTTAGGATTATACGAGAATCAGACACCCATGGCTGGATTAATAAGATGGTGGGTGATAAAATGGAAAGTGTATATTCGGTGGATTAAATAAATGATGATACTCGTTGTTTGGAGTTTTAGAAAGCCATAATAATACCATGATTAAAATAATAAAAATGATGCTAAGAGAAATTTCTGGCAAATAAAACAACCCGAGCCTCCCCTTTGATTAGCCATGCATACTATTTAATTGCATTCTGTGTATTGGCGCGCGAGCACAGTGGTTAGTGTGCTCACACTCGCTCTCATAACAAATCCAGAATCAGGATTCAGTTCACTACGCTTCAGCACCACTATTGCTCGCAAAGACAACGAAGATGAAGATGTCAAGGGCTACGTCGCGAACCTCCAGTTGGCTGCCTGTGGGCATGTCCTGAAGGTCCCTCCTGAGTGTTTCGTTCTTCCGCTGCTGCGATTTACTGATTTCGGCCTAATCGGCCCATGAGTAAGTTTACTATTTTATTTATGCTTTCACATGGTATGTATTAGATATCCATTTTCTGTAAACTGTGAGCACTATCTACTGATCCAGGGAATAGTGCAATATATCACAGAGGATTCCGGATAGTAAAATCTGGGGTCCCTACAATCGCCACCATTGCGAGCTTGTATGAGCCTAGTGAGGGCTCCAATGTCCTCCATAATTGGCGCACATTTTCATCGACTTGTATCTCAATGTTTTACATCTTCCATGCAATTTGATCAAGAAAAGCATCATGCTTTTCATGGAGTTGACAACGACAACTTGATGATTAAGCGAATTCAAGAGTGTTCACTACTTACACAACAACGGTTATATGGTGGAGCTTGGTATGGAAGTGTATATCCTAAAATCTGAAATTCTTGATATTTTAAAGTTAAGTAATAATCCAAGATAGAATACTTTGCCTAAGTGCTGATCCAAAAGATTTAAGTGAAGTATATGAACGCACACGCAAAGATCAATGTGACTTGATGCAAACAAAGGAATGAGCTATGTAGAGGTAATCTGAAATTAAAAATTAGATAGCTCGTTTTGCACCAAGTACTAGGAGTGACGCTAGCCAATTGCAATGATATCAATGTAAGGGCACGAGATTGCTCAAGAAATTAAATCACACAATCTGAATTTATGGACAAGGAACTCACCCAAATTTGGCCAAGTTTTTTTTCTTTTCTTCTTTTTTCAGTTGTCCCTATTTTTTGTAAAGGCCGAACTAGCTTTAATCGTTCCTTTGTTTTTTTATGGTCACAAATATTTAGCAAAGTGTAAAATACTCAAGAGCACCCTAGATGCAATATTCAACAAATAGTCTCAATTGATGAAAAAATATCAGCAAGATTTTTTTGGATTTTGGATTGGACACAAAGATTAAGCTACGCAAATAAACACGAACGATCAGCACTTAAACAAAATTCTAATGGATCAAAACCTAACAAAACTCACAAAATTAACAGATGCGAAAAACTAGGGTTTGGATTTTTTTGTGGCAATTTTCGGTTTTAATGGACTATGGGAATAGAAGTAAATAAATCTAAAACTAAGGGTAAATAATCCTACCGAGTAAACCACGCTCTGATACCAAGATGATACGGGTCGCTCGATCTTCTCGACGAGGATCAAGATATTCACGTGGATTTGATGAACCGTAGTGATCTCCGTTGCCAATGCAAGAGTTAGCACTCTATAATTTGCCCAACCACACGTCTGAACTTCACGACCACCGATGAAGTTCCATCGCTCCCAATTCCCAATGGAAAGGTTGAGCGATCTTGATTGATGAAAAATCACTCCTAATTCCCTATGGAACTTCGGTAGCAATGCTAAACTCGAACAAATTTTAGTAGATTCATTATTCTCAAACGTGGTCTTCCTTACAATGGGGGTCTAACCCTTAATATATAGTTCCCTGTCCACCTCATGGGTGGCCAAGAGGTCCTAAACCAACTCCAACTCATCCCTACATATATTTGGAAACAAACTCACACAAAAGGAAAAACCTAAAATTAAGCCATCACAATATTTCAGTCATAACTTTTAATCTGTGATGAATTTGAAGGTGGGGCCAGATCCATTACGTAGCCCTTGAAATTATCTTTCCAACGAGTACAAGAACACCTGTGCAAAGGTAATTCTTGGATTACGACACTATTAACTAATATAAATTTACGGGAGATGTTGGCGATAATGAGATTAATAGGATATGATCAAATACTAGTGGATGAATTGAATTTTTGGAAACTTGGAGATATGATAATCGGGGTATAAACTTGATCATTGATATTTTGGAGGAGGTGTACTAGTGAATTAAGTAGAGATAGATAAAATAAGGTGGATTATTGGAAGAGCCAATTTATGGTTTGGGGATCAATGACCAAACGATTGGATTGTTAGAAAGTCCTAATCTGAATGATTTTGGTGGAATAAAAGGTAATTATGTTAGAGGATTATTAGAAATTGCGAGGTGAAGAATTGATGATTAGCAATCACAAGATTGGACTATTAGGAATTTATGGCACAATGAGATATCGGTGGACACAAAATGGAGGACACCAGATTTTTATTAGAATGAGGAGCTAATCAAATAGTTGAATAATGAGCCTAAGTTGGATTTATGAATTGGTGGTGGATATTCAGATTCATATACGGAATTGGTAACGTCGATTCGATCATTGAATAGTTTGGATGATGCAATAAAAATCATTTGATCGGTGGGTCACAAGTAAAGGTATTGGATTATCATTAGGCGTGTAGTTAACAAGTTAGCAATGGGTAGATCGAGATCGGGATTATTCGGTTCCGTGAAACTTGAGATTGGAGGAATAAATTTGTGAGGAAGTTAGGATTATCGAGAATCGAGACACCCATGGTGGATTAATAAGATGGTGGGTGATAAAATGGAAAGTGTATATTCGGTGGATTAAATAAATGATGATACTCGTTGTTTGGAGTTTTAGAAAGCCATAATAATACCATGATTAAAATAATAAAAATGATGCTAAGAGAAATTTCTGGCAAATAATAAAACAACCCGAGCCTCCCCTTTGATTAGCCATGCATACTATTTAATTGCATTCTGTGTATTGGCGCAGCGAACACGATGGTTAGTGTGCTCACACTCGCTCTCATAACAAATCCGAATCGAGATTCGTTCACTACGCTTGACACCACTATTGCTCGCAAAGACAACGAAGATGAAGATGTCAAGGGCTAGGTCGCGAACCTCCAGTTGGCTGCCTGTGGGCATGTCCTGAAGGTCCCTCCTGAGTGTTTCATTCTTCCGCTGCTGCGATTTACTGATTCGGCCTAATCGGCCCATGAGTAAGTTTACTATTTTATTTATGCTTTCACATGGTATGTATTAGATATCCATTTTCTGTAAACTGTGAGCACTATCTACTGATCCAGGGAATAGTGCAATATATCACAGAGGATTCCGGATAGTAAAATCTGGGGTCCCTACAATCGCCACCATTGCGAGCTTGTATGAGCCTAGTGAGGGCTCCAATGTCCTCCCGCAATTGGCGCACATTTTCATCAGCTTGTATCTCAATGTTTTACATCTTCCATGCAATTTGATCAGCAAAAGCATCATGCTTTTCATGGAGTTGACAACAGCAACTTGATGATTAAGCGAATTCAAGAGTGTTCACTACTTACACAACAACGGTTATATGGTGGAGCTTGGTATGGAAGTGTATATCCTAAAATCTGAAATTCTTGATGTTTTAAAGTTAAGTAATAATCCAAGATAGAATACTTTGCCTAAGTGCTGATCCAAAAGATTTAAGTGAAGTATATGAACGCACACGCAAAGATCAATGTGACTTGATGCAAACAAAGGAATGAGCTATGTAGAGGCAATCTGAAATTAAAAATTAGATAGCTCGTTTTGCACCAAGTACTAGGAGTGACGCTAGCCAATTGCAATGATATCAATGTAAGGGCACGAGATTGCTCAAGAAATTAAATCACACAATCTGAATTTATGGACAAGGAACTCACCCAAATTTGGCCAAGTTTTTTTTCTTTTCTTCTTTTTTTTCAGTTGTCCCTATTTTTTTGTAAAGGCCGAACTAGCTTTAATCGTTCCTTTGTTTTTTTTGCGGGTCACAAATATTTAGCAAAGTGTAAAATACTCAAGAGCAGCCCTAGATGCAATATTCAACAGCTAGTCTCAATTGATGAAAAAATATCAGCAAGATTTTTTTGGATTTTGGATTGGACACAAAGATTAAGCTACGCAAATAAACACGAACGATCAGCACTTAAACAAAATTCTAATGGATCAAAACCTAACAAAACTCACAAAATTAACAGATGCGAAAAACTAGGGTTTGGATTTTTTTGTGGCAATTTTCGGTTTTAATGGACTATGGGAACAGAAGTAAATAAATCTAAAACTAAGGGTAAATAATCCTACCGAGTAAACCACGCTCTGATACCAAGATGATACGGGGTCGCTCGATCTTCTCGACGTAGGATCAAGATATTCACGTGGATTTGATGAACCGTAGTGATCTCCCGTTGCCAATGCAAGAGTTAGCACTCTATAATTTGCCCAACCACACGTGCTGAACTTCACGACCACCGATGAAGTTCCATCGCACTCCCAATTCCCAATGGAAAGGTTGAACGATCTTGATTGATGAAAAATCACTCCTAATTCCCTATGGAACTTCGGTAGCAATGCTAAACTCGAACAAATTTTAGTAGATTCATTATTCTCAAACGTGGTCTTCCTTACAATGGGGGTCTAACCCTTAATATATAGTTCCCTGTCCACCTCATGGCTGGCCAAGAGGTCCTAAACCAACTCCAACTCATCCCTACATATATTTGGAAACAAACTCACACAAAAGAAAAACCTAAAATTAAGCCATCACAATATTTCAGTCATAACTTTTAATCTGTGATGAATTTGAAGGTGGGGCCAGATCCATTACGTAGCCCTTGAAATTATCTTTCCAACGAGTACAAGAACACCTGAATCGGACTCCGTTTGTGAAAGTTATGGCCTTTTTAGTAACTACCTATCAGGCTGTCCCGAACCGAATCCGAATTGAATTATGAGTTAAATCTGAGTTTGAATTGGATTGAGCACGTGGGAGATCCGAATTTGGCTTGAAAATCTTATCCAAAACTTGTAGTTTAAGTCCTTGTGCTCCCCCTTTTGCTTTCCCAAGTCTTCACATGAATCATACCTAAGAATATATAAAATAATAGCATGATGTAGTATTTCAAGTTCATCGTCAATTAAAAGAAACTCCTTAAGAAATAAATTCACCTGACAATATTTAATGCGGCTCAATACTTCTTTCCAGTGAAATAATGTATTTGACTGAAAAGTACTAAGCTTGTGCGTATCCGCATCACTTTTCCACGAACAAAACCGGAGTAGCCCAAGGCGACGTGCTCAGTCTGACAAACCCCTTAGCCAGGAGTTCGTCCAACAGCTTCTTCAACTCCACCTACTCCATAGGGGCCATCCGATACAGGGACATACATATAGGCTACGTACCTAGAACAAGCTCAATGCGGAAGATCAGCTCTCGCTCTAGCTTCAACCCTGGGAGCTCATTAGGAAAAACATTACGGTACCTACAAACCACTGGAATGCCCTATACCCACAACACGGCCTCACGACCATCAACCATGGCCAACAACAACCCGGACTTCTACATCCGCCGATTAGGAAACAACCGCCATAGCAACGAGAGAGATAACCGTGAGACACTCCCTTAGAAGATAACCTCATGCCCAGACGGAGACTTCATGGTGACCATCTTCCAGAAGCAAGAGATGACTGCCTGATACCGGTAAAGCCAATCCATACCAAGGTTCACATCGAAAGGCTCCAAAGGAATAACCACTAGATTCGCAACGAACTCCTCATCCGCAAGAACCATCGTACAACCCGGACAAACCCGAGAACTAGAGATAAGCCTGCTAGGAGAGCTAACAACCACTGCCCTCCCAATCATCTGCACAGTGAGACCTACCTGACCGACGAAAACCTCTGAGACAAAAGAGAAACTAGCACATGAATAAAAAAGAACACGGGCATCAAATGAATCAATAGATACAATACCTATCACCACATCTCCATGGTCCCTACCATTAGTCGTGGGCATAGAGTACGCCCCAGGAACAACTGAAGAAGAAGAACCTCCCATACCTAAGCAAGCCGGTGTAGAAGTCCACTAAGGTGTAGGTGTCGAAGGATTAGTAAGCTGTTGAACCCAGTATCCTCCGAGTGGAGGCGCTAAAATAGTCGATGAAGGTGCTAAAGGCACCAGCAGGTAATGGTGTAGGAGCTGCAGACAAGTACTACGGGATAGAAGTCGTAGCCATCATCTGCACGGTGCCCCCAGGATGGGTAGATCCAGCTGGAGGTGTAGGCGCTAACTCCCACTATAGCTTCCCCTGGGATTCTACTTGCACACCACGTCCTTGTGGTTCTAACCACAGATAGAATACTGCCCCTTCCAAAAGCAGTCATTCCACCTTTGTGGATCACCATAGCAGAAACACGCCAAGTCCATCCCAGGCTTCACCGGGCATGGTACTATTGTGAACTCCCTCTAGAAGAGCTGGACTGCCCAGAACTGCCACAGTAAGGCTGGTGGCAGTGACTCTTTCCCTTCTTGTGAACAAGGCTGCCAGAATGGCCCTTCCTCTCGCTTTGCCCTCTAAGCTGATCTCCACTAGAGGCCTTACGGATGTCATCTGTGTAAGCCTGCTGCATCTTGGTCCCCAAGCCTGCTCTATCGTGGTGCGAAAGTCCGTGATCAGAAAAGCACCCAGCAAGTGTCGGATCGAAGGCCTAATCCCTAATGGAACTGCCTAGCCTTCTCTGCATCATCATGTGCCATAAGAGGGACGAAGCGGACTATCTGGTTGAAGCCCACCTCATATTCTACCATAGTGTTCCTATCCTGAGCATACTTACTCAGATCGATCTTCATTTCATCAAGGAATGTCTCTGGATAGAACCTCCTCTCAAATTGCCGAACAAACTCATCCCAAAAGAGCAACCGTGCGAGCTTATGCACCACCTACTACTAGATCTATGCCTCACCCTTCAGGAGTTGTGCCATGTACCACACAAGATCCGGAGCAACCACCTCGAACGCCTCCATCTTGTCCTCCACATACGACAGCCAGTCAGCGGCCTA
Organism: Bonia amplexicaulis; assembly: GCA_036346245.1. NCBI lineage: Eukaryota > Viridiplantae > Streptophyta > Magnoliopsida > Poales > Poaceae > Bonia > Bonia amplexicaulis. Next base: position 24,621,148 of record CM070736.1, read on the forward strand.
AATAGGAGTGGCCCCGCCGTCAAAGATGTCTACCTTCATCCCCAGCCACTCTCGAAGCGAGATGCCGCTAACAACGCCAGTTGTCGTGGCCCTAGGTGTCGTAGCAGTGCCAGCACCAAGGCAGACTACCCCTGCCTCAACATCCTCATCTCCTGCTGCATAGCCCCATAGCGTCCAACAGCTCCTCCTGACTACCACTCTCCGACCGAGGAGACTCAGCCTCGTCAACCGCCAATTGCGCACCAAGCGTAGTAGCACGGCCACGCCCGTTTGCCTTAGACGGCATTCCTGTAGCCACTAAGGTACACAAGCATACATAAACATCAACTTCAAACAATTAAGGCAAAAGCACTAACATAACAAAATGAAACAAGGTATATGCAAAGATATGCAAACCATTTCCCATCCTACATGTGCAAGTGTGTCAAATTACTTATTATTTTCCTAGAATCTAAAGCCTAGGCTCTGATACCAACTGTAACACCCTAGGAACCACACTACCCCAGGGTGCTACTGAACTACACCTACAACCAGCTGGATTACAAGGAAAACCCGGCAGCACCTCCCTAGTAAAGAGGTTACTCGGAAGCAAAATAACATAACATATAATAAGGAATGATAAAACAATATAAGAATATAAAACTGTTCAATAACACCATTTATCAACCTAACTTTGAGTACTCAAACCCCACTAAAGCCAACCACGATCTAGCATTATTAAGTTACAGGGCTCAACGACTGAGAAAAAGAAATGATTAAAAATCCTCTAACTTATTACAATAAATCTCATGAAGACTTGAGTAATAGTATCGTGCTGCTCTACCCTTTCCAAACATGCTCAAGAATCACCTGGGAGAGAAAATACAAGGGTGAGATGAAATCCCAGCAAGCAAACTATTTAACAAATTAATTAAACTGCGGATGATTAAGCATCAAATTATCGACTTGTGGTACATTGATAAAGCATTAACAATTAATTCTCATCATTTACACTGTAATCTCGTTCATAACCAAAACCACAACTCACATCAACAGCAACCACAAGATATTACCTCAAGTCATAAGTGACTCTCACGAGCCAATTCTTCTTAAGATCTCAAAATAAGAATCATCCTCATGAAATGCATATGTATGCAAATGATCCACTGAACTCTTACCTGGTAACGTAAGAGTGTGCATTATACTATGGCAATGTACGATGTTGTACCAGTACGGTCGCGGCTAGATGCGGTGACATAGGTTCAATGCAAATGTCATGCTATGATATGCAGGATATGGCCATGTTAGATTCATTAGGAATATAACCACATGGGCATCAATACGTAAAATAAGACGTTTAGCATACCAGGGCATCTTTATTTAAAGGTGGATTAACTACCAAACATCAACAATTATGGTGAAGGCAATTAAATTAATAAGTTGAACTGTAGCAACAACCGCTATGTTTACTTGCCTGTACCGAAGGGGTGAAGGGCTCAAGCAAAGTCAGGAGCGAAGCCAAGTTTCACAAGTCACCACTCAACACAAAACCTCAATATAACATTTATAACTGTAAGGTAAAGTGCCACTACGCCCAAAACCGAACAACTCCCTCTCAAACTGCCATTCCAACGCTCAGTTCGCTGCAGTAGCGCTGCCTGTCTTTTTCATATCTTTTTATCCACTAAACAGACCACTAATCAAATAGCATTTTTGAAATCTACATAACGAAAGCTACAACTTTGGCGAAGATACCATAATTTTATTCTCACGTTGAAAAGGGTGTAATTCGCAATGGAAAACAGAGGACAGAAACAACCTCTGAGTTCTAGAGTGAGCTTCTATAAACCACCATTCACAGTACACTACAGACCACCACTGATAGTACACTGCTCCAAAAATTATAAAATTTTACCAGCTGCTATATTACAATATTTTCTACAACTTCTGTTATTATGGGAAAATTCATAAAAATCATTAGGGCCTCTGAACCTGCCCGTGAACTGAAACTGAATTCTGAAACCAACTCTGCTACAAGAAAGACTTCCAACGTGTACTGCGCCCAATCCAATGGTCTAAAAATTATGAAAAAATAAAGAAACTAGGTCTCTGATTCGTCTACAACTTTACTATTCATGGGTTCTACGGGAAAAATTATCTTCTATTTTTAATCTTTTAATTCCCACCGACTGCCCGAACATGAATGATTAGACTGCACAGCAACACGGTAACGCTCATAACTCCTAAACCGTTCATTGGAATGACGTGAATGACAACTCTATAGAAAGATAATGAAGTCCTCTACAAATCTCTAGAGGTGAAATCCCCAGATTTCACACCAAAGGTCCACTAATTCATGGAACACAGCAGACTGCGTAGATCGAATGATTAACCAAAAACTACCCCGATCGAGAAAACACTAAGAACAAAAAGGGTAGAAAATTGTTGGTTACCCTTGGAGACCACAGAAAAGAACCTTTGAACACTAGCACAAATCACCATACTCTTCTTCTCCTCCTCCTCCTTCTTATCTTCCTCCCCTCCTCTTTTGCTCGGTTGCCAAGGGGTGGAGGTGTTGCAGAATTGGGGAAGGGATTGCAGGGGAGAAGGGGCGTGGGGAGGTGGGACATAGGGAGGGGCGGCTGGGGGAAGAGGGTGGCGGCCACAAGGGGGGAGGGGCAGTCTAAGGTTAGGGAAAAAAGGGGGCTGCGCTAAAGGGGCTTGGTGGCCCTAGGATGGGCTGGCCTGGGCCCAAGGTGGGAGGTGGAAAGTCTGGCCTGCCTATCTGGACAGCCTACTAACCCTCCTCTTTCTCCTTTTTTTTTCTTTTTAGACAAATCCGCAACCCACACCCATCTTCCGCGATTCAACGAAAGAAAGAGAAAACTCCACGAATCCATTAAATACTTCTGGAAATGCTGAATCGATGTCTGGGGCATTACAGCTGATCTGCAACTTTTCCAAATGCGCGAACTTGAAATCAAAATTGAAAACCACTCAGAAATCTGATGCTTCAATTGCCTTACTTCCTCTCTTCTTTGTTGCCTCTCCGATTTCTCGCTCGTCTACAAAATGAAGCTCCTGCTTCTTTCAAAGAGGATCCCCGTACCATTTAAGAAACTAGTGGAGGGAGAGGGGAGGGGGCTGGTCACACCAACGCTGCCATCTGGAGAATGCGTGCAGAGGGGAAAGGGGACCAGTCGAGTGGGCGCTGGCGCATGGCATGGAGCCAGGAAGGTGGCGCGTTGTGGGGGCACCGACAAGCTGGCATGGCGGGGGCGCGCCGACTTCGGCTCGATGGTCTTCTTGCGCCATGAGGAGACGACCTGGTGAGGGAGCGCGCTAACCCATTGGCGCGGTTGTAGGGCGGGCCAGGGGACCAATTCTAGGATTTCGTTACATAGAGGGCCATTCTCGGAATTTCTGATGGGCGGGGGCAAATATGGCTTGTTTCTAATAAAAAAAAGGCTTAGTTAAATATAGTCTTGCCACCTCAGGGGACACCTAGCCCTTTGGGCATTTTTTCTTTGCACAATTTATGGCATGGATGGTAATTTCTCCAAACTAGTTAGGAAAATGATTTTCATTCCTACTGGTAATTCTTCAAAATTATAGAAGCTTGACACCTATGTGTATGACTAAGCATTTTGGGCATTATGGACATTTCACCATTGATGGCATGAATTGTAATTTTAGGTGAAAATGATAGTTATGCCTTAGGGTTGAAGTGATGTTCATGGTGACCATTTTTCCTTTTAGTAACTATTTGTATTTTTACCATGGGCATGCTTCACCATTATGTTTCGCCCTATATGTAATTTCTGAAAATCTTGGGTCTTTTTCCATAATGTGGACTAATTGGATTATTTTGGAAAAATTACTTTGCTGAAATTTATTTCTACCTTCCAATTAAATATTTTGGCTATTCTTTGAATTGCTCTTTCTACTGCAATTGGGCCCAGTGTGTTGGCGCAGTTATAGTAGTCTGCATGAATTCAGATAAAAGCTAGTTTTCTAATCTAGTATTTATAATTTTCTAGAACAAAGCATGTGTCCGACCTATAGTAAAATTGTGTGCTCACAGAGTACACATATATTTCTTTTTGAAAACTATTTTCAAAACTTAGTTCCTGTGAGAAAGGGCTCATGCTATGCAATTGATGCCTAGAGAAAAAACTAGTCTCTACAGAATTCACGGTCTACCGGAAAATATTATTCATCAATTAGTCAAACGAATGCTCAAGTAACCGCCCGACAGACGACTATAGGAAGACTATAACATAATGCAGGAAAATGTATTTAGTATAATATGGTTTTCGTTAGTATAGTGGCTTTATCAACACCGCTCCCTAACCAGTGTGACCTAGCCAGTAGCGTAGCTAAACCTAGGTGAAAAATTTTTATGGCCAACAATATGGCTAAACCTAGTCGAAAATCAGGGTTGGGGCAGTTAATGTGGTAGAGTCTACTAGGAAAGTAGAAGAGCACGAAGGTGGCCTGCAACAAGTTCCGGGTGGTGTGCTATTTGTGGCTAGGAAATGTACCAGAACTAAATAATGCAAATGATATGTAATGTGTAAATTATACAATGTAATAGTTATCCTACGTAATTAATAAATGCTTCGCCAGCAGAAAAGGGCAAAGCAATATGATCTTTTAGATGCGCAAAAAGAGCGAGTTCATTTTATACAAGACTATGTTACAGTGGGGACTGTAATCTATCAAGAGCAATCACCATGACTACGATGCTAATACACTCACGCAACATTCAATCACTGAATACGTGGAGCCGTTATCGCCCAGTCAGCTTGACCATCCATGCACCACCCAAGTACAGACCAAGCAGTGGACCCGCCAAAAGCATCTGAGTCAGCGGATCCGTCGAGGGTGTAAGCACAGCAGCAGCAACCACCGCGCCAACAACAACATATCTCCAGATCGAAAGCATTTGATCACTAGAAACCAATCCAACTTGTCCCAGCAGTAGCTGGATAACAGGGACCTGAAAGAGAGTAGCATGTTCATCGTAAATATTCAAGAGATGTTTCTTCTTAATGAGACGTAACGGTCGCTATTCTATTCCTCCGTATCTTTGGGAAGTAAAATAAGATTTCTAGTGCCGTTATCTGATAATTCAAATGACTAGCATCAAGAGCATTTTCCGTATAAATCATTTGATGATTAAATTAGCACCAAATGGAAGTGAAAGCAATCATCATAGCCACAGTTGGATAATCAAACAATGATTTATTCAGACATAGAGCTGCCAATTGCAATCAGCTACCGAGTGGAACATACATGATTAGCAACGTTCTGTAACTTTGTCCTTCAAATTTACTTGCTTAGTTGCTTCTTCAATGGTCAGCATGATATACTGATATTATACTGTAATGGATGTTCAAGAATTAGACTCAATAGAGAACCTCTTTGCCAAAGGCATAACTCTGATAATTCAAAGTATGGACTTAATCTGACCTATTTGTGGTATAGAATTCACTGTGTCTGTATAAATGTCACAGATAATTTTACAGTCCTGCCACCTACCAATAAAGTGGGTACTCAGGAAACGATATGCTATACCTCTAAAAAATCTACATGCTATAGGCCCATTTGTCTACGTAAATGTCACAGATCATTTTATGATCCAATGCGTACGTCCGTTTCAATTATATAAAGGGAGGGCCACAGAAAGGGCCATTAGTTTACCTGAAAAGATAACCCTGTGCTGAACAGAAGCACAAGTATGAACTCAAAGTACTGGTCTATCGACCATAATGATTCCACTGCCCCTTCTGCGTAATTCACAAAAAGTTTAATGCTGCAGGTGCAAGAACTGTGTAGGAGAAGAAAATGCCGAGGTAGAATAGAACGGAAGAACCCAAAACAATGGGCCCTAGGAATTTCCGCTCATCCCTTGTTAAACCTGGAAGAATAAATGCTATTATCTCGTACAAAATGACAGGACTTCCAAGTAGAAGGCCACAATAACCAGAGACCTGCACAGCATTGAAAATAATGAAATAAGCAACAGTTAAATGCTTAATGAAGTGAAAATAAAGTCACGAAAAAAAGAGCACTATAAAGTATAACTGCAATGTACAGCGCGGAAAGGTACGTGTCCCTAACATCTAGTAAACAAGGAGAACAATTATATGAAAATTACACTCGCTTTGAAGTTTTCACATATAAATTAATAATGCAGAGAAAGCGAACCGTCTTCAGGGCTGTTTATGGACCAGTACATGCAGACTGCAGAGTTTGTGGCTTTATGCATAGTTAACAATCTTCATGGATGGAAACATAGAACAATAAACGCTAATACTGCAAGTTTGTTTCTACAAAGTTACATTTAGAAGTTTTTAATGTTATGTAATTATGTTTGAATTAATTTGTGACTGTTATAATGTTCACAAGTGAACCATACAAAACGTTAAATGATTTGAGGAAACGTTTTTTTACAGCATCTGAGAAAGTATATTAGTGTATTACTGTATTGAGATCTATGTGATCCCAGTATACACATTTTAGACATTTAACCCTAAACCCTTTTTCTTTCCTCACCAGTCACCAGACTTGTTGCCCACCCCACTCAGCAGCAAGAAACTTCCCTGTGCTATCTCAGCCAACCTGACAATCATTTGTCAAGTGCAATGTTGTTACATGGTGTGAACGTGTAGCTTTGCATTCTAATTGATGGGGAGAACATGGGCTCACATGTGTGAACTTGTATTTAAGTTTGCCAACCGTGTGAGGGGGTATTTCCATATGTCCAATCTTTAGGATGCTACTGGTGATAGTGTGTCAGTATGCAGATTGAGAAAACTTGATTGAGTCCCACACCGATTGGATTGCTACAACACAGTTCATATGCTTGCACCTAAATGCATCTTTGCACCAGATAGATTCCCCTGACTCCGGCACATGTATGCACTATGCTATAGATTCCCCTGACTCTGGCACATGTATGCACTATGCACCATGAGGTTTATCACCACAGAACATGAGTAGAAAAGATGAGAATGTCGTAAACTAAATCTCAAAAAATGAGTGTGCTCTTTTAGATTTCCAGATGGTCACCTTCAATGTTGTAAAGAAAAATTCTCCAGGAGAGAGCTGCAAAAACCGAACACCCTGAACACTAACTGGTGCTTCTAGAAGCACAATCAAATCTTTAGAGAAAGCAAAACAACCAAGTATTGCAGCTCCAACAGCAAATACTGAGATAAATATCCTCTCACGAAGTTCCTCTAGATGATCAAATATACTCATCGCCTTATCATCTGGAAGTAGATCTTTGCTTGGATAAAGAAAATTATACAGAGTACTCTCCTCTTCTTCCTGTGTGATACCTCCAAAGGAACCATTTTCGACTGTACAAGGTAAATTTGAGTAGTCACATACCCGGAAAGAAACTCCACCAAGGTATAATGAAATAAATAACGATAAGACATCATGTAACATGAATAGGCACAATTTCCTTTTATCCAACTCTTCCAGTTGCTGAACAGTTAACACTAATGAGCTGGAGCAGCACCCTAAAATCAAACAAACTATGCTTCTTTTAATGTGAATCTTGATTATCTTTAAAGTGTGCCTTTTTAATGTATATCTTTGTTATTCAAAATATGGATGATAAACTGCATTTACCAAAGGTTGATAAGTGGTGGCAAGAAGGTGACAATTCTAGTATAACTCTTTCAAAATCGACATAAAAAAACTGCAGGTAGGAAAAATGAACTGATTAGTAGATGATCGATGAGATCAATGGTTTTATGAAAACTTGAAACCCTAATAACTAATTCACTGGTGCTTGTACAAGATCTGTCAGTATATACTACATCCCAAAAATCGATTAAGAAAGAAAATAATTAGAGGTCAAACAACACATGGGCACCAGCCACTGTGGAATACACCGTAATAGCTGAGAACATGTTTAGGAAATATCTACTGGTACTGGATGGACAACACGAACGTGGTGGGTAACATTTTCACCTCTTGTGATGTCATTTGCTGCCACAAAAAACAAAAGAGTATCAACAAACAATGAATGTCCAACCTTCTCTATTTGTGTTAATTGTTAAAGTATGATTCGCATACGTGTACAAATGGACACATATGTCACCTAGTCTCGGTTTCGTAATCTTCTAGGACTCTTGTTCCCTAGACTATATATACCCCTATAGTTACAAGGTTGAGGCACACCGAAGTTCCTCGTGTTTGTAATCTCTCCTCATATAATGATATTCCGCCTTCATGCGTCCGTGGTTTTTCCCGCAAGGATTTTCTACATTAAATCTGTCTCCCATTCTTTTGATGTTCTATTTATGTCGTGTGTTTTATAACAAGTTGTATTAGAACTCTAGGTTCGAGATCAAAAGCTGCTGCCCCAGGAGGAGCAATCTCGGCTCCCAGGGGGCCATCGCGCGCACCCGCAAGAGGCATCAAGTTAGCCAAGAAATCTCTAGCATCATTGGCATCTTTTCGGCAACAGTATTTGTGTGTTGGTTTGTTTCGATGAGAAATCGACGTTGCAATAAAGGAGGTTCACTACGGGAAGGACTTCTGCATACGACACCAAGTCGAGGCCATGGCAATAAAGCAGTTAGATCAGAAGTCAGAAGCGAAGCCGCACATGCAAGGAGCAGCCATTCAAAAAGGAGGATCAGAGACCTTGTTAGTACCTCGAGACTTCTTCTGCCATAAGTGCAATTAGCTTGCTAATGCTACATGCACATTAAGAAGAGTACTAGGAAATCCCAAGCCCTGCACTGTTACATGCACACGAGGTGCACGAAAGTTGTTGGCTAAAGTTCATTTTGTGTGTTCTCCGTGGAAATTGCTAGGTGCACAGCAAGCGTATCAGGCATTCTGACAAGATTTGCTACATGCACATACAGAATCGTACCAACAAATTTCATCCACCTCTACTCGGCGATTTCGACTCGTCTTGACTCGGTTCCACAACTCGACTCCATATTGAGCGTCCACCCACGCTCTATCTCGGTGACTGTTTCAGTACCAAGTTCTGCCAACACCATTGCCCACACCACTTGATACCATGCCCTGGCATCGTACTGCACCATATCCATCGACGATCTTCTGCCTCAATCGATCGTCATCTTCCATGAAGTTGTGTCGTTAGCCTTGCATGTTTTTGTTAGAGGTGGAGTTCATTGCAATTCAGGTTGTTATGCCTATTATTGGCAGCATCCACGCAAGATTAATCATTGGCGATTTCTTCGACAATCCGTCATCTACTATGGGTTACTGCAGTAAGATTCGTACATATAGAGTCTAAGGTGGAGTTGTAGCTTTTCAACACATTGAGTTAATTTAGGCTACGTTTAATCAGGGAGACTTTAAAAAAATCAATATCAAGTAAGGGGACACTGATTCACTGTTTGATGACACTTTGATGGTAGCTAACATAATATTCTCTAGAATTTCTTATTCATTGGTGAAGTTTATAATCCAAATATGAGTTCGAGATGAAGAATTTAAAGTGCAAGGAGTTAATTATCTGCATAGATACTACAACGTTTGGTATTGCAGGTGCAATACGTTCTAATTGTCACAAGTCAATACGATGGGTCTATGCAAGATGTTTTTGCTCCATTGACGGCGCAAGAATTACTTTCATCCGGATGTTTTTCTACAGGAGTAGTTTTCAACCATGTCATAGAATTCAATTACATATATAGTCAGTAGTTTGATGTATATGATGATCACACGTGCAAGTTGCTCTTCAAGGAGCATTGTTTGCCGAGTTATATGTTCCAGGTGGAGTATGTAAAAAGTCTATGAGATAAGTTCTTCACTATAGTTATCCAGTGCCACAGGAGAAGTATATAGACAAGATTGATCTAGTTTTACTCATTGATTAGTCTGATAGACTTTCGAGGCATAGGGTCTGGTGATGAAGACTTACTTTGAAGAGATTTGATATTCGGCTACAGGAGTGAATTCATCTCAAGTTGGAGATTGTTGAGTGTGTGATCCAAATTCATCTTAAGGTGGATATTGTTAAAGTATGATACAAATTCGTATATATGTCCAAGTGAACACATACGCCGACCTCATCTCAGTTTCGTAATCTCCTAGGACTCTTGTTCCTTAGCTTATATATGTATCCATGTAGTCACATGGTTGAGCAGTGGCGGATCTACAACAGAAATGACGCTGGAGCCTCATGCTCCATGTATGTACTTATCAACACATCTATCTACGGGTGTAATCAGTGTGGATACAAACGGATATCGCTCAGCCTATATCCTATTACGTATTTTTCTTGGAGCTAGAGTCGGACACGGATAATGCTGGATACCGATTTCTCCGTTCCGTATTTGTTCCATAAGCATTTGGACGGTTGGTCGGACAGAAATTATCCATTTCTTTTGCACCCCTACACAGGATATTAGATAGTAGGGTGCAACCAGAGCAAGCACAGAGAGACTAATCGCCGAGATGTCAAAAGAAGAGTACTCAATATTCCCTACATGTTTAGATGTAGCAATCCGCCTATATGTTATCTTGTTCCTAATTGAAGTCACAACAGACTTCCTTATATCACCTAACATACGGATATATACGGACGGATATCACTCATCTCGTATCCTATTCCATATTTTTTCCATAGAGTCGGACACGGATAGTGCCGAATAACCATTTACCCATTCCGTATTCGTTCCGCAAACCTTCGCTCTATCGGTCGGATGAAAATTATCCGCTCCGTTTGCACCTCTATATCTATCAATAATATAGTAGATAATAATGTATTTTAAATTTTGTAACATCAACTAACTTCATAACAAAGTTTAATGGTAAATAACTTTTTGTCAGACAACGTACCAAAATCAAGAAACCTATCATTAGTGATCTAGAATAAATCCAAGAACCTACTATTACACGTATTTTTTTGGAGTGTCTTTCTTTGCCAACGTTATGCATGTTTTCTTTTCTCCCTAAATTTGTCAACATGTTTAAGCTTTCTTTCTTTTAGATAGATGTAGTTCTTGGTATGTAGGAGCACTAGTTTTTGACATGTGAAGGCACACACTGTGTAAGCTTAGACTATAAGCAACTAAAATAAAATCGAGTAGGGCCTATGCCCCCACATTTGTGAACGTGCATCCGCCCCTGTTGTTGAGGCACACTAAACTTCCTCGTGCTTGTAATCTCTCCTTGTATAGTGATATTTCGCCTTTGTGCATCCGTAGTTTATCCCGCAAAGGTTTTCCACGTTAAATATGTTGTGTCTCCCGTTCCATGTTCTATTTGTTTGATGGTCTATTTTTATAGTGCGTTTTATAACAATAATTAATGTACGGACATATTTTCGACATTTGAGGATCAAGTTTTCTTTAGGGGAAAATTTCATGAAATTTAGAAAATAGTGGAGTGACCAATTCCCCATTCAACCGCTACACTTACAGCCAATGGAATTGCTCTCCTCGATAACAATGACACAAGAGTTGAGCTAAGATTGGCAACATAACTATACTATCAAGGGCACTACCTCGCTATCTCTTTGAGAGCTCCTGCACAACAGTACTAGCAAAGATGCATGAGAACAGGCATACCAGGTCCAGGGGGCGGGTCCTCGAAGGCGGGGCCGAGGCCGCTCGATGGCGAGTCCTCCCTCTGGGGAGGCGGCGGCGACGACAGCGAAGGCGACTCCGTCTCCCGGCCGCTGCCCCCGTCGACGGCGGAGCAGCGAAGGTGCCGGCGGCGGCCGCGGAGGGGCTCGGGCGCTGTGGCGGTGGCGGGGAAGGGCAGGCAGCGTGGGAAGGCGAGGCGATGGCGGCGGAGGAGGAAGCCGCCGAGCTGCGGCGGCGGGTGCGAGAGCAGCGCCCCCGCGCTTCCCATGGCCGTCTACTGCTGCCGCTGCTGGACTTGGGAGGCAGCGAGAGGCTTATCTCGCTCGCTTCGCCTCGGGTGCTGTGTGTTGCTTGCGTCGCTTCACTGCTCCTCGTCTGGGCTGGGTTGTGCCGTTTATGGGCCACACGACACGAGTGAGCGGCGGCACACTGACTGAAAACGGGTTTTAGGAAAATCTACCGTATGATTTCGAGGCCGTAAAGCGGTGCCAAGCCTAGCTGTGTTGGTCGATTCCCCTTTGGGCCATGGCGCGGGGTTTATATGTTCCGTGACAGCTGGGGCTGTTTGGGCCAGATAAACCAGCCCCGCAAGGAGTATTCCAGAAGAAATATGCTACTTTGACTTTTGTTGACTGTGCTTACATCCTAGAGTAAAGCGCACTGTATGTCCTTCGTATGGATGTGTCACATGGATTCGTAAACATGATAATTACACATTTAGATTTGTATGCTTGTATAAGTGGGTCAACAAAGATCTAAATCTTTCTTAATTGAAAATTAGAGATGAGATAATACCTCAGATTGATCTAAAATTTTGTCTGACCATACGATCATCCAATGAAATCAATGCAAAGTTGATTTCTTTGGATTTGAACGGAAGTTTTTCTAGTCTTCAAACAAATTTTATTACCTTTACTTTGATGTTACTTAGCAAACACACTGAAGCTTTAGCTTACATAAGGGCAACATGACATGTCATAAAATAGTTGCTAATTAAATCACTTTGTACCTGACTTGATACATTTACATGTTTAAGGATTTGAATGTGTTATTCTCAAATTAGGGACCAGAGGGACATATCTATGAAGTTTAGAGACTTATATTCCACTTTAGTCCGGCTCTACGCACTACCATAAAAAAGGGTCATCACACACGGTTCTTGATGCGGATACGCACATTGATACGGGGAGGGGTCCCGATCTTCTTAGTGAGGAACCGTGGATAGTTGATGCGAAGTAGACGATGTCGCTAGTTGAACACTCGCGCTAATGTACGAATCCTCAACTATTCGGAATACGCCCAAAACACACCGGATAATTTACAGTGAGCGCTTGTAGTGGCGAGGTACAAAGCGTGCCGCATATCTTGCTTCATCGCTCCCGGTGATAATCGACAACTCATGGCGCTCCATGTGCTTACGGATGAACTGCTCCCACCAATGTGTGGCATAATCATCCAAGCCATTGGACGCAAGCAATTGCTTCTTCTCATTGGAATAGTTGTTCATCCGAAACAACTTATCAACTTTTAGCTCCCAAGTGAGGTATTATTCCACATCTGTACCACTTGAAAATATAGGAAGATTAAATTTGGACTTAGCAACACAATCCTCGGCGTCGTCGTGGCGAAGACGCTGCACGTTATTGCGGTGGTGGCGCTGTCGGACATCGTAGTCATCGACGAGGAAATCGTCATTCCAGCGCTTGATCGCGCCAACCCAGCTACGAGGTGCATGATGCACACCTCCTCCGTGGCCACCACATGGTGCACTTCCACCACAGCCACCGTTGCCTCGGCCAGGCCCATGTGCCTGAAGGCGTCCCGCGGCTGCCATCTTGACGTTTGGCGGCACTGCCATGCGACGCGCATGTCGCTGACGTCGCTCCTCATCCAGACGAATAGCATGCTCCTCCTCGGTCTCATTGTGCGAATCGACCGGAGGACCGTGCACACTGTGTCATCGGTGGTGCACCCCACGTGGATTGTGTTGTGTGAACATGGCACGCAGCTCCGTAAAGTTATTGTTGATGGTCGACGCGCATTGTGTGACATCCTCCCGAGGGTGTTCGATCCGATCGAACTTCTCCGAGCTCATCGCACACGCCATTGTCACCATCGTGAAGTTATTTTTATAGCATCTCGCACAACCGAGTGTACTCGGTCCACGTAACCGGCGCCTCCGGATTAGGTGGATCCTCCTCGTGATCTGACATGGAAACGACTCACAAACAAGAAACGAGGTTATATCCGGGTTAGTAAAATAAAAGCTCTCTCTAAGCTTGCAACCCACTGTCCTGAAAACAAGACAAGCTTACCGTTCCAAAGTGAATCAAGGATGGCAAATCGACAATTGTGACAATGACGACTTCAACCCGTAATGTATGAATGTAACCAAGAGCAAGGGGTACACAAACAGTGTAGGTGGAGCTTGGACAGTTATATGGATATCCTATGCAATCTGATATTCAAGGTATTTGTAAAGCTAAGTAATGATCCAAGCTAGAGTATCTTGCCTATGTGCTAATCCAATTGGTTTAAGCGAAGTGTATGAATGCACAAGCAACGATAAATAGGACTTAATGCAAACAAAGGAATGAGCTAGGGAGAATCAATCGGAAACAAAGATGAAACTAGCTCGTTTTGCACCAAGTACTAAGAGAGACGCTAGCCAATTGCAACTGAATCTACAAGGGTACAAGGTTTCTCAAAAAAATAAGTTTGGAAGCTCGAAAAAAAGATGTCGTTTGCACGAGGAACCTTATAATCACTTGTAAAAGGTTTCTGTCAATTTTGAGCAAATTTTGAGAAACTTGGATTTTTCTCGGTTTGCGGGCCCGTTTTGAGGCCCTAGACGACGTTTGTTTTTTTGTTGTCCCGGCTCTTTCTAAATGCAGGTGCCTGTTCCTTCTTTCCTCTATGTTTTGCTCCCCGTGGAAGTGCGCAACCCTCACAAATCAATAAGGTGTAATCAACTTAAATGAGCAGCCCTAATTGCAATGTCAACGGCTAGTCTCAAGATAAAAGGATATAAGTGATGCACAAAGATACCAAATGTGGTTCGGCCGGCTATGATGTAGTGACCGAAACGGAAGTTGGAGCAATTGGACTCGGATTGTGTTTGAGCTAGAGGTCGATTCGGACTCTAGTCCCACCAAGGAGTTCGGATAAGGAAACACAAACCGACTCGGATTGTGCTCTCAGGATGACGCATGGTAAAAGATGGAGGCTTTGTTTTTTTTTTGTTGCTAATTGAGGGAATCAACCAACAATTTTATAGGGTTTATGTTAACACAACAATTAAGCAACGCGAAAGGAAACACACGGATCAGCACTAAAATAAAACTCTAATGGACGAAAACTTAACAAAACACACAAGAAATAAACAGATTAAACAACGATTTTGGTATTGCAATTTTTTGGTTTAATGGACGATAGGACAGAAAACGAATCTAACTACGGGTAAAGAAGTTCTCACCGAGTAAACCTAGAATCTGATACCACATGATACGGGGAGGGGTCCCGATCTTCTCAGTGAGGAACCGTGGATAGTTGATGCGAAGTAGACGATGTCGCTAGTTGAACACTCGCGCCAACGCACGAACCCTCAACTCTTCGGAATACACCCAAAAC
This sequence comes from Bonia amplexicaulis, assembly GCA_036346245.1. Lineage (NCBI taxonomy): Eukaryota > Viridiplantae > Streptophyta > Magnoliopsida > Poales > Poaceae > Bonia > Bonia amplexicaulis. The sequence continues at coordinate 24,636,354 of CM070736.1, forward strand.
ACACCGGATAATTGTTCATCGCGAGACCACAAAAGACGAACGCGAAGTCCCCAATTCCCAATAGAACGATTGTAGGACCGAAATGGCGACAGAGGGGGGTGAATGTCGCTCTCTTTTTAAAATCGCCCCTGAGAATTTCGACACTGTTTTTCAAAACGATGCAAAACAAAGCACCTCACAGAAAATTAAAATTAATATTGCTGAAATTTGGAGCGCATGCGGCACTGAAAAATTCAGCATAAATCAGAGAGTAGTCAGTAAAAATTTCAGCTGAAAATATTGCCGTTTGATCTGCATGCAAAATCACCAAAGATCAAGAAAAGAAATAAAGAAAGAAGCACTAAATGGAGAAAACTTGCACCAGCCTGACTCACTAAACGGCACAAAAATCAAGTGTAATGCCAGCCGAGAGCTGCCAGCCGAAATCAATAGTGCTGAAACTGCTGAAATTTCATTTCCTGCTATGCTGCTATTTTTGCTAACCAAAAACCAAACAAAAGGCAGTAGTATCAACCAGCAAATGGAGCCAAACGTTGAATGCTAACTCCTCTCGGCACTGACTGAAGAAGGATGAAGCAGCAGCCGAAAATGATACTGCACAGGCAGAACCGAAAATACAGCCGGCTGAAAACTGAAGCTACAGCCGAGTGGTAAAAATCAGTTACAGACCGTCATGCAGATTTGAACTGCAAAGTCTGAAAAGGATAGCTGAAAATAGTGAGGGCAGCCTGAACCACAGAGAGCAGAAAAATGGCTAACTGCAGACCGAAAACATCAAGTATGGACTCTGTTCGATTTTATAAAAATCTGATGCTAACTGACCGTAATGCAGATTTTTCAAATCTGTTTTCACAAGCCGAACTGCAATCAGCAGACTGAAATGTAAACAGCAAAGACACAGAAACTGCAGCAAATTCAGAGCCAAGAAAACTGAAGATTTCAGCAAACCGAAATCTGAAAAAGGGCACAAAATACTTGCAGCAAACTGACAAATTGAACTATGAAATACTGCAGTAAGGAAGCAGCAGTGAGTTCAAGAACTGAACTTTGTCTATTGTAGACATTTTACACCATTCAGTTTAGTTGTTTGCCGAAAGCAGATAGCAAGCCAAAGAGTAAAAACAGGATTCGGCTGAGTTCTGAAAACGCACAGTGAAGACTGAAAACTCACAGAACAAAGTCCAAAAACCAATTTTCTCTCCCTCCTTTGATCCTTTGGCTATGAAATTTTGAGGAAATGTTAGCAATAGCCACAGGGCTCTAGATATCAAATTTCAAGCCAACTCTCAAAGGAAAATCACAGGAAAACCGAAACCCTAGCTTTTCAGATTTTAAGAACAGAGAGAAGAAAAATCTAAGTTTCTCCTCAATCATTTATCTTTTGATCATGAAACTTTGAGGATATGTTAGCAATAGCCATAGGGCTCTAAATATCAAATTTCAAGCCAACTTGCAAAGGGAATCAAGAAATGCTCCAAAACTTAGACATGCAAAAGCCAAGAACAGAGAGCCATAGCAGAGAAACAAATTTCAGATTTTCATTTCCATAAGCAAAAGGATTACATAAGAGTTCCCATACACATGAACATTCAAGAGAAATGATGGCATGGGACTCAATCCATCCTCACCCTCTCCATCTCAAGAACAAGAACACATGAACTCAAGAACAGGGGAGGAGAAGAGGACTCTCTGAGTCACATGCGTAGGAGACAAGGGGGAACTGCATACTGCTTCACTCACCCACTCTCAACTACTAAAGAGCAAAGCAAAACAACCCCCAAAGCCTCTTTTGACTCAATAAAATCCTAATTCTCTCTAGAAGCCATGAGGGGTATGCAGCCCCTCCACTCTATTTATAGCCTTGGCTAACGGGTCTCGCCTGCGTTCGCCCGCTAAGTCAACAGCCCGCTCCCGCTTTTGCGGTTTGCGAAATTCCCGTTTCGCCCCTCGCACCTTCCGGAAGCTTTCGCGCTCCTCGCCTCGCACGCCTCGCAAACACCTCGAGTCCACGTCGTCTTGACACATCCCGACCGATTCGACCTCGCGCCACTGCGCCTAGTCCGGTCCACCGTGTCTCGCCACGACTCCGCCTCGACGTCCTGCAACACACGGACAAGAAACACGTCAAATAGCACCGCCGATACATGAAAGCGTAAATAGAGATCAAACACAGCCGAGTCATCAAAATATGCACCTAAACCCATACGACTAGGTTTGGCCGAGTCCGACCGAGCTCGTTCGCCACGCAACGCGTGCGGTCCGAACCTCCGACTCAAACTCGACTTTACTAAAGCGATGTCAAACAAGATCTTTGACCATCTTGAGTTTCGGCAGACCACGAATGAGATCGTGGCGCTAACTCGAGTCAAATGGTCAAATCAATATGACCAAGTCTCCTATGCGGAGAAGGAAAGGTCGCGGGACTCGAAGCAACCAAACACCGAGAGGATTACGGAAGACTCAATAAAATCAACACGAAAGATCCTCCCATAACGAGAAATCCCATAAACCGGACTACAGAAGAATCAACAATTTTGCGGCGTTTTCTTAAAACTTACCTCGAAACCGTCATCAGTGGTGAGAAGCGAAAGCAAATTGTAATGCGGTTTACTCACCAAGGCAACATCTTTTAAAACAAATGAGTCATTAACGCGCAAGTGCCTTTGGCGATGATGCGTCGAACGAAGAGTCTCCAAAGGTGATAGTCTCATCACACGAGCACGGCAAGGAAGAAAACCAACGGAATCTCCGGTCATGTGTCGTGAACACCCGAGTCTACAAGCCAAACCTTTCCTTCCCTCCCGTGAACCTGAGTCAACAAGAGAGCAAAGTCTCGATCTTGGGATAAATCAACATAGATTTTGGCACCCAATCTTGAGTCACACGTCGGCGAAGAAGTAGTCACACACGATGACCTCTAACTACCCTCGCTCTCCGTCGCTCAAAGCGGAAGGTCTATGTGCGGACACTGAGCCGCATTCTTGGTCCGACCTTTCTACGGAGAGCGAGTCGAGCACCGCCGATCGCCGATCACGCCGCGGGTAGCTATCTCGATGGAAGCGAGATCTACCCTCGGGACGGCGGAAGTCACGACCGAGATGGAGCATGAGGACGAAAACGTAAAACTTCGGAAGAACCAAGTCCTCGACATCGCCCAAAGCTACTAACAAGAGTAAGCCTAGACCTCGTGTTGGTCTTAGGTGCACTCAAGGTCCAGGGCGACCGAATCGCCTAAGAGCTGCAACACGGTCTCTCGCGCGATCTTGGCGCTTGAAGCAATGGTCAAATAAATGTCCATCCTTCCGGAAGGTGCAATGATACCGCCGAGGTCAAGCTGCAGTGAAATCACCTTCATCGAAATCCCTTGGACAAAGCCCGATTTAAATTGAACTTTCTTGTTCTTGGGCTTGACCTCAATCACACTGCTGACTCTGGTGCGAGCACGGCGGTGGATGTTTCCTCACATCCTCACGGAGATCATATCCTAGACCTGTTTGAACTTGCAAATCTTTGATTGGTCTAGGATAAGATTGAGATTCTTCTCGCCTCCTACAAATTTCTCGAGAGTGTTCATAAGGTACCGACACTCCAAGGAGAGAGGTGCAAGATGAGCAAGGAGAAGAAGGAGAGCAGGAGGAGAAGAAGGAGAAGAACCAATAGCGAAGAGCGAATAGCACGTGCATATTTCACCTTATGCGCCACCTCAACCTTGAGGGCTTCGGAGGACACAGGGGGCAGCCTAATCCTAGCCATTTGGTTCTCGTAACTCTTCCTAAACGTCTCTACCATGTCCTTATCCTTTTCCAACACTTGACCTGAAAGCACAAGAAGGATGTGATTTTTCTAGAAGGTACTTAGTTAGTTTCACACATTTTTCATCCAAAGCAATCAAGTTAGATTTTAGTTTATCACAATTTTGCATGGTGAGCTAACGAGGTCCTTAGAAGCATCTTGAGCCATTTTCTTATTATAGTCAATCATTTCTTGAAACTGTTTGAGACATATTCAAGTTCGTGATTAACTTAGGACAATTTACACATGAAGCAATAGGCTCAAGTAGAAAAGCTTGTAACTCAGCAATTTTATGATCTGCCCGTTTTAGGTTCATCTTCAGATTATTGCAAGTTCCACAAGATTCGGGCAGATCAAGTAGCATGGCATAAGGTCCTCTAGCAGCAGTGTCCTTATCCTCACATGAGGTGGGAGCAATAGTCTCATCAGTAGTAAGTAGGGTAACAACCATCCTACTCAATTCTAAATCAGCAAGCAGACTAACATTCTCCACCTTAATTGCATCAAGCTCAGAGGACAGACTATCATGTGAGGTTCTTAGCTTCTCCATATCACCGATCAAAGCACAGCATGTATCACAGTCGTCACGGGAGGGAGCAGATATAAGTGAAGTAAGCTCCCGTGACAATCTCTCTACTTCCTTCTCCAACTCGCTACATCTAGTCTTAGCTCTAGCATGAAAACCTCCTAACTTAAGAAAGGCTTCATTAAGTTGGTCATAAGAGGGACATACCTCATCGGAATCGGAATAGAGATCGCTGTCGCTCAGTTCGCCCTCAAGGGCCATGAAGCACATCCCGGAGAAGTCGCTGTCGCCCTTAGGGTCTTGGTCACGGTCCGTCGTCGTCGCTCCATCCCTCCACCTCGGTGAGTCGAGGTCGTCGAAAGCGGCGAGAACGCTGTGGAAGAGCTTCTTGGCCTTCCCAAGGTCGCGAACTTCTTCTTTCCTGTAGGTCTTTGAGGGCTTGAGTTGCGGTTCTTGTCGATATAGTCGTTCTTGCCCGAACCGCCGAAGTCACCTTTACCCTTCCCAAGCTTGGGACAGTTTGCTCGGATGTGGTTGGGGCCACCACACTCGAAACAAATCACGGGTCCTCTTTTCCTTCCGTCCCTCCTCCCTTTGTAAGCATGGGAGAATCTCCGTGCGAGGAGGGCTAGTGCTCATCCGCAAGCCGCTCCACCGATCATCGGTTATGTCACGAGAGCGCGAGGAGAATCCAAGATGGCTCGGAAGAAGTGGATCGAGCGGGGTCGGTGACTAGTGCCATCGATCGAGACTTCGACCGACGAGACTATGTCAATCTCGTGAGTCTTGAGGCACGAGTAAAGCGCATCAAGAGTCAAGGTCGAGGGTCCGTGGTGTCCTTGATGGTAGTCACCTTCATCTCCCAAACCCTAAGATCGAGTGCGAAAAGAATTTGACGAGCGTTATCCGAGTCGGAGTATGTGAGACCGATGGCTCGGAGGTTGCTTAAAATCTTGTGAAAGCGAGAAAAGCACTCGTCAAGGACTCACCGCAAGCATCTCGAATTTATCAGATTCTCGCTTGAACGGTCTTGTCGAACCGTCTTGATCGGGTGGTGCCCTCATGGTATGCATCGAGGTCACCCGGATGTCGTAAGGGGACGACGGTGAGAGATGCGATCGAACTCGCTTCTACTCAACCTCGAATGATGATGTTCCTTGCCTTAGCATTCGCCTCAACATCGCCCATATTCCGGCATTGATGTCGGCACACTGACTGAAAACGGGTTTTAGGAAAATCTACCGTATGATTTCGAGGCCGTAAAGCGGTGCCAAGCCTAGCTGTGTTGGTCGATTCCCTTGGGCCATGGCGCGGGGTTTATATGTTCCGTGACAGCCGGGGCCGTTTGGGCCAGATAAACCAGCCCCGCAAGGAGTATTCCAGAAGAAATATGCTACTTTGACTTTTGTTGACTGTGCTTACATCCTAGAGTAAAGCGCACTGTATGTCCTTCGTATGGATGTGTCACATGGATTCGTAAACATGATAATTACACATTTAGATTTGTATGCTTGTATAAGTGGGTCAACAAAGATCTAAATCTTTCTTAATTGAAAATTAGAGATGAGATAATACCTCAGATTGATCTAAAATTTTGTCTGACCATACGATCATCCAATGAAATCAATGCAAAGTTGATTTCTTTGGATTTGAACGGAAGTTTTTCTAGTCTTCAAACAAATTTTATTACCTTTACTTTGATGTTACTTAGCAAACACACTGAAGCTTTAGCATACATAAGGGCAACATGACATGTCATAAAATAGTTGCTAATTAAATCACTTTGTACCTGACTTGATACATTTACACCTGACTTGATACATTTACATGTTTAAGGATTTGAATGTGTTATTCTCAAATTAGGGACCAGAGGGACATATCTATGAAGTTTAGAGACTTATATTCCACTTTAGTCCGCTCACGCCTACCATAAAAAGGGTCATCACACACGGTTCTTGATGCGGATACGCACATTGATACGGGGAGGGGTCCCGATCTTCTTAGTGAGGAACCGTGGATAGTTGATGCGAAGTAGCGATGTCGCTAGTTGAACACTGCGCTAATGTACGAATCCTCAACTATTCGAATCGCCCAAAACACACCGGATAATTTACAGTGAGCGCTTGTAGTGGCGAGGTACAAAGTGTGCCCGCATATACTGCTTCATCTGCTCCCAGGTGATAATCGACAACTCATGGCGCTCCATGTGCTTACGGATGAACTGCTCCCACCAATGTGTGGCATAATCATCCAAGCCATTGGACGCAAGCAATTGCTTCTTCTCATTGGAATAGTTGTTCATCCGAAACAACTTATCAACTTTTAGCTCCCAAGTGAGGTATTATTCCACATCTGTACCACTTGAAAATATAGGAAGATTAAATTTGAACTTAGCAACACAATCCTTGGCGTCGTCGTGGCGAAGACGCTGCACGTTATTGCGGTGGTGGCGCTGTCGGACATCGTAGTCATCGACGGGGAAATCGTCATTCCAGCGCTTGACCGCGCCAACCCAGCTACGAGGTGCATGATGCACACCTCCTCCGTGGCCACCCTGTGGTGCACTTCCACCCTGGCCACCGTTGCCTCGGCCAGCCCATGTGCTAGGCGTCCCGCGCGCCATCTTGCGTTTGGCGGCCGCCATGCGCGCATGTCGGCGACGTCGCTCCTCATCGAACGAATAGCATGCTCCTCCTCGGTCTCATTGTGCAGAACGACCGGAGGACCGTGCACACTTGTGTCATCAGCTGGTGCACCCCCACGTAGATTGTGTTGTGTGAACATCGCACGCAGCTCCAGAAAGTTATTGTTGATGGTCGTACGCAATTGTGTGACATCCTCCCCGAGGGTGTTCAGTCCAGTCTGAACTTCTCCGAGCTCATCGCACACGCCATTGTCACCATCGTGAAGTTATTTTTATAGCATCTCGCAGAACGGTGTACTCGGTCCACGTAACCGCGCCTCCGGATTAGGTGGATCCTCCTCGTGATCGACATGGAAACGACTCACAAACAAGAAACGAGGTTATATCCGGGTTAGTAAAATAAAAGCTCTCTCTAAGCTTGCAACCCACTGTCCTGAAAACAAGACAAGCTTACCGTTCCAAAGTGAATCAAGGATGGCAAATCGACAATTGTGACAGCGAACGACTTCAACCCGGTAATGTATGAATGTAACCAAGAGCAAGGGGGTACACAAACAGGTGTAGGTGGAGCTTGGACAGTTATATGGATATCCTATGCAATCTGATATTCAAGGTATTTGTAAAGCTAAGTAATGATCCAAGCTAGAGTATCTTGCCTATGTCTGATCCAATTGGTTTAAGCGAAGTGTATGAATGCACAAGCAACGATAAATAGGACTTAATGCAAACAAAGGAATGAGCTAGGAGAATCAATCGAAACAAAGATGAAACTAGCTCGTTTTGCACCAAGTACTAAGAGACGCTAGCCAATTGCAACCGAATCTACAAGGGTACAAGGTTTCTCAAAAAAATAAGTTTGGAAGCTCGAAAAAAAGATGTCGTTTGCACGAGGAACCTTATAATCACTTGTAAAAGGTTTCTGTCAATTTTGAGCAAATTTTGAGAAACTTGGATTTTTCTCGGTTTGCGGCCGTTTGAGGCCCTAGACGACGTTGTTTTTTGTTGTCCGGCTCTTTCTAAATGCAGTGCTGTTCCTTCTTTCCTCTATGTTTTGCTCCCGTGGAAGCGCAACCCTCACAAATCAATAAGGTGTAATCAACTTAAATGAGCACCCTAATTGCAATGTCAACGGCTAGTCTCAAGATAAAAGGATATAAGTGATGCACAAAGATACCAAATGTGGTTCGGCCGGCTATGATGTAGTGACCGAAACGGAAGTTGGAGCAATTGGACTCGGATTGTGTTTGAGCTAGAGGTCGATTCGGACTCTAGTCCCACCAAGGAGTTCGGATAAGGAAACACAAACCGACTCGGATTGTGCTCTCAGGATGACGCACGGTAAAAGATGGAGGCTTTGTTTTTTGGTTGCTAATTGGAGGAATCAACCAACAATTTTATAGGGTTTATGTTAACACAACAATTAAAGCGAAGGAAACACACGGATCAAGCACTAAAATAAAACTCTAATGGACGAAAACTTAACAAAACGCACAAGAAATAAGCAGTTAAACAACGATTTTGGTATTGCAATTTTTGGTTTAATGGACGATAGGACGAAAACGAATCTAACTACGGGTAAAGAAGTTCTCACCGAGTAAACCTAGAATCTGATACCACATGATACGGGGAGGGGTCCCGATCTTCTCAGTGAGGAACCGTGGATAGTTGATGCAGTAGACGATGTCACTAGTTGAACACTCGGCAATGCACGAACCCTCAACTCTTCGGAATACGCCCAAAACACACCGGATAATTGTTCATCGCGAGACCACAAAAGACGAACGCGAAGTCCCCAATTCCCAATAGAACGACGGCTTGACCTTGAATTGCAGAACGAACAATGGATCGCCTAGTTCTCTCTCAAAGTCCTCGCATGAACTCTGGTGTTGAAAGAACAAGCAATAGCTATGTTTCAATCTTATGCATAAAATTGGTCTGCCCCGAAAGGCTGCTAATACAAGACTTATATAGCACCTTGGGATATCCATATGGTCCCCAAACCAAGTACAACTCAACCCTATATGGTTTGGATATGAACTCTCACCAAAAGGAAACTACATTTTCACCCATCATATTGTTTCGGTCATAACTTTTTATCCGTGATGAATTTGAAATTGAGACTAGATCTATTGTGTAGCCCTTGAAATTATCTTTCTAACGAGTATAAGAACACCTGAATCGGACTCCGTTTGTGAAAGTTATGGCCTTTTAGTAACTGCTCGTCAGCTGTCCCGAACGAATCCGAATTGAATCCTCGATTATCCAGAGTTTGAATTGGATTGAGCACGTGGGAAGTCCGAATTTGGCTTAAAAATCTTATCCAAAACTTATAGTTTAAGTCCTTGACCTTCTCCCTTTTGCTCTCCCAAGTCTTCACATGAGTCATACCTAAGAATACATAAAATACTAGCATGAGGTAGTATTCCAAGTTCATCACTTAAAGGAAACTCCTTAAGGAACAAAAGCACCTGTTTGTTTAAACGCTTGGCTCTTGCCCTCATCATTGGGCCCTCTGGTTCTTGGTTATTATCATGCATGCTTGGAGTGGAAGATGTATATGTAATAGGGATGTCCTCATCAGTATGTGCATGACCACCAATAGGAGAAGATGTATAAGTGTTAGGGATGCCCTCATCACACATGCTTAGCACTTTTCAGTCAAATACATTATTTTCCTGGAAAGAAGTATTGAGCCGCATTAAATATTGTCAGGTGAATTTGTTTCTTGATGAATTTCCTTCTATTCATGGGAACAATATACTACCTTATGCCAAATTCTTGTTTATTATTAGGTTTAAATATTATGATGATTCTGGTCCCAAAGCAATGGAGAAGCACAAGGAGGATAATAATATTTGCTACCAAGAACAAAATCTCAAAGCCCATGGGGATGGAAAGGAGAAGCCAAGCACCCATGCAGGTGATCAAAGAGGAAAGAAGCCCATGCGGTGGGAAGCAACAGGGGAGAAACTCAAGAACTTAAAACCCAAGTTTTGGACAAGATTTTGAAGCCCAATTCGGACCTCCCACATGTACAACCGAATTCAAACGGCCATAACTTTTACAAACGGAGTCCAATTGAGGTGTTCTTGTACTCTATAGAAAGCTCTTGAAGTCTACTTTCAGATGGATCTAGCCTCACCTCAAACGAGACTTGACCGGCGAGAGACTATGTCAATCTCGTGAGTCTTGAGGCACGAGTAAAGCGCATCAAGAGTCAAGGTCGAGAGGTCCGTGGTGTCCTTGATGGTAGTCACCTTCATCTCCCAAACCCTAAGATCGAGTGCAGAAAAGAATTTGTGAGCGTTATCCGAGTCGGAGTATGTGAGACCGATGGCTCGGAGGTTGCTTAAAATCTTGTGAAAGCGAGAAAAGCACTCGTCAAGGACTCACCGGCAAGCATCTCGAATTTCTTGTATTCTCGCTTGAACGGTCTTGTCGAACCGTCTTGATCCGGGTGGTGCCCTCATGGTATGCATCGAGGTCACCCGGATGTCGTAAGCGGGCGACGGTGAGAGATGCGATCGAACTCGCTTCTACTCAACCCCGAATGATGATGTTCCTTGCCTTAGCATTCGCCTCAACATCGCCCATATTCCGGCATTGATGTTCTCATCGGCGGGAACAACAAACCGAATCTTCACCTTCCGCCGGATGGCATACCCCGAGCACGGATGTAAGTTTCCATTCGGCTTTTCGGAAGGGTAATCCAGGCCATCGAAGATGGGCGACAGGTGGAATACTTGTCTGTCATCGCCATGGCTCGCAGACGGTTAAGATCTATAGAAAAGAGCTAACCGCTCGATACCAATTGTAGGACCGAAATGGCGGCGGAGGGGTGAATGTCGCTCTCTTTTAAAATCGCCCGAGAATTTCGACCTTGTTTTCAAAGCGATGCAAAACAAAGCACCTCACAGAAAATTAAAATTAATCTTGCTGAAATTTGGGCGCATGCGGCACTAAAAATTCAGCATAAATCGAGAGTAGTCGGTAAAATTTCAGCTGAAAATATTGCCGTTTGATCTGCATGCAAAATCACCAAAGATCAAGAAAAAAAATAAAGAAAGAAGCACTAAATGGAGAAAACTTGCTACCAGCCTGACTCACTAAACGGCACAAAAAAATCAAGTGTAATGCCAGCCGAGAGCTGCCAGCCGAAATCAATAGTGCTGAAACTGCTGAAATTTCATTTCCTGCTATGCTGCTATTTTTGCTAACCAAAAACCAAACAAAAGGCAGTAGTATCAACCAGCAAATGGAGCCAAACGTTGAATGCTAACTCCTCTCGGCACTGACTGAAGAAGGATGAAGCAGCAGCCGAAAATGATACTGCACAGGCAGATCCGAAAATACAGCCGGCTGAAAACTGAAGCTACAGCCGAGTGGTAAAATTCAGTTACAGACCGACATGCAGATTTGAACTGCAAAGTCTGAAAAAGATAGCTGAAAACAGTGAGGGCAGCCTGAACCACAGAGAGCAGAAAAATGGCTAACTGCAGACCGAAAACATCAAGTATGGACTCTGTTCGATTTTATAAAAATCTGATGCTAACTGACCGTAATGCAGATTTTTCAAATCTGTTTTCACAAGCCGAACTGCAATCAGCAGACTGAAATGTAAACAGCAAAGACACAGAAACTGCAGCAAATTCAGAGCCAAGAAAACTGAAGATTTCAGCAAACCGAAATCTGAAAAGGGCACAAAATACTTGCAGCAAACTGACAAATTGAACTATGAAATACTGCAGTAAGGAAGCAGCAGTGAGTTCAAGAACTAAACTTTGTCTATTGTAGACATTTTACACCATTCAGTTTAGTTGTTTGCCGAAAGCAGATAGCAAGCCAAAGAGTAAAAATAGGATTCGGCTGAGTTCTGAAAACGCACAGTGAAGACTGAAAACTCACAGAACAAAATCCAAAAACCAATTTTCTCTCCCTCCTTTGATCCTTTGGCTATGAAATTTTGAGGATATGTTAGCAATAGCCACAGGGCTCTAGATATCAAATTTCAAGCCAACTCTCAAAGGAAAATCACAGGAAAACCGAAACCCTAGCTTTTCAGATTTTAAGAACAGAGAGAAGAAAAATCTAAGTTTCTCCTCAATCATTTATCTTTTGGACATGAAACTTTGAGGATATGTTAGCAATAGCCATAGGGCTCTAAATATCAAATTTCAAGCCAACTTGCAAAGGAATCAAGAAATGCTCCAAAACTTAGACATGCAAAAGCCAAGAACAGAGCCATAGCATAGAAACAAATTTCAGATTTTCATTTCCATAAGCAAAAGGATTACATAAGAGTTCCCATATACATGAACATTCAAGAGAAATGATGGCATGGGACTCAATCCATCCTCACCCTCTCCATCTCAAGAACAAGAACACATGAACTCAAGACGAGGGAGGAGAAGAGGACTCTCGAGTCACATGCTTGAGAGACAAGGGGAACGCATCTTGCTTCACTCACCCACTCTCAACTACTAAAGAGCAAAGCAAAACAACCCCCAAAGCCTCTTTTGACTCAATAAAATCCTAATTCTCTCTAGAAGCCATGAGGGGTATGCAGCCCCTCCACTCTATTATAGCCTTGGCTAACGGGTCTCTGCCCGTTCGTCCGCTAAGTCCAGCGCCCCGCTCCGCTTTTGCGGTTTGCGAAATTTCCGTTTAGCCCTCGCACCTTCCGGAAGCTTCCGCTCCTCGCCTCGCCGCCTCGCAAACACCTCGAGTCCACGTCGTCTTGACACATCCCGACCGTTCGACCTCGGCCCACTGCGCCTAGTCCGGTCCACCGTGTCTCGCCACGACTCGCCTCGGCGTCCTCGGTCACACGGACAAGAAACACGTCAAATAGCACCGCTCGATACATGAAAGCATAAATAGATATCAAACCTGCCGAGTCATCAAAATATGCAGCCTAAACCCATACGACTAGGTTTGGCCGAGTCCGACCGAGCAGATTCGCCACGCAACGCGTCTGGGTCCGAACCTCTGACTCAAACTCGACTTTACTAAAGCGATGTCAATTACTCATCATTCTCAACGGGATGACCACCACATGGTCTCTCAATGACGGCTTGACCTTGAATTGCAGAACGAACAATGAATCGCCTAGTTCTCTCTCAAAGTCCTCGCATGAACTCTGGTGTTGAAAGAACAAGCAATAGCTATGTTTCAATCTTATGCATAAAATTGGTCTGCCCCGAAAGGCTGCTAATACAAGACTTATATAGCACCTTGGGATGTCCATATGGTCCCCAAACCAAGTACAACTCAACCCTATATGATTTGGATATGAACTCTCACCAAAAGGAAACTACATTTTCACCCATCATATTGTTTCGGTAATAACTTTTTATCCGTGATGAATTTGAAATTGAGACTAGATCTATTGTGTAGCCCTTGAAATTATCTTTCTAACGAGTATAAGAACACCTGAATCGGACTCGTTTGTGAAAGTTATGGCCTTTTTAGTAACGCACATCAGTGTCCCGAACCGAATCCGAATTGAATCCTGAGTTATCCGAGTTTGAATTGGATTGAGCACGTGGGAAGTCCGAATTTGGCTTAAAAATCTTATCTAAAACTTATAGTTTAAGTCCTTGACCTTCTCCCTTTTGCTCTCCCAAGTCTTCACATGAGTCATACCTAAGAATACATAAAATACTAGCATGAGGTAGTATTCCAAGTTCATCATAAAGGAAACTCCTTAAGGAACAAAAGCACTGTTTGTTTAAGCGCTTGGCTCTTGCCCTCATCATTGGGCCCTCTGGTTCTTGGTTATTATCATGCATGCTTGGAGTGGAAGATGTATATGTAATAGGGATGTCCTCATCAGTATGTGCATGACCACCAATAGGAGAAGATGTATAAGTGTTAGGGATGCCCTCATCACACATGCTTAGCACTTTTCAGTCAAATACATTATTTTCCTGGAAAGAAGTATTGAGCCGCATTAAATATTGTCAGGTGAATTTGTTTCTTGATGAATTTCCTTCTATTTATGGGAACAATATACTACCTTATGCCAAATTCTTGTTTATTATTAGGTTTAAATATTATGATGATTCTGGTCCCAAAGCAATGGAGAAGCACAAGGAGGATAATAATATTTGCTACCAAGAACAAAAATCTCAAAGCCCATGGGGATGGAAAGGAGAAAGCCAAGCAGCCCATGCAGCTGATCAAAGAGGAAAGAAGCCCATGCAGTGGGAGAGCAACAGGGGAGAAACCCAAGAACTTAAAACCCAAGTTTTGGACAAGATTTTGAAGCCCAATTCGGACCTCCCACATGTACAACCGAATTCAAACGCAGATTCAACTCAGAACTCAATTCGGATTCGGTTCGGGATAGCCCAACAAGCACCTACTAAAACGGTCATAACTTTTACAAACGGAGTCCAATTGAGGTGTTCTTGTACTCTATAGAAAGCTCTTGAAGTCTACTTTCAGATGGATCTAGCCTCACCTCCAAATTCCCTTCGAGTCAATCAGAACTTGTGAAACAAGTCACGTTACTTTTTCAATCCGAGTCAAAGTGGACCTAGGGCTTTGTAATCGAGTCTTATTCGGCCTCCAAGTGTTTGGCTGACTCTCACCCTTGTATCTCTTTAAAAGACAGCTGCCACCCCTGTAAAATATAGACCATGTTTGAGAAAAATCAATCTACTAAAGTTTGTTTGATTTTAGCATTGCTGTCGAAGTTCCATAGGGAATTAGGAGTGATTTTCTTCAATCAAGATCGTTCAGCCTTTCCGCTAGGAATTAGGTGCATGATAGATCTTCGCTTGGTGGTCGATGAAATCAACACGAGTGTGTTTTGGCGGATTAAAGAGTGTTCGTCCCTTGCACTGTCATTGGAGGATCATTACGATTCATCAAGACTTCCGTGAGTATCCATTCTACGTTGAGAAGATCGGGCGACCCCGTATCAGTTCTAAACCGTCATCACAGACGATTTCTGAATCGTCTGATTTCTAAACCGTTATCAAAGATGGTTTATGTACCGTTTGTAAAGATCGACTATCATAGACGACTGTGACCAAAACTCGTCTGTGATTTGTATCACAGACGGTTCGTACATAGAACCCTCTATGATGTATTACGTATCATAGACGGGTTTTGGCCACAGCCGTCTATGCTAGTATACATATCACAAACGGATTTTGGTAGCAGCCGTCTATGATAGTATACATATCACAGACGGTGTTGGGCCTGGATTTGACAATCCAGAATCTTTTATGATTCCACCGCACTATTCTCTGGATCAGTAGATAGTGCTCACAGATACAATACTGAATATCAATAGTACATATCATACTGAAACGTATATATAATAGTTGACTTACACATGGGCCGATCAAGCTAAAATCAATAAAATGCAGCAGCAGAAACAAAACACACAGGTGGGACCCTCAAGATGTGACCACAG
Organism: Bonia amplexicaulis; assembly: GCA_036346245.1. Classification (NCBI taxonomy): domain Eukaryota; kingdom Viridiplantae; phylum Streptophyta; class Magnoliopsida; order Poales; family Poaceae; genus Bonia; species Bonia amplexicaulis. Next base: position 24,651,744 of record CM070736.1, read on the forward strand.
GCAGCCAACTAGGGTTTAAGATCTAGTTCTTGGCTTCTTTATCTTCTTCACAAGTTGCATCCCAAGGCATAGTGATCTGACTCTCCTGATTCTGGATTAATTAAGTGAGCGAGGGTGAGCACAAACCACCGCGTTCTGCAAGCCAATACGTAGGATGCAAACAGATAACATGCATGGATTATCAAGGGAAGGCTCGGGTTATTTTATTTTCTATAAATTGTTTTTAAAATATGATACATAGAAATTTCTGATGATCGACATGAATCCACCCACATTCTTGTTTATGCACCACAAATAACTTTTAGGGTTTATCTATGTTTTTACTAGCCTTCCACCTTACAACGTGGTGACTTATGTTCATACCCAGCTGGCGGGTTGTTCCTATATATATACCCCTATACTCCTATCCGGAGGGGGGACCTTTTTTTTGGAGATTGATTTTATTAAGAACAATGAGAGTGTTCTTGTTTACCGAGTTCTTGTGATTCCCTGCGAATTGCATCTAGCTTGTGCTTCTACGCCATCGAGTGTAGCTGTGTGAGTTAGTATTCAGGTTTGTGGACGTAGCAGGCTACGGTTGGCTTCCTCGTCGTTGGGTTACAAATTTCCCCAAAGTACCGTTCTTGATCCTATGCCGTGAGATCGGGCAAATCGGTGCATTAGCTCTCCCGAGCTAGTGCGCATCATCTGGTATCAGAGCCGGCGTTCCCACGGTAGGATTAATTTATCCCTAATTTCAGTAGTAGATTATTTCATGTTCATTACCTAATTAGTAGCTTGTCTTTGATCCTAGCGTCCAAAACCGAGAAAAAAACCCAGCCATTTTTTTTAGTTCTGATCTTTTTAGAGTGCATTACCAAGTTCTAATCCTCAGAGACGTTGTCTAGTATTGCTAGTCATTGAGTGCATTACCATACTAGTTTGTTTCATTTAGTATAGTTTGTTTCATTAGTGACATATCAGTTCGGATCAGCAAAAAAAAGAAGAAAAAAAGAACGAAACAAAAGTATACATTGGGAAAAAAACGTGTTCACTATTACCATTTCACAAGTTAAGAACGTGCGTTGGTTTCTGCTATTTGAGCACCAACAGAGGAGAAAAAAAAGGTTGTTCTGCAAGAATATACACTTTGCATTTTCAAAAGGTCTTTTTGTAGGGTTGGTGCAAAGACTGGCAATCTAGGCACCGATTTCTAGTTGGATTACTATTTTGATGTGACCATGCCACAAACGCATACGACTATAGCACCCAATATTAAGATTGAACAAAAGGTGAATTCGTTTCTATCTATTACTACCAATGTTATTCATGAGAATAAAATACTATCTCATGTCACTACTTTGTTCATTCTCAGGTTTGATAAATGGAATACTTTCAAACCGAGAGGGGGGCCGGCGCCAAAGCAATGGAGAAAAACACAAGGAAGAAGAAGGCCAATGAGAAGCCACGCAGTGGGAGGGAAAAAGGGGAGATGATACGGGGTCGCTCGATCTTCTTGACGTAGGATGGGTACTCATGGAAGTCTTGATGAATCGTAATGATCCTCCAATGCTAGTGCAAGGGACGAACACTCTTTAATCCGCCAAAACACGCTCGTGTTGATTTCCCCGAACTCACGCAAGGAAAGTCTTTGCCGAATCAATCTCTTATTCGGTCAAGGCTTCCTAATCCAATTCCTAAAATTTAGCAATCAGTTTCCTTTAATTTCGGGCTAAACCCCTATCCTATTACAAACCGAGATTGAGATGGACTTGGTCACCCTTTGGGCACGCAGGCCACATCTTGTGTACGCCATGAGATCTGTGATCTTGTGGCCTTCCATTGATTTGATGGCTGCTTGGTTGAGAAATTCTTGGACACATATATCATAGCTCCTTGCCCGCATGGACTCTCCTTCTCATGACTCGTGGTAGGATGGTCCTTCTTCACTTGATCTTCTGTTGCTTTAAATCTGATAAGACATAACGTATTTGTATTAGGTAGTATGTTATTCTCATCTAATGTAATAGAAGAATTTCTAAGAAACAAAAGCACCTGTTGTTGAAGTAGCTTAGTTCTTGCTCTTGTTATAGGACCTTCCGGAGCCTTATCATGCGCACTTGGAGTGGACGATGAATGTGTAATAGAGATATCCTCATCATCCTCCCCCTCTTGAAAAAGAGTCGTCCTCGACTCTGTACCCTCTTATCCAAAGAATGGTGATAAATCAGCAACATTAAAAGTAGTGCTCACCCCATAATCGTCTCCCGGAAGCTCTATTTTGTATGTGTAACAGCCCAGCTGTTTATTTCAAAATTTCAGTAAATTTTTTTTAAAATTAATTCAAAATAAAACAAGTGTTCTTTAATTACTTAAATTTTAGAGATTTCATTTGCCTGTTTATAGTTTTTTTAAAAGGCTTTTGTTAAAAGTAATGTAACTAAAAAACATAAAATTATTATTAAATAAAATTTATTTGTAAAGTTTTGTGAAACTATTATTTCAATATAGTATTTAAACGCATTTGGCTTTTATTTGGATTTTCTGTATTTTTTTGGGATTTATTTGGAGTTATCTGGATGTTATTCCAAAGCCTAAGAGTAAGAAAATGTACTTTAAACATTTTATTAAAGCCAAAAAGAGTTCATTTTATTTTTCCCAAGCTGCCCAATATTTTATAGAATGTTTGAGAATTTTTTGGAATTAAAAATCAATTTTAAAAGTTAAATGGTGTTTTATAAAATTATTAAAATCAAATCCGAAATTAAACATATTTTTATCAAGTGTAAAATATCTCCAGGAATATTCTATGAATTTTCTGGAATTTTTAGATGTCAATTATTATTTTTAAGTATTTATAAAGTTTCTAGTATTTTCTGAAAATTAATCCGAAAATAAAAATCAATTTAATCCTAGCTTGCCACGTGTTGTTCTCAGATTGAATCCTCCCCTTCACTTGATCTAATCCTAGCCACCCAAAGTCACTTACCCCTTCATCTCAATCCAAAACCATAAATCATCCACTTGCCATGTGTCGCCAATCCGACGGCCCCTACCCCTTCACTTCCCCTCTCTCTCACCGACGCATGGACCCCACATGTCATATGTTTCTTCTACCTCTCATTCTTCCTCCTTTAGCTCTCTCTCTCCTCCTCCATTAGAGCCGAAATAAAGCTTGTAAATGCAACTGTTTCTTCCTCTTTTAATCCCCCAGCAAGTGCGCATTGAAAGCCCCTAATCACCCTTCTAATACCGACTGCTTCGCGTCCTTTAACTCTCTCAAAACCGCCACTTCTTCTTCTTTCTCCACCTATAAATTCTTCTCCCATGCACGGTTCTCTTCCATTCGGCCTCCCTCTCCCACCGCCTCTTCTCCACCTCCCCGGCCCGCCTCGACCGCATTGCGCCATGCCAAACGCCGCCGAGCCTAAAGAGCCGCACCCCTCGGTCTCCCCATCCCACGCCGCCTTCTATTCCTCCCTAGCACCCCAAACTCCATCCACACCATGTTGCTTGGTTGGTTTCATCCAAGAATAGCCCGGGCCAATTTTTGTTCACCTTTAGTCAATGACAAGCGGACCCACTTGTCATATATTATTAAAATAAAATCTGTAATCAATGACAGGGGGCCCCACACGCCATACACTCAGATATATCCAAAATCAGCCAAAAATAAGATTCCGAGAGAATATTCCCTTGGTTTTGCATTTTCGAATTTCCCATTCATTCAAACTTCCAATTGCTTGTTCTCCGTCGTCCGAACTCGAATCCATGATTCAAATTTCTAAATTCTCCTAAAATCATAAAATACCCATTTCTGGATTCTTTTGAATTTTGAATTTTATTTGAATTTTTGAATTTATTTGTTTGGTTCTTGGCAGATATAGATTTCGACGATCTCGGAGAGCGACTTGTGATCCGAACCCGGTCTCAAGTACCTTGTCAAACCTAGATAAAACCTAGTTAGTACATTAGTATTAACTAGAAATTTGGAAGAAATGCTTAGCCATGCTTAAAATAATTATGGTTTGGGACAATCTTTCACATAAAATGCGCATTGAAAGCCCCTAATCACCCTTGTGGGTAAAGTGTACAACCTCTGCGAGTGTATAACCTATCTCGATAGCCATGCCCACGGTCTCTAATATTTTATGAAAACCTTGTGGATGGATGGAATCCGAGTTTGTTTTGAGAAAAGTCGGTCCGGTGGGATGCCCGTGAATAGGTTGGTGTAGGGATAGACCGCACTAATGTTATTTATTTTGATTTCAAATTCGTCCTTTAACTCTCTCAAAACCGCAATCTTCCCACTCTTTTAAATTCTTTTTTATCATTGTCCACAGCAGTATTGAGAGTGTACGGTTCACGACCTCCGTTTGTCCATCGGTTTGTGGGTTACAAGTTGTCGACAGAGCAACTTTGTCCCAAACATGGCCCACAAAGTTTTCCAAAAGTAGCTCATAAATTTGACGTCTCGATCAGATACAATGGTTCTTGGCATCCCATGTAGTCTCACAATTTCCCTAAAAACAAGTCGGCTACATGCGACGCGTCGTCGCTCTTATGACAGGGAATAAAATAAGCCATTTTAGAAAACCTATCAACAACTACAAACACAGAATCCCTCCCCCTATTAGTTCTAGGCAATCCTAAAACAAAATCCATACTAATATCTTTCCAAAGAGCGTTAGGAACTGGAAGTGGAGTATACAAAACATGTGGATTGAGCTTTGACTTCGCTTTATGGCACGTCACGCATCGTTGAACAAACCTCTCGATATCTCGCCTCATCTTAGGCCAATAGAAATGATCGGCCAACATCATGTACGTCTTCTCTCTTCCAAAGTGACCCATCAATCCTCCTGCATGAGATTTCTACAATAGGCAAACGCACAGAAGAATCTGGAACGCATAGTTTGTTCATGCGAAATAGAAAACCATCATGAATATGAAATTTATCCCACCTTTTCCTATCTTTGCAATTAGAATATGGTGCTGAAAAGTAATGATCAGAAGCATATAAATCTTTCAAACTTTCTAGCCCTGGAATCTTTTACTTCCAATTGAGTGAAAAGCACATATTTTCTAGACAATGCATCAGCTACCACATTTTCCTGGCCTTTCTTGTATTTAACAGCGTATGGAAAAGTCTCAATGAATTCAACTCACTTAGCATGTCTACGGTTCAGTTTAGTTTGACCTTTCTAATATTTGAAAGCTTCATGATCAGAATGAATGACAAATTCTTTAGGCCAAAGATAATGTTGATAAGTCTCTAATGCGCGCACAAGAGCATATAATTCTTTTTCATAAACATGATAATTTAATTGTGCACCATGAAGTTTCTCACTGAAATATGCAACAGGTTTTCTTTCTTGCATCAAAACACCACCAATACCTATTCCACTAGTATCGCATTCAATCTCAAAGGTTTTAGTGAAATCAGGTAAAACAAGCAATGTTGCTTCAGTCAAACATTTCTTCAATTCAGCAAAAGCTTAATTCATTTAATGGAGCAGCAATGGTGCTAAAATCTTTCGCAAATCGGTGATAAAAACTAGAAAGTCCATGAAAGCTACGAATTTGACTAACATTGACAATAGTAGACCAATTTCGAATAGCTTCAATTTTAGATTCATCTACTTTAATTCCTTGAGCTGAAACAACAAAGCCTAAGAACACCACTTTGTTTGTGCACAAAGTACACTTCTCAAGATTAGCATACAATTGTTCAGTTCTTAGCACTTGTAGTACTTGTCTAATGTGTTCAACATGTTCTTCCAATGAGCGGCTATATATCAAAATGTCATCAAAATAGACTACCACAAATTTTCAATACAAGTTCTCGTGCTAAATCCGCACCAATCCAATATTACCATCCGCCTTGGTCTAAACAATTTGCACAATTTGTTTTATTTTTAAAAGAACAGTGGCAACACCAATCGCCACTAAATTTCTGAATATAAAGATTAGATCAATGAATTATAATTTCCACCCCAAGGTTACAAAGGTTGAGTAGCTTGACTAAGCATTTACTGAGGTTACAAGGGTACATGGCATTCAACTTCAACGAGGGCATAACAAAGTTGGATTAACTAATTCCTTAAGACAGACGTTATTGTTTCAAGCAAACAGCAATGCAATTAAATTTAAAATAATAAAAAGCATATCTCAATCATAGGTACAAAATGTTCAAAGGAGACTTGCCTTCTTACACGATGTCTGCACCTTCTTGCTGCGGATCGAAAAATTCTTCGGCGACGTCGGGTTCTACGCGCAAAACGACAAAACAAACGAATAAATAAATACAACTAAAATCACAAAAATACAAAAATATACTGGAAGCAGGCTTATAATTTTATACAAATTTAAAAGGTTTGAATTTGAATTTTGGAAGTGCACAGAAATTTGGAATGGAACTAAGGCTTTGAAAATGAACTAGGTATTAGAATTTGAAATTTACATTTTAAAATCCCAAATAAATTTCAAATATTTAAAAGGATGGCAGTAATGGATACTTTGGAATTTTTGATGAATTTAGAAATTTGAATGGACTCAATCGGAGTTAAAACTAAAGAGAACGGGTTCTCGGAAGTTTAAAACTAAAGAAAAAGAAAAAGACTTATTTTTGGAATTATTTTTATACTGAAAAATTGATTTATGATGTCAGCAATTTTGAATTTTTTTGGTGGGAATTATTTTTCCGGCGGTCTACTGTGGACCAGTCCACGAACTACGGCAGAGGTTGAGGTGGCACTCTCGGCTGGCGTGGCGCCACGCGGCTAGGAGGCGCTGATGTGGCCAGGCTGAAGTGGTGGCGCATGGGAGCAGCGAGCTCGCCGGAGCGCGGGCGGTCGGCGAGGGGTGGCGGGAGTAGAGGAGGCGGCGACGGTTGGTTCCTACCCGGAGCTGGGCTCGGGGTGACCAAGAATAATGACGGCGAAGAGGGCGCGGCGGCGCTCGGCGGGTTTGGGGCTCGGCCGAGGAGGGGAAGAGGGGCGGCGTGGAAAAGGGATGCTGATGGAGTGCCCCGGGGGGTTTTATAGGCGAACTGGCTCTGCCGGTGGAAACACGGCCGGGAGGCGAGGCGGCGCAATAAAGGGCGGCGACGAGGTGGGGAGCCGAGGCGGCGTCCCAAGAGACGGAGCGGTCGGAAGACGAAGCGATGAAGGCATTAATGGCAGCGGTTGGTGAGAGGTAGGAGGTGAAAGGAGGTTGAAGAAGCTTATGACACGTGGGGCTCACCCGTCGGTGAGACAAGAGGGGAGAGGAAAGGTTGGGCGGCCGGATGTGCGACATGTGGCGAGGGGAGAGATCTCGGCCGTTGGATTTGAATGAAGGGGTAAGTTATGGTGGATGACTGAGATTAGATCAAGGACGAGATGGATTTAATCTGGGCACCACATGTGTCAGCCCGAGATTAATTCGGATTTAATTTTTGGATTAATTTTTCAGAAAATACAAGAAAATTTTATAAATGCTTAGAAAATAGTAAATAAAGTTTAAAATTTCCAAAAATTCATAGAACATTCCTGGAGCTATTTTAGACTTAGGAAAATATTTTTAATTCAATTTTGGCCTTTAGAAATTTTTATAAAATACCTTTTTGACTTTTTAGAATTGATTTGTAATTCCAAAAAATTCTCAAAAATCAATAAAAATGTGTTAGACTTACTAAAAATATTTCCAACTTAAATTTGGTCTTTAATTTTTACAACAATATGTTTTAACTTTAAAATTGATTTTTAAAATACAGAAAAACATAGAAAAAATTCAAATAGAATTCAAATACTTTAAAATAATTAATTTAAATTTAAATTTTTAAAGAAAGCGAATTTTTGGGATGTTACAAACCTACCCCCTTAGAAAGAATCTCGTCCCCGAGATTCGGATGGACTAGGAAAAAGAAATGAGAGGAAAATGCTGCTCTTGCTTCCTTGTTGTGCTCTTAAGCTGCTTCTTCCTTTGAACCAAATAGAAACTTACCAAGCATGATTACTGCCTTCGGGGCACCTTTTGTGGTGATGTGGTTAACTCGTCACCTTCCTTGTGATTGCGGAGTTCTTGAAGCTTTCCTGCAGTCAGAGATACTCCTCATCCTACAGCTGGAGCTTGCATTGGGGTATATCCCAAGTTGAAAGGAATTGGAGTGATAGCCTGAGGCTTCTGTGGGCAATTGCTAGCATAATGTCCCATCTCATGACATCGAAAACATTGCACCCCTGCTGCTGATGTGTAGCTTTTCTGAGGTTGGACTCTAGTATAGATGTGGGGTTCTTACATGTCTAAACGAGGCACAGATCCTAGAGTTCTTGGTGCATCTGTTGCTGCAGGAGCTTTGTTGAACTGGGGTGGATTCATTCGGGGTCTTGAACTGCTTGCATTATACTATGTCTGAAAAGTCATCTTTCTCTTACGAGATTCCTGCAATTGATATTAAGCATCTTCCTGAACAAGGGCCTTGTTAACTAGGTGCTGGAACGTTGGAAAGTCATTTGATACCAACTGCACTTTGAGGTTGGGGTTGAGTCCTTCCATGAAGCGCCAAATCCTGGCTCCCTCCGTTGCGACATCTTCTGGTGCATACCTGGATAGCTGAGTGAACCTGTTCAGATACTCTAAAACATTGAGGTTTCTCTGTTGCAGCTTGTGAAACTCCCTTTTCTTCATCTTCATTATTCCCATAGGAATATGTGCAGTGCGTAAAGCTTCAACAAATTCAGCTCACGTGATGGTTTGCACATCTTGATGAGCAGAATAGTAATTTTCCCACCAATTAACAGCAATTCCTTTTAGCTGATGGGCGGTGTACAACACCTTCTCATGGTCATTGCATTGAGCCAGATTCAATTTCTTCTCCACATCCTTGAGCCAATCATCAGCCTCTAATGGGTCTACTGAACCGGCAAAGGTAGGCGGTCTGGTCCTCATAAACTCTCCTAGCTTGGACTGCGGTGCTTGGATGGATGCTGCTGAACTTGGTGGAGTTAGTTCTAAGCAAGGGCTTGAAGAAGTTGCAGTTGCATAGCCATCATTTGTTCCAAGTTATGGGCTTGAGCAGGAAGTGGTGGAATTGGAACATTGATTTCTGGTTGGGCATTGGCACCATGACTGTTGCCTGCATTGTTCCTTGTGTTCACCATCTGAAGTGGTAACCGGGGTTAGCAAAAGATAAGAGGGAAATAGCACAGATAAGAGATTAGGGGAAAACTAAACAACATCCCAAACCAACACACAAGAGAGAAGCAAACAACGATTTAAGAGAAACTTAACTTGAATTCAAAATAGTTTTAAGAATGGTTGCACCACAAGTGCACAAAGGCTTGATACAGTCCATCTAGCACACCAAATTAGTAATATATAAGCGTTCTAAAATCGTAGGACTTTTTTTTACATGTGTACAACAACTAAACAACTACTCCTCGCTCCTTTATGATGACCCGCTTCTCAGACGCAACCTTATTAAGCCATCTATAGAAATCACAAAGGAAAGAGGATCTAATTACCATTCCAAAAGGTGAATAAGCAGATAGAGAAGGAAGAATACCATGACGAAAGTAAAGTTAGAAAGACAAGAAAAGACAAGGGTAGCACATTATTAAATTTTTATTTTATAAAATAAATTTTGAAGCTCTTCTACTAGCGACCATTCTAACTATGTCACGTCCTACAGTCAAATTGTCTCTGATACCATCTCTGTCGGGACCCCGGATTTTCGAAACCGGACCCTCTGTGTATTACAGCTCTAGTCCCAGATCAAAGCTAGTGCACACAGTCAAAGAATGATGAATACATAACCAACCACATTTTATTACAATAATAGAGAGTACAGACCAAAAGGCCTCTTTATTACAACTAAGATTACAAGACCTCACAAACTCACAAAACACAGCGGAAGCAAAAGAAATTCGGATGAAGACACATCAATATGCCACAGGCAATTGACTGGGGAAGCGCAACCTAGTACTCTGGAAAGCCTTCATCATATCCACACGTGAAATAGTCGTAATATCCTTCTTGAGCTTCATATTCCTCTGAGATTTGTTTTGAGTGCAGCATGTGAGTACATAAAGTACTCCGCAAGTCTTGGAAAAATACAGTAGATGCAAGGCTTCAAAGGAGGGGTTATATGGTTCTTTTGCACCAAGAAATATTTTATTTCAAATACCATTAAATATTTTCGAATGCATTAATTTACTAAAGTAATTGTTTTAACAGAAACTACCGAGAATATTATAGTGAAGGTTCTATCCACCAATACTAGTTGACTAGCTCTAACCGCCAAGGTTCAAGACTATGGGTTTCATCCACCCACACTGGCTCCATCCGCCATGACACAACTCCGGGAGTTCCATCCACTCTCGGGTTCCCAAAACTTTTACTTTAAAACCAAAGATCTACCATGTGAATGCATTCCTTGCCAGCCCTTGACCGTGAGCACGGCTATTCGAATAGTTTTACACTATGTAGAGGTTGTACAACTTTACCCACAAGAGATAAGTTATCTTAATAGTCAACATGCTTCCTTTGGCATGAGATCCAGATAAAATATCACAAAGCTTTTACCTCACTTTAGTCTAGCTAGACACCGCCCACTGAGGTTTCACCGCTGAAGGGTTAAATCCACCACAGTCAGAAGCCTCCTCTTGCGCCATTGAGTACAGTAAATCCCTATCCTCACTATAAATAACCAGTAAATCCCTAGCACCCACTTTCCACTGGTGGTATCTGAACTAAACCTTTGCAAGTTAATCAGCTAGGTTGTACCCATATAGACTTGTGGTTGTACGATAGTGCTCAGTTTGGACAATCACAAGCGTCGGTTCTTAATTGACTAGGGCAGAACATTCACAACACAAGTTCTCGTGCTAAATCCGCACCAATCCAATCTTACCATCCACCCTGGTCTAAACAATTTGCATATTTTGAAAATAACAGTGGCAACACCAATCGCCACTAAATTTCTGAATATAAAGATTAGATCAATGAATTATAATTTCCACCCCAAGGTTACAAAGGTTGAGTAGCTTGACTAAGCATTTACTACCGTTCTAACATTAGCAAAGAATAATAATATTCTCATTACTGAGGTTACAAGGGTACATGGCATTCAACTTCAACGAGGGCATAACAAAGTTGGATTAACTAATTCCTTAAGACAGAAGTTATTGTTTCAAGTAAATAGCAATGCAATTAAATTTAAAATAATAAAAAACATTTCTCAATCATAGGTACAAAATATTCAAAGGAGACTTGCCTTCTTGCACGCTGTCTGATGCGGATACGCACAAGCTTAGCACTTTTTAGTCAAATACATTATTTCACTGGAAAGAAGTATTGAGCCGCATTAAATATTGTCAGGTGAATTTGTTTCTTAAGGAGTTTCTTTTAATTGATGATGAACTTGGAATACTACATCATGTTATTATTTTATGTATTCTTAGGTATGATTCCTGTGAAGACTTTGGAGGGCAAAAGAGAGGAGCACAAGAACTTAAACTACAAGTTTTGGATAAGATTTTCAAGCCAAATTCGGATCTCCCACGTGCTCAATCCAATTCAAACTCGGATTCAACTTAGAATTCAATTCGGATTCGGTTCGGGACAGCCTGACATGCAATTACTAAAAAGGCCATAACTTTCACAAACGGAGTCCGATTCAGGTGTTCTTGTACTCGTTGGAAAGATAATTTCAAGGGCTACGCAATGGATCTAGCCTCACCTTCAAATTCCTCACAGATTAAAAGTTATAATTGAAATATTGTGACAGCTTAATTTTAGGTTTTTCCTTTTGTGTGAGTTTGTTTCCAAATATATGTAGGGGTGAGTTGGAGTTGGTTTAGGACCTCTTGACAAGCCATGATTTAGTATTGCTACCAAAGTTCCATAGGGAATTAGGAGTGATTTTCTTCAATCAAGATCGTTCGGCCTTTCCGTTGGGAATTGGGTGCACGATAGATTTTAAACAGGTGGTCGTGAAATCAACACAAGTGTGTTTTGGTGTATTAAAGAGTGTTCGTCCCTTGCATTGGCATTGGAGGATCATTAGGATTCATCAAGACTCCCGTGAGTATCCATTCTTCGTCGATAAGATCGGGCGATCCCGTATCACTAGTCTGCACCTTCTAGCTGCGGATCGGAAAATTCTTCGGCGACGTCGGGTTCTACGTGCAAAACGACAAAACAAACAACTAAATAAACATAAATAAAATCACAAAAATACAAAATATATATTGGAAGGAAGTAAATAATTTTATATGAATTTAAAAGGTTTGAATTTGAATTTTGGAAGTGCACAGAAAATTTGGAATGGAACTGAGGCTTTGAAAATGAACTGGGTATTGGAATTTGAAATTTGATATTTAAAATTTAAAATATCAAACGAATTTCAAATATTTAAAAGGATGGCAGGAATGGATAGTTTGGAAATTTTGATGAATTTAGAAATTTGAATGTGCTCAATCGGAGTTAAAACGAAAGAGAACGAGCTTATTTTTAAAACTAAAGAAAAAGAAAAATAGTGATTTTTTGAATTATTTTTGTACTGAAAAATTTATTTATGACGTCAACAATTTTAAATTTTTCGGCGGGAATTATTTTTCTGGCGGTCTTCCGTGGACCAGGTCCACGGACTGCGGTAGGGGTTGAGGTGGCGCCCCCGGCTGGCATGGCGCCACGCGGCGTCCACACCGGCTACCACGCGGCTAGGAGGCGCTAACGTGGCCGGGCTGAAGCGGCGGCCGGCGAGGGGCGGCGGGAGTAGAGGAGGCGGCGGTGGTTCTATTCCTACAGGCCGGGCTCGGGGTGGCGGAGAACAGGCGGCGGCGCTCAGGGCAGCGGCGCTCGGCGGGTTTGGGGCTCGTGAGAGACCATGTGGTGGTCATCCGTTGAGAATGATGAGTAATTGACATCGTTTTAGTAAAGTCGAGTTTGAGTCGGTTGGTTCGGACCCTGACGTTGCGTGGCGTAACGGGCTCGGTCGGACTCGGTCAAACTTGGTCGTATGGGTTTAGGATGCATATTCTGATGACTCGACAGGTTTGATCTCTATTTACGCTTTCATGTATCGAGCGGTGCTATTTGACGTGTTTCTTGTCTGCGTGACTGCAGGACGTCGAGGAGGAGTCGTGGCGAGACACGGTGGACCGGACTAGGCGCGGTGGCGGAGGTCGAAGCAGTCGTGATGTGTCGAAGACGGCGTGGACTCGAGGTGTTTTGCGGCGTGCGGCGAGCGGAAGCTTCCGGAAGGTGCGGGGAGGCGGCAGGGAATTTCGCAATCTTGCAAAAGCGGGGCGGGTGCCGTTGGTTTTAGCGGGCGTGTGGCGGAGACCGTTAGCCAAGGCTATAAATAGAGTGGAGGGCTGCATCTCCACCAAGGACACTAGAGAGGATTAGGGTTAGCCAAGTCAAAAGGACCTTTGGAAGGTTGTTTTGCTTTTAAGGCTTTAGTTGTTAGAAGTTGGTGGGAGAGGCAGGGAGTGGTATGTAGATGCCTCTCACGTAGCTTCTCTCTGTGTGCCTCCCTCCCCTGTGCTTGTTCTTCATTTCTTGAGTGTATTCTTGAGAGATGGAGAGGGAGATGATGGTTTGAGCTACCGTGTAATCATTCCTTTGTATTCAATATCGTATTGGGACTTCTTTGTGTTCCCTATGTTCAATGGAATGAATCCTTTTTGAAGATTATTTGAGTTCTTGCCTCTCTGTTATTTTTCCTTCGATACCTCAAATATGAGATTTTGAGATTCTGTGTTTTTGCTTGTTGTTTGTTGGGAAGTGGCAAAATGGGTTGCTCTAGGTTTGAATTGCATTTCTAGACCCTTTGATTAGTTTGTTTCAACAGAGAATCAAGTTTAATTTCAGAATTTCTCTTTTGAGCTCCTCTGTTCATGACTTTCTCTGTTTTGCTTTTCTAGGGTTTCTTGACTTCTCTTCATGCCTTTCATGAGAGAGCCTAAGATTTGATCTGGAGTGTCTTTTAACCATTGCTAATCTAGCTGCAAAAGCTCATGATCAAAGATTTAAGGATTGAGAGAAATTTAGTTTTTGGTGTTGCCTCTGTAGGTTTTCAGATTTTTGCTCAATTCTGAATTTCTTCCTCTCTTGATGAGTTCTTTTGTTCCCTAAGATCTTGTTGCTATTTAGTTCATGTTCTGGATCTTTTGGGCTAAGAAGTGGAGCTGAATCTCTTCAATTTTCTCACTTTGTTGGTGGTCTGAAATTCTTCTGAAGTGCTGTTTTCAGACTGCTGGTTGGTGCTACAGTTTTGGCCGAAAGTTTTCTGCATTTCTACAGTTCGGCTGAAACCCAAAATCTGTTTCTTCTTTGCTGTTTTCAGCACCTGCTTGTTGCTGTTTTCAGCTACAGATCACTGCAGTTTTTCAGTCAAAACTGCTGCTGTTTTCAGCCCTTTTTGCTGCTGTTTTGCTGCTGAAAATAGTCTGTTTTCAGTCTCTAGATAATTCCTGGTTTCAGTTTGGTTGTGCTGAGGTTTTGCCTGCAGTAAAGTCTGTTTTGGTGTTTTGGTTTCGGCTATGTTGACAAAAGCAGCCGGCAGCTTGCTGTCCTTATTCTTCTCTGCCGATCTGGTCTGAATGTGTGTTTTCAGTTTTCAATTTTCTGCAGAATTTGTTTTCAGTGTTCAGTTTTCAATTTACTGCAGAATCTGTTTTCAGTGTTCAGTTTACTGTTTTCTGCAGCAATTCTGTTTTCAGGTTTTCTCTAGTACTCAGTTTTCAAGTTGTGGTTCTGCTGGCTAGTTACACCGAAAATTCAGATTTAGGTTTTATGTTGTAGTTTTCTCTCTCAAGTCAGGAGTTCTGTGATCTGTATTTTCAGCAGTTTCAACCTTGTGCTCTCTCTCATGCCATGCAGTTTTGGTATGAAGCTTGTTGTCCTTCCTTCTCTGATCTATTTCTTTGCCGAATAGCTATTTCAGACCTGTGCATTTACTTTCCAAGATTAGTCAAATATTTTGTTTGAGATATTGTTTTCATTAGCTTTGAGTAGAATAGCAAGGCGATTGTCGATCTGTTTTTCAGTGGTGAACCTTCTTCCTAGCTTCTATAGCTAGTGGAGAAGATAGAAAATTTGTGAATACTTTGGGGGCGATATTTTTTAGACGACATTCACCCCCCTCTGTCGCCAAATTCGATCCTACAATTGGTATCAGAGCCGGTTAGCTCTTGTCTATAGATCTTAACCGGTCTGCGAGCCATGGCGACAGACAAGTATTCCACCAAGCCGCCCATCTTTGATGGCCTGGATTACCCTTACGGAAGAGCCGAATGGAAACATACATCCGAGCTCGGGGTATGCCATCGGCGGAAGGTAAAATCAATTTGTTGTTCTGCCGATGAGAACATCAATGCCGGAATATGGTGATGTTGAGGCAAATGCAAAGGCAAGGAACATCATCATTCGAGGATTGAGCGAGCGAATTTGATCGCATCTCTCACCGTCGTCGCTCACGACATCTGGGTGACCCTCGATGCATACCATGAGGGCACCACCCAGATCAAGACGGTTCGGCAGGACCGGTTCAGCGAATCTGACAAATTCGAGATGCTTGCTGGCGAGTCCCTTGACGAGTGCTTTTCTCGCTTTCACAAGATTTTGAGCAACCTCCGAGCCGTCGGTCTCACATACTCAGACTCGGATAACGCTCGACAAATGCTTTCGCACTCGATCTTGGGTTTGGGAGATGAAGGTGACTACCATCAAGGATACCACGGACCTCTCGACCACGACTCTTGATGCGCTTTACTCGCCTCAAGACTCACGAGATTGACATAGTCTCTCGTCGGTCGAAGTCTGTCGATGGCATTAGTCATGATCCCGCTTACGGATCTTCTTCTCTTGAGCCGATATGTGGATTCTCCCTTGCGCTCTCGTGATATAGCGATGATCGGTTAGAGCGACTTAGAGACGACGACTAGCCCTCCTAGCGTAGATTTTCTCATGCCTACAAGAGGAGGAGGGATGGTAAAGAGGTCCCGTGATTTGCTTGAGTGTGGTGGCCCCAACCACATTCGGGCAACCGCCCAAAGGCGGGAAGGGCAAAAGCGACTATGGCGGCTCGGGCAAAACGACGACATCAACAAGAACCGCAACACAAAGCCCCGGCTCGGGCGCAAGGCAAGAAGAAGTTCGCAACCGGGAAGGCCAAGAAGCTCTTCCACCGCGTCCTCACCGCCTTGACGACCTTGACCTCGGTGAGGTAGAGGATGGAGCGGCGACGACGGACGGGGACCAAGAGCCCAAGGATGGCGGCAACGACTTCTCGGCATGTGCTTCATGGCCCTTGAGGCGAGATCGTGACAATGAGCTCTACTCAAACTCGGACGGTATGTCCCACCTACGATCGGCTCAATCATGCTTTTCTTAAGCTAGGTGGTTTTCATGCTAGAGCTAAGTCTAGGTGTACCGAGTTAGAGAAGGAAGTAGATAGACTATCACGGGAGCTTACTTCACTTATATCTGTTCCCTCCCGTGACGACTGTGATACATGCATTGCCTTGCTTGGAGATATGGAGAAACTAAGGATCTCGCATGATAGTGTGTCCTCAGAGCTTGATATTGTTAAGGTGGAGAATGTTAGTGCGCTTGCTGAATTAGAATTGAGTAGGATGGTTGTTACCCTACTTACTCTTGATGAGACTATTTCTCCCACCTCATGTGAGGATAAGGACACTGCTGCTAGAGGACCTTATACCATGCTACTTGATCTGCCCAAATCTTGTGAAACTTGCAATAATCTGAAGATGAACTTAAAACGGGCGGACCATAAGATTCTTGAATTGCGTGCTTCCTGTTAGAGCCTATTGTTTCTTGCACAAACCGTCCTAAGTTAGCTGCTTGAACTTGAATCGTCTCAAAAGCAGTTTCAAGAAATGATTGACTACAATAAGAAAATGGCTCGATATGCTTCTAAGGCTCTGTTAGCTCACCATGCAAAGATTGTGATAAACTAAAATTTGATTTGATTGCTTTAGATAAAAATGTGTGAAGCTAGCGAGGACCTTCTAGAAAAATCACATCCTCCTTGTGCCTTACGTGTTTGAGGTGTTGGAAAAGGATAAGGACATGATAGAGGCGTTTAGGAAGAGTTACGAGAACCAAATGGCTAGGATTAGGGCTGCCCTGTGTTTCTGCGAAGCCCTCAAGGTTGAGGTGGCCGTGCACAAGGAGAAATATGCACGTGCTATTCGCTCTTCGCTATTGGTTCCTCTTCTTCCTCTCCTCCTGCTTGTCTCTTCTTCTTCTCCTTGCTCTTCTTGCACCTCTCTCTTCGGGAGTGTCAGTACCTTATGAACACTCTCGAGAAATTTGTAGGAGGCAAGAAAAATCTCAATCTTATTCTAGACCAATCAAAGATTTGCAAGTTCAAACAGGGTCTAGGATATGATCTCCGTGAGGATGTGAGGAAACATCCACATGTCGTGCTCGGACCCTAGCTACGGGTGTGATTGAGGTCAAGCCAAGAACAAGAAAGTTCAATTTAGATCGTGGGCTTTGTCCAAGGGATTTCGGCGACAAGGTGATTTCACTGCGACTTGACCCTCGGAAGGTATCATTGCACCTTCTGTCAGAAGGATGGGCATTTGTTTGACTATTGCTTCAAGCGCGCCAAGATCGCGCGAAGAGACCGTGTTGAGTCTCTTAGGCGTATCCAGGGTCAGCCCCAGACCTTGAGTGCACCTAAGACCAGCACAAGGTCTAGGCTTGCTACTGTTGGTAGCTTTGGGCAGCATCGAGGACTTGGTTCTTCCGAGTTTTCTGGTTTTCGTCCTCATCTTTGTTCTGATCGTGACTTCCGTCGTCACGAGGTAGATCTCGTTTTCCCAATCGAGATAGCTACCGCGGCGTGATCGGCGTCTTCTGGGTGCTCGACTCGCTCTCCCGTAGCGGTCGGACCCGGCAACAACCAGTGCGCACTTAGACCTTACGCTTCTTTGAGCGACGGAGGCGTGGGGTAGTTAGAGGTCGATCGTGCGTGACTACTTCTTACGCTCGACGTGTGACTCGGTATTGGGTGCCAAAATCTATGTTGATTTATCGATCTTGAGACTTTGCTCTCTTGTTGACTCAGGTTCGCCGGGCAGGGAAGGGTAAGGTTTGGCTTGTAGACTCCGGGTGTTCAAGACACATGACCGGAGATTCCGTTGGTTTTCTTCCTTGCCGTGCTCCGGTGATGAGACGATCACCTTCGGAGACGCCTCTTACAGGCGGGTCATCGCCAAAGGTACAGTCGCATTAATGATTCATTTGTTTTAAAAGATGTTGCCTTGGTTAGTAAGCTGCGGTACAATTTGCTTTCGGTCTCTCGACTTCTGATGGCGATTTCGAGGTGAGTTTAAGAAAAACAAGCGCAAAATTCTTGATTCTTGGTGAGTCTAGTTTGCGGGATTTCTCGTTTTGGGAGGATCTTTCGTGCTGATTTTTACGAGTCTTGGTGATCCTCTCCGTTGTTTGCTTGCTTCGAGTCCGCGATCTTTCCTTCGGCATAGGAGACTTGGTCATATTGGATTTGACCATTTGACCCGAGTTAGCGGCCACGATCTCATTCGTGGTGCGCGAAACTCAAGATGGTCAAAGATCTTGTTTGCGCTCCATGCCGCAGCGGCAAGATGGTTGCCGCTTCTCATCCTCGGTCCACATTACTATGACCGATGCAGGAGAGCTGCTCCATATGGATACGGTCGGACCAGCTCGAGTGCAGTCTGCAGGAGGGAAGTGGTATGTTCTTGTCATGGTCGATGACTTCTCGAGGTACTCTTGGGTGTTTTCTTAGCCTCGAAGGATGAGGCGTTTTCACATTTCAGGGTCTTTTAGTAGGCTTTCTATTGAGCTTCCGGTGCCTTCGAGCGATCCGCGATGACAATGGCACGGGTTCAAAATTCCTACTTTGAGAGTTTCGTGGTGAGGCAGATGTAGAGCACCGGTTCTCTTCTCCATCGTCCCTCGGCGAGAATGGCGTTGTGGAGAGGAAGAACCGTACCTTGGTCGAGATGGCCAGGACGATGCTTGATGAATATTCTACACCACGAAAGTTTTGGGCTGAAGCTATAGCTACCGCGTGCCATGTTTCAAATCGAGTTTTTCTGAGGGCACACTTGCACCGCACTTCTTACGAGCTGAGATATGGGCGAAAGCCTAGCGTCTCTCATTTTCGTGTTTTTGGTTGCAAGTGTTTTATCTTGAAGTCTGGGAACCTAGATAAGTTCGAGTCACGTTCTGTGATGGACTCTTTCTAGGCTACTCGACTTCTTCGCGGGCCTATAGGGTGCAGGCTGCGAGTCTAGCAAAATGGTAGAAACTTGTGAGGTAACCTTGATGAGGCGGTCAGGGACTAGGCCGATATCTCGAGTTCTCTAGAGCGATCCGAGACCATCTTCGTGGATGATGAGGATGATGGAGATGAGGTTGTCTACCCGATCCGGTCCCTTTCACCCCTTGAGGTGCCTTCTTCCACCGCACCTCGGTGATCGACCCCCTACCTACGCTTCTTCTGGAGCTAGTGGCTCTGTTCCTACCCCGTCAGGTCACGAGGTAGAGGCCACTTCTTCTTCTCATCCAGGTCCTCCAAGACATATTCAAAAATCTCATCCTTCAGAGCAGATTATTGGAGATCTCTTTGAGCGAGTCACTCGTTAAAATCTGGTACATCACTTTTACTGTCTCCATTACGCCTTTGTTGCCTCCTTGAGCCCAAAGGCGTTTGTCATGCTTTTTCCGACGAGTCTTGGATCAATGCCATGCATGAGGAGTTAGAGAGCTTGAGAGAAATAAGGTGCGGGCGCTTGTTGAGCCCCTCGAGACCACAATATCATTGGAACCAAATGGGTGTTCAAGAACAAGCAAAGTGAGGATGGGGTAGTCATTGAAACAAGGCTAGGCTGGTTGCAGGGTACTCCTGGGTTGAGGTGCGGATTTGAGGAGACCTTTGCCCTGTAGCTAGACTTGAGGCCATTAGAATTCGCTTGCCTTTGCGACTTCTAAGGGTTTCAAGCTTTACCAGATGGACGTCAAGAGTGCCTTTCTCAATGGCTTCATTGAGGAAGAAGTCTATGTCGAACGACCTCCGGTTTCGAGAACCCCAATTACCCAAACCATGTCTGAGCTTTCCAAAGCTTTGTATGGACTTAAGAGCCCCAGGGGCACAGTATGAAAACTTAAGTCCTATCTATTGAGTCATGGTTTGAAATGGGTAAAGTCGACAAGACCTTGTTCATCCGCCGGCTAGGCACCGACTTCTGCTCGTCCAGGTTATGTGGATGACATCATCTTTAGCGGCTCTCGCATGCTCTCGTTTCCCGCCTTTCCGATGTCATGAGCTCGGAATTTGAGATGAGCATGATGGGCGAGTTGAGTTTCTTCCTTGGCTTCCAAATTAAGCGAGACTCGGGAGGTACCTTCTTGCATCGAGGCAAGTACACTCGAGACCTCTGAGCGCTTGATATGAGTGATGGGAAGCGGTGTCCACTCCTATGGCTACATCAATTCCACTCGACCCGGATGAAAGCGGCGAGCGATCGATCGAAGGAGTATCAGTATGATCGGCTCCCTCTTGTACCTCAACGCCTCGAGACCGGACATACACTTTTCCGTGTGTCTTTGTGCTCGGTTTCGAGCTTCACCTCGCGTGTCTCACCGCCGGTGGTGAAGCGCATCCCGGTACCTTGAGCTACCATTGACTATGGTATCGGTACTCTTCCTCATCTGTCTTTCCACGAGCCTACTCGGATGCGAGACTTTCTTTGGTGTAGGATGAGCAGGAAGAGCACTCGAACTGCCAATTCATTGGCACTTCTCTCGTTCTGGTCCTCGAGGAAGCGTCGGTGTTACAGATCCACCGCAGAGGCCGAGTGCGTTCTTTGCTGCCGATTCTTTGTAGCCAAGTGCTGGATGGTCTCGACCTGCGGGACTTTGGGTTAGTTATCGATAGTGTTCCACTCCTTTGTGATAACACTACGCAATTAACATTGCTAAGAACCCGGTCAGACATTCTCGGACCAAGCATATCGACATTCGCTTTCACTTCCTTAGAGACCATGTGGAGAAGGGTGACATCGTGCTCCGGTTGTGGAGGGTGACCACCGGTTGGTGACATCTTCACCAAGCCTTTGGATGGCTCGAGGTTTTCAGCTCTGCGGGGAGAGCTTGGGGTGGTTTGTCCTTATGGACTGTTGTGAGGGGGAGCTTGTGCTTTACTGTTTTATCATATTAATTATGCTTCTGTCTCATTACTGTTGCATCGCATTTGCATATGGGTGCATTGGGTTTAGTCCTTCCAGCATAGGTTAGAGTGGTTCTTTTGTCTAGTTGCTTAGACTTCTTACTCTTATCTTATGCTTTCGGGATGCTCTATTAGTGTTTTCTTATCTCACTAGATTGAGCTCACTCACTTCTTGCGATTTAGCGGGGTCGGGCCACCTTCGGGTGAGCAGTGCGTGTTTGCTCTCTAGTGTGTGTTTTCTGATCGGCTATTAGTCACAGGTCATATGGGGTAGATGAGAGTCGATCGAGCCATAGTATCCTCTATATCTTATCTATGCTTTAAGGATGCCTGTTTTCTTTGCCAGCTTCTCGATTTTATTGCCTTGGTTCAGGGGGAGTTCATTTGGGAGCTTCTGGAATGTAATATTGACTTAACTCAACATGAACTAAAAGCTGCATCACATGTTGAGGGGGAGCTGGATTTTACGCATGTCATGCATTGTAATATAAATACATTGAGCCTTGATTATTATCCGGATGTGACATGCTTATGATGATTTACATCTTGCCATGATTTATGCTTAATTGCTAGATTTATCATGACTTCATATGTGTAGACTAACTTTTGCCATGATGAGTTAATTAAATTTGCTCGATTTGAAGTAAAACTTGTCATGTTAGCATTTGAGATTAGTCTCTCTTGAGCTATCCTTTTATGATTCATGCCATGTCAAATAGGCTAGGTTGAGCGTTGAATCTCTTTTGAGCCTTAGATTGAGCTGTCTTAAACTCTTGATGTAACATGAGTTAGTACAACTTGTTAAAAAAATAGAGACAAAAGATCTCTTACGTGCGAAAAAAGCGATCTCACCAATTCTCTCTCACGAGACGGCTTGCCATTGCAGTAGGCATGAACTTGGAGGGAGTTTTGGATGACCTAGACTATCTTCTTAAGCTTCTGGCTTGGAGTAGTCGCAGCATGGCTTGAGATCTAGCACATGATAAAAACATTGGTTGAAAACAACCATAAGCTTCAAAAGAAAAATGTCATTTGTGCTCAATTTGCTTGAGTTATCAAAAGAATCAAGTACTTAAACCATTGTTTTACTCTTGAGTATATAACACTCTATTTGGACTCGATATTAGATTTTTGGTTCCGCTTAGCTTGATTGACATGGCTTGCATCATCCTTGGATATCTCTAGCTAGACTTTGCTTATTGATGACTTGACATGCTCTTAAATACACTAAAATTCAGACTGTCATCTAATTGCTTCTAGCTAGCTTATACATATCCTGTCATGATCTGGATAGCAGTTCATTGAGTTATGGCTTGGTGTAATACATTATGGTCATTTTGGATAATTCTCATGGCTCTAAATGCTTAGATTACATAAATTTCAGCCATTTCATCCATCATCATGACTTATTCTCTCTTTTGCATTCTTGATGTGTTTATTGCCAAAAGGGGGAGAATAGATTGAAGAAAAGTCTTTTGGGAATCTAGAGCTTGGAGAACAATTTACTCTTTCTTGAGTTGCTCTAATGATTCTTTCTGTCGACATGGTCATGAGTTTCATTTCTTTCTTTGGACCATGTTAGACTCTTCAAACTCAACTTCATGCTTTTTCTGGGTTTGTCAATATACTCATCAAGGGGGAGATTGAGAGACCATGTGGTGGTCATCCGTTGAGAATGATGAGTAATTGACATCGTTTAGTAAAGTCGAGTTTGAGTCGGTTGGTTCGGACCACGGCGTTGCGTGGCGTAGCGGGCTCGGTCGGACTCGGTCAAACTTAGTCGTATGGGTTTAGGATGCATATTCGATGACTCGGCAGTTTGATCTCTATTTACGCTTTCATGTATCGGCGGTGCTATTTGGCGTGTTTCTTGTCTGCGTGTTGCGGGGCGTCGAGGAGGAGTCGTGGCGAGACACGGTGGACCGGACTAGGCGCAGGTGGCGCTGAGGTCAGAACGGTCGTGATGTGTCGAAGACGACGTGGACTCGAGGTGTTTTGCGAGGCGTGCGGGCGAGCGCGCGAAGCTTCCGGAAGGTGCGGGGAGGCGGCGGAATTTCGCAATCTGCAAAAGCGGGAGCGGGTGCCGTTGGTTTTAGCGGGCGTAACGGGGCGGAGACCCGTTAGCCAAGGCTATAAATAGAGTGGAGGGGCTGCATCTCCACCAAGGACACTAGAGAGAGGATTAGGGTTAGCCAAGTCAAAAGGACCTTTGGAAGGTTGTTTTGCTTTTAAGGCTTTAGTTGTTAGAAGTTGGTGGGAGAGGCAGGGAGTGGTATGTAGATGCCTCTCACGTAGCTTCTCTCTGTGTGCCTCCCTCCCCTGTGCTTGTTCTTCATTTCTTGAGTGTATTCTTGAGAGATGGAGAGGGAGATGATGGTTTGAGCTACCGTGTAATCATTCCTTTGTATTCAATATCGTATTGGGACTTCTTTGTGTTCCCTATGTTCAATGGAATGAATCCTTTTTGAAGATTATTTGAGTTCTTGCCTCTCTGTTATTTTTCCTTCGATACCTCAAATATGAGATTTTGAGATTCTGTGTTTTTGCTTGTTGTTTGTTGGGAAGTGGCAAAATGGGTTGCTCTAGGTTTGAATTGCATTTCTAGACCCTTTGATTAGTTTGTTTCAACAGAGAATCAAGTTTAATTTCAGAATTTCTCTTTTGAGCTCCTCTGTTCATGACTTTCTCTGTTTTGCTTTTCTAGGGTTTCTTGACTTCTCTTCATGCCTTTCATGAGAGAGCCTAAGATTTGATCTGGAGTGTCTTTTAACCATTGCTAATCTAGCTGCAAAAGCTCATGATCAAAGATTTAAGGATTGGAGAGAAATTTAGTTTTTGGTGTTGCCTCTGTAGGTTTTCAGATTTTTGCTCAATTCTGAATTTCTTCCTCTCTTGATGAGTTCTTTTGTTCCCTAAGATCTTGTTGCTATTTAGTTCATGTTCTGGATCTTTTGGGCTAAGAAGTGGAGCTGAATCTCTTCAATTTTCTCACTTTGTTGGTGGTCTGAAATTCTTCTGAAGTGCTGTTTTCAGACTGCTGGTTGGTGCTACAGTTTTGGCCGAAAGTTTTCTGCATTTCTACAGTTCGGCTGAAACCCAAAATCTGTTTCTTCTTTGCTGTTTTCAGCACCTGCTTGTTGCTGTTTTCAGCTACAGATCACTGCAGTTTTTCAGTCAAAACTGCTGCTGTTTTCAGCCCTTTTGCTGCTGTTTTGCTGCTGAAAATAGTCTGTTTTCAGTCTCTAGATAATTCCTGGTTTCAGTTTGGTTGTGCTGAGGTTTTGCCTGCAGTAAAGTCTGTTTTGGTGTTTTGGTTTCGGCTATGTTGACAAAAGCAGCCGGCAGCTTGCTGTCCTTATTCTTCTCTGCCGATCTGGTCTGAATGTGTGTTTTCAGTTTTCAATTTTCTGCAGAATTTGTTTTCAGTGTTCAGTTTTCAATTTACTGCAGAATCTGTTTTCAGTGTTCAGTTTACTGTTTTCTGCAGCAATTCTGTTTTCAGGTTTTCTCTAGTACTCAGTTTTCAAGTTGTGGTTCTGCTGGCTAGTTACACCGAAAATTCAGATTTAGGTTTTATGTTGTAGTTTTCTCTCTCAAGTCAGGAGTTCTGTGATCTGTATTTTCAGCAGTTTCAACCTTGTGCTCTCTCTCATGCCATGCAGTTTTGGTATGAAGCTTGTTGTCCTTCCTTCTCTGATCTATTTCTTTGCCGAATAGCTATTTCAGACCTGTGCATTTACTTTCCAAGATTAGTCAAATATTTTGTTTGAG
Organism: Bonia amplexicaulis; assembly: GCA_036346245.1. Lineage (NCBI taxonomy): Eukaryota > Viridiplantae > Streptophyta > Magnoliopsida > Poales > Poaceae > Bonia > Bonia amplexicaulis. The sequence goes on from CM070736.1 coordinate 24,676,729, forward strand.
ATATTGTTTTCATTAGCCTGAGTAGAATAGCAAGGCGATTGTCGATCTGTTTTTCAGTGAGTGAACCTTCTTCCTAGCTTCTATAGCTAGTGGAGAAGATAGAAAATTTGTGAATACTTTGGGGGCGATATTTTTTAGACGACATTCACCCCCCTCTGTCGCCAAATTCGATCCTACAGCTCGGCTGAGGAGGGGAAGTGGGGCGGCGGGCATGGGGATGCCGATGGAGTGCCCCAGGGGTTTTATAGGGGAAAGGGGCGGTGGCTCACCGGTTTTTGCGAGGAGGCGAACCGGCTCGGCCGGTGGAAACGCGCCCGGGAGGCGAGGCGGCGTAATAAAGGGCGGCGGCGAGGTGGGGAGCCGAGGCGGCGTCCCAAGAGGCGGAGCGGTCGAAAGACGAAGCGATGAAGGCGTTAATGGCGGCGGTTGGTGAGAGGTAGGAGGTGAACGGAGGTTGAAGAACCTCATGACAGGTGGGGCCCACCCGTCGGTGAGAGAAGAGGGGAGAGGAAAGGTTGGGCGGCCGGATTTGCGATATGTGGCGAGGAGAGAGATCTCGGCCGTTGGATTTGAATGAAGGGATAAGTTATGGTGGATGGCTGAGATTAGATCAAGGACGAGATGGATTTAATCCGGGTGCGACACGTGTCAGCCCGAGATTAATCCGAATTTATTTTTCAGAAAATACAAGAAAACTTTATAAATGCTTAGAAAATAGTAAATAAAATTTAAAAATTCTAGAAAATTCATAGAACATTCCTGGAGCTATTTTTGACTTAGTAAAATATTTTAATTCAAATTTTTTATTTAAAAATTATAAAATACCTTTTTAATTTTTTTAAAATTGATTTTTAATTCCAAAAAATTCTCAAAAATTCTATAAAAATGATTTAGACTTACTAAAAATATTTCCAACTTAAACTTGGTCTATTACTTTTTACAAAAATACCTTTTAACTTTAAAATTGATTTTTAACATAGAGAAAAACACCAAAAATCTAGAAAACACCAAAAAATCCAAATAGAATTCAAATACTTTGAAATAATTAATTTGAATTTAAATTTTTAAAGAAAGCGAATTTTTGGGATGTTACAAACCTACCCCGTAGAAAGAATCTCGTCCCGAGATTCGGACGGACTAGGAAAAAGAAAGGAGTGGAAAATGCTGCTCTTGGTTCCTTGTTGTGCTCTCAAACAACTTCTTTCTTTGAACCAAATTGAAACTTACCAAGCATGATTACTGCCTTCGGGGCACCTTTTGTGGTGATGTGGTTAACTCGTCCCCTTCCTTGTGATTGCGGAGTTCTTGGAGCTTTTCCTGCAGTCAGAGATACTCCTCGTCCTTGTCCTACAGCTGGAGCTTGCGCTGCTGTATTTCCCAAGTTGAAAGGAATTAGAGTGATAGCCTGAGGCTTCTGTGGGCAATTGCTAGCATAATATCCCATCTCATGACATAGAAAACATTGCACCCCTGCTGCTGATGTGTTGCTTTTCTGAGGTGTTCTCTAGTATAGATGTGGGGTTCTTGCATCTCTGAACGAGGCACAGATCCTTTGTTCATGTGCTATGGTTTGCGTGGGAGAAGGTTTATCTTAGAGGTGTATGCTATTTCTTGGGTGTGCAAGAACCTTAGAACATGGAGGGCATCCAGCAAGACATATCATGAAAGATCAGGCCCAAAACAACGTGGTTCAGCTAGCTTGCTAGCTGGATCCACATCAGGAGGTCATGGTCGAAAGCATCATGGTCGAGGTGGAGGGCGCGGTCGAAGAGGGCCATGGTCGAGGTCGAGGGCGTGGTCGATGGGGGCCATGTTCGTTGTCGATGCCGTGGTCGATGTCGAATCCATGGTCAAAGTTGAGGCTATGGTCGAAGGGCATCGTGGTCAAAGTCCCCGCTGCGGTCGAAATAAATGCCATAGTCGAAGGGCCATGGTCGAAGACCGGGTCGAAGTCGAAGCCATTGTCCAAGTGGAAGTCATCGTCAGAAGGGCCGTGGTCGTAGTCGAGGCCGTGGTATAAGGGCGTTGTGGTTGAAATCTAAGGCGTAGTCTGTGGTCGAAGTTGAGGCCGTGGTTGAAGGGTGTTGTGTCGAAGTCGAGGCTTGGTGGAAGGGTCCATGGTCAATGGTCAACGTCAAGGTTGTGATGCATGGTCAATGTTGACGGCGTGATCGAGGGGCGCTATGGTCAATGACGACGCCATGATCGAAATTGATGCCATAGTCGAAGGGTCATGGTCGAAGGATTGGGTCGAAATCGACGCTGTGGTGCAGTGGAGGTTGTGGTTAAAAGGGCCATGGTCGAGGTCGAGGTTGTGGTCGAAGGGGCTGTGGTTGAGGTCGAAGTTGAGACCGCGGTCGAAGGGCGTCGTGGTCAATGTCCACGTAGTGGTCGAGGTCGTGGTTGAAGTCGAAGCCTTGGTCGAAGGGTGCTGTGGTCGATAGTTGACGCCGAGGCCATGGTCAAAGTCAAGGTCATGGTTGAATGGCGTTGTGGTCGAAGTTGACACCATGGTTGAATTCGATGCTGTGGTCGAAAGGGCCGTGGTCGAAGTGGAGAGCACGACCAAAGAGGAGGAGGACGACGCGAGCGAAGAGGGAAAAGAGCGGCGGCGCAACGTGGGCGAAGAAGAGGAACCGAGAGCAAGAGCGAGGAACCAGGGAGCAGGTATAGAATAGCAAATGAGGTAGCACCTCAGGTCCATAAGAGAACAAAAACATTCTGGAAAATTATGATAAAGACAACACCTAATTTTTAGGAAATTCGATAAAGATAGCACCCAAAACAGTAAAGAAAACACCTAATTTCTGGGAAATTCGATAAAAATAACACCCAGAACAGGAAGGGGAAGAAGAGGCGTACGACAATGGAGTCCGCGCGGCCAAAGAGGAGGAGGCGGCGAGCAAATAGGGAAAAGAGCGGCCGGTGCGACGTGGGTGAAGAAGAAGAAAGTAGCGCGAAGATTCCTGAGAACACACGAGTTGACCCAAGGGTCGTGCATCGTGTGGTCTATCCGCTCACCCAAAGGTCGTGCATCGCGTGGTTTGCCCGATCGAACAGCCAATGTAGGCGCGGTATAAAGAAGAATATTTGAAAAAGCGGAGAACTCTTTTGCAAACTCGATGACGTGGCGCGAGGGAAGGCCGGGAATCCCTGAAGTTTAATATAGTTAGTATGGGCTTGGATGTTATAGGGTTGTCAAAGGTGGTTCGTCTCTAACATTTGGTCAAACACGACACTACTTCATAGGGTGGCTGGCAATTTGGTCGGACAGAGTTGAAACTTTTTTTGTCGAAGCGAGTATATACTTTCTCCGTCCCAAAATATAGATCATTTTTTATTTTTTACAGTCTCCAATACAAGATTTTAACTATAATTTATTATCATAATATACTAGTAAAAATAATAAAAATGTATATTATAAAATAATTTTGTAAGACAAATCCAATATTATTATTTTCATGTAATCAATATATATACTTTAAGTCAAAGCTTGAAAAGCTAACGGCATGGAACCCACAATTACCTACATTTTGGGACAAAGCGAGTACCTTTCTAAAAAAGTAATGAATATGTACATCGTAAAATCATATTGATGTCTGAAATGGCATATTATTTGATAAATGAGGGAGTACTTAAATATTTTGGAATGTGGCAATTAAACTTTAAAACTTTGATTATTCATATCTTTTTAAGTATTTTATAATATTATAATTGTATTGGGTTTTATAAATATATTGTAATATAAATTAGTGGTTAAAGTTATATTTTAAGGACTATGTCAATATTTAAAATAATATGTATTTGTAACTTGTGGGAGTATTACTCATAATTCCAGTGGACGACTCCGTATAAATAACCCAGGAATTGCCCCTGCTTTTGACACCGACTGCCTAGTGCAAAGAGGCGTTTCCTGAGAAGTCCAAACTGTACAAGTAGACTTCAGCGATCTTTTGGGCTTGGAATGCAGCTTCTTGGAGGTGTCTTGACCAGTAACCGACCAACCACTCGCGGATCTTTTGGGCTTTTTTTGTTTTTGTTTTTTGCTATTACTGATTGATCTTTATTATGGCCAATGGTTTTTTGTTATGTTTTTTGAGACGGTAACAGACGACAGAATTGTTAAGCGCATACACTTGTGAACTTGAAAAATCATTTAGAGAAACAGTTTTAATAAATTGTTTAGAGAAATTATCCTATTTATTTTGTCTTCGAAAACCGAAAGGTAAAATCAAAGTAAAAAATAACACCCCTTTTATCTTGCTCGTAGCATGTACAGTCAGCAAAAGTTCAATTCGTAGGATTAATTGTGACGCCGTTCTAGAAACTGCACATACGACTTGCTCGACCAAGCCTGTGCAAGCCATATACGTGTCTTCTTACGCGTGCTTTGTTTATTCCATGTATATTCCATTCTATTCTATTCCAAAGAATCTAAGCTGTCACTTATTTGTGACAACAACAAGGTGCTTTGCAGCATAGGCATCAAAGTTTATGACCGCCGTATCAGAGTATTTTAGTTTCTGCAACTCGAAAAACAAGTGCCCATGAGCCCACCATTCCCTTCCATTTTTGTCTCCTCTAAAATATGCGATTTTCTTGCATTGTTTCTAGCGACGGCGTGGTACTAAGTACAAGAATGTTGCCATCTTGTTCCTTGTCCTTTGGAACGAATGCCAAACCAAGGCCCCAATGGCAGATCCGCCCTGTGCGTGTATAAGACCCAGTGCAGCAAGATCGCCGTGTTCCAGTTCCCAATCATTAAGGCACTTAAGCTGAATTGTTAATGTCCTCCCTATAGCCTAAATCAAGGAAGCTAGTGTGGTCAAGAGTGCAACAACAGTTGTATGGCTAACACCTTATCGTTTATCTACTACTCGCGCGTGCTGATCAGGTGCTCCTCATCGGAGAGGGACGGCGGCGGAAGTGGCGGGCAGCACCGGAATAGCGCCGTGAGGGTGAATGGCGCGGCGCATCGCACGCCGCTGCAGGTGGGGACGGCGCTGGAGACGAACATCAACAGGTCGCTAGCAGAGCTGAGCAATCCGGTGCTGGCGCCGCTGCCCGAGGGGAGTGGGAGCGGGGATGGCGGAGGCGAGGAGCGCAGCCGGCAGAACATCCCGACGGAGAAGCAGACCGTGGACCCGTTCCGGCAGGCGCTTATCGTGGAGGGCGGAGTGCGGTACCAGCAGACGCTGGTGGTGCGGTCGTACGAAGTTGGTCCGGACAAAACGGCCACCCTGGACACCATACTTAATCTTCTCCAGGTACTGATTAAAAAAGTAATAAATTCCGTGCATCGCTAATTAGAGAGGAACTGTCGCTAGTAAGTCTAATCCAATCAATTTCTCTTTTAAGTAAAAAATGATTAATTATAGATGAATACAAATAAGTAGATTGAAACATAGAGACAGAGGAAGAACTCCTGATCTTTCTTTATTACTTTCTCTTTCATGTCTATATCAAAATAGCCCATGGCTCTTCCTATATATAATCTAGTGGTGAGATATTCATCATAGACTAAGACTTCAAGCTCAAACTTAGATTTCATTGTAAACTAAGATTTCAAATTCAAACCTAGATTTCCCAACAATAATGACTACTGATACAAGGAACTGCCAACCCATAGAGGAAACAAGACGTTAGTCAGGCTGTCAGATGTGAAAGGCCTTCCATTTATCGTCTATTTTAGGCTTTAATTTTTTGAAACATTTAAAGGCCCCTGATTTTCTGGACAAGTCACTGGAAAAGCACTTGCATGTTGCATCTCTGCACTGCACTGTCCATGTGTCCTTTCTGACCGCGTAGATGGGCACCCTCGCAGGAGACTGCACTGAACCACGTCTGGATGTCGGGTCTCCTCGGAGACGGGTTCGGCGCGACGCACGGCATGATCAAGAACAATCTCATCTGGGTGGTCTCCAGGATGCACGTCCAAGTCGATTGGTACCCAATATGGTAACTACTAAGCTACCTGGAAGTGTCGTCTGTGAGTGTCGATCCGCTCTTTTAAAGACAAATTAATGCCGAGACCATACTGCTTTACCGTTGTAGGGGAGAGGTGCTGGAGATCGACACGTGGGTTGGCTCGTCGGGGAAGAACGGCATGCGGCGCGACTGGCTCATCCGCGGCCGCAACTCCAGCACCGTCTTGGTCCGAGCAACCAGGCATGATTTCTGGGATCCACACCCTTAAAAGCCTATCCAATATGTGCGCTTAGGCTCACGTGCTTTTTTGCCTATCAAATTGCACACCTGTGTACTGTGCTCCACACTGGCTAATGCATGTGGACCATTATATGCAATCCGACTTATGTGTCAGCAAGTGAGGACTACAAACAGGCAAGCGACTTGTCTTTAGGCAAGCCGCACTCCTAGTTTATTGGCATTAAGATGTTGCAAGGGCTGTAAGATTTTAGGCTGTGTTTAATATGGCTTAAGCTTATGGTTTAAGCTTATTTTTGCACTATTTATGATTTCGTTTTTTTCTGAATTTTTGACTTTTTTTTGAGCTTTTTTGTCGGTTCTTTTTTTCTCGTATTCGTTTATGTTGTCGTGATGGGCTAACATATTTTTATATTTTTCAATTTTTAAAATTTAATTATGTTAAATAAGCATCCGTCGATTCTGATGTTTTTTCACCAACTACAAGATGTTTCGACCATAAACTTTCGGTTTCAGTGAACCGATCACCACCTTAATTGCTCTCTTTGTGCACGATTTGTTTGCACAGTACTTGGGTGATGATGAACAAGGTCACGAGGAGGTTGTCGAAGATGCCAGAGGAGGTCAGGGGCGAAATCTCGCCGTGGTTCATCGATCGACACGCGATCGAGGAGGAGGCGACTGAGAAGATCATCAAGCTCAATAGCAATGCCAAATATGTTGACTCAGACTTGAAGGTTAGCTTGATTTCCTTCATTGATACTGCATATAGTTTGGTTATTTAATTTGGTTAATTCGTCTTATGTTTCTAGGGACTTAAGTAGGATCAATCGGTACAATTAATGCTAGGTAGGTAATATCCAAATGGACTAACTACAATGCTAGATATGGTATATCGAAATGGACTAACTACTTTAGAGTCTTAAAAATACTTTTTTAATGCATATGTGACTTGTTCTGTTTCTAGGTGCCTTTTTTTTGCGATTACAACAAAGAAAGAGATGCACGTACGCACATCACAGACAAGCGCGCGCTAGTGCGCTCCCTTAGCACACATCTAAATAGATGAAGGCTAGGGATAAATCCGTAACCATGTAAAGTTCCTACTTTTACTGAAGTGCACTCACATGTGCATAATAGGTGAGCAGCAGAATTTGAATCCTGGTGGGTGAAGTGGTACACTAACAACTGTACCACTCCACCAAGAAGTGGTTCCTGTCATGTTTTATTCAATGTTTTCCTTTCGGCTATATTCTTTAACTAGTCATAGTCTCATATGGAACAATCTAACACATGATAGGATGACGATATCTCATATTTTTGTTATTGAACATTATTTGTAGCCAAAGCGGAGTGATCTGGATATGAACCACCATGTCAACAACGTTAAATATGTACGGTGGATGCTTGAGGTAAAATGTGTCATTTTTTCTCCAATGGTATCAATTCATGTGTATTTCCAATTGCTATAGAAAAGAACATAAATCAAATAGCATTTCAGCAGTCAAAATCACTTATTATATTCAAGATGTTGGGTTTGTTCTAAGTCTGCGCCTATCTTAGTCCTCTATGAAAGGCTCCACAAGTTAATTTAAAAAATGCATCCATGTAATATACTTCCCCTATCTTATGAAAAATGATTGGGGCATAAAACCACAAAAACTAGATCCTTTTTCGGTTTGAAATTGGATTTTTTTTACCAAAATTGATGTGGTTTTGTTTTCAAATTCAAATTTGAAACTTCAAGTCTTCTTGTTTGGAATCAAATGAACAAACTAGTAAAAATATGTGTATTCCATAAGAAATTATGCTCAAACAAGGGAATGTTGGGGCCAAAAGCCAGGCCAAGTTCACAAATTCGAAACCAGGTTAGCTCCTAGTGGTTTTTTATGAACCTTGGTTTTTAGAGGTTTTATGAACCTTGGTTGCTTCCATAGGTTTGTCTTCCAACAACCTCTACTTACTATCACTTGTTAGCTCCAAGACTCAATTCTTAAGCAACAAGCTAGTGGCAATTCCTTTTATTTGGCTTGTGCCTTTTGTTTTACCTAATAGTGAATAGTCCTTTTCATTTTTTGTTACTTCATTAGCATAAGCACAAAAGTATCTCTAAAGATTGATTCCTTGTATGCCATTGGAATTTTGTGAAATCCCTGATTGTGTCATTGACATGCGGGGTCGGGCTCGTATATCAGTGAGACAATTATATAAGAGATGAGGCAAACTATCGGTGGCATGTAAGGAATTTACCCTATCTCTAAACATGTTTTTTATGATGTGCAGACTCTCCCTGATCAATTCTTGCAACACCACGAGCTTAGCAGCATCATCCTAGAGTATAGGAAGGAATGTGGGAGCTTAGATGTTGTGCAGTCTATTTGCCAACCTGATGAGGACTTAGTTTTACTAGAAGAAAACATTAGCATGGTGATGGTACCTTCACTTTTACCAGAAATCATCAATGGACACCATAGCTTAGTGGGTGCACTCCAGCAATGGCCAACAAGGTACACACATCTACTACAACTGAAAGCAAGTGATAAGTATGAAGAGATTGTGAGGGGAAGAACTACATGGAAGAAAAAGTTATATCAAGCTTCTTGATTGTGTTCATTATGGATGGCTATATATGTGTGATGCTTTGGTGACTTCACTTGTGTATGTTGGATATGTTGTGCTTGATATATACATGTACATGTTGTTGAGGCAAACTATAAGTTAGTCACCCTTACCTTCTTGGATATCCATACATAAAAATGGTTTTATCTTTTTTTCTTTGATATGATTTCTCTTAGCTTGTACAAAAGAACTATATCAGCTCTATCTTGTTAAGTCTGCATGTATACTTATGTAAGAAAATTGGTATTCCTATACAGTGTGAAAAATCAATATCACTTGATTGATGTTTATTAGGAAATTAATAAGTATATGAAATCCACAAAAAGAATCACAACTCAAATAATGAGCTAGGCCACTTAAATCTGTCACTATACATGCCTATTTAGGTTGATGCATCAATTCTGTTGCATGTATGTACAATAAATGCATTCTTTAGTGTATGTATTAGGTATAAGTCCATTTTAAGAACCCCTCAACTTTGTAAAAAGTTCACTTAAACCCCCTGAACTACAAAAAATGGTTATTTAAACTTACAAATCAAGTCAATTTACACCCGTGAGATAGTTTTAGAGGTTGGTTTTGTTGACCGGGATGCAACTTGGGTAGTTTTTGCTATCTTGGTAGCCATATTATTCATTTTTGCTGGAAAGTTCATTTGATAGGAGGGGGAATGAAGAGAGGAAGAAAGAAAATGAGGAGATAGAGGACGAGGACGAAAGCGGCTAGTGATGTGGTTGCTAAGCGCCAACTTCAATAGGCTGGATCACTATCAACAAAAATCGTGATGTGCCTACCAAAATGGCAAAAAACACCTTGAGATGGATCCCTATCGACAAAACTGCCCTTCCAAACCATCTCAAGTGTAAGTTGACTTGGTTTTGTAAGTTTTTGGGTTGACATATTTGGTTTTCTACTTTGATTGTTAATTGGACATTTTGTTAACTGGATCGTCACCACCAAAGAAAGGCGATAAATCAGCGACATTGAACGTAGAGCTCACGCCATAGTCAGCGCCGGAAAGCTCTATCTTGTAGGCAATGTCGTTGATCTTCGCAAGCACCTTGAAAGGCCCATCACCGCGCGGTAGTAACTTAGACTTGCTGATGTGGCACCAAGTAGCACTACAACTTTGGTTAGTGCTTGCAGTTCTGTGCACAATGTTCAAGAAGTTTTGAATACCAATTCTGAGGTTTCTACTATGCACAAGAGATATATTTGGAAAGATAATGAAGTCTATTTTCCAACGAATCAAACGGCACTTGATTTGGAGCTTCCTACACAAAGTTATGGCAATTTCATTGGATGCTGCACGAGCTGTCCGGAGAGACGCGCGAGACTTGCCAAACATAAAGAGTTCGAGTGTTGCAATGCAAATAAAAGTAAAATCCGACCACACCATGACTTTCTAAAGGTGGAGAAGGACTCTCTTTCAGGTTCCAAACGGATTTGGAAGCCCCTTGAACAAGAAAACAAAACATATAAAGATTTGAAACCGATTCGGACTCGGATTGGGACAGCTGGCAGACCGATACTAAAACGTCCATAACTTTCACAAACGGAGTCCGATTTGGCGTTCTTGGACTCGTTGAAAGCTATTTTGAAGCCCCACACAATGGATGAGGTGCCAGCCACGGAATCTTCACGGTCAAGTCGCAAATTGAGAGAGAAAACAGAGGTAGCAGTTTAGGTATTTCCTTTTTAGTTCGTATTGGAGTTTGTTTTGGCCTTAGGCCAATTAGTGCGTGAGTTGTAATCAAGGTCGTGCATTATGCACCAATATAAGGCCAGGGCCTTAGCCCCATTGTAACTCAGGCTATGATTTGAGAAATAGAAATCAGAAAATCACCATGGTTTGGTGGCCATTGTTGGCGTGTTCTTGAGATTTCCATCGAGGAATTGCTCTTGGTGTGTTGAATCCAATTGTGGTGTTGGATTCTACTCGCTGAAACTTCGGTTTCTCTACCCTTCGTTCACGTGCTGCGGTGTGTGTGGGAGAAGGCTTATCTTGGAGAGAGCATCCAATAAGGCGTATCGTGAAAGATTAGGGCCAAAGCAACGGGGTTCAGCTAACTTGCTAGGTGGATCCGCATCATCTTGGTATCAGAGCGTGGTTAGTCACGATACAAGGTTGCTGAATTTTTCTTAATGGCGGGTTCTATGAACACTAAAGATGGCGAGCGACATAATGATGCCGAGCTAATTGGGAGGTGCCACAATATGCGCGTCTTTGCCACCGAGGTACTAATTGGATTTGAGCGACACGTGACTACTTCTTAAGTTGTCACCGGAAGCTTGAAGGCAAGGTTGATGATTTGGGGGCACGAATTGATGCTTTGACAGAGGCGCTACGCAACCAGCCACCACAATTTCAGCTTGCTGAATGGAGACCTCAATACCTCGAACGCGTGGACCATATGAAGACAACGAACATGACGAGGCCTTTGATGGTGCAGCGGGCTTTGCTCCACAACCGCGCCATGCTCAGGACTACCGTGGTGCTGACCGTGGTAGGGACATGCGTGGCAGAGGTGCTGCCCATGGTGGATGTATGCATGATGGTGTTAGGTTTGCTCAGCGTGTTGCCGTGGATGATGGAATTGGGCGGATAAAAATTTCTATCCCATCATTTAATGGTAAAGCTGAACCGGAGGACTACTTGGATTGGGAGATGCGCGTCGAACAAATTTTTGACACCCATCACTATACTGAGGATAAGAAGATCCGTTTGACGACAATTGAGTTCACTGGATATGCTCTTGTTTGGTGGAACCAATTGTGTCGCGTAGGAGCTCGTCCGGATACTTGGACACAATCGAAGAATATTTTGAGGCGACGTTTTGTCCCAGCACACTACGAGGACCTTGTACAACCGGCTACAACAACTACGTCAAGGTAATTCTAGTGTTGATGAATATTATAAAGAGATGGAGATGTTGATGATCCGTGCACAGACGGAGGAGCATGATGAGGCTACTATGGCACGTTTCTTTAATGGGTTGAATGAGGATGTGCAAGATAGGGTGGAGATGGTCCATTACTATAACATTCAAGATTTGGTGCATCAAGTCGAACGTCTTTGAACAACAATTGAAGCGCAAACAAGCCAAGGGTGGACATGCTAACACTCAAACAAAGTCATGGAGCGTTCATTACAGCAAGGCGATGATGTGGGTTCACACTCCACGTGGCGGCATCAAGTCGTTCAAATGGTGCTCTTTCAAAGGAGGCAAGCAACAGAGGTAAAGAAGCAACTAAAACGATTCTAGTTTGCCTTCTAATGCTTGTGCTAGAGAAATTGAGTGTTTCAAGTGCAAGGGAAGGGGTCATATGATGCGTGATTGCCCAAATCAACGAAGAGTGCTTCTCACCAAAGATGGCTATGCTTCAACAAGTTCTAGTAGTGATTCTGAAAGCGAAAAATCCGACGATTCCAAGGAGGATGTTGTCTATTGTGATCCAGAATTGAATGGTGTTAATCTTTTGGTCCGAAAGGTGCAAAGTAAAGGAACTGAAACCAAAGGACAGCGGTGGAGTGTTTTCCAAGCGGAGTGCAAGATCAAAGATAAAGCATGCAAGTTGATCATAGATGGTGGAAGTTATACCAATGTGATTAGCAAAGATTTGGTGTATGCTTTAGGGCTGTCCACGTGGAGGCATCCTCAACCACATCATGTGGAGTGGCTACACAACACCGGAAGACTAAAGATAACTCACAAGGTTCGTGTTCCATTTGTTGTTGGTGACTATGTTGACAAGGTGGATTGCGATGTAGTTCCAATGGATGCATGTGGGTTATTGCTGGGAAGACCATGGCAATATGATCGCAATGCTATGCATGAGGGCCGGTCCAACACATACACTTTTGTACATGGGGGAAAGAAGCATGTGTTGAAACCAAAATTGGAGAGTGCTATTCATGTTGATGAAGAAATTACAGCCAAGAAGAAGCAAGCTCCCAAGATTACCCCAAAGCCGAGGGCGGCTTTGCTTCAAGGAGGGGAGGATGATGTGGCACCAAGTAGCACTACAACTTTGGTTAGTGCTTGCAGTTCTGTGCACAATGTTCAAGAAGTTTTGAATACCAATTCTGAGGTTTCTACTATGCACAAGAGATATATTTGGAAAGATAATGAAGTCTATTTTCCAACGAATCAAACGGCACTTGATTTGGAGCTTCCTACACAAAGTTATGGCAATTTCATTGGATGCTGCACGAGCTGTCCGGAGAGACGCGCGAGACTTGCCAAACATAAAGAGTTCGAGTGTTGCAATGCAAATAAAAGTAAAATCCGACCACACCATGACTTTCTAAAGGTGGAGAAGGACTCTCTTTCAGGTTCCAAACGGATTTGGAAGCCCTTGAACAAGAAAACAAAACATATAAAGATTTGAAACCGATTCGGACTCGGATTGGGACAGCTGGCAGACCGATACTAAACGTCCATAACTTTCACAAACGGAGTCCGATTTGGGCGTTCTTGGACTCGTTGGAAAGCTATTTTGAAGCCCCACACAATGGATGAGGTGCCAGCCACGGAATCTTCACGGCCAAGTCGCAAATTGAGAGAGAAAACAGAGGTAGCAGTTTAGGTATTTCCTTTTTAGTTCGTATTGGAGTTTGTTTTGGCCTTAGGCCAATTAGTGCGTGAGTTGTAATCAAGGTCGTGCATTATGCACCAATATAAGGCCAGGGCCTTAGCCCCATTGTAACTCAGGCTATGATTTGAGAAATAGAAATTAGAAAATCACCATGGTTTGGTGGCCATTGTTGGCGTGTTCTTGAGATTTCCATCGAGGAATTGCTCTTGGTGTGTTGAATCCAATTGTGGTGTTGGATTCTACTCGCTGAAACTTCGGTTTCTCTACCCTTCGTTCACGTGCTGCGGTGTGCGTGGGAGAAGGCTTATCTTGGAGAGAGCATCCAACAAGGCGTATCGTGAAAGATTAGGGCCAAAGCAACGGGGTTCAGCTAACTTGCTAGGTGGATCCGCATCACTTGCGACGTTCTGGAAAACGATCCTTGCGGTAGTGTACCCAAACCAAATCACATGGTTGAAAAACCATCTTATTCCTTTTCTTGTTTGCCTTCTCAGCATAATACTTGACCTTGAGCTCTATCGCTTCTTTTGTCTTGAGATGTAATTTCTTCACATATTCAACTCGCTTGGACGCCTCCATATGAGTATGGTGTTGACTAGGAAGCGATACCAAATCAAGCGGCGTAAAGGGCTTGAAACCATAAACTACCTCAAATGGACACATCTGCGTAGTGGAATGCACGGCCCGATTATAAGCGAATTCCACGTGCGGCAAATAATCCTCCTCTCGCGCAGATTCTTCTTGATTATGGTCCGGAGTAGCATCGAAAGTGTGCGGTTCACCACCTCTGTTTGACCATCAGTTTGGAGATGACAAGTTGTGCTGAATAACAACTTCGTCCCCAGTTTACCCCAAAGTGTCTTCCAGAAGTAGCTCATGAACTTCACATCATGATCCGACATAATAGTACATGGCACACCATGCAACCTCACGATCTCCCTGAAAACAAGTCAGCAATATGCGATGCATTGTCGCTCTTGTGGCACGGAATAAAGTGTGACATCTTCGAAAAATGATCCACAACGACAAAAATAGAATCACTCCGCATCTTAGTTCTAGGCAGTCCTAAAACAAAATCCATACTAATATCCTCCCATGGGGCATTGGGAACAGGTAAAGGGGTATACAAACCATGTGGATTCAACTTCTGATGCGGATACGCACAAGCTTAGCACTTTTCAGTCAAATACATTATTTCACTGGAAAGAAGTATTGAGCCGCATTAAATATTGTCAGGTGAATTTGTTTCTTAAGGAGTTTCTTTTAATTGATGATGAACTTGGAATCCTACATCATGCTACTATTTTATGTATTATTAGGTATGATTCATGTGAAGATTTGGGAGAGCAAAATGGAGGAGCACAAGGACTTAAACTACAAGTTTTGGATAAGATTTGCAAGCCAAATTCGGACCTCCCACGTGCTCAATCCAATTCAAACTCGGATTCAACTCAGGATTCAATTCGGATTCGGTTCGGGACAGCCTGATAGGCAGTTACTAAAAAGGTCATAACTTTCACAAACGGAGTCAAACCTGAGAATGCACAAAGTATTGCTTTTATGTAGTATCCAATTCTCATGGAAAACACAAAGAAACTTGTTAAGAAACAATTGCACCTGTTGTTTGAGAAGTATAGATCGTGCTTTATAAATAGCGTCATAAGTACTAGGGATATCCTCATCATCCTCCCTTTCTTAAAAAAAAACCATCCTCAACTTTTGATAGCCTGAAAATGTGCTACACAAAGAAAACAACGTATATACATGGTAGATGTATTTATCATCCAAACAACTTCCGTGTAGCGCATGATGATTTGCTAATCATGTACTAAACAAAGAGAACAACGTATATACGTGATATATGTATGAATCAATTGTTGTGTTATTCGCGTTGTTTTGCACAAAATAAGTAACACAATTGTAACCATAGGATGTATTTGATATATACATTGCAGTACCTTCATTCACATCACTATCACAAGTAATGCATGTTCGATAAACATAGAACTTGTCATCTACATCATAATCTCTAATCAAATTGAACGTATATGTGTAGGCATAAGGACTAACTAGTGATTTTAAACATGAAACTTCAGTAAGGTTTTCAATCACACTAGATAGCTCTTTAGGATCATCGAACATGATATAGTATAAAGAATCATCAAGAGATATTCTAGTAAGAACGTCTTTATGAGTAATCAATTCCACATTATGTAAATTGAGCGAAGAAATTTCAGAACATAGAATATTCAAAGGAACACTAGAGTTCTCACTCTTATGTACCTTTGCGTGATGAATATTCAATTCAACACTATTATTGTTACCTTTAACATCCTTCTTAGTTATTGTAGGTGTTGTAAGTATCAAATCATCATGACAAAACCATGAGGCAGCAAGCACTCCATCCCCAACTGTGGTGATGAGGACATCCCTTCCATGGATACAACTCATCCGCAGCATGTGTTGCAAGGACCAATTACTCGAGCTCGTGCTCGTCAACTTAATTAATAGGTGAATTCACTCCTTGGTTCATATGTTACTGAGAATAGACCGCTACCTAATGTAAGTGATTTAATTGTGCTTAGGAACCTGAGAAAGGACGAAGGAAAGGGACGTGGACTCATGGACATGCATGGAAGGAATAATGGAGGTCACCACGTCATTTTGGGACCAAGTCAAGCAAGAATCCGAGTTGGACACGTTTTGGAATCAGATTCGGACTGCTGCAATGGTACCAATTTCAAACGGGCATAACTTCCTCACACGGACTCCGTTTGGGACGTTCTTGTACTTCTTGGAAAGCTTATGAAGTCTACTTTCCAACGGATCCAACCGCATCTTCAAATTCCATCTGATCTGGCCGCAATCATCAAAAGAGTCCACGTTAGTTTCTGAGTCCGAGTCAAAAAGGTGCTGCGCCACCACCACTTGGGCCCGTGGGCCTTGTAACCCTTGGGCGTGCACTTGGA
Source organism: Bonia amplexicaulis (assembly GCA_036346245.1). Classification (NCBI taxonomy): domain Eukaryota; kingdom Viridiplantae; phylum Streptophyta; class Magnoliopsida; order Poales; family Poaceae; genus Bonia; species Bonia amplexicaulis. Next base: position 24,693,081 of record CM070736.1, read on the forward strand.
CGCCACCCCTAGTCATTCTCCCTATAAAGGAGCCGCCGCCTCCGTTGTTAGGACTTGGATTTCGTTGAGTTTAGGTTTAGCCATTGTGCAAACTTTGTTCTTCAGTTGTGTCGGACGACCATCTGTCAAGACAGCTTCGAGATCTCATCTTTGTTATTCGCAATACAATTTATGCTTCATTCATATTCGCAATATCAGATTGCCTATGTCTTATTCTTGCTAGTTCTTCGATTGCTCACAGGGATTGAACTTCGTGTTCAGGTTGATCACGCCTCCAGCGAGGTCAATAACACTTCGGAGTTGGTTCTGTGATTGCTAAGGCGCAAGCGTCGTCGTACGGTTGTAGTCGGATCTTGAGAGCCACCTCCACCAAAATCGATAGTTATCAATCTCATCGAAAGATCGGACACCTCGTCTACATCAAGTGGTATCAGAGCCCAAGGTTGCTCGGTGAGAATTTCCAGTTTACCCTAGATTAGATTGCTTTTCCTACCTAGAGTACACAAAAACAAAACGAAAAAAAATTAGCAGTCGATCAATCTGTCCAAACCAGTCTTAGCCTCGCAATTTTTTTTTAGTACATTGCATTGTTGAACTTTCGGTTGCATCGTCGTGTCCTTTGCTGGTCTTAGTGTCTAGTTCCTTTAGAGTTTTGAGTTCTATTCACGTTTTGGTCTCACCGTTGCAGTTAGATCCGAACTACCACGAGGGTATAAAAGGAGGAGGACTCGATTTCTAGGGAGGCTTTGCCCTAGTTGGTTTCGGAGTAGGACACTATCTCGGAGTTTGTTTCAGAGTAGGTTTCAGCCGCATCGTGTGTGAAAAAAAAAAAAAGAGAGAGAAGGAACATGCAACCACATTAAAAGAGCCACGACATAAAAAAGGAGAGAGGAGAGAGAAACACCTAACTTTTGCATACGACCTCCAATTGAGGCGATTCTTGATCCGTTGGAAAGGAAAGGAGAAGATAGAGTGAAAAAAAAATGAGAAGATAGTCTGGGAAATATGGAGATTTTAGATCCGTGTAAGCCTCCAGGCATATACGCGGTAACTTCGACCCCAAAAAAGGTCGTTTAGGGCCTCAAAACGGGCCCACGAACCGAGAAAAATTCAAGTTTCTCAGAATTTGCTCAAAATTGACGGAGCCCTTCTACAAGTGATTCTAAGGTTCCCCGTGAAGACGGCATCATTTTCCGAGCTTCCGAACTCCGTGTGCAGCGTCATCTAGTTTCTTTCTGCGCGGTGTATTTCGTTTGTGTTCTAGGCTCGCGTCTCTAGTATGGTCTAGCCTAGGACCAGAACAGTGCCGTCGTTGAGCGATTATTCAACTTGCATTATTGGTGTATCTCTATCACATCAATGGAGATGCTTTCCACTTCACATACGGTGAAATCACACAGCTCACTCTTTTTATCATTCTCATTCAATTTGGCTATGTGTCTCTCATTCTCACATGGGTTTGGATGCATCGCATCCCCCAAAGATTGTGGGTCAGCCACGGAGCAATCACGAGTAACCACAATCTCTTCATGAACACAAGTGGACTTCAAACCTTGTCGCAGTCCTGTCAACTTTTCCACTGGGAACACTTGTAATGGTAAGGTACAAAACGTGCACGAAAATGCTGCTTCATTTGCTCCCAAGTGGCAATTGGCAATTCCTGGCTTTCCATACGTTTACGAACAAACTGCTCCCACCAATGTGTGGCATAATCAACCTACCCATTGGACGCAAGTAAGACCTTCCTCTTATTGGAATAATTGTGCATCTGAAATAGCGTATAATTTCTAGTTCCCAATTGAGGTATTCTTCCACATCTGTACTACCTGAAAATATAGGGATAGGAAATTTGGGCTTAGTGACAAAATCCTTACGATGCACGTTGGGGTAGTTCAACATGGTGCGTAGCTCCAAGAAGTTGTTGTTGATGTCCGTACGTAGCTGTGTAACCTCCTCCCCAAGGTTGTTCAATTCATACCGAACGGACCCAAGCTCATCGCGCACACTATTATCACGATCCTGAAGTTGCTTTTGTAACATCCTACGCAAGCGAGTGTACTTCATCCATGTAACCGATAGATCCTCCTGATGACCTGACATGGCAACAACTCATAAATAGCAAACGAGATTATATCCAGATTAGTAAAACAAAATAGCTCTCTCTCTACACTCGCAACTCACTATCCTGAAAACAAGACAAGCTTACCGTTCCAAAGTGAATCAAAGACGGCAAATCGACAAATGTGACAGCGAACGACCTCAACCCGGTAATGTATGAGCGTAACCAAGAGCAAGGGAGTACACAAACGGGTGTAGGTGGAGCTTGGACAGTTATGTGGATATCATATGCAATCTGATATTCAAGGTATTGTAAAGCTAAGTAATGATCTAAGCTAGAGTATCTTGCCTATGTGCTGATCCAATTGATTTAAGCGAAGTGTATGAACGCACACGCAACGATAAATGTGACTTAATGCAAACAAAGGAAAGAGCTAGAAAGAGGCAATCTGAAATTGAGATGAATAACTAGCTCGTTTTGCACCAAGTACTAGGAGAGACGCTAGCCAATTGCAATAATTATGAATGTAAGGGCACAAGATTGCTCTATGAGAATAAGTACACAAGCTGAAAATATGAACTAGGGTTTTCCACAGAGTTTCGGCCAACACTTTCTATTTTCACTTTTTTTATCAAATCGCAGGAAACTTTTTAGGCTTCTTTTTTTTAACTAAGCCGTGGCTTACTCCTTTTTTTCTTCTTTTTTTAGTTTGGCCGAACTAGTGTTGTCTTCCTTTTGCACAAATTCAAGAATTCAGCAAGCGTAAATAGTGCTCAAGAACAGCCCCAACGGCAATATCAAAAGCTAGTCTCAATTGATGAAAGGATATAAGTGAAGCTCAACTACAGCAATTCTTTCTTTTCACCAGCTAGTGTTTGGCACAAGGAGTGATTTTTTTTTGAAACCAAACTGCAGCTAACTCTCAGTTTTGATGGAAGTGGATACTATCACAAACTCTCCCCCAAAGAGAATTCGAATGTATCTCTTGAGAGCAATTCGGACAACAAGGAATTTGTGATTCAAAAGTAAATGCAATTACTCTTTTTGGTTGTTAATTGAGGGATTCAATCAACAATTTTCAAGGGTTTATGTGGACACAAAGATCAAGCTACGCAAATGAGCACAAAAATCAGCACGTAAACAAAATTTCTAATGGACAAAAACTTAACAAAACTCACGAGAAATAACAGATTGAACTACGGTTTTTGTATTGCAATTTTCGGTTTAATAGACGATAGGACAGAAAACGAATCTAACTACGGGTAAAGAAGTTCTCACCGAGTAAACCTAGAATCTGATACCATATGATACGGGGAAGGCCCGATCTTCTCAGTGAGAAACCGTGGATAATTGATGCGAAGTAGACGATGTCACTAGTTGAACACTCGCGCCAATGCACGAACCATCAACTCTTCGGAATACGCCCAAAACACACCGGATAATGGTTCATCGTGAGACCACAAATGACGAACGCCAAGTCCTCAATTCCCAATGGAACGACGGCTTGACCTTGAATTGCAGAACGAACAAGGGATCACCTATTTCTCTCTCAATGTCCTCGCATGAACTTTGGTGTTGAAAGAACAAGCAATAACTATGTTTCAATCTTATGCATAAACTTGGTCTCCTTACAATGGGGGTCTAACCCTCAATATATAGTATCCTGTCCACCTCATGGCTGGCCAAGAGGTCCTAAACCAACTCCAACTCATCCCTACATGTATTGGAAACAAACTCACACAAAAGGAAAAACCTAAAATTAAACCGTCACATTGTTTCGGTCATAACTTTTTATCCGTGATGAATTTGAAGGTGGGGCAGGATCCATTGCATAGCCCTTGAAATTATCTTTCCAACGAGTATAAGAACACCTGAATCGGACTCCGTTTGTGAAAGTTATGGTCTTTTTAGTAACTGCCTGTCAGGCTGTCTCGAACCAAATCCGAATTGAATTCTGAGTTGAATCCGAGTTTGAATTGGATTGAGCACGTGGGAGGTCCGAATTTAGCTTAAAAATCTTATCCAAATCTTGTAGTTTAAGTCCTTAGGCTCCTCCCTTTTGCTCTCCCATCAACCGGGCTTCTTTCCTCCTTGATCAACTGCATGGGCTGTTTGATTTTCTCCTTGCCAACTGCTTTGGCCTTCTTGTTCTTCATTGCTAGGCAACAAATATGGGTACCCTCCTTCTTGTGCTCCTCTATTGCTTTGGCTCCAGCCTCCCTCTCGGTTCCAAAGACTTGAAGCTTGTTAAACCTGAGAATGCACAAAGCATTGCTTCTATGTAGTATCCAATTCTCACGGAAAACACAAAGAAACTTGTTAAGAAACAATTGCACTTGTTGTTTGGGAAGTATAGATCGTACTTTGTAAACAGCGTTATAAGTACTAGGGATATCCTCATCATATCCGCTGTGGTTCCTCCTGCTGCACCGGTGGAGGGACAAGATGAATTCGATCATGTGGGTGATTTCGAGGCCGACGGCAGGGCTAACCACAACAACGATCGAGCTCATCGATAATTGCGTTTTAACCAACAAGGTATGCGACGAGAACCCCCACGACGTGAGGTACGTGACCACGATGATGCTTATGCTAAGGTTAAATTCACTATGCCTCCTTTTAATGGTAAATATGATCCTGATGGTTATCTTGATTGGGAACTAGCTGTTGATCAAAAATTTGTTTGCCATGACTTTCCTGAGAATAGACGAGTTAGAGTGCTATTAGTGAATTTACCGACTTTGATTCTATTTGGTGGAAAGATCATTGCCGACAACAACCCAACAACATACCTAACACTTGGGAGGCTTTAAAATTACTTATGCGCCATCGATTTGTTCCCTCATATTATGCTCGTGATTTGTTAAATAAACTGCAACGCTTACAACAAGGTGCAAAATCTGTGGAAGAATACTATCGGGAATTACAAATTGGTATCTTTATTGTGGGTTAGTTGAGGATGAGCAGCATCAATGGCTAGGTTTGTGGGAGGGTTGAATCTAGAAATTCAAGACATCCTTGGTTACAAAGATTACAACTCCATTACTAGATTGTTTCATCTTGCTTGCAATGTCGAACGTGAATTGCGGGGGCCTGACGAGAATGCGATCTAATCCTTCTGCAGGTCACACAAATTCATGGACGCCGCACACACCTTCTTCATCCAATGTGGTGCCCCCACCATTACCCTCCAACAACACGCAGCGCCCTACTACGTCAAATTCGGCGCCACGAGTTTCCGAAGCACACAAATCAGCACCACAACTTTCTGCAAGCACCATTACTCTTCGGTTGCTTCGACAGGACGAACGAGGGACGTTCAATGCCATCGTTGCAAAGGCTATGGACACATGATGCGGGACTGTCCAAGCAAGCGTGTATTGATTATACGCGATGATGGTGGGTATTCCTCTGCTAGTGACTTTGATGATGAAACATATGGTATGCTTGCAAATGATCCTGTAGGACATGATGATGTATCTGAACATGAGGAGGAGCATGTTGGCGCCGAAGATGCCGACAAGTATTTGAGCATTATAGTGCAACGCATACTAAGTGCTCAAGTGTCTCATGCCGATCAAAACTAGCGCCATAACTTGTTTCAAATCAAGGGCGTTGTCAAAGAACGCTCGATTCACATAATTGTTGATGGGGAGAGTTGCAACAATTTGACGAGTATGGATATGGTGGAGAAGCTTGCTTTGTCGACTAAACCTCATCCACACCTATATCATATTCAGTGGTTGAACAACAGTGGTAAATTGAAGGTAACACGGATGGTGAGAGTACATTTTTCTATGGGTTCGTACCATGATTATGTTAATTACGATGTTGTTCCTATGCAAGTTTGTTCATTACTATTAGGAAGACCTTGGCAATATGATACTGATTGTGCGCATCATGGTAGGAATAATCAATACTCTCTCGTGTTCAAGGGAAAGAAAATTGTGCTGCATCCTATGACTCCTGAACAAATTATTAAAGATGACCTTGCTAGAGCTAGTAGAGAGAAATGCCTAGCGAATGCTGAGAGTGAGAATTAGATTGTAGCAAAAGAGCTTGAGCAACATAAAAAGAAAGAACCTAAATCTGCTCATGTGAAAAATAAAGAAATTAAATTGAAAGGTGCTTGTTTTCTTGCTACCAAATATGATATGAATGAACTAGATGCTAGTAATTCTGTTTGCTATGCATTACTTTGCAAAGGTGCTTTGTTTTCATTTGAGGATATACCTTCTTCTTTGCCACCTGCCGTCACTAACATTTTGCAGGACTACAAAGATGTCTTTCCGGAAGACATATCGCCGGGGCTGCCACCACTTCATGGGATTGAGCATCAAATTGATTTAATTCCGGTGCATCATTGCCCAATCAAGCACCATATAGGACCAATCCAGAAGAAACTAAAGAAATTCAGCGCCAAGTTCAAGAGTTGCTTGATAAAGGGTATGTGCGCGAATCTCTTAGCCCTTGTGCTGTTCTAGTCATTTTGGTACCAAAGAAAGATGGATCATGGCGCATGTGTGTGGATTGTAGAGCAATCAATAATATCACCATTAGGTATCGCATCCTATTCCTAGGTTAGATGATATGCTTGATGAATTGAGTGGCTCTATTGTCTTTTCCAAGGTTGATTTGCGTAGTGGTTATCATCAAATCCGCATGAAATTAGGCGATGAGTGGAAAACGGCTTTTAAAACTAAGTTCGGGTTATATGAGTGGTTAGTAATGCCTTTTGGTTTAACTAATGCACCTAGTACTTTCATGAGACTAATGAATGAGGTTTTGCGTGCTTTCAATGGTAGATTTGTGGTGGTTTATTTTGATGATATATTGATATATAGCAAATCATTAGAGGAACATCTGGACCATTTATGTGGTGTTTTTAAGGCTTTACGTGATGCACGCCTATTTGGTAACCTTGAGAAGTGCACCTTTTGCACCGATCGAGTCGCGTTTCTTGGCTATGTTGTTACTCCGCAGGGAATTGAAGTTGATAAAGCCAAGGTTGAAGCAATACAGAGTGGGCCGACTCCTAACACGGTCACACGGGTGCGGAGCTTTTAGGACTTCTTGGGTTTTACCGCCGCTTTGTGAAGGATTTCAGCACCATCGCCACACCATTGAATGAGCTTACCAAAAAGGGCGTGCCATTTGTTTGGGGCACTGCACAGGAGAATGCCTTCACCACATTGAAAGATAATTTAACACATGCACCTCTACTCCAACTCCCTGATTTCAATAAGACTTTTGAGCTAGAATGTTATGCAAGCGGAATTGGTTTAGGTGGTGTGTTGTTACAAGAAGGCAAACCTATAGCATACTTCAGTGAGAAATTGAGTGGGCCTAGTTTGAACTATTCTACTTATGCCCTCTTTCGAACCTTAGAAACTTGGCAACATTATTTATAGCCCAAAGAATTTGTTATACATTCTGATCATGAATCTTTAAAGCATATTCGAAGTCAAGGTAAACTGAACCGTAGATGATGCGGATACGCACACGCTTAGCACTTTTCAGGCGAATACATTATTTAATTGGAAAGAAGTATTGAGCCGCATTAAATATTGTCAGGTGAATTTGTTTCTAAAGGAGTTTCTTTTAATTGATGATGAACTTGGAATACTACATCATGATATTATTTTACGTATTCTTAGGTATGATTCATGTGAAGACTTGGGAGAGCAAAAGGGAGGAGCACAAGGACTAAAACTACAAGTTTTGGATAAGATTTATAAGCCAAATTCGGATCTCCCACGTCCTCAATCCAACTCAAACTCGGATTCAACTCAGAATTCAATTCGGATTCGGTTCGGGACAGCCTGACAGGCAGTTACTAAAGGCCATAACTTTCACAAACGGAGTCCGATTCAGGTGTTCTTGTACTCGTTGGAAAGATAACTTCAAGGGCTACGCAATGGATCTGGCCTCACCTCCAAATTCATCACGGATTAAAAGTTATGACCGAAACATTATGACGGTTTAATTTTAGGTTTTCCTTTTGTGTGAGTTTGTTTCCAAATACATGTAGGAATAAGTTGGAGTTGGTTTAGGACCTCTTGGCCAGCCATGAGGTGGACAGGGTACTATATATTGAGGTTAGACCCCATTGTAGGAGAGACCACGTTTGAGAATAATCAATCTACTAAAGTATGTTCGAGTTTAGCATTGTTGCCTAAGTTCTATAGGAATTAGGAGTTACTTTCTTCAATCAAGATCGTTCACCTTTCCATTGGGAATTGGGTGCACGATAGATCTTCGCTTGGTGGTCGTGAAATCAACACGAGTGTGGTTTGGCGGATTAAAGAGTGTTCGTCCCTTGCATTGGCATTGGAGGATCATTGCGATTCATCAAGACTCCGTGAGTATCCATCCCACGTCGAGAAGATCGGGCGACCCGTATCATCTTGGTATCGAGCGCGTTTACTCGGTAGGATCTTATCCCTTTAAATTTCAGTTTATTACTTGCATCCTATAGTCCATAAACCGAAAACACAAAAAAATCCAAACCCTAGTTTCGCATCCGCTATTTTTTCGTGAGTTTTATTATGTCTTGATCCATTAGAAATTTTGTTTACGTGCTGATCGTTCGTGTTTATTTGCGAAGCTTAATCTTTGTGTCCAATCCAAAATTCAAACAAAATATCCGATCGCTACGATGCGTGAACAGATCTTGCGATCTTGTGAACAAGTGATGATGCTACTGATCTTGCGAAAAAAAAAACTTGTTGACATTTTTTTCATCAATTGAGACTAGTCGTTGAATATTGCATTAAGGGCTGCTCTTGAGTATTTTACACCTTCTTTGAATATTTGTGACCTGTACAAAATCAAAAGAAAAAAAAATCTTAGTTCGGCCTTGAGTTAAAAAAAGACAGACGTAGTTAAAAAAAAAAAACGGCGTGGGCAAAAAAAAGAGAGAGAAAGAAAAGAAAGTGAACTTTGGCCGAATTGAGGTTAACCAAATCCAATCATAATATTCAGCTTGTGTATTTAATTCCTTTAAGCAATCTTGTGCCCTTACATTCATATCATTGCAATTGGCTAGCGTCTCTCCTAGTACTTGGTGCAAAACGAGCTATCTAATCTTTAATTTCATATTGCCTCTAGTTAGCTCATTCCTTTTGTTTGCATCGAGTCACATTGATCTTTGCGTGCGTTCATATACTTCACTTAAATCTTTTGGATCAGCACTTAGGCAAAATATTCTAACTTGGATTATTACTTAATTTTACAACATCGAGAAATCGATCGTGTAGGATAAATGCTTCCTAACCAAACTCCACAAAATATCCTTTGCCGTGCAATTGTGAGTCACTTTTAAATCCGCTTGATCATCACTTGTTATTATAGCACCACCAAGTGTAAGTTTCTTTTGGCCTCAATTCATGTCGGAAAGGTAAGAACTTTACTTCGGAGAGGAATAGTGAGATTGAGTGAACTCCACATATTGCCCATATATTTGTGGTTTTGGTATCTTCTTTGTACAATCTAACCATGGCAGGTGGAGAAAATAACTATGGTGATGAGATTAAAGTGGGTATGAAGGATTTGCATTGAGCTCAATCAACAAATGAAGGTGATACATAAAAACATCGTGAATGATATTGTGCGAGCACTTCGTCCACAACAAGAAGAAGATAGCTTTGTTCCTTTCTATGGCAGTGATGATCCAGAGGAGTATCTTGAGTGGGAATGACAAATGGAGAAAGTGTTTAGATTTCCAAAACTTTCCAAAGAACAAGAGGTGAAACGTGCCACGAGGGAGTTTGAAGACTATGCTTATAGTTGGTGGCAACAACTAATTGAAAACAATTCATTAAATCTTGGTCAGATTTGAAGGTGTTCATGAGGAGCGAGTTTGTGCCATCCTACTATGCGCAGGAATTGCTTCACCATTTGGAGAATATCACACAAGGTAGTAATCTGTCCAAGATTACTATTTTGAGCGCAAGATGCGATGTGTCGTGCGGTGTCACTAGTCCATCAAGAGAGAGGCATACTTCAAAGGTGGCTTGAATTCTGAGATCGCCGCTATACTTCAACATAAATATTTTATTAACGTGCATGATCTTGTGAATTGTGCTATCAAAGAGGAGAAGAGACTTATGGAGACACGTACATCACGGTTCAATCCATGTCCATACTTGACTCTTATGGTTCCAATAGTGTGACACGTGCGAAGATGACCGAGCATGGGACTTTCCTTCGGTAAAGGAGACATCTTGTGCTGCCCCAATGATACATACAACAATTGAGATGCATCAAAACCTATGTGAGAATGAGAGCCACATAGCCAAATTGAGAGATAGTGCTAAAAGAGTGAGTGTGTGATTCCACCATATGTGAGTTTGAGAGCATCCAAACCGAGAGTGTGAGAGATACACCAAAAGAAAAGAGAGAAGTGGAAGATGGACAAAGTGAGGTTGATTTTGAAACTAACACATTAATATCTACTTCTAGTGTTGTTTCTCACATTGTGCGAGTTGATATTAAAGAAGAGGAATCAAATGTTCAACAAGCGGCACCATTGGAGATAAGCGATGAGGAGATAATCATAGTTAAAGATGAAGTACTTGCTGATCCGTTGTTACATCATGATGATTTAATACCTACAACACCTACATCAATTCAAGAGAATGATAGAGGTAACCATATTGGTTCTAAATTTATTTGTGAACAGGTGAGTAATTGTGAGAACTCATGTGTTCATTCGAAAATTCCATGTTCTGAAATTTCTTTGGTCAATTTACATAATGTGGAATTAATTACTCATAAGGAAGTTCTTTCTAGAATATCTCCCGATGATTCTTTATATTATATTATGTTCGATGACCCTAAAGAGCTATCTAGTGTCATTGAGAATGTTGCTGAAATTGCATATTTAAAATCACTAGTTAGTTCCTATGCCTATACATATAAGTTCAATTTGATCGGAGATTATGGTGTAGATGACAACTTTTATGTTTATCGAATATGCATTACATGTGATAAGCTTGCCGAGTTGAAATTGCATATTTTGGACAAACAATCTTTTATACCACGTCATGATCACAATGAGATGAGGTTTAACAATAGTGCTTATTGTTTACAAAGATTTCTTGTGCCTACTTTTTCCTCTTTCGATGAACAATCATGTACAAATAATCGAGTAGCGCAATTTGAGCAAGGAAGGCACTTAAAATTTTATCTTCCATATTTGAACCGTTTGATCTGGTTTTGCCCATTAATGACTTGTCCACGTATTTAGAAAGTCGAGGATGACTTTTCTTATGGGAGGAGAATGGTGTGAATGAAAATATTGCAATGTATGCATTTGATAGCTATTGTAGTATCAATTGGTTTGTGCAAAGCAGTGAGGATGAGAATAACACAATAATTGATTCATACATATACCACGCATATGTGTTGTTCTTTTGCTTACTACACATCCGGTAATAGTAATGTGAAAGACGAAAGGGTGTAATGACCAATACATATACCATGCATACACATTGTATTCTTTGTTTAGTACAATTTCAGGCTATCAAAAGCCGAGGACGGCTTTTCTTGAAGAAGGGGAGGATGATGCGGATACGCACACGCTTAGCACTTTTCGGTGAATACATTATTTAATTGGAAAGAAGTATTGAGCCGCATTAAATATTGTCGTGAATTTGTTTCTAAAGGAGTTTCTTTTAATTGATGATGAACTTGGAATACTACATCATGATATTATTTTACGTATTCTTAGGTATGATTCATGTGAAGACTTGGGAGAGCAAAAGGGAGGAGCACAAGGACTAAAACTACAAGTTTTGGATAAGATTTACAAGCCAAATTCGGATCTCCCACGTCCTCAATCCAACTCAAACTCGGATTCAACTCAGAATTCAATTCGGATTCGGTTCGGGACAGCCTGACAGGCAGTTACTAAAAAGGCCATAACTTTCACAAACGGAGTCCGATTCAGGTGTTCTTGTACTCGTTGGAAAGACAACTTCAAGGGCTACGCAATGGATCTGGCCTCACCTCCAAATTCATCATGGATTAAAAGTTATGACCGAAACATTATGACGGTTTAATTTTAGGTTTTTCCTTTTGTGTGAGTTTGTTTCCAAATACATGTAGGAATAAGTTGGAGTTGGTTTAGGACCTCTTGGCCAGCCATGAGGTGGACAGGGTACTATATATTGAGGGTTAGACCCCCATTGTAGGAGAGACCACGTTTGAGAATAATCAATCTACTAAAGTATGTTCGAGTTTAGCATTGTTGCCTAAGTTCTATAGGGAATTAGGAGTTACTTTCTTCAATCAAGATCGTTCAGCCTTTCCATTGGGAATTGGGTGCACGATAGATCTTCGCTGGTGGTCGGCGAAATCAACACGAGTGTGGTTTGGCGGATTAAAGAGTGTTCGTCCCTTGCATTGGCATTGGAGGATCATTGCGATTCATCAAGACTCCGTGAGTATCCATCCTCGTCGAGAAGATCGGGCGACCCGTGTCGATGAACATACAAAGTGGGTTGAATTTATTGAGTCTTTTCCCTATGTCATAAAACACAAGAAGGAAAAGGAGAATGTTATTGCTGATGCTTTGTCTAGGAGATATGCCATGTTATCACAACTTGACTTCAAAACTTTTGGATTAGAGACTATTAAAGAGCAATATGTGCATGATGCTGATTTTGCAAAAATATTGTTGAATTGTAAAGAAAGGAAAATGTGGAATAAATTTGTCATTAATGATGGGTTTGTGTTTAGAGCCAACAAGTTGTGCATTCCTGCTAGTTCCGTTCGTCTGTTGTTGTTACAGGAAGCACATTGTAGGACCAAAATGGCGACAGAGAGGGGGTGAATGTCGCTCTCTTGAAAATCGCCTCGAGAATTCATACACTGATTACTCAAAAAGATGCAGAACGAAACAACTCACCAAAAATTAATTCTGCAGAAAACTGGAACGCATGCGATACTAATAAATTCAGCATAAATCAGAGAGTAATCAGTAAAAATTTCAGCTGAAAATAATGCCGTTTGATCTGCATGCAAAATGGTCAAAGATCAGCAAAAGAATAAAAAGAAAAAGAACACATCCAAAAGAGTAGAAGCAGTATGCTTGCTGCAGTGATTGACTGAATTTGTCGGCAATGTAATTCCTGTGCTTCAACAGAAAACAGTCCGTACAAACAAAACCAAAAAGGAACCAACGAAATTGATGAGCACTTGCTCCTCTCTTCTGGCCAGAAATTGAGACTAAAAAACCAAATAGCAGAATGACTCTAGAAACAAGAAGGAAAGCTGAGGCTGTAAGCATGAACTAAAAATACTAAGTCTATTGTAGAAAAGGTTCAGACTTGAATAGCAATGGAACCAACTAAACACAGCTGAACGAATTTGGTTGAAGCTTAGAAGATACCAGGCTGCAGAAATCCTTAACAAATCCCAACAGAAAGCAAATTGTAAAACCGAAAAGGTGTCATTGGTGCTACTAAAAGAACCCAAGATCGCTAATTTTTCAGACTGCTACCAAAAGTAAAAGCCCAACTGAAAACAAAAGAAAGCAGTAAAACGAGAAGGAACCAGTCTCGGATCGGTCGACTTTCGGTAGGAAGCTGAAATGAAGCTAGCAGAAATACTTTTGTTGGACAGTAAGTGTTCTCCAATGGACTGATTTGCCGAATTAATTGACTGTTCCTATGCGAGAGAGATCAACAAGAAATGAACAAAGAAACTGCTGCTGGGAATGAACCAAGACTAATTGTTACCACCGGCGATCGCTACTTTCTTTGAAAGTGTTGGTCTGAATAAGAACTGCAGTAGCCAAACTGAAACCACAAGTAGAAATGCAGACCGAGAGAGAGAGAACAAGTGTTGCAGAATCGAAATTGCTAACATCTTGCAAAATTAAACTGCCAAGAAGGCAGAGGGAGAACAGAGAACCAGAAGTTTAGACACCGAGTGAACACACGTGACCAAAACCAAAACATATGAGATGACCAAAATCGAGCATAAAACACATCTCAGAGAAATTTCATTCCAATCAAAAGATACAAAGGAGTCCCGATCGCATGGACATTAGAACAAGAAAGATTACAAGACTCTCAATCCATCCTCTCCCTCTCAATCCTCAAGAACACCAAGAGCCTCACATGCTTCTTGGGAGGAACACACACAAGAAGTGAATAAACTATCAAAACCCTTGTGATACACCTGTGATCCTCAAAGGGGTATGCAGCTCCCAACACCTATTTATAGCCCTTGGCTAACGGGTCTCCAACCCGTTAAGCCGGCTAAACCCTAACGGAGCTGTCTCCCGCTTGTGCAGCTTTGCGAAATTCCCGTTTCGCCCCTCCTGCACCTTCCGGGAAGCTTCCGCGCTCCTTGCCTCGCACGCCTCGCAACCACCTCGAGTCCACGCCATCTTCGACACATCCCGACCGTTCTGACCTCAGCACCACCTGCGCCTAGTCCGGTCCACCGTGTCTCGCCACGACTTCGCCTCGACGTCCTGCAGCCACACAGACAAGAAACACATCAAATAGCACCGCTCGATACACGAAAGCATAAATAGCATCATACTTACTCATGATGAAGTCCAAACCTGTCGAATCATCAGAATATGCATCCTAACCCCATACGACCACGTTTGACCAAGTCCGACCGAGCCCGTTACACCACGTAACGTCAAGGTTCGAACCAACCAACTCAAACTCGACTTCCCTAAGCCGATGTCAATTACTCATCACACACACGGGATGACCACTACATGGTCTCTCAATCTCCCCCTTGATGAGTATATTAACAAACCCAGAAAAAGCATGAAGTAGGAGTTTGAAATGCAAGAAAGAAGTCAAACATGGTCGAAAGGAAGGAAATGATGCTAATGACCATGTCGACACAAGGAGCAAAAGAAAGAACAAGTTTTCCTCAAAGCTCCCAGAATGGCATTTTCTACCACAATTCTCCCCCTTTTGGCAATAAACACATCAAGAATGCAAGAAGAAGAATAAGTCATGAAAAAGGATAAAATGGCTGAAGTTTGATTATTCTAAGCATTTAGAGCCATGAAAATTATCCAAAATGACCATTAAAGATTACACTAAGCCATAACTCAATAAAGGCTATCTAGATCATGACAAGATATGTATATGCTAGCTAAACCAAAGAGATGACAATCTGAATTATAGTGCAAATTGTGAGCAAGTCAAGTCACCAATAAACAAAGTCTAGCTAGAGACATCCAAGAATGATGCAAGCCATGTCAAATAAGCTAAGCGGAACCAAGAAGCTAAAATTGAGTCCAAATAGAGTGCTATACGCTATTTTCTTTTAATAGCTTAAGCAAATGAAGCACAAATGGTTCAAGTACTTGGTTCTTTTAATAGCTTAAGCAAATGAAGCACAAATGACATATTTTCTTTTGAAATTTATGGTCGTTTCCAACCAATATTTTTATCATGTGCTAGATCTCAAGCCTTATGCGACTACTCCAAGCAAGAAGTGATAGGAACGGGGTCCCGGATAGCACTCACAGCACTATTCTAGGTGCCGAAAATTTATTTTTTTTTATTTTTTTCGCAAAGTAGAGCACAGGAATAGGAACCACACAAAGTTTCACGTCAATCTAATGTAAGGTGTGGCCTACAGAAAATGATGAATGTGCTAAAAATTCGGTGATGAAATTTCGGAGCTCGAGTACTTCACTTTCCAGGCCGAATTTGAGCAAAATAAATTCGCCGAACACGACAAAGTCGGGGAGATTCGGATGTAAAATTTAATTTCACCCAATTTAAAAAAAAATCACCTGATTTCGAGTCCGTATGCGAAAGTTATGGCCGTTTGAAGTAGGGCCTCCGAGTTATGATTTTTGTGGAGGCCGAAACTACAATCGGGTAGAAGCAATTGGTGGAAATTGGGGCCTAAGCTCGAGGAAAGGTGGGGGATGGTCTTTGGCGATCACGAGACACGATGGATGACTCAAACAGAGGGTGGGATATGGGTGGGAAAACAAAAATTGACGGCTAGGGTTTGTATGAGAGGTAGCGGAAGCAAGACAATCCGACTAGGGTTTGTATGAAAGGTAGCGGAAGCAAGACAATCCGACTAGGGTTTGTATGAAAGGTAGCGAAGCAAGACAACCCAAACAAAACACCATCTAAACCAAGAACACAACTCGACTAAGGACACAAACTCAACACTACGGACTCTGGAATCAAATTGTGCAAAAGGCTAAACGAGATCTAGGACAGGAAATAACCTATGAATACAATTTGTTTTGTAGGGCTTTTTCTTGGACTCTAGGGCGAAAACGAAAACAACAAGGTGGGGTAAATTCAAACCTGAAGGAACACCTGAAGCTCTGATTACCACTTGATAGGAACGGGGTCCCGATCTTCCAGCAGGTTCTGGATAAGTTCGATTTGGTGGAGTCGCGACACAAATCGATCCGACTTCCGAACAACACGTCCTGAACCCCGCAATCGCAGCACCACGTCTCCTCATGTTATCAACCGTGCGCAGCCGGTTGACCTCGCCAAGAAGGCTAATCCTCGCTGCGAATCAAGAACACAAGCAAGAATAAGGAAGATCACAACTGAATTGCGGATGTATTGATTTAGCACTCGAAAGTTGGGGTCTCGCAAACCGATGAACGGTGAAACTGTTCAAAGACAGAATTAATCTAAGAAAAACCCAACCCTAATGGTGGGGTGGCGGCTGTATATAAAGGAGTAAGGGCGTGCAAAATCCTGGACGCGTCCTTAATGGACTCAACACGATACAAAGCCGAACGGCCCAAAAGACGGTGTCGCAACCACCGATAGATTCTGAACGTCCAAATGTTTCGACGATTCCCGTTGACTCAGAAGGAATGTTGACATGGGACGAGATCCATTGGAAAGGTTGTCTTCTCAGCTTTCCATACATATGTGGAACGTCCAAAATGGAGTCGGATGCGATCTGGGCGTCCGCTTTAGTGCGGTTTGGTCCTGGACTCCGAATTGGATTCAAGTCGGCTTGAGTTGGACATCCAACATGATTCAACCACCCTTGCTGGACTTGTGCGCCTCGTAGCCCTTCTTCAAGTACTTCTGATCCTCTCCATGGTTCCTAATCATAATTAAATCATTAGGTAGTAATCGATTCTCAAATGAACAAAAGAAGTACTTAGGAACGAGCTCACCAGAAATTCAATTGTCGGTAGCGAGCTCTAGTGATTGGTCCTTGAATATCAAGTGGAGGAGTGTTGTGTATATCCATGGTTCCTGCTTTCTCGAGGACCAGGAAACGAGAGAAGTGCCAATGAATTGGCGGTGCCGAGTGCTCTTCTGCTATCCTCTGACCAACAAAGTCTCGCATCCGAGTAGGCTCTAAGGAAAGGCAGGGACGAGGAAGAGTACCAGATACCATAGTCAATGGTAGCTCGAAGGTACCGAAGTATGCGCTTCACCGCATGGCAGTGAGATACGCGAGAAGCCTGAAACCGGGCACAAAGACACACAGAGAAGTGTATGTCCGGTCTCAAGGCAGTGAGGTACAAGAGGGAGCCAATCATGCTGCGATACTCCTTCTGATCAACTGTATCACCATCCTCATCTGGGTCAAGAGAAGCTGTAGAAGCCATCGGGTAGACAACTCTCGTCTTCATCGTCCTCATCATCCACAAAGATGGTCTCGGACTGCTCTAAAGAACCCGAGATATCGGGCCTAGTCCCCGGACTGGCCTCGTCGAAGGTCACCTCACAGGTTTCTACCATTTTACTAGACTCACAGTTCCAGACCTTATAAGCCCGCGAATAAGTCGAGTAGCCTAGAAAGATCCCATCACAAGAACGTGACTCGAACTTATCTAGGTTTTCTGACTTCAAGATAAAGCACTTGCATCCAAACACACGAAAATGAGATACACTGGGCTTCCGCCCATATCTCAACTCATAAGAAGTGCGATGCAAGTGTGCCCTGAGAAAAACTCGATTTGAAACATGGCACGCGGTAGCTATAGCCTCACCCAAAACTTCCGCGGTAGAGTATTCATCGAGCATCGCCCCGCCATCTCGACCAAGGTGCAGTTCTTCCTCTCCACGATGCCATTCTGCGTGGGACGTGCGGAGAAGAGAACGGTGCTCTACACCGCCTCACCACGAACCTCTCAAGTAGGAATTCTTGAACTCCATGCCATTGTCATGCGGATCGCTCGTAGGGCACCGGAAGCTCAACGAAAGCCTCACTGAAAAGACCTCGAAAATGTGTAAACGTCTCATCCTTCGAGGCCAAGAAAAACACCCAAGAATACCTCGAGAAGTCATCGACCACAACAAGAACATACCACTTCCTCCCGCCGATCGCACTCGAGCCGGTCCAACCGTGTCCATATGGAGCAATTGTGTGCACGTGCATCGGTCATAGTAACTGGACCGGGAGGGAGAGGCGGCAACCATCTTGCCGTGCGGCATGGAGCACAAACCGGATCTTTGACCATCTTGAGTTTCGCGGACCACGAATGAGATCGTGGCCGCTAACTCGTGTCAAATGATCAAATCCAATATGATCAAGTCTCCTATGCCAGAAGGAAAGGTCACGGGACTCAGAAGCAACCAAGCACCGGAGAGGATCACCAGAAGACTCAGAAAAATCAGCACGAAAGATCCTCTCAAAATGAGAAATCTCACAAACCAGACTACGTGAAGAATCAAGAATTTTACAAATGTTTTTCTTAAAGCTCACCTCAAAGTCGTCATTGGTAAGCCGAGAAACGGAAAGCAAATTATACTGCAGCTTACTAACCAAGGCAACATCTCTCAAAATAAATGAATCATTAATGCACGCACTGTACCTTTGGCGATGACGCGCCCAGATGAAGCATCTCCGGTCATGTGTCGTGAACACCCAGAGTCTACGAGCCAAACTTTTCCCTTCCCTGCCTGGCGAACCTGAGTCAAACAGAGAGTAAAGTCTCAGTACTGGGGTAAATCAAGAGTGATTTTGGCACCCAATACTGAGTAACACGTCGAGCGATGAAGTAGTCAAGCACGATCGACCTCTATCTACCCTACGCCTCGTCACCCAAAGAAGCGTAAGGTCCGTGTGTAGACTCAAGTCGTTACCGGGTCCGATCACACGGAGAGCGAGTCGAGCACCGGCAAGATGTCGATCACGCCGGGTAGCTATCTCGACGGGAAGCGAGATCTACCCTTAGACTACGGAAGTCACGACCAGAGCAAGACGAGGACCAAAACCAAGACTCGGAAAACCAAGTCCTCGATGTCAGTCCAAAACCATCGAAGCAATCGAGGCAAACCTAGACCTCGTGTTGGTCTTAGGTGCACTCGTGTCCGGGCGACCACAATACTCCTAAGAGACTCAACACGGTCTCTACGCGATCTTGGCGCTACCAAGCATCGATCGATCAAATGTCCATCCTTCCGATGAATGTACAATGATACCGCCCGAGAGGCGTATAAGATGATGAGGCTTCGCCGAGAGGCCAAGCCGCAGTCAAATCATCTTACCGCTCAAAACTTGGACAAAGCCCATCGACTTGAATTTGACCTTCTGGTCCTAGGCTTAGTCTCGATCACACCTGGTGCTATGGGTCTGAGCACGGCAGGTGGATGCTTCCTTCTATCCTCAAGGATATCGTATCCTAGACCCTGATTAAATCTGCAGATTTTAGATTGGTCTAGAATAAGATTGAACTTCTTCTTGCCTCCTACAAATTTCTCGAGAGTGTTCATAAGATACTGACACTCCCGAAAGAGAGAGGTGCAAGAAGAGCAAGGGGAAGAAGGAACAGCAGAGGGTAAGAGAGCAGAAGAAGAACCAATAGCAGAGGAACGAATGGCTTGTGCACGCACAGCCGACTCAGAAGGGACAATCCTACTGCTAGCCAATTGGTTCACGTCGCTATGGCTCTTGAGACCGGTTAAGATCTATGAGGAAGAGCTAACCGGCTCTGATACCAATTGTAGGACCGAAATGGCGACTGAGGGGGGGTGAATGTCGCTCTCTTGAAAATCGCCCCCGAGAATTCGTACACTGATTACTCAAAAAGATGCAGAACGAAACAACTCACCGAAAATTAATTCTGCTGAAAACTGGAACGCATGTGATACTAATAAATTCAGCATAAATCAGAGAGTAATCAGTAAAAATTTCAGCTGAAAATAATGCCGTTTGATCTGCATGCAAAATGATCAAAGATCAGCAAAAGAATAAAAAGAAAAAGAACACATCCAAAAGAGTAGAAGCAGTATGCTTGCTGCAGTGATTGACTGAACTAGATTGGCAACGCCCATGAGAGCAGCAGCCACAACCGCACACCCCACGCCTCCTCTACCCGCCGCCGCGTTCGTGCTGTCCCTGTCATCCTCCTCCGCGCCCGACGGCTCGGCAGCCACGCCGCTCTTCGGCACGCCCTTATTTCGGGCCTTTGTCTTCCCAGCCCCTGTTTTGGCCGGTCCAGGCGCCGGCGCCGGCGCCTTGGGCTTGCCAAACAGCTGCTCGGGCAGGAGCACGTCGTCGACGGAGTACACGGCGAGCGGGAACTCGGCGAAGAGAGTGTTGCTGATGGGCACGGCGACCACGCCCGTGGACACGTTCACCTGGCTGGTCGTGCTTGTCACGTTGACGCTGTACACGCCGCCGCCGCCGGACGCCTGCGTGCGCAGCGGGTTGCTGGCCGTCTGGAACGTGGTGAGGCTGTAGTAGCGCGGCAGGACGTGGTAGAGCACCAGCTGCACCTGCTGCTGGTCGGTGAGGCCGTTGAGCTCGCCGGCCTTGAGCTTGCTGAAGGCGTTATCGGTCGGCGCAAAGACGGTCAGGCCGTCGTACGAGTTCTTTAGCTGGCTGCCGAGCTGCTCGCTGACTTGGGTGGCCTTGAGGAGGCGGAGCAGCGTCGTGTACTGCCCGCCCTTGTCCAGGATGCCGGTCAGGTTGAGCTGGGGAGATGTCGGTCCTGGGGCGACATCTGCGGCAACGGCGGCGAGGAAAGGGAGGAGGAGAAGCAGGAGGGTGCGAGAGGCCATTGACATTGGTGAGAAGGTGGTGGTGGAGTCGAGGTTTTGGAACAGCGTGGGAGTGGGGAAACTGAGGATAGAGTGGTCTGGGTTTTGTAGGAGTGGTGGAGAGGAGGTGCGTCCGTGCATGCGGGGGTAGAGCCAGAATTAACGTACAGCGTTAGCTGGATGGTGTGTGGGCTTGATAGGGATGGAATCATCGGATACCGTCCAATGGTCTTAAATACAGATATAAATCTATATTTTAAAAATAAGTATGAATATGAATTTAAATATTTGTAAATATGAATACGAATCAAATATCGTAACAGATACGAATTTAAATCGAATATGTACTTAATTCGATCGAATACAAATATTCTCCCATAACTTCTGTAACAAATCTCGGTAGAACAAATTTCTAACGGTTTTTAATCGGTTACCGATGCTAAGCATAGAAAACAGATCGAATATGAATCGAATAGTCTCGAATACGAATACGAATATTCTCGAATACGAATACGAATATTCTCATATACGGATACAAATATTCTTGAATCCGAATATGAATATTTATGGATACGGATTTTGTTTATTACATTCGCGTTTTCTCAAATATAAATATCGGATAAAACGGATAATACATTATCGTTTTTCACCCTAGGCTTAGACGTAAGCATATTCGGTACTACTCGGTAGAGTAAGGTCAAAAACTTCACCTGCATAGATAGCATCCTTTTCACTGCTCATCAAAGACTCAGATATTTAGATTTTGTTATAAAACACACCACAAAATAGAGAATGTAATTACATGAAAACCCCTATGAAAAAAACCCACGAGGCACAAAGGTGATATAATCAACTTTACAAGGAGAGTCACAAGCAGGGGCAGACCAAGAGAAAGCGACTCAACTTTGAATTTGTAGTGAAATAACTAAATATTTTAGCACTTAGGCCTCCACTCGAGTGGCTCTGACGTCCGGGTCTACTATGACATGTCACATAGTGTAGGCTGAGTGTCCCCGCTTAGTTTTTGTGCTAGGTCCGCCCTGGTCACAAGCAAGCGTTGTTACAGTGATGTATCAGCTAATTCCATGCAACTATATAGAATGTATATAGGGGTACAAAGGGCATTAACCCAAGCCAGAAACGTAAATAAATCTGAACATAAGATTAATCCTACAAGCTGCGGGCCCTTGGCTCCACAAACCATCCTCTTATTGGAATTTGGAAAAAAAAATTATGTGATGTTAGCTATAATTATTTCAGAATTACCGACCATTACATTCTCGTATATCTTGAAACAGAGTAAATTAGTGACATCTAGTGTTCAAGAAATCTCTTGCGACCATTTGGAAATTGAAAATCATGATGATAATCATGCATAATATGTGATTGTGCGTGCGTGTTTCGTGGGGGTTAGGGGAGAGTTTTATTTATGCGACAAACGGCATTTTTTATGAAAATATTCACTTTAATCCTCTGTAGTATCGTCTTTATCCGAGTAACCCCTAAACTTTATATCAACTTACTTAACCCCAAAACTCTAGGTGGTTCTTTTGAGATGTGGTTTATGGTTTTAGCTGAAATTTTTAAATTCTGGACTGTTTATGAGAGACAATATATAGAGAGAAATAGTCGCATGCGATTTTAATTGGTATAGCTGAACTCGTTGCAGTTTGTACTACAATCTACCTGTAGACCCCTCCTTAAAAAACTCACCGTTTAAAAGATAGTTACTGTAGCAAATGGAAGCCAAAGTCTAAGCACTACTACAAAAAAGGCTATACTGGACGGCTACATCACAAACGGTTCATACGAAATCGTGTGTGCTTAAACTATCACATACGGTTTATACTAGCATCCGTCTATGATATTTTCATAGACGGTTATTAACACGAACCATCTGTGATAATTGAGACATCACAGATAATTCGTGTTAATAACCGTCTGTGAACTTTCATATGCGGTTCTTAACATAAACCGTCTGTGATAAGTGAGACATCACAGACAATTCGTGTTAAGAACCGTCTGTGAAAGTTGCAGACATCATAGACGGTTCATATAAAAAACAGTCTATGATATTTTGGATATGACAGATAGTTCTTGTAACAAATTGTCTGTGATATTATAGACCTCTTGCTAATGTGTTGTGATATCATAACATTGTTGAAGTTAGTGTTTGTAGGAGAGGACACATGAGCAAATATGCAAAAGAAATTTTGCAAAAATGGAAACAACTAATGGCTACTCTACTTAGAGCTTTTTATTGTGGTACCAAGAGATACACAAAACATAGCTTTTTAAACGGGCAAAAACTGCTATGCACTCATACTTATGACACTCACCGTGTACTCAAACAAAAAAATTACGAAAAAATCCGAAAATATTTCTACATGTATTTCTAAACTTGCTTTATATATGTATAAAATTTCAAGTTCAAATTTATTATATATTAACTGTATAAATGACGTGCATACATATGTGTGTAAGTGTGTGGGTTATGTACAGAGACCATCGGTATGCTCCCAGCCTGCATGCGTTCGAGTCCGCTCGGCGCACGCGCTCACCTAATAATTTTCCTGATACACACGCATGAGCGTTAAATGAGAGCACTTCCCACGCTCCAGAGGCCTCAAGTCTCCGTTTAATTTCCTCCTAGCATGTGTAAATGACGTGCATACGTATGTGTGCATGTGTGTGGGTTGTATGAGCGTCTACCTTGTACCCATAGGGAGAGAGAGATACACAAAACATAGACCATCGGTACGCTAGCTGACAGCTCCAGTGTTAATATTGCAAGCAAAAATCCAATGTCGTTGAAGTTCTAGCTGCCTTGTGGGCAGTCCAGAACATTCCACTTTGCAACACCAACATTCACCTGACGGTTCCTTGGTCATTGCTATTTTCCGCTCTGAAATCTGGATTTGTACCTGGTACAAAGCACCAACAGTTTCTAAGATGATACTAGCCTCGTAGGCGCGGCGCCACGCCGCGCCAGCCACCGTACGTACCAAAATAAAAGAGGCGATAATTCGTGAGGAGTTTTTTAAAAAAACCCAGAGGGAAATACATATTTTCGGAAAAGATAAAGGGCTTTTCCGCAAAAAACAATGACCTGTTAAAAAAAACTGGGGGCAAATACGTATTTTCGAAAAACACGAAGGCTTTTTTGGAAAAAGCGAGGACCTGTACGTAAACAAACGGGGACCCGTGCGCAATTTCACAAACCGCGGGGGGCCATCCTGCAAATTGGAGGGGGCTAAAAAAATTTCAGGGACCTTTTCGTGAGAACCAAGGACCTGTACGTATTTTCAGAAAAACGCAGGGACTTTTTCGCAAAACGGGACGCCAGACCGTACGAAGAATCGGCCTCCACGCGGCGCGCGGAGCGCTGGCACGCGCGACATGGCCATGCGCTCCGTGCGGCGTTTCCCCCGCTCGTAATAGCTTTAGACTAGCCTCGTAGGTGCGGCGTCACGCCGCGCCAGCCACCGTACGTACCAAAATAAAAGAGGCGATAATTCGTGAGGAGTTTTTAAAAATCGGGGCGAAACGATTTCGAGAAAGGTAAAGGGCTTTTCCAAAAGCCGGGCAAAACGTATTTTCTAAAAGGCGAGGGTTTTTCAAAACCGAGGATCAGACGTAAAAAATGGGACCCGTGCGCACTTCCGAAAACGCGGGGCCATCCCGCAAAGTGGAGGGGCTAGGAAAAAAACCCAAGGACCTTTTCGCGAGAACCAAGGACCTGTAGGTAATTTTGGGAAAACACAGGGGCTTTTTCGCAAATATGCTCCCCAGACCGTACTAAAATCTCCTCGCCACGCGCCGGCCGGAGCGGCCGCGCGGGCGACGTGGCCATCGCGCCCGTGCGGCGTTCCTTCCTCTCGTAATAGCTTTAGATTTGTCGGCAAATGTAATTCCTGTGCTTCAACATAAAACAGTCCGTACAAACAAAACCAAAAAGGAACCAACGAAATTGATAAGCACTTGCTCCTCTCTTCTGGCCAGAAATTGAGACTAAAAAACCAAATAGCAGAATGACTCTAGAAACAAGAAGGAAAGCTGAGGTCGTAAGCATGAACTAAAAATACTAAGTCTATTGTAGAAAAGGTTCAGACTTGAACAGCAATGGAACCAACTAAACACAGCTGAACGAATTTGGTTGAAGCTTAGAAGATACCAGGCTGCAGAAATCCTTAACAAGCTTAGAAGAAACTGATGCTGGGAATGAACCAAGACTAATTGTTACTGCTGGCAGACTGCTACTTTTGCTGAAAGTGTTGGTCTGAATAAGAACTGCAGTAGCCAAACTGAAACCACAAGTAGAAATGCAGACAGAGAGAGAGAGAGAGAACAAGTGTTGCGGCAGAACTGAAATTGCTAACATGCTGCAAAATTAAACTACTGCCGAAGACAGAGGGAGAACAGAGAACCGAGAAGTTTAGACACTGAGTGAACACACGTAGACCAAAACCAAAGCATATGAGATGACCAAAAATCAGATCATAAAACACATCTCAGATAAATTTCATTCCAATCAAAAAGATACAAAGGAGTCCCGATACGCATGGACATTGGAACAAGAAAGATTACAAGACTCTCAATCCATCCTCTCCCTCTCAATCCTCAAGAACACCAAAAGCCTCACATGCTTCTTGGGAAGAACACACACAAGAAGTGAATAAGCTATCAAAACCCTTGTGATACACCTTGTGATCCTCAAAGGGGTATGCAGCCCCCAACACCTATTTATAGCCCTTGCTAACGGGTCTCCAACCCGTTTGCTAAACCTAACGGAGCCGTTTCCGCCAGCGACTTTGAAATTCCCGCCGCCCTCCCGCACCTTCCGGAAGCTCCGCCCTTGCCTCGCACGCCGCAACCACCTCGAGTCCACGCCATCTTCGACATATCCCGACCGTTCTGATCTCAGCACCACCTGTGCCTAGTCCGGTCCACCGTGTCTCGCCACGACTTCGCCTCGACGTCCCGCACCACCACGCACAAGAAACACATCAAATAGCACCGCCGATACACGAAGCATAAATAGCATCATACTTACTCATGATGAAGTCCAAACCTGTCGAATCATCAGAATATGCATCCTAACCCCATACGACCAAGTTTGACCAAGTCCGACCGAGCCCGTTACACCACCTAACGTCAAGGTTCGAACCAACCAACTCAAACTCGACTTCCCTAAGCCGATGTCAATTACTCATCATACACACGGGATGACCACCACATGGTCTCTCACACATGGAGGTGGGTTAATGGGACATTTTGGTGTGAAGAAAACGGAGGACATACTTGCTGATCATTTCTTTTGGCCAAAGATGAGACGGGACGTCGAGCGCTACGTTGCTCGCTGCACTACATGTCAAAAAGCTAAGTCACGACTTAATCCTCATGGTTTATATATGTCTTTACCCGTTCCTAGCGTTCCGTGGGAAGATATTTCGATGGACTTTGTTGTAGGATTGCCTAGAACAAAGAAGGGGAGGGATAGTATATTCGTGGTTGTTGATAGATTTTCTAAGATGGCCCATTTTATACCATGTCATAAGAGCGATGATGCTACCAATATTGCTGATTTATTCATTCGTGAAGTTATTCGCTTGCATGGTGTACCTAATACTATAGTTTCAGATCGTGATGCTAAATTCCTTAGCCATTTTTGGAGAACTTTATGGGCTAAATTGGGGACTAAGCTGTTATTTTCTACTACTTGTCATCCCCAAACTGATGGACAAACTGAGGTTGTGAATAGAACTTTGTCTACAATGCTTAGGGCTGTGTTGAAAAAGAACTTAAAAATGTGGGAAGAATGTTTGCCTCATATTGAGTTTGCTTACAATCGTTCGTTGCATTCTACTATAAAGATGTGCCCTTTTGAAGTTGTTTATGGTTTTATGCCTCGTGCTCCTATTGATTTAATGCTTATTCCATCTTCAGAGAAATTGAACCTTGATGCTAAACAACGTGCTGAATTGATTTTAAAAATACATGAGACAACTAAGGAGAATATAAAGCGCATGTATGCTAAATATAAACTTGCTGGTAGTAAGGGGAGGAAACATTTAACTTTTGAATCTGGGGATCTTGTTTGGTTGCACTTAAGAAAAAATAGGTTCCCTGAATTGAGAAAATCAAAATTGATGCCAAGAGTTGACGGTCCTTTCAAGGTGTTAGAAAAGATTAATGATAATGCATACAAGCTTGAACTGCATGCAGATTTTGGGGTTAGTCCCACTTTTAACATTGCAGATTTGAAGCCCTACTTGGGAGAAGAAGACGAGCTTGAATCGCGGAAGACTCAAATGCAAGAAGGGGAGGATGATGAGGACATCCCTTACATGGATACAACTCATCCGCAGCATGTGTTGTAAGGACCACTTACTCGAGCTCGTGCTCGTCAACTTAATTACCAGGTGAATTCATTCCTTGGTTCATATGTTACTGAGAATAGACCGCTACCTAATGCAAGTGATTAATTGTGCTTAGGAACATGGGAAAGGATGAAGGAAAGGGACGTGGACTCATGGACATGCATGGAAGGAATAATAGAGGTCACCACGTCATTTTGGGACCAAGTCAAGCAAGAATTCGAGTTGGACACGTTTTGGAATCAGATTCGGACTGTTGCAATGGTACCAAGTTCAAATGGGCATAACTTCCTCATACGGACTCCGTTTGGGACGTTCATGTACTTCATGGAAAGCTTATGAAGTCTACTTTCCAACGGATCCAACCTCATATTCAAATTCCATCTGAGCTAGCCGCAATCATCAAAAAAGTCCACATTGGTTTCTGAGTCCGAGTCAAAAAGGGTGTTGCGCCACCACCACTTGGGCCCATGGGCCTTGTAACCCTTGGGCGTGCACTTGGACGCCACCCCTGGTCGTTCTCCCTATAAAGGAGCCGCCGCCTCCGTTGTTAGGACTTGGATTTCGTTGAGTTTAGGTTTAGCCATTGTGCAAACTTTGTTCTTCGCCAGTGTTTGACGACCACCGTCAAGACGACTCGAGATCCCATCTTTGTTATTCGCAATACAATTTAAGCTTCATTCATATTCGCAATATCAGATTGCCTATGTCTTATTCTTGCTAGTTCTTCGATTGCTCGCAGGGATTGATCTTCGTGTTTAGGTTGATCACGCCTCCAGCGAGGTCAATAACACTTCGGAGTTGGTTCTGCGATTGCTAAGGCGCAAGCGTCGTCGTACGGTTGTAGTCGGATCGTGAGAGTCACCTCCACCAAAATCGATAGTTATCAATCTCATCGAAAGATCGGACACCTCGTCTACTTCACGTGGTTATCTCCTCGTCTTTTACTTCCAACGATGCCGGTTGTTGAAAATTCAACTCTTCTTCTATAATATCGACCTTCACAATATGAGAAACAACACTAGAAGTAGAGAGTAAATTGTTAATTTTAGCAATAACCTCACTTTGGCTATCGTCTACTTCCCTCTTTTCTATTGGTTTATCTCTCTCACTCTCAATGGAGATGTTCTCCACTTCACATATGGTGAAATCACACAGCTCACTTTTTTTATCATTCTCATTCAATTTGGCTATGTGTTTCTCATTCTGACATGGGTTTGGATACATCACATACCCCAAAGATTGTGGGTCAGCAACGGAGCAATCACGAGTAACCACAATCTCTTCATGAAGCAATGGAGCAATACTACATGAAGCCAGGATTGAATTGAAAATCCCATGCTTGGTCTTCTCTTGTGTCACATAAGTGGACTTCAACCTTTGTCGCAGTCCTGTCAACTTTTCCACTAGGAAACGCTTGTATTGGTAAGGTACAAAACGTGCACGAAAATGCTGCTTCATTTGCTCTTAGGTGACAATTGGCAATTCCTGGCTTTCCATACGTTTACGAACAAACCGCTCCCACCAATGTGTGGCATAATCAGCCAACTCATTGGACGCAAGTAATAGCATCCTCTCATTGAAATAACTGTGCATCTGAAATAGCGTATCAATTTCTAGCTCCCAATTGAGGTATTCTTCCACATCTGTACTACCTAAAAATATAGGTATAGGAAATTTGGGCTTAGTGACAAAATCCTTACGATGCACGTCGGGGTAGTTGAACATGGTGTGCAGCTCCAAGAAGTTGTTGTTGATGTCCGTACATAGCTGCGTAACCTCCTCCCCAAGGTTGTTCAATTCATACCGAACGGACCCAAGCTCATTGCGCACACCATTATCACGATCTTGATCTTGCTTTTGTAGCATCCTGCGCAAGCGAGTGTACTCCATCCATGTAACCGATAGATCCTCCTGATGACCTGACATGGCAACAACTCACAAATAACAAACGAGATTATATCCAGATTAGTAAAACAAAATAGCTCTTTCTCTACGCTCGCAACTCACTATCCTGAAAACAAGACAAGCTTACCGTTCTAAAGTGAATGAAAGACTGCAAACCGACACTTGTGATAGCGAACGACCTCAACCCGGTAATGTATGAACGTAACCAAGAGCAAAGGAGTACACAAACAGGTGTAGGTGGAGCTTGGACAGTTATGTGAATATCCTATGCAAACTGATATTTTCAAGGTATTGTAAAGCTAAGTAATGATCCAAGCTAGAGCATCTTGTCTTTGTGCCGATCCAATAGGTTTTATGTGAAGATCGGGCCCTCCCCGTATCATATGGTATCAGATTCTAGGTTTACTCGGTGAGAACTTCTTTACCCGTAGTTAGATTCGTTTTCTGTCCTATCGTCTATTAAACCGAAAATTACAATACCAAAACCGTAGTTCAATTTGTTATTTCGTGAGTTTTGTTAAGTTTTCATTCCATTAGAAATTTTGTTTACGTCTTGATCTTTGTGCTCATTTATGTAGCTTGATCATTGTGTCCACATAAACCCTATAAAATTGTTGATTGAATCCTTCAATTAACAACCAAAAAGAGTAATTGCATTTACTTTTGAATCCTAAATTCCTTCTTTGTCCGAATTGCTCTCAAGAGATACATTCAATTCTCTTTGGGAGAGTTTGTGATAGTATCCACTTCCATCAAAGCGAGAGAGTTAGCTGCGGTTTGGTTTAAAAATCACCCTTGTGCCAAACACTAGTGGCGAAAAGAAAGAATTGCTGTAGTTGAGCTTCACTTATATCCTTTCATCAATTGAGACTAGCTTTTGATATTGCCGTTGGGGCTGTTCTAGAGCACTATTTACGCTTGCTGAATTCTTGAATTTGTGCAAAGGGAAGACAACACTAGTTCGGCCAAAGTTAAAAAAAAAGGGAGTAAGCCACGGCATAGTTAAAAAAAACCTAACAGTTTCCTGCGATTTGATAAGAAAAAGTAAAAATAGAAAGTGTTGGCCGGAACTCTGTGGAAAACCCTAGTTCATATTTTCAGCTTGTATACTTATTCTCATAGAGCAATCTTGTGCCCTTACATTCATAATTATTGCACTTGGCTAGCGTCTCTCCTTGTACTTAGTACAAAGCGAGCTAGTTATTCATCTCAATTTCAGATTGCCTCTTTCTAGCTCTTTCCTTTGTTTGCATTAAGTCACAGTAATCGTTGCGTGTGCGTTCATACACTTCGCTTAAACCAATTGGATCAGCACATAGGCAAAATACTCTAGCTTGTATCATTACTTAGCTTTACAATACCTTGAATATCAGATTGCAAAGGATATCCACATAACTGTTCAAGCTCCACCTACACCCGTTTATGTACCCCCTTGCTCTTGGTTACGTTCATATATTACCGGGTTGAGGTCGTTCGCTATCACAAGTGTCGGTTTGCAGTCCTTGATTCACTTTGGAACGGTAAGTTGTCTTGTTTTCTACATAGTGAGTTGTGAGCGTAGAGAGAGAGCTATTTTGTTTCACTAATCTGGATATAATCTCGTTTGCTATTTGTGAGTTGTTGCCATGTCGGTCATCGAGGATCTATCGGTTACATGGTCGAGTACACTAACTTGCGCAGGATGCTACAAAAGCAAGTTCGAGGATCGTGATAATGGTGTGCGCTGATGAGCTTGGGTCCGTTCGGTGCGAATTGAACGACCTTAGGGAGGAGATTACGCACTACGCACGGACATCAACAACAACTTCTTCGAAACAGGCACCATGTTCAACTACCCGACGTGCATCGTAAGGATTTTGTCACTAAGCCCAAATTTCCTATCCCTATCTTTTCAGGTAGTACAGATATGGAAGAATACCTCAATTGGGAGCTAGAAATTGATACGCTATTTCGGATGCACAATTATTCCAATGAGAGGAAGCTCTTACTTGCGTCCAATGGGTTGGCTGATTGTGCCACACATTGGTGGTTGATTAAAGCCAGGAATTGCCAATTGTCACTTGGAGCAAATGAAGCAACATTTTCGCACACGCTTTGTACCTTACCAATACAAGCGTTCCCTAGTGGAAAAGTTGACAGATCATGACAAGGGTTGAAGTCCACTTATGTGACCCAAGAGAAGGCGACCAAGCATGGGATTTTCCTTCGGTCCTGGCTTCATGTAGTATTGCTCCATTGCTTCATGAAGAGATTGTGGTTACTCGTGATTGCTCTATTGCTGACCCACAATCTTTGGGGTATGTGATGTATCCAAACCCATGTTAGAATGAGAGACACATAGCCAAATTGAATGAGAATGATAAAAAGAGTGAGCTGCGTGATTTCACCATATGTGAAGTGGAGAGCATCTCCATTGAGTGTGAGAGAGATAAACCAATAGAAAAGAGGGAAGTAGATGATAGCCAAAGTGAGGTTATTGTTGAAATTAACAATTTACTCTCTACTTTTAGTGTTGTTTCTCATATTGTGCAGGTCGATATTAAAGAAAAGGAGTTGAATTTTCAACAACCGGCATCGTTGGAAGTAAAAGACAAGGAGATAACCACGGTTGGGGATGGAGTGCTTGCGCCTCGTGGTTTTGTCATGACGATTTGATACTTACAACACCTACAATAACTAAGAAGGATGTTAAAGGTAACAATAATGGTGTTGAATTGAATATTCATCACGCAAAGGTACGTAAGAGTGAGAACTCTAGTGTTCCTTTGAATATTCTATGTTCTGAAATTTCTTCACTCAATTTACATAATGTGAAATTGATTACTCATAAATACGTTCTTACTAGAATATCTCTTGATGATTCTTTATACTATATCATGTTCGATGATTCTAAAGAGCTATCGAGTGTGATTGACAACCTTGCTGAAGTTTCATGTTTAAAATCACTAGTTAGTCCTTATGCCTATACATATACATTCAATTTGATTGGAGATTATGGTGTAGATGACAAGTTCTATGTTTATCGAACATGCATTACTTATGATAATAATGTGAATGAAGGTACCGCAATGTATATATCAAATACATCCTATGGTTGCAGTTGTGTTACTTATTTTATGCAAAACAACGCGAATAACACAACAATTGATTCATACATATATCACGTATATACATTGTTCTCTTTGTTTAGTACATGTCTAGCTCAATCCAATTCAAACTCGGATTCAACTCACAATTCAATTCGGATTCGGTTCGGGATAGCCTGACAGACAGTTACTAAAAGGCCATAACTTTCACAAACGGAGTTCGATTCAGGTGTTCTTGTACTCGTTGGAAAAATAATTTCAAGTGGTACGCAATGGATCTAGCCCCATCTTTAAATTTATCACGGATAAAAAGTTATGACCGAAACATTGTGATGGTTTAATTTTAGGTTTTTCCTTTTGTGTGAGTTTGTTTCCAAATACATGTAGGGATGAGTTGGAGTTGGTTTAGGACCTCTTAGCCAGCCATGAGGTGGCCAGGGAACTATATATTAAGGGTTAGACCCCCTTGTAAGACAGACCACGTTTGAGAATAATCAATCTACTAAAGTATGTTCGAGTTTTGCATTGCTGCCTAAGTTCCATAGGGAATTAGGAGTGATTTTCTTCAATCAAGATCGTTCAGCCTTTCCGTTGGGAATTGGGTGCTCGATAGATCTTCGCTTGGTGGTCGGCGAAATCAACACGAGTGTGTTTTGGCGAATTAAAGAGTGTTTGTCCCTTGCATTGGCATTGGAGGATCATTACGATTCATCAAGACTCCCGTGAGTATGCCACTGGTTTAGTTTCTTGCATTAAGACACCACCAATGCCAATTCCACTAGCATCACATTCTATCTCAAAAGTTTTGGTAAAATCAGGTAAGACCAATAAAGGGGCTTCAGTTAATCGTTTCTTGAGCTCAAGGAAAGCTTTTTCTTGTTCCTCATCCCATTTAAAAACAACTCCTTTCTTTGTCAATTCATTTAATGGGGCAGCAATGGTACTAAAATCCTTTACAAATCTTCTCAGAGAAACCAAAAAGACCATGAAAGCTTCTTACGACTTACATTGATAGGAGTGGGCCATTTCTTAATTGCTTCCACCTTTGATTCATCAACTTCAATACCTTGCCCTGAAACAACATAACCAAGAAAAACAACCTTGTTTGTGCAAAATGAGCACTTTTCAATGTTAGCATATAGCTTTTCCTTTCTAAGAATATTCAACACTTGTTTGATATGATCAGGATGCTCTGCTATGGATCTGCTATAGATTAGGATGTCATCAAAATATACAACAACAAATTTGCTGATGTACGCTCTTAAAACATGGTTCATTAATCTTATGAAAGTACTAGGCGCATTAGTTAACCCAAAAGGAATGACTAACCATTCATACAACCCAAATTTTGTTTTGAAAGCGCTTCCATTCATCACCTTCTTTCATTCTAATCGATGATACCCACTTCTCAAATCTATTTTAGAGAAAACAACAGAGCCACTTAGTTCATCTAGCATATCATCTAACCTAGGAATAGGATGACGATACCTAATAGTTATATTGTTAATGGCTCTACAATCAACACACATTCGCCAAGTTCCATCTTTCTTTGGTACTAAAATCACAGGTACTGCACAAGGACTTAAGCTTTCACGAACATAACCTTTTTCTAAAAGCTCTTGTACCTGCCTTTGTATCTCTTTTGTTTCTTCAGGGTTGGTGCGGTAGGGTGGCCGATTTGGAAGTGAAGCTCTTAGAATGAAGTCAATTTGATGTTCAATACCACGCAACGGAGGTAGACCAGCTGGAAATTCCTCCAGAAAGACATCTTTGTAATCCTGCGGGATATATGAAATAGCATTTGGAAGACAAGTTAAGTTGTTAGTCGAAGCCATAACATCCTTATACATGAGCACAAAGATCACTTGATCTGGGTTTTGCCTCACTTTTCTCAATTCTGATTTTGTAGCTAACATAACTAAGTTCTCTCCATCTCTTTTCTTTTTATCTCTCATGTTTGGTTGGTGGCGCTCATTTGCTGATTTGTGGATGTCACTCAATTTTTTTCTCTCTCTCTTTCTCACTTTCTATTTTTACTTCAGAAACCTTCTGTATGTGCTCAGCCATGATTTGTTGCGGTGTCATGGGTCTAAGCACCAAATCCTTCCCTTTCCATTTGATGGTGTATTGATTGGTTCTGCCACAATGTTGAGCTGAAAGATCATATTGCCATGGTCTTCCTAACAGCAAGTGACACACCTTCATGGGCGCAACATCATACTCAACTGTGTCGATGTAATCACTAATTTTGAACTGGACCTTCACCATGTGTGTAATCTTCATTTCACCACAATCACTCAACCATTGCACGTGATATGGGTGGGGATGTTGTAGCAGCTTGAGCCCAAGTTTTTCACACATCTCTCTACTTGCAAGATTATGGCAGCTTCCTCCATCAACTATGACTTTGCATACCTTCTTTGGACTCTAGCTCTTGTTTGGAAAAGATTGTGCCGCTGACTATTCTCAGCTTCCTTGATCTGTACGCTTAGTACCTTGGTGACAACAAGTGAAACACCTTGTTCAAAGTTGCAATAGGTTTGCTCTTCTCATTCTGAAGCATTATTTTCTGCATCTTCTTCTTGATCACTAGCTGATTCGTACTCTCCTTCTTCTGTGACCAGCATGGTGCGATTGTTGGGGCACTCCTTCATCATGTGACCACATCCCTTACACTTAAAGCACACAATATCTCTACTCTTGCTTGTAGATCCGATGGAAGAAGTTGTAGATGCTGTAGGTTTGCTCTTCTCTTTAAAAGCTGAAATCTCATTTCCACTTGTGGTCAGACGAGCATTGGAACAGTGCTACCACTAGAATTGGTTGTGATGCCTCACCAACATTGAATTGTGGGATAAACTTGCCTCCACTTGCGTAGCTCGAGCACTGAAAGTGGTAGACCTGTTTTGTTGAGTCTTCTTGCACTTGGCGTTCAGCCTTGGAAGATAAATGCACCAACTCTACAACATTACGGTAGGCTGCAAATCAACAATTCGCTTTACATTAGGATTTAATCCATACAAAAATCGTGCCATGGATTGCTCCTCATCTTAATGTATGTTGGCTCTGATCATTGCCTTTTCCATCTCCTTATGATACTCCTCAACGGACTACTTTCCTTGTCTCAAATTCTGGAGCTTATCAAAGAGGTCTCTTTTATAATGCTTTGGGATGAATCTTGCTCTCATCTCTCTTTTTATTTCAGCCCAAGTAGCAATAACAGGTTCTCCTTCTTCTTCTCGCTGTTTCTGAACTTGTTCCCACCAGATTAGAGCATAATCTTCAAATTCAAGAGATGCCATTGCGAACTTCTTTTCTTCGGAGTAGTTGTGTAGGCGAAATATCTTGTCAACCTTAAATTCCCACATGAGATAAGCTTCTGGATCAGATCCACCATCAAACTTTGGCATGGTAAATTTTAGCCTACCAAACCTCTCCTCCTCGTGTCGTTCATGACCATAGTTTTGTCGTCGATGACCATAGGCAGCAGCTGGGTTTCTTTGTTCTTGATCCAAACGAGCAGCAACTTCCTCATCTGCTTCATCGAGCTCTTCGTTTTGTACACTTGCATCTCCGGGGGCTTGACGTAGCTCTTGGACAATTTCAGCAACAAGATTAGTTCGCATTACCGTAAGGTTTTGGGTCAGTTGCTGATTGACATTGCCCATAAGTTGCTGGAGGTCTTCGGACAGCTTATCTTGCTTTTCTTCAACTGATTCAAGACTTGCTCTGAATTCTCGACGAAGATGATCACGCCAGGCGTTGAGGTGGAACCTTGTGATTGGGTTGCCTAGCTTCCTCAACATCATATTCTTCTCCGTTTCCTGCCATGATTAGTTGTACAAATCTCTATATTATAGATATATGTATGTGGACGACTCGATTTTCACCTTCTCTTACCAACCGAAGCTCATGTAATTTCCTAGTGAGTGCAGAGTTGTGCTCCACTGTGGTGTCGGTGGTTGGTTTACAATAGGGTGATAATCAGGCGAAAATAAGTTGAGAATTGCACAACCAGTGGCTATTTGTGAAGCTTGGTGGAGAATAATGCACAAGGAATACAATCTGAATTTTAGTTGTTGAAAAGCTAAGTAGCAATCCAAACTAGAAGATCGATGCCTAGTGTGACCACAAGATATGAGTGATGTAAACGGATCAACGTACGTGTAAAGAAAATTCAGATTTCATGCAAACAAGGAGCATGCTCAGGATGCAAGTGTTGCAATCAAAACCAAGCAAAATTTTGCACCAAAGAAAATATAGCAAATTGGTTACCAACTTGATGCGAGAAATTTCAACACTTATGCACATAAACAATCTGATCCTTTACTTTCTCTTTCACAACTTTCTCTTTTTTTTGCAATTTGTTTTTTTCTCTTCTTTTTTTTGACACTTTTTTAATAATAACAACAAAGATCAGATATGACACTTGCACAACTTTACAATAGAAAATCAAACAAAAACCAGTAGCTATAACTTGATAGGATCAAAGTTTACGCAAAGGATGAATCGGTTGCGCTTTTTCTTTTTATGGGGATTTTCAGGTATATGAAAAGGGCACAAAGGACACGCAAAGGATGATGTGATTAGCAACTAAACAAAGACTCTAATGGACTGAAACTTAACAAAACTCTCTAAAATAACAGATTAAAACAAAGGGCTATGAAAAATATTTTTTTGTGGCTTTTTGGTGGATAGGACGAACACAAAATATATGTAGCAAAGGGTAAAGAATCCTACCGTGACAACGAAGGCTCTAATACCAAGATGATGCGGGGGATGCCCGATCTTCACGGAGGAGAAATATGCGAGATGAAGATAACTAGCTACGAGCAGCCAAGATAGTAGTGCAACCTGACAATTCTTGAGGCCAACCACTGCCTATGCAATGACCTGCAACAAGTATTCGCCCAACCACACTCTAAGTTCCCAATCCACACAACCACGCACGTTGGAAGCACAAAAGGTTGTCAGTCGAACCACCGCTTTTGCAATCTCACTAGGAAAATTACAAGAGCAAAGGAAGAGAGAATTCTCAAGTTCTTGGTAGCACTTGGCTAACTATTCTGAAATCATATAGCTGAAAGTTGTCCCCTTAGAAGAAAGAAGAAAGGGTATTTCTACTAGGAACAACCCTCCTAGCTAGGTGTGAACATACTCCAAAATGGAATCCATTTTCGTGTGCCCTTTAGGTTCCCTAGGCTTAGAGAGGCAGTTATTGTCCCGGACAGCTAGTCTTGAAACTTGCATATCTTTTGACTCAGGCCTCCAAATGATGCACCGTTTGTTGTGCTGGAAAGAGGACATAATTTCCTATCCATTTCTGCTCCCCATGCATGCTGGACACGCTCATATTTGTGTGGGAGTAGGTAGAAAGTTGGCAGCCAAATTCTGAGGCTGCGCATGCAACGCTTGATGGCCTTAACAGCTTGCTAGTATTTTTGATGTCCAGCTCAGCCTTCTTCACATCCAACTCATCATAGATGGATGTTGTTAAACAATGTACTCCAGTAGCTAAGTCTTGATCCTTGTAATGTGCTCATTCTGCTTGAATTATCTCCGTAGGTGCAAACCTAAGTAAAATAAGCATACGAGACTTAGGCAGTGTATAATTCTTGTCTACAACAATATTAAATTCAGCTAGGCACGCATTCACCTCTTGTTGTATTTGCTTAGTACGGTTCCTAATCATGGGACCCAAATAAGCCTCTTTTGTAGAAGCTTCAACTTGCAGTTGTGTAGAATCTTGTGGAGTAGATGATGAATGAGTTGAGCCAGGGATGTCCTCATCATCCATGCTTTCCCATACTTGATTGTGTAGTGCCACTTTAGCTTAACGGCCTCTATCAGTTCTGCTACGCACATCGTCGGCATGTGCTTTATCATGGGGTACAGGCGGGATGCAATCAACTGAGAAGTCAACTGACGATGTTCTGGCCGGGCTCAGAAGACCCACAGCTGTGCGGTCCATCAACAGTTGTAATCTTAAACTTCTTCGTACCCTTCACCTTCCTGGAGCAGACTTTCCATGCACACCATGTGCTCTCACATTTGATGGTGTACCAACGTTTGGCGTATGAGTTCTTAACCTAGTATGGACGGTTGTGCACGATCGAGTTCTCTTTCAACCACATCTTCAATGCCGACATATACTCAAAGACATGACCCTTGTGGATTATGATACTAGCCTCAGGCCTAGGTACGTCCCTCTGCATTTGCCCTCCATCCGTGACAGCCCTATGTGCGTTGCTTAGGTCATTGTAATCGGACACTACTGGATCATGGCCAGGAAACATTCTTCTCAACAGCTCAATTTCTCTAGACGTCAAACCTGGGACCGGTTTGTCATCATATGAGTCCACAGCCCTCACATCCTCATAAGCAGCCTCGTCTCCTGCAAGCTGTACATCCACCCTGTGCTACACAAACCATGGGTTCCTCAAACACTGTCTCCTCGTCGAATCCACCAACAGACCGGTCATCGACATCCTCAGAGTCAGCTTCTACCTGAGTCAATGGAACCTCACGTACTTGAGCCGAGGATACAACTTATGATGTGACCACGCCACAAACACATCCGACCATACCGCCCAATATCAAGATTGAACTAAAGGTGAATTCGTTTCTTCAGCTTCAACATAGTTTAAATGAGAATATGATGCTACCTAATGACAAAAAATATATATTTTTACAGCACCACATCACTTTTACACCAATTCAAGCAAGAGATCAAGTTGGACATATTTTGGAATCCAATTCGGCCTCCAGATCAATTCGGATTCAGCCTGACTGGCCCAACTTCAAATGTGCATAACTTTCACATACAAAGTCCGTTTGAGGTCCACGAGTACTTGTTGGAAAACTTTTCTCGTCCTCTTTCCAATGGATCTAGTATCATCTTTAAATTCTATCCGAGCCGGCCGCAATCATCAAAAGAGTCCACATTGGGCACGTACTGCAATCGGATTCGGACTGCTGCGATGTTGTCAAGTTCAAACGGACATAACTTTTTCATACGGACTCCATTTGGGACGTTCTTGGACTTGATGGAAAGATTGTAAAGTCTACTTTCTAAAGGAACCAACCCCATATTTAAATTCTATCCGAGCAGGTTGTAATCGTCAAAAGAGTCCACATTGGGCATGTACTGGAATCGGATTCAGACTGCTGCGATGTTGTCAAGTTCAAACGGACATAACTTTTTCACACGGATTCCGTTTGGGACGTTCTTTGACTTCATGGAAAGCTTATAAAGTCTAGTTTCTAAAGGAACCAACCCCATATTTAAATTCTATTCGATCCGACTGCAATCGTCAAAAGAATCCATGTTGGTTTCTGAGTTCGAGTCGAAAGGGTGTCACACCTCCACTTGGGTCCATGGACCTTGTAACCTTATATAAGAGCCACCACCTCCCTATGCTAGGATTTGGATTTCATTGAGTTTTGATTTATCCCTTGTGCAAACTTCTGTTCTTCAGTTGTATCGGACGACCACCTGTCAAGACAGCCTTCGAATCCCACCTTTTGAACTCAATATAAATATTTGCAATTTTAGATTGCTTGTTATCTTGTTCTTGCTTGTTCTTCGATTGCATGCAGGATTAGACCTTCGTGGTCAGGTCAACCGCATTCTTGGCACGGTTGATAACAACTTGGGGTTGGTTCAACGATTGCTAAGGCGCAAGCGACGTCGTATGATTGTAGTCGGATCGCAAGAGTCAACTCCACCAAAATCGAAGTTATCATCCTATCGGAAGATCAGGACCCCATCGCCTCCATCAACTTGCACCACGACCTCTTCATGAGCCGGTGACCCAACCAATGGTGAGTCATTGACATCGATTGCAGCCCTAGGAGGTGATGGATCTCTCACCACCATCCGCACGAACAAGTCAGGTGCTCTGACATCTAGTCCAAAACGATGGCCATATAGTTATCCCATTCACCGTCGCTGCCAATCGAAACCAATCTCTTTATATGCGGCCCCTTTGATGACCCAACATCAATCAATCTTTACATAACGACATCACCATGCTCATCTGTCCATCCCAACCTCTCTTTCAAACGACAAATGACCTCACCATACGATAGACGTGAACTAAATAGCGACGTGGTCTCTTCCATGCCCTCCAATCAACACCCCATTGTCATTTCTCTTCATAGTTCCACCATGGTGCAAAGTCACAAGCTACCCATCTATAGCACAACATGCAAACTGATGCGGATCCACCTAGCAAGCTAGCTGAACCCCATTGCTTTGGCCTTGATCTTTCACGATACGCCTTGTTGGATGCCCTCTCCAAGATAAGCCTTCTCCCACGCACACCAAAGCACGTGAATGAAGGGTAGAGAAATCGAAGTTTCAGCGAGTAGAATCCAACACTACAATTGGATTCAACACACTAAGAGCAATTCCTCGATGGAAATATCAAGAACACGCCAACAATGACCACCGAACCATGGTGATTTTCTGGTTTCTATTTCTCAAATCATAGCCTCCGTTACAATGGGGCTAAGGCCCTGGCCTTATATTGGTGCATAATGCACGGCCTTGATTACAACTCACGCACTACTTGGCCTAAGGCCGAAACAAACTCCAATGCGAACTAAAAAGGAAATACCTAAACTGCTACCTCTGATTTCTCTCTCAATTTGCGACTTGACCGTGAGGATTCTGTGGCTGGAACCTTATCCATTGTGTGGGACTTCAAAATAGCTTTCCAACGAGTTCAAGAATGCCCAAATCGGACTCCGTTTGTGAAAGTTATGGACGTTTTAGTATCGGTCTTGCCAGCTGTCCCAATCCGAGTCCGAATCTGTTTCAAATCTTTATATATTTTGTTTTCTTGTTCAAGGGGCTTCCAAATTCATTTGTAACCTGAAAAAGAGTCCTTCTCCTTTAGAAAGTCATGGTGTGGTCGGATTTTACTTTTATTTGCATTGCAATACTCGAACTCTTTATGTTTGGCAAGTCTCGCGCATCTCTCCGGACAGCTCGTGCAGCATCTAATGAAATTGCCATAACTTTGTGTAGAAAGCTCCAATCAAGTGCCGTTTGATTCGTTGGAAAATAGACTTCATTATATTTCCAAATATGTCTCTTGTGCACATTAGAAACCTCAGAATTGATATTCAAAGCTTCTTGAATATTGTGCACAGAACTACAAGCACTAACCAAAGTTGTAGTGCTACTTGGTGCCACATCACAAACATATCTCAGTCGAATCGGCCACAACAACAAAATGCTATAACTATTAACAAAAAACGATATACCATATCGGATAAACTAAATTACTAATATCACTAATCGCTAATTTCTCTCCAACATTCATCACTTCTACCAATTTTTCCTATTTCTAAACCTAAAAACGAATCTACACCTATACCTATTTCTAAACAAGCAAACATACCTATTTCTAAACAAACAAACAAACAAACAAACCCTAAAAACATACCTATTTCTAAACATTCATCAATCTCACTCAAATCAAACCCTAAAAACAAATCTACACCCATGACTACTCTTACATTACGCATATCTATTGCAAATCTTGCCCCACGAAATGTACCTCAAATAATCTATATCTATTGGAAAAAATCAAGGAAGGGGAGGGAGTTCACCTTGCTTGCTCAGTTTGAAAGAAAAATCGTGAGAAAAAGCAACAGATTGGAGTGAATTTGGAGGGGAAGAGAGGGGTGGCGGCGGACTGTTGTGTCTGTTCACAGGGATGAGTGAGGGGGTGGGGGGCCGTGCTCGGGTTTAAGTCCCAGAGCACGGCGCCACAGCCGTTAGTGTCGTGGTTACATAGCACGGCGCCATATGCTTTGGCTGCTGTTATATGCCATGCAAGATGAGTCAAGGTCGTCATAAACATATGGCGCCGTGCTATGTACCCTGGGCGCTATATCCTTTGGCGCTGTGCTGAGAGTCTATTTTGAAATTTTTTCTCTAAGAGTCTATATGTAAAAACTTTTAAATTTTAGGCTAAAAGGCAAAAAACAATTCTAGATTAACAGGGCCCGTTGTGGATAAGGGCGATTCCATCATTCCGTGCTATCCTCCTCAGGCCTCAGCCGATCAGACCTTGCCCCACGTGTTGCCTGTGGTGGCCCGCTTCCACGACCACGAGGCAACGAAAGCGACGCCCACCACCCGGCCCAGCCCATTGTCCCACCCGCCAGCCCGCAAGACCGCTAACCCTCCCGCAGCCAATCAGCGCGCGGCATTTGATCGAGCCCTCTCCGCCACTAGCCAAGATGCGCCGCCCGCACACGTGGCCTTCCCACGCTCCACCCCACGCCCGCCACGCGTCCGCCTCTCCTGACTCTCTCTCGGTGGGTGGGGTGGGGGTGCAGCGCAGACGGAGCACAAAACAACAAAGCAACACAGCGGGAGGAGAGCAACACAGCGGGAGGAGAAGAAGAGCCGCGTCGGCGAATTGGGATCCCCCCGGCCCCTCGTGGCTGGAGATGCGACCGTCGGGACCCGGGAGGCAGCGCGAATCGGTCTCTTGTTGGGGTGCGGCTCCCGCGACGGCGGGCGCCACCTGAGGAGGATGTTCGACTGGAGCGACGACCAGCAGCAGGTGCACCGCCGAGAAATCCCATCCCCCCTTTCTTGTTCTAACCATGTGCTCTGCTTGCACGGCTGGATCTGCTCCCGTTTGGTGATTCGCCGTGTGATTCCGTGTCCTGTATGTTGCGCTCTCAGTTTAGATGTGATGGTTTGGGAAGGGGATTTTGCTTTTTCTTTGGTTCCTGTTTGGAGGGTTTAAGTGCTGGGAGTTGGAGATGGAGCAGGTGATTCGGAGTGGAAGCGAGGAGGACAAGATGCTTTTCATGGAGGCTGAGCGCGTTGGCGCTGCAGGGCAAGTCTTTTTGGGCAGCAAGTAGCAAGCATATGGTTTGGGAGCAGTTCTCCCGGGATTACCACTAGTTTTGGAAGTTTTGTAGCCGGTAATATTGCCTATTGCGTCGAAGAGTTCACGAACGCTGCGTCGTAAATCATTTTGGTGTACTGAAGTTTTTTCACGGTATGGCACTTTGGTCAATTCATGGTCCAACCTCATTGTAGGCGTTAGTGATTTTCTCTGGTCATGGAAAATGGATTAGGTTCATTAGGAAGAATGCACTTCTGTAATTCTATTTGTCCAGATATCTTGAATTGAGACCTACATATATGAATTCAAAGATACAATGCTTAGCAGTTTTGGAACGATGTTTGGGATATATGTGTGTGTGGTGTGTGTGTGTGTGTGTGTGTGACATCCAAAAAGTTTCAAAAATTTTCGCATATGATACGTAGGGAAAATGCCTATTCTAGACTATGGTACTTACGCACCATGGTGCTCCTGTTAATTTATATATATATATATATATATATATATATATATATATATATATATATATATATATATATATACACACTAATTTACGCTCTGAATTATATGGTATTTATTATCCTTAGCTGTTCACATTCTTTTATGCATTTTGACAATCTTTCATCTAATTACAATACTTGAATATCTGTTGTATGATATATTCATGTCTATGTGTTGTGTGGAAGAATTTTAAGTTATGTGATTTTTAAAGCAATTGTGATGAATGAGGCACTACTTAATCTTCCTCGGGATTTTTTTTTGGAGAGGACCTCAGGATGATTTTAGATGATCTTATTCTTTGCTTTTAAAATGCAGGTAGGGGGCATGATATGGGCTGAATTCAATGAGAGTGAAGACCATATTGTACCTTACCCCAAGGATATGGAGGATAGTACATTAGTTAGTGTTGGAGACCAGAAGAAGAACGATGAAGCAGCTAGCATTGTAGGGCTTACTGAACGTACTTCAGGTGGTCAAACTGAATTTCCCAGTTTGGAAAAGCAGCCTTCCACTCAGGCTAGTGGACATTATTCAGCTACACGACTCGACATGGAATCCTGGCCTGACTTGCCTTC
The DNA here is from genome assembly GCA_036346245.1 of Bonia amplexicaulis. Lineage (NCBI taxonomy): Eukaryota > Viridiplantae > Streptophyta > Magnoliopsida > Poales > Poaceae > Bonia > Bonia amplexicaulis. The sequence goes on from CM070736.1 coordinate 24,737,447, forward strand.
TTTGAATGCTACATTTGATAGAAACTACAGCGATGATAATATAACATCGACGTATTTGGATTTCTGTCCTGCACCTAGTTTACAGAAAGTCACAGGAGACACGACAGGTTTGTTTCATCCTATTGGTCCTCTGCTACTTGAAAATTTTACTGTACAGGTGTGAAAGAAAAGACAAGAAGAGATACACTTTCTAAGCAAATTATATAGCTTTTGTTAACCCATATACAGTGCAGCTGGATGGTGAACCTGAAGTGTTTGGTAATGATCATGAAGAAAAGAGTAACAGCTTCCTTGACTGCGACTGGGGTAATATAGGAGATTTTGATGATTTCGATCGCTTGTTTAGGTAATATTTGAAAATTCAAACTGTTTTTACTTGAAAATTTATGAACCATCAATCAGTCTCTGATACTTTCACAGTTGGACGTTACTATCGACATAATGAACTTATCACGTGATGTCATTTTACAGCAACAGCAACTCCATATTTGATAATGAGATGGTAGCCAATGGCAGTGATTTTCTCTCCACATCTTCAGATGTGATGGATAGTACTGTACAATCAATCCCCATTCCAGTATGTGGGCATAGTACTTGAATCCTTCACTGCAAATTTTCATTTCTTTCTGTAGTACCGTGCCTTTTCTTATCAATATGATTTACTTGGTGGTTGTGCAGCATGTACCATTGAATAAACAACCATCTTCTGATCGTGGACGTGGATCTTCTTCACTTCTGATTAATGAAACTCCAAGTGGAATTGCCAAACAAGAAAACAAGGTACATGACTAAATGCATATACATATGTTGACATGTTTAGCCATATTTCTTGGCTACTTTTGTTATCCACTTTTGGCAAGTAGCAGATGCTAATGCTAAATCTAGAGAGCAAGCTAAACATAAAATTCATCTGAGTAGTGAATATTCTTGAAAACCAAACCAGTTCTCGAAGGAGGTAGTCAGCCATGTGATGCATCCTATCAACTTTTTTGAATTAAATTCATCTCCCACCTTTTATGATACACTGGAACACTAATTTATTTGATGAGGTACCTATTTGCATTGTTGCCATCCATTGTAAAAATATGCGATAACACATACAAGGGCGTTTATCATTTGGGATACTGATTTTTAAGCACCTCCTCATTTATTTCTAAGTAGTTCCCTTTTTTCCACTGACCAAATTCTTTACTAGTGTGCGTTCAAAAAAAATCTTGACTAGTGTGTGTTTTAAATCTTGAAATCCGTTTAACTGATTTGAACAGAACTCAAGGTTCCCTTATGACAATTTTAGCTATATCAACGTGATATCTCAGAGTCTAAGGTTCCAGTAGTTGATGTTTCAAAGTAAATTAGGCACTGAAAGAAGTCTTAATCACCACAATAAGCTCAATATATGCCCCGGCCATAATGGATGTTGTTCTGTTCTATACTTCTGCTCATATTTTGATCCAATAATGTTCTCTGGATCATTTATGCTGCTCTTTTGTCGTTTCCTTTTGGAGAATGTGTTTTTTATATGCCCTTTTCTTTCACTACAAATGTCATTTTTACAGCCCCTGATTTTAGATGCAGTTGAAAATTGCTTAACTCAATTGGCACTTTGTTACATCTGATTTCAAGGAGTGACTTGGCTCTTCATAACTCAATGTAAATATTCTATTTTATGTAGGGAGATGTGCAGAAGAGGCCAGTGAGGTCACGGAGAAAACCAGAAGAAAGAGGCAAAAGTAAAACATCCAACAATACAAGTAGTGGCTTCTCACAGAACCAAGGACAGCATCCACCAGCCAGTTTGCATTCCTTGCCCAGAGTTCCTGTGCAGCCTGTTCAGACTCCTCAGTATACTCTATTCCATGATAGCAAGAACATGGGGCAACTTCAGCATGCTAATCAGTTTATGTTCCCTGGCTATGGATATCCTGCATATCGATTTCCTACCATTCCTTTGGTTTCAAACATTCAGGCTGAAGGCCATCAGACAAAGCCAGATGCTGCAAGTTACCGAACTTCAACAGATTCCCCAAAGCATTCGAGTTCGACGGAAAAGTCACAAGATATATCATCAAGGCCATTGATGATGACACCCCAAGAAAAGATTGAAAAGCTTAGGCGCCGGCAGCAAATGCAAGCACTGATAGCTATTCAACAACAGCAGCAGAAATTTGGTCAAGAGGGTTCTGGCAGCGACACCATGGTATCTCAAGCATGTTCCCCAAGGAACAAAAATCCAGATTCCTTGGGGAGTTCAATTGTCATAGATGAAAATGCAAATAAGGTCTTCTCACTGGAGCTGATTCCGACCGGCCAAGAAGAGATTCAGAAGAGTTCTGGAATTCCTGATGATCCCTTTATAGAGGAAAATATATATTATCAGCTTCAAGATGCTCTTGGGAAGGTAATGTATTTATTTATTTTTAAATGTCATCGACGTTTCATATGTCGAGTGGAAACTTTTTTAGTTGTAGGAGGTGTTTTTGAGAAAAGTAAATTGACAAATATTTTCTTCCTTACACAGTTGGATACCAGAACTCGGCTCTGCATTCAAAACAGTTTGCTTCGTTTAGCTCATAGTGCATCAGAGAGACAAATTGCTGGTGACAGGATTAGCACTAACAAGACTAATAAAGATGAAGATGAAGTTTCAGAAAATGACACATCTAATAGGAGAAAAAGGTATGTTGGTTCATACTAAAATAGGTTCATTAAGTATTACATTTCCTGGCAATTGGACGCTGCTATTAGTAACTCCATTGCTTTATTATAGATAAGTTAATATACAAGTAATATTGTGATTCTAGAGATCAAGCTCACCCAACTGAAGCATCTTGCTGAAATATATGCCCTGAAAGATGGTATAGCTAGGCATGCTGTGTTATTTTGATGACATTCCAATCCTCTTGTCAACTTTATGTTATACGTGGCGGCGGCGGCGGGGCTGCAAACATGCCATCATGTTTCACTACTTCTATTAAATTCAACTTAAGAATAACAAGCTTAGCATTGTTAGAAATGTCCCACTCGTATCAAAATTTGACCAGAAATATCAGAATTGCTATGGGTAGAAGAGGAAACAGTTAGAAAATTACTGAGTAAATCAGAAATAGGGAAAATTTCTTATCTTAATTTCCTTGTTGAAATAATTTATATTTTTAAAGATTATTTTCCTTATTAGTTCATAGAGAATTTTTGGTTACAAGTATTCTTTGGCATGGACTTCATCTTCAGAGAGGGGTTATTTCTTTGGCATTGACTACATCTTCAAATATAGGGGTCCTTTTGTGGGGTGCTGGTGACAACAGCCAAAGATTCCCCTGAAAGTTTAAAGCTGTAGGTATTTTTAGTGTGTAGCTGGAATATGCTGCCTTGTACACAATAATTCCTGCGTTCCAAATGGGGCCTAATATTCTGAATGAGACTTCCACATGAATAATACAACCCTAGTTCCTAGGCAAGATGCTCTGAAATTCTTTCATAACCCTAGCAAGCTTGGCAATCATGTCTTATTTACCCTTTTTTGCTGCATGTAAGCAACAAGCTGCTATTTTTGCATTGCAATTTTTCCCACTGGCTCACCCTCCTGTCTCATTATCTCAGATCTCTAGCGAAGGAAGCAGAAACAAACACAAATCCGATTGATCGCATTGTGGCCCATTTGCTGTTTCACAGACCTTGTTCAAAGTTTGCAACACCCTCAAAAGAAGAAATTATATCCTCAACTCCATTGTCACTTGAACCTGGTGAGTGTGTACTATCATTAGATCTGCTTGCACAATGAACAAACATGATACCTTGAAAATTGCAATACTGGGCAGATCCAAATATGCCTGCAGACACACCTGGGGGACCATCAGAAGATCAACAGAATGCACAAGAAATGGCACTGCAGCCGTCACTGTAATCTAAGATGTATTAAGAGAAGATTTTACTCGAATGACAGTGAAAACGGAATTCTTTGTTTGCATTTGATGAGCCTGTTTCTCCGTTAATGGCTGGTCTTTCGCCTTAAGAGTACGTGGCTGGAGACCAATGGACTGCTCAACGTCAACATGGTAGCTGCCTCTATAGATGGCGCTGGAGACCAATGGACTGCTCATCATCAACATGGTAGCTGCCTCTATAGATGGCGATCGCAGTCTGCTGATTACCTCCACCGTCACAGATCATTACGTGCTGTATTATGTAACAATTTCACCATTGCAGCCCCTTGTGTCACATCCAGCAAGAACATTAGAGATTGGATTCATGTCGAGATGGGACTCTGCGAGTGTGTATGTTTGGTCCCGGAAGAGAGCGAACATTGGCTCTGGACAAGTAGTGAGACATACTTCTGGTTAACGTACGTGATGTTCCGTTTTCTCTAAAGAAAAGACCTGTTCGGTTCAGAAACCGTCCTCATGTTTTCAGCCGGTCGATTGCTTGAAAAAACTTGTTCACATTCAAAGTTGCAAACTGAAGTGTCTGATCACACGTCCATAGCATGCGTCAGTGGAGAAATCTCGTGCTTTGTCAGAAGTCTATAGAATTGAACCTTATGATTTCTCTTAAAGAACAATGGGCAATGGGCCCTCGGATCAACATGAGAATAGATCGTGCTTGCTATTTTTAATTTTGGGACGTTGTCATTGTTAGCTTCCCTAGTGGTGACTGGTGTATTGCCACTAGCTTCCCTGCCGCTGCAGTCGACGTGGTGCCTGCGTCCTGCCCTGGTCCGGAAGTGTTGCAGGTGACACGTGGCATCTACCAAATCTGCTGCTATTTTTTTTTCTTACAAACGAGCTACTTTTGCCATTACAAATCAAAATACATACATTGTTCGGGTGTTCTACGATAAAGTTAGCATGTTAACAGATGTGAAGCATATCTAATGCTAAAGTTCTATTCGGTGATAAGGTGCTAACGTCATCTAGGATCGTTTGATTTAGCACATATAGCCTGGATCGACACGGATGAGAGGCCTCCAACTCACACTTTTAAGAAAACCCTTGTGTGGTTGAAATATTTCGCGATCTCAGCTTACCTCTCCCTTCCTCTCGCCTCTTGGCCATCGCCCTCCTTGTTGTCCCGTTGCGCCCAGCCGTCGCCCCCAGCCCTCCCCCTCGCTAGCTCTCTGACACAACACCAAATACCATCTCAACTTTAGTTTGTATTTCTAATGTGCAAACCGAAGGTACATCTTAATGTGGTGTTGTTTTGAGTAAAGAAAAGGAGGAATTTGTTTTGGCCAAGAGAGGGGATAGGGAGGCCAGCCAAGAGAGAAGGAAGACAAGCACGGTGCATGGCCCGCGTGGGCACTAGAACCGTAGTTGAGTCAAGGGCACGTGGGAGCGGGCTAGGACTTGCGTGCGAAGCACATGGTGTGGAATTCGGGTGGACTGCGTGGGTGTGTGTGAGTGCATGTGTCTCGGGGTGTGTGGAGGTCAGCACCGCATGGCGTCTTCAATGCATGGAGGTGAGTGGCGGCGGGCCGTGGGGTGCGTGGAGGTGGGTAGTGCGTTGGCCATGGGGCATGTGGACTGCGTGAGACAAGTGCTTGCTAAGGGGACCCAGTGAGCGTTTGCCTTGCACATAAACAAAGAAGGGAAGGCGTCCAGCAATTCTAATTGGGTTCGTGTGAAGAATCTGAGTGGGACTCTATCTCCATGCCACACAAGTTAAGAAAGAGGGATGCGCATGAGACCAAGCCAAGAGAGGAAACGGGGAAAGATGAATCCGAGTCAGAGAAGGGAAATCAAGTCGGATGCCTTCCCCGAAAAGAAAAGGGAATCTAGGAAGTAGAAGTCGAGCCGGGCATGAGTTTCCACGTGGGATCTATCCAAATTAAGATATGAAACATAATTCTAATCTAAAATTTACTTTATCGGTTGTTGTTTCCTTTTTAAAAGAGTCCGATTTGTAATCTATATGTATAGGAGTCTTAGTAGGTTGCGTTCTTTTGGAGTGGCGTGTGAGTCGGCCTTGGGTCATGGGGTGTGTGCGTGGGTATATAACCAGGCTAAACCCCCCTTGTTGTATTTTAGATTAGTGATGTTACTTTTGCATTGAGAAATATACATAAAATTCATGATGGTTATGGCACAAACTTGTGCGTGAGTGTTGAGAGTTTCCCAAATTAGGGTTTGCTTTGATCACATAGTTGGGACCTGCTGTTCTCAAGTTACTGATTGAACCTACAAGGTTCCACATTCTAATTCATGATCAATCTCGTTGCCTACGGTTTGGAAGTTTAGGTTGATTCCTTCTATTTTGCACACTACTAAAACAATGCGATCTAACCAATCTATCTTTGATTGTTGGTATTGTTCTTGTGTTGGCCAAAAGCTAGAGAAGAATATGATATGTGTTGTGCTGCTGTTTTAGGGGACTTTTCACTCAAGCCGAAACCCTAGTTCATTGTCTACCGTAAGGAGAAGAAGGGTTTCACCCCTATTTGTATTGTGAAGATCGGACTACCCTTGCACATAACTAGCCTACTAGTTGATACATATCACTCTCCCTCTTGCGTCGCCCACACCTGGGCGCCGTAGTGCCAGCCCTGGCAAACGAGCAAGGCAACTCGATGAAGAAAAGGTGCTCGCGTTGAAGTTGATCGGATCCTATCGCTGGAGACGAGAATGATGCCTAGATCCGACCTCACCAGCCTCTACACCACTGGATCTAACCTCACCGGCGAACAACACCGCCGCATCCGACCTCACTAGACTCATCACATCGGATCCAACCCTCGTTGGTCTTCACTGGATTCACCGTCGGACGACAAAGACGAGGATGATGCCACTGGATTTGACCTCACCTGCCTCCTCGTTGATGGACCCAAACCTCGCTGGCTTCCGAGCCGCCTCGTTGATGGCCTACCCGATCCACTGTTGTCTCCTTACTCACTGGGCTGAGCCTCCACTACCATTCTGCTCACTAGTATGGTACTCATTGGCCTAAGATGCTGTCATTACTAGGATAGGGGAGACAGGGAGAGCCTCCACTGTAGCCCTCAACCCCACTGGTCGGATCTGGCCTCCACCATCATCGCCTTAACCCCGCCGATCGGATCTAGCCTCCAGCGTTATCGTCGTTGAGGAGAGATAGAGAGGAGAGAGGGCAAATGGGGTAAGAGGGAAGGATAGGGGTTGGTGGGTGGTACTGGGGGCAGGAAGGAGGGTAGCAATCAGGCATGGCAGGGAGGGCGGTAGCCCGGAGGCGAGAAGGAGGGAGAGCGAGCAAGAGGAAGCGAGAGGGAGGAGAGGGGAGAGGTGGGCTTATTCGTGAAATATTTCAACCTGGGGTTTTTTTTGAAAAGTGCGTAATTGAGTGGTGGGCCTCCACCCCCTTGATCTGAGTCGAACGGGCTAGATCGGATGGTCTTAGGTGATGTTAGCACCTTATCATTGAATAGGGCTTGAGCACTAGTCAATTCCATTAACAGAACGTGGCGCGAGTTAGCCATTGATAGCCGGCATAAGCCAACTTTGTGCTAAATGGAAGACACCGATTTTTTTCAAGAATTGGTTATCGAAGAAATTAAAACTCTATGTCTCTAAACCTGGCCAAATGGACTGGGCCAATCATGTCGGCTCGAGGCATGGTACTATTGGCCCAATCCAGACACATCACAATACGAACGGTAAATCGGTTGTGTTGGCCAGGCTGACCGGATGTGCTATGCATGGGCCGGCACCTCGGCACGACTAGTATACTACTGTGCTGAGGCACAGTTCGGCCCGCATGGTACACCATTTACCCCCAATCATTGCAAGAGTCCAGGACTGTTCAGAAGAGTGTAATAACTTTTATGTGGTAGTGTAATAAAATTACTTACAAATGTTAGTAAAATTACCTATTTTAGTATTATTGTACTCTTCTGAGTGGGACGTATGACTTAGCAGTAAAATCACTTGCGGCTGGTAGTAAAATTACTTGCGACTGGCAATAAAATTACTTGTGGCATATTAGGCTAAGTGTGCCTGGGCCGACCTGGCATGGCCTGACCCCTCTCCGTGTCGTGCCTAGGTCAGAGAGCAGACATGTGGGCCAACACAGTAACTTATTCGAACCAGCTGTACCAGGCCTAATCCAGTGGTGCCTTATTCGGAGCCATATCATGTCATGCCAGGCGACCTATTTTGCCAGATCTGTTTATCTCTATTTTGTTTCTGTTTATACATTTATTATGTATATCACAACGCCTCTATTCCACACAAGAACTGTGAAACTCACATGTATCTGCGGCCATGCACCAATATCACTACACCATCAAACTCTGCGGCATGTAAACAGCAATCTCCCTCTGCATTTGTCTATACAGTATAAAGTATTCACCATATCTAAAAAAATTAGTTATTAAACTCAATATTGACACCATCCATGCTACAATGATTTCCTCTGCTCCGTCCCGGATTCCACGCGGTGGCGCCGCCTCTGCCCCGCCCAGAGGTGGTACGCCTCGCACCGCCGGTGGCGAAACCGTGCCATGTCCAGCCGCACGTTCTGGTCATCCAGGTACACCTTCTTGGTGATCTGCCACCCCTTGCCGTTCACGGTGTCCGGGTTGGTGAGCACTGTTGGAAATAATCTTGTTGCATGTGGGTAGGAGTAGTGCTGCTGATGGAATCGGCCATACTTTCATGTGCATGTTCTGGATTTTGTTGCCGCATGGCTAGGTTAGTGCATGAGTTGGAGTCCTGCATATTTATCTAGTCGTTGTGTGTGTATCCATGCATTAGCTAGTAATGGTCTACGAAAAGGTCTTAGTTGGTTGCATTTTGCATGGATGTGTGAGTGGTGGCATGAGAAGGTAGTGGATCGAGTAAAGCGGATCAGCACTAGTCCACCGTAGGTGTGCATTGAGTATGTATAAAGCATTGTAAGCGCTTATATTCAGTTGAGCCAACGAAAGAAGAAAAAGACGTGAGCTGTTGCACGTCGGAAAAACTATATTGTTCATCGTCTTCTTCCTTGAGAATACCAGGGCGCAAAAAATGAGTGAGGTCTCGCCGGGTGCCTGGGCCAACATTTGGTATCGGAGCTGGCAACACGCTCGCAGCCGGCGGGGAGCACAGTTGGCGCCGGAGCCGTGGAAGAGCGTCATCGCGATGGGGCAGCGTCGACTAGGCTCACGTCATAGAAGTCCAGCATCATGGGAGAGCAGCACAAGGAGGTGCTCCCGGCCAACTACCGCAAGATGCTAGCCGTGCGGGTGCGGCCAGGCGATAGGCACGAGCGGCCTACGAAGCGCAGCGATGACAGAGCGACAGGCTCCTGCGGCGGAGTGCGGCGGCAAGCGGGGCGAGCGGCGGCGGCGGGCGCTTGCCTAGAGGCGATGGTTTCGGGCGTGGCATGGTCGCGACGCGATGGCGGCGTTATGTGATTGCCGCAAAGAAGGGCGACAAACAAGGGTGCGGAGCCGCCATGAGGAGAGTCGGCATGAGGCTAACAAATGGAGATGGCACAAGAGGAGTGTTGCATGTGTCATTCATTTCTTTTGTGCACGTGGAGGTGTGTTACATACGTACATATATTTGTGTTATGGTCATGCATGTAGGTGAGGTTCAATGCATGATGTGTGTGTGCCCATGAGTTCTTGTAGGTGCTCCAAATTCTCATGTGTGTAAGCTCTAGTGAGAGTCTCCATCACCGTCTAGTTGAGTTACCGGTGAAAAGACAATCGGCACCGAGTTAGAAGCAAAAGACGCGGCAAGTTGTGTCACCGGGCGGCATGGTCGGTGAGAAGAAGGCAAAACTCCTTGAAGATGCGTCAGGAGATCGGACTTCGGATTGTGAAGTAGTGACAACAAGATTAGGGGGGAGAATGTTGGAAATAATCTTGTTGCATGTGGGTAGGAGTAGTGCTGCTGATGGAATCGGCCATACTTTCATGTGCATGTTCTGGATTTTGTTGCCGCATGGCTAGGTTAGTGCATGAGTTGGAGTCCCCATATTTATCTAGTCGTTGTGTGTGTATCCATGCATTAGCTAGTAATGGTCTGAGAAAAGGTCTTAGTTGGTTGCATTTTGCATGGATGTGTGAGTGGTGGCATGAGAAGGTAGTGGATCGAGTAAAGCGGATCAAGACTAGTCCACCGCAGTGTGCATTGAGTATGTATAAAGCATTGTAAGCGCTTATATTCGCTTGAGCCAACGAAAGAAGAAAAGACGTGAGTCGTTGCACGCCGGAAAACTATATTGTTCATCGTATTCTTCCTTGAGAATACCGGGCGCAAAAATGAGTGAGGTCTCGCGGTGCACGGGCCAACATTTGGTATCGAGCGGGCAACACGCTCGTGAGCCGGCGGGAGCACGGTTGGCGCGGGAGCCGTGGAAGAGCGCCATCGCGATGGGGGCGTCGACTAGGCTCACGTCATAGAAGTCCAAGATCATGGGAGAGCAAGCACAAGGAGGTGCTCCCTACCAACTACCGCAAGATGCTAGCCGCAGGGGTGCGGCGGCGGCAGCACGAGCGGCCTACGGCGCAGCGATGACAGAGCGACAGGCTCCTGCGGCGGAGTGCAGCGGCAAGCGGGGCGAGCGGCGGCTTCGGGCGCTTGCCTAGAGGCGATGGTTTCGGGCGTGGCATGGCCGCGACGCAGTGGCAGCGTTGGCGTGATTGCCGCAGTAAAGGGCGACAAACAGTGGTGCGGAGCCGCCATGAGGAGAGTCGGCATGAGGCTAACAAATGGAGATGGCACAGTAGGAGTGTTGCATGTGTCATTCATTTCTTTTGTGCACGTAGGAGGTGTGTTACATACGTACATATATTTGTGTTATGGTCATGCATGTAGGTGAGGTTCAATGCATGATGTGTGTGTGCCCATGAGTTCTTGTAGGTGCGTTCCAAATTCTCATGTGTGTAAGCTCTAGTGAGAGTCTCCATCACCGTCTAGTTGAGTTACCGGTGAAAAGACAATCGGCACTGAGTTAGAAGCAAAAGACGCTGGCAAGTTGTGTCACTGGCGGCATGGTCAGTGAGAAGAAGGCAAAACTCCTTGAAGATGCGTCAGGAGATCGGACTTCGGATTGTGAAGTAGTGACAACAAGATTAGGGGGGAGAATGTTGGAAATAATCTTGTTGCATGTGGGTAGGAGTAGTGCTGCTGATGGAATCGGCCATACTTTCATGTGCATGTTCTGGATTTTGTTGCCGCATGGCTAGGTTAGTGCATGAGTTGGAGTCCTGCATATTTATCTAGTCATTGTGTGTAGTTGAGTATCCATGCATTAGCTAGTAGTGGTTTGAGAAAAGGTCTTAGTTGGTTGCATTTTGCATGGATGTGTGAGTGGTGGCATGAGAAGGTAGTGGACTGAGTAAAGCGGATCAGCATTAGGCCACCGCAGGTGTGCGTTGAGTTTGTATAAAGCATTGTAAGCGCTTATATTCAGTTGAGCCAACGAAAGAAGAAAAAAACGTGAGCTATTGCACGTTGGAAAAACTATACTGTTCATCGTCTTCTTCCTTGAGAAAAAGACGGGGGATTGGGGAGTATAGGCCCACACGCCGGCGTTCGGTCTGTGAGGGGTTTGGGGAGGACGGACGGACTGCCACCAACTCCAATTTTTAAGTAGTAGAGATACAATAGCTAGACGGGAGTACACGGAGAGAACACACTTCTATTCTCTTGTACTACTAAGCTTTTGGACACGCACACAACTAATTCACAGTGGAGGAAAATAGAAGAGCGCCATGAGCGCACACATAGCTTTTGGCACTCGACAGACCTGGAGCTTTTCCATGTGCTCTCATTCATTATCCTCCACAATACCTCACGGGAGCCCGTCGCTCCGTCATGCCACGCCTCACAGGCCGCTGACATCGCGCCGCGTTGCGCCCCGCAGCCGGCGAGAGCCGTCGATGCCCGACCGAGCCATGTCGCATGACTTCTCCTGGAGAAGACTCACTCCTCTCCTAGAGAAGACTCACTCATAGCTTCCTTTCTATTAAAACACACGCACACCAAGTCTCTTGGAAGAACACAAGCCCAGTCGGAACTGCTTGGCTTCTCTTTGGAACTTCTCTTAACAAACTGATTACAATGGCTTAAATAAGCACATGACTTGGCTGGTGGCCTCACGCCATGCACTCCTAAAGCTACGGACATGCTCCACTAACACAACCAGGCCATAATGCTACATGCAAACTAACTAACATGCATCACTAGCTCCACTAATGCATGCCACAAAGATAGGAACTTCAACTACACACACTTACGGTCGAGTAACAGCTCTGACCGCTTCTAGCTACTTCGTGCATGCTGCTGCTACTACCAACTAGATACAAAAGTCAAGATTAATTTCGTATCTCAAGGGCTGATCTTCTGACGCATCTCTAAGAAGGTTTACCTTCCTCTTACTGACTACGCCACATAGTTGTTGCCCGTCAATAGAGGGTACTGGAGGGACGCATTCCCTTCTCCCTTCGGAATCGCCTTTATGTCACCGGTGACACGATTTGTCGGCGTCTTTTACTTCTTCATACCGCCGGTGACACACGTCGCCGGCGACTTTGACCTCTACCTCAGCTCCAATTGTCTTTTGCCAGTACCATCGGCGACGGAGACTCGGACCGGAACTTACATTAGTGAGTTCTTGAACACACCTACAAGAACTCACGCTTTCTCGTAGACACTACTAACACGAGAATACACACATACTAGTAGAGTGCCCGTGCGTTGCAACGAAAAACCAAATAAAAGTGATACATACTATCAAATATGAACTCAAACTGAATAATAAACATCAATTTTATCTTACGTCATCATGTATCAAGCAAAACATACATGTTCATACTTGTAAATAAATCAAGCATCATATTAGTGAAGCATGATAGAACAAACACCACATACAACAATATGTACAAAATGATAATAAACATTATTTTTTCATAGTATGCTTAATACATAAATAATTGTTAGATCGTCTTGGAGAATAACAAATCAATTAATAAATAGGACATCATGCCATAAACATTAACAGGAATTTTAAAATAAAACTGATGTGCCATCCTTCTGCACGACGTATCTTCATCTCTAGCTTGTAAGGAAAGAGAAAGCAAGCACACCCTACAAAATGGAAAACAAATAGTTAAACATCATAAATTCATTGTATATTAGATATAAAAGATACGAAAAGATTTAGTGACTTGCTTACGTTATTTAACATCCAAACATCTTGGCAAGTGTATCGTTCCTTATGTCAACGGCATTCATGATAAAGTTCCTTACATTCAAATTATGCAGCACTACTTGGCGCAGTTCTGTTTGAAGGGAGCATTATTTAAATTATGAAAGACATACATATTTGCATATACATTATTTACTTGGGTTTTTACCTGCAAGCTCTTGTAGCCTATCATCTTGTGGTCCAAAAATGAAATTTGTACATCCGTTGTCATTAAGCAGCCTTTTCAATAATCTATCAATTTGATGAGTAATAGGAATAAGACATAAGATGATAGAATATTTGTATTAGTTGCACACATACCATATCGACTATTCTTCTTCAGTATTGTCACAGCTAAAATATAGTTATGTTCGCCCGCAAGTCTTCATTGTGTTAGATACCGCACAATAAGTCCATCCCAAACGCGCACAAATAATAAGTTCTCACTAATGTACATAAAAAATGGGCTCAATCAACAATTTGCAATATAAATTATTTCCTTTCAAGAAAATAGAAACATTCTATGTAACTTGCCTGCCATCCATGAGGCATAATTCCCTCATTGGTATATGACGTGGGAAGCTATTGATGTCAGACAATGGCGACATGTACAACCAAACCGACCACATCTTACCAAAGTTGCATCAATTGTAAGGATTATTCAAAGCAACAACATAAAAGTATATCAAAAGAAGAGACATCATATGTGAAAAAGTAGAGATCTTACCTACAATTGACTTGTTTGGTTTTAAATAAACATCTTCAAAGTGTGTATATTGGGTAGGGAGATCAGAAAATTGAATGACATTGCTCAACTGCCTAACCGTAGTTTGGTATGTGAACCTTAATTCAAGCTCCTTTCCAAGGAACCGGAATTCGTCGGGATTCGGGTCAACGTTTACTGAGTGGACCTCATACGAACTCCCTTCGGCAAGTAATCGGTCAAATCTATGAGATTGCCTGCCGAAGCAAAATACTTCCATTTTCATGCCCTAATAATAGAAATGTGAAAAGCATATAAGTCATTGCATGAAATAATATTGGGTTGAAAATTAAAAGAACATATGGTGTAATGAATATTAAAGTAAATATCGATACATACATTCTCATCAGCAACTATAAGCTGAAGCATAGATCCAGTCATAATCTCTTGAATAGGAAATTTGTGCACTATGTGTACACGAAAGTTCCACTTGTAATGTATGCTATCTGGGCCCAATTCATGAAAGTGGATACACCTGTAAAAGGTAAATCATCAACGACATTACTTTTTGTGTTAAAAAATGTACATTAAGATACACAAAGAATGAACTTAAGGAAAAATAGGAATATGCATAAATATGTCTTCAAGAACACTTACCTAGACTGGAATGACATATGGGCATCAAATGGAGCATAGACTCTTCGCGTAGAAAGGCTCCTAACCGACATCATGCTGACACAGCAAATAGTTTGTCAGAAAGAAATCTAATACGGTGTACATCTTTTGTGTTAAACATTCTAATGAAACATACATCTGCACAAGAATGCCAATTGCAAAAAAACAAAGGATAACATACATCGTCTATGATGTGAGTACTTCTTTGTAGACGATGTTTTTCGTGAAGGTACCACGAGTATTTCTAGACATGCGCTGCTTGTCCTTATCCGCAACGGCAAGGACCTTAATGTTGCTTCTGGCGGTGGCCCTAGATAGCGCGACGTACAGTTGCCCATGAGAGAAGACTGGATCAGGGAGGTAGACACCAACATTCGGGATGGTCTGCCCCTGCGCCTTGTTGATTGTCATTGCGAAACTAAGCCTGACCGGGATTTGCTTCACCTTGAATCTAAACAGGAACATCTCATCATCAGAGGGACATAGAGGTATCCGAGGGAGGAACACCCTCTTTCCAGTGTGTTGACCGAGCACAATCTTGGCATCAATTGCATTCTTTTGGAACCCCTGGACTACCAGTCTCGTCCCGTTGCATAGTCCATTAGCGGGATCGATGTTCCGCAACAGTATCACGGGACAGTTAATCTTAAGCTTAAGTACATGTGGAAGTAGCCCGTTAGGGGTCAATGTGTTTAAGAATTCAGGAGGGTAGTAGCTATGGGGATCATCCTCCGCACAGTCAAAGCTATGGTACACCATCTCCTCCCCGCGAAATAGGTCAATCTTTTTCATATTGATCTTATCAATATACTCATTTCAGGTTGACAAGATGGCCCGAGATGTGATATAGCTGGCATCCGATAGGTTCTGATCTAACATAGGGAACACACTCTGTATAAGTTTATCGAGGTCCGTGTCCTTTCCTGTATACGGCAAGCATATTTCGTCTGGAAGCCGTACATAGCCATCCTCATTGGTCTCCTCGGTACCATTGTTGACCCGCAATAGGTACTCTGCAAACTCAGGATCACTTTGGGCCCTCATGTTACGTACGAGCCTTAGCTGTCGCATGCATTCCCATAGATATGACTTACGCAGCGTCGCATTAGTTATCTGTGGCCTAGTCCCCTTACGAACAACTGGAAGCACCTGCCTGAAGTCTCCACCGAACACGATCGTCTTCCCACCGAACGGCAAGTCGTGTCGATCCATGATGCCTTGCATGGTATTGTCTAGGGCCTCGACCGCCTGTCGCCTCGTCATGGAGGCTTCGTCCCATATTATTAGCGATGCCCGCTTAAGAAGCTTAGCGGTCCCACTCTGCTTTGTGAAGCTACATAAGCTGTTGAGTGGGATCTTAAACCTCGAGTGCACCGTCCTGCCTCCGGACATGATGGAGGCAGCTACACCTGACATTGCGGTTGCCACTGCAATCTTCCCATCACCTCGGACCTTTGCGAGCAAAGTTTTATACAGGAATGTCTTTCCTGTGCCTCCTAGGCCATCAACAAAGAAGACACCTCCATTGCCGCTATCAACCGCAGATACTATCTCGTCGTATGCTGCCCTTTGCTCAAGATTGAGGGAGGACGACAGAGAAATATGGTCAGGGTCTACCTCGATCGTTGACTCCTCATAGATCTCCCTGGCCTCTCCATCGTTGCTTTCGTTCGACTCATCTATAGCGGGGAGAGGGAATGATGTTATGTCCTTACCCATCGACTGCAGCATATTTCTGATATCCAACAACACCATCTGCTCTACCGTGTGTGGGCATACATGGGAACGGCGGTAGTCGTCCGACATTCCCTCAAGGTGCCTGTCCCATAGCCCACACACATCGTTTGGCTCACAGAACACCAGTATAATTGCGAAGAGCCTTCTGAGCGAGGATGGCATCTGGAATAGCTCAGCCTCTGTCAGGCACTCTTCTAGGGTGTTGTCGGCCTCAATAAGTCCCCTCTTCTCAGCAGCATCACGGAAGAATGGGTAGCTACACTATCCACCGCCCTAAGTTCTTCAAAGGAGGTGGCGCCAGGTACGTGGTTTAGTAGCACCCTGAGATAGTACCGCTCCCCCTCGTTCGGGTGAGCAGACATAATTCTGCCAACTTGTGTTCGTTCCGTCCTCTTCTTCCACTTCTTGAGCCCGGCCGCCAAACAAATCTTCTGGAAAATCCTCATGCAGGATGCCTCGAGCCTCCTCATTTGTTTGGTTCATCTCAAAATACTCTGTCAGCATGGACCTTTCGACGCCATGCTGGGCGACCACATCATGAAGATCTTGACCCGCGTGGAACGAGACCATGTGCATGTTCGGTAGATGTAGCTGCATCTGCAACACTGGTGGGGAGATCTTGCTAAGGTCAAAGCTATAGATCCTCCAAAGAGCTTCTAGTGGGGTAACCCACCTGGCATCCCTGAACTGCTTGATCTCATCGATGTTCCCGTTGCTATCGGGCTCATCAAGAGAAACAGATGCTCGGTCATGGCCTTGATGCTTGAGCAAACCTCAACGTTTATGTGGCAGTTATACTTCCTCAAGAGGTAAGGGTTGTATGGCACAACCCACCTGTTGTCAGCGTCATCATCGAAACTTTGCACAATGCCATCGTCCCGTCTCACAGCCTGCTGAGTACGAATCCTTGTGATACGGGGTCGCCCAATCTTCTCGACGTAAGATCAAGATACTCACGTGGATTTGATGAACCGTAGTGATCTCCTGTTGTCAATGCAAGAGATAGCACTCTATAATTCGCCCAACCACACGTGCTGAACTTCACGACCACCGATGAAGTTCCATCGTGCTCCCAATTCCCAATGGAAAGGTTGGACGATCTTGATTGAAGAAAATCACTCCTAATTCCCTATGGAACTTCGGTAGCAATGCTACACTCGAACAAACTTTAGTAGATTCATTATTCTCAAATGTGGTCTCCCTTACAATGGGGTTCTAACCCTTAATATATAGTTCCCTCTCCACCTCATGGCTGGTCAAGAGGTCCTAAACCAACTCCAACTCAACCCTACATGTATTTGGAAACAAACTCACACAAAACAAAAAACCTAAAATTAAGCCGTCACAATGTTTCGGTCATAACTTTTAATCCGTGACGAATTTAAAGGTGGGTTGGATCCATTGCGTAGCTGATATGGGGTCGCCCGATCTTCTCGACGTAGGATGGATACTCACGGGAGTCTTGATGAATCGTAACGATCCTCCAATGCCAATGCAAGGGACGAACACTCTTTAATCCGCCAAAACACACTCGTGTTGATTTCACGACCACCAGCGAAGATCTATCGTGCCCAATTCCCAACGGAAAGGTGAACGATCTTGATTGAAGAAAATAACTCCTAATTCCCTATGGAGCTTAGGCAACAATGCTAAACTCGAACAAACTTTAGTAGATTCATTATTCTCAAACGTGGTCTCCCTTACAATGGGGGTCTAACCCTCAATATATAGGACCCTGTCCACCTCATGGCTGGCCAAGAGGTCCTAAACCAACTCCAACTTATTCCTACCTGTATTTGGAAACAAACTCACACAAAAGGAAAAACCTAAAATTAAACCGTCATAATGTTTCGGTCATAACTTTTAATCCGTGATGAATTTGGAGGTGAGGCCAGATCCATTGCGTAGCCCTTGAAGTTATCTTTCCAACGAGTATAAGAACACCTGAATCGGACTCCGTTTGTGAAAGTTATGGCCTTTTTAGTAACTGCCTGTCAGGCTGTCCCGAACCGAATCCGAATTGAATTCTGAGTTGAATCCGAGTTTGAGTTGGATTGAGGACGTGGGAGATCCGAATTTGGCTTGTAAATCTTATCCAAAACTTGTAGTTTTAGTCCTTGTGCTCCTCCCTTTTGCTCTCCCAAGTCTTCACATGAATCATACCTAAGAATACGTAAAATATTATCATGATGTAGTATTCCAAGTTCATCATCAATTAAAAGAAACTCCTTTAGAAACAAATTCACGACAATATTTAATGCGGCTCAATACTTCTTTCCAATTAAATAATGTATTCACCGAAAAGTGCTAAGCGTGTGCGTATCCGCATCATCCTCCCTTCTTCAAGAAAAGCCGTCCTCGGCTTTTGATAACTGAAATTGTACTAAACAAAGAATACAATGTGTATGCATGGTATATGTATTGGTCAGTTACACCCTTTTCGTCTTTCACATTACTATTACCTAGATGTGTAGTAAGCAAAAAGAACAACACATATGCGTGGTATATGTATGAATCAATTATTGTGTTATTCTCATCCTCACTGTTTTGCACAAACCAATTGATACTACAATAGCTATCAAATGCATACATTGCAATATTTTCATTCACACCATTCTCCCTCCCATAAGAAAAAGTCATCCTCGACTTTGCGAAGTACGTGGACAAGTCATTAATGGGCAAAACCAGATCAAACGGTTCAAATATGGAAGATAAAATTTTAAGTGCCTTCCTTGCTTCATTGCGCTACTCGATTATTTGTACATGATTGTTCATCGAAGAGGAAAAAGTAGGCACAAGAAATCTTTGTAAACAGTAAGCACTATTGTTAAACCTCATCTCATTGTGATCATGACGTGGTATAAAAGATTGTTTGTCCAAAATATGCAATTTCAACTCGGCAAGCTTATCACATGTAATGCATATTTGATAAACATAAAAATTGTCATCTACACCATAATCTCCGATCAAATTGAACTTATATGTGTAGGCATAGGAACTAACTAGTGATTTTAAATATGCAATTTCAGCAACATTCTCAATGACACTAGATAGCTCTTTAGGGTCATCGAACATAATATAATATAAAGAATCATCAGGAGATATTCTAGAAAGAACTTCCTTATGAGTAATTAATTCCACATTATGTAAATTGACCAAAGAAATTTCAGAACATGGAATTTTCGAATGAACACATGAGTTCTCACAATTACTCACCTTTTCACAAATAAATTTAGAACCAATATGGTTACCTCTGTCATTCTCTTGAATTGATGTAGGTGTTGTAGGTATTAAATCATCATGATGTAACAACGGATCAGCAAGTACTTCATCTTTAACTATGATTATCTCCTCATCGTTTATCTCCAATGGTGCCGTTGTTGAACATTTGATTCCTCTTCTTTAATATCAACTGCACAATGTGAGAAACAACACTAGAAGTAGATATTAATGTGTTAGTTTCAAAATCAACCTCACTTTGTCCATCTTCCACTTCTCTCTTTTCTTTTGGTGTATCTCTCACACTCTCAGTTTGGATGCTCTCAAACTCACATATGGTGGAATCACACAGCTCGCTCTTTTTAACACTCTCACTCAATTTGGCTATGTGGCTCTCATTCTCAACGGGGTTTTGATGCATCTTAATTGTTGTATGTATCATCGGGACAGCACAAGATGTCTCCATTACCGAAGGGAAAGTCCCATGCTCGGTCTTCTTCTCATGTGTCACACTAGTGGAACCATAAGAGCTGAAGTATGGACATGGATTGAACCGTGATGTACGTGTCTCCATAAGTCTCTTCTCCTCCTTAATAGCACAATTCACAAGATCATGCAAGTTACTAAAATATTTATGTTGAAGTATAGCGGCGATCTCAGAATTCAAGCCACCGTTGAAGTATGCCTTCTCCCTTATTGGACTAGTGACACCGGCACGACACATTGCATCTTGTAGTTCAAAATAGTAATCTTGGACAGTATTACTACCTTGTGTGATATTCTCCAAATGGTGAAGCAATTCTGCGCATAATAGGATGGCACAAACTCGCTCCTCATGAGCGCCTTCAAATCTGACCAAGATTTAATGAATTGTTTTGCAATTAGTTGTTGCCACCAACTATAAGCATAGTCTTCAAACTCCCTCGTGGCACGTTTCACCTCTTGATCTTTGGAAAGTTTCGGAAATCTAAACACTTTCTCTATTTGCCATTCCCACTCAAGATACTCCTCTGGATCATCACTGCCATAGAAAGGAACAAAGCTATCTTCTTCTTGTTGTGGACCAAGTGCTCGCACAATATCATTCACGATGTTTTTATGTATCACCTTCATTTGTTGATTGAGCTCAATGCGAAATTCGGCATATCCACCGATGTTGAAATCGAGTCATCGAGGTATTAAGATTAACTTTAATCTCATCACCATAGTTATCTTCTCTACCGCCATGGTTAGATTGTACAAAGAAAACACCAAAACCACAAATATATGGGCAATATGTGGAGTTCACTCAATCTCACTTTTCCTCTCCCAAGTAAAGTTCTTACCTTTCCGAAGTGAATTGAGGCCAAAAGAAACTTACACTTGGTAGTGGCAATCATAACAAGTGATGATCAAGCGGTTTAAAAGTGACTCACAATTGCACGGCAAAGGATGTTTTGTGGAGCTTGGTTAGGAAGTATTTATCCTACGATCTGAATATCTCGATGTCGTAAAATTAAGTAATAATCCAAGTTAGAAAGTATTGCCTATGTGCCGATCCAAAAGATTTAAGTGAAGTATATGAGCACACATAAAGATCAATGTGACTCGATGCAAACAAAGGAATGAGCTAACTGGGGGCAATCTAAAATTAAAGATTAGATAGCTCGTTTTGCACCAAGTACTAGGATAGACGCTAGCCAATTGCAATGATATGAATGTAAGGGCACGAGATTGCTCAAGAAATTATATTACACGATCTGAATTTATGAACTAGGAACTCATCTAAATTCGCCAATGCTTTCTTTTCTTTCTTTCTTTCTTTCTTTTCTCCTTCTTCGTTTTTTTTCAGTTGTCTCCTTTTTTTAAAGGCCAAACTAGGTTTAACTGTTCCTTTGATTTTTTTTTCACAGGACACAAATATTCAGCAAGGTGTAACAAACTCAAGAGCGGCCCTAGATGCAATATTCAACAGCTAGTCTCAAAGATGAACGAAAAATTAAGGATATAGGTAACAGAAACGGCCAAAGCGCAGGAATTTTTTTTTCACGCGGCACTGTTCATGCACTGTAGATGTACTGTTCACGGTACTGTAGCAATCGGATTTTTTTTGTTTTGCTTTAGGCAAACAAAGGAAATAACACAAGATCAAGCGACGCAAAGGAACACGACGATCAGCACCTAAACAAAATTCTAATGGACGAAAACTTAACAAAACTCACGAGAATAACAAATGCAAAAACTAGGGTTTGGATATTTTTTTTATGGCAATTTTCGGTTTTAATGGACTATAGGACAGAAATAAATCAATCTAAAAGTAAGGATAAATAATCCTACCGAGTAAACCGAGCTCTGATACCAAGATGATACGGGGTCGCCCGATCTTCTCGACGTAGGATGGATACTCACGGGAGTCTTGATGAATCGTAATGATCCTCCAATGCCAATGCAAGGGACGAACACTCTTTAATCCGCCAAAACACACTCGTGTTGATTTCACGACCACTGGCGAAGATCTATCGTGCACCCAATTCCCAACGAAATGCTGAACGATCTTGATTGAAGAAAATAACTCCTAATTCCCTATGGAGCTTAGGCAACAATGCTAAACTCGAACAAACTTTAGTAGATTCATTATTCTCAAACGTGGTCTCCCTTACAATGGGGGTCTAACCCTCAATATATAGTACCCTGTCCACCTCATGGCTGGCCAAGAGGTCCTAAACCAACTCCAACTTATTCCTACCTGTATTTGGAAACAAACTCACACAAAAGGAAAAACCTAAAATTAAACCGTCATAATGTTTCGGTCATAACTTTTAATCCGTGATGAATTTGGAGGTGAGGTCAGATCCATTGCGTAGCCCTTGAAGTTATCTTTCCAACGAGTACAAGAACACCTGAATCGGACTCCGTTTGTGAAAGTTATGGCCTTTAGTAACTGCCTGTCAGGCTGTCCCGAACCGAATCCGAATTGAATTCTGAGTTGAATCCGAGTTTGAGTTGGATTGAGGACGTGGGAGATCCGAATTTGGCTTGTAAATCTTATCCAAAACTTGTAGTTTTAGTCCTTGTGCTCCTCCTTTTGCTCTCCCAAGTCTTCACATGAATCATACCTAAGAATACGTAAAATAATATCATGATGTAGTATTCCAAGTTCATCATCAATTAAAAGAAACTCCTTTAGAAACAAATTCACCTGACAATATTTAATGCGGCTCAATACTTCTTTCCAATTAAATAATGTATTCACACGAAAAGTGCTAAGCGTGTGCGTATCCGCATCAAGAGCCCTTGAAATTATCTTTCCAACGAGTACAAGAACACCGAATCGAGACTCCGTTTGTGAAAGTTATGACCTTTTAGTAATGCTGTCAGTCTGTCCCGAACCGAATCGAATTGAATTCGAGTTGAATCCGAGTTTGAATTGGATTGAGCAGGTGGGAGATCCGAATTTGGCTTGAAAATCTTATCCATAACTTGTAGTTTAAGTCCTTGTGATCCTCCCTTTTGCTCTCCCAAGTCTTCACATGAATCATACCTAAGAATACATAAAATAATAGCATGATGTAGTATTCCAAGTTCATCATCAATTAAAAGAAACTCCTTAAGAAACAAATTCACCTGACAATATTTAATGCGGCTCAATACTTCTTTCCAGTGAAATAATGTATTTGACTGAAAAGTGCTAAGCCGTCCTCGGCTTTTGGTAGCCTGAAATTGTACTAATCAAAGAATACAACGTATATGCATGGTATATATATTTGTCATCAACACTTCTTTTGCTTAGCATATAAAGAACATCTGAAGGCGTAGTAGATAAAAAGAACAACACATATGCATGGTATATGTTTGAATCAATTATCGTGTCATTCTCGTTGTTGCACACAAATAAATTAATATAACGGCAACCATAAGATGTATACACTGCAACATTGTTTTTCATATCATTCTCCCTCCCATGAGAAAAAGTCGTCCTCGACTTTGCTAGGCACATGGACAAGTCATTAATGGGCCAAACCAAACTAAGTTGTTCAAATATGGGGGAGAAAATTTTTAGTTCCTTCCATGCTTCAACTACGCTACTCTGATTATTTGTACATGATTGTACATTAAAGGATGAATAAGAAGGCTTTAGAAATCTTTTGAAACATGCAGCACTATTGTTGAAACTCATCTCATTGTGATCATGATATGGCACAGAAGATTGTTTATCAAAGATATGCAATTTCAATTCAGCAAACTTATCACATGTAATGCATATTCGGTAAACATAAAACTTATCATCTATACCATAATTTCCAATCAAATTGAACTTATGTGTATATGCATAGGTACTAACTAGTGATTTAAACATAAAATTTCAGCAACATTCTCAATCACAGTAGATAGCTCTTTTGGATCATCAAACATGATATAATATAAAGAGTCATCAGGAGTTATTCTCGTAAGAACTTCCTTATGAGTAATCAATTCCACATTATGTAAATTGAGCAAAGAAATTTCAGAACATGGAATTTTCATTCGTATATATGAGTTCTCACAAGTACTCACCGTTTCACAATTAATTTTAGCACCAATATTGTTACCTTTATTGTTCTCCTCAGTTGATGTAGGTGTTGCAGGTATTAAATCATCATGATGTAACAACGGGGCAGCAAGTACTTCATCTTCAACTGTGGTTATTTTCTCATCTTTGACTTCCAAAGGTACCGGTTGTGGAACATTCGACTCCTCAGCTTTTATGTCAACCTGCATAACATGAGAAGCAACACTAGAAGTAGAGAGTAAGTTGTTAGTATAAAAAGTAATATCACTTTTCCTGTGATCTCTTTCCCTCTTTTCTTTTTGTGTATTTCTCTCACTCTCAATTTGGATGCTCTCAACCTCATGTTTGGTGGAATCACACAACTCACTGTTTTTATCACTCTCACTCAATTTGGTTATGTGACACTCATCCTTACATGTGTTTTGATACATCTCAAGTGTTGTTTGTAGCAATGGGGCACTACATGTCTCCTTGACCGAAGGGAAAGTCCCATGCTCGGTCATCTTCTCACATGACACACCAGCAGCACATAAGCGAAGGATGGACTTGGATAGAACTGTGTTGTATGCTTCTCCAAAAGTCTCTTCTCCTGCTTCATATTCTGCAAGTTATCAAATAGATCACGCTTGTAATGACGAGGAACAAAATAGGCTCTCATTTCTCGCTTCATCTCTTGCCATGATGCCACTGGGTCTGCTCCATTCTCAGCTCTTTGAGTAATGACTTATTCTCACCAATCCAAAGCATAGCCTTCAAACTCAAGTGATGACAACTGTATCTTTCTCTCATCCGTATAGTGATGCATACGGAATATTTTGTCAACCTTCAATTCCCAAGTGAGATACTCCTCGGGATCAGTTCCACCTACAAACTTGGGCATGGAAAACTTGAGCTTGCCCAATCCATCATCTTCATTGCGTGGACGACGATAGTGGTCATTGTAATGCAAAGCAAAATCACCATCCCACTCCATCGCATGTGCACCACCACTACGGCCTCCAGCTAGACCTTGGCCACGCCCTCCATGGCCTCCTCCTCCTCGTCCTCCAATATGTGGTGGACGCACCACGTTGGCAGCCACTCGATGTTGCGGTTCAGGAGGTACATATGCAGTAGCGTCTCCTCCTTGAACACTTGCTTCATCTCTACCATTGCGAGCTTGTATGAGCCTAGTGAGGGCTCCAATGTCCTCCCGCAATTGGCGCATATTTTCATCAGCTTGTATCTCCATGTTTTGCATCTTCCGTGCAATTTGATCAGCAAAAGCATCATGCTTCTCATGGAGTTGATTGATCCCTTGGCGTAGGTCACGTTGAAAGTGTTCACGGAATGCCCCAAATTGATATTGCTTAACGAATGCTTGAGTTTCATTTGTCTCACCACTCTCATCATGGTGTTCTCCTCCATTTGACATGGTTAGCTATGCAAGAAACAAGTAGCTATGTAGAATAATACTTTATGGAAATCACTCAATCTCACTATTTTCTCTCCCAAGTAAAGTTCTTACCCTTCCGAAGTGAATTAAGGCCAATAAAAACTTACACCTGGTAGAAGTGACAACAGCAACGTGATGATTAAGCGAATTCAAGAGTGTTCATGATCTCCATCCTTGATTAAGGAGCAATCATTATTCATGCCGTGGACTTGTGCTTCCTTGGATGACGGCCACATATCCTTGATCTCCATCCATCACTGACTCTTCAAACTTGAGCACAAGTAAAACATTGTTTTTAGGTAGTATAAAATTCTCATTAAAATTAATGACATGTTCATTAAGGAGCAGGTTCACCTGAGATTGTAGTTTCTTGGCTCATGCTCTTGTTATTGGTCCTGTTATTGAAGTCTCATTACTAGCTTTGGCATTACTATCGATGTCCTCATCATCCTTCCCCTCTTGAAAAGGAGTCGACCTCGACTCTGTACAATCTTGTCCAAAGAAGGGTGATAAATCAGCAACATTAAATGTAGAACTTACCCTATAGTCATCACCGGGAAGCTCAATCTTGTATGCATTGTCATTGATCTTGGCAAGAACTTTAAAAGGTCCATCACCACGGGGCATCAATTTGGATCTACGCTTCTGAGGAAAGCGATCTTTGCGAAGGTGGACCCACACTAAATCACCTGGTTCAAATAGCATTTTCTTTCTAGATTTGTTAGCTTTGGAAGCATAAGCACGTACCTTCTTTTCAATTACCTTTTTAGTTGTGGCATGGAGTTTTTTCACAAAATCAGCACGTTTAGAAGCCTCCATATTTGCACGTTCTTGTAGTGGGAGAGGAAGTAAATCAAGGGGCGTGATTGGTTTGAAGCCGTACACCACCTCGAATGGGCTCAATTGAGTTGTAGAATGTACCGCCCTGTTATATGCAAACTCCACATGCGGTAGACAATCTTTCCACTCTTTCAAGTTCTTCTTTATCATGGTATGTAGCAAAGTTGAAAGTGTGCGGTTCACCACCTCCGTTTGCCCATCTGTTTGTGGGTGACAAGTCGTTGAAAACAATAACTTTGTCCCAAGCTTGGCCCACAAAGTCTTCCAAAAGTAGCTCATGAACTTGACGTCGCGATCTGAAACAATGTTCTTGGCATTCCATGCAATCTTACAATCTCCACGAAAACAAATCAGCTACATGCGACGCATCATCGCTCTTATGACGAGAATAAAATGTGCCATTTTAGAGAACCTATCCACAACAACAAAGACTGAATCCCTTCCCCTCTTGGTCCTAGGCAGTCCTAACACAAAATCCAATCTTCCCAATGAGCACTAGGAACAGGAAGTGGAGTATACAAACCATGTGGATTGAGTTTTGATTTTGTCTTATGGCATGTGATGCATCTTTGAACAAACCTCTCGACGTCTCATTACTAGCTTTGGCATTACTATCGATGTCCTCATCATCCTTCCCCTCTTGAAAAGGAGTCGACCTCGACTCTGTACAATCTTGTCCAAAGAAGGGTGATAAATCAGCAATATTAAATGTAGAACTTACCCTATAGTCATCACCGGGAAGCTCAATCTTGTATGCATTGTCATTGATCTTGGCAAGAACTTTAAAGGTCCATCACCACGGGCATCAATTTGGATCTACGCTCCTGAGGAAAGCGATCTTTGCGAAGGTGGACCCACACTAAATCACCTGGTTCAAATAGCATTTTCTTTCTAAATTTGTTAGCTTTGGAAGCATAAGCACGTACCTTCTTTTCAATTACCTTTTTAGTTGTGGCATGGAGTTTTTTCACAAAATCAGCACGTTTAGAAGCCTCCATATTTGCACGTTCTTGTAGTGGGAGAGGAAGTAAATCAAGGGGCGTGATTGGTTTGAAGCCGTACACCACCTCGAATGGGCTCAATTGAGTTGTAGAATGTACCGCCCTGTTATATGCAAACTCCACATGCGGTAGACAATCTTTCCACTCTTTCAAGTTCTTCTTTATCATGGTATGTAGCAAAGTTGAAAGTGTGCGGTTCACCATCTCCGTTTGCCCATCTGTTTGTGGGTGACAAGTCGTTGAAAACAATAACTTTGTCCCAAGCTTGGCCCACAAAGTCTTCCAAAAGTAGCTCATGAACTTGACGTCGCGATCTGAAACAATGTTCTTGGCATTCCATGCAATCTTACAATCTCCCTGAAAAACAAATCAGCTACATGCGACGCATCATCGCTCTTATGACAGGGAATAAAATGTGCCATTTTAGAGAACCTATCCACAACAACAAAGACTGAATCCCTTCCCCTCTTGGTCCTAGGCAGTCCTAACACAAAATCCATGCTAATATCTTCCCAATGAGCACTAGGAACAGGAAGTGGAGTATACAAACCATGTGGATTGAGTTTTGATTTTGTCTTATGGCATGTGATGCATCTTTGAACAAACCTCTCGACGTCTCACCTCATCTTTGGCCAATAAAAGTTATCAGCTAACATCATATAAGTCTTCTCCTCCCGAAATGCCCCATCAATCCTCCCGCATGAGATTCCTGCAACAATAACAAGCGCACGGAGGAATCCGAACACATAGCTTATTCATGCGAAAGAAAACCATCATGAATATGAAATTTATCCCACCCTTTTCCATCTTTGCAATTAGAATATGGAGCTGCAAATTCATGATCGGAAGCATATAAATCTTTCAAACTTTCCAACCACGGTACCTTTACTTCCAACCGAGTCAACACACATGTTTTCTAGACAAAGCATCAGCTACCACATTCTCTTTGCCTTTCTTATATTTGATAATGTATGGAAAGGTCTCAATGAATTCTACCCACTTAGAATGTCTACGATTCAATTTCGCTTGCCCCTTTAAATATTTCAAAGATTCATGATCGAATGTATTATGAATTCCTTAGGCCATAGATAATGTTGCCAAGTTTCCAACACACGCACAAGAGCATATAGTTTTTTATCATAAGCAGGATAATTCAATTGTGCACCATGAAGTTTCTCACTAAAATATGCAACATATTTTCTTTCTTGCATCAAAACACCACCAATACCTATTCCACTAGCATCACATTCAATCTCAAAAGTTTTGTGAAATCGGTAAAGCAAGCAATGGTGCTTCAGTTAAACATTTCTTCAATTCAGCAAAAGCTTTGTCTTGTTTTCTCCCACTCAAAAATCACTCCCTTTTAGTTAATTCATTTAATGGGACAGCAATGGTGCTAAAATCTTTCACAAATCGCCGATAGAAACTAGCAAGCCCATGGAAGCTACGAATTTGACTCACATTCACGGAATTGGCCAATTTCTAATAGCTTGATTTTAGATTCATCCACTTCAATGCCATGAGTTGAAACAACATAGCCTAGAAACACAACCTTACTAGTGCAAAAAGTACACTTTTCAATATTGGCATACAAGCATTCTTTCCTAAGCACTTCTAGCACTTGTTTGATGTGTTCAACATGATCATCCAAGCAGCGCTATATATCGAATATCATCAAAGTAAACTACCACAAATTTCCCAATGAAGTGTCTCAAAACATGGTTCATTAAGCGCATGAATGTACTAGGAGCATTGGACAATCCAAAAGGCATCACTAACCATTCATACAAGCCAAATTTCGTTTTAAAAGCAGTTTTCCATTCATCACCATGTTTCATGCTTATTTGATGGTAGCCACTTCAAGTCGATCTTAGAAAGATAGTAGAACCACTTAACTCATCAAGCATATCATCTAACCTAGGAATAGGATGACGATAGCGAACAGTTATGTTGTTAATAGCTCTACAGTCTATGCACATTCTCCAAGTACCATCTTTCTTAGGAACAAGAATAACAGAATGGCACAAGGACTATGACTCGCGACGTACCCTTTGTCCAAAAGTGCTTGCACTTGGCGCTGAATCTCCTTCGTTTCTTCTGGATTTGTGCGGTACGGCGGCCGGTTGGGAAGAGGGGCTCCCGGGACTAAGTCAATTTGATGCTCAATACCTCGAATAGGTGGTAAACCAGCGGGCACCTCCTCCGGAAACACGTCGTCATAAGCCTGCAAAACTTGAGAAACAGCACTAGGAAGAGATGTTAAGTCATTAGTAGAAAGCAATGCATCCTTGTACAGCAATACAAGGTGCATCAAAGTGGTATCATCTTTCATCTCTCTTAGATCAGATTTGGTGGCTATCATGACAAAATTTTTCTCTCCCTCACTCTTGCTTTTACCTCTCGGGTTTGGTTTGTGGCTCTTGCTCACCTTTTGTGGAATCACACTCTTTGGTTCTCTCCTTTCTCACTCTCAACTTGCACTTCAATCTTCGCACATTATCATTTACAATTTGAGAAGGAGTCAACGGTAGCAGACCACTTGTTTTTGTTCCACCAAAACTTGTATTAGTTAGTTCTTCCATCATGAATCACAGCACGATCATATTGCCATGGCCTTCCTAGCAGCAAGTGACATCGTCCATAGGCACCACATCACACTCCACCGTATCACGATAAGTGCCAATTTCAAATTCAACATCCACGGTGTATCCCACACTCAATGAACCTCTCTCATGCAGCCACTGGATCTGATATGGATGTGGGTGTTTCTTGTACTTCAACCCAAGTTTATTGCAAAGCTCCTTGCTAGCCAAATTATGACAACTCCCACCATCAATGATTACCTTACAAAATTTACCATCTTTGCTAACTTGAGCTCTTGTATGGAATAAATTGCAGCGCTGTTCATGGGAAGGCTTTGGTTGCACACTCAACACCGTCGAGCACACACAAGTATAGGACCAACACCGGGTTCACAATACTCTATGTCTTGCTCCTCCTCATGTGCATCATCATATGTCCCTAATTCGGCATAGTGATCATTCTCTTCTTCACTTGCAGAATCATATTCCCCATTCTCTAATATCAACATCGCCTTGTTATTTGGGCAATCCTTTTGCATATGACCACGGCCAAGGCATTTGAAACATTATATACCGCTACTCTTCGCTGTAGAACCCATAGAAGAGGAACCACTAGCTGCTGGATTTGATGGCCTTCTTGCACCTGAAGTGGCTTCTTCCTTCTTGCTTGATGATGGGCGAAAGCTTGAACCACTATTTGGAGCTGTTCGTTGGCTTATTTGTGATTTGGAACCATATCTTCCTCCACTGGACGGTGTACGTGCAGCAAAGGACGTTGATCTTGCAAACTTAGCATCCTCTTGCAATTGTCGTTCTGCCTTTGTAGCTTGATGCACTAACTCATAAAGATTGGTATAAGGCTGAAAATTGACAATTCTTTTGACTTGATGGTTCAAACCTGAGAGGAAGCGTGCCATGGTTTGCTCCTCTTGTTCTTGAACCTTGGCTCGAATCATGGCTAGCTCCATCTCCTTGTAGCACTCCTCCACAGAATGTGCTCCCTGCTTCATATTCTGCAATTTATCAAATAGATCACGCTGGTAATGACGAGGAACAAAACGGGCTCTCATTTCCCGCTTCATCTCTTGCCATGTTGCAACAGGGTTTTCTCCATTCTCAGCTCTTTGAGTAATGACTTGTTCCCACCAATCCAAAGCATAACCTTCAAACTCAAGTGATGCCAACTGTATCTTTCTCTCATCCGTATAGTGATGCATACGAAATATTTTATCAACCTTCAATTCCCAAGTGAGATACTCCTCGGGATCAGTCCCACCTGCAAACTTGGGCATGGAAAACTTGAGCTTGCCCAAGCCATCATCTTCATTACGTGGACGACGATAATGGTCATTGTAATGCAAAGCAAAATCACCATCCTCTTCCATCGCATGTGCAGCACCACCACGCCCACCACGGCCTCCACCTAGACCCTGGCCACGCCCTCCATGGGCTCCTCCTCGTCCTCCTAGCTGTGGTGGACGCACCACGTTGGCTGCCACTCGGTGTTGCGGTGCAGGAGGTACATGTGCAGCAGCTTCTCCTCCTTGAACACTTGCTTCGTCGCCACCATTGCGAGCTTGTATGAGCCTAGTGAGGGTCCCAACACATTTTCATCAGCTTGTATCTCCATATTTTGCTTATCCCTTGCAATTTGATCAGCAAAAGAATCATGCTTCTCGTGGAGTTGATTGAGCTCTTGGTGTAGCTCACGTTGAAAGTGTTCGCGGAGTGCCCCAAATTGATATTGCTTGACGAATGCCTGAGTTTCATTTGTCCCACCACTCTCATCATGGTGTTCTCCTCCACCTGACATGGTTAGTTATGCAAGAAACAAATAGCTGTGTATACAATAATGTTTTGTGGAAATCACTCAATCTCACTATGTCCTCTCTCCAAGTAAAGTTCTTACCCTTCCGAAGTGAATTAAGGCCAATAAAAACTTACACCGGTAGAAGTGACAACAGCACAGTGATGATCAAGCGAAATTAAGAGTGTTCACTACTTGCACAACAACGGTTATATGGTGGAGCTTGGCATGAGAGTGTATATCCTAGCAATCTGAAATTCTTGATGTTGTAAAGTTAAGTAATAATCCAAGCTAGAATACTTTGCCTAAGTGCTGATCCAAAAGATTTAAGTGAAGTATATGAACGCACACGCAAAGATTAATGTGACTCGATGCAAACAAAGGAATGAGCTAGGCAATCTGAAATTAAAGATTAGATAGCTCGTTTTGCACCAAGTACTAGGAGAGACGCTAGCCAATTGCAATGATATGAATGTAAGGGCACGAGATTGCTCAAGAGGTTAAATTACACAATCTGAGTTTATGGATTAAGAACTCACCCAAATTCGCCAATGCTTTCTTTTTCTTTCTTTCTTTCTTTCCTTCTCTTTTTTTTGCTCAACTTCCTCCTTTTCTTTTCTTTCAAAGGCCAAACTAGGTTTAATTGTTCTTTTGGTTTTGCATAGGTCACAAATATTCAGCAAGGTGTGAAGTACTCAAGAGCAGCCCTAGATGCAATATTCAACAGCTAGTCTCAAATGATGAAAAGAATATCAGCAAGATTTTTTTTTGGATTGGACACAAAGATTAGGCTACGCAAATAAACACGAATGATCAGCACCTAAACAAAAATTCTAATGGATCAAAACCTAACAAAACTCACAAAATTAACAGATGCAAAAACTAGGGTTTGGTTAATTTTTTTTGTTGCAATTTCAGTTTAATAGACTATAGGACAAAAATAAATCAATCTAAAAGTAAGGGTAAATAATCCTACCGAGTAAACCGCTCTCGATACCGGATGATACGGGTCGCCCGATCTTCTCGACGTGGGATCCGGATACTCACGTGGATTGGATGAACCGTAGTGATCCCCGTTGCCAATCAAGAGTTAGCACTCTATAATTCGCCCAACTGTTCATGGGCCCGTCTTGTTCAAGGCCTGCTTTACAATGGGGATCATCGTAGGCACGAACTATTCATGGGCTGGATCTTGTTAGCGCATCTTGTTTCATGCGTAGCACTATTCATGGACCGATCATTATTCATGCCGTGGACTTGTGCTTCCTTGGATGACGGCCACATATCCTTGATTTCCATCCATCGCTGACTCTTCAAACTTGAGCACAAGTAAAACATTGTTTTTAGGTAGTATAAAATTCTCATTAAAATTAATGACATGTTCATTAAGGAGCAGGTTCACCTGAGATTGTAGTTTCTTGGCTCGTGCTCTTGTTATTGGTCCTGTTATTGAAGTCTCATTACTAGCTTTGGCATTACTATCGATGTCCTCATCAGTTCACTACTTACACAACAACGGTTATATGGTGGAGCTTGGTATGAAAGTGTATATCCTAAAATCTGAAATTCTTAATGTTGTAAAGTTAAGTAATAATCCAAGCTAGAATACTTTACCTACGTGCTGATCCAAAAGATTTAAGTGAAGTATATGAACGCACACGCAAAGGAATGAGCTAACTAGATGCAATCTGAAATTAAAATTGGATAGCTCGTTTTGTACCAAGTACTAGAAGAGACGCTAGCCAATTGCAATGATATCAATGTAAGGGCACGAGATTGCTCAAGAAATTAAATCACACAATCTGAATTTATGGACAAAGAACTCACCCAAATTCGGCCATGTTTTTTTCCTTTTCTTCTTTTTTTCTGTTGTCCATTTTTTGTAAAGGCCGAACTAGCTTTAATCGTTCCTTTAATTTTTTTTGCGGGTCACAAATATTTAGCAAAGTGTAAAATACTCAAGAGCAGCCTTAGATGCAATATTCAACTGCTAGTCTCAATTGATGAAAACAATATCAGTAATATTTTTTTTTGGATTTTGGATTGGACACAAAGATTAAGCTACACAAATAAACATGAACGATCAGCACCTGAACAAAATTCTAATGGATCAAAACCTAACAAAACTCACATAATTAACAGACGCAAAAACTAGGATTTGGATTTTTTATGTGGCAATTTTCGGTTTTAATGGACTATAGGAACAGAAGTAAATAAATCTAAAACTAAGGGTAAATAATCCTACCAAGTAAACCGCGCTCTGATACCAAGATGATACGGGGTTGCCCAATCTTCTCAACGTAGGATCAAGATACTCACATGGATTTGATGAACCGTAGTGATCTCCCGTTGCCAATGCAAGAGTTAGCACTCTATAATTCGCCCAACCACACGTCTTTGAACTTCACGACCACCGATGAAGTTCCATCGCTCCCAATTCCCAATGGAAAGGTTGAACGATCTTGATTGAAGAAAATCACTCCTAATTTCCTATGGAACTTCGGTAGCAATGCTACACTCGAACAAATTTTAGTAGATTCATTATTCTCAAACGTGGTCTCCCTTACAATGGGGCTCTAACCCTTAATATATAGTTCTCTCTCCACCTCATGGCTGGTCAAGAGGTCCTAAACCAACTCCAACTCAACCCTACATATATTTGGAAACAAACTCACACAAAACGAAAAACCTAAAATTAAGGTGTCACAATATTTCAGTCATAACTTTTATTCCGTGATGAATTTGAAGGTGGGGCCAGATCCATTGCGTAGCGCTTGAAATTATCTTTCCAACGAGTACAAGAACACCTGAATCGGACTCCGTTTGTGAAAGTTAGGGCCTTTTTAGTAACTGTCTGTCAGGCTGTCCCGAACCGAATCCGAATTGAATTCTGAGTTGAATCCGAGTTTGAATTGGATTGAGCACGTGGGAGATCCGAATTTGACTTGAAAATCTTATCCAAAACTTGTAGTTTAAGTCCTTGTGCTCCTCCCGTTTGCTCTCCCAAGTCTTCACATGAATCATACCTAAGAATACATAAAATAATAGCATGATGTAGTATTCCAAGTTCATCATCAATTAAAAGAAACTCCTTAAGAAACAAATTCACCTGACAATATTTAATGCGGCTCAATACTTCTTTCCAGTGAAATAATGTATTTGACTGAAAAGTGCTAAGCTTGTGCGTTTCCGCATCACCTTGCCTTGTAATGTAGCTGCGTTGAAAGGGCGTGGGTAGTAGTTCTTGCATCTACCATCATGCATGCACACATTTTTGGGATTTAGGACTCCTCAAGGGCCATGCATCACATGCTTAACGACCATCTCGTACGGCTCTGGGTACTTGTTTTTGTCCGGGAGCTCAGCGGAGATGAGACAGTCGTACTGCTCAGGACAAGTGAGCTTGTACCTTCCCTTCATGATAAGAAGAAAGTGAACATGAGGAAGTCCCCTCTTCTGGAACTCAATGACGTATACATAAGTAGCTACGACGCCAAGGATATGCCTCTTGAGTAACTGCTCCTTAAGGTCCTCTAGCTTGGCTCTGAATACCCGAATGATGAGATCAGGGCGATCCTGTGGGTCTGGCCAGGCTCTAGCTCACGCCTTATCTCTTCCCAATTTGGGTTGCAGGTCATAGTTAGGAAGATGTCCGACTTTCCATACTTTTGCACCAAGGCCATACCGTCCATGTACCTTCATTTCATATCCATATCGCCCCCAATGAATGATGCTGGGAGAACAATCCTTTTACCTACAGCATGCGCATGACTCTCTCCAGACTCTATGCTATCAACCAAGCCTTTATACAGGTCTGCGCGTATCTCCTTCTGGTGGCACCTAAAGTAGTCCAGTCTTGTACCCTCCACCTTGATGTACATGTTGACCGCATACTGCTGGAATTGGCGCTTGCCGTATAATAAGGCATTGAATATCTCGTGACACATTTGAAATTTGTAGCAGTAGTAGTCTCTTACAGACATGCAAAGTCGTTATTCGAATCTACGCACATGAGTGGGACAAAATGTTAGTTCAAGCATAATTAAGCAGGACATCAACAATGACCAAATGCCATGTTTACCACAAGACTAACGTTGATCCTCGTCGATACCCTCGTTGTTACTATTTTCACATGCCTGGATTACAGCTTCAAGGGGCACACCATGCTTTGGAATACGTGGATACCACCAAGCTCCCCTCTCGGGAAGAACATTGGATACGACAGAGGGTCGTAGCATCCGTAGTATGGTTTGATACTATATTTCTCATTATTGTTACCGTACAGGATTACACTACGGTTGAATTCTTTGCGCAGCTCGTTGCCCTCAACCCACACAGCGGCCACCTCCGATGTTATTGGCCTGTTGTAGACTCTCTGGTCCATCGTTAAGTCAGTGTTTAGTGAGATACGATATTCCTCGAGGTCTTCTACCTGGCCTAGGCTTCGAAAAGTCTGCGAGTAAGGGTTGTCCCAAAGAATGTTGACAAGCGCACTCACGATTTCCTGGTCGAGGCTAGGGGAGTAACGAAACCGGTGATCGAGATTGGGGTCGTCATCATAGAAATAGAGCTCCAGATGCTCCGGAGCAGAGTCACTCGGACCAAAGGAATGTACGTTGCGGTAAATTTGTCCATGGGCTCTAAATGTGTACACTCCAGACCTCATGTTGGTGTAGTTATTATCAAGACTCACGCCTAGAGTAGTAAAGGAGAAGTGACCGTTGAAGAATCTAATGTTGTCTTGAAAATGCTTGGCATCAGGATCTGCACTTGACCAGAACCTACGGAGTTCTGGTGTTGGCTCTGGGTTCGACAGGCTGATTTTACCATTTCGGCAGCAAAAACCCTTTGACTCATACAGGAACTTCTTCGCACCGCAGTGCGCACAATCTGGCAGAGCTTCATCACGTGTGTGCTATCGGGTATGTTGCTGTATACATGATCGTAGGGATCTAGGACATTTGATCCTGTGGGACAGGCATCAGCTGGCTCATCAAAGTTTGTGTCTTCCATTGTGTCGCCATCTACAATATTTAAAGAGAAGGGGTGATGATAGGTGTTATTCTATAGATAAGAGAGACAGATGATGTTTCAACTACCTCCACCAACGAACATGTAGTACTCCTCATCCATATTGTCCTCAACGATGGTTTCTAGACCACATGTCATTTTGTGAGTAGGATAATAATGGTTCAACTCTGTAGTAGGAACGATAAATATAAATATAGTTATTACCATCATCTGTAATAAATGATTGTGTTGAGAGATCAGCAGTAGCGAAGCTGTGCGAGATCGATGATGGATTGACATTCGATGAAGCTTCTAAATGTGGGCATTGCATTGCAATTGATTCAGTGCATGGGGTGTCTCTCCTGGTTGCGTAGCTTGCATTACGTTCATGAAGCAATGCTTGCCTCTCCTCAGATGTAATGCTTAGCCTGGCTGATTTTCGACGGGCATTAATCTCACCCCGCTCCTCAACTGTTAAACTTTGGACACGTGCTCTACGCTGTGCATTTATAGCCTGCCTCTCTTCGAATGCTAAATGACAACTTTGTGCTCGTGCTCTTCGACGGGCATTAATCGCTTCCCTCTGTTCAGGTGTTAAACTTTGACGTCGTGCTCTTTCACGTTCTCGTCTTGCTAACCTTTGCTCTGGTGTAAGAGCTGCATACCTAGCTTTTTGTCGATTACGCCTTGATTGTATTTCTTCTGTAAGGGTTGCATTCCTACCTAAAGTGTGTAGGGTATCTAATTAATAATTAATAGAACGTGCAACAAAGTGCTTACCATTCGAACATATGTGCATAAACCAACCTACCATTTGAGCAATCGCCTTGTAGCAATACCCCTGTCGTGACGGTACTACGAGATGGAAACGTACACAGCGTATGTGTTTGATTAGGTGCATCTTCATTGTCTTCATTATCTGATGATGAAAATCTCTGATATGCAACGTTGGATGTGTCATGTATAAAAAAAATCCAGTTTGGGCATGTGGTATATTATTGGTGCGCGGTTTCTTTGCGCCACGTCCATCCACCACTGTTGCCACGATAATCCATAAAAAACCACACACAATTTTATTTAGTACACTCGAGTGTTGTAATATAAGCAATATTGAAAAGGCCCACCAAAATTGCAACCTTCTTTTCCTTTCTGCGATTGGTTTGGATGATGCGACATCTTCACCAAAATCCTCTATTATCTATGGAGAAACCGATGTGTAGCCCAAAGAAAATATCACTGCCATCAATTTGGTCAGTTGATATTTGATCAAGTTAAGAAATTTCTGCTATCAGATGTTATACTTACTACTTAGAAAATTTGAGCTATACTTTTAGATCAACAAAGTGTTCTGTTCATTAAACATTGAAAAGATCTTTCCATTTCATTACAACTGAAAAGATCATTACATTTCAGGTATGCATTTAAATCATGCAACATTTGAAAAGATCATTCCATTTACATCCATTTTATCACACATTTCATCAATGCTATTCCTAACTATCATGTATCACACATTTCATCAATGCTATTCCTAACTATCATGTATCACACATTTCATCAATGCTATGCCTAGTATTATATAGTCAAAACATGAAACCACAAAAATTAAAGGACAAGACCTCAGGTTAAATAAGCATTGTGAAATGAGCAGAACTTGAATTATACCACAGAGGTCAAGGCATAAAAAGGTATAGTCGATGGAGAATCAATTCTGTTAGAAGTACGTCACCATCAGTATACTAAGAACAAGTCATAAAGAGAACAATTCATGATCAGAAAAGGATGAGGAAATTGCAAAACTCTCTGCTGATAGGAAGAATCTTCATGATCGTGTTCATGAAGCACAGATACAACTATCATAGTTCAAAGCACCGAAACATGAAGAACTAAAGGTAAGGGTTATTGGGCAAAATACATGTCTGTTGAAATGTATTTATGTCTAGCAAAACAAACATGTTTGATGTTACATTTTGATCAAGAAAGTTTTCTAATGAATTGTTTATAATGTGCAATTTTAACTGAACTGACCATAGTCCCTTCGCAGGCCCCCAGTTTTGTGTCAATGTTTATCCTTTACCACTGTTATTCTCTAGCTGTTAATATTCAGACCACTCCGGAGGTTGACATTTGTGTGTTTGTTTTTGATATCATGTTTTGCAATGGAAAGAGGTAAAATGTAAGCTGTTTATTCACCGTTCACAGTTTACCTTGTCAATGTGAAAGCGTCAATCTGTACATGTTTACATGTATGCTGAACTGTCAATCTGCAGATTTTGTTCCAATTGTAAATCTGCAGCTTTTTTCCTAGTGAACTGTGTGGTAAACTACTAATTATCTTTCGACAATACTGCTAACAGATGCCCACCAGTTTTTCTTGAAACTACACTTTCCTGAAACCTCAATTCAAAATTTTCTCATTCTTCTCCACAGAGTATATTTACATGTAAAAGAGGAGGCCAACATGGCCAGCAGATGACTTAGGTATCATCTTGTATAGAGGGACGTTCTCTTTATCTACCCTAAACTAAACAACAATCACATACAAGCTTTTCTAAAAATAACTCGATTTCACATTGTGTTATCATTTGGTTTCAAGCATATACAACTGAAAATGTAAAGAAAATAAGTACAATAACAATTAGAAAGAATAGGATAAATCACACGGAATACTAATAAAGAAATTTATTAACACAAAGGAGAGGAAGACGAATGTAAACAAGTTCTGAATGATGTAACCCTTTACCTTTCCATGTTCCTATAAGAAGTTCAGCACTACGCTATTCTCAATAAAGTTGTACAGCACAAACGAAAGATATCAGCATATTACTTACAACAAAATTAAGAAAAATTGGGAGTTGAGACACTTACACATAAGAAGGTGAGCACCATGCACCAAATAAGTACAGTGTAGAAGCGCTTGGTTTGAAGGATGAACGGATGAAATGTCCACTGCAATCAAAACATCTTTCTGTTACAATGATAAAGCTAAACTTTTATGTAGTAGCATCATCCTGTTCATGAAAAGAACTACAAGAAAGAGGAAATGCATGTACTTTGCGTAGGAAACAAGGCACTTGTATAAGGTTATTTAGATATCACAGGCAAAGAAATAAAGTGTACTTTAGATCTCCTATTTCCTTTGGGAGCTCACGAATAGGTGTATATGTTAGTCCGAGGTACCTCAAGTGAAGTAAGTTGCCAAGATGCGCAAGGTTGTTATAACCTTCCATAAAACCAGAATTTTCCATATGCTAATATGCATTGCAAATCTACATGGCCAATGGGTGGCGCCCCGCCTTATACACATTAACACATGCTTTGTCTATATGATAACAAACTTCAAGGTTTTACCAGCAGCAGAACATCATCCAGTTGAAAGTGAAAAAGTAGTCATCTTCTTAAACACGACCAAGAGATCTAAACTCTAGAAAATATAGCAAGAGCAGAAGAAAGCTTCAGATCTTATAGTATTGAGGTTCTCTATAAGAGAAATGATAACAAAACGTACAAAATGAACAGAAGAAGAAGCTCTGTAGCCAAAAGAATAAGGTCTTAAGATGGGTGGATGTATTCTTACATTTAAGATTTGTTTATTTTAGTAGAGAGCCTTTATTGCTCAAGTACGTTAACAAAATAATTGAAAAACTATGCAAGCTATAATACATTAAGAGAACTCAGCACTAACACTACTACACAAAGTAAATAAACAGTTTTACCAGCAGCAGAACATCATCCAGTTGAAAGTGAAAAAGTAGTCAACTTCTTAAAACACGACCAAGAGATCTAATGATGCGGATACGCACAAGCTTAGCACTTTTCAGTCAAATACATTATTTTACTGGAAAGAAGTATTGAGCCGCATTAAATATTGTCAGGTGAATTTGTTCTTAAGGAGTTTCTTTTAATTGATGATGAACTTGGAATACTACCTCATGCTATTATTTTATGTATTCTTAGGTATGATTCATATGAAGACTTGGGAGAGCAAAAGGGAGGAGCACAAGGACTTAAACTACAAGTTTTGGATAAGATTTTCAAGCCAAATTCGGACCTCCCACGTGCTCAATCCAATTCAAACTCGGATTCAACTCAGAATTCAATTCGGATTCGATTCGGGACAGCCTGACAGGCAGTTACTAAAAATACTATAACTTTCACAAACGGAGTCCGATTCAGGTGTTCTTGTACTCGTTGGAAAGATAATTTCAAGGGCTACGCAATGGATCCGGCCACTTCAAATTCGTCACGGATAAAAAGTTATGACCGAAACATTGTGACGGCTTAATTTTACGTTTTTCCTTTTGTGTGAGTTTGTTTCCAAATACATGTAGGGATGAGTTGGAGTTGGTTTAGGACCTCTTGGCCAGCCGTGAGGTGGACAGGGAACTATATATTGTGGGTTATACCCCCATTGTAAGGCGGACCACATTTGAGAATAATGAATCTACTAAAGTTTGTTCGAGTTTAGCATTGCTACCGAAGTTCCATAGGGAATTAGGAGTGATTTTCTTCAATCAAGATCGTTCAGCCTTTCCGTTGGGAATTGGGTGCACGATAGATCTTCGCTTAGTGGTCGGCGAAATCAACACGAGTGTGTTTTGGCGGATCAAAGAGTGTTCGTTCGTTGCATTGGCATTGGTGGATCATTACGATTCATCAAGACTCCCGTGAGTATCCATCCTACGTCGAGCAGATCGGGCGACCCCGTATCATCTAAAGTCTAGAAATTATAGCAAGAGCAAAAGAAAGCTTCAGATCTTATAGTATTGAGGTTCTCTATAAGAGAAATGATATCAAGACGTACAAAATGAACAGAAGATGAATCTCTGCAGCCAAAAGAATAAGCTCTTAAGATGGGTGATGTATTCTTACATTTAAATTTGTTTATTTTAGTAGAGAGCCTTTATTGCTCAAGTACGTTAACAAAATAATTGAAAAACTATGCAAGCAATACATTAAGAGAACTCAGCACTAACACTACTACACAAAGTAAATAAACAAGTAATTCTGAGAGTTTATACTACTACCTGACAAGTTTAATTCTGAGAGTAATTCTCGCAAAGAAGGCGTAATATTTCTAATTCAACCTGCAAAAAATAGTTTAGTCTTCCTTCTACAGGTAACAAAAAATGAACAATGATCTTGCTCCGAGAGACACATAGTTAGTTGTGTTTAGCTGTTTTGATTGGCCTACTGGACACAATTCTTACAAGGGTCACATTTTTAATCTAAACACACAGTGTTTCCACAAAAGATGAAAGTATTATGTTAATAGCAAATACAGTTCTCCATAAGGGGTTCATCAAATTTATTTAGATATCACAGGCAAAGAAATAAAGTGTACTTTAGATCTCCTATTTCTTTTGGGAGCTCACGAATAGGTGTATAAAAGAAATAAAGTGTACTTTAGGTCTACTATTTCTTGTGGGAGCTCACGAATAGGTGTCTATGTTAGTCCGAGGTACCTCAAGTGAAGTAAGTTGCCAAGATGCTCAAGGGTGTTGTAACCTTCCATAAAACCAGAATTTTCCATATGCTAATATGCATTGCTAATCTACATGGCCAATGGGTGGCGCCCCGCCTTATTCACATTAACACATGCTTTGTCTAAGTTGATAGTGAATTCGACTCTATCTATATGATAACAAACTTCAAGGTTTTACCAGCAGCAGAACATCATCCAGTTGAAAGTGAAAAGTAGTCAACTTCTTAAACACGACCAAGAGATCTAAACTCTAGAAAATATAGCATGAGCAGAAGAAAGCTTCAGATCTTATAGTAGTGAGGTTCTCTATAAGAGAAATGATAACAAAACATACAAAATGAACAGAAGAAGAGGCTCTGCAGCCAACAGAATAAGCTCTTAAGATGGGTGGATGTATTCTTACATTTAAGATTTGTTTATTTTAGTAGAGAGCCTTTATTGCTCAAGTACGTTAACAAAATAATTGAAAAACTATGCAAGTAATACATTAAGAGAACTCAGCACTAACACTACTACACAAAGTAAATAAACAAGTAATCTGAGAGTTTATACTACTACCTGACATGTTTTATTTCATGAGAAACCAAAAGGAATATAAACACAGTCAATAGCTACTTTACCTTTTCCTTTTTCTCTTTTAACAAACCTCTCGCAAAGAAGGCGTAATATTTCTAATTCAACTTGCCACAAAAGAGGAAAGTGTTATGTTAATAGCAAACACAGATCTCACACAAATGATATCAGCGCAGAAATGAGCAAGGAACTTTAATGACTGAAGGTCGCAAGCCATTCCTTATGATCCTTAACCATAAGTTTGACCCAATTCAGTGGATTCAACAAATTCAGACAAATAAAGAGAATGTTTAAATAGTTTAGTCTTCCTTCTACAGGTAACAAAAAATGAACAATGATCATGCTCCGAGAGACACATAGTTAGTTGTGTTTAGCTGTTTTGATTGGCCTACTGGGCACAATTCTTACATGGGTCACATTTGTAATCTATACACACAGTGTTTATATGTGAACGCGGTTTAGTGCTTTAGTATGCAAAAAGGAAACAAACAAAGAACAATGAGGACAAAAGAATAAATGGATGATATACCACAATCAGCAAGCACATCGGAACGCAATATGCTATCTGTTTCCATAGGATGGTAAATAGATATATATATAATAGATTACCATAATAGATTACCGCGGCCACAAATTCACACTGCCAAATAAATGTGACCTCACATGAAGGGAAGAAGGTGAATACACACTGCCAAATTCACACTACCATAATATTTGTTTCTAACAAGCTGACGGCATCACTACCATAACAAATAAATCATGTGATCTACTCTAACAGTAGCAATTTTGCAAAGTTGAAAACATCCCTAACAAAACAGACCTCACATGAAGGGAAATGATAATGTGGTGGTACTCACCTTGCCGCTGTCGTAGCAACGAAATGAAATAGGAGATGTCGAATCCTTGTTCACATCGGAGACTCAAGCACCAGTGTTTTCGCAATATGAGCAAGAAGACCGAGAAGAAGCTAAGAAGGAGAACGAGAGGAATAAATAAGGAGGAAGTTACCTAAATGCAACTGTTATTCAATCACGTTCGTGCTTGCAACTGCCGATTCTTATGCCACGTTCGGCCACATAACTCCTCACTTTGTAACTTCTGCGGCTGCAGCTACTCTTGCCCCACCTTGCTCTCAGCTGATGCACACCACAACCCACACCGGTGAGGACTGTGGGCGG
Organism: Bonia amplexicaulis; assembly: GCA_036346245.1. NCBI lineage: Eukaryota > Viridiplantae > Streptophyta > Magnoliopsida > Poales > Poaceae > Bonia > Bonia amplexicaulis. The sequence goes on from CM070736.1 coordinate 24,781,366, forward strand.
CGGGGACTTGAAGTGGGCTGGCGCTGAGGCGACGTCGTAGCTCACGAATCTGGCCGAGTTGGACGAGGCTGACTATGGGCGGCGGTGACTTGGAAGTGGGGGCGGTGCTGCGAGGCGACGTGGCGTAGCTCACCAGATCCGGCGTGGGCGAGGCGACCAGATCGGCGTGGATGAGCGGCGGTGTTGCGGGCGTGGCGTGGGGCGTGATGCGGGGGTGGGACGGTGAGAGGGGAGAGACGGGGAATCGGTGGGGAGGAGGCGCGGTTCGCGCGGAGGAAGGGAGCAGCGTCGCCGATCGGGGCGGTGGGAGGAGACATGGCGTGGGCGGCACGGAGGAGGCGGCGAGAGGAATCGGCGGGGAGGCGTGGTGCGGGGCGGTGGGAGGAGAGCAGCGGCCGATCGGAGGAAGGATGAGCCGGCGAAGTGTGGGCGCGAGAACACGATGAAAACGCGTGAAAACGGGCATTGGGAGTATAGGCCCTGCGCCGCGATTCGATCTATGAGGGGTTTGGGAGGACTGACGGACCGCCACCAACTCCAATTTCTAAGTAGTAGAGATACAATAGCTGAGCGGGAGTACACGGAGAGAACACACTTCTATTCTCTTGTACTAGTAAGCTTTTGGACACGCACAACTAATTCAGTGGAGGAAAACAGAAGAGCGCCATGAGCGCACACATAGTTTTGGCACTCGACAGACCTGGAGCTTTTCCATGTGCTCACAGTCATCCTCCACAATACCTCACGGGAGCCCGTCGCTCCGTCATGCCACGCCTCATGGTCGCCGACATCGCAGCGTTGCGCCCGCAGTGTGCGCCGCAGCCGGCGAGAGCCGTCGTTGCCCGACCGAGCCGTGTCGCATGACTTCTCCTCGCACCTCGCTCTGATACCAATTGTTGGCCCAGCTCTTCTCCTGGAGAAGACTCACTCATAGATTCCTTTCTATTAAAACACACGCACACCAAGTCTCTTGGAAGAACACAAGCCCAGTCGGAACTGCTTGGCTTCTCTTTGGAACTTCTCTTAACAAACTGATTACAATGGCTTAAATAAGCACATGACTTGGCTGGTGGCCTCACGCCATGCACTCCTAAAGCCACGCACATGCTCCACTAACACAACCAGGACATAATGCTACATGCAAACTAACTAACATGCATCACTAGCTCCACTAATGCATTCTACAAAGATAGGAACTTCAACTACACACACTTACGGCCGAGTAACAGCTCTGACCGCTTCTAGCTACTTCGTGCATGTTGCTGTTACTACCAACTAGATACAAAAGTCAAGATTAGTTTCCAACAAGCACCGGGTCATCCTTCGCGTACTGCCCGTACTGCACATGTAGCGCAGACCGAGCCGACGCACCGGCTCGCCGTAGTAGGTCTCAGCAGCCCAGTCGGTGCCAAGCGGCACGACCTGGATGAACACGGAGCCCGGGCTCATGAAGAGGAAGTGCGTCATGGCCGCGCCATCCACGCCCACCATGACGACCGACGTTCGGTGTCGCGGTACATCTTGGCGAGCTCCGTGTCTGGCGGCGGCGAGCATGGCCACGCGGAACCCGGCGACCACCGCAGCGCGCACCAACTCGGCATCGTTCTCGATAGCGCGCGACCCATTCCGGGACACGATCACTAGCCGCGACTTGTCGTCCTCGAGCGCGGTGGCGCGCCCGCTCTTCTTGCTGCTGCGGTGGTGCCGTCTCCTTGACGCCGTCGCCTCTTTTTCCTCCTCCTCGATGATCGTCTGGATGCAGCCGAAGTAAGCATCGTCGAGCATCTGTCGAAAGTCCTGGATGGTCCGGTTTCCTAGCATCCGTGCGGCGTCGATGGCGAGCTCGTCATGGATGTGCGCCCGACGACGGTCTCCGAAGCGATGCGTCGCGGCGGTCATTAGCGAAGTCGATGGGTGGATAGTCGGAGCGCTCGACGATGTGCCGTGCCAGGTCACCTACCGTCGTGGTACTCGAGCATGAGAAAGAGCACTTTCTTGTTGTGCTGCCGCGCGGTGATGTAGAGTGGGATGATGCCGTCGCTGAACTCGTGGTACACGTTGCCGGTGTACCCACCGGTGGAGAAAACGACGGCGGGGACGTCGTCTTGGATGTCGCGGCCTTGTGGCTGGCTCGCCGACCCCTCCGGCTCGAAGCGGAGGCGTAGCTCGTCGATGGTGCTCATGATGTTGGACTCCCACTTGCGAGTGTACCGCCGGATGCGCTCATCAGCCCGGTCGGTGGGGACGGAGGAGTTGGCGGAAATGAGCAAGAAGAGCGGGTTGGACGCGGCCTCGGTGCGAACATCCCCGCGCATGACGCAAACGTCGGTGCGGACGGCCGCGCAAGGAGCCGGCACCGGGTCCTCGTCCTGTAGCGTCTTCCCCTGCTGCAGCAGCTCGTCCATGGCGACGGAGAAGGGGCCGCGGGAGGAGGCGGAGGAGGCGGAGATGAGTGCGGCGGCGAGCATGCGGAGCGGCAGCGTCGTGGCCGTGCTTCCGGTGGTGGCACGCGTAGTCCACCGGCCGGCGCCGCGGCTCCTTCATCTTTCCGCCCTCCTGGCCCCCCTACTCCTCCGCCGCCTCGCCCTTCCTCTGCTGCTGCTGGTGCAGCAGGAGGCTTGCCCGGTGGTGGTGCACCATGCCCGTCAACCCCAGCAACGATCAGAATTTAGACGGAAAAAAACAGAGCAGGACGGCAAAGGAAACAGAGCAAAGACGGAAGTTTTTCTTTGGGAGGAATTGCGATGCGCACAACACTTCAGTGGCTATCGATGGCGCGGTGGTGTTTTCCTCCCCTCGCGTCAGTGGGCATGAATTCCTCCGCTAACAAAACCGCGTTTGGTGAGAGCTCGGTGGCTTGCGGGGTGGGAATTGTTCTTGTTGCCGACCGGCGGAAATGGACTGGCAACGCAGCGGGCGGGTGGTGCCGTGGTTGGCGGCTGCAGGAGTCCGCTCGCTTAGCTTTGCTGCCGTTGGATTGGAACTTGGAAGTATCCCATGCCTGGTAAGAAATCTTTGGTTTTTTTAAGAAGTGCTGGCCCTGTTCTTTAACGGTTTTTAAAAACGGCTTTCGATTTTTATTAAAATACCTAACTTTCAAACGAAGATTTTTCTCAAGACGAGGTCTACAAGTTAATTGTAGTACACGTTAAAATCCCAATATCTGTATCAACCAAAATCGCAAACGAGTATTCCTCTTCGTAATCTCTATCACAAACAGCTAAAATTCAAAATTTCAGCCAAAAACCATAACCCACAGCCATATCAAATAGGCTCGCTATGGAGCACTTGTGATGCAGATACGCACAAGCTTAGTACTTTTCAGTCAAATACATTATTTCACAGGAAAGAAGTATTGAGCCGCATTAAATATTGTCAGGTGAATTTGTTTCTTAAGGAGTTTCTTTTAATTGATGATAGACTTGGAACTATATATTGAGGGTTAGACCCCAATTGTAAGGGACCACGTTTGAGAATAATCAATCTACTAAAGTTGTTCTAGTTTAGAATTGCTACCGAAGTTCCGTAGGGAATTATGAGTGATTTTCTTCAATCAAGATCATTCAGCCTTTCCGTTGGGAATTGGATGCATGGTAAATCTTCGCTTGGTGGTCGGCGAAATCAACACGAGTGTGTTTTGGTGGATTAAACAGTGTTCGTCCCTTGCATTGGCATTGGAGGATCATTACGATTCATCAAGACTCCCGTGAGTATCCATCCTACGTCGAGAAGATCGGGCGACCCCGTATCATCTTGGTATCAGAGCGCGGTTTACTCGGTAGGATCTTATCCCTTTACATTTCAGTTTATTACTTACTGTCCTATAGTCCATAAACCAAAAACACAAAAAAAAAATACAAACCCTATTTTCGCATCTGCTATTTTCGTGAGTTTTATTATGTCTTGATCCATTAGAAATATTGTTTACGTGCTGATCATTCGTGTTTATTTGCGTAGCTTAATCTTTGTGTCCAATGCAAAAATTAAAAAAAAATCCGATCGCTACAGTGCGTGAACAGTACAATACCGTGAACAGTGCTGCTACAGTGCCGCGCGAAATAAAAAATATGGCTGTTTCTGTTAGATATTTCCTTAATTTTTCCGTTCATCTTTGAGACTAGTCTTTGATAATTGCATTAAGGGTTGTTCTTGATATTAATTTACACCTGCTGAAATTTTATTCTTTTGTGGAAGGGAAAGCCAAACCTTAGTGCCAACAACAAGTTAAGAAAAAAGAAAGAAGGAAAGAAAAAAAAGAAAGAAAGAAGGCAGCCGACAAAAAAAGGGAAAGTGAGCATTGGCCAAATTAGGGTTAGCTAATTCTAATATATAATTTTAGCTTATGTATTTAATTCCTTTGAGCATTCTTGATGCGGATACACACATGCTTAGCACTTTTCAGGCGAATACATTATTTAATTGGAAAGAAGTATTGAGCCGCATTAAATATTATCAGGTGAATTTGTTTCTTAAGGAGTTTCTTTTAATTGATGATGAACTTGGAATACTACATCATGCTATTATTTTATGTATTCTTATGTATGATTTATGTGAAGACTTGGGAGAGCAAAAGGAGAAGCACAAGGACTAAAACTACAAGTTTTGGATAAGATTTTCAAGCCAAATTCGGATCTCCCACGTGCTCAATCCAATTCAAACTCGGATTCAACTCGAAATTCAATTCGGATTCGGTTCGGGACAGACTGACAGTGCATTACTAAAAGGTCATAACTTTCACAAACAGTCCGATTCAGGTGTTCTTGTACTCGTTGGAAAGATAATTTCAAGGGCTACGTAATGGATCTGGCCCCACCTTGAAAAAGTTATGACCGAAAAATTGTGACGGCTTAATTTTAGGTTTTTCCTTTTGTTTGAGTTTGTTTCCAAATACATGTAGGGAAAAGTTGGAGTTGGTTTTGGACCTCTTGGCCAGATATGAGGTGGAGAGGGAACTATATATTGAGGGTTAGACTCCCATTGTAAGGGGACCACGTTTGAGAATAATGAATCTACTAAAATTTGTTCGAGTTTAGCATTGCTACCGAAGTTCCATGGGGAATTAGGAGTGAATTTCTTCAATCAAGATCGTTCGGCCTTTCCGTTGGGAATTGGGTGCACGATAGATCTTCGCTGGTGGTCGGAAATCAACACGAGTGTGTTTTGCGGATTAAAGAGTGTTCGTCCCTTGCATTGGCACTGGAGGATCATTACGATTCATCAAGACTCCCGTGAGTATCCATCCTACGTCGAGAAGATCGGGCAACCCCGTATCATCTTGGTGTCAGAGCGCGGTTAACTCGGTAGGATCTTATTCCTTTAAATTTCAGTTTATTACTTACTGTCCTATAGTCCATAAACCTAAAACACACCAAAAAAATCCAAACCCTAGTTTCGCCTCTAGTTAGCTTATTCCTTTGTTTGCATCGAGTCACATTGATCTTTGCATGTGCGTTCATATACTTCACTTAAATCTTTTGGATCAGCACATAGGCAATACTTTCTACCTTGGATTATTACTTAATTTTACAACATCGAGAAATTCAGATCGTGTAGGATAAATACTTCCTAACTAAGCTTCACAAAATATCCTTTGCCATGCAATTGTGAGTCACTTTTTAATCCGCTTGATCATCACTTGTTATTATAGCCACCACCGAGTGTAAGTTTCTTTTGGCCTCAATTCACTTCGGAAAGGTGAGAACTTTACTTGTGAGAGATAAGAGTGAGATCGAGTGATTTATACTAATCATCCATATACCTTGTTATTGCTTTGTGTTGTCTTTGCACAATCTAACCATGTCAGGTGGAGAAGACAACTATGGTGATGAGAATGAAGTTAATCTTAATGCCCCGGTGACTCGCTTTAAACATCAGGCATTGAGAAGTACATTGCAACAGGAGCTCCAATCAGGCACCACTACTATGCACGTACAACTTAAGGCGGATATGCAGGATTTCCATATTGAATTCAATCAACAAATGAAGGTGTTACACAAAAACATCGTGAATGATATTGTGCAAGCACTTCGTCCACAACAACAAAAAGATAGCTTTGTTCCTTTCTATGGCAATGATGATCCAGAGGAGTATCTTGAGTGGGAATGGCAAATGGAGAAAGTGTTTAGATTTCAGAAACTTTCCAAAGACCAAGAGGTGATGCGTGCCACAAGGGAGTTTGAAGACTATGCTTATAGTTGGTGGCAACAACTAATTGGAAAACAACTCATTAACTCTTGGTTAGATTTGAAGGCGTTTATGAGAAGCGAGTTTGTGCCATCCTATTATGCGCAGGAATTGCTTCACCATCTGGAGAATATCACACAAGCGAGTAATACTGTCCAAGATTACTATTTTGAACTGCAAGATACGATGCGTCGTGCCGGTGTCACTAGTCCATGGAGAAGGCATACTTTAGGGGTGGCTTGAATTCTGAGATCGCCGCTGCACTTCAACATAAATATTTTAGTAGCATGCATGATCTTGTGAATTATGCTATTATACAGAGAAGAGACTTATGGAGAAAGCGTACATCACGGTTCAATCCATGTCCATACTTCAGCTCTTATGGTTCCACTAGTGTGACACATGAGAAGATGACCGAGCATGGGACTTTCCCTTCGGTAAAGGAGACATCTTATGCTGCACCAATGATACATACAACAATTGAGATGCATCAAAATCTATGTGAGAATGAGAGCGACATAGCCAAATTGAGTGAGAGTGTTAAAAAGAGCGAGCTGTGTGATTCCACCATATGTGAGTTTGAGAACATCCAAACTGAGAGTGTGAGAGATACACCAAAAGAAAAGAGAGAAGTAGAAGATGGACAAAGTGAGGTTGATTCTTAAACTAACATATTAATATCTACCTCTAGTGTTGTTTCTCACATTGTGCAGGTTGATATTAAAGAAGAGGAGTCAAATGTTCAACAACTGGCACCATTGGAGATAAACGATGAAGAGATAATCATAGTTAAAGATGAAGTACTTGCTGATCCGTTGTTACATCATGATGATTTAATACCTACAACACCTACATCAACTGAGGAGAACGATAAAGGTAACAATATTGGTGCTGAAATTAATTGTGAAACGGTGAGTACTTGTGAGAACTCATATATACAAATGAAAATTCCATGTTCTGAAATTTCTTTGCTCAATTTACATAATGTGGAATTGATTACTCATGAGAAAATTCTTACGAGAATATCTCCTGATGATTCTTTATATTATATCATGTTTGATGATCCTAAAGAACTATCTAGTGTGATTGAGAATGTTGCTAAAATTTCATGTTTAAAATCACTAGTTAGTGCCTATGCATATACATATAAGTTCAATTTGATTGGAAATTATGGTATAGATGATAAGTTTTATGTTTACCGAATATGCATTACATGTGATAAGTTTGCTGAATTGAAATTGCATATTTCGGATAAACAATCTTCTGTGCCATATCATGATCACAATGAGATGAGTTTCAACAATAGTGCTGCATATTTCAAAAGATTTCTTAAGTCTACTTATTCATCCTTTAATGTACAATCATGTACAAATAATCAGAGTAGCGCAGTTGAAGCATGGAAGGAACTAAACTTTTTCTCATGGGAGGGAGAATGATATGAAAGACAATGTTGCAATGTATACATCATATGGTTGCCGTTATATTAATTTCTTTGTGTGGAACAACGAGAATGACACGATAATTGATTCATACATATACCATGCATATGTGTTGTTCTTTTTATCTACTACGCATTTAGATGCTCTTGATATGCTAAGCAAAAGAAGTGTTGATGACAAATATATATACCATGCATATACGTTGTATTCTTTGCTTAGTACAATTTCAGGCTACCAAAAGCCGAGGACGGCTTTTCTTGAAGAAGGGGAGGATGATGTGGATACACACATGCTTAGCACTTTTCAGGCGAATACATTATTTAATTGGAAAGAAGTATTGAGCCGTATTAAATAATGTCAGGTGAATTTGTTTCTGAAGGAGTTTCTTTTAACTGATGATGAACATGGAATACTACATCATGCTATTATTTTATGTATTCTTAGGTATGATTCATGTGAAGACTTGGGAGAGCAAAAGGGAGGAGCACAAGGACTAAAACTACAAGTTTTGGATAAGATTTTCAAGCCAAATTCGGATCTCCCACATGCTCAATCCAATTCAAACTCGGATTCAACTCAGAATTCAATTCGGATTCGGTTCGGAACAGCCTGACAGGCACTTACTAAAAAGGCCATAACTTTCACAAACGGAGTCCGATTCAGATGTTCTTGTACTCGTTGGAAAGATAATTTCAAGAGCTACACAATGGATCCAGCCGAACCTTCAAATTCGTCACTGGTTAAAAGTTATGACCAAAACATTGTGACAACTTAATTTTAGGTTTTTTCTTTTGTGTGAGTTTGTTTCCAAATACATGTAGGGATGAGTTTGAGTTGGTTTTGGACCTCCTGGCCAGCCATGTAACACCCCAGCCAAACAATGGCCTGGAATGGTACTAAATTAACAACATAACAAGCTATGTTATTTGCATTCTATAAAATTTCGGTAGAGTCTCCTTTGTTTATTGTCTAATTCAGAGGTTCCAACAAACATAATCAAAGGATATAATTAATCGTAAACAAAATAAACAATACTAAGCAAAACATCTATAAAACTTAATTAAAGGGCGGAAGCAAAATAAGCAAGTTCTAGTTCCTTATTACAATTTAACCTCTTAGTCATAAGCCAAATATCACTTGAGCTAATCATCAAATATATTTTAAGTTCTATATTTCTTCCATGGTGAATAATTCGTGCAAGTGCAATAACTCTAGTCTTCCTTTATTCCCATGCATGCCAATCTTGATGAGGCGATGGGTCCCGATCTTCCGATAGGATGATAACTTCGATTTTGGTGGAGGAGACCCTTGCGAACCGACTACAACCGAACGACGTCGCTTGCGCCTTAGCAATCGCTGAACCACACTCCAAGTCGTTATCAACCGTGCCAAGAACGCGGTTGACGACCACGAAGGTCTATTCCGCATGCAACCAAGAACAAGCAAGAACAAGATACAAGCAATCTGAAATTGCAAATATTTTTATTGAGTTCAAAAGGTGGGATTCTGAAGGCTGTCTTGACAGGTGAGATTCGACCACCAATGTTGCACATCACCAATCAGCGCCGTCCTTGCCAAGCTCATCTTCTCATAAGGATCAAGATCTTGTCTTTCAAAGTAGCTATCCAACATAGTAACCCACAAGAAGTAGTCCAAGACGTACTCTCGCGTGAGTGGCAAGATGTATACTGGGTAGTTGTTTCCTTGAGTTCAAATCGCCCGCGATGACATCGTAATCTACCCATTTTCAAGCCTGTCATTGTTAGTAGAAAACAAGGAAACAAATCACAAGTATATGTTCCTATCAACTACTGGGAAGTTGTGAATCTAATGGAGGTGGTCTCGCTCAAAAAGGATCACGGAATCAAAAGTTATGACTTTTTTGGTGGCGGATGCAGAGAAAGGAAAATTCAGCGAATTGGAATTAGGGTTTGGAGTGGGAAAATTTTTCTTATTTGGATTTTATGGAATCAAGGATATGACCAGCAACTAGACGAAGCTAAAACGGACACAAATTCAATTTAGCAAACCAAAACTAACAAATTGAAAGGCACAACGGGTTTGGACAATGAAATTAACTCTTTTGTTGGGCAATTTTTACGGACTATGGGAAATAAAACCAATCTACTAACTAGGATACAAGAAATTCCTACCGGTCAATCAAGCTCGATACCACACGATGAGGCGACGGTCCCGTTCTTCCGATAGGATGATAACTTCGATTTTGGTGGAGGAGACCCTTGCGAACTGACTACAACCGAACGACGTCGCTTGCGCCTTAGCAATCGCTGAACCACACTCCAAGTCGTTATCAACCGCGCCAAGAACGCGGTTGACCTGACCACGAAGGTCTATTCCTGCATGCAACCGAAGAACAAGCAAGAACAAGATACAAGCAATCTGAAATTGCAAATATTTTTATTGAGTTCAAAAGGTGGGATTCAAGGTCGTCTTGACAGTGGTCATCCGACACAACCGAAAAATGCAGTTTGCACGAGGCTAAACCAAAACTCAACGAAATCCAAGTCCTAGCATAGGGAGGCGGTGGCTCTTATATAGAGTTACAAGGTACATGGACCCAAGTGGAGGTGGCGCAGCACCCTTTCAACTCAGACTCAGAAACCAATGTGGACTCTTTTCATAATTACGGCCAGATCGGATAGAATTTAGATATGGGTTGTTCCTTTAGAAAGTAGACTTCATTAGCTTTCCATGAAGTCCAAGAACGTCCAAAACGGAGTCCGTATGAAAAAGTTATGTCCGTTTGAACTTGACAACAGCAACAGATCCGAATCCGATTCGATGAGTCCAATGTGGACTCTTTTGATGATTGCGGTGCGTACAGAACAAATTTAGATGTGAAACCAGATCCATTGGAAAGAGGATGAGAAAATCTTTCCAACAAGTACTCGTGGACCTCAAACGGACTTCGTACGTGAAAGTTATGCACATTTGAAGTTGGGCCTGTCAGGCTGAATCCGAATTGATCTGGAGGACGAATTGGACTCTAAAACATGTCCAACTTGATCTCTTGCTTGAATTGGTGTAAAATTGGTGATGCTGTAAAAATATATATTTTTATCATTAGGTAGCATCATATTCTCATTTAAACTATGTGGAAGCTGAAGAAACGAATTCACCTTTAGTTCAATCTTGATATTAGGCGGTACAGTCGTATGTGTTTGTGGCGTGGTCACATCAAATCTCATGAAGGTACCTAAAACAAACAACAAGCAATAACAACAACAACAAGAGTGAGTCTAAAACTCAGTAAATATAAAAGTAGTAACATGCACAAACATTATCATCAATTCACGAGTTCATCCATCAATCATATAAATAACCATGCTGTGCAATATGATCAAAAATCTCTTTATCTCTTCTCTTTCGCATTTTACGGTGTGCGGAGTGTGCATCCGTCAATGCACACCCATGCCTGTACCATCTAGTACAGGGACCAGTTGCCCATACTCCACAAGTATGGGGACCTTTAGCCCGTCATGTCATCCATATGACGGGGACCTCGGCGCTTGATCATCTCGTGACCAAGACTTCAATAAATCAGCATGATGCATATGCGTGAATGTCTCAACAAATAAAGCTTGCATTCACAATATCTACGCATCTTAAATTCTGACGAATAACTTCAATTTCAATCGACCATAAACAGTACCAACATATCACCATCATAATCAAGATCACATATACTCATAATTTAGAACAATCATCGCCAAAGCATCAATCATCCACAATTCACACTATAGTTTTAAAACCACAGTTATACTTGCCTTAACCACGAGAAAACGAAGGATGAGTAGAAGGTGCAGCACCCTTAAACTAACCCAACACATTTAACTTGACACAACCCCCAATTTTCTCTCGGCCAACCTCTGCCCTCTACAGATAGTCACAATAAAAAATTCATAACTTTTGATACAGAGGTCAAAATAGGGCGTTCTCAGATTCTTTGGAAAGATAATTAAATTATCTAGCTAAACCTATTTGGTGAGCCTCCCAGATTCGGTCATCTTCTACCCGCACCATTCAATTTTCTACAGCGTCAGCAATCTGAACGGGCCCTCTGGATAGCGCACAAAAATGGCCATAACTTTTGTTACGCAATTCGGAATCTAGATTTCTTGACCTTTCCTAATGTGGAGATCCTCTGATTCTCCCGTTTTCTAATTACCAAAATCAATCTACCGAAATCTGACGGAAAGTCCCCCGAGATGCAGAACATTCATCTTAGAAAAATCATAACTTTTGCTACACAAGTCCGAATGACGCGTTCTAGGACTTCGTGGAAAGATAATTTCGTCCTCTACAATTCACTAGGACAGGTCCAGACCTGATTTGATGAGGACACCCCTTCCATAGATACAACTCATCCGCAGCATGTGTTGCAAGGACCACTTACTCGAGCTCGTGCTCGTCAACTTAATTACCAGGTGAATTCATTCCTTGGTTCATATGTTACTGAGAATAGACCGCTACCTAATGCAAGTTATTTAATTGTGCTTAGGAACCTGGGAAAGGACGAAGGAAAGGGACGTGGACTCATGGACATGCATGGAAGGAATAATGGAGGTCACCACGTCACTTTGGGACCAAGTCAAGCAAGAATCAGAGTTGGACACGTTTTGGAATCAGATTCGGAATGCTGCAATGGTACCAAGTTCAAACGGGCATAACTTCCTCATACGGACTTCGTTTGGGACGTTCTTGTACTTCATGGAAAGCTTATGAAGTCTACTTTCCAACGGATCCAATCTCATCTTCAAATTCCATCTGAGCCGACCGCAATCATCAAAAGAGTCCGCACTGGTTTCTGAGTCCGAGTCAAAAAAGGGTGCTGCGCCACCACCACTTGGGCCCATGGGCCTTGTAACCCTTGGGCATGCACTTGGACGCCACCCCTGGTCATTCTCCCTATAAAGGAGCCGCCGCATCCATTGCTAGGACTTGGATTTCGTTGAGTTTAGGTTTAGCCATTGTGCAAACTTTGTTCTTCAGTTGTGTCGGACGACCACCTGTCAAGACAGCTTCGAGATCTCATCTTTGTTATTCGCAATACAATTTATGCTTCATTCATATTCGCAATATCAGATTGCCTATGTCTTATTCTTGCTAGTTCTTGATTGCTCGCGAGGATTGAACTTGTGTTCAGGTTGATCACGCCTCGGCGAGGTCAATAACACTTCGGAGTTGGTTCTGCGATTGCTAAGGCGCAAGCGTCGTCGTACGGTTGTAGTCGAATCATGAGAGTCACCTCCACCAAAATCGATAGTTATCAATCTCATCGAAAGATCGGGCACCTCGTCTACATTAGTCACAGTGATCTCATTTTGAATACAATCACATTAGTCACAGTAAGAAACAAGTAATGATAAATTAATACTAGTAGAATACAATCACATTATCACAGTGATCTCACTTTGAAAAGTTATCCTCATCAGCATTCGCAAAGCCCATATTTTATCATGCACAGTTCCCTAGTGCTTGCTCTTATGAGGAGGGCCGCCGGAGTCGAGGAAGGCAGCGACGGGCTAGGGAGGCGGTGACAGCATCAGGGGAGGCGGCTGTAATGCCCTAGAAGTCGTTTTGGCATTTCTGAAAGTATTTAATAGATTCGTAGAGATTTCCTTATTTTCGTTGAATCGCGGAAGGCGTGTGTGGGATGTGGATTTGTCAAAAAAACGAGAGAGGAGGGTTGGTGGGTTGTCCAGAGTGGGAAGCCAGGCTTTCCACCTCCCACATTGGGCCCAGGTTAGCCCCCTTGGCCCAGTCACACCCCCTTTTCCCCAACCCTAGGCGCCTCTTTCCTCCCCTTGTGGCAGCCACCCCCTCTCCCCCATGCTCCCTTCTCCCCTATGCCACCTTCTCCCCTACAATCCCTTCCCCAATTCTGCAGCACCTCCACCCCTTGGCAGCCAAGCAAAAGAGAAGAAGGTAGGGAGGAAGAAGAGGAAGAGGAAGGAGGGGAGAAGAAGAGGAGTAGGGTGATTTGTGCCGGTGTTCAGAGGTCCTTGTTGTCGTTTCCAAGGGTAACCAATAATTTCCTACCCCTTTTGTTCTTAGTGTTTTCTCGATCGAGTTAGTTTTTGGTTAATCGTTCGATCTGCGTAGTCCACTATCTTCAGCAATTTAGGAGACCTTTCATTCTAAAAAAGACAAGTAGCACTACTGCAGTGGGCTAAGCGTCGGAACGACAGTTTGAGAGAGAGTGGTTTGGTTTCGGGCGTAGTGGCGCTTTACCTTTCAGTTATGAATGTTATATTGAGGTTTTGTGCTGGACCGGTGGCTCCTGACCGTGCTTGAGCTCTTCACCCCTTCGATAGAGGCAACTAAATATAGCAGTTGTTGCTATAGTTTATGATGCGGGGGATGCCCGATCTACGGAGGAGAAATATGCGAGGTGAAGAAAACTAGCTGTGAGCAGCCAAGATAGTAGTGCAACATGACAATTCTTAAGGCCAACCACTGCCAATGCCACCTGCAACAAGTATTCGCCCAACCACACTCTAAGTTCCCAATCCACACAACCACGCACAAAGATGGAAGCACAGAAAGGTTGCTGTCGAACGACCGCTTTTGCAATCTCACTAGGAAAATTACAAGAGCAAAGGAACAAAGAATTCTCAAGTTTTTTGTAGCACTTGGCGTTACTATTCTAAAATCATATAGCTGAAGGTTGTCCCCTTAGAAGAAAGAAGAAAGGAGTATTTATACTAGGAATAACCCTCCTAGCTAGGTGTGAACATCCTCCAAAATGGAATCCATTTTCGTGTGCCCTTTAGGTTCCCTAGGCTTAGAGAGGCAGTAATTTCATGTGGCCTCGCGCTGTAGTTATTGTCCCGGACAGCTAGTCTTAAAACTTGCATATCTTTTGACTCAGGCCTCCAATGATGCACCATTTGTTGTGCTGGAAAGAGGACTTAATTTCCTATCCATTCCTGCTCCCCATGCATGCTGGACACGCCCATATTTGTGTGGGATTAGGTAGAAAGTTGGCAGTCAAATTCTGAGGCTGCGCATGCAACGCTTGATGGCCTGAATAGCTTGCTAGTATTCTTGATGTCCAGCTCAGCCTTCTTCACATCCAACTCGTCATAGGTGGATGTTGTTAAACAATGTACTCCGGTAGCTAAGTCTTGATCCTTGTAATGTGCTCCGTCTGCTTGAATTATCTCCGTAGGTGCAAACCTAAGTAAAATAAGCATACGAGACTTAGGCAGTATATAATTCTTATCTACAACAATATTAGATTCAGCTAGCCACGCATTCACCTCTTGTTATATTTGCTTAGTACGGTTCGTAGTCATGGGACCCAAATAAGCCTCTTTCGTAGAAGCTTCAACTTGCAGTTGTGTAGAATCTTGCGGAGTAGATGATGAATGAGTTGAGCCAGGGATGTCCTCATCAACCACCCCCTCTTCAAAAGGAGTCGTCCTCGACTCTGACTCTTCTTGACCAAAACATGGTGAAAGATGATGCGGATACGCACAAGCTTAGCACTTGTCAGTCAAATACATTATTTCACTGGAAAGAAGTATTGAGCCGCATTAAATATTGTCAGGTGAATTTGTTTCTTAAAGAGTTTCTTTTAATTGATGATGAAATTGGAATCTTACATTATGCTATTATTTTATGTATTCTTAGGTATGATGATGTAGACGAGGTGTCCGATCTTCGATGAGATTCATAACTATCAATTTTGGTGGAGGTGACTCTCACGATCCGACTACAACCGTACGATGACGCTTGCGCCTTAGCAATCGCAGAACCAACTCCGAAGTGTTATTGACCTCGCTGGAGGCGTGATCAACCTGAACACGAAGTTCAATCCTTGCGAGTAATTGAAGAACTAGCAAGAATAAGACATAGGCAATCTGATATTGCGAATATGAATGAAGCATAAATTGTATTGCGAATAACAAAGATGGGATCTCGAAGTCGTCTTGACGGTGGTCGTCCGACACAACTGAAGAACAAAGTTTGCACAATGGCTAAACCTAAACTCAACGAAATCCAAGTCCTAACAATGGAGGCGACGGCTCCTTTATAGGGAGAACGACCAGGGGCCATAGGCCCAAGTGTTGGTGGCGCAACACCCTTTTTGACTCGGACTCAGAAACCAACGTGGACTCTTTTGATGATTGCGGCCGGTTCAGATGGAATTTGAAGATAAGGAAAGTACATGAACCTATCTTCTCTTAAGTGCAACCAAACAAGATTGGATCCGTTGGAAAGTAGACTTCATATGCTTTCAAGAAGTACAAGAATGTCCCAAACGGAGTCCGTATGAGGAAGTTATGCCCGTTTGAACGTGGTACCATTGCAGCAGTCCGAATCTGATTCCAAAACATGTCCAACTCGGATTCTTGCTTGACTTGGTCCCAAAATGACGTGGTGACCTCCATTATTCCTTCCATGCATGTCCATGAGTCCACGTCCCTTTCCTTCGTCCTTTCCCTGTTCCTAAGCACAATTAAATCACTTGCATTAGGTAGCGGTCTATTCTCGATAACATATGAACCAAGGAATGAATTCACTGGTAATTAAGTTGTGAGCACGAGCTCGAGTAAGTGGTCCTTGCAACACATGCTGCGGATGAGTTGTATCCATAGAAGGATGTCCTCATCATCCTCGCCTTCTTGCATTTGAGTCGTCCCACGACTCAAGCTCGTCTTCTTCTCCCAAGTAGGGCTTCAAATCTGCAATGTTGAATTGAGATGAAGAAACAAATGAGCATACTGCGACAATATTGTGAATGATGTGCTGCAATACTTCGACAACAATTAGAAAGGTGGGACTAACCCCAAAATCTGCAGGCAGTTCAAGCTTGTATGCATTATCATTAATCTTTTCTAACACCTTGAAAGGACCATCAGCTCTTGGCATCAATTTTGATTTTCTCAATTCAGGGAACCTATCTTTTCTTAAGTGCAACCAAACAAGATCCCCAGGTTCAAAAGTTAAATGTTTCCTCCCCTTACTACCAGCAAGTTTATATTTAGCATTCATGCGCTCTATATTCTCCTTAGTTGTCTCATGTATTTTTAAAATCAATTTAGCACGTTGTTTAGCATCAGGGTTCAATTTCTCTGAAGATGGAATAAGCATTAAATCAATAGAAGCACGAGGCACGAAACCATAAACAACTTCAAAGGGCACATCTTTGTAGTAGAATGCAGCGAACGATTGTAAGCAAACTCAATATGAGGCAAACATTCTTCCCACATTTTTAAGTTTTTTATATAGCAAGTTCTTGTAAACAAAGTTCTACACAGCCCTAAGCATTGTAAACAAAGTTCTATTCACAACCTCGGTTTGTCCATCCATGAGGAAAGTAGAAGAAGAAACACATAGGATGGTTATTGTGACCCCGAATCCGGTCACAAGTGTACCCAATTGGTTTGGGGATGACAAGTAGTAGAAAATAACAGCTTAGTCCCCAATTTAGCCCATAAAGTTCTCCAAAATGGCTAAGAAATTTAGCATCACGATCTGAAACTATAGTATTAGGTACACCATGCAAGCGAATAACTTCACGAAAGAATAAATCAGCAATATTGGTAGCATCATCGCTCTTATGACATGGCATAAAATGGGTCATCTTAGAAAATCTATCAACAACCACGAATATACTATCCCTCCCATTCTTTGTTCTAGGCAATCCTAAAACAAAGTCCATCGAAATATCTTCTCACGGAATGCTAGGAACGGCTAAAGGCATATATAAACCATGAGGATTAAGTCGTGACTTAGCTTTTTGACATGTAGTGCAGCGAGCAACGTAATGATCAGCAAGTATGTCCTCCGTTTTCTTCACACCAAATGTCCCATTAACCCACCTCCATGTGCTTCAACTGTAACAACAACAAACAGATTGAACGGAACTAGCAGGAATGCACAACTTGTATGTTGGCTCTTCTACAACTCAACTATGTCCATTTGAGGTGGTGTATAAACACAAACCCATCATTAATGACAAATTTATTCCACATTTTCCCTTCTTTACAATTCAACAATATTTCGCAAAATCAGCATCGTGCACATATTGCTCTTTAATAGTCTCTAATCCAAAAATTTTGAAGTCAAGTTGTGATAACATGGCATATCTCCTAGACAAAGCATTAGCAATAACATTCTCCTTTCCGTTCTTGCGTTTTATGACATAGGGAAAAGACTCAATAAATTCAACCCACTTTGCATGTCTACGGTTCAGCTTATCTTGACTTCGAATATGCTTTAAAGATTCATGTTCAGAATGTATAACAAATTCTTTGGGCCATAAATAATGTTGCCAAGTTTCTAAGGTTCGAAAGAGGGCATATAACTCCTTATCATAAGTAGAATAGTTCAAACTAGGCCCACTCAATTTCTCACTGAAAGTATGCTATAGGTTTGCCTTCTTGTAACAACACACCACCTAAACCAATTCCGCTTGCATCACATTCAAGCTCAAAAGTCTTATTGAAATCGGGGAGTTGGAGTAGAGGTGCATCTGTTAACTTATCTTTCAATGTGGTGAAGGCATTCTCCTGTGCGGTGCCCCAAACAAATGGCACGCCCTTCTTGGTAAGCTCATTCAAAGGTGCGGCGATGGTGCTGAAATCCTTCACAAAGCGGCGGTAAAACCCAGCAAGTCCTAAAAAGCTCCGCACCCGTCTGACCGTGTTAGGAGTCGGCCAACTCTGTATTGCTTCAACCTTGGCTTTATCAACTTCAATTCCCTGCGGAGTAACAACATAGCCAAGAAACGCGACTTGATCGGTGCAAAAGGTGCACTTCTCAAGGTTACCAAATAGGCGTGCATCACGTAAAGCCTTAAAAACAGCACATAATGGTCCAGATGTTCCTCTAATGATTTGCTATATATCAATATATCATCAAAATAAACCACCACAAATCTACCAATGAAAGCACGCAAAACCTCATTCATTAGTCTCATGAAAGTACTAGGTGCATTAGTTAAACCAAAAGACATTACTAACCACTCATATATCCCGAACTTAGTTTTAAAAGCCGTTTTCCATTCATCGCCTAATTTCATGCGGATTTGATGATAACCACTACGCAAATCAACCTTGGAAAAGACAACAGAGCCACTCAATTCATCAAGCATATCATCTAACCTAGGAATAGGATGACGATACCTAATGGTGTGATATTATTGATTGCTCTACATTCCACACACATGCGCCATGATCCATCTTTCTTTGGTACCAAAATGACCGGAACAACACAAGGGCTAAGAGATTCGCACACATACCCTTTATCAAGCAACTCTTGAACTTGGCGCTGAATTTCTTTAGTTTCTTCTGGATTGGCCCTATATGGTGCTCGGTTGGGCAATGATGCACCGGAAATTAAATCAATTTGATGCTCAATCCCACGAAGTGGTGGTAGCCACGGCGGTATGTCCTCCGGAAAGACATCTTGTGGTCTTGCAAAATGTTAGTGACGGCAGGTGGCAAAGAAGAAGGTATACCCTCAAATGAAAACAAGGCATCTTTGCAAAGTAATGCATAGCAAACAGAATTACTAGCATCTAGTTCATTCATATCATATTTGGTAGCAAGAAAACAAGCACGTTTCAATTTAATCTTTATTTTTCACATGAGCAGATTTAGGTTCTTTCTTTTTATGTTGCTCAAGCTCTTTTGCTACAATCTGATTCTCACTCTCAGCATTCGCTAGGCATTTCTCTCTACTAGCTCTAGCAAGGTCATCTTTAATAATTTGTTCAGGAGTCATAGGATGCAACACAATTTTCTTTCCCTTGAACATGAGAGAGTATTGATTATTCCTACCATGATGCGCACAATTAGTATCCTAATAGTAATGAACAAGCTTGCATAGGAACAACATCGCAATTAACATAATCATGGTACAAACCCATAGAAAAATGTACTCTCACCATCCGTGTTACCTTCAATTTACCACTGTTGTTGAACCATTGAATATGATATGGGTGGGGATGAGGTTTAGTCGACAAAGCAAGCTTCTCCACCATATCTATACTCGCCAAATTGTTGCAACTCCCCCATCAACAGTTATGCGAATCGAGCGTTCTTTGACAACGCCCTTGATTTGGAACAAGTTATGGTGCTGGTTTTGATCGGCATGAGACACTTGAGCACTTAGTACGCGTTGCACTATAATGCTCAAATACTTGTCGGCATCTTTGGCGCCAACATGCTCCTCCTCATGTTCAGATTCATCATCATGTCCTGCAGGATCATTTGCAAGCATAGCATATGTTTCATCATCAAAGTCACTAGCAGAGGAATACCCACCATCATCGCGTATAATCAATACACGCTTGCTTGGACAGTCCCGCATCATGTGTCCATAGCCTTTGCAACGATGGCATTGAACGTCCCTCGTTCGTCCTGTGGAAGCAATCGAAGAGGAGGTTTTTGCAGAAAGTTGTGGTGCTGATTTGTGTGCTTCGGAAACTTGCGGCGCCGAATTTGAAGTAGTAGGGGCTGCTTGTTGTTGGAGGGTAATGGTGGGGGCACCACATTGGATGAAGAAGGTGTGCGCCGCGTCCATGAATTTGTGCAACCTGCAGAAGGATTAGATCGCATTCTCGTCTGGCGTCCCTGCAATTCACGTTCAGCTTTGCAAGCAAGAAACCTAGCCATTGATGCCTCCTCATCCTCAACTAACCCACAGCGCAGCATACCAATTTGTAATTCTTGATAGTATTCTTCCACAGATTTTGCACCTTGTTGTAAGCGTTGCAGTTTATTTAACAAATCACGAGCATAATATGAGGGAACAAATCGATGGCGCATAAGTAATTTTAAAGCTCCCAAGTGTTAGGTATGTTGTTGTCCGCGTCCTGGATGTTCCCACCACTGCACAGTATGCCGACATTTTCACCAAGGGACTCCCGTCTACGGTCTTTAGTGAATTCAGGTCCAGTCTAAACGTCCGAGGTGCGGACGCTCCGACTGCGGGGGGATGTTAGACAGATATATTAGGCTGCCCTGTGGGCCCTAGTTGGTTGCTTCCATATCTATTATAGGCAAGGGACTCTCCGGGTTGGCCTCTGATTCTATTAGCCATAACCCTAGACATCCCTACCTATATATATATATGAGGCATGTACCGCTATTCATAATCAATCTACTATTGCTTTCAATGTCAACAAGGAAACCACCAATCTGTAGTTATACACAAAGTTAAACGAACTAGAAATAAAGGGCACAAAATTTCAGCATATTATTCTTCACCTGCAGACCATAGCATTATCTAGTGATCCTCCTTTGATGAACCCATCACCACGCATTTATTCAACCTGTAGAACTCATAAATGCTAATGCAGAAAAACGAAAGGGAGTGACTACATTTATGTGTGATACGGGGTCGCCCGATCTTCTCGACGTAGGATGGATACTCACGGGATTCTTGATGAATCGTAATGATCCTCCAATGCCAATGCAAGGGATGAACACTCTTTAATCCGCCAAAACACACTCGTGTTGATTTCGTTGACCACCAAGCGAAGATCTATCGTGCACCCAATTCCCAACGGAAAGGCTGAACGATCTTGATTGAAGAAAATCACTCCTAATTCCCTATGGAACTTCGATAGCAATGCTAACTCGAACAAACTTTAGTAGATTCATTATTCTCAAACGTGGTCTGCCTTACAATGGGGGTCTAACCCACAATATATAGTACCCTGTCCACCTCATGGCTGGCCAAGATGTTTTAAACCAACTCCAACCCATCCCTACATGTTTCGGTCATAACTTTTAATCCGTGATGAATTTGGAGATGGGGCCGAATCCATTGCGTAGTTCTTGAAATTATCTTTCCAACGACTACAAGAACACCTGAATCGGACTCCGTTTGTGAATGTTATGGCCTTTTTAGTAACTGCCGGTCTGAATTGAATTCTGAGTTGAATCCGAGTTTGAATTGGATTGAGCACGTGGGAGATCCGAATTTGGCTTGAAAATCTTATCCAAAACTTGTAGTTTAAGTCCTTGTGATCCTCCCTTTTGCCCTCCCAAGTCTTCATATGAATCATATCTAAGAATATATAAAATAATAGCATGATGTAGTATTCCAAGTTCATCATCACTTAAAATAAACTTCTTAAGAAACAAATTCACCTGACAATATTTAACGCGGCTCAACTCTTCTTTCCAGTGAAATAATGTATTTGACTGAAAAGTGCTAAGCTTGTGCGTATCCGCATCATCCTCCCCTTCTTCAAGAAAAGCCGTTCTCGGCTTTTGGTAGCCTGAAATTGTACTAAGCAAAGAATACAACGTATATGCATGGTATATATATTTGTCATCAATACTTCTTTTGCTTAGCATATCAAGAACATCTGAAGGCGTAGTAGATAAAAAGAACAACACATATGCATGGTATATCTATGAATCAATTATCGTGTCATTCTCGTTGTTCCACACAAACAAATCAGTATAACGGCAACCATAAGATGTATACATTGAAACATTGTCTTTCATATCATTCTCCCTTCCATGAGAAAAAGTCGTCCTCGACTTTGCTAGGCACATGGACAAGTCATTAATAGGCCAAACCAAATTAAGTTGTTCAAATATGGGGGAGAAAATTTTAGTTCCTTCCATGCTTCAACTGCGCTACTCTGATTATTTGTACATGATTGTACATTAAAGGATGAATAAGAAGACTTAAGAAATCTTTTGAAACATTGTAATATCCCAAAAAATTTGAAATTAGAAATATAAAACTTTTGCGTTATTTTACCTTATGTTTGAGTTGAAATTAATTCTTTTTGGCATTTCTTAAATTTTGATTAAGGTTCCAAAAGGGCAAAAGAAATAAAATAATAGAAAACAAAATTTTAAAAGAAGAATTTGAAAAGATGATCCAGTGCAAAATGAATATAGTTGGGCTTAAAGATTTGAGAGTAATAATATGGTTAAGTTTTGATAAAGTTATGAGAGGAGTAAATAAAATAGAAATACATATATATATATATATATATACATATTTGTATATGAAAAGTGGGATTAACAAAAGGGTTTTTAGTGAATAAATATGTGTAGATAAACTCCTCATGAAATTGGGAGTAAAAAATATATATGTACATATATGCAAAACATGTAAAAGGAAAATAAAAAAAAAGAAAAAAAGGAGTAAACCGGGGCAGAACCGGCCGGCCCACCCCGCGCTCGGTTGCCCGCGTGCCCGTTGCTCCCTCTCGCTGACAGTGGTGCCTGCCCGCGCGGACGGTTTCCCCTTTTCTTTCTTCTTTCTCCTTCTCCTCTCTGCCTCGCTCCGTTGCCACCCATGCTCCTCCGCTCCTCTCGTGGCAGCTGCTCTCCCGACAGGTCGAGTCCCATCGCCGGTTAGGGCGCACCACCACCGCCCCTGGTTTCACCTCGCCCCGCCCACGGTACGGTGCCACCGCCCGAGGACTTCCTCCGCTCAGTCGCGTCGCCCAGCCATGTGGCGCGAAAGCTCTGCCGACCCGTGTGCGCGGCGCAAAGCTGCGGAGGCAGCCCTATGTGGTCACGCACTCGTCGAGTCCCTAGAACCCTGCTGCTGCTCCGCCGCCTGACGCCTCCGCTTGCCCCGACGCGACGGATCAGACCCGCTCCCGTCGCCAGCCCAATTCCGTCAACTATAAAAGCCGTGCGGCCTCTCCTAAGCATCGCCGCACTCCCCTCTCCCTCTCCCTCCGAGCAATTGCCCCAAAAACCCGTAGATCGCCGCCGGCCGAGTTTCTTCCCCAACTCCGGCGATCTCCCTCCCCGTCGATCCGAGCCACTAGAGCTCAATTAAAACCTTCCACACCATCCCCAGATCCCCACGAACTCATCCCGGCCTTCCATGCACCCCTCATCGGCCGTACATCGCCGACACCGAGGGACCTCTCCACACGCCGCTGCCACAGCTGCCAACCTATCTCCGGCGTTCCCCGGCCCCCATCGCCACCACCACGAGCTTTCCCTCGACGTCAGGATCGTGTTTGAGGCCTCGCCCAGGACCCTCCGACCACCCTTCACCGCCGACGCCGCCGCCTTCCCCCGGCCTCTGCCTCTTCTACTCGGCCCCCTCCAGCGCCTACCTCAAAAGAGTTTATCGCCCATATAGGGTAGGCAAAGCCTCCCCGACCACTTGGCTAGCGCAGCCGATTCTTTCTCCCCCCTGGCTCCCCGGCGCGCGTTCGAGCCTTTCTTTTATTTTCCGCACTAACATGTGGGCCCCACCGTCGTGGTGCTGATCGAGGAGCCAGCGACAAACGGGTCCCACATGTCCGTGAGCCAGCGACAAGTGGGTCCACTGCCCGATGGGACCCACCTGTCAGTGACCGCACAGAGGTAGTACCACCGACAGCAAGGTCCCACTTGTCAGCGGGCACAGAAGGGCCCAAGTCACTGACAGAAGGACCCCACCTGTCAGAGTCAAAAACTATTCGAATAGCCGTGCCCACGGTCATGGGCAGACATGGGATACTTAACTAGATATAGTTCCGTTTCAAAAATGATTTGTGACTGGAATGGGAAAATAGAGGGCGATAGACTGCCCTAGTTTGGATTTGGCCTGGGTTTTGTCCCAGTGGTATGTTAAGCGGCTATAACGCTGAAAGATGCTATATGGTGCAGATGCCATGTAACGGTGGATGGAATCTGTATCGCTATTACAAAGACTGTACTTCACTTTACCTTTTAAAAGCTGCTAGATCATAGGGATTTTAATTATGGTATTCACATGCAATTTATGGCAAAACAACCAAACCCCAGCCTTCCCTTTAACTAGCCTAGCATGTAATTTATTGCATTCTGTGTGGTAACTTGCTGAGCACGGTGGATAGTGTGCTCACACTCGCAATATCAAAACAGAGACAGGGACGCAGGATCATTATGATCACGAAGATGCCCCGCTCAAGGAGGAAGGAAACAACGACGAGAACTAGGGTGTCGCTTGCGTTTCTAGGCCCATACAAGATAGACTCTAGGCTGTGTGTGCACGTATATCATCTAAGTCTAGGTGATATACAATGCACACATATTCCCCCAGTTGCTTGCCTGTGGCTATGGCTTTCTTTTGCTTCCGCTACCATTGAGATGTAATGATACATTCGGCCTAAGGGCCCCTTTTGTAAACTATTGCCCGACGTGGCATAATTCAAACTATGATCTGTAATATTTGATGTATGCGATGTATGTATGGTTCAGCAATGTACTGTGTGCACTAACTACTGATCCAGGGATTAGTGCAATAATCACAGAGGATTTCGGATTGAAAAATCCGGGTCCGACAGAGCTGGTATCAGAGCATACGACTGTAGGGTAAAAGCCTTAGTATGGACGTTAGGAAGGATATAGGATTACCATCTTGCAAAAACTTATGAAAAGAGTTTCCAAAAATATAGCGTATTATTTCTTGTCCTAATCCTTCTAGTTCTGTTCTAGTCTATCCTTCATTAAATATTTTAAAATGATACTAACCCTAGTAATTCCTTCTACAGATGGCGGGATATGTAGCGGAAGGCAACTGGGACTTCCTGTCCCATGGCCGCACTCATGGGGAGTTCGCCAGCCGCCTACGCCGGCTTTTGCACCACCTGGGCTACAAGGGTCAGCCCATGTACCGCGGCCGCAAGGCCGTGGCAGGTGGGGTGGAGAGCTGGGTAGTCGCGGTATTCATCTACGCCAAGAGCGAACAGGATCCCCCTCATGTCTTCCGGACTGAGCACACCAGGAGCACCCGGGCGGCGGCCATCCAGGATGCTGCACGTCTCACCGCAGCCCGGCTCTGCGACATCTACAAGACCAACCTGCTGCGCACACCCTTCTTCTACTTCCCTTCGCGCCAGGAGGGTGCGTTGTACAACGAGACCTACCTGCCAGTTACTGAGGACGACCCGATGCTTACGCATCAGGTTGACCTCACCCGCGCTATGGGTTCGGCCCATACCGCCGCACTGCAAGAGATCACAACTCTCCGCGTGCACCTTGTCTCCCAGCACACGGAGATGGCGACCCTCCGGGAGCAGCTCGCAAGAATCGCAGTAGGCCTTGGCGATAGCAAAGGCGGGCGGCATGCGCGGGCATAGCCATAGCAGTCACGACTCCGCCGCCCCTCCAAGACCTCCGCGCCCGGCCACCACTGGGCGCGGGCCCCGCACCTTGCTCACCGCACGCAAGAACGTGCGACCTTCGGGACCACGGTCGGCTCTTCGCCAGGGAGGGTCACACCGCAGCCGCAGCCGCTCACACTCGGACACCGACCCCTCCGAGTTCAGCGGTAGTCGGTCCCGCTCCCAGTCACCGACCTACAGTCCCTCCAGCCCAGGTGTCGGATACATGGAGGAGTAGATCGGATGGTGCGGTACTTGCCGGATGTAGCGCAAGTACTAAGGGGTGTATCGTAACATGTTGTCCCAGACTCTCTGTATCGTAGTAGCTATCCCGTCGAACTTTAATTAATTATAATGTAATTGTAAGTCCATCATAAAAGCTGGCTATGTGGTGTTTGATTTATGAAACCGGCCTTGTGTTCAAAGTTGTTTTGTCGTTTATCTTGTTGGCATTTATTTTCTGAGTTGGCAGCCTTCTTTTGCTTTGCCTAGCATTAGTATTAAGTCAATCGTATGTATAATTATAACTGCAGATGGCCAGCCAGAGGGTAACTAGGGCCCAGACCCATGCCACCCACAACCAGGCAGAGGTCGACTCCACCCCTGGGGTCACGCCGACGAGGCGTGGACTGGTGCAAGACCAAGGAGCCGACCTCCCACCCCACCGACAAATCCCACAATGGCACAAGTCATGGCGCAGCAGACCCAATTGCTGCAAGCCAATTATTACAGGACAGCAAGGAGGCTCCAACCGGTCCAGGGCTGATCTGGACGATTTTCAGAGAACCCGGCCCCTCACTTTCTCCTCTGCCGACGAACCTCTCGAAGCCGAGGATTCGCCGGATCTCGAAGGAAACTGCGCCTAGCCAAGTGCGCGGAAGAAGACAAAGTGATATTCGCATCTCATCAGCTCCAAGGAGCAGCGGCAAACTGGTGGGAAAACTACCTTGCCGCCAGGGGACAAGAAGAGACCTCCACAGACAGCGACATGGAGGCCATACCATGGACAGAATTTAGGGCTAAGATTCAAGTCCAACTTCATTCCGACAGGAGTAATGCGGATGAAGAAGAACGAGTTTCATACCCTCAAACAGGGGAACATGTCAGTTAACGAGTACCTTACCAAGTTCACATGAGCTTGCTCGCCACGCCCGAGGGACGTGGGAGGAGGAGGAGAAAATTGATAGATTCTTTGAGGGTATGAATGAAGAGCTAAGGGTGCAGCTGATCGTCCAAGACTTCCCCAACTGTCATCAACTGGTGAACAAGGCACTGATCCTGGAAAACGAGAAGAAGAACTTGGAGGCCAGCCGTAAGCACAAAATGGCAGTACAGCGGCCGCAGGGAAGGTTTGTGTAGAGACTTTTCAACAACTCCACCTTCTCAAGGCCGAAACAGTTCAAACCATTCAGCCTCATCGCCTCGTCCCAGTGGCAGTTCAATGCAGGGAAGCCAGAACTTTGGCTCAGGTCAGGCCACAAGTTATAAATGCTTTAGCTGTGGTGAGAAGGGACATTTCGCCAACCGATGCCCTCACAAGCAGAACGCCCCTGTTCGCAGCCAAGCCTCAGTGCCCGGCAAGGGACCACAGATGTCGCAGGCCAGCAGGAATACCCCAACACCAAATCGAGGCCGTGTCAACCATATCACGGCGGAAGAAGCCCAAGAAGCAGCGGGAGTTCTTATGGGTACGTTCTCTGTCAAGTCAATACCAGCGCAAACATTATTTGACTCAGGAGCTTCACATTCATTTATATCCAAGGGGTATGCTGACAAACTAGGGTTACCTACCTATCCTCTAAAGAGGCCAGTAGTACTTAAGTCACCAGCTGGTATGATTACCACTACCTTAGTGTGCCCTGGGGTAACAATTGTCATGGAAAGGTGCAACTTTCCAGCAGACCTGATAGTACTAAGTTCGCAGACCCTGGATATTATATTAGGAATGGACCGGTTAGCCAGATATTAAGGGGTTATAGACTGTGCCACCAGGATAGTGAAGCTGACTAAATGTCTTGGAATGACCATAGATGTAAAAGTAGACCGACCCTACCGATGGGGCCGCGCGATATATTATTGCGAAGATGTACCCTGGAAGGAATGATGGTGGTGCAAGATTTTCAGGAAGTGTTTCCGAAGACCTACCCAAGCATGCCCCAGCATCGAGACACAGTTTGTCATTAACTTGAAACCAGAAGCTGCTCCCATTTCCAAGAGACCATATAGAATGACGGTGGAAGAGCTGGAAGAGCTAAAGACCCAACTCCATGAACTGTAGGAAAAGGGATTTATTAGACCCAGTTCCTTGCCCTGGGGATCTCCGGTATTATTTGTAAAGAAGAAGGATGGCACAGCTAGGATGTGTGTGGATTACCAGGCGTTAAATGAAGTAACCATCAAGAATAAATATCCCCTTCCCAGGATCGATGATCTATTTGACCAACTTGGTGGAGCCACCATCTTTTCCAAAATAGATCTGAGATCAGGTTATCACCAGCTAAAAATTAGGGCTGAGGATATACCCAAGACAGCTTTTACCACTAGATATGGACTGTACGAGTTTACGGTCATGTCTTTTGGTCTGACCAATGCCCCAGCTTACTTTATGAACCTCATGAACAAGGTATTCATGGAATATTCGGACAAGTTCGTTGTGGTGTTCATTGATGACATCCTCATTTACTCCAAGGATGCAGACGAGCATGCTGAGCATCTACGCCTAGTGCTAGAGAAGTTAAGGGAACATCAGTTGTACGCCAAATTCAGCAAATGCGAATTCTGGCTAAGTGACATCAGCTTCTTGGGACATATAGTGCCGGCAGAAGGAGTATCTGTTGATCCTCAAGATTTCAGCAGTGACAGAATGGAAGCAACCCACCTCCGTCACCGAAGTGCGAAGTTTTCTCAGATTGGCCTGATATTATTGAAGATTCATAGAGGGATTCTGATGCGGATACGCATATGATTAGCACTTTTAAGTCAAATACATTATTTCACTGGAAAGAAGCATTGAGCCGCATTAAATATTGTCAGGTGAATTTGTTTCTTAATGAATTTCCTTCTATTTGTGGGAACGATATACTACCTTATGCCAAATTCTTGTTTATTATTAGGTTTGAATATTATGATGATTCCGGGGCCAAAGTTATGGAGAAGCACAAGGAGGAAAGAAGCCAATGCAGTGGGAGAGCAAAAAGGGAGGAGCCCAAGGACTTAAACTACAAGTTTTGGATAAGATTTTCAAGCCAAATTCGGACCTCCCACGTGCTCAATCCAATTCAAACTCGGATTCAACTCAGAATTCAATTCGGATTCGGTTCGGGACAGCCTGACAGGCAGTTACTAAAAAGGCCATAACTTTCACAAACAGAGTCCGATTCAGGTGTTCTTGTACTCGTTGGAAAGATAATTTCAAGGGCTACGCAATGGATCCAGCCCCACCTTCAAATTCGTCACGGATAAAAAGTTATGACCGAAACATTGTGACGGTTTAATTTTAGGTTTTTCCTTTTGTGTGAGTTTATTTCCAAATACATGTAGGGATGTGTTGGAGTTTGTTTAGGACCTCTTGGCCAGCCATGAGGTGGCCAGGGTACTATATATTAAGGGTTAGACCCTCATTGTAAGGTAGACCACGTTTGAGAATAATCAATCTACTAAAGTATGTTCGAGTTTAGCATTGTTGCCTAAGTTCCATAGGGAATTAGGAGTTACTTTCTTCAATCAAGATCGTTCAGCCTTTCCATTGGGAATTGGGTGCACGATAGATCTTCGCTTGGTGGTCGGTGAAATCAACACGAGTGTGGTTTGGCGGATTAAAGAGTGTTCGTCCCTTGCATTGGCATTGGAGGATCATTGCGATTCATCAAGACTCCCGTGAGTATCCATCCTACGTCGAGAAGATCGGGCGACCCCGTATCATCTTGGTATCAGAGCGCGGTTTACTCGGTAGGATCTTATCCCTTTAAATTTCAGTTATTACTTATTGTCCTATAGTCCATAAACCGAAAACACAAAAAATAAATCCAAACCCTAGTTTTTTGCATCTGTTATTTTCGTGAGTTTTGTTAAGTTTTCGTCCATTAGAATTTTTGTTTACGTGCTGATCATCGTGTTCCTTTGCGTCACTTAATCTTTGTGTCCAATAAAAAATTCAAAAAAAAAAATCCGATTGCTGCATGCGTGAACAAGCTACACAAGACCGTGAACAGTGCTGCTACAAGATCTTGTGAAAAAAAATATCCACCCTGTGGCTGTTTCTGTTACATATATCCTTAATTTCCGTTCATCTTTGAGACTAGTCTTTTGATAATTGCATTAAGGGCTGTTCTTGGCATTTAATTTACACCTGCTGAAATATTATTCTTTTGGGAAGGGAAAGCTAAACCTTAGTGCCAACTACAAGTAAACAAAAAGAAAGAAGGAAATAAAGAAAGAAAGAAGGCAGCCGACAAAAAAAAAGCGAGAGCCACGACTTGAGAAAAAAAAAGGAAGAAAAAACCATTGGCCAAATCTAGGATGAGCTCTTAGTCCATAAATTCAGCTTGTGTATTTAATTCCTTTGAGCAATCTTGTGCCCTTACATTCATATCATTGCAATTGACTAGCGTCTCTCCTAGTACTTGGTGCAAAACGAGCTATCTAATCTTTAATTTCATATTGCCTCTAGTTAGCTCATTCCTTTTGTTTGCATCGAGTCACATTGATCTTTGCGTGTGCGTTCATATACTTCACTTAAATCTTTTGGATCAGCACATAGGCAAAGTATTCTAACTTGGATTATTACTTAATTTTACAACATCGAGAAATCAGATCTTGTAGGATAAATACTTCCTAACCAAACTCCACAAAATATCCTTTGCCGGGCAATTGTGAGTCACTTTTAAATCCGCTTGATCATCACTCGTTATTATAGCCACCACCAAGTGTAAGTTTCTTTTGGCCTCAATTCACTTCAGAAATGTGAGAACTTTACTTGTGAGAGAAAAGAGTGAGAACGAGTGATTTATACTAATCATCCATATACCTTGTTATTGCTTTGTGTTGTCTTTGCACAATCTAACTATGTCAGGTGGAGAAGACAACTATGGTGATGAGAATGAAGTTAATCTTAATGCCCCGGTGACTCGCTTTAAACATCGTGCATTGAGAAGTACATTGCAACAAGAGCTCCAATTAGGCACCATCGCTAAGCACGTACAACTTAAGGCAGATATGAAGGATTTCCACATTGAAATCAATCAACAAATGAAGGTGTTACACAAAAACATCGTGAATGATATTGTGCAAGCACTTCGTCCACAACAACAAAAAGATAGCTTTGTTCCTTTCTATGGCACTGATGATCCAGAGGAGTATCTTGAGTGGGAATGGCAAATGGAAAAAGTGTTTAGATTTCAGAAACTTTCAAAAGAACAAGAGGTGATGCGTGCCACAAAGGAGTTTGAAGACTATGCTTATAGTTGGTGGCAACAACTAATTGGAAAACAACTCATTAAATCTTGGT
Source organism: Bonia amplexicaulis (assembly GCA_036346245.1). NCBI lineage: Eukaryota > Viridiplantae > Streptophyta > Magnoliopsida > Poales > Poaceae > Bonia > Bonia amplexicaulis. The sequence continues at coordinate 24,812,597 of CM070736.1, forward strand.
TAGATTTGAAGGCGTTTATGAGAAGCGAGTTTATGCCATTCTATTATGCTCAGGAATTGCTTCACCATCTGGAGAATATCACACAAGGGAGTAATATTGTCCAAGATTACTATTTTGAACTGCAAGATGCGATGCGTCGTGCCGGTGTCACTAGTCCATCAAGGGAGAAGGCATACTTTAGAGGTGGCTTGAATTCTGAGATCACCGCTGCACTTCAACATAAATATTTTAGTAGCATGCATGATCTTGTGAATTATGCTATTATACAGGAGAAGAGACTTATGGAGAAACGTACAACACGGTTCAATCCATGTCCATACTTCAGCTCTTATGGTTCCACTAGTGTGACACATGAGAAGATGACCGAGCATGGGACTTTCCTTTGGTAAAGGAGACATCTTATGCTGCCCCAATGATATATACAAAAATTGAGATGCATCAAAACCTATGTGAGAATGAGAGCCACATAGCCAAATTGAGTGAGAGTGTTAAAAAGAGCGAGCTGTGTGATTCCACCATATGTGAGTTTGAGAGCATCCAAACTGAGAGTATGAGAGATACACCAAAAGAAAAGAGAGAAGTAGAAGATGGACAAACTGAGGTTGATTTTGAAACTAACACATTAATATCTACTTCTAGTGTTCTTTCTCATATTGTACAGGTTGATATTAAAGAAGAGAAGTCAAATGTTCAACAACTGACCCCGTATCAGATTCTCTAGGATCGCCAGGCCATTAACCCAGCTACTCAAGAAAGAGCAGAGTTTTAACTGGACCAAGACATGTGAAGAGAGTTTTCAGGAACTTAAGAAAAGATTGACTACCACCCCTGTGCTAGTCTTGCCTGATGTACGCAAGGATTTTGAGGTATACTGTGATGCTTCGCTTCAAGGACTTGGATGCATACTGATGCAAGGAGGCAGGGTTGTGGCATATGCCTCTAGGCAACTTCGCCCCCACGAAGCTAACTATCCCACCCATGATCTAGAATTAGCTTCAGTGGTGCATGCCCTGAAAATCTAGAGGCACTATCTGATTGGCAACCACTGTGATATATACACGGATCACAAGAGCCTTAAGTATTTCTTCACTCAGTCACACCTTAATCTGAGGCAGAGGAGATGGTTGGAATTAATTAAGGATTATGACCTGAGTGTCCACTACCACCCTGGCAAGGCCAATGTAGTGGCAGATGCCTTAAGCCGTAAGGATTATTGCAATACCATTATGGTACAAGAGCAACAACCGGAGCTATACAAGGAATTGAGGTCCTTGAATTTGGAGATAGTGGAAGAAGGCACCCTAGCAACAATGGAAGTGCAGCCAAGCATAGAAGAAAGGATCATCACTGCACAAAAAGAAGACCCGGCTGCTTTGAGGTTGAAAGGATTAATGGAAGTCGGAAAGGCCCCTAAGATGTCTGTAGATCAGCAAGGGGTCATGAGGTACGGGACACGTATCTTTGTGCCCCACCAGGAAGGCCTAAAGGACCTAATCCTCAAGGAAGCTCATAGCTCAGCATATTCCCTCCACCCTGGAAGTACAAAGATGTATCAGGACATGAAGCAGTGGTACTGGTGGCCACGTATGAAGAGGGACATCGCCGAACATGTAGCCTGCTGTGATGTGTGTCAGAGAGTGAAGGCTGAACATCAGAAACCAGCAGGATTGTTACAGCCATTACAAGTACCCCAGTGGAAGTGGGAAGAAGTAGGGATGGATTTTATCACGGGGTTTCCCCGAACAAGGTCGGGATACGACTCCATTTGGGTCGTGGTGGATAGACTGACCAAGGTTGCCCATTTTATCCCTGTCAAGACAACTTACAAGGGGGATAAATTGGCAGAGCTATACATGTCCCGCATCGTGTGCTTACACGGTGTGCCAAAACAGATAGTGTCAGATCGAGGGTCCCAGTTTACCTCGCATTTCTGGGCTAGCATACATGAAGCCCTTGGCACCCATCTGGATTTCAGCACCGCCTACCACCCCCAGACTGATGGTCAGACGGAAAGAGTAAATCAGGTATTGGAAGATATGCTGCGGGCTTGTGCCCTAGATTTCTCTAAGGACTGGTATAAGTGTCTGCCGTATGCAGAGTTCGCCTACAACAATAGCTACCAAACCAGCCTTCAGATGTCCCCTTTTGAGGCACTGTACGGAAGAAAGTGCCGCACACCTTTACATTGGTCAGAAGTAGGGGAAGGGTACATATTTGGGCCTGATACTCTGAAACAAGCGGAAGAGAAAGTTCGCCTGATTAGAGATCGATTGTTAGCCGCCCAATCCAGACAAAAGAGCTATGCAGATAAGAGAAGGAGGCCGTTAAGTTTCGAGGTCGGAGACCATGTCTACCTAAAGGTGTCACCCTACGAGGAGTCAGACGATTTAAAGTCAAAGGCAAACTTGCCCCTCGCTATGTTGGGCCATTCCCGATCATAGCTAAGAAGGGAGAAGTAGCTTATCAGCTTGAATTGCCTACAAGTCTAGCAGATGTGCACAACGTCTTCCATGTGTCCCAGCTCAAGAAATGTCTTCGGGTACCAAAAGATCAAACCCCGATGGAGGCAGTGGAGCTCGAGAGCGACCTGACCTACAAGGAACGTCCAATTAAGATTTTGGACACTGTGGAAAAGAAGACCAGGAATCAAACCATCCGTACCTGCAGAGTACAATGGAGTCACCAATCAAAGAAAGAGGCCACCTGGGAACGCGAACACCAGCTAAAGAGAGATTACCCCGAATTATTCTCCAGTTAGGCTGAATCTCGGGGTCGAGATTCTCTTTAAGGTGGTAGGTTTGTAATATCCCAAAAAATTTGAAATTAGAAATATAAAACTTTTGCGTTATTTTACCTTATGTTTGAGTTGAAATTAATTCTTTTTCGCATTTGTTAAATTTTGATTAAGGTTCCAAAAGGGCAAAAGAAATAAAACAATAGAAAATAAAATTTTAAAAGAAGAATTTGAAAAGATGATCCAGTGCAAAATGAATATAGTTGGTCTTAAAGATTTGAGAGTAATAATATGGTTAAGTTTTGATAAAGTTATGAGAGGAGTAAATAAAATAGAAATACATATATATATATACATATTTGTATATGAAAAGTGGGATTAACAAAAAGGGTTTTTAGTAAATAAATATGTGTAGATAAACTCCTCATGAAATTGGGAGTTAAAAATATATATGTACATATATGCAAAACATATAAAAGGAAAATAAAAAAAGAAAAAAAGGAATAAACCGGCGAACCTACCGCCCAAATGAACCGGCCCACCCCAGCGCCGGTGGAAACAGCGCACCAAGCAGTGCCCGCGCGCCTGCCGCTCCCTCTCGTGACGACAAGGGCCGCCGCCAGTGGCGGTTTCCCCTTTCTTTCTTCTTTCTCCTTCTCTCTCTCCTCGCTCCATTGCCACCCGTGCTCCTCCGCTCCTCTCGTGGCACCGCTCCCCGACAGTCGAGTCAATCGCCGGTCGTGGCGCACCACCACCGCCTGGTTTCACCCGCCCACCCACGATGCGGCGCCACCGCCCGAGGACTTCCTCTTTCTCGGTCGCGTTGCCCGACCACGTGGCGCGAAGCTGCGGAGGCGCCACAGTGGTCACGCACCGCCGAGTCCCTAGAACACTTCTGCTTTGCTCGCGCCTCGACGCCTCACTTTGACCCGACGCGACGGATCAGACCCGCTCCCGTCGCCCGCCCAATTCCGCCGACTATAAAAGCCGTGCGGCCTCTCCTAAGCATCGTCGCACTCCCCTCTCCCTCTCCCTCCGAGCAATTGCCCCAAAAACCCATAGATTGCCGCCGTCCGAATTTCTTCCCCAACTCCGACGATCTCCTTCCCCGTCGATCCAAGCCACTGGAGCTCAATTAAAACCTTCCACACCATCCCCAGATCCCCACGAACTCATCCCCGGCCTTCCCTGCACCCCTCATCGGCCGTACATCGCCGGCACCGAGGGACCTCTCCACACCGCCGCAGCCACAGCTGCCGACCTATCTCCGGCGTTCCCCGGCCCCCATCGCCACCACCACGAGATTTCCCTCGACGTCAGGATCGTGTTTGAGGCCTCGCCCAGGACCCTCCGACCACCCTTCACCGCCGACGCCTTCCCCCGGCCTCTGCCTCTTCTACTCGGCCCCTCCGCCACCTCAAAGAGTTTATCGCCCATATAGGGTAGGCAAAGCCTCCCCGACCACTTGGCTAGCGCAGCCGATTCTTTCTCCCCACGCTCCCGGCTGCTCGAGCCCCGCTCCGCGCGCTGGGTTGAGCCTTTCTTTTATTTTCCGCGCTGACATGTGGGCCCCACCTGTCAGCGGCTGCCAGACCGAGGAGCCACTGACAGACGGGTCCCACCTGTCCGGCAGGCCACTGACAAGTGGGTCCATCGCCGATGGGACCCACTGCCAATGACCGCACTGAGGCGCACCACACCGACAAGACGGTCCCACTTGTCACCGGGCACAGAAGGGCTCGAGTCAGCGAGAAGGACCCCACCGCCGAGGCACGCACGGAAATAATAAAAGAAATAAAATATGCGAGTGGGTCCCGCATGTCAGAGTGGAGGGTGACGTTCATCAGTCGTACTAGCATTGAGGGAGAGGCCCCGAATAATGCTAGTAGCCGTGGTGAACATCCGGCAACGTGGGGACCCATCGCAAGTGGGAACTGCCCATAGGGTGAGATGACTAGAGGAACTAGATATTCTGAATAGTCATGTGATAATCTGTCCGACCACCTGACTAAGGAATAAGGTGGGGCAATGGGTTGATTATCGCTTGTGGTGAAAGTGTACACACTCTGCAGAGTCAAAAACTATTCGAATAGCCGTGCCCACGGTCATGGGCAGACATGGGATACTTAACTAGATATAGTTCCGTTTCAAAAATGATTTGTGACTGGAATGGGAAAATAGAGGGCGATGGACTGCCCTAGTTTGGATTTGGCCTGGGTTTTGTGCCAGTGGTATGTTAAGCGGCTATAACTCTGAAAGATGCTATATGGTGCAGATGCCATGTAACGGTGGATGGAATCTGTATCGCTATTACAAAGACTGTACTTCACTTTACCTTTTAAGAGCTGCTGGATCATAGGGATTTTAGTTATGGTATTCACATGCAATTTATGGCAAAACAACCAAACCCCAGTGATGAGGACATCCCTGGCTCAACCCATTCATCATCTACACAACTGCAAGTTGAGGCTTCTACAAAAGAGGCTTATTTGGGTCCAATGACTAGGAACCGTATTAGCAAATACAACAAGAGGTGAATGCGTGCCTAGCTGAATCTAATATTGTTGTAGACAAGAATTATATACTGTCTAAGTCTCGTATGCTTGTTTTACTTAGGTTTGCACCTACGGAGATAATTCAAGCGGAAGGAGCACATTACAAGGATCAAGACTTAGCTACCGGAGTACATTGTTTAACAACATCCACCTATGACGAGTTAGATGTGAAGAAGGCTGAGCTGGACATCAAGAATACTAGCAAGCTGTTCGGGCCATCATGTGTTGCATGCGCAGCGTCAGAATTTGGGTACCAACTTTCTACCTACTCCCACACAAATATGGGCGTGTCCAAGACGAAACAGATGAGGAAGTTGCTGCTCGTTTGGATCAAGAACAAAGAAACCGAGCTGCTGCCTATGCCGCTTGACCTTCCGCTCCTGGTCATGGGAATGGAGGTGCTGCTGCCGGTCATCGGAATTATATTGGCGCCGCTGCTGGTCGTGGTCAGGGAAGAGGCCGTGGAAGAGGAAATATCAACCATGCTGATATTAATGAAGGATATAATGAAGAAGAACATGGGCTACACTGGAATGATGGGTCTCATCGACGACAAAACTATGGTCATGAACGACACGAGGAGGAGAGGTTTGGTAGGCTAAAATTTACCATGCCAAAGTTTGATGGTGGATCTGATCCAGAAGCTTATCTCATGTGGGAGTTAAAGGTTGACAAGATATTTCGCCTACACAACTACTCCGAAGAAAAGAAGTTGGCAATGGCCTCTCTTGAGTTTGAAGATTATGCTCTAATCTGGTGGGAACAAGTTCAGAAACAGCGAGAAGAAGAAGGAGAACCTGTTATTGCTACTTGGGCTGAAATGAAAAGAGAGATGAGAGCAAGATTCATCCCAAAGCATTATAAAAGAGACCTCTTTGATAAGCTCCAGAATTTGAGACAAGGAAAGCAGTCCGTTGAGGAGTATCATAAGGAGATGGAAAAGGCAATGATCAGAGCCAACATACATGAAGATGAGGAGCAATCCATGGCACGATTTTTGTATGGATAAATCCTAATGTAAAGCGAATTGTTGATTTGCAGCCTTACCGTAATGTTGTAGAGTTGGTGCATTTATCTTCCAAGGCTGAACGCCAAGTGCAAGAAGACTCCAAGCAAAACAGGTCTACCACTTTCAGTGCTCGAGCTACAGCAAGTGGAGGCAAGTTTGTCCCACAATTCAATGTTGGCGAGGCATCACAACCAATTCTAGTGGTAGCAGCCGTTCCAATGCTCGTGCAGCCACAAGTGGAAATGAGATTCCAGCTTTTAAGGAGAAGAGCAAACCTACAACATCTACAACTTCTTCCATCGGATCTACAAGCAAGAGTAGTGATGTTGTGTGCTTTAAGTGTAAGGGACGTGGTCACATGATGAAGGAGTGCCCCAACAACCGCACCATGCTGGTCACAGAAGAAGGAGAGAACGAATCAGCTAGTGATCTAGAAGAAGATGCAGAAGATAATGCCTCAGAATAAGAAGAGCAAACCTATTGTGACTTCGAACAAGGTGTTTCACTGGTTGTCACCAAGGTACTAAGTGTACAGATCAAGGAAGTCGAGAATAGTCACGCACAATCTTTTCAAACAAGAGCTAGAGTCCAAGATAAGGTATGCAATGTCATAGTTGATGGAGGAAGCTGCCATAATCTTGCAAGTAGAGATGTGTGAAAAACTTGTGCCCAAGCTGCTGCAACATCCCCACCCATATCACGTGCAATGGTTGAGTGATTGTGGTGAAATGAAGATTACACACGTGGTGAAGGTCCAGTTCAAAATTGGTGATTACATCGTGATGGAACCATGGGGTCCCGATCTTCCGATAGGATGATAACTTTGATTTTGGTGGACGTGACCCTTGCGATCCGACTACAACCGTACGACGACGCTTGCGCCTTAGCAATCGCTGAACCAATTCCAAGTTGTTATCAACCGTGCCAAGAACGCGGTTGACCTGACCACGAAGGTCTATTCCTGCATGCAATCAAAGAACAAGCAAGAACAAGGATAGTGAGCAATCTGAAAATTGCTAGATATAAAAGTCGCACAAGATAGTTGAGGTTACGTAACACGAATCTGTTGGTCTAGTCGACACAAGAGACAACGTGGAGTTTGCACATGGGGCTAAACTAATCTAAACAAAACCTAAGTCCTAGCATAGGGAAAAGATGGCTCTTATATAGCATTACAAGGTCCACGGACCCAAGTGGAGGCGCAGACACCCTTTGACTCGGACTCAAAACCAATGTGGACTCTTTCGACGATTGCGGCCGGCTCGGATAAAATTTGAAGGTGGGGTTAAATCCTTTAGAAAGTAGACTTGATAAGCTTTCCATGAAGTCCAAGAACGTCCCAAACGGAGTCCGTATGAAAAAGTTATGTCCGTTTGAACTTGACAACATCGCAGCAGTTCGAATCCGATTCCAAGACGTGCCCAACGTGGACTCTTTTGACGATTCCGGTGTGCTCAGAAGGAATTTAGAGATTAGACCAGATCCATTGGAAGAGGATGAGGAAATCTTTCCATGAAGTACTCATGGACCTCAATCGGACTTCAGTATATGAAAGTTATGCACATTTGAAGTTGGACTCGTCAAGCTGAATCCAAATTGATCTGAAGGCCGAATTGGATTCCAAAACGTGTCCAAGTTGAACTCTTCCTTGAATTGGTGCAAAAGTGATGTGGTGCTGTAAAAATATATATTTTCATCATTAGGTAGCATCATATTCTCATTTAAAATATATTGAAGCTGAATAAACGAATTCACCTTTAGTTTAATCTTGATATTGGGCGCTATGGTTGTATGTGATTGTGGCATGGTCACATCATCCTCCCTTCTTGACGAGAAAACCGTCCTCGGTTTTAACATATGTGTAGCCTCATGTATTGTATGATCTTGATCATAAATCTCGGTACATGATAACAAATGCAGCAAGCTCTCATTATGTAATATCATAAGTTTTTTATAACACAAAGTAAAACCTCCTTGAAACGAGCTCACCTGATAATTTAAGTGATGCATAGGAGCTCTTGCTATTGGAACAATAAGTATAGCAAATATAGTTGTTTCCATAGGGTACATGTTCTTATCATCCTCCCCTTCTTGCAAACAAAGCCATCCTCGGCTTTTGATAAGCTGAAAATAGGGTAGCAACGAAGCCAAGGTGTATGCATGGTATATGTATATGTCATTCGTTTTAACAGTTCTTCGTTGTTGCACAATTAATGTTATAAAACAACAGCGATCATAACAGCTCATTGTATTATTAACCCAAGAGTAATCATATAAGTTAATGAGCAAATCAAAAAAAAATCTCACACAGCAATTATTGAAACTAGGTTTGCAAATGTAATCGAAGTATTTATGCAATTCAAATCTCTGAAGTTGTGAACTTGTAGTAATGGCACATATGGGCAAAGCTACAACTTTTGGAATCAAGCAAAGTTCATCTATATAATCATATTTCAATTGAGCAATAACAAATTTATCTAGCAAGGGTGAAAAGATTTGCAAATTCTTCCATACATCAATTTCATTATTCAGATTGTCAATGTTAGATGGTTCAATAGAAGAATACATAAGCATTGAATGATCACTAGATTTTATTTTTCTTTCATAATGAACAAGATTCAGCATATTAGAGTTGTTGTTCAAAACAACAAGCTTCAGTTCATCCATGTGATCACAAGTTATGCATATTCGATATACAAGAAATTGATTGTCTACACCATAATCCCCAATTAATTTAAAACAATAGGTGTACGTGCTAGATAGAGAATTTAGATATAAAAGGTCAGAAACTTTCCTCATAGCACATTCCAAACTAACGGCCTCATTAAGCATGATATAGCACAATGCATCAGCAGGGGATATTCTATCAAATACTTCCTTATGTGTAATTAATTCGATATGTGCAAAATTATAAGAATTTAGATCAGCACATGGTTCATTCAAGTTAACACAAGGAATATCAAAAGATTGAACTACAGAGGTATATACTCACAAGGTTGCTCTATGTCTTGTTGTAGCACCAAATCAGTACCTTTGTCATTATCGTCCTCATCGACATCATGGGTACCTCAAACTTCTCCTCTAATGGCATGAGATGCACCAGTTCATCCTTCATCTCTTTAAGCACCTCGGCGGTATCTGCAGATGGATTAGGAGCCAAAACAATATCAACATTTTCAGTTACCTTAGGTTGCACCTCGCTTGTGACCGTGGGTGGTGGAGGTACAAAACGACGTTGCAATTTCTTCTTCATCTCCTCCCATGTGTATATGTAGTGGAACTCGAGATTCGACCACCAATGTTGCACATCACCAATCAGCGTCGTCCTTGCCATGCTCATCTTCTCATAAGGATCAAGATCTTGTCTTTCAAAGTAACTATCCAACATAGTAACCCACAAGAAGTAGTCCGAGACGTACTCTCGGTGAGTGGCAAGATGTATACCGGTAGTTGTTTCCTTCGAGTTCAAATCGCCCATGATGACATCATAATCTACCCATTTTCTCGAGCCTGTCATTGTTAGTACAAAGCAAGGAAACAAATCACAGGTATATGTTCCTATCAACTACTGGGATGTGGAGGCTCAAATCAAGTCACACATCTCTCAAGCTCTTACCAAATTCTTACAAGTTCTTACCAAAGCAAACGGGTGGTGCAACCGGTGGCTGGTTCGTGATAATCGACATTGGTGATTAGTTCAGCGATTGCAAAAAGACAGTTCGGCGTGGTCTGCTCGGTCAAGATAAGGTATAGCTTGGAAGGCTCAATATGTAGCATTGGAGAACAATCAATTAATTTCAGAAATTGCATATAATTGAATTATAGTTCGTATCTAGCACTTAGCCTATGTTGCTGATCAAACAACGATGGATGAAGGCTAAATAAGTGTATAACAAAGTATAGGAGTGATAGACACAAGATAATTCAATAGAATGCAATTTGGAATTGAAGAACACAAGGATTAACCCAAAACTGAAAACTGAAAATTTTTGTCCACTGGACAGCACGTCGGTATTTTGGCCGTAACTTTCTGTCAGTTGCCTCTTTTTCAATGATTCTTTTTTTCACAGTTTCCTGACGGCTTTTTCCACAACTTTTGTTTTGGGGCCAAGTTCCACAAACCGACTGAAAAATTCGCACAAAAATCACAACTGCAGACTATTGCAGATTCAAACTGGAATTTTAGGTCAACTTGCACCGCAGATATCTTTTTACTGCCGTACTGGATTGAAGCAAAATTTTATAGGCAGATAGATAATGAAGTTATGAATCTAATGGAGGTGGTCTCACTCAAAAAGGATCAGGGAATCAAAAGTTATGACTTTTTTGGTGGCGGCTGCAGAGAAAGGAAAATTCAGCCGAATTGGAATTAGGGTTTGGAGTGGAATTTTTTTATTTGGATATTTATGGAATCAAGGATATGACCAGCAACTAGACAAAGCTAAAACGAACATAAACTCAATTTAGCAAACCAAAACTAATAGATTGAAAGGCACAACGAGGTTTGGACAAAGGAAATTAACTCTTTTGTAGGACAGTTTTTCGGACTATGGGAAATAAAACCAAACTACTAACTAGGGATACAAGAAATTCCTACCGGTCAATCAAGCTCGATACCAACCGATGGAACCATGGGGTCCCGATCTTCGATAGGATGATAACTTTGATTTTGGTGGACGTGACCCTTGCGATCCGACTACAACCGTACGACGACGCTTGCGCCTTAGCAATCGCTGAACCAATTCCAAGTTGTTATCAACCGTGCCAAGAACGCGTTGACCTGACCACGAAGGTCGATTCCTGCATGCAATCAAAGAACACGCAAGAACAAGGATAGTGAGCAATCTGAAAATTGCTAGATATAAAAGTCGCACAAGATAGTTGAGGTTACGTAACACGAATCTGTTGGTCTAGTCGACACAAGAGACAACGTGGAGTTTGCACATGGGGCTAAACTAATCTAAACAAAACCTAAGTCCTAGCATAGGAAAAGATGGCTCTTATATAGCATTACAAGGTCCACGGACCCAAGTGGAGGTGGCGCAGCACCCTTTGACTCGGACTCAAAACCAACGTGGACTCTTTCGATGATTGCGGCCGGCTCGGATAAAATTTGAAGGTGGGGTTAAATCCTTTAGAAAGTAGACTTGATAAGCTTTCCATGAAGTCCAAGAACGTCCCAAACGGAGTCCGTATGAAAAGTTATGTCCGTTTGAACTTGACAACATCGCAGCAGTTCGAATCCGATTCCAAGACGTGCCCAACGTGGACTCTTTTGACGATTCCAGTGTGCTCAGAAGGAATTTAGAGATGAGACCAGATCCATTGGAAAGAGGATGAGGAAATCTTTCCATGAAGTACTGTGGACCTCAAACGGACTTCGTATATGAAAGTTATGCAATTTGAAGTTGGGCTGTCAAGCTGAATCCAAATTGATCCGAAGGCGAATTGGATTCCAAAACGTGTCCAAGTTGAACTCTTCCTTGAATTGGTGCAAAAGTGATGTGGTGCTGTAAAATATATATTTTCATCATTAGGTAGCATCATATTCTCATTTAAAATATATTGAAGCTGAATAAACGAATTCACCTTTAGTTTAATCTTGATATTGGGCGCTATGGTTGTATGTGATTGTGGCATGGTCACATCATCCTCCCCTTCTTGACAGAAAACCGTCCTCGGTTTTAACATATGTGTAGCCTCATGTATTGTATGATCTTGATCATAAATCTCGGTACATGATAACAAATGCAGCAAGCTCTCATTATGTAATATCATAAGTTTTTTATAACACAAAGTAAAACCTCCTTGAAACGAGCTCACCTGATAATTTAAGTGATGCATAGGAGCTCTTGCTGTTGGAACAATAAGTATAGCAAATATAGTTGTTTCCATAGGGTACATGTTCTTATCACATCGACACCGTTGAGTGCGATGTTGTGCCCATGAAGGTGTGTCACTTGCTTTTAGGAAGACCATGGCAATATGATCTTTCAGCTCAACATTGTGGCATAACCAATCAATACACCATCAAATGGAAAGGGAAGGATTTGGTGCTTAGAACCATGACACCGCAACAAATCATGGCTGAGCACATACAGAAGGTTTCTGAAGTAAAAATAGGAAGTGAGAAAGAGAGAGAGAGAGAGAGAAATTGAGTGACATCCACAAATCAGTAAATGAGCGCCCCCAACCAAACATGAGAGATGAAAAGAAAAGAGAGGGAGAGAACTTAGTTATGTTAGCTACAAAATCAGAATTGAAAGAAGTGAGACAAAACCCAGATCAAGTGATCTTTGTGCTCATGTATAAGGATGTTATGGTTTCAACTAACAACTTAACTTGTCTTCCAAATGCTATTTCACATATCCTGCAGGATTACAAGGATGTCTTTTTGGAGGAATTTCCAGCTGGTCTACCTCCGTTGCGTGGCATTGAACATCAAATTGACTTCATTCCAGGAGCTTCACTTCCAAATCGGCCACCCTACCGCGCCAACCCTGAAGAAACAAAAGAGATACAAAGGCAGGTACAAGAACTTTTAAAAAAAGGTTATGTTCGTGAAAGCTTAAGTCCTTGTGCAGTACCTGTGATTTTAGTACCTAAGAAAGATGGAACTTGACGAATGTGTGTTGATTGTAGAGCCATTAACAATATAACTATTAGGTATCGTCATCCTATTCCTAGGTTAGATGATATGCTAGATGAACTAAGTGGCTCTGTTGTTTTCTCTAAAATAGATTTGAAAAGTGGTATCATCAGATTAGAATGAAAGAAGGTGATGAATGGAAAACTACTTTCAAAACAAAATTTGGGTTGTATGAATGGTTAGTCATGCCTTTTGGGTTAAGTAATGCGCCTAGTACTTTCATGAGATTAATGAACTATGTTTTAAGAGCGTACATTAGCAAATTTGTTGTTGTATATTTTGATGACATCCTAATCTATAGCAGATCCATAGCAGAGCATCCTGATCATATCAAACAAGTGCTGAATATTCTTAGAAAGGAAAAACTATATGCTAACATTGAAAAGTGCTCATTTTGCACAAACAAGGTTGTTTTTCTTGGTTATGTTGTTTCAGGGCAAGGCATTGAAGTTGATGAATCAAAGGTGGAAGCAATTAAGAAATGGCCCACTCCTATCAATGTAAGTGAGGTAAGAAGCTTTCATGGTCTTGCTGGTTTCTACAGAAGATTTGTAAAGGATTTTAGTACCATTGCTGCCCTATTAAATGAATTGACAAAGAAAGGAGTTGTTTTTAAATGGGATGAGCCACAAGAAAAAGCTTTCCTTGAGCTCAAGAAACAATTAACTGAATCCCCTTTGTTGGTCTTACCTGATTTTACCAAAACTTTTGAGATAGAATGTGATGCTAGTGGAATTGGCATTGGTGGTGTCTTAATAATGCAAGAAACTAAACCAGTGGCATATTTCAGTGAAAAATTGAGTGGTGCACAATTGAATTATTCTGTTTATGATAAAGAGTTGTATGCTTTAGTTAGAGTGCTTCAAACATGGCAACATTACTTATGGCCCAAAGAATGCAAGTACATTCTGATCATCAAGCTTTGAAACATCTGAAAGGCCAAGCTAAACTGAATAGAAGGCATGCTAAATGGGTAGAATTCATTGAAACTTTTCCATATATTGTGAAATATAAGAAAGGCAAAGAAAATATGGTTGCTGATGCTTTATCCCGTAGACATGCTTTGTTGAATCAATTAGAAGTAAAAGTGCCAGGACTTGAGAGTTTAAAAGATTTGTATGGTGCTGATGATAACTTTTTAGAACCATATGAAAAATGTCGCAATGGGAAAGGATGGGAGAAATATCATATGATGGTTTTCTTTTTAGGGCTAACAAACTATGTGTTCCAGATTCTTCGGTTAGGCCCTTGTTGTTGCTGGAATCACACGCAGGAGGCTTGATGGGCCACTTTGGCCGTGAGAAGACTTTTGAAATGTTGGCCGACCATTTCTATTGGCCAAAGATGAGGAAGGACGTTGAGAGATTTGTGCAGCGATGCGTCACATGTCACAAGCTAAGTCAAAACTGAACCCCCATGGTTTATATACTCCCCTACCTGTTCCAAATGCTCCCTGGGAAGATATTAGCATGGATTTTGTTTTAGGACTACCTAGGACTAAGCGGGGCAGGGATTCAGTGTTTGTAGTTGTTGATAGGTTCTCAAAAATGGCACATTTCATTCCATGTCATAAGAACGATGATGCTCACACATTGCTGGGTTGTTTTTCAGGGAGGTTGTGCGTCTGCATGGAATGCCAAGGACTAGTCTCAGATCGTGATGTGAAATTCATGAGCTACTTTTGGAAGACGTTGTGGTCAAAACTAGGAACCAAGTTATTGTTTTCAACAACATGTCGTCCACAAACTGATGGCCAGACAGAGGTAGTAAACCGCACACTTTCAGCGTTGCTACGAACAATGATCAAAAAGAATTTAAAGGAATGGGAAGAGTGTTTACCACACGTTGAGTTTGCTTACAATAGGGTTGTTCACTCTACTACCAGCATGTGTCCATTTGAGGTGGTATATGGATTCAAACCAATTGCACCAATCGACATGCTGCCACTTCCAATACAAGAAAGAAGTAATATGAAGGCATCCGAACGTGCTGCATATGTAAAGAAAATTCATGAGAAGACAAGAGAAGAGATTGAAAAGAAGAACAAGTCCTATGCAGCGAAGGCCAACAAGAACCGCAAGAAAGTGACTTTTGAACCAGGTGATCTGGTTTGGTACATCTGCGCAAAGATCGCTTTCCGGACAAGCGCAAGTCCAAGCTAATGCCTCGTGGAGATGGACCATTCAAAGTGTTGGCCAAGATAAATGACAATGCTTACAAGATCGAGCTCCCAGATGATTATGCTGTGAGTCCAACATTCAATGTAGCTGATCTTTCACCATGTTTTGGTCAAGAAGAGTCAGAGTCGAGGACGACTCCTTTTGAAGAGAGGAAGTTGATGAGGACATCCCTGGCTCAACCCATTCATCATCTACTCCACAAGATTCTACACAACTGCAAGTTGAAGCTTCTACAAAAGAGGCTTATTTGGGTCCCATGACTAGGAACCGATAAGCAAATACAACAAGAGGTGAATGCGTGCCTAGCTGAATCTAATATTGTTGTAGACAAGAATTATATACTGCCTAAGTCTCGTATGCTTATTTTACTTAGGTTTGCACCTACGGAGATAATTCAAGCGGAAGGAGCACATTACAAGGATCAAGACTTAGCTACCGGAGTACATTGTTTAACAACATCCACTTATGACGAGTTAGATGTGAAGAAGGCTGAGCTGGACATCAAGAATACTAGCAAGCTGTTCGGGCCATCAAGTGTTGCATGCGCAGCGTCAGAATTTGACTACCAACTTTCTACCTACTCCCACACAAATATGGGTGTGTCCAGCATGCATGGTGAGCAGGAATGGATAGGAAATTAAGTCCTCTTTCTAGCACAATAAACGGTGCATCATTTGGAGGCCTGAGTCAAAAGATATGCAAGTTTCAAGACTAGCTGTTCGGGACAATAACTACAGCGCGAGGCCACATGAAATTGCTGCCTCTCTGAGCCTAGGGAACTTAAAGGGCACACGAAAATGGATACCATTTTGGAGTATGTTCACACCTAGCTAGGAGGGTTGTTCCTAGTATAAATACCCCTTTCTTCTTTCTTCTAAGGGGACAACTTTCAGATATATGATTTCAGAATAGTTAACCAAGTGCTACCAAAAACTTGAGAATTCTCTCTTCCTTTGCTCTTGTAATTTTCCTAGTGAGATTGCAAAAGCATTGCTCGACAACAACCTTCTCGTGCTTCCAACTTCGTGCGTGGTTGTGTGGATTGGGAACTTAGAGTGTGGTTGG
The DNA here is from genome assembly GCA_036346245.1 of Bonia amplexicaulis. Taxonomy (NCBI): domain Eukaryota; kingdom Viridiplantae; phylum Streptophyta; class Magnoliopsida; order Poales; family Poaceae; genus Bonia; species Bonia amplexicaulis. Next base: position 24,828,789 of record CM070736.1, read on the forward strand.
GCGAATACTTGTTGCAGGTCATTGCATAGGCAGTGGTTGGCCTCAAGAATTGTCAGGTTACACTACCTTGGCTGCTCGTAGCTAGTTATCTTCATCTCGCATATTTCCTCTCCGTGAAGATCGGGCATCCCCGCATCATCACCCCACTCGGTTGGGCTGAAAAATAGTGGCTTATGGATGAAATTGTATTGTAGCTGGCTGAAATTACACTGTAGCTAAAGGTGGCTTATTTGCCGTACTTAAATTTAAAAATTTTGAAAAATAGAAAAAATATGTTAGATCATCACGAACAATGCAAACGAATACGGGAAAAAAAGATTGTGGAAAATAAGCCAGAAGCCAGAAGCTCAAGCTGAAATGAGCGGGGGCGTAAATGGGAGGGACCCTACAAAGTCACGATGTCAGTAAGGGTGGGTTCCTACCACCTCCCAACCTTTGACGGAGTAGAACTTAAGCACACATGGAACAGTGACCGACTTTGCCGTTAAGGCTCTGGCAGCCCCTCCGAGGCCTCCCGGTTAACCCCCTTGGTTTACTGTTTGGTTTGTAACCATAACAACCCTCAAATCATAACCCTTAAGAAACAGCAGAAACGATAAGGAACAAATAATCATATTCCCTCGTCTTGTACAAATATCTCATGTGCTTAGTCTTTTGGGTAAATATCTTCTAATATAAAGGAAACATATACTCAAAGAGAACCAAGAGAGAAGAGATTGATGATGAAGACAAGAAAAGAAAGATAAGAGGTTAGGAAAGAAAGAGTTATCGGCTATATGGAGGAAATGAGAGTAGGAAAGAAACAACATGCCCCTTCCATCCAAATGATAGAATAACCTTAAAGATAGCCAAGAGAGAAGAGAGTTGAGAATAGTTAGACAAGAAGTCAAATAGAAGAGATAGATTGCCATTGGCTTAAACTGGAGTAGAGATCTTTACTCCTATAAAAAAAACCACTTGTGGTGATGGTGAGTCTGTCATCCCACCTCCCCTCCACTTAAGATCAACTAAAAAGGTGGGACCACTTTGGAAGTTTGACAAAACATTAAAACCCAATACCTAACCTAGGATTTGATCTCTCCACCTGTAGATTAACAGCATCACCACATAACCAACAGAACTCTGTTAACTGACTTGATCCTAGGGGATGCTTAGGTAGATAGGCTTTTCACACTTGTACCAAATATTAAATTACCAACAGAACAATTTGCTGTTGTTCACTTGTACTTTTGTGTAGAAAATGTTTGATTTGTAGTCAAAATAAATTTCCTCGATGTCATATTTATTGGCTTTTGGGAGCTATGAGAACATATAATATGCTTTATACGGGTTCTGTTGCAATGTAAAGGCACTTAATTAGCACGAAGGAAAGAAACAATATGCTCCATCCATTCAATTTTTTCGGAAGAACTTCAAGCCCATGTGTCACCAACAAGTAGGTCCACCTTATGGGTGACAACTATGCTTAATGGACTTAACAACAAATTGAATTGAAGGGCAAATTGGGACTGCAAGTTGAATCAAATTGGGAAGACTGAACAAAAGTACTTGCATGAAGAAGTTTAATAACGAGGATGAAGAGGAAAGGGAGCAAGATTCTGAGGCAGCGCTGCAACAAATAGAATCAAGTTGGAAGAGGCAATAGAGTGGTGAAAAGGACGACAGCATGAACTAAATGGTGGAATCTGAAGCTAACAAGAATGTGTTGCTAAAGCTCTAGATGAGAACAGGCTCTAGGCACACAGTACCAACACCGTTCTTAAAATGGTGCCTCTCCTAGTTTCTGTTCTACAAGCACCAGAAAGATATATGTGACAAGGCAACTAGCATAACAAGGGTGCTCATCCATGGATAATAAGTGATTCTTTCGCAAAAGAATAAACATACCTAGCTTATATATGCAGGGAAATCGACAAGAACCTCCTCCTAGTTCATTATAAAGTGTATTGGACCACTGGTTCATCAAGAAGTTTCATACCAACGTCATCAGCATCAATCTATAAATTATCATAATTACATGGTGGCATGGCATAAGGAGACAGTAGGATAAACATGGGGGAAGGACAAGCTACAGTTAATGATTTAGTGATAGAAAGAGAGAAGATGGTAAGAATTGTAGAAACCAAATGCAGCCAATTGTATGTTAAATGTTCAGTTAATGATGAGAACAAGAATGGAAAGCAGATAAATTTAAGCATGGAACAAAAAAGCATTTAGCAGAGAACAGCAAACAAGGCAAAGAACTCCTCTGCAGCATTTTTCTTGGTTGTACGTGCATCAATTGTGCCTACCCCAACTTGTTTAGGACAAAAGGCTTTGTTGTTGTACGTGCATCAATTGCAGCAATCAAGTGTACTATATATTTTATAACTCATACTAAACAAGAATAATCCTCCTCTGCAGCATTCTCTTTTGGTTGTACGTTCATCAATGCCAGCAACGAAGTGTGCTAGATATTTTGTAACTAATAACTGATAGTAAACAAGAATAATCCTGATCTGGTGGCACTGTTTTGGTGATGTTGAGTATATAAAAGGAAGATAATTTTTGTGAGAACTTAGCTTCAAGAAATATATGTTATTCTGAGAACTAAGCACCACTTCAGAAGTACCGAATATAGAGAGGATCATTAAAATGGGCAGTCTCCTGCAATAGTGATATATGCTCAATATAGTGAAGTATCTCACAACCCTCCAATAACACATTGAGCGAAAGATAAGAGTGGTAGAAACTTTGCTATGGGACACTCAGAAGAATCACAACATGTTTTACAACAGACGAATCCTACGTAATTTTGTAAGAAAGTCAGTTCCCAAGAAAATCAAGTGCTCCTGAACAATCCCAACCCTACTAGCGCTTGAAGACACTGCTGTGCAAGCAGCAGATAACCCCAACATGTCATCCTAGAATCTAACCCACACTATCAACTCACAAAACACAGTCCACTACAGAATCAATCCAAAAGGAAACTAGCGCATAATTTGTCCAAAGTATTTGCATTCTTTGCTATTTAAACCTGACAAATGACGAAATGAAGAATCCGGGATGCATCAAACAAAAAAATCGTTACGTATTATCACCAAAATTTCAAGCTCTCGGCAATCTCCCAATCTTCAATAGTGAAAACCATGCGTCTGTAATTAAGGGAAAGTCCTCCAGGATCAGAACATTAAAAATGAGGCAAATTGTAGTATAAGGATATGAAGCAATAAAAAAAGGAAAATACCACCTAAGTTCACCTTAGAGTAAGAAGTGCGTCATCAGCTAATGATGGACTACCCCCTTCTGCAACCACAACATGCACCTACGAAAGCTCAACTAGTATAAACGTGTGTTGAACAAAGTTAGTAACCCAACGGTGTTTGGAAGATACGCAAAAGGGATTTCACTAATTACATGACATGTAATGAGATAACAGATTGCTTCGAGTATGAATACAGCAGCAAGTTATTCAATTGGCATGTCAAAAATTCATCTTGATGACAATTTTAATGTTCATTTTAACACGTTAGAAGGACATCAGATGGAGTATATTAATGTTGCCACAATAACTAAACTATAAGGATGAAAATGTGCAAAACATGGAACAAAAGCACAGTCAACAATGACAAGAAACTTAAATCAAGCGATTTCACACATTGAACAAGTAAAACCTCTAATATATACCTCTTTGGTTAGTCAGAGCGGTAGATAAGCAGCTTCCACGTTAATCCCTCAAATCAATATAGCAGCATGCATAAACACCAACAAGATGCTATTAGCACGTTCTTGGATGCAGTTGAGCTGCAAAGAAATTTGACCAACAAAACTTGCCTAACGTTGTACGCCGCTCAAATAGGGCATCTCCTATATAATTTAGAGAACATATGGAAAATTGAACCATAAAACAACAAGAATTCAGTGAAGAAAGTTAGCCAACATGGTTTCGGCCTACGGGTGACGTAGCCCTTTACCACAAGAGGCTACTGTTGCAGGAGTGGCTCCCACCTTTGCCCATTTGGTCTGTTAGGCCAAGAGGCACATTAAGCATGTAAAAGGTCATTTATACCCCCAGCATGATGAGCCATAGCAAGGGCATTCTTGTAATCCAACTTTAAGGCCATGTATTTATGTATGTATGTATGTACGTACGTACGTATGTATGTATGTATATGTACGTATGTATGTATGTATGTATGTATGTATGTATGTATGTATGTATGTATGTATGTATGTATGTATGTATGTATGTATGTATGTATGTATGTATGTATGTATGTATGTATGTATGTATGTATGTATGTATGTATGTATGTATGTATATGCCTGATACGGGGTCGCCCGATCTTCTCGACGTAGGATCTGGATACTCACGTGGATTTGATGAACCGTAGTGATCCCCGTTGCCAATGCAAGAGTTAGCACTCTATAATTCGCCTAACTCACGTGCTGAACTTCACGACCACCGATGAAGTTCTATTGCGCCCCAATTCCAATGGAAAAGGTTGAACAATCTTAATTTCAATGAACTCCCAATTCTCTCAAGCTGGTTTGCCCAACGAAAGAACAAGAGTTTTTCTATTATCAAAGTCGTTCCCCTTTACAATGGGGGTCTACCCCTTAATATATAGTCTCAACCCAAGTCCATTCAACACTAAATTTTCCATATGGTACTATTCATCCCGCAAGTACTGTAGCGCTACTGTTCATGGGCTGTACTGTAGCGCACTGTTCATGGGCCGCATCAGTAGTGGTACTGTTCACGGTGCACTATTCATGGGCTTGTGCTTCCTTGGATGACAGCCACATATTCTTGATCTCCATCCATCGCTAACTCTTCAAACCTGAGCACAAGTAAAACATTGTTTTAGGTAGTATACAATTCTCATTAAAATTAATACCATATTCATTAAGGAGCAGATTCACCGAGATTGTAGTTTCTTGGCTCGTGCTCTTGTTATTGGTCCCGTTATTGATGTCTCATTATTATTAGCTTTGGCATTACTAGCGATGTCCTCATCATCCTCCCCTTCTTGAAAAGGAGTCGACCTCGACTCTGTACAATCTTGTCCAAAGAAAGGTGATAGATCGCAACATTAAATGTAGAACTTACCCCATAGTCATCACCGGGAAGCTCAATCTTGTATGCGTTGTCATTGATCTTGGCAAGAACTTTAAAAGGTCCATCACCACGGGGCATCAATTTGGATCTACGCTCATGAAAGCGATCTTTATGAAGGTGGACCCACACTAAATCACCGGTTCAAATAGCATTTTCTTTCTAGATTTGTTAGCTTTGGAAGCATAAGCACGTACCTTCTTTTCAATCACCTCTTTAGTTGTGGCATGGAGTTTTTCACAAAATCAGCACGCTTAGAAGCCTCCATATTTGCACGTTCTTGTAGTGGGAGAGGAAGTAAATCAAGGGCGTGATTGGTTTGAAGCCGTACACCACCTCGAATGGGCTCAATTGAGTTGTAGAATGTACCGCCTGTTATATGCAAACTCCACATGCGGTAGACAATCTTCCCACTCTTTCAAGTTCTTCTTTATCATGGTACGTAGCAACGTTGAAAGTGTGCGGTTCACCACCTCCGCTTGCCCATCTGTTTGTGGGTGACAAGTCGTTGAAAACAATAACTTTGTCCCAAGTTTGGCCCACAAAGTCTTCCAAAAGTAGCTCATGAACTTGACGTCGCGATCCGAAACAATGGTTCTTGGCATTCCATGCAATCTCACAATCTCCTGAAAACAAATCAGCTACATGCGACGCATCATCGCTCTTATGACAGGGAATAAAATGTGCCATTTTAGAGAACCTATCCACAACAACAAAGACTGAATCCCTCCCTCTTGGTCCTAGGCAGTCCTAACACAAAATCCATGCTAATATCTTCCCAAGGAGCACTAGGAACAGGAAGTGGAGTATACAAACCATGTGGATTGAGTTTTGATTTTGCCTTATGGCATGTGATGCATCTTTGAACAAACCTCTCGACGCCTCGCCTCATCTTTGGCCAATAAAAGTTATCAGCTAACATCATATAAGTCTTCTCCTCCCGAAATGCCCCATCAATCCTCCCGCATGAGATTCCTGCAACAATAACAAACGCACGAGGAATCCGGACACATAGCTTATTCATGCGAAAGAGAAACCATCATGAATATGAAATTTATCCCACCCTTTTCCATCTTTGCAATTAGAATATGGAGCTGCAAATTCATGATCGGAAGCATATAAATCTTTCAAACTTTCCAACCCTGGTACCTTTACTTCCAACTGAGTCAACATCACATGTTTTCTAGACAAAGCATCAGCTACCACATTCTCTTTGCCTTTCTTATATTTGATAATGTATGGAAAAGTCTCAATGAATTCTACCCACTTAGCATGTCTACGATTCAATTTCGCTTGCCCTTTAAATATTTCAAAGATTCATGATCAGAATGTATTATGAATTCCTTAGGCCAAAGATAATGTTGCCAAGTTTCCAACACACGCACAAGAGCATATAGTTCTTTATCATAAACAGGATAATTCAATTGTGCACCATGAAGTTTCTCACTAAAATATGCAACAGGTTTTCTTTCTTGCATCAAAACACCACCAATACCTATTCCACTAGCATCACATTCAATCTCAAAAGTTTTTGTGAAATCAGGTAAAGCAAGCAATGGTGCTTCAGTCAAACATTTCTTCAATTCAGCAAAAGCTTTGTCTTGTTTTTCTCCCCACTCAAAAATCACTCCCTTTTAGTTAATTCATTTAATGGGGCAGCAATGGTGCTAAAATCTTTCACAAATCGCCGATAGAAACTAGAAGCCCATGGAAGCTACGAATTTGACTCACATTCACGGGAATTGGCCAATTTCTAATAGCTTCAATTTTAGATTCATCCACTTCAATGCCATGAGCTGAAACAACATAGCCTAGAAACACAACCTTACTAGTGCAAAAAGTACACTTTTCAAGATTGGCATACAAGCATTCTTTCCTAAGCACTTCTAGCACTTGTTTGATGTGTTCAATATGATCTTCCGAAGAGCGACTATATATCAGAATATCATCAAAGTAAACTACCACAAATTTTCCAATGAAGTGTCTCAAAACATGGTTCATTAAGCGCATGAATGTACTAGGAGCATTGGACAATCCAAAAGGCATCACTAACCATTCATACAAGCCAAATTTCGTTTTAAAAGCAGTTTTCCATTCATCACCATGTTTCATTCTTATTTGATGGTAGCCACTACGCAAGTTAATCTTAGAAAAGATAGTAGAACCACTTAACTCATCAAGCATATCATCTAACCTAGGAATAGGATGACGATAGCGAACGGTTATGTTGTTAATAGCTCTACAGTCTATGCACATTCTCCAAGTACCATCTTTCTTAGGAACAAGAATAACAGGAACGGCACAAGGACTAAGACTCTCGCGTCACGCACTTTTGTCCAAAAGTGCTTGCACTTGGCGAATCTCCTTCGTTTCTTCCGGATTTGTGCGGCGGCGGCGGTTGGGAAGAGGGGCTCCGGGACTAAGTCAATTTGATGCTCAATACCTCGAATAGGTGGTAGACCAGCGGCACCTCCTCCGAAACACGTCGTCATAAGCCTGCAAAACTTGAGAAACAGCACTAGGAAGAGATGTTAAGTCATTAGTGGAAAGCAATGCATCCTTGTACAACAATACAAGGTGCATCAAAGCGGGATCATCTTTCATCTCTTAGATCGGATTTGGTGGCTATCATGACTAAGTTTTCTCTCCTCACTCTTGCTTTTTCCTCTCGGGTTTGGCTTGTGGCTCTCACTCACCTTTTGTGGAATCACACTCTTTGGTTTGTTCTTCCATCATGAATAACAGCACGATCATATTGCCATGGCCTTCCTAGCAGCAAGTGACATACGTCCATAGGCACCACATCACACTCCACCGTATCACGATAAGTGCCAATTTCAAATTCAACATCCACGGTGTATCCCACACTCAACGAACCTTTCTCATGCAACCACTGGATCTGATACGGATGTGGGTGTTTCTTGTACTTCAATCCAAGTTTATTGCAAAGCTCCTTGCTAGCCAAATTACGACAACTCCCACCATCAATGATTACCTTGCAAAATTTGCCATCTTTGCTAACTTGAGCTCTTGTATGGAATAAATTGCAGCGCTGTTCTTGGGAAGGCTTTGGTTGCACACTCAACACTGTCGAGCACACACAAGTATAGGACCAACTCCGGTTCACAATACTCTATGTCTTGCTCCTCCTCATGTGCATCATCATATGTCCCTAAATCAGCATGGTGATCATTCTCTTCTTCACTTGCAGAATCATATTCTCCATTATCTAATATCAACATCGCTTTGTTATTTGGGCAATCCTTTTGCATATGACCACGACCAAGGCATTTGAAGCATTGTATACCGCTACTCTTCGCTGTAGAACCCACAGAAGAGGGAACACTGGCTGCTGGATTTGATGGCTTCCTTGCACTTGGAGTGGCTTCTTCCTTCTTGCTAGATGATGAGCGAAAGCTTGAACCACCACTTTGAGCTGTTCGTTGGCTTACTTGTGATTTGGAACCATATCTTCCTCCGCTGGTCGGTGTACGTGCAGCAAAGGACGTTGATCTTGCAAACATAGCATCCTCTTGCAATTGTCGTTCGCCTTTGTAGCTTGATGCACTAACTCATAAAGATTGGTATAAGGCTGAAAATTGACAATTCTTTTGACTTGATGGTTCAAACCTCGAGAGGAAGCGTGCCATGGTTTGCTCTTCTTGTTCTTGAACCTTGGCTCGAATCATGGCTAGCTCCATCTCCTTGTAGTACTCCTCCACAGAATGTGCTCCCTGCTTCATATTCTGCAATTTATCAAATAGATCACGTTTGTAATGACGAGGAACAAAACGGGCTCTCATTTCCCGCTTCATCTCTTGCCATGTTGCAACAGGGTTTTCTCCATTCTCAACTCTTTGAGTAATGACTTGTTCCCACCAATCCAAAGCATAACCTTCAAACTCAAGTGATGCCAACTGTATCTTTCTCTCATCCGTATAGTGATGCATACGGAATATTTTATCAACCTTCAATTCCCAAGTGAGATACTCCTCGGGATCTGTTCCACCGCAAACTTGGGCATGGAAAACTTGAGCCTGCCCAATCCATCATCTTCATTGCGTGGACGACGATAAGGGTCATTGTAATGCAAAGCAAAATCACCATCCACTTCCATCGCATGTGCAGCACCACCACGCCCACCACGGCCTCCACCTAGACCCTGACCACGCCCTCCATGGGCTCCTCCTCGTCCTCCTAGCTGTGGTGGACGCACCACGTTGGCTGCCACTCGGTGTTGCGGTGCAGGAGGTACATGTGCAGCAGCTTCTCCTCCTTGAACACTTGCTTCATCGCCGCCATTGCGAGCTTGTATAAGCCTAGTGAGGGTCCCAATGTCCTCCCGCAATTGGCGCACATTTTCATCAGCTTGTATCTCCATATTTTGCATATCCCTTGCAATTTGATCAGCAAAGAATCATGCTTCTCGTGGAGTTGATTGAGCCCTTGGTGTAGCTCACGTTGAAAGTGTTCATGAGTGCCCCAAATTGATATTGCTTGACGAATGCCTGAGTTTCATTTGTCCCACCACTCTCATCATGGTGTTCTTCTCCACCTGACATGGTTAGTTATGCAAGAAACAAATAGCTGTGTATATAATAATGCTTTGTGGAAATCACTCAATCTCACTATGTCCTCTCTCCAAGTAAAGTTCTTACCCTTCCAAGTGAATTAAGGCCAATAAAACTTACACCGGTAGAAGTGACAACAACACGTGATGATCAAGCGAAATTAAGAGTGTTCACTACTTGCACAACAACGGTTATATGGTGGAGCTTGGCATGAGAGTGTATATCCTAGCAATCTGAAATTCTTGATGTTGTAAAGTTAAGTAATAATCCAAGCTAGAATACTTTGCCTAAGTGCTGATCCAAAAGATTTAAGTGAAGTATATGAACGCACACGCAAAGATTAATGTGACTCGATGCAAACAAAGGAATGAGCTAGGCAATCTGAAATTAAAGAATAGATAGCTCGTTTCGCACCAAGTACTAGGAGAGACGCTAGCCAATTGCAATGATATGAATGTAAGGGCACGAGATTGCTCAAGAGGTTAAATTACACAATCTGAATTTATGGATTAAGAACTCACCCAAATTCGGCCAATGCTTTCTTTTTCTTTCTTTCTTTCTTTCTTTCTTTCCTTCTCTTTTTTTTTGGCTCAACTTCCTCTTTTTCTTTTCTTTCAAAGGCCAAACTAGGTTTAATTGTTCTTTTGGTTTTGCATAGGTCACAAATATTCAGCAAGGTGTGAAGTACTCAAGAGCAGCCCTAGATGCAATATTCAACAGCTAGTCTCAAATGATGAAAAGAATATCAGCAAGATTTTTTTTTTTTGGATTGGACACAAAGATTAGGCTACGCAAATAAACACGAACGATCAGCACCTAAACAAAATTCTAATGGATCAAAACCTAACAACACTCACAAAATTAACAGATGCAAAACTAGGGTTTGGTTAATTTTTTGTTGTTGCAATTTTCAGTTTAATGGACTATAGGCCGAAAAATAAATCAATCTAAAAGTAAGGGTAAATAATCCTACCGAGTAAACCGCTACGATACCGATGATACGGGTCGCCCGATCTTCTCGACGAGGATCTGGATACTCACGTGGATTTGATGAACCGTAGTGATCCCGTTGCCAATGCAAGAGTTAGCACTCTATAATTCGCCCAACCTCACGTGCTGAACTTCACGACCACCGATGAAGTTCTATTGCGCCCCAATTCCCAGCGAAAAGGTTGAACAATCTTAATTTCAATGAACTCCCAATTCTCTCAAGCTGGTTTGCCCAACGAAGAACAAGAGTTTTCTATTATCAAAGTCGTTCCCCTTTACAATGGGGGTCTACCCCTTAATATATAGTCTCAACCCAAGTCCATTCAACACTAAATTTTCCATATGGTACTATTCATCCCGCAAGTACTGTAGCGCTACTGTTCACGGGCTGTACTGTAGCGCACTGTTCATGGGCCGTACTGTAGTGGTACTGTTCACGGTGCACTATTCATGGGCTTGTGCTTCCTTGGATGACAGCCACATATTCTTGATCTCCATCCATCGCTAACTCTTCAAACCTGAGCACAAGTAAAACATTGTTTTTAGGTAGTATACAATTCTCATTAAAATTAATACCATATTCATTAAGGAGCAGATTCACCTGAGATTGTAGTTTCTTGGCTCGTGCTCTTGTTATTGGTCCTGTTATTGATGTCTCATTATTATTAGCTTTGGCATTACTAGCGATGTCCTCATCAATGCGTGTGTGTGTAGTTTTAGGGGAGGAATGAGACAGAGGATAGCCAATTCATTATTCACCCCACTTCTAGTGACCATGCTCAAGGTAGCCTCTAGTGGACTCCTCATAACCCCTTGTTTATTGCTTGGTCCGTAGTCACAACACTTACTCTTGTTGGGTAAATATCTTCTAATATAAAGGAAACAATATGCTCAAAGAGAACCAAGAGAGAAGAGATTGATGATGAAGACAAGAAAAGAAAGATAAGAGGTTAGGAAAGAAAGAGTTATCAGCTATATGGAGGAAACGAGAGAAGGAAAGAAACAACATGCCCCTTCCATCCAAAGGATAGAATAACCTTAAAGATAGCCAACAGAAAAGAGAGGTGAGAAGAGATAAACAAGAAAACAAATAGAAGAGATAGATTGCCATTGGCTTAAGGTGGAGTAGAGATCTTCACTCCTATAAATAAAACCACTTGGTGGTGAGGGTGAGTCTGTCATCCCACCTCCCCTCCACCGTATACCTAACCTAGGATTTGAACTCTCCACTTGTAGGATAACAGCATCACCACATAACCAACAGAACTCCGTTAACTGACTTGATCCTAGGGGATGCTTAGGTAGATAGGCTTTTTACACTTGTACCAAATATTAAATTACCAACAGAACAATTTTCTGTTGTTCACTTGTACTTTTGTGTAGAAAATGTTTGATTGGTAGTCAAAAGAAATTTCCTCGATGTCATATTTATTGGCTTTTTGGGAGCTATGAGAACATATAATATGCTTTATACGGGTTCCGTTGCAATGTAAAGGCACTTAATTAGCACGAAGGAAAGAAACAATATGCTCCATTCATTCAATTTTTTCGGACGAACTTCAAGCCCATGTGTCACTAACAAGTGGGTCCACCTTATGGGTGACAACTATGCTTAATGGACTTGACAACAAATTGAATTGAAGGGCAAATTGGTACTGCAAGTTGAATCAAATTGGAAAGACTGAACAAAAGCACTTGCATGAAGAAGTTTAATAACGAGGATGAAGAGGAAATGGAACAAGATTCTGAAGCAGCGCTGCAACAAATAGAATCAAGTTGGAAGAGGCAATAGAGTGGTGAAAAGGACGACAGCATGAACTAAATGGTGGAATCTGAAGCTAACAAGAATGTGTTGCTAAAGCTCTAGATGAGAACAGGCTCTAGGCACACAGTACCAACACCGTTCTTAAAATGGTGCCTCTCCTAGTTTCTGTTCTACAAGCACCAGAAAGATATATGTGACAAGGCAACTAGCATAACAAGGGTGCTCATCCATGGACAATAAGTGATTCTTTCGCAAAAGAATAAACATACCTAGCTTATATATGCAGGGAAATCAACAAGAACCTCCTCCTAGTTCATTATAAAGTGTATTGGACCATTGGTTCATCAAGAAGTTTCATACCAACGTCATCAGCATCAATCTATAAATTATCATAATTACATGGTGGCATGGCATAAGGAGACAGTAGGATAAACATTGGCCTCTAATTCACTGGGACTAGATTTTTTTTCGACGAGTCTATTTTTTTATTTACTAGTAAGGTGTCCGTGCGTTGCAACGGGTACCAAATAAAAGTGATACATACCAAATAAAAAAGCACACATGATGACAATATTACAATGGCCCAGCAAAATTGCAACCTTCTTTTCCTTTCTGTGATTGGTTGGATGAAGCGACATCTTCACCAAAATCCTTTGTGATCTATAAAGAAACCAATGTGAAGCCCAAAGAAAATATCATTGCCATCCATTTGGTCAGTCGGTATTTGACCAAGTTAGGAAATTATTGCTTTCAGATGTTATGCTTAACACTACGGAAATTTGAGCTATGTTTTTTGTTCAACAAAGTGCTATGTTCATCAAACACTGAAAATATCTTTCATTTCATTACAACTGAAAAGATCATTACATTTCAGGTATGCATCTAAATCATACAACATTTGAAAAGATCATTCCATTTACATCCATTCATCACACATTTCATCAATGTTATATCTAGTATTATATAGTCAAAACATGAAAACACAAAGAATAAAGGACAAGAACTCAGGTTAAATAAGCAGTATGAAATGAGTAGAACCTGAATTATACCACAAAGGTCAAAGCATCAAAAGTTATAGTCGATTGAGAACCAATTCTATTCAAGCTAAATTATGTTAGAAGTACATGGAGATATATTAGGAATAGGGAAATTTTACCATCAATATACTAAGAATAAGTTAAAAAGAGAACAAAAGATGCGTAGGGTGCCTGCCAACCATCACCCAACAGTGCTACTATTTTGACAAGCATTTAGTCATTGCAATAAATTACCTTAGTGTATATTCTGTTGCAGTAAGATAATCCTCTCTCTTTACTGCTTTGCCTCTTCATAATAGCTGTAGTACTACATAGACGCAGGATAGACAAACAAATCAATGTAACACCCAAATGAATAATAGAAAAAGAGTGAAGTGCACCAAAGGTGGTCAGACTTGAATGTAACCTCAATTTATACATGGATCATGGCGCTATTTATATAGAGATATTATGGTTTAAAATTATACATTCTAAAAGCTCTTGATAATTGAAGTAGGTACCGTGTACTGTACAAAGAACACAGGGAATGAACATAGCAAGTATGATATATATGAGCATACGAATATCCAAAAAGCAAACCGAGCAGATCGATATCAACAACAATAGAAGACCACTACTTGAGACAGTCTCCATATATCTCCCAAGGTTCCATTCTCTTGATGAATCCACTGCACGCTTCTTGAAAGATTTAGAACCTTTTCAGAGACCAATCTGAAAACAAAATGCAGGATGTTACAGTTAGAGGGTACTGTTGTTCTATTAAGAGAGCTGTTGAAAAAAGACAAACAAATGGAAAGTGTGTTAAGAAGGGATAAAGAAATACTTGATGGTTCATTCAAGTTAAGGTTCAGAGCTTTTACTTAACATGAGGGAAATTTTGACCTTAGCTAGCAGTGCTAAGATACGTTGGATCAGCCAAGGGAAAAAGAAGACCTAACCTTAACAACAATGTCTACCTTGGCCTCAACAAGTGAGTCTCTCAAGTTCTGAGCTTGTGTAGGACCCTGCAAAATAATGAGACATCGTTATAGCCTTGAACATGCCTTTGTCTTCATTTCCTGAACACGGGTTACAGAAGGGATCTCTGAAGTACATAGGAAATATATGATGGGGAATTATGACTTGTGAGCACGTCTAGAGAGATATTAAGCAAACACATCAACATCTACTTAAATAGACAATTCCATGCATTTCATTAACTTGGTAGAGAATTCCATGAATGTCAGTACTAAATCAGAAAACCGCCCCCACCTACATACTGTTATAAGTATTGTCTGAGGAAAATTGAGAACAAAGTTCAATTGGAACACTGGAGGCATGCACAAGATACATGAACATAAGGAGAAGATTAGGTTAATCTTAGAACAAGATATTTCAGAATGCACAAGAGGACTCCATTAAGTGCCACAGTGGATTTAGTGGTGGAATCCAGGGAATGGTTGTTTTCAAACTCTATTTTTGTTATCTTCATGAGACTTTCATACATTAAACATATGTAAGTTTGTGTACAAACTTACCAGGAATGGAAAATATATATGTATTTTGTATAATGGGAAAAATTCAGGCATCACTACTAGTAAAAATTCATCAGAAGTTCAGAACCAATTTAGAGAAAAAAACAATACTAAGAGTAAATGTGGTGAGACTAAATGCATAGATAATAAACTTGTGTGCTGCTCTATGACATACCTAGGACTCTTGCTCACACAATACATCTTTTTTATTATCAGTACACATAATAGGCAACGAGGCTTAACGCATAAGAGAGGTTAGAAGTTGGAACCATCAGATACATATGCTCAACATTTTGCTTGACACGCTCACGCCTCGCTTCCATCTCAGCCAATTCCTACAATGGAGTAGCAATATATCATGATCAGAAGAAACCAACAAGTTGCTTACCTTACTAAGGATGAAGGAATAAATAATCATGCATAATTTGCAGAAAATCATGCAAAAGGGCGGTCTCGCTCTTACCTCCGGTATTGGAGCTTTCTTTTGGCCATTCAACCAGCCATTCAACCAGCAAATCCACTCAACTACAAGACATAAAAATCAGCAAATCCACTCAAAACAGCAGATTCAATCATATCAATTCAGAATCAAGGCACATAAACAAAGGGCAAACAAAGCTTGTCAAATTAGGTTCTCTATACACCCGACCAAACAAGCAGGAGGAGACGTAACCTGGAACAATCGTCGGCTCCTGGTCACCCTTGAACTCCACCCACCGCTTCTCCTTCACTGTAACGCCATCAAGAAGCAACAACAAATTGTTTAGCGGCATCGATGTATCCATTCTTCGAAAAGAACAGTAACATCGAAATGGCGATTCTTCTTGCAAGAAGAAAATAAACACGTGGACGGAGAGACGGTGGAGGGCACGATCGACGCTGCCGACCTCCTCGAGGCGGTTAGCGGGCCTTGTCGATGCCCACCGCGTCCGCAATCGGAACATCCCTAGCGACGCGACACCGGCCGCTTCAACATGGCTCCGCCTCCTCCTCCCTGCTCCCACTCCGCCTCCTCGCAGCTCGAGGCTCGCCTGAACCGGACCCTTCAACGCCTCCTCGGCGAATCCGACGCCAGCCGCAGTGCCCGCCCGCCGACTCCCGGCCACCGTGACCACCTCGCCCGATGCCACTCCATCCCGATCTTGATCTAGACGCCCCGCCGGATCCTACCACTGCCTCCCGCCTGACCCGCCGCCATCGCCTCAGTTCTAGTCGCTGCCGGTCTCGATGCACCCAGATCTGGTCGCCACCGACACCTTTCCGCCACCCATGACACCGCTACCTCATCGGATCCGAGCAGGCTGCGCCGGATCCACACCGCCCTAACCCAGATCTTACGTGGGGTGGGGAGGAGGCGGCGTGGGGTGGGGAAGGAGAAGGCAATGGCGAGCGGATGAGCGGGGAGGAGGAGGCGAGGCGGAGTAGAGGAGCGGGAAGGAGGAGGCGGTGACACAATGGGTGGGGAGGAGGAGGCGAGGCGGCAGAGAGGAGGAGCGGTAGTTCTGCGGAGGAGGCGAGGGGAGCGGTTTCGGCGGATGAGGCGAGGGCGGAGGAGCGGAGGCAGCGTGAAGAATTTGGGCCCACATGTCGGCGCAAGAAAACTGAGGGATTGGTCTGTGGAGAACGCACCGACTACCACCAACTCAAACTTATTAAGTAGTAAAGATGACTTATGATTAATGATTTTTTTGAATAAAATAAATAGGACGGTTTTTATCGCCGTTTCAAACTGGCTTATTAGTATAGCCTTTTCGAAGCGGCTATCGGCTTATTCATTGCACTAAGGCAAATGTCATAAGCCACCGCAAAAAAAAACACACTAGATAATGCCAAAATCAACGCAAACCATCCAATTCATCATAGTCACCATGTGACTTGATGAATGAAAATTTCAGTATTTTGGTCAAACTATCAAAATACTCTTTCTTGACCCGGTCATCTCCTTCCATTGCAAGCGATCGCCATGCTTGCACGTGTAGGCCCAATCGGACTCAGTTTGTGAAAGTTATGGCCTTTTAGTAACTACCTATCAGGCTGTCCCGAACCGAATCCGAATTGAATCCTGAGTTGAATCCGAGTTTGAATTGGATTGAGCACGTGGGAGGTCTGAATTTGGCTTGAAAATCTTATCTAAAACTTGTAGTTTAAGTCCTTGTGCTCCTTCCTAGGTATGATTCATGTGAAGACTTGGGAGAGCAAAATGGAGGAACAAATCATTAACATAATCTTGAGCACACATTTCCATAATTTTGTAGTAATCATCCACAAGCATCAATGACACACAATCCACATTATAATTTTAAAACCACAAATATACTTGCCTTAACCACGAGAAAATGGGGGACGAGCAGAAGGTGCGGCCCCTGGGATCCGTCCTCCTCCTGAACAATAATTATAATAATTGCTAACACAACAGTAGCGGGTCTTTAGATGAAATAACCACACCCCCAAACTAACCCAAAACGTTTAGCATGACTTAAACTCTAACTCCTTTCGGCCAACCTCGCCCTTCTACGACAAATACATTCAAAATTCATAACTTTTGATACAGAGATCCAATAGGGCATTCTCATATTCTCTGGAAAGATAATTAAATTATCTAATAAAACCTATTTGGTGAGCCTCCCAGATTTGGCCATCTTCTACCCGCACCAACCCATTTTCTAAAGCAACAACAATCCCGACTGCTTCTCTGGACAGCGCACTAAAATGGCCATAACTTTCGCCCTGAAAGTCAGAATCAGGACTTCTTGACCTTCTGGAAAGCTAAGAAAATTATCTACAACTTTCCTAACATGAAGATCTTCTGATTCGCCCGTTTTCTAATTAATACAATCCATCTACCGAAACCCGTCGGGAAATCCTCCGAGAAACAGAACAGGCATATTAGAAAAATCATAACTTTTGCTACGCAAGTTCGACTGACGCGTTCTAGGACTTCATGGAAAGATAATTACGTCCTCTACAATTCTCTAGGAAAGGTCCAGACCTGATTCCCCACGGATCTAACCCAAAACAGCCGTCTATCATGATCTATCCTAGCAGTCCAGATTTACGATATTGCTACCATGATAAAAAATGTTATTCTAATTGGGGAAATAAGGATTACCCTTGTCGAATTGATGAAGAACACGATGAACTCCCCACGAATTCCTCCTCTTCTCTTTCTCCTCCTTTTCTCCTCTTGATCTTCCCTTCCTTCGGATCCGATGCTTGACTTCTTTGCCAGGAATGGAGGGGAGGGGTGCTGCTAGGAGTTGCGCAAGGGAGGAGATGGGGAAGTGGGCGCACAGGGGGAGGGAGATGGGGGAGTGGGGCAATTGGGGAATGGGGCAGGAGGTGGCGGCTAGGGGAGGCAAGGGGCGCAATCGGGGAATGGGGAGGAGGTGGCGGCTGCTAGGGGAGGCAAGGGGCGGTTAGGGTTGGGGCGCCTCCTCCTGTAACACCCTCACCAAACAATGGCCTAGAATGCTACCAAACTAACAACATAATAAAACTAAGCTAAGGCATTCTATAAAATTTCGGCAGAGCCTCCTTTGTTTATTGATTAAAAGAAGTTCTAACAAGTATTATCAAAAGATATGAATACCAAGAAGCCAAGTAATTTCGTTACTAAGCGAAATATCTATAAAACTTAAGTAAAGCGGAAGCAATATAAAGAAGTTCTAATCCATTATTACATCTTAATCAAGGTCATAATCAAATACCACTTGAACTAATCAACAAATAATAATTAGAGTTCTCTATCTTCTCCATGGTGAATATTTCGTGCAAGTGCAACAATACTAATCCCTCTTTATTCCCATGCATGCTGATCTCGTGATGGTACCTAAAACAAACAAACAACAACAACAAAACAACAGCAAGAGTGAGTCCAATGACTCAGCAAGTATGAAAAGATAGTAACATAACATCCGTGAATAGCATCAAATCATATGAACAACCATACTATGCATTATGATCAAAATCTCTTTCCTCATCTCTTTTGCATTTTACCGTGATGCGGAGTGAGCATCCGTCAATGCTCACCCATGCACAGTATCATCATGTACAGGATCAATTGCCCATACTCCACAAGTATGGGGACCTTTAGCCCGTCATGAAATCAACATGACGGGGACCTCGACGCTTGGTCATCTCGTGACCAAGGCTTCAATAATCAGCATGATGCATGTATGTGAATATCTCGATAAATAAACTTGCATTCACACCAACTATGCATCATAAATTCTCATTAACATAATATTCGCAATTGATCATAAACAATAGCAGCAAGTAATTAACATATTCATGAGCATACACATCCATAACATGGTAACAATCATCAACAAGCATCTATCACACACGATATGCACTATCAATTTAAAGCCACACATGTACTTGCCTTAACCACGAGAAAACGGAGGATGAGTAGAAGGTACAGCCCCTGGAACCCGTCCTCCTCCTGAACAATAATTATAAAAATCTTCTAAGACAACAGCAATGGTCTTTAAATAACAATAACAACACCCCCAAACTAGACCAACCCAGTTATCTAAGTTAGATTCCCAATTTCCTCTCGGCCATCCTCTGCCTTCCCCGGACAGTCACCTTTAAAAATTCGTAACTTTTGATACAGAGGTCCAAATGAGGCGTTCTCAGATTCTCTGGAAAGACAATTAAATTATCTAACTAAACCTATTTGGGGTGCCTTCCAGATTAGGCAGTCTTCTACCCGATCCAACCAGTTTCCCTAAATCTGTATTTGTCTCTGGACAGCGCACTAAAAACGCCGTAACTCCCACCCCGAAAGTCGCAATTTGGACTTCTTGACCTTTTTGGAAAGCTAAGAAAATTATCTACAACTTTCCTAATATGAAGATCCTCTGTTTCCCCCGTTTACTAATTTCTAAAATCGATCTACCGAAACCCGTCGGGAAACTCTCCGAGATGCAAAACAGTCAAATTATAAAAATCATAACTTTTGCTACGCAAGTCCGATTGATGCGTTCTAGGACTTCATGGAAAGATAATTTCGTCCTCTACAATTCTCTAGGAGGGGTCCAGACCTGATTCCCCACGGAACTATCCCAAAACTGACATCTAAGCCGAACTGTTCTGGCTGTCCAGATCTACGAAAATTGCTATCAAGATCAAATAATATTATTCTAATGGGAAACAAGGATTACCCCTTGACGAATAGATGAAGAACACGAGGATCTTCCCACGAATTTCTCCTCTTCTCTTTCTCCTCCTTTTCTTCCCTTGTTCTTCCCTTGTTCTTCCTTTCCTCCGGATCCGATCTCCTTCCTTCGCTTGATCTCTTTGCCACCAATGGAGGGGGGGTGGAGGAGAGGGGCTGCTAGGGGAAAAGGTGGGGGCGCACAAGAGGAGGAGATGGGGGCGGCTGCATGGGAGGAGGTGGGGGCGGCTAGGGTTAGGAGGGTGGCGCCCCCCCCGCATGGGCTTAAGTTTCCCACAGGCCAAAGCCCAGCCCAGGTTGTCCTAATTTTCCAGAAAACCCCACAAAACTTGATATTTTTCACCTTTTCCTTTAAGGTCCCTCTCTTTATTTATGCATCTAACTAATAGATTTCTTCCGGGGTATTACAGCCCCCTGGTTCCCCACCGGCCAAGGCCCAGGCCCAGGATGTCCGGAAAAATCAGAAAACCCCCTCAAAACTTGTTATTTTTAATCTTTCCTTTAAGGTCCTCCTCTCCAATGAATTGTTCTTAAATCTCTCCCGGGATATTACAGCTGTTCTACACCTGCTGAAATTTTATTCTTTTGTGGAAGGTAAGCTAAACCTTAGTGCCAACTACAAGTTAAAAAAAGAAAGAAGGAAATAAAGAAAGAAAGAAGGCATCCGACAAAAAAAAGGAAAGTGAGCATTGGCCAAATTGGGGTCGGCAAAATCAACACGAGTGTGTTTTGGCGGATTAAAGAATGTTCGTCCCTTGCATTGGCATTGGAGGATCATTACGATTCGTCAAGACTCCCGTGAGTATCCATCCTACGTCGAGAAGATCAGGCGACCCCATATCATGACATGGCATAACATTCTCCTTTCCCTTCTTATGTTTTATCACATAGGGAAATGCCTCGATAAATTCAAACCACTTTGCATGTCTACGGTTCAGTTTATCTTGACTTCGAATATGCTTTAAAGATTTATGATCAGAATGTATAACAAATTCTTTGGGCCATAAATAATGTTGCCAAGTTTCTAAGGTTCGAAAGAGGGCATATACTCCTTATCATAAGTAGAATAGTTGAAACTAGGCCCACTCAATTTCTCACTGAAGTATGCAACAGGTTTGCCTTCCTGTAACAACACATCACCTAAACCAATTCCGCTTGCATCACATTCTAGTTCAAAAGTCTTATTGAAATTAGGGAGTTGGAGTAGAGGTGCATGTGTTAACTTATCTTTCAACGTGGTGAAGGCGTTCTCCTGTGCGGCGCTCCAACAAATGGCACGCCCTTCTTGGTAAGCTCATTCAATGGTGCAGCGATGGTGCTAAAATCCTTCACGAAGCGGCGGTAGAACCCAGCTCCTAAAAAACTCCGTACCCGTGTGACCGTGTTAGGAGTCAGCCAACTCTGTGTTGCTTCACCCTTGGCTTGATCAACTTCAATTCCCTGTGGAGTAACAACATAGCCAAGAAACGCAACTCAATCGGTGCAAAAGGTGCACTTCTCAAGGTTACCAAATAGGCGTGCACCACGTAAAGCATTAAAAACAGCACGTAAATGTCAAGATGTTCCTCTAATGATTTGCTATATATCAGTATATCATCAAAATAAACCACCACAAATCTACCAATGAAAGCATGCAAAACCTCATTCATTAGTCTCATGAAGGCACTAGGTGCATTAGTTAAACCAAAAGCATTACTAACCACTCATATAACCCAAACTTAGTTTTAAATGCCGTTTTCCATTCATCGCCTAATTTCATGCGGATTTGATGATAACCACTACGCAAATCAACCTTGGAGAAGACAATAGAGCCACTCAATTCATCAAGCATATCATCTAACCAGGAATAGGATGACGATACCTAATGGTGATATTATTAATTGCTCTACAATCCACACACATGCGCCATGATCCATCTTTCTTTGGTACTAAAATGACCAGAACAGCACAAGGTCTAAAAGATTCACACAGATACCCTTTATCAAGCAACTCTTGCACTTGGCGCTGAATTTCTTTAGTTTCTTTGGATTGGTCCTGTATGGTGTGCGGTGTGGCAAGAATGCACCGGGAATTAAATCAATTTGAAGCTCAAACCCACGAAGTGGTGGCAGCCCCAGCGGTATGTCTTCCGGAAAGACATCTTTGTAGTCCTGCAAAATGTTGTGACGACAGGTGGCAAAGAAAAAGGTATATCCTCAAATGAAAACAAAGCATCTTTGCAAAGTAATGCATAGCAAACAGATTATTAGCATCTAGTTCATTCATATCAGATTTGGTAGCAAGAAAACAAGCCCTTTAGTTTGATTTCTTTATTTTTCACATGAGCAGATTTAGGTTCTTTCTTTTTATGTTGCTCAAGCTCTTTTGCTACAATCTGATTCTCACTCTCAGCAATCGCTAGGCATTTCTCTCTACTAGCTCTAGCATGGTCATCTTTAATAATTTGTTCAGGAGTCATAGGATGCAGCACAATTTTTTCCCTTGAACATGAGAGAGTATTGATTATTCCTACCATGATGCGCACAATCAGTATCACATTGCTAAGGTCTTCCTAATAGTAATGAACAAGCTTGCATAGGAACAACATCGCAATCAACATAATCATGGTACGAACCCATAGAAAAATATACTCTCACCATCCGTGTAACCTTCAACTTACCACTGTTATTGAACCATTGAATATGATATGGGTGGGGATGAGGTTTAGTCGACAAAGCAAGCTTCTCCATTATGTCCATTGATGCGGACGCACAAGCTTAGCACTTTTCAGTCAAATACATTATTTCACTGGAAAGAAGTATTGAGCCGCATTAAATATTGTCAGGTGAATTTGTTTCTTAAGGAGTTTCTTTTAATTGATGATAGACTTGGAATACTACATCATGCTATTATTTTATGTATTCTTAGGTATGATTCATGTGAAGACTTGGGAGGGCAAAGGGAGGAGCACAAGGACTTAAACTACAAGTTTTGGATAAGATTTTCAAGTCAAATTCGGCGCCACGAGTTTCCGAAGCACACAAATCAGCACCACAACTTTCTGCAAAAACCTCCTCTTCGGTTGCTTCAACAGGACGAACGAGGGACGTTCAATGCCATCGTTCACAGGCTATGGACACATGATGCGGGACTGTCCAAGCAAGCGTTTATTGATTATACGCGATGATGGTGGGTATTCCTCTACTAGTGACTTTGATGGTGAAACATATGCTATGCTTGCAAATGATCCTGCAGGACATGATGATGATGAATCTGAACGTGAGGAGCATGTTGGTGTCGAAGATGCCGACAAATATTTGAGCATTATAGTGCAACGCGTACTAAGTGCTCAAGTGTCTCATGCCGATCAAAACCAGCGCCATAACTTGTTCCAAATCAAGGGCGTTGTCAAATAATGCTCGATTCGCATAATTGTTGATGGTGGGAGTTGCAAAAATTTGGCGAGTATGGATGATGCGGATACGCACAAGCTTAGCACTTTTCAGCAAATACATTATTTCACTGGAAAGAAGTATTGAGCCGCATTAAATATTGTCAGGTGAATTTGTTTCTTAAGGAGTTTCTTTCAATTGATGATAGACTTGGAATACTACATCATGCTATTATTTTATGTATTCTTAGGTATGATTCATGTGAAGACTTGGGAGGGCAAAAGGGAGGAGCACAAGGACATAAACTACAAGTTTTGGATCAGATTTTCAAGCCAAATTCGGATCTCCACGTGCTCAATCCAATTCAAACTCGGATTCAACTCAGGATTCAATTCGGATTCGGTTCGGGACAGCCTGACAAGCAGTTACTAAAAAGGCCATAACTTTCACAAACGAAGTCCGATTCAGGTGTTGTTGTACTCGTTGGAAAGATAATTTCAAGGGTTACGCAATGGATCCAGCACACCTTCAAATTCATCACGGATTAAAAGTTATGACTGAAACATTGTGACGGCTTAATTTTAGGTTTTTCCTTTTGTGTGAGTTTGTTTCCAAATACATGTAGGGATGAGTTGGAGTTGGTTTAGGACCTCTTGGCCAGCCATGAGGTGGAGAGGGAACTATATATTGAGGGTTAGACCCCATTGTAAGGAGATCACGTTGAGAATAATAAATCTACTAAAGTTTGTTCGAGTTAGCATTGCTACCGAAGTTCCATAGGCAATTAGGGGTGATTTTCTTCAATCAAGATCGTTCAGCCTTTCCGTTGGG
Source organism: Bonia amplexicaulis (assembly GCA_036346245.1). Classification (NCBI taxonomy): domain Eukaryota; kingdom Viridiplantae; phylum Streptophyta; class Magnoliopsida; order Poales; family Poaceae; genus Bonia; species Bonia amplexicaulis. The sequence goes on from CM070736.1 coordinate 24,853,148, forward strand.
AATTGGGTGCATGATAGATCTTCGCTTCATGGTCGGCGAAATCAACATGAGTGTGTTTTGGCGGATTAAAGAGTGTTCGTCCCCTACGTTGGCATTGGAGGATCATTACGATTCATCAAGACTCCCGTGAGTATCCATCCTACGTCGGGAAGATCGGGCGACCCCGTATCATCTCGGTATCAGAGCGCGGTTTACTCGGTAGGATTATTTACCCTTAGTTTTAGATTTATTTACTTCCATCGCATATGCAGCACTACCACGGGCACCACCTAGGCCTTGGCGACGCCCTCCATGGCCTCCTCCTCCTCGTCCTCCAATATGTGCGGGACGCACCACGTTGGCAACCACTCGATGTTGCGGTTCATGAGGTACATGTGCAGCAGCGTCTCCTCCTTGAACACTTGCTTCATCGCCACCATTGTGAGCTTGTATGAGCCTAGTGAGGGCTCCAATGTCGTCCCACAATTGGCGCACATTTTCATCAGCTTGTATCTCCATGTTTTGCATCTTCCGTGCAATTTGATCAGCAAAAGCATCATGCTTTTCATGGAGTTGATCGATCCCTTGGCGTAGCTCACGTTGAAAGTGTTCACGGAATGCCCCAAATTGATATTGCTTAAGGAATGCTTGAGTTTCATTTGTCTCACCACTCTCATCATGGTGTTCTCCTCCACCTGACATGGTTAGCTATGCAAGAAACAAGTAGCTATGTAGAATAATGCTATATGGAAATCACTCAATCTCACTATTTTCTCTCCCAAGTAAAGTTCTTACCCTTCCAAGTGAATTAAGGCTAATAAAACTTACACCGGTAGAAGTGACAACAACAACGTGATGATTAAGCGAATTCAAAGTGTTCACTTTGCTTACACAACAACGGTTATATGGTGGAGCTTGGTATGGAAGTGTATATACTAAAATCTGAAATTCATGATGTTGTAAAGTTAAGTAATAATCCAAGCTAGAATACTTTGCCTAAGTGCTGATCCAAAAGATTTAAGTGAAGTATATGAACGCACACGCAAAGATCAATATGACTTGAAGCAAACAAAGGAATGAGCTAACTAGAGGCAATCTGAAATTAAAGATTAGATAGCTCGTTTTGCACCAAGTACTAGGAGAGACGCTAGCCAATTGCAATGATATCAATGTAAGGGCACGGGATTGCTCAAGAAATTAAATCACACAATCTGAATTTATGGACAAGGAACTCACCCAAATTCGGCCATATTTCTTTTTCTCTTTTCTTCTTTTTTTTCAGTTGTCCCTTTTTTTTGTAAAGGCCGAACTAGCTTTAATCGTTCCTTTGATTTTTTTTTTGCGGGTCACAAATATTTAGCAAAGTGTAAAATACTCAAGAGCAGCCCTAGATGCAATATTCAACAGCTAGTCTCAATTGATGAAAAAAAATAGCAGCAATATTTTTTTTTTGGATTTTGGATTGGACACAAAGATTAAGCTACGCAAATAAACATGAACGATCAGCACCTAAACAAAATTCTAATGGATCAAAACCTAACAAAACTCACAAAATTAACAGATGCAAAAACTAGGGTTTGGATTTTTTTGTGGCAATTTTCAGTTTTAATAGACTATAGGAACAGTAAATAAATCTAAAACTAAGGGTAAATAATCCTACCGAGTAAACAGCTCGATACCAAGATGATACGGGTCGCCCGATCTTCTCAACGTGGGATCAAGATACTCACGTGGGTTTGATGAACCGTAGTGATCTCCGTTGCCAATGCAAGAGTTAGCACTCTATAATTCGCCCAACCACACGTCTTGAACTTCACGACCACCGATGAAGTTCCATCAGCCCAATTCCCAATGGAAAGGTTGAGCGATCTTGATTGAAGAAAATCACTCCTAATTCCCTATGGAATTTCAGTAGCAATGCTAAACTCGAACAAACTTTAATAGATTCATTATTCTCAAACGTGGTCTCTTACAATGGGGGTCTAACCCTCAATATATAGTTCCCTCTCCACCTCATGGCTGGCCAAGAGGTCCTAAACCAACTCCAACTCATCCCTACATGTATTTGGAAACAAACTCACACAAAAGGAAAAATCTAAAATTAAGCCGTCACAATGTTTCAGTCATAACTTTCAATCCGTGACGAATTTAAAGGTGAGGCCGCATCCATTGCGTAGCCCTTGAAATTATCTTTCCAACGAGTACAAGAACACCTGAATCGGACTCCGTTTGTGAAAGTTATGGCCTTTTTAGTAACTGCCTGTCAGGCTGTCCCGAACCGAATCCGAATTGAATTCTGAGTTGAATCCGAGTTTGAATTGGATTGAGCACGTGGGAGATCCGAATTTGGCTTGCAAATCTTATCCAAAACTTGTAGTTTAAGTCCTTGTGCTCCTCCCTTTTGCTCTCCCAAGTCTTCACATGAATCATACCTAAGAATACATAAAATAATAGCATGATGTAGGATTCCAAGTTCATCATCAATTAAAAGAAACTCCTTAAGAAACAAATTCACCTGACAATATTTAATGCGGCTCAATATTTCTTTCCAGTGAAATAATGTATTTGACTGAAAAGTGCTAAGCTTGTGCGTATCCGCATCACACCATCATCGCGTATAATCAATACACGCTTGCTTGGACAGTCCCGCATCATGTGTCCATAGCCTTTGCAACGATGGCATTGAATGTCCCTCGTTCGTCCTGTCGAAGCAACCGAAGAGGAGGTTTTTGCAGAAAGTTGTGGTGCTGATTTGTGTGCTTCAGAAACTCGTGGCACCGAATTTGACGTAGTAGGGCGTTGCTTGTTGTTGGAGGGTAATGGTGGGGGTGCCACAGTGGATGAGGTAGAAGGTGTGCGCGGCCGTCCATGAATTTGTGCGACCTGCAGAAGGGTTAGATCGCATTCTCGTCTGGCGTCCCTGCAATTCACGTTCAGCAAGATGAAATAGTCTAGTAATGGAGTTGTAATCGTTGTAATCAAGGATGTCTTGAATTTCTCAATTCAACCCTCCCAAAAACCTAGCCATTGATGCCTCCTCATCCTCAACTAACCCACAGCGTAACATACCAATTTGTAATTCCTGATAGTATTCTTCCACAGATTTTGCACCTTGTTGTAAGCGTTGCAGTTTATTTAACAAATCACGAGCATAATATGAGGGAACAAATCGATGGCGCATAAGTAATTTTAAAGCCTCCTAAGTGTTAGGTATGTTGTTGGGTTGTTGACGGCAATGTTCTTTCCACCAAATAGAAGCAATGTCGGTCAATTCACTAGTAGCAGCTCTAACTCTTCTATTCTCAGGAAAGTCATGGCAAGCAAATTTTTGATCAACAGCTAGTTCCCAATCAAGATAACCATCAGGATCATATTTACCATTAAAAGGAGGCATAGTCAATTTAACCTTAGAAAAAACATCATCGTGGTCACGTACCTCACGTCGTGGGGGTTCTCTTCGCATACCTTGTTGGTTAAAACGCAATTGTCGATGAGTTCGATCATTGTTGTGGTTAGCCCTGCCGTCAGCCTCTAAATCACCCTCATGATCGAATTCATCTTGTCCCTCTACCGGTGCAACAGGAGGAACCACAGCGGATGCTTGGGCAATCTCCTCAAGGCGCGCCATAATACCTGCTAGAGAAGCGTTAGTGACACCTTGTGCTCTCTCCATCGTAGCGAGCATCGCGTTTGTCTCAATTTGGGCGCCCGCGAGTTGAGCAAGTCGCTCATTCGTGACCCTGACATCCTCTTCAAGGCCCTCCGTACGGAGATTAATTTCGCGCCTGAAACCGCTCCCACCAATGTGTAGCATAATCAGCCAACCCATTGGACTCAAGTAAGAGCTTCCTCTCATTGGAATAATTGTGCATCCGAAATAGCGTATCAATTTCTAGCTCCCAATTGAGGTATTCTTCCACATCTGTACTACCTGAAAATATAGGGATAGAAAATTTGGGTTTAGTGACAAAATCCTTACAATACATGTCGGAGTAGTTGAACATGGTGCGTAGCTCCAAGAAGTTGTTGTTGATGTCCATACGTAGCTGCGTAACCTCCTCCCAAGGTTGTTCAATTCATACCGAACGGACCCAAGCTCATCGCGCACACCACTATCACGGTCCTGAAGTTGCTTTTGTAGCATACTGCGCAAGCGAATGTACTCCATCCATGTAACCGATAGATCCTCCTGATGACCTGACATGGCAACAACTCACAAATAGCAAATGAGATTATATCCAGATTAGTAAAATAAAATAGCTCTCTCTCTCTACGCTCGCAACTCACTATCCTGAAAACAAGACAAGCTTACCGTTCCAAAGTGAATCAAGGACTGCAAACCGACACTTATGATAGCGAACGACCTCAACCCGGTAATGTATGAACGTAACCAAGAGCAAGGGAATACACAAATGGGTGTAGGTGGAGCTTGGATAGTTATGTGGATATCCTATGCAATCTAATATTCAAGGTATTGTAAAGCTAATTAATGATCCAAGCTAGAGTATTTTGCCTATATGCTGATCCAATAGGTTTAAGTGAAGTAAATGAACGCACACGCAAAGATAAATGTGACTTAATGCCAACAAAGGAATGAGCTAGCGAGAAATAATCGAAAAGTGCGATGTAACAAGCTCGTTTGGCATCAAGTACTAGGAGAGACGCTAGCCAACTGCAATTGAATATAGGAGGGCACAAGATTACTCAAAGAAAAGGACAACACAATCTGAAATATGGATGGGATGGTACTATAGCAGTCAGACATTATCTTGTGATTCTTGTAGCAAAAATCGTTTTTTTTGTAGCAATCGGCAAAACATTTTTTTATTTATTTTTTTATTTTCAGCCGTGGCTCTTTCTATATGCGGCTGCCTTTTCTTTCTCTCTTCTTTTCTTAATGGCCGAAAGTGTGTTGTGTTACTCTCTTGATTGCGCAAGATCCACAATTGAGCAAAGTGTAAACCAAAATCTAAGAGTAGCCCAAAGCAATATCAATAGCTAGTCTCAAAGATGAAAGGACATAAGTGATGCTCAAAGAAACCAAAGTGGTTCAAACGCAAATGGAGCAAGTTGGAGCACTGACACAATGAGGTGCAGCTAGGGTTGCTAATCCGAAAGAAAGCAAGCAAAGACAAGTTGGTATTTGTTATTTTTGGGTGCTAATTAATGGAATCAATCAGCAATTTTCTAGGGTTTATGTGGACACAAAGATCAAGCTACGCAAATTAGCACAAAGATCAGCACGTAAACAAAATTTCTAATGGATGAAAACTTAACAAAACTCACGAGAAATAACAGATTGAACTACGGTTTTGGTATTGCAATTTTTGGTTTAATAGACGATAGGACAGAAAACGAATCTAACTACGGGTAAAGAAGTTCTCATCGAGTAAACCTAGAATATGATACCATATGATACAGGGAGGCCCGATCTTCTCAGTGAGGAACCGTGGATAGTTGATGCGAAGTAGACGATGTCGCTAGTTGAACACTCACGCCAATGCATGAACCCTCAACTCTTTGGAATACGCCCAAAACACACCGGTAATAGTTCGTCGCGAGACCACAAACGACGAACGCCAAGTCCCCAATTCCCAATGGACGACGGCTTGACCTTGAATTGCAGAACAAACAATGGATTACCTATTTCTCTCTCAAAGTCCTCGCATGAACTTTGGTGTCGAAAAAACAAGCATGTAACACCCCAGGACCCACAATGCCCCGGGATGCTACTATTGCTGCTCTACAACTAGCCAATTTATAAAAATAAACTAAAACTAGCAAGAATACTACGCAAGATAGTATAAGCGGAAGCGTAAACAACTAAGGAAAAACAGAATAATAACAATTCAATAATCATAATCAACTATAACAAAATATCTATAGGAACGGTACACAAATTTAATATTGCTAAGAAGAAACATTTGTCAATAAGATAGCTAAACAAAGACTAGATTTCTTTCAACTTTATTTCAGCATTAAGATTATAATACAAGTGCATCTGTGCGGTGTCGCTCTACCCTTCCCAATGCATGCTCAAAGTCCACAGTAGGGAGGGGAAGCAAGAGTGAGATAAAAATCTCAGCAAGCAAATTGTTTAACAAGTTATTCAAACTACAAGCAATTTAAACTTCATCATTATAAATCCATACATCCACAATTACAGTTTATGTTCATAAATATTAAACCACCATAAACTTTCTTGAATCATACCTCTTAAATTTCAGATTTAATTAGCATATGAATACAATCATTTTTATCCCGTATTAAATGCAAAAGAAACATTTATTCCTCCACAAACCACACTAGATTAATCAACAACATTTATTCTTCCACAATTAACATCACATATAATCTTGACCTCAATTCACTATCAATGACGGTAAAACATTAACAAATTAATTCATGATTGACTACTTTAAATCCTCAACCACTACCACTACCAAAGGCAATAAAACATATGTATGTCTTACTTCAATACTATAATACTTCTCATATCCACAATTACTATAAACAATTAAAGCAAAAGAAAAGAGTTTCGTGTCACCATCACAATCACACAAGGACGAACCACATTCCAAGATCACAACCACAACCTTCATTCCGTCCATAGCTCACAAGAGCCAATTCCACATTACAACTATGAAGTTGTACATTCCACAACATAACTTCACCACATTATATTGCATATGTATGCAAATGATCAGTCCACAATGCAATGCATATGAATGCTATGCTCCACATTACTCTTGCCGTAGGCGGGAAGTGCAATGCATCGTATTTCGGCAATATACGATGCTTCCCGTGGGCGAAGAGGTGCGTCGTATTCGGGCAATATACGACGCTGTACCGGTACGGTCGCGGCTATAAGCGGCGACATCCACATACACAAAGGACATGATATGACATGAATGATTGAATGATATGAAAATTTATTAATCACATTAATTCATTCGCAAGGAGCATTATCACGCTCTCAACATACTCACATCCACCACATGCTAATTTCATGATCAACATTATAACATTAAGCAAGAATTACACAATTAAAATATCATGCAATCATGGAAATTGTATCAAATTACGATAATAATGTAAACTGAAAGTAGTAAGAACAACAGGTTAAACGGTAGCAACCACTACTACGTTTACTTGCCTCAATCCGACAAAGCGAAGCACAACAAAAATCAAGAGCACTCAGGGACAAGACCACCTGTCCATAAGACAACTCTCAACACTCAACCATAGCATACAAACACGACAAAAAAATATATAAAACATCGCTAGAGACCCGAACCCGCGTGAACTCCTCTCCGCTCCACAATTCAATAATTTCATCTCTGCAGCAGCACTGTTCCTAATTTTGTATCTTTAAAAATATAGATCAAAAATAGCAAATGATACCTCTCTGGATTCATGACTTAAAAACCTACAATTTTCATGGAAAACACCTATTTTTATTTTAATCACAGCTAGGAGTAATTTAATGCCCAAAACAGAGGAAGAACTCTGCTCTGGCAGATTGGGAAGCCACGTTCAAACGCGTGCCCACAACAGCACAGAGGTCTAAAAATTATCAAATTTATACAGAAGCTAGATCTCTAAATTATCCACAACTTTCTCAACTACGGTCATGTCCAGAAAATTCGTTTACTATTTTTAATCTCTGGATTACAGTCGGACTGTACCAATCTGTCCGCCTGACGGACAGCGGTATTGCCGACTCCATATCTCCCAGGAGATGAATATGGAAGTCCCCTACAACTTTCCTTTTGGGAAGACCCGCATGAAAATTCGTTTTCTAGATCAAAACTGCGCGACAAGCCGCGCGGCGCGAATCAATCTAAAAGCAGTCAGCGTCTAATCTCTAATCGGGTATTTGATCTATTATCTCCCAACAAATTCCGTGCCAAGAACCTTAATTAATCCTTAAAACAGAGGATTTGAGATGAGGGAAAATTACCTAGGTGAAGATTTTCCCCAAAATTTTCCTCCTCTTCTTCTTCTTCTTCTTCTTTCTCCTCTTCTTCTCCTTCCTTCTTCTCCTTCTCCTTCTCCTCCAATGGCGGCTCTAGGGCAGCAAAAGGGAGGGCGCCAAGGGGCTGGGGCGGCCAAAGGGTGGGGAGGGTGGGAGGCCAAGGAGGGGTTTATAAAGGGGTGTTAGGGTTTGGGAGGGGCAGGCCCCCATTTGGGCTTCTTGGCCCAAAGCGGTGGCCCACCCTCCGGACAGCCAAAATATCCAAATTAAATATTTTAATTTAATTAATTCATTTTACAAAGTTCTACAATACATATCTTTCCCTTCCCGCAATTTACCGAAAAACCGACGACTCCGCGATTGTTTTAAAAACTTACGCCGTAACGACGTTCGGGATATTACAAAGCAATAGCTATATTTCAATCTTATGCATAAAATTAGTCTCCTTACAATGAGGGTCTAACCCTCAATATATAGTACCCTGTCCACCTCATGTCTGGCCAAGAGGTCCTAAACCAACCCCAACTCATCCCTACATGTATTTGGAAATAAACTCACACAAAAGGATAAACCTAAAATTAAACCATCACCATGTTTCGGTCATAACTTTTTATCCGTGATGAATTTAAAGGTGGAGCTGGATCCATTGCGTAGCCCTTGAAATTATCTTTCAACGAGTACAAGAACACCTGAATCGGACTCCGTTTGTGAAAGTTATGGCCTTTTTAGTAACTACCTGTCAGGCTGTCCCGAACCGAATCCGAATTGAATTCTGAGTTGAATCCGTGTTTGAATTGGATTGAGCATGTGGGAGGTCCGAATTTGGCTTGAAAATCTTATACAAAACTTGTAGTTTAAGTCTTGGGCTCCTCCATTTTGCTCTCCCATCAACCGGCTTCTTTCCCCCTTGATCAACTGCATGGGCTGTTTGATTTTCTCCTTGCCAACTGCTTTGGCCTTCTTGTTCTTCATTGCTAGGCAGCAAATATATGTACCCTCCTTCTTGTGCTCCTCTATTGTTTTGGCTCCAGCCTCCCTCTCGGTTCCAAAGACTTGAAGCTTGTCAAACCTGAGAATGCACAAAGTATTGCTTTTATGTAGTATCCAATTCTCACGAAAAAACAAAGAAACTTGTTAAGAAACAATTGCACATGTTGTTTTAGAAGTATAGATCGTGCTTTATAAACAGCGTCATAGGTGCTAGAGATATCCTCATCACTCAACTTCACTAATTAACTAATTTGCATCAAGGAGAAGCAAATCAGTTCACTCCTGACACGTTTGCCTAATTAGTGGTGCGAGGGAGATGCGTGAACGCTGGTGAAGATTGGTGCAAGAGAGCATGCGAGGACGCTGGTGTCGCCGGCTCACCACCACTGCTTGGAGGCTGGCCACCTCCGAGGGTATCGGCGTTGCAGAAGAGAAGTGAGACGGAGGACCAAAGAGGGGCAAAACTGTCACAGTGGACAGCATGAGGATGGAATGGTAAAATCAGTGATGGAGTGAAGTTTGAGTGGTATTAAAATGAACTTGAAAGATTCAATGGTATTTTGCTAAAGTTCATATATTGAGTGGAATGGAACCAATTTTGCCAAAAAAAAAGTTCGTACATAAGAAGCGACTAGAGAAGTAGAGAGAGGTAAAATCGTCCATAATGGCAAAATATGAAGTTTCCAACCTTTGAGGTGGCAAAAGATTGGTAGTAGGATGACAAATAATTGATTATCCCATTGTTCTCTGTCAACATACAAGCAAGATTCCTATAGTTTTCATATTTCATGATCCACACTATTGGGCGTTTGTGTGAATTACACTGATTTATGATTTTACGATTGTTTGGGCAACGAATTGAAGTTTTGAAATTTCGTATCTCCAGTTCCTAGCACACGAGTTGCATCAGCCCTTGTATGTTCACTAACGCTGAGGTGGGGCCGGGCCTATAGAGCCTAGCGTTGAAACGTCCCCAAGGCCCAACAATTATGTATTTCACAAGCCCAAGACTGGACCGAGAGAAAAAGGAGAAGCCCGAACGTTACTGATCCATGAACGCAAGTTCACTTGCAAAAATGAAACAAATAAAGCATCTGATTCCCAAGACATTGTGCCTGATACTGCTTCACATCACAAGTTCACGGTCCACAACAAATAGAAACGATGCACCATTCCAGAATCCAAATTCTTCTCAAATCTCAACATAAACATTATCTCAAATTGCGAATCCAATTGAAGCATGCGAGCTTACAGGTCTCCTTTGCGGTGAGGAGGGAGAAGGTGGCGCCTTCCAGGGCAGCGGCCGATAAGGGATGGGGGCGCAGATGGGGGAGTGCGCATGGACGGAGGCGGAGGAGGTGATGGCGCACTGGCAAGGCGGAGGAGGTGAGTAGGGGTGGATATCAAGCAAGTCTTTGTCTTATGTAGCTTTTTCTAAATTTGACATAATTTGATTTAATAATATTTTATTAATAATTTAAAAGTATTTTTAGAATTGTTCTTACAAGCCAAGCGGAGCCCTTGCAAAACTCAATTTCATTCGAAATTGACCCATTTTAACGTTTAATCAATTAATGAGTGTAACCAAGCAATTTCGAACCGAGCCAACAAGTATTAATAACTACCTTTTTTCTCACCCTAGAGGTGAGGGTGCACTGGTGAGGCCCAGGGAGGAGGCGGAACCAGCGTCACCGTCACCAAGGGGGATGTGCCGACGCTGCTGGGTGAGAGAGTGAGGGAGGAGGCGCACCGTTGGGAGGGCGCCAGGGAGGAGACGCACCACCGGTGGAGGGCACGAGCACGCCACTACTCGAGGTGAGGGTGGAGGTGTGCTGCTAGTGGAGCACCGATCTGGTTTGTGACTTCGAAGTTTGGACTAAGGAAGGGGTATTAGCGGCTAGGGTTGGAGGCGTGGCCGTGATGCCGTGCACTAGTGCCTTCCGCTCGGGCCAAGACGGGCTTCTTTTGGGCCGCAAATCGCAGCCTAAGACTGGCCCAAGAGGCAAGCTTGGCCCAGCCTAGCCCGAGAAAATCGGCTGGCCTCGAACCGGGTTGTCAAGCTGGGCTGCCCATGAACATGCATAGTTCACAACTACTTGCATGGTTGTCGGCAGCTAGTTACCCTTTAACATCCATCATACCTCGTGAAGATATGACCTATCTTAGACACCACACCCTCCCATCGGGAAGGAGCCTACCACACCTCAACATATCCATGAAAAGAGGACTACTACAGTTTGCCTCCTATCCTACACATGGGACTACATTGATGCATTGCGCACATTTGCTAATTCAACATTGTCGAGCCACATTGCAAACATGAATGATCCTTTTGCAATCACAAATTGATCTCGGACCCTTGAAGAGATAAGGGAGTTTGGACTTCGGCGGGGAGACTAAAGTAATTTCACATCTACCTTCAGCTTCCGACAGCTATATTTCCTACAAAATGGTTATTTCAGCATTACCGCATCATGGAGAAGCCAAAACCACATTTTTCTTTCCCCCCATAATAAGATCAGCCAATGAAACATTCTACTACAGATGGCCAAAATTTTCAATGAACTGTGCTGCAAGCTCACTACTGATACAAATACAAATGAGGCAACGACTATAATTTTTCTATCTCCTGAAATGTACATTGACAACAGTTGGCTGCATATACGTCTGCTGAATCGAAAGTGCAAGCGGGAAAAATGGGTGAAACAAGAAGGAAGAGATTCTTTTCGCCCTGCTGTCAGAAGCACCGGAATCTGAACCTACAGAGTAAGAAAAAGATAAATTTATGTGAAGTTACCAAAAAAACTACTGGTCCTTAAAAAACCTACTAGAACAAACTTATGATTTACTGGTCCTTAAAACAAATCTACCAGAACAAACTTTATGCTTTGCCCCTTGCAGAAAAGCAACTATTATAACTATTATACATTTTTTTTCTTTTGGTACCCTGAAATTGAAAATATATTCCCAAATTGTTACTCAGTTATGTTGATCTACATCTTGGCTTACTCTTATTATGTGGCATTCATGATTGTATTATTATGGAGATGCTTCCGTTACATGACTATTCATTGGTCTCGACTCACGATATTGTATGCAGATACAGGTTCAAGTTGATATAGGTCCACAGGCTAGCTCTAGAATCTAGATGCTTGGTCACAGAAATGGATCAAGAGTTACCTGGTTTGATCTTAAATTTGACAACATTTGGTTGCCTCACTGATATAAATTTTATTGGATGCTCTGTGCAATGCCTATGCCGATCAATCACTGAAATCAGCTGCAAACAAGGAAACAAAGCAATATTAAAAATTAAATAACAGTAAGGAACATGTTTCTTTCAAGCAGTTGAATATGACAAAACCAAGAAGATGATTAGAAGGCTCATGCAATGGCATAAGACTAATAAAAGCATAGTACAAATTGCAAAAATGTCTAATGCTCACTGCTGTGATCACTCATCACGATGGAACCCCTCGGACTGCATAGGTTAGTTTTGCGTTATACTAAATAAATAAAATATAAATTGAAGTGAAGGTGTGATTCAGTATTGTATAGGTATGATTTCAGCGGTGCCAGAGCAGATGATGGAGATGTTAGTCTGAATGGACAAGTGGTGCCTAGGAAGGCCACTTTTTAATATTTGAGATCGATATTACAGTGGGACGGTGAGATTGATGAAGATGTCAGCCACAGGATAAGAGTGAGGTAGGTGAAATGACGTCAAGCATCGGGTATCCTATGTGATAAAAAAAAGTCTCTCAAAAGTTAAAGGGTAAATTCTATAGGATAGCGATCAGACCTGCGATGTTATATGGAGCGGAATTGATGAGGACGTTCTGGTTGGACTAATTACACGAGCCAAACTTTTAAATAAAGAGGTGAATTTACTCCTTACTGTACAGGTTAATATTAATGATGAAAGCTTTATACTGCCTAAGTCTAGTGTATTAATTGCTCTTAGGCTTGAATTAAGAGAAGATGGAGATGAACACGTGGCTGTCCAGAATTGTTTGCTGCTACAAGTAGTGAACCAGAAGGAGGTGAGGGAGAAAGGGGTGCCACAAACACAAGAGGAAACCAATCCAAGCCTTATACGGCCATCCCCTAACCCAAAATACGAGAAATACAAATGTTTATACTTTTGTGAATTCATATTTTCTATTTCGTGAACTCAGCCCAACATGTAAACGATTGGGCCGAATACACCTTAGGCTGTGCGTGTGCGTGTGGGGGAACCCTAGACCCATGTGTGGGGGCGTGGGGCCCAAGTATGTGCGTGCAAGGGGGGTGTGCACCCCTAAAGGCAGCCGCCATCCCTCTTGGAACTTTGAGACCACCTTTTGATAAATTGATCTACTAAAGTTCTTACTTGTGTTCTTCCTGCTACCGAAATTCCATGAAGAATTAGGGAGTGTTCCTCAATCAAGATCGTTCAACCTTTCCAATGGAAATTAGGTGCATGATAGATCTTTATTTGGTGGTCGACGAAATCAACACAAGTGTGTTTTGGCAGATTAAAGTGCTCGTCCCATGCACTGGCATTAGAGGATCACTGCGATTCATTAAGACTCCTATGAGTATCCAATCCTATGTCGAGAAGATCGAACAACTCCATATCATCTTAGTATCAGAGTGCGGTTTACTCGGTAGAATTCTATCCCTTTAATTTTTAGTCCATTACTTACGTCCTCTGGGTCCAACATAGCCACAAAATAAAAATTGAACCTCACAAAAATAAAAATCTGAACCCCTAGTTTAATCTGCTATTTTGAAGTGAAGATAATTTTCATCATAGCTCTAAACATTGTTAGTTGTGAGCATTAGGTTTAGCATACTAAGAACTTGTACTAAATGCATACAAAAATAGGAGGTCTTAACCCTTTGGTAAATTCCCAACACCCAATCCAATCCTTGATATACACCCTTCAACCAAAGTTTGTACACACTTAATAGACAAAAGATTGTATGTAATGTATATTCAATCCCTATCAAAAACAACTTCCATCAAAAGACAACCATCTTAGTGAGACACTAACATGCAACAGCAATACCCAAGTTACAAACATGCCAATAGTCAATATCGATTCCAAGGTCAACAGGAGCCCCCTAACAATCTGTGAGACGTGTAATAGTATCTATTTGCAGTGACAATGTGATAATATGATAGCCACATGAGTCACACCATACAAGATCCATTTTTAAGTATCAATCAACTTGTTGAAGTCACATGTTTCGATACTAACATTTCAAACTAGAGAATGCTTTTTATAAGAGGTGGCGTTCTCTTTTCCTAAGATCTCTGCATCTAATCTCTATTTTCTTATATTCGATTCACTTTGTTAGAAGCTATATATTATACACACTTGTAACAATAGCATCCAGGCTATATAGAATTTCCTGGTGACAGCATCCAAAAGTCACTGCATGCATGCTATCTCCGAGGTCAGATTTGAAGTAAGGCCAATATAACCTTGTTAAATGTTCTTTTAGACATTCCAGTTAATAATGTGTGCTCCCTGAACAATTTCCAACTGATATCATATTAACTGCTTGACGAAGTCACAATATGACAAGCAGAAAAAGGTTGGTGACTTGAGTGAAAACACAAGAACACTTTCAGGATACATATCTTCAGTGTGTAGCTTTGAACTTGACTACAGGGCTTCAAATTATGATTAAACCCAGAAACTAGCCAAATTGGAATGCATCAACTACTTTAGAATATATATTTCAAACAAATTGTAGAACAAACCTTCTCATCATACCGAAAAAGCGATAGGTCAAAGTATGGTGAAGGACTTTGTGATTGGCAAGTGTAAGGTAATGACGCCATCATCTTTTTCACAAACTGTCAAATATAAAACAAGTCGCATTAACCAAAAGCTTCAGTATTACATCTTCTAACAAAAGAAACTAATTATTCACACACTAGTTATCAGATGCCTTGTGGCTAATAAAATAAAGACAAAAATATCAAACCAATGTAGATATCAAGAAATACCCATGAACATCAAGTAGTAGTTTCAGACCTCTAGTTTTTCAGAAAGTACATTCTAAAAATTTCACAAGCAAACCATCTGTGCTAGAATTCATATAAGCTGACATATAACTAAAAAAGGCATTAATGGAAGACAGGCTCAAAGCTCAAAAACAAGGTTTTGACTTTTTTGGTTAATACAGGGCTACCATCCCATCCCTGACATCCCATGTAACAGGTTAATTGACTCCAAAAAGATGATTAGATCAGAAATCTTTTGGTTCAGTGATCAACCAAGAAAAACAATATTTCATCAATAAAATTGCTGGACTGACATCTTAGCCTCTGACTACTATATGTACCTTATATCCAAGAAAACTTTTTTTTTATTATGTATTTAAAATCAGAACACGTATATCATCATAGCTCAGTAAAATTTTTGTGGGAAGTGTGCAGATTGTTTCTTTAATACATTGAAATTTGAATACAGTTGGCAATTAGTGCACCATCCTTGGCGAGAAGTAATCGATTTAGCATGACAATGTGCACAATTTCTTACATCTTGTGCAAACATTTAAAATGGAACCAAAAACCAAAATGTTTTATGAAAAATGGATCATACTCCTTGTGTTATCAACATTACCTGTGAGGAGCTGCTTGCTTTGTTTTTAATGGTGCGGAGTTGATCAAGAGCATGAACATTGTTGGAATGCGATGAGATAAAATTTCCATGCAAAGAGTTTTGTGGGTTTGCATGGAAATGGTCATAAAAATATTCAAACAATGAATACAGTTCCTCCGAAGAATTCTGCTGACAAATTATATAATAAGCTCAACACAGGAAAAAGAAATAACGTCAAAGAACAATATCTGTTTCGATGATAATAGGTACCTGATAGAGTGAAACAATATTTGTAGTCTCCATGTTGTACACAGCAAAGAATGCTAAATTTTGATCAGTGCTTCGAGAAACCTAAAGAAATACAAAAGTATTTGCAATTAGATGATGGTAATATATGCATGACCTACTGGTAAGATGTCTGGAAAAATTGATTTACCCCTCCATCCACACTGCCAAACTTGATAAATAGGTGATGACGATCCAAAAACTGTACCTGTTCAACAATCATGTTATACTCTTGCAAAAAATTATTTGATAGAAAACGATATGTTCAGTGTAGAATAAGGAGATTGGCTCAATCACCACGTACCCAAAGGGCAAGGGGTGGCCTTGTATTAATAGTCATGGGAGAGATTACATACCCCAATTAGGGGAGCTAAACAAGGCAAGAATAACAATAGAAGGAAGAGTCTACTGTACATTCCAAAATACTCTAATACCCGCCTGATCGTGGCGGGAGGAGTCCGACATAAAGACGGATCGAAACTCCCGAAAAAGCTGAGTCGAAAGGCCCTTGGTCATGATGTCCGCAAACTGATGAGAGGACGGAACGTGTAAGACGCGGACTTCGCCAAGAGAGACCTTCTCGCGGACAAAGTGAATGTCTATCTCGATGTGCTTCGTCCGGCGATGATGGACTGGATTGGTGGACATGTAGATGGCACTGACGTTGTCGCCAAGGTTGTCACGGCGCTCCGACAAGTCGCGGCGAGGCCGAGGCGCTGGGACGCTAGTCGACTAGGCGCCCGCCATGGCGATGCTAGACGATAGTAGTTAGACGACAAATAATGTCTTATATATCTAAAGATTAAATAATCATACAATATAATAGCACAAATTATTTCAATAATCATGTCTCGGAGGTCTAAATTAGAAGAAATTCATTAAAGAGGATCTATTCAGAAATTTTAGGAATTCGAGGACTTAATCGTAAAACAGTTCTTAATCGCCACCGCCCGACCAACTCCTCTCTCTCGCCTCACCGACTCTCTCTCGCTCGCGACTCTCTCTCCTCCCTCTCGCCGCCTCCTCCTCGCCCGACGCCTCCTCGCCGCCTCCTCCCGCCCGCCTCCTCCCGCCTTGCCGCCTCATTGCCTCCTCCTCACTGGCGCCTCCCGCCGCCTCCTCTCCCGCCTCCTTCCCCTTGGGGCCTCACGTCTCCTCCATGCCAGAGCCACCGATCGGCCGGATCCGGAGATGACCGTCTGGTGGGGGTGAGCTGAGCTCGCGACCGCGGAGAGGGAACCGTGGCGGAGGAGCGATCTTCTTGATCCGCGGCGGGAGGAGGAAGCGATTCGGACTTGGCGCGGCGACGGCGGCGGAGAAACCCTAGAGGAGTGAGTATGCGTATCCACGCCTCCTCGCGCATCTCCAGTACCGCCACGGCAAGAGGCGCGTCGCCGACGCCGGCGTCGCCCGGCGTCGCCCTAACCGAGCAGATCGGGCGATGAGCCACGGCGTCCACCGCGGCGCCGGACGCCTAGGCGTCGCCTAGGCGACGCCAGGCGACGCCGTGATAACCTTGGTTGTCGCAGATACCACGGTGGCAGTAAGGGAACATGAAGTTCTGAAGAAGTTGTCGTAGCTAGCGACGACTCGGCGACGGCATGTGCAACGGCTCGGATTGACCTCGGCGCTCGAGCGAGATATCAGTAGTCCGGCGCTTGGAGGACCAAGACACAAGATCGTCACCGAGGAAGATGCAGTAGCAGGGCGTGGGCGACGAGTGCAGGGCAACCGCCCGGTCGGCGTCGGAGTAGGCGGTGATGGAGGTCACTGGCGAAAGACCGATGTGGAGACCAGCGTTGAGAGTGCCTTTGACATACCGCAGGATGCGCTTGATCAACGAGAGTGAGGCTCCCGTGGGTCGTGCATGAAGAGGCACACCTGTTGAGCGGCGTATGCCAAGTCGGGACGGGTGGCGTGAGTCTTTGCAATGCTCAGGCAAGACTCAGATACTCGTTGGATCGACAATAGGTCTTGCGCCGTCGGTAGGAGAGCTTGGCATGGGTGTCCACCGGCGTAGTAGTGGAGTGACACTCGACCATGCCCGCCCGTTGAAGAAGATCGATGGCGTATTGTCGCTGAGATAGGAACAATCCGTCCAAAGAGCGTGTGACGGGATGCCGAGGAAAAAGTGCAGGGTGCCGAGGTCCGTCATGGCGAACTCCGAGCGAAGCTTGCTGACGATGCGCTCAAGGAGGGGTGTAGACGAGGCAGTGAGGACGATGTCATCGACGTACAGCAGGAGATAAGCCATGGCGGTCCCCTGTTTGAGGACAAACGAGGGGCGTGTTTGGGAGGATGCAACGGCGAGCCGGCGTATGTAGGTGGCGGCGGTGATACCACGGAGGAGCTCGCCAGCCATAAAGTGACTTCAAGAAGACACACATGATCGGGGTGGCAGATCCACAAAGCCGAGGGTCGCGGACAAGAAACCGTCTCATCAAGCGTCTTGTGGAGGAAGGCATTCTTGACGCCGAGTTGATGAATCGGCCGGGGAGCACGACGTGGCAATGGAGAGAACGCGGATGGTTGCCGCTTGACGATCGGATCAAGGTCTCATCATAGTCGACGCCAGGTGCTGGAGAAACCCGAACAACCCAGTAGCTTTATAGCGAGCTAGACGACCATCGGAATGGAACTTGTGTTTGAAGATCCATTTGCCGGAGACGATGTTGGCACTGGGTGGACGGGGAACGAGGCGCCAAGTGTGATTGTCCATGAGGGCCTAGTACTCATCTCCCATCGCAGCGCGCCAATTGGGATCGGCGAAAGCTGCGCGTAGTTGGCGGGACGGCGCACACAGAGCATGTTGGGCCGCGTGAGAAGAACTCCACGAAGGATCGAGGCGGCCGGGACCGCATGACCATCGGAGGTGGCGCCGACGCACTGCAGAGGCGGGCGATGGCGGTGTTGTAGGCTCGTTGAGCGAACCACCTCACCGGTGGGCGGCGAGGAGTTGTGGAGGCCGCACATGACCGTGGTGTATACCGGGCCGCGGGCTCCTCCGGGCGTACCATCTCAGCTGGCGTGGCGGCAGGAACGGTGGTCGTACATGGCCGTCTGGTGTAGACCAGACCTGCAGGCGGTCGAGATCTTGCCGTTTGGGGCGTGAGCACTCGACACCGAAGGTGGGCTGTCGTGGGGAGACTGCGGGGGTGCCATGGCGGCAGTCACGAGGCACCCAAGATGACACGATCATCGACTAGGAAATCCAAGTCGGCGTTAGTAGCGAGGAGAGGACATAGGCGGATGACTGTTGTTGGCAAATGGAAAGGTACTCTCATCGAAGACAACATGACGTGAGATGATGACTTTGTTGGTGGCGAAGTCAAGACAACGGTATCCTTTGTGATGAGGATAGCCAAGAAAGACACAGGTTGTAGAGCGAGGAGCAAGTTTATGAGCGGTTGTAGCGGATAGGTTGGGAAAGCAGAGACAACCAAATGCGCGAAGATGAGTGTATTGTGGTGGCTTTTGGTGGAGAAGTGTGTAGGGAATGGTGTCGCCAATGGAGGAGGATGGACACCAGTTAAGGAGGTAAGTGGCGGTAGCTAAGGCTTCGCCGTAACACAGGTGGCATATGAGCATGAAGCGAAGGGTGCGGACCATATTGTTAAGTGTCTGAAGCATCCGTTCGACTTTGCTTGCTTCTGCGAGGTGTATGGGCAAGAGAGACGCAGGGCAATGCCGCGGGAGGCAAAGAAGGATGTGTTGGCGTGGTTAACAAATTCACGGCTATTGTCAGTCTGAACTGACTTGAGATGGAGGCCGAACTGTGTGCTAGCATAAGCGGCAAGGTCAACTATATGTTGGTGAACATCAGATTTTGCTTTAAGTGGAAAGGTCCAGCAAAAATGAGAGAAATCATCAACAATTACCAAATAATAAAGTGAACCAGATATGCTAGCCACAGGTGAGGTCCACGCATCACAGTGAATGAGTTCAAAAGGTACAGATGTGCGACTAACGGAAGTAGCAAAAGGTAGACGCACATGTTTACCGAGTTGGCAAGACTGGCAAAATGAGCGAGCTACTTTATTACAAGCAATATGCGAATTTTTATGTAAAGCTGTGATAGAAGCTATGCCAGGATGACCAAGACGCTGGTGCCAAAGGTTGGAGGAAATGGCGAGATGGGCGCTGGCAGTGGAGGGGAACTCGGCAGCAGAAATGGTGTAGAGATCACCCTCGCTATTGCAGCGAAGCATCACTTGTTGCGTCTGGAGATCCTTAACGGAAAAACCAAAGGCATCAAACTCAAAGAACGATGGTTATCTCGGTGAATTTTCGAGCAGACGGAGATTGTGAACTAAATGAGGAACAACAAGGACATCGTGAGAGAGAATTTCATGGTGGGTGTATGAAGAAAGGAATGGCGGCTGGAAGAGATGGGTAATCGAGAGCCATTGCCAACGATGCTTCAGTATTAGGGGGTGAGAGAGTAGTGTCTGCGTGAGAAGTCATGTGAGAGGTGGCGCCATTGTCGGCGACCCGACCTCCGTGCCCACAGGCGGCAGGCGATGCAGGCGTTGATTAGACCCTGCTGGTCCCATGTCGAGGAAGGAGGCGGTGGAAGTGGCGTGAAGGCGGCATGTGCTGCTGGCGGGCGCCGGCGAGGCCGGGCGGCGAGGGACGCCATCGTCCACGAGGGGCACGCCATCGGCCGGCGTTGGGGCGGACCGAGGATTGAAGTAGAACCGGTCCGTGGGGAGGCGTGCGGCCACCACAGAACCAAGCGCCTTGCTTGCCACGGCGATGGCGTCATGCGGCGACCATCACGGTACCCGGCATTGGAGCATGGGAACCGTGTGGTCGGAAGAAGCGACGCGTGGTGGAGCCGCCGGTGAGGAGGCGCCTCGGCGGCGACCTTGGTCTCATGGCGAGACGTGTTTCCTTGAGAGCAAGCATGGAGCGAGCCCGAGCGAAGGAGGGGAATGGCGTCGAGTTGGCGATGTCGTCGGCGGTGCTGGAGTAGCGAGTGTTGAGGCCGCGCAGCAGGTTGAGGACGAGCTGCGAGTCGGAGATGGTGGCCGACGTCGCGGAGAGCGTCGACCAATGTTTTGACGCTGGTCAGTAGTCGGCAATGGGTCGGTCACCCTGCGAAGGAGTGGGCCGATTCTGAGGAGGGCCTGCAGATTCCTTGTTGTTGCGGAAGAGGGCCTCAATCGCGACCCACAAGTCGCTGTGATTTCGTCGTCGGCCATCGCTGAGTCTAGGATGTTGTCGGCGACAGAGCCATCTGACCGACTAAGGACGGCAGAGTCGGCGAGTGTCCAGGCGGGGTCGTCCGGATGTGCAACGTCGGAGCCATCGATGTGAGGAAGACCAAACTTGGTGCACATGGTCCGGAAGAACTTGGACCAGCGGGAGTAGTTGGCCGCCTTCATGTCGAGGGTGGTCGGGACGTGGGACTTGGCGGCCGCCGTGCGGTATGGGTTGAGGACGGCCGTGACAGCGCAGTGATGCACCGATCTTGGGCGGGCCGTTGTTGGCGGTAGTCGGGGAGGTAGAGGCGGCGGCGGGACCGTCGATGGGAGCCAACATGGTGGAGGCGCGGCTAGAGGAGCCGGCGAGGGTCTGGAAGAGCGAGGGAGGGCAGCCAGGCGACTCGAGGAGCGAGGAGGAAGGATAGGCGGGGGCCGTGAGGGAGGCAGCTGGGTGGGAGGGAGAGCCGGGGAGCCGGAGAGTAAGGCGCTGGTGGGGGCGAGACGAGTGGCGGCGGAGGAAAGAAGGCCAGCGGATCTGCGGAGAACGCGAGGCGGGGGGTGGTCTCAAGAAAGAAAGTCTGATACCATGTAGAATAAGGAGATTGGCTCAATCACCACGTACCCAAAGGGCAAGGGATGGCCTTGTATTAATAGTCATGGGAGAGATTACAAACCCCAATTAGGGGAGCTAAACAAGGCAAGAATAACAATAGAAGGAAGAGTCTATTGTACATTCCAAAATACTCTAATATTTAGTAAACAACACAGGCCCTCTCATCAAGGTTATCCTATTGCTGAGAGGTAGCTACAATGAACTATATTAATTGTAAGTAAAGAATTAAAAAACTTTTCAACTAACCAAAACAAAGGAAGAGAAGAGAAAGTGAAAATAAAGCACAACAAAGGGTATATTGTAGGTACCTTCCATATGATAAGATCCACATAGTCTTGAAAGTGAAAATAGAACTTCTTCTTCAGATGCTTGACCCTCTGCAAACAAAAATCACTACTTCAAACAAGTGGAGATAAAATATTTTTCTATACAACAAAACATGATTACAAAGACAGCATCACCACCGAAAAAGGAATGAGCAATTAAGAATGATTTTATTATAGCCTTTCAAAAGATGCAATAATCACTAATTCACAATACAAGAGAAAGGAAGGAAGGGTAGAAATGTTTCAGCAGTGGAGACGACAAATTAGGGATATTTTAAACAAGAAATATAAATTTCCTTAATTATTCAAAATAACGAGATCAACCTGGGAATAAGTCCATGATCTAGAATGCAATGCACACTTCAAGTTTGCACATCTTTACTATTATAAAGGAAGGAGTTGGTGGTTGGTGCGACCTCTCCCACCCCTCACACAAAAAGAACGTGTGTCTCTCCTCCCTCCCCACCGAATCCTACGCACCTCTCTCCTCCCACCGAGTCGCTCTCGCCTCCCCACAGTTCAGTAGCCTCCTCCCATCGAGACTTCTGGTTCATGCCGCCTCCTCCTCCTCCTCCGCCGCCTCCGCCTCGACTCCTCTCCACCCCACGCCGCCTCCTCCTCCTCACTCCTCCGCCTCGGCCTCATTCTCCTCTCCACCCGCTGGCCTCCTCCTCCCCACTCCTCCGCTCCGGCCTCGCCTCCTCCTCTCCACCCCGCCGCCTCCTCCTCCTCACTCTCCTCCCTCCCGCCTCGCCTCCTCCTCTCACCCCGCCGCCACCGCCTCCTCCTCCTCCTCCTCCGCTCCGCCATGCCACATCCTCTTCCGCCCCCGCCTCCTCCTCCTCCTCCTCCGGTTCATCCCACATCCTCCCCCCTCCCCGCCTCCTCCTCTCCTTCCCACCCGCCTCCTCCTTCTCCCCACTCCTCATCTCCGCCGCCTCCTCGCCTCCTCCGCCCGCCTCGCCTCCTCCCACCCCGCCGCCGCCGCCTTCTCCCACTCCTCCTCCTCCGCCGCCTCCCCGCCTCCCCGCTCAGCCCCGCCTCATCCCTCCTCACGCAACCGCCGCACTGCACGCCTCCTCCTCAGCAACTGTTGCCCCCACCTCTTCCCGTAACCTCTCGCTCCCTCCTCCTAATCTTCCTTCCGTTTTCCTCCCTCCCTCACCTCCCCCCTAATCGCACCTGCTCTTCAAGATTGTTAATGGTCCATGACACTAAATTTGAATGCTTCGTGTAAGACCGACAAATAATATGTCCATATTTGAATTTGCATTTCTTTGTAATTTGAATCTTTGACTGCAGAGCAGACTGTCAAACAATATGCCCACATCAGTAAATTCGATATTTTGTTGCTTGTTGTCCTTTTGGTATTATCATTTATTTATCTTTTGTTATTAGCATTTATGTGCATATTCGAGAAGATTAATAAGAATATGCCCAAATGACTATTACAGTTAGTATTTAGTTCAACAAAGAGGATGTTACGGGGCGGCATGGTGCTCCAGTTATTGTGTGGAGTACTCTTATGCTTTGTTGATTGCTTTTGGATTTATGTGATTGGCTTTATGTTTTCATGGCAAACGTTCTTTGCACTGATGTAGTTAAGCAGTGGGTCATTCTTGATGTAATCATTATTATGGATGTAAGTGAGTTTTCCAGATGTTAGTATGTAAAGCACATTGCTAACTGAATTGATGTGTGAATTCTTAATGATACCATGTACAACTCAATGCTTTACAACCTTGCAAGTCTTACCTTTAATAGTTTCCATTTTGATTGTACTTCTACGGGAGTTTCTTTTCACAATGCCCCAATGCAATGGACCTGCTGGCTGGCTTATTAACATTGGTTTATCCATTGGGGTAGAGAATTGGGCGGATGTCAATGCCATATTCTTGTTTATGATACCTTGCAATTTGTGTTTGTTAGATAGTTGTGTTTCTATTCTATCTAATAGTGTGAGTTTCTATTCTATCTAGCTTAGTACCTAATTTATTTGCCCTGTTGTGTGTTGGAATATTTATAGGTATTTGTTCATTTTGTGTTACCATCCTTATCTATTTAGTATAGCATACATTGCCCTTAATTTAAGGACAATGTGAGTCAAACTTTGATGTACCATTATTTCATCAGGATGACTCACATGAGGGTTTTTATTATCTATATGTGTTCAAGGTTGATAAAGAAATATGTTCTTAAGGGCTTCTATTAAATTAGATAAGGATCCTAAACTGAGGAGATGCTGCTTTATTAAAAAAAAACAGAGAGTAAATTTCATAAAACTACTTTTTTTTTACAAAACTATCAAAGAACTAGAGTTTTAAGAAGCAGTTTCACAAAACTACAAGGCGCATTCTATGCCTGAATTCTATGCCTGTCATTCTATGCCTGAACTGTTCCATATATATGTGAGGCTTCCTGGTGAGCATGAGGTGTCAAGCGCATTCCAAAGCATTGGGGTGTAGATCAACAATAAAATTTGCCAAAGTATATGTAGTTTTACGAAACTGATTCTTAAACAGTTTCTTGATAGTTTTGACAAATAACCTGTAGTTTTGTGAAAGTTACTGAAAAAAATATAAGTAAACCTTTTGTGGCTGAACATGTAAATGGTGGTACTAGATGATTAAAATCAATAGACAAGCCTTGAATATTCTACCTATGTGTAAATCTATGATAGTTAAAAGGTAAAAACCTTTGGTTCCTTTGGTGTTATTGTACAATAGTCACTTATCCTGACTGCAATACGGACTGTGGGCTTTATTGACTTCTAATTGCTAAATCTTGTTTAAAATGTCTAAATATCTGAAAGTTGTGCCCAATTTTTTTTTTATGTTATGCTGCAGGTATTGTTAGAAAAGAAACATCGTCATAATGGTTATACAAACCAAGTGTTCAGGTAAAAGGATGTGTTTAATCACTCAAATTCCGCTGCCTTTGCAAGGTACTACATGTTTATGTATCATTCTTTTTTCATTCCATTGCAACGCACGGGCAATATACTAGTTAATAGCAAATGAATGAACTAGATAAGATAGCTAACCAAAGTCTGATCAGGTTCCTCATTCCAAGTCTTGCGAAAAATAAATGACAGCAACCGTTGCTTGATGCCAGGAAGAAAGGAACCCCCCTGCGCAGCCTGCAGGCATCAAGTCCATTAAGAATTCCATAGTTTGTATATGGATTTATCATTTAGATTTATCATGTATAACTGTATAAGTTTAACATAAGACTAATTTTGGTTAAAATTGTTCAAGGATAACAGATTCAAATCAAGAAGATTTACCTACAGTCTGAAGAGGCTCTTTGTCGTAAAAACAATGAAGTGGGTAAAACAAAGGGCCAAAGTGAGAATCAGTAGAGCTAAGGAATGAATGAACATGAAATGAAAAAAGAAACATTTTAAGAAACACATAGTAAAGTATATATCAATTATGTCTATCAAGGAAGCTTGTATAAATACTGCATGCACATTGTGATAAACTTCTGCATAACAGACAACAAAAAAACAACAGAAGGCCAACATAAGCAAATAAATAATAAAATATTTCAGCACAAAGGCACTTCTGGACAAATGCAGGCACATCCATAGTCCCCAACCACAAGTCAAGTTATACAGGGTACAAGTTTTTCGCAACCATAACTGCAAACAAATGCTGCTTGTTGCAGTAGTGAAGGAAAGACAACTTGATTAAGTGAATCAGTTCAGTCTGAAGAATATTTTCGTTTGCAGTTTCAGTTGATTTTTCTGCAGGCAATTTAAATAATTCAAATCGGTGTTTATTGAACTTTTGATTCTTTATCTAGTGACCCATCAAAACGGAAGAGATTGCTCTCTTCCTTCTGCACATCATCTCCCAATGGCTTTCATAACTTGTGTGTCGAAGTCCAGTAACCACTCCGTCTCACAAGCATTACTGGCACCAATATGACAATCTAGTCACTGAGCCAGCTGCACTTTGGATTTCTCTGTTCTAATCTGGTAACCTGACAGTTATCACAAACATCTACTATCCTGTTGGTCTGTTACTACAATTAGTACAGCATCTCATTGATCCTTTTTAGTGTGTGAGAATGACAATATTCGAAACCTTACTGGTGCACGATTCTGAATAAAAGAACAAGATAGAACCTAAAATAACAAAAGAGGGAAACAACTCAGTTTTGTGTTAGATTTTCATTCTGTTTCTAATATGAGTAATGAATACAAATTTAGTGGCTTAAGTAATGAATTCAAATTTAATGGCTTGAATACTTCAGAAACAATAATACTTAGTTCTGTGCAATCGCCACTGATCTGGTTACAGATAAGCTATGGCCAGTACCGACAGACCTCCTCCAGATAATCTAGATTGGTAAGTTGAGATAATGGATTTTAAAAACTCAACAGTAACCCAGACATACTTATAATGTATTGTCGGATGGATTAAACTAGATGTCTGATGAACCGTGAGGTATGTTGTAAACATGTTCTAAAGGATATGTAAAGACAGGTTAATATGTAGGTGTTGCAAACCTGAACAAAAAAAAAGAGGAAAATGAATGTAAACTAATAGATCCAACTAGCACTATAAAGATTTGCAGGTACCTGGCCATGCGAATGAAGAAATAATTCATCATCTTCCCAGCAAAATGCACCAATTCTGCGTACCTCAACAAGGTTGCCTGAATCTCGGATCTGTAGGATATGTATTGTTTGATATCGAAGAGAGACAATACAAAGAAGATCCTCATACAAGTAGGCACCAATACTATGAGCCAGATTGATAAAATCATTGCAAAAAGCCTTCTCATCTAGTATTGCACCATCTTCTAGCCTGATAACACAAATACAGAAGCCCTAATCCACCCAAACGAAGGAAAGAATGGTTACAAAATATATTGTAATCTAGAAATATTAGTTGCATTCCTCCTGAGTCAAGATAATTGTACCTCACAAGATAGAAAGTTATTTTCTCAATTGATGGCACCCCGTGAATTGCACCCTCAGTGGCACTTGAATCATTACTTTGTGCAGTTGACGTTGCAAATAGGCCATATTGATGGCATTCCATGTAAAGGAAAACGTCCTTACAAATGTATTCATTGCTGGATGCAAGTGAAATTGAGTAGAGCTGCTTAAAGAAGCTATCAAATTTCTTTGCTTTGACTGGAAGATCATGAGAATCACATTCTTCGTTGCATGAAAACGTCAACCAGATGG
Source organism: Bonia amplexicaulis (assembly GCA_036346245.1). Lineage (NCBI taxonomy): Eukaryota > Viridiplantae > Streptophyta > Magnoliopsida > Poales > Poaceae > Bonia > Bonia amplexicaulis. The sequence goes on from CM070736.1 coordinate 24,880,331, forward strand.
GACGGTACACTACCAAATCTTGGTGGTTTGGGCTAAAAGCCACAAGATACCTGCCATCATCAGTGAACCTGCGAAATGAATAATCTGGGCAATCTATGTCGTATATAGTGTAACTTGGAACCAAATTCTCATAGAACTGCCTGACAGTGTTAACCTGCCAACGATAGAAAAGGAAAGAACAACAAAAGACTACTCAGATCTTCTTAAATAGCAAGAAAAAGTTCTAGGAATTACATGACATAAAAATTCAAAATTCAAATTGAATAGTATGCTGAACCAGTGAACCCACCTAATTATGTGCTTGTTCCAACAGTCATTGCAGCAAACACAACATGAAATGTTTTCCACAAGTACAGAAACAAGTTTGAATTGCATGCACATAATGAAATCATATGAGATGTCATATTGATATAGATTGTTGAACATTCAATTTGGACAGTTATGTTTTCAAACTTAGGTGACGAATTATTTTATTTCTAAAAAAAGTATCACCTGTACATAATGAAATCATATGAGATGTCATATTAATATAGATTGTTGAACATTCAATTTGGACAGTTATGTTTTCAAACTTAGGTGACGAATTATTTTATTTCTAAAAAAAGTATCACCACTACACCAAATATGCATGTGTCATGTATGTTTCATCTGTCCTAAATTAGGGACACAAAAAATCATAAATTTGAAAAGATTACATAAATTTCTTTGTGATGCTAAATTTTCACATTAGGCAATTGTTCACTTATTTGTTGATAGGGGGTATGCACTCCACAAGGAATTATTCCAAAAAAGAAGTTCTCAATGAGGAAGTTAAAAAATATTTGGCACTATCTCATACGGCATTTTCAAGTGTGACATCATACTACATTTATTCTCTATTTGGTAGCATAAAATAGTTAGCTAAATTACTTTGCCATACATCATTTTTCAAACATAAAATAATCTTGCATAATCATTACTGTACAAATATAACATTAGAATAATTGTACAAGGATATCTTAAAGAGAAAATTTCAAGCTAACCCGCACCCAATTCAGCACTTCATTGCATATAGATATTGTTATGAATATTGTGTATATATTCATGAGGCCCAAAGGACAATATATATAGGGAGTACAATAGGATATACAGAGGAATATGCCCTTATACAGATAAGAAAATCAAAGCATATAAGCAAACAAATAACAATCATATTCTATCCTTAACACCACCCCCCACCCCCTCAAACTCATGATGGATCACACATACTAAGTTTGGAGAGAAAATACAAATGTTGTGTTCTAGTTTGGGACTTCGGGAAGAAGTCAGCAAGCTATAACTCTGATGGCACAAACTGTAGAGCAAGTACTCCCTCTTGCACCTTTGAGCGAGTGTATGAAGCATCCACTCCAATGTGCTTGGTGAGCTCATGCTTCACTGGATCACGAGCAATACTGATAGCACCTGTACTATCAGACATAAATGTCGTAGGTCCCCTCACAGATACACCAAAGTCTGCAACTAGCCACCTCAACCAAGTAATCTCTGTTGTCATTGCTGCCATAGCTCTCAACTCAGCCTCTGCACTCGAACGGGAAACTGCAGTCTGCTTCTTTGTCTTCCAGGCAAGCAAGGAGGAGCCAAGAAAAAGACAGTAAGTAGAAAGAGAACAACGATCAGAAAGATCACTAACCCGGGTTGCATCAGAGTACGCCTAAAGCTGTAGTGAGGTGGAGCTAGGGAAAAACAAGTGATGAGAGATTATCCCACGCAAGTAGCGAAGGACACGAAGGAGGTGACTGTAGTGAAGATGAGTAGGACTAACTATGAACTGACTCAAGATATGAACAGCATAAGCAATATCAGGGCGAATGCTCACAAGATATACCAGACTCGACAAGATGGTGATAACGGGTAGGATCCTAAAAAAGATCACCATCTGTAGCACGAAACTGAAGGGAGAGCTCCATAGGAGTCTCAGCAATGCGAGTATCAGTCAAACCAGACCGATCAAGAAGATCCTGGACATACTTCTGCTGGGAGAGGTAGTAACCCTCAGGCGTGGAAGAAACCTCAATCCCAAGGAAGTACGTAAGCAAACCAAGATCAGTCATCACAAACTGCTCACTAAGATGTTTCTTCACGTATGTGATGAATGGGGAATCATCACCAATAATGAACATATCATCCACATATAGAAGTAGTGTCTTATCTCAAGGTGAGACATGGACAAAAAGAGCAAGATTGTGGGCACTGACAATGAAACCAGCAGCGGTAATCACTGAGGTGAAACGCGCAAACTAGGCACGAGGGGCCTGCTTGAGGCCATAAAAAGCACGAAGAAGACGACAAACATGGCCAGCTGAAACAAAATACCCAGGTGGTGGCTGCATGTAAACCTCATGCAAAACACCATTAAAAAAGGCATTCTTAACATCCAATTGAGAGATAGACCACTAGCAAACAGAAGCAACCGCAACAAAAGTGCGAACAGTGGTCACATGGGCAACAGGGGCAAACGTCTCATCGTAATCACGACCATACTCCTGCTGGAAGCCACGAGCCACAAGACGAGCCTTGTAGCGCTCAATAGTACCATCAAACTTGGTCTTAATCTTATACACCCACTTGCATGTGATAGGACGAGCATGCACGGGTGTCGGTACAATATCTCCGTTCATCTAAGAGCATCAAGCTCCACTGCCATAGCGAGCTGCCACTAAGAATGGGAAGTAGCCTCACGATAAGAGCTGGGCTCAATGACAGTGAGCATGAGCGGTCGAAGTAAAACCAAGACGATCAGGTGGTCGAAGGGATGTCTGGTCATGAAGGGCATAACGAGGAGCATCATCAGAGGAATCAGATGTCGGTGTCGGCAAAAAACCAGAAGATGTGTCTGGTGAAGGACGAGGACGTCTGGAGTAGTGCACCCCAGAGAAACGAGACGGTGGTGCTGCAGGGGCAAGAGGCGGTGCTGCAGAAGGCAACACAGGTGGTGAAGGTACAGAAGGAACCACTGGAGACAGGCTGGAAGAAGGTTGTGAAAGAGGAGAAATGGGTGAAGAGTCAAGGAGGGACAACCAGGAGATCGTCTCAATGGTGGAAGCAGGACGGGGAGCTGAATCTCGATAGAAGAAAGGTCGAGATTCATCAAAGACAACGTCTCGTGAGATCCTAATTCATTGAGCAGAAGGATCATAGCAGCGATAACCCTTATGCTCAGAATTGTACCTAAGGAACACACACTCAATTGACTGGGCTGACAGTTTGGTGCTCTCACGAGGCTGTAGTAGGACAAAACAAGTGTAACCAAAAAACGAAGGTGACTATACTTGGGGACTCTAGAGTAGAGACGCTCTATAGGATTGACATCCTTAAGAGTAGTGGAAGGCTGCATATTGATGAGATATGCAGCCGTAGAAACAGCTTCCGCCTAGAACTGTGGTGGAACGTGAGAAGAAAGAAGAGTGCGAGCAGTCTCAAGCAGATGACGATGCTACGTTCAGCTACCCCATTCTGAGCATGGGCACCAAGACAAGACTGGTAAAGAGTGCCCTGCTCGGAAAGAAATTGTCTGAAAGCATCAGAATAGTACTCTCCAGCAAAATCACAACGAAAAGTACGGATAGAGAACTCAACCGAGTACGAACCATCGTAGCAAAGCTACGATAGATCGCAAGAAACTGCCCACAATTAGACATAGGGAAAAGCCAAATGAAACGAGAATAATCATCAATGAAAATTATATAGAATTTATGCCCGCCTTTTGAGATAATAGGCGCAGGTCTCCATACATCTAAATGAACTAAATCAAAAGGACGAGAAGACATGGGCTCACTAGAATGATAAGTTGTAGCTGCTTGCCCAGCTTACAACCCTGACAAAATATTACCATGTCAACAGTAACACGTCCAAGAACATCCTGACGAACTAATGAAGAAAGATGGGATCCACATAGGTGTCCTAAATGATGATGCCACTCAGCAAAAGCAGAGGTGGTGGCAGTAGTGGCGGTAGAGGCAGCAGTGGACAAAAGAATGTCCTGACAACCGACAGACAAGGAAGTACCATCAGCTGTCTGAACAGAGATAGGAAAATCAGGAGGTCCTACTGAAGTGAGAGATGTGGAGTACGGTGTCATGTGAAAGGAGGCACCAGAATCTAGAACCCAAGAGGAACTGGAGGAGACGTCTGATCTAGATCGGTAGAACTCGCCGAGCGAGAGAGGCTGCGACAGTCACCTTTCGAGCGTAAACCGATGAGCTAGTCTGTCCTCTTGTGAAGGAAGGGCCTCCCTGCCCCCTTTTATCGCCCACCCCCACATGCCTTGTTCTGCTTTTTTCGCACCGCACAACTCTAGTAGTCGTGCCTGAAGTTCTTGCTGTAGTTGCACTGAACTCCAGTTGGTGCGAGAACAAGAGCGGTCGTAGTCGGAGAAGGGGCAAGAAGCACGGTCGGAACAGACTGTGCTGCTAACCCGTGACGAAGCTCTTCAGCCTGAAGTATCGAAAGGACCTCTGTAACGGTCGGTTGTGGAAAGCGGCTCAGCAGCTGAGCTCTGCCAGGCTCAAACTCTGGGCGAAGGTGGCAGACGAAGTCATACAGGCGAAGGCGATCATGATCCGCCTTCTACACTTTGTGACACTCCTGACAAAGTGGAGAGGCCAGCTCATCTATCTAGCGCCAGAGACTTGCCAGGGTCCGAAAGAAGTCGTCAACAAAAGAATTTCCCTGGTGAAGCGTCACCAACTCACGATGAATCGAAAAGAACTGAGCATCACTGCTCTGCTGGTATCACTCACGTAAGTACTCCTAGATCTGTCGAGTAGACCATAGACCAACAATGTCTGGCACCAGGATGGCACGAACACGGGCCTCGTCAGCACACCAGCGCTCGAAAACGTCAATGGCATACTGAAAAGCCTCATCAACAACGTCAGCAGCAGCCTTTGCCTCTTTCTTAGCAGCCTCATCTGCTCCAGGAGGTGCAGAAGTAGACTGCCTAGGATGAGGCTCAACCGGCGGTGGCAGAGAAGGGCATGCACCGGTGATATGTCCCCAAAGGCGGAGATCAACAAGCATGATCTCCATGAGAGAAGACCATAACTTGTAGTTCGTTCCATGGAGTTTTGTTCCCGAGAATGGGATCGCAGCAGATGGAATGGAGGCCATCGATAGGCGGCGTTGGACGGCGCGGCGACCAAGGCAACAAAGTCTAACAAAGGGCCCGACTCGCAGCAATGGTTAGATCAACATTATATTTTTTTTTTTCTTTTTTCTTTTCTTTTTTTACAAAACTACAAAACACCGACGGCCAAAACAGACAGCCAACTCGCTCGGCCATCGCCGAGGCGACTAGCGGCCGCTACAACGCTGGCCGGCGGTGGATCAGGCGGATCGGTAAAGACGACGGCGGCGGCGGCGGCGACGACAACGATGGATCTGCCGGATCTGGCGAGCGGGGTCAGATCAAATGAGATAGCACCGAATCGGCGGCGGCGGCAGCTTCGGGCGACGGTGGCCAAGCGGCGGCGGCGGCGGCTCGGTGGAGGTGGCGGCGGCGGCGGCGGTGGCAACTCGAGCGGAGGTGGCCCAGCGGCGGCGGCAACTCGGGTGGAGACGGCCGGCGGCGGCGATGGCTCGCGGCCTTTCGGCGGCAAACGCCCAAACGACGGCGGTGGCTCGAGTAGCGACGGGGCAGCGGAAGAACAAGGTCAGAGCCCTAGCTCTGATACCATGTTAAGCTCTGATACCATGTTATGAATATTGTGTATATATTCATGAGGCATAAAGGCAATATATATAGGGAGTACAAGGGGATATACAGAGAAATATGCCATATATAGATAAGGAAATCAAGATATATAAGAAAACAAATAACAATCCTATTATGTCTTTAACAGATATAATCCTAAAATTGGCAAGGCTGGTGGGAAGTTGCGGATTAACAAGCAATTTGGAGCACTGCCTAGCATTCAGAAGACATGATTTAGCCTGCTTTTCTCGACATTTCACCACTTGCGAACTACTAGCTCTTTACAAGCGTGGCAATAATATTTCACTAGCTGTGTCATCACGTGCCATCTGAGTGGCTAATACCAGGTGTGGCCACATTGCTTCAGGGTTTAGGGGTCCTCCTCTCTGTAGTGCCAAGTCTAGACTCTAGATATCTAGCTCTATGACAAAGATCTTGTCCGTAGTTCCCATCCTATAGCATAGTCATCACCAGCCCAGAACAGTAAAACCCCAAAAGGCCAAAACCGGGGCCTCGGGCCACCATAGCCTAAGTCGGCACCAAAGCGAAATCACACAATCTGGAAACCCTGCCCTGCCCTACGCCACATTCAGCCGCCCCCTACTCACCCGCCGCGCGAGCGCACGACCCTATTACCAATCAGGCGCAACGAGACCCGAATCGGAGGGAGCGGGAAGCGGGAGGAGGAAGGAAGAGGGGGCGTACGGCTGCGCCGGGGCGCGGGGAGAGGAACTGGCGGTCGAAGACCCTGGAGGTGAGGTTGCCGCTGCGGAAGAAGCCCACCATCACCGCGCCGCCCGTGGCCGCCGCCGGCGCGGCAGCATCGCACGCGCGCGAGGTGGGAGGAGGAGATCGGCGGGGGGAGCCGAGCCGCCCTGCTCGGTCGGGCCGCGGGATTTCCTCGCCGGTATGGTCCGGAGCAGCGGGGCGTGGGGGAGGGAGGGAGGGATTTTGCTTGTGCTGGTGAATTTTGAGGGAGGAAGGTGTGAGAGTGACGACGGAGGGAGGGAGGGAGGGGAGGCGTGGAGCAAGAGGGGTGGTGACGTGCGCGGGCGGCAGGCGCAGGCGCGGTCGCGAGTGGGGCTGGGATGTGAGGCCGGTGGGGGGACACGAGTGGCGCGGCCCGGCGAGGGGGAAGAGACTGACGCTGACTCACGGTCACGCATCGCTTCCTCTGAGACGGCAATAAATGGCCGTTGGTTGCAGCGCCTAACTGACTTTTCGGCCCGACGGGTGCAGTAATTTTTATACGGCCCGGCGAGTACAGTAATTTTTATGCAGCGCATAACTGCAACCAGTCACGCTACAGGGCAGGCTGTCGGAATTTAGACCAACACAGCCAGGGTTTTTTTTACTGCAATCAGTCACGCTACAGGTCAATTGCGCGATCAGGGCTGTCGGAATTTAGACCGACACAGTCTGGGTTTTTTTCTACGGTTATAACTTCACTTATGATTTTTTTATGTATGTTTTTTAAAGTATCAACAGATAGTGGGGCCATAGATGGTATATATGATTTTAGTGTCGAAAAGTTAATTAGACAATCCGTTTTAAAAAGTCATTCTGTTTATTTTAACTTTCAAATAAACCAAAAGCCAAAAAGAACGAGGCCTACGGTCTTTCTTTTTCTGTGCCCACGTGGCTGCTTCCCCATTATCTCTTTCCCTTCTTTTATTCAACTCATACTCCTGCAATGCCACCACCGATTACATAACCAAGCACTTATATCCAAATATTCTAAAGTAAGAGATATTGGGTTTTCTTCCTGCTTAGAGCTCATATGAAGTTTTGCTCAAAAGTCGATGAAGGTAGAGTCAGTTGGTAGCATGGAAAATGGTATTGATGGCCTTCACCCAAAAGCAATTGGGTGTACCATACTCATTAAGCATCGTCATTATCATCTCAATAGAGATCATATTCTTTTGCTCAACCACACCATTATATTGAGGAGTGTAGGTTACGGAAAAGCTCATGTTTGATCCTTAACTCATCACAATAATATTCAAATTAGTATTTTTTTAACTTGGTTCCATTGTCACTTCGGTTTTTCTTGATTAGGGTTTTGAACTCATTTTGGACCCTTTTTGCAAATCTTTTAAAAATACCAACAGGTTTAGACTTGTCTTGTAGAAAGAAGACCCAACTGAACCTTGAGAAATCATCCACAACAACTAAACAAAAGAATTGCTACCAATGCTCTTATATGATGTTGGGCCAAACAAGTTCATGTGTAAGAGTTCTAGCGATCTAGAGTGGACATGATGCTTTTTGTGGGATAAGAGTTTGCCACTTGATTGCCGGCTTGACAAGCACTATACAATTTATCCTTCTCAAACCACACATCCTTCAAGCCCGCAACTAAACCGTTTTTGAAAATGTTTTTCAATATAGACATCCTCACATGTCCAAGACGGTGGTGCCAAAACCAACCAAGTAAGATTTTAGCCATTAAGCACGTCGAGATGCATAAAGCATTGGAGGAGAAATTTAGATATTTAACGAACAACACATTAAAGATAGAGTGGTCATTGGAGATTGCCACCTTTTCTAAGTCTATCAACTTCCTTTTGCTATTGTCACCAAATGTAATCTTCTTACTTAAGTCTCCTTCTTCAAGTGAGGTGAACATCTACGAGCTACCGGTCATATGTTGAGTATACCCACTATCAATCACCCAATACCGACATCCAGTCTTGTAGTTCACCTACATAAGATAAAATCACATCTTGGCTTTAGGTACCCAAATCATTTGGGGTATTTGTGAGTTAGTACATTGAGACGTAGGCACCTAAATGGCCTTTTTTTCTTGTCATTAAGCATAGTGTTGCCAATAAAGCACAGAAAAATAGAGACAAGAGACACAAATTTTTACATGGAAAACTCTTGGGAAAAAACCACGGGCGTTCGAAAGCAAAACACTATAATGAGGAGAGTATACAATGGAGCGCTTGCTTTTGAGCACACCTCTTTCTATGAACTACTGGGGTATATATAAAGGGTGAAGGAAAAGAGTCCCACACAGAAAGGAAAACGAATCAGAGTTAGTTGCTACAGATTGACACCACGTCTGATACAACCTGCGCATGCACCTACCATGCCACATCTGGTATGAGGCGATGAAGTGTCCTACATGAACAGATACGAATTTGGATCAACTTTAACAATCTCCACATTAAGCCGAATTTCCTCTAGTAGTCGAAGAATGTGATAAACTCCTCCAATTAAAATTAGCATAAACACCTTGTGTGCCGAAAGATCATCGGACTAATCTTTTTGTTGAAACGCTTCTTACGAAGCAAAATTGAGAAAACCAATAGCAGATCTGAATGCACAGCTATTAACAAAGCAGACGAACAAATCTGGGTCTTCAACAAGTCATAACCCTAGCAAAGTCTGAGTCTGTGCAACTGATCTCCTGAAACAAAGCTCAATCATCAAACGGCATAAGCCAAAACATCACCTGTGGCGCTGGATAGATAGCGAAGAACTCATATCATGGAATCTGATATGTTCCACCTGGAACACAAAACTCGGCAAATAACGCTCATTGAAAGAGCAACTCTTCAATACGAAAGACTTGAAGAGTCTTATTGCATTGTAGTCATCACGTACGCTGAACTGCCGACTTTGAAAGTAATTGAATTCCATGACATGGTTGAAGCTGCTCTTGTAAAACTGTCTGGATGAAAGGAACTCTTGTGCCGTCAATGGAGAATAAACTACAGTAGACTCCTCATATCGAGCTGCGACAACTGAAAGATGTTGTAGTATCCTCGCAAAAATAAAACTCCTTGCACTAAATCATTCATCTCAAATTGAAATTGGAGCAAAACCTTCACTTTCAAACAGCAAAACTCCAGAGAAAACTATGCTAGCTGCCATCAGGGTGTTATCAAACGGTGAATAAAACACCAAATTCATTGTTCCCACAACTGACATTGTTTTTTTCCTTTAATCTCTTACGAGCTGCACCAATTGACCGGTCCTATTGACTGCTCCTGACGCTGACAACAGTGGGACGCAAGCTTTTTGTTATGTGCAGGAGACGTTGTTGCGCTAGACGCGGCTCGCGTGCTGAGGATGAAGAGAACGTGCAAGGCGTGCTGCTGCGTCTTGGACTGACGAGCGACACGGATCGAGGCAATATTCTCTCTCCTGGTGGATTTCTTTTGCTTTTGATCTTTGTCGCTTTTCTAGCTTGATTTCGCATCGATCAGAGAGCTTGCCCGGATAGCTTGCGCTGGTTGACGTAGCGGGCGTGCTGCGACCAACGGCTACTAAAAGAGACGCGAAAGTTGATTTGATACAGCACGGACGTGTTCGTCTCATCGACGTGCTTCCTACTGTGCTCGTCCAACAACGCCCACAAAGCATCAATTATCTCTGCTGGTTCTGCATAGCCATCCTCTTGAATAGCTTCATCAATGGTTATTTCGGGAACTGCTTAAAATGTTCGCCCCTAGGTGACGAATGCACCATCTGTTCCTCATATCCGGTCAAGGGAAGGGCTTCTCGGGGTCTTCTGAAGTTTTCTTATAGCCTTCACAATTCCAGCGTGGCAATCATGGATTACGTACACACCAGGACGAGCGCTGACAACTCCAACCCTCATATATTTAAGAAACCACAACCAGCTTTCGTAATTCTCCCTTTCCACAAATGTGATGACAAGCGGCAATATTTGATTGTTGCCGTCAACGCCTGTAGCCGTTAGGATCTGGCCCTTGTATTTGCCGGTCAAAAAGGTCCTGTCAACTGAGATCACGTGTAGCATGTGCCTGAATGCCTCGATGCACGCATCAAATGCTAAGAATGCCCTCTGCAACACTACATAACTTGGCGGCCTTGTAGAAGGCTTGTCCTTCATAGAGATATATGTGCCCGGATTCCTATCCTGCAACACCTGAAGGATATGAGGAAGATTGTCGTACGTCGCCTCGAAAGACCCGAACCGTTTTTCCAACGCATTCTGCTTTGCACGCCACGCCTTCGCGTAGCTAATCTTGTACTTAAATTTCTTCTCGATAGCTACCACGATATGCGTGGCCTCCATGTCTTTCTTCTCCACTATCTCTCCATACATCAGATTGGCTATAAAGGCAGACGTTAGGTTACGATGCCTCGCCAAAACATTACTGAGAATGCAAGAGTGCGGCTCCACCTTCAACACAATTCAGTGAGTCTCATACTTGGGTCTACGTACGTGCACCGTCCAAGGACAACCGGACTTCTCGCACTTCACGGTGTACTGATCCTGGCTAGATTTCACGACCCGAAAAGTCCACTACATAGACAGGGTCAATAGCTTGATTGTATCCTGCAGTGATGCCTTGGTAACAAACATTGAATGCAACCGAACCTCTGTCCCATGATACTCCCACGGTGATTCGTGCTCGTTATGTGCGGAAACACCCTCAGCATCAAAGCAGTTCCATTCCTGCAGGACGGGAGCTTCATCCTCATTTGAACTGTCCTTGTTGTCCTCCTGTACATCTTTCTCCTCAGCCTAAGCCGCCTGGTCATCTTACTCCATCTGATGCACTATGTACTTCATATGCTCCCCTTCATCGGCTTGTCCTGTTCCCTCACCATGGCATGACCATTCTCCCTCTCTCCAGGTGCCGCATTAGCCTCGTCACGAGCATCTTCCTTCTCTTCGCTAACATACGGACCACCCAAGCTACTCGCACCTCCCGGATGATGGCCGTTCACACGACATTGCACAGTTCCTACTGGGCATGGATGCACAAGCATCATGCACTCGTATCCACGGTGTCGGCACCCTTGTACAAATCCCTTCCACGCAACAGTACAAATCAATGTTCTCAACTCTCATCTGATGTCCGTGGGAGACCGGCTCTAAAGCCCTTGTATGACGATGCTGCACACCTCAGGATCCAATGAAAAACTGTGGGTAAGCCAATGCATCATATCTAGTATTTGAGCATTCTCGCCGTCGGGTGTACTAGAGTGGCTTGCATAAAATTGCTCAAGTCTATACCATTCGGACCTTCACAAACGGTTCTAACATCGTAGTGCACTCTCAATGTAGTGGGTAATGGCATTGCTGATGTCTACCTACATATATTTTCAATTTTGCAACTAATCAAATCGCATCGCATACTACGAAAGTACTATGTACTGTAATTAATATTTCACCGATCGTTCGTCTGTCGTAACTAACTACACTAACCTCATAGCATCAACTTCCTATCGGCAGACTGCGCACCTATGCCGCTCTTTTCTCGCTACTCGAGCTGTCTCCTACTACAAATAATTCCTAATGGTTCCATTTATATGGCATATCGATTTAAATACATATATACCAGTTACAATAGTACACATGTTTTTCCAACATACTAATGACATTATATTCATTTGTAGAATCGGAAATGGCAACAGAGGGGGGTGAATGGTGCCTTTTTAAAAAAATCGCCCTCAAAGTACTCACGAAAATCTCAACTCTCCAATAGCTATAAAAAGCTGTGGAGACGAAGGTTTGAGCTCTTTGTAAATCGCAAACAAGAACGGCCAAAAAACAGAGCCAAATTAAGAGCTTTGCTGAGGACCATGGATTAAAGCATAGACAAGCTCAACGACACACAACAACAAGCAACTGGTAATAAGTGAGTAAGGTCTGCTGTCCAAAAACAGCCGAGAAAAGCAAACACAAACCAACCGAATGCAGCAAATAAAGAGAGAAAAAAAGAGCTCCTGAAAGCAGTCTGCTAGCAGGAGAAAGCAAGACTGAAAAATTCAGCTGGCCAACGGGTGATATTGCTGCCAAAGGACTGAACTAGCAAAGAAAAGAGGAAAAGCAATAAAGACAGAAAGAGGACTGAACACTAGAAGAAAGCAGAAATCAGCATGCAAGGAACTCTCGGTACAGAGTTAGCTGCAGTGTGGCCGGACAGAAATAATTGATCCGATATTTTCGGGCGGACTGCAAACTGAAAGTATCAAGCAGCAGCCGAGAGTCTAGCAAGAAGAACAAAGATTGCTGCACACCCGAGAGCACATAATCATTGCACTCTCCGAACTACTTCATACAACCAAAAACAAGAAGAAGCAAAAATCTTTGCTAGTATCAGATTGCACAGAAGGACAAGAGCAATGAACTTGATGACAAACGAGAGAAACACAGAAGACAAAAAAACTGCCGAAGGCTGTCCAAACCAAACAGTAGACAAAGACTGCAATCAGGGAAAAATAAAAGAAAAGATAGCAAACCTAAAAGCACACAAAAATCTGCAAGCTGATTGCACAAACTAGCTGCTGAAAATCCTGAGCGAAAGATTAGTAAAAAGGCAAGAACAAACAGAGCAAGTTGTTTTGCTTCTCAAGTCAGTAGCTCAAGATTTTAAACCAAATAGATGTCTTGTCTCAGGAGGTGAACATCCAGAACCAAAGAGCAGTTCGGCTGAGAATGGATATCAACTGGAAATAAAACTGAAGAACAGAGGTTGAGATTAAATGATGAAAGCTTTAGAATCTCATATCTTTAGTTCATGAGCTTTAGGATTTCAGCGGAAGGATAACCTCAGAACACAAAGGCAGAAACTGAATCACTTCTCAACACAAGAAATCAAGAACCCAAATAGATACAAGGAGAAGAAAGATTTCAAAATCAGAAGTTTACATCCATTTGATTCCAACAAAAGTACAAAGGATAGAAAAGAGTCCCGATACGCATGGACATTAGAACAAGAAAGATTACAAGACTCTGAATCCATCCTATCCCTCTCAATCCTCAAAAACACCAAGAGCCTCACATGCTTCTTGGGAGGAACACATACAAAATGGAGAGCAAATGCACAAAAACCCTCAAGGGGTATGCAGCCCCAACACCTATTTATAGCCCTTGGCTAATGAGTCTCCAACCCGTTCGGCTAAACCCTAACGGAGCTAAACCCTAAATTACCGATTCGCCCCTAAATCGAAATAGCATAATCATCATTAACCACAATGAAAGGTTGTGCGCCTTCGACCGATCGAAAAGAAAACAAACGTCCTAAGCCGATTCGCCACTCCGACCGAAACTTTGCACAGCATGTCAATTAGCTTACACACGGGATGACCTCCACATGGTCTCTCAATTTCCCCTGATGAGTATATTGACAAACCCGAAAAGCATGAAGTTGACCTTGAAGAATCCAACCTCCCAAAGAAGGAAATCTAGTCCATGTCGATGAAGGGATCACTAGAGCAACTCAAGAAAGAGCAAATTGTATCCAAAGCTCTAAAAGATCCTCGACTTTTCTCCAATGAGTCTAGTCCCGATCCATTATACACATCAAGTTGCAAGAAGTGTCCATCTCATGAAGCTCCATATGAGAATTTGATTATTCTAAGCATTTAGAGCCATGAGAATTATCCAAAATGACCAATAAGAATTACATCAAGCCATAACTCAATAGAATACTATCTAGATCATGACAGGATATGTATAAGCTAGCTAAACCAAAGAGATGACAATCTGAATTATAGTGCAATTTGTGAACAAATTAAGTCATCAATGAGCAAAGTCTAGCTAGAGACATCCAAGGATGATGCAAGCCATGTCAATTAAGCTAAGCGGAACCAAGAAGCTAATATTGAGTCCAAGTAGAGTGCTATATGCTCAAGCGTGAAACATTTGTTCAAGTACTTGGTTCTTTTAGTAGCTTAAGCAAATTGAGCACGAATGACATATTTTCTTTTGAATCTTATGGTCGTTTCCAACCAATATTTTTATCATGTGCCAGATCTCAAGCCTTATGCGACTACTCTAAGCAAGAAGTTTAAGAAGATAGTCTAGGTCATCCAAAACTCCCCCTGAGTTCATGCCTAGTGCAATAGCAAGCCGTCTCATGAGAAAGAATTGGTGAAATCGGTTTTTCGCACAAAGAGATCTTTTGCTTTTAACAGTTGTACTAGCTTATGCATCATCAAGAGACTTAAAAGCACTCAAACTAAGGCTCAATAGAGATTCAACGCTCAACTCGCCTACTAGACATGGCATGGATTATAAAAGGATAGCTCAAGAAAGACTAATCTCGAGTGCTAACATGACAAGTTTTAGTTTAAATTAAGCAAGTTTAATTAACTTATCATGGCAAAAGCTAGTTTACACATATGAAATCATGATAAATGTAGCAAATAAGCACAAGTCATGGCAAGGTGTAAAGCATTTTAAACATGTCATCAATGGATAATAATCAAGGCTCCATGTAGTTATATTACAATGCAGAATGACATGCAATAAAATCCAACTCCCCATCAACATGTGATGCAGCTTTTAGTTCAAGTTGAGTTATGTCAACATTAAGATCTAGAAGTTCCCAAATGAACTCCCCGAACCAAAGCAATAAACAAGAGAAGGCGGCAAATAAAATCCAGCAGGCGGTCCTTAAAGCATAGATAAGATATAGAGGATACTATGGCTCGGACTGACTCTCATCTACCCTATATGACTCCAGGACTATCGGTGACGGAAAATACACACTAGAGAGCAAACACGCACCACATCTGCAGGGGTGGCCCAACCCTCGCTAGAGCCTACAAGAAGTGAGTGAGCTCAACCTAGTGGGATAAGAAATAGCTAATGAGTAGCATCCTAGAATCACAAGATAAGAGTAAGAAGTCTAAGCAACTCGGCACGAGAACCACTCGAACCTATGCTAGAACGACTAAACCCAATGCACCCGTATGCAATGCAAGCAGAAAGGAGTAAGAGCAAAATATAGTAAGCAAGAAGCACAAACTCCCCTCACAACAGTCCATAAGGACAGACCACCCCAAGCTCTCCTCGTGAAGTGAAAACCTAGAGCTATCCAAAGGCTTGGTAAAGATATCGACCAACGGTGGTCACTCTCCAAACGGAGCACGATGTCACCCTTCTCCACATGGTCTCGAAGGAAATGATATCGATATCGATATGCTTGGTCCGAGAATCTTTGCTGGGTTGTTAGCAATGCAAATCGCGAAGTGTTATCACGTAAGAGTGGAACAACGCCGATAGCTAACCCAAAGTCCCGCAGAGTCGAGACCATCCAGAGCACTGCTACAAAGAATCGGGCAGCAGCAACATACTCGGCCTCTGCGGTGGGTGTGCAACACCGGACCGCTTCTTGAGGACCAGAAGCGAGAAGTGCCAATGAATTGGCGGTGCGAAAGTGCTCTTCACTGCTCATCCTCTGACCCAACAAAGTGCGCATCCGAGTAGGCTCTAGGGAAAGGCAGGGCGAGGAAGAGTACCGATACCATAGTCAATGGTAGCTCGAAGGTACCGAAGATGCGCTTCACCGCTTTGGCGGTGAGATCTGTGAGGAGAAGCTCAAACCGAGCACAAAGACACACAGAGAAGTGTATGTCCGGTCTCGAGGCAGTGAGGTACAAGAGGGAGCCAATCATGCTGCGATACTCCTTCTGATCCACTGACTCGCCATCCTCATCTGGGTCAAGAGAGGCTGTAGAAGCCATCGGAGTTGACACGGGCTTACCATTACTTATATCGAAGCGTCTTAGGAGGTCTCGAGTGTATTTGCCTTGATGCAAGAAGGTACCCTCCCGAGTCTGCTTAATTTGGAAGCCAAGGAAAAGCTCAACTCGCCCATCATGCTCATCTCAAACTCCGAGCTCATAACATCGAAAACGGGAAGCGAGCATGCGAGGATCCGCCAAAGATGATATCATCAACATAGATCTGGACGAGCAGAATATCATTGCCATGCCGGCGGATGAACAAGGTCTTGTCTATTTTACCCATTTCGAAATCATGACTCAACAGATATGACTTAAGCCTCTCATACCAAGCTCTAGGGGCCTGCTTAAGTCCATGCAATGCTTTGGAAAGCTTGTAGACATGATTAGGGTATTTGGGGTTCTCGAAACACGAGGTCGCATCTCACATAGACTTCTTCCTCAATAAAGCCATTGAGAAAGGCACTCTTGACATCCATCCGTAGAGTTTGAAACCCGTAGAAGCCGCAAAGGCAAGCGAAATTCTAATGGCCTCAAGTCCGCTCACAGGGCAAGGTCTCCTCAAGTCTAGACCCTCAACACAGGAGTACCCCGAGCAACCGCTAACCTTGTTTGAATGACTACCCCATCCTCACTTTGCTTGTTCTTGAACACCCACTTGGTCCCAATGATATTGTGACCTCGAGGGGGCTCAACAAGCGTCCAGACCTTGTTTCTTCGAAACTCTTAGCTCCTATGCATGGCATTAACCCAAGACTCGCCGACAGAGCGTGACAAATATCCTTGGGTTCAAGGAAGCAACAAAAGCGAGTAGAGACAAAGAGTGATATGCGATTTTGAGCGAGTAACTCGCTCAAAAGGTCTCAATGATCCGCCTCAAGGATGAGCTTTTGGATATGTCTAGGAGGTCCGTGATGAGATGAAGAAGTAGCCTCTACCTCGTGAGTCGACAAGGTAGGAACAGAGCCACTAGCTCCCGAGGAAGCGAAAGGTATGGGTGATCACCACCGAGTGCGGTGGAAGAAGGCACCTCAAGGGGTGGATGAGGGATGGATCGTGGACAACCCTCGTCTCCATCGTCCTCATCATCCACGAAGATGGTCTCGGATCGTTCTAAAGAACTCGAGATGTCGGGCCTAGTCCGGACCGCCTCATCGAAAGTCACCTCACAGTCTCTACTATTTTACTAGACTCGCAGCCTGCACCCTATAGGCGCCAAGAAGTCGAGTAGCCTAGAAAGAGTCCATCACAAGAACGTGACTCGAACTTATCTAGGTTCCCGACTTGTAATAAAGCACTTGCAACCAAACACACGAAAATGAGAAACACTGCGCTTTCGCCCATATCTCAGCTCGTAAGAGGTGCGGTGCAAGTGTGCCTTGAGAAAAACTCAACAGCAGAGGGAAGACTGGCTTGTGCACGCACAGCCGACTCAGAAGGAATAGTCCTATCGCTAGCGTGTTGGTTTGCGTCGCTAGGCGCCTCTACCTTACCCGCGGGCTTCTCCCTTTCTCCACAATCACACTACAAGCACAAGGTGGCTTCTCTAGAAGGTCCTTAGTTAGCTTCACATATTTTTCATCCAATGCAATCAATTTAAGTTTTAGTTTATTACGCCTAATGCATGGTGAGCTAATAGGATCCTTAGTCGCAAACCGAGCCATTTTCTTATTAGTGTCAATCATTTCTTGAAACTGCTTTTGAGACATTGAAGTTCGTGATTAACTTTGGACAATTCCAACATGAAGAAATGGGCTCTAGTAACACGCTTGTAGATCGGCAATTTTATGATCCGCCTGCTTTAGATTTATCTTCGATTATTGCAGCTTTCACAAGCTCGGGCGGATCGAGAAGCATAGTGTAAAGACCTCTAAAAGCATTGTCCTTATCTTCACAAGAGGTGCGTAAAGTAGTCTCAATAGCGTATGAAGGAACAACAATCCTAGTCATTTCTAGTTCACTAGCGACTAACATTCTCCACCTTAAGAGTATCTAGCTCGAGGTCACACTATCATAAGAAGTCCTTAACTTCTCCATATCTCCAACAAAGAAGGGCATGTATCACATTCATCACGGAGGGAGCGAGATATAAGTGAAGTAAGCTCCGTGACAATCTATCTACTTCCTTCTCCAACTCGCTACATCTAGCTCTAGATCTAGCATGAAATTTACCTAGCTTAAGAAAGGCATCATTAAGTCGGTCGTAAGATGGGTATACCTCGTCGAGTCGGAGTAGAGCTCATTGTCGCTAGTTCGCCTCGAGGGCCATGAAGCACATGCCGAGAAGTCGCCGCCGCCTTGGGGTCTTGGTCACCCGTCCGTCGTCGTCGCTCCATCCCTCCACCTCGGAGGTCGAGGTCATCGGCGGCGGCGACGCGGTGGAAGAGCTTCTTAGCCTTCCCAAGGTCGCGAACGCCTTCTTGCCTTGCGTCTGGAGGGGGCTTCTTGTTGCGGTTCTTGTCGGGTAGTCGTTCTTGCCCGAACCGCAGTAGTCTCTTTGCCCTTCCCGGCTTGGGCAGTTTGCTCGAATGTGGTTGGGGCCACCACACTCAAAGCAAATCATCGGTCCTCTTCTTTTCTCATCCTCCTCCTCTTGTAAGCATGGGAGAACTTCCGAGTTAGGAGGGCTAGTTGTTCATGCTCTAACCGCCTAACCGATCATTAGTTACATCACGAGAGCGCCTAGGAGAACCCGCAAAGAGAATCGGCGAAGAACCGTAAATCGGCTGGGATCGGTGACTAGTGCCATCGATCGAGACTTGACCGACGAGAGACTATGTCAATCTCCACGAGTCTTGAGGCGCGAGTAAAACGCGCCAAGAGTCGTGGTCGAGAGGTCCGTGGTGTCCTTGATGGTAGTCACCTTCATCTCCCAAACCCAAGATCGAGTGCAGAAAGAATTTGTCGGCGTTATCCGAGTCGGAGTATGTGAGACCGACGGCTCTGAGGTTGCTCAAAATCTTGTGAAAGCGAGAAAGCACTCGTCAAGGGACTCACCGACAAGCATCTCGAATTTGTCAGTATTCGCGCTTGAACTGGTCTTGTCGCATCGTCTTTATTTGGGTGGTGCCCTCATGGTAAGCATTGAGGGTCACCCAAATGTCGGCCGACGCCGGTGAGAGATGCGATCAAATTCGCTCGCTCAATCCACGAATGATAATGTCCTCGCCCTTGCGTTTGCCTCAACATCGACCATATTCCGGCATTGATGTTCTCATCGGCGGAACAACAAACCGACCTTGACCTTTCGCCGGATGGCGTAGCCCTGAGCCTAGATGTAGGTCTTCATCCGACTCTTCCAGAATGGAAAATCCATCCCATCGAAGATCGAGGGCTTGGTCGAGTACTTGTCCGTCGCCATGGCTCTTGAGACCGGTTAAAGATCTATCAAGAAGAGCTAACCGGCCCTGATACCAATTGTAGGATCAGAAATGGCAACAGAGGGGGGGTGAATGGTGCCTTTTTTAAAAAATCGCCCTTAAAGTACTCACGAAAATCTCAACTCTCCAATAGCTATAAAAAACTGTGAAGACGAAGGTTTGATCTCTTTGTAAATCGCAAACAAGAACGGCCAAAGAACAGAGCCAAATTAAGAGCTTTGCTGAGGACCATGGATTAAAGCATAGACAAGCTCAACGACACACAACAACAAGCAACTGGTAATAAGTGAGAAAGGTCTGTTGTCCAAAAACAGCCGAGAAAAGCAAACACAAACCAACCGAATGCAGCAAATAAAGAGAGAAAAAAAAGAGCTCCTGAGAGCAGTCTGCTAGCAGGAGAAAGAAAGACTGAAAAATTCAGCTGGCCAACGGGTGATATTGCTGCCAAACGACTGAACTAGCAAAGAAAAGAGGAAAAGCAATAAAGACAGAAAGAGGACTGAACACTAGAAGAAAGCAGAAATCAGCATGCAAGGAACTCTCGGTACAGAGTTAGCTGCAGTGTGGCCGGATAGAAATAATTGATCCGATATTTTCGGGCGGACTGCAAACTGAAAGTATCAAGCAGCAGCCGAGAGTCTAGCAAGAAGAACAAAGATTGCTGCACACCCGAGAGCACATAATCATTGCACTCTCCGAACTACTTCATACAACCAAAAACAAGAAGAAGCAAAAATCTTTGCTAGTATCAGATTGCACAGAAGGACAAGAGCAATGAACTTGATGACAAACAAGAGAAACACAGAAGACAAAAAAACTGCCGAAGGCTGTCCAAACCAAACAGTAGAGAAAGACTGCAATCAGGGAAAAATAAAAGAAAAGAAAGCAAACCTAAAAGCACACAAAAATCTGCAAGCTGATTGCACAAACTAGCTGCTGAAAATCCTGAGCGAAAGATTAGTAAAAAGGCAAGAACAAACAGAGCAAGTTGTTTTGCTTCTCAAGTCAGTAGCTCAAGATTTTAAACCAAATAGATGTCTTGTCTCAGGAGGTGAACATCCAGAACCAAAGAGCAGTTCGGCTGAGAATGGATATCAACTGGAAATAAAACTGAAGAACAGAGGTTGAGATTAAATGATGAAAGCTTTAGAATCTCATATCTTTAGTTCATGAGCTTTAGGATTTCAGCAGAAGGATAACCTCAGAACACAAAGGCAGAAACTGAATCACTTCTCAACACAAGAAATCAAGAACCCAAATAGATACAAGGAGAAGAAAGATTTCAAAATCAGAAGTTTACATCCATTTCATTCCAACAAAAGTACAAAGGATAGAAAAGAGTCCCGATACGCATGGACATTAGAACAAGAAAGATTACAAGACTCTGAATCCATCCTCTCCCTCTCAATCCTCAAAAATACCAAGAGCCTCACATGCTTCTTGGGAGGAACACACACAAAATGGAGAGCAAATGCACAAAAACCCTCAAGGGGTATGCAGCCCCAACACCTATTTATAGCCCTTGGCTAATGAGTCTCCAACCCGTTCGTGGCTAAACCCTAGCGGAGCCGTCTCCGCTTGTGCGCCTTGCGAAATTACCGATTCGCCCCTCCCGCACCTTCCGGAAGCTTCCGCGCCCTTGTCGTTCACGCATGACCGCACTGACTCCGACCGAGCTAGACCTCCGACTCCTCCCGAGTCTAGTCCCTGGTCTGTTCCGTCGCCACCACCGCAATCGGTATCCGACCGTCGAACCTCGACTCCTCCGTTAGTCTAGTCCCGATCCATTCATTGTTGCCGTCGTGTCCATCTCCGGTAGCTCGACTCGGTTCCTCGTCTCCGGCTCGCAACCACCTCGGCGACCTCGATCATCCTCGGCGTCTCCGGCCGTCTAGACCTCAACACCTCCTGTGCCTAGTCCCGGTCCTCCCACGCCTCACCATGACCTAGCTCCAAAGTCCTGCATCCACACAGACAATCAAACCGTCACATAGCACCGCACGAAACAACATAATCATCATTAACCACAATGAAAGGTGCTGACGCATGAAATACCTAAATCGACCGATCGAGAAAGAAAACAAACATCCTAAGCACTCCGATCCGAATCGACCAAGTCCGACCGGCCGCTTGCACCGCGCAACGACATGGTCCGAACCAACCAACTCAAACTCGACTTTCGTAAACCGATGTCAATTACTCATCATACACACGGGATGACCTCCACATGGTCTCTCATCATTCGTAAGTAATCATAAATGTTACGTATTATTATTTTTTACAAAGGAAATTGCGAAATTCTTATAAAAAATATTGATTTAATTTTTAATAATTACAAATTTCTACAGACGATTAATTTCTACGTAACGTTGACTGAATTTCCTACAACTACAATTTTGTACACATACCTATTTGCTAACGATGCTAATTTTTTACAACTATGTTCACCAAATTATACACAACTACAACTACTATGGCTGCTAATTTTCTAAAACTACATTGACTAAATTTTCTATACCAAAGTTGAACTATTTTGTTCTGCATCTACAACTTTCTACTCATACTAACACTAAATAAACTATCTACTGCATATACAAAATTTAAAATACAACAAAAAATTACCTCACAAGAGTTGTCTCTTCCTCTCCTCTCCTTCTCCTTCCTCTTCTCTCCTCTCCTCCCCTCCTCCCTCTCCTCTTCTCCTCCCTCTCCTCTTCTCTCCTCTCCTTTCTCTCCTCTCCTCCTCTACTCATAGTCTCCTTTTCTCTTACATTCTCTTCTATAACCCACATTCACTTGCGCGGTCGGCGGCATCGGCCGCTCGGCCGCACGGTCCTTTTATTTGTGCTTCTATTCGCCCAACCTTTCAGTGACTTAAAGCGTAGTCGCCTAACTAATGGGTGGCAGCAACTGCAGTCGCATGACCGTTCGGCGACTACAATAATTTGTCCAACAGCCAGCGGATTGCTTGCTTGTCGCACGGCCGTTGAGCGATAGGCTCCAGTCGCCCGACGGTTAGGCGACTGGAACCTATTTTTATAAAAAAAATTCGATAGGATATATTTCTGTTATTTTGAATAAAAAATAAAATATTCATAAAAACATTCGGATTCGCACAAACATAATAGGCACAGCCAACTTACATGTTGCATGTAGTTTTTCAGAGGGCACAAGCCCGCACTCACATAACTCTCACACATATTATTACATAGTACTCCAAATGACTTATTACGATTGAAAATATACTATAACTGCGGTTAGTTTTTCTGCATAATTAAATTCAAAAAGTTATATTATCTTAGATAATACAAAGAAATAAAGAAAAAAGTTAAAAAAACCAAAAATTAAGAACCCATTTGGAGCGAGTTCTTAAAGTGTGCACGAGCCATGAGCGGGCTCGAACGCTGGTGGGCACTATAGCGTCACACTGTTGGCAAACTGAGCATTGCTCAGTTCTCCGAATGCAGTTGGCAGGGAGAGCTTAAAAGGATGGGGCTTGCAGCTAGGCGTGAAAACGGATAGGATAGTTTTCGATCGATTTGGACGAAAATGAATACGGATTATGTCAGATCGGATTTTCATCGGATAATTGTTGGATCGGAAATGAATACGGATTTTTTCCTGTTAGAAAAGAATACGAATATGGTAAGCCTAGTATCCTTCGAATACGAATTCGGATTATCTAGATAATACGGAGCCAGTTATCCGGGATTTTAGCCCAAACATTGCCCAGCCCAAACCAGCCGACAGCCCATCAGCCTCTCTCATCTCCCTGTACGAGCCCAACCAAGCCATAAGCCTCCATTGCCATTAGGCATTAGGGTTCCCTCATTCCCTGTCGTCTGCACTCTGCAGTGTCGAGATTGCCCTGACTGCCGTGCCATCTACTAAATCAACACTGCCCGAACTACCGTGCCATCTATCGAATCTCGCTCGCCTCCTTCGTAGCTCGCAGTGGCATCTCACGGTCTCGCCTGCCTTCTCCAGCTGCCCTACACCTTTGCTGGCACACCCTCACGGCCCCGCACCTCCGTCGGTTGCCCTGCGCCTTCGCTATTTCCCCCGCACGGCCCAGCGTCTCCACTGGCTCCCCCCTCACGGCCCCACGCCTCTGCCAACTCCCGTGCACCTTTGTTGGCTCCCCATCACGGCCTCCATCAACCAAAATTTGCGGCTTTGCCCTCGTAAACAACCATGCTGCTTCCTACAGAATTTGTTGGAGCGCTACTGTAGTTTGCACAAAAGATCCAACGGCAGGACGTGTGGAAGGGAGGAAACGAACTGGCTGGACGCGTGTTCATTGAGTCCTTGGCTGAATGTTCGTGCGTTACTACGGATTTTAAAATTTTATCATACTACATATTCTGAAATTCATGGGTGGTAAAAAATGTTAGAACATGCATACAACATGTTCTAAAATTTTTTAAAATCAGTAGCAACGCACGGGCATTCAACTAGTAACATCGGTATCAGAAAGTTCGCCTTCTAAACTTCCATAATATCCATTGTCATCACTAATAGATTCCCCATGAGTTGCACCAACTTCATATTGTTGTGCACACCTATCAAGATACATCTGAAGGTCATAGGCTCATAGCCAATCTCTTTTCCCTTTGAGACCGCATCTAGACGTGAAAAGGAACCATCACTCTGACCACTAAATGGCTCTCGCTCATTATGAATGGAACTGTCCTCAATAATTGAGATGAGGTTCTTCTTTTCCGATATCTGAATAAGTTGGATAATTCAAACCATAGTGGTTCAATAAATAATACAAGAGAAGCATGAGATTCAGATAGTAATGTTTTAATGCAAGCAAATAAATAATAACAAGTATATTGTAAATATGAATTGTAAATCATTCTAGTAAACATATTTTAAGAGAACAACTCATTTCAAAAAAAGAGCAAGTGATAATTGATAAGCCAAGAGCCTAAGATAGTTAAAGACTTGTAGTTCAAGGTCATTCCCAAATTGTCTGTGCATCACCAATCTTAATACCAGGTATTAAGATATAACCATACGTGCATTAAGAAACATGTTAGATTCTAGCAAGTATATATTAATGACACCTTTTGCAGTAGATTCTGTACGTCAGCAGTTAATATTTCCTTCTGCAGATGGTTCCGTATAGTGACTCATTGGTGATAGAGGCCCCATTACCACCACCATCACCTTGCTACTTAGAACTGTAACCCATCCCAATTGCGAGTAAAACCTTACTTGGTGTGCACATGTGGTTCAGTGTAGAGTCTGGAATTCAAACTCAAAAAGGTTGTTAGTTCAATTTGGGAAGCCTAATAGAAGATGCAAGGGGAACAAGATTCTGACACTCTTGACTAACTTGGATGTCTAGTATTCTTCTGTATAAATGAGGAGCTTCATAGTGATCCGATGACCAAGTAAATCATAGTTTTAGGAAATTCATATTAACATTTATATATTTTAAACAATTCGAGTATGTATCTGTGTACCTAAAAGATTTCTATATATGAACTACGAAGGAAGGCCACAGGCCATGTAACAGTGTAATAGACTTGATTAACAAATTGGCCAGTTACTACAACTTTTTAGTTTGACTAATTGTTGTACCAAAGAAACCCACCGATTTAGAGAGAAATGCAACATTAAGAATAATCTGTATTGAGAAAGGCATTCGATTCTAGCAACAAAATATGGAAAGGATACCTGCTCGAGTAGCTTCCTGTGCATCGCCAGCACCTCTTTCCTTTTACGAATGGTGGCGCGAAGGGCCTCATTGGTAACACGGACTTTGTCATGGTCGTCTTCATCGTCCTGACCAACTTGATCCCCAGCATGCTGCCATTTGTCCCTGTGGCGCATAAACCCTTCCCGACCCCCAGTTAGCCAAACCCACGAGCACCGCCGGCCACTTGTAACCAACATTCCCACAAAACTGTTGGGAAAACACCCGAGGATTAGCACACCCAAATCGCCCTCAAGTACTCTGTGTCGGATGGGGAACATAGCAGAATAGAGGCGAGAAGAAGCAAGAACAAAGTCGTATGAGGCGGAGAGTGTTTGGGACAATTTTCGTGTTCTCCTTTTTTTCTCTTATTCACTCTCATCTTATTCTCAACAGATAACATGGCTTATATAGACACACCCGGGCCTCAACTACTGTGCAACTGCCCACGTCGTTTTGTCGCCTAACGACTACTACAGTGACCAGCTGCCTGCCCACACTGGGCAGTTAGTCGACTGAAGGACGATCTGCGTCATCCACGACCACCTATGCTGAAGCCTGCTATAGTTACCACCAACTGCTACAATGATCGCTAGCTGCTATAGTGACTGGCTGCACAACCACGACCACGGGCTTCAACCTCGGCTTGACTTCGACCTCGTCTCGACTACATAGGTCGTCCGAGCACCTCTTCTCCTTCTCCGACAAGAACCTCCTGAGCTGTGCAACCTCCGTGCTGCATAACTCCCTCTTCTTGGCCTCTAAGCCGAGACTGCTACGATCACAACCGAGACTACTACGATTACGACCACGGCCGTGGCTGCTACGACTACAATCATGACCGCTACGACCACGACCATGGGCGCTACGACTATGACCATGACCGCTACGACCAAGGCCACGGGCCCTACGACTATGACCATAACTGCTACGACCACGACCACGGGTGCTACGACTATGACCATGACCGCTACGACCACGGCCACGGGCGCAACAACTACGACCAAGATCGCTACGACCACGGTCATAGGCGCTACGACTACGACCATAACCTCTACGACCATGGCTACTCCTGGTCATAATGACCACACACACCGGTCGTAACGACTTAACACACTGTGGTCTAGCGACCGCACACACAAACTGGTCATAATGACCATGGCGCATCAACTCGAAGCTTCGACCATAGCGCATCTCATCAACTCAAAGTTTCGACCACGGTGCATCATCTCGATTCTTCGACCATGGCTTCTCACGTACTTAGAGTGTTTGACTACAACTACCACAACTTTGATTGCTGCTACGACCATGGCTTCGGGGACTACTTCGACCGCGCCTTCGACTGCGGCTTCGACCATGGCTTCGGGGACTGCTTCAACCACGCCTTTGAGTGTGGCTTCGACCACTTACAAATCATCAAGATTAACTCTACTATTCCCCTCCTTAATCTTGATGGTTTGACTCACGGATACGGATCACCTACATCGTCTTTCGACACGCAGAAGCCACTTGTCGTACGCTGCGGCCTCTCACCAGCGTTTTCTCGTAGCGGCTTCTCATCATCGTTATTGTCGGTCTCACACCGACTTCTTATTTGACGATGGCCTCCCCACCGCCGTCGACCTCATGTCGAAACTTCACACAGCAGCTTCGCACTACTGTCGGCATTGTCGGTCTCACACCGACCCTTCCTTACAGCGGTTTCACACCGTCATCGACTTCACGTTAGATCATCTCGATTCTTGTTGCTGCAGCATCACACTGCTACCACTCGGTTTCACACCGAGGTGTGGTCATTGGCTTCACACCGACTTCTTCAGCAACGATGGCTTCACACGACTGTCTTTTGCTCCCTTTCATAGCAACATCGCACCGCCATCATTGTCGGCCTCACACCAACCTCTCCTTGTGATGATCGTTGTTGGCTTCACACCGAGACATCATCGATAATCACCATCAGCCTCACGCTGACTCTACTTGCGATGGCCTTCACCACTGCCAGCCTTTTATGGTGCCAAACACTACTAATATGCAAAGAACTATACAACATGATCACTACATGCAAAAGACTAAAATTAAACATGCAGATACAAAATTTGTCAAGATTAGTATCTAACAAATTTGTTTTCCCCTAATCTTGATAGACCATACTTCTTGAATCTTTATAGAAGAGTTGGCTCATCATCACTTTGTATGTCACAGAGTAGCGCCTTCACCTCCTTTCCTTTCTCAAGACACTCGTATGCCAAGTGTCCAAACTCTTGGCAGTTATAGCACATCACCTTGGTTTTGTCGAACTTTCTTCAACCACTACCACTGCTATTGCTACCAGAGGAGCCCTTTCCATTTTGCTATGATGACCGAGTATCCCACTCGGCCTTGGTGAGAAGCTGGTGCTCCTTGTCCCCCTTGTTGCTTGCCGACGACTCCCTACCGCCGCCTTTCTACCGCTTCAACCACTCAGTGTGAGTGAGGAGCTATCCATCGGTGTTGTTGTTGATAGCGTGATGACGGATCCTCTCCGCATACGCCTTCATCCCCTATGGCCACCTCAAACGGCATCGTCTCCAAATTGGGGTACTACTCAATTGAGGTGACCATCGGGAGGAATTCGTCGGGCGTGAGTCAAGGAGCTTCTCCACGAGCACTGGGTCCTCTAGGGTTGTACCGAGCATGCTGTACTTGCTCGCCATCCCACTCAACTTCCCAACAAAGTCATCCATGGACTCTCCCTCCTTCATGCGCAGTCCTGCAAACTCGTTCTGCAATGTTTGTAGACGCGCCTTTTGCACCCGATCTGCCCTGAGGTATCTGGTTTTCAAAGAGTCCCATACCTCCTTAGTTGTTTTCTTCTTGGCCACCTGCAGAAGGATATCTTTGGGTATGGCTTGGAAAACAAAGGTCCACGCTGACTTATCCTTCTTTGCCTCTACGGCCACTCCGGCCACTGGTTTGATGGCCTCCCAGATCTCCTGGGCATCCATCAGCGCCTCCATCTTGATCGCCCACGCGGTGTAGCTAGAGGATACCAGCATGGGGTAGTGGAAGGGCACGCTGCTGCTCTCTTCACCGCCTGCTGTGCGCTGGTTGCCATCGACTCAAGCCATATGTATTGGGGCATGCACCGTGCTCTCACCCTTGAGCGTATGTTAGTGTTGGAAAAACACCAGAGGATCAGCACACCCAAATCACCCTTGAGTACTTTGTTGTCGGACGGGGAACAGAGCAGAACAGAGGCGAGAAGCAAGAACAAAGTCGTATGAGGCAGAGAGTGTTTGGGGCAATTTTCGTGTTCTCCTTTTTTCTCTTATTCACTCTCATCTTATTCTCAATAGATAACATGGCTTATAGAGACACACCTGGGCCTCAACTATCACGCCGACTTCCCACGTCGCTTTACCGCGTAACGACTACTACAGTGACCAACCACCTACCCACGCTGGGCAGTTAGCCGACTGAAGGACAACCTACATCATTCATGACCACCCGTGTTGAAGCCTGCTACATTTACCACTAACCGGTACAGTGATCGTCGACTGCTATGACCACGACTGAGACTACTGCAACTACGACCATGGCCGTGACTGCTATGACTATGACCATGACGCTACGACCATGGCCACGGGTGCTATGACTACGATCATGATCACTACGACCACGGTCACGGCGCTACGACTACGATCATAACCGCTACGATTACGGCCACCGGCGCTACGACTATGACCATAACTGCTATGACCACAACCACGGGCGCCACAACTACGACCATGGCCATAGGCGCTACGACTATGACCATGACCACTACGACCATGGACATGGGTGCTACGACTAAGACCATGACCTCTACGACCACAGCTACTCCAGGTCATAACGACCACATACAAACTGCAGTTGCTCCGACCACACACACCCATTGTAACGACTTAACATACACTCGTCATAGCGACCGCAAACACAAACTGGTTGTAACGACCACAGCGCATCAACTCGAAGCTTCGACCACAGCGCATCTCATCAACTCGAAGTTTCGACCATAACGCAGCATATCGATGCTTCGACCACGGCTTCTCATGTACTCGAGTTTTCGACTACGTATACCACAGCTTCAACTGCTGCTATGACCATGGCTTCGGGGACTGCTTCGACCACACCTTCAAGTGTGGCTTTGACCACTTACAAATCATCAAGATTAATTCTAACAAAACCTCACCTTGTAAACACATACAAAGCACAAAGGAATCATTAGCACCGTCGCAGCAAAGTCTCAAGGCATATGCACCGAGTAGCTAGCTGATCGAGAGAGGGAAAAAATCTATGATGCGCCACCGATTCCCCACATGGCGGATAGATCGACCTAGGGTTGACCAAGGTTTCGGCGCAGGTCTCTCCAAGCAGAGCGACGACCAACTTAGGAGACCAAAATCGCCAGACAGCGTGACAAGCTTTGAGCGAAGAGCAGGAGGAGGTAGAGAGGCTTACCGAGCGAGCGACCGCTAGGCGGCGGGGAGAGCCACGTGGGTGGGCGCAGGAAGAGGAAGCCTGCGTGGCACCGAGCAACAACAGTAGCAGGGGGTGGGTGTGGCGGGGGAGAACCGTGGCAACGCAGCGCTATGGGGGGTGGGGCGAGGAGGGAGCAGGGATGGCCATCGGATCCAATAGCTGCCGTCTACAAGCGCCCATCTCTCGGATCCACCGGCTGCCATCAATCGTTGCCTTCTAGATCCACCGGCTGCTGTCGCCGAGCATGCCTCTTGTATCCATTGGTCGCCATCGCCGAGCGCCCTTCTCTCGGATTCACCGGCCGCTGTCGCTGAGTGTCGTGCCACCTCATGGTTCCCACCAGTCTAGCCGCCGTCTTTACTGGAATCGCTGCGTCGCACTGTTCATGTAGCGAAAAACCTTGGTTGGAGGGGCGATGGGAGATGGGGCGGCGACGGTGGGGAGATGCCCGGTGGCCAGTGAGGAGGGAGAGGAGAGATGGGGTGGTGGCGGTGGGGAGATGCCCGATGGGCGGTAAGGAGGGAGAGGGGAGATGAGGTGATGGGTCAGTGGGTTACGGCCATCTGCGAGGGAGCGAGAGAGCAGGGGAGAGAGATCTGGAGAAAATGAGAGAACAGAATAACCGAAGGTGGAAGTGGAGAGGAGGGACAGTTAGCACGAGAGAGGGGATATAGATGGTCAAGATTTCTGTGTTTAGATCGGACGGCAAAGAAGAGAGGAGGGAGATTACACCGACGATCATCAACTCATATTTTTAAGAAGTAAAAATTAGCCTATAAATTTGCATATTTGGCCCTCTACTGAACTGCGACAACAACGATATGGAATATGTGTCTCCTACTACGGTCTGTTTTGTAGGAGGTTGGTAGACTTAGTACCATCGCAGAAGGAATCAGCAACGCGACAAGATTGGTCTAGGGTGTGGCAGTTGCCCTATTCACGCGACAAGATTGGTCTAGACCTCGTTATTTTTATATTATGATTTTCTCCGAACAAAAAATAAGATAACTTCTCCGTCACTGTTTCAAAGTGGTTTATTGGGATAATTTTTTCAAAGCGGTTTATTGGTATTCGGTTTATTTGTATAAACGCTCGCATTAGAGCAAAAAGCCATTAGCCGCAGCTAAAAAGAACACACCCATTGTGTTGGTGTGAGTGGCAACCTTAATGGCTTGTTTGTAATTTCCTTCCCTTTCGAGGACAAATGTGTAATCCTTGTTATGTTTACTCAATCAATTGTTTTTCGAGACCTTATTACACTTCTTACCTTAAAAATCCAGGGGTGATCCCTTCCCTGGACCTTATTACCTTAAAAAAACACCAATTGCCCGAGACCTTATTACACTTCTTATTTCACTGTCGACCACAAAAGACATTAATCTCTACTATTATATAAAGAGAAGTTGGTGGTCGTCGGTGCATTCTTCTCTCCCCTCTCTACAGCCATCCGATTTGATCTAGACCATTCCTCTCTCCCCCCTCTTTCAGGATACAACCACCCACCCCCTCCACTTTCCCTATCTCCTCGCGCTTTCTGGCCACCCTTCTCTCTCTGTCGCTTGCTCTCTAATGTTTGATGTGTGAAGTTGGCCAGCCAGTAAGTTTCATCTCATCATTTTTATGACTCCGTTGCAACGCACGGGTCTCTAGCTAGTATAATCAAATGATTTACTTCAGTTGATCAGCAAGCCTTTCCAGTTGGATCGCATCAGGTTAGCTACATCTGTATTTGCTGAGGAGATCAAGATAAATAACCTGAATGCTTAATGTATTGCATGATCATTGTTCCTATTCTTGTCTCAACCTCGCTAGGCTGATCTCCCACGGGCCAGGACAAATGACCAGTGCTAAAGCTTCCAAGCGTCAAGCTCCACGTATCCTCCAGGATTCGAGTGGCATTTTCAGAATCATTGAAAGGGTAGCACTGGTCATTCTCTAGTCAAATACTTCGACCTGACACCGGGAGAGCTCCAACTTGTCAAAGGGTAAAGGCGGTGGTATTTTTCGAACAAGTTTTGTATATAGACTGAATTAGGCAAAAAAAAAAAAAGCAGTGGCATAGAACGAGCGTGCAATTGGATCAGTGGCTTAGGCCCCGCTCGTTTCGGCTTTAGCTTCTGGCTTCTGACTTATTTTTCACTATTTATAATTTCATCTTTTTCTGAATTTTTAGCTTTTTTGAGCTTTTTTGTCGGTTTTTTTTTGCCGTATTCGTTTGCGTTGTTTGTGATGGGCTAACATATTTTTAATTTTTTTAAATTTAATTATGTTAAATAAGCATCTGTCAGCTACAGATGTTTTTCAGCCAGCTACAGTGCTTTTCAGCCGTAAACCACCAAAAATAAGCCAAAATAATCATCACCTTAAACCAAAATTTTCCTTGTGGTTGCAGGAAGTCAACCAGGGTGATGTCTTGCATCGGAAAAAAAAAACCAGGACATTTGGTGAAAAGATTCTCAGACGAAGTTGTTTCTCGGAAACCCCTTTGTTATCTCCACTTTTTATGTCCATTTTCAACTGAAAGCAGTCAATGGTGGGTTCTTTTAGAGTGTGATTTATACCTTTTAAATTTTGGCTATTTGTAAAAGATAGTACGGAGAGAGACAGTTGTATATAATTTTGACTGGCATAGCTGAAGTCAATACAGTGTGTACTATAATCGACTTATAGACTCCACCTTAAAAAAATGTACCATTTAAAAACTAATTAATATATAAAAAACAAAAGCCAAAAACAACCTATTCGAACCCAACCATTATTCCATCTTGTAAGAACATTACGACCATCTTGTAAGAACATTACGAAGGCATACAACAGAACTCTTTCAAAGATTATTTCAGAGGTGCCACAAAATGGAAAGGGTGGAATAAGATAAATATAAATGTGCTGTAAGACTATAATAAATAAAACAGAAGGAGCAAAGTTAGACGTTCAGAATTTAAATGTTTAGTACATTGAAAATTTTTTGGCAAATAAACAAACCTTAAGTTCATAAGGTTCAGTTCAATTACACAAAAGACTTCGCACAAGCCAATTGCAAATACCACTCTGTCAACAGGGTAGCTACGATGTAGGAATGGGGAAAAACACCAAGCACACCGACAATTTATTTGAAATACAATTGTCAACAGCACTAGTAAGCAAGTTACAAAGACATGTGCTAATTTCTATCATATGAGCAAACAATTACACCATGTAGCTGTCTCGCTCAGTGAAGCACATTAGACTCAAGTACCCTTTCTTTTGGGCTAGATATTGACTTTTAGCTGCGACTGATAAATTTGATAAATAGTATCAATAGGTAAAAGTTAAAACCAAAAACTGAAAAGAACGAGATTTATGATAGATAAGGAACACGAGAAACTCTCCAAAGTGCTCCATAAAGGGCAGCCCCACCGAATTGAAAGAATACCCATCATCTATCTCTAAAGTCCGACTGCCTTTGCCATTTGAGCGTATGCATGGCTAATAAGCGCCAAACAAGTGAATTGACTGAATAGTAAATGAGCGAATCTACAGTCCAATGTTCTCAGAATAATAGGTCTGTTCATTTTAGCTTTTCAGCTATTTTTGATTTTTGGTTTCTCTCAGCGATCACTATTTATTAAACTAATAAGTCGCAATGTAAAAAAACCCAAAAATTAGTTATTTTAATGTATACTAATTAAATGCCCGTGCGTTGCAACGAAGTTCTAAAAAAAAGTGATACATCTTTACTAATATAACACAAATCATATAATGAACATAAAAAAAAGAGACATCTTATCATCAAGAGTGATGTTGACATGGCGATCCACCGTTGCTGAGATCGTCAATCTTGATCTGCCCTCTCCCTGACTCATCGGCTTCCCTGTTCTTCCTGACCTCTAGCGGTGTACACCTCATCCAAGCTTCAAATTTTGGTGAGCAATGATCTTCCCGTGTGGAGGAATCTTCATTCTGCAGGACCAATGTAGGGGAAGATCCCCTTCAAGATTAAACAAAGTAAGACGCCAAGAGCATAAGCGGGGGGAAATAATTTAAGTTCTTACAAATCAAGAAACTTGACAAGAAAGTATAAACAGTAAAATTGGTTAGGCAGGGATGACTGGATGATACAATAGATAGGTACAATAGGATAAACCCTATAGAGATTATCGTTGATGTAATGATTTGTATCAGAGGTCCTAGTTTCCAATAACAGTTAGTAATTGAATGGACAACACCTGAATAAGTAGAGAGGGCAAGTCTTAGGGTTCAACAACAGGAATTCCAAAACTTTATTGCTATAACTATTGTGAAGTTTGAACTGCAAAACAAAATTCAGCTTATCACCTTGAGATAAAACAGATAAACATCCAAAGGGTCACCTTCAGACTATTTTGCCCATTTTGGGAAAAGTTATTGATTTTTAAAAACGAACTTCAACATGATTAAATTTGGCAAGAAAGGTTTCCCAAGATATGGGAATATCTACATGTTCAATATTTTTTCTTATGAAATGAATGGTTATGCTAATACATTGGCACGTGAAAGTACACATATATATCCTGCATCAATTAAAAGTACGATGACAGTCTCATTTCAAATGAAAATTTCCAATTTTCGGGACTAAATCTGATAACACTAAATCTAAAAACACTAACGTTAAAATACTAATTAACGTATGTAGTGGATTGCTTACTTCTGAAAAGATGATTTTCAAGACTTCCTCGTGCCATGAATTCATATACAAGTAGCCTTTGATCATCCTCGATACAATACTCAATCAGCTTAACAAGGTGTTTGTGATGCAATTGTCCCAGAAAGTCAACTTCGGCCTGAAAATATGAATTTCTTTGGAAGTTACAAACTAAATAAAGATATTTATGAGGCGTGCAAAATGCTTACCACCCATTCTCTATGACCTTGAAGAGCATCCGGCTTCAAACTTTTGATGGCTCTGATAAGACCGGTCTTGGGTTTTGCGGGTCTGTCTTGTTTGGCTCAATCCACCCCTTGAAAACGTACCCAAACCCACCCTCTCCAAGAATACCGTCTGGCCTAAAGTTAACAGTGGCAGATTTCAACTCTTGGAAAGTAAATTGAAGTTGCTTGGGTGGTGTTTTCTTTTCGATTGTTGCATTAACACCATTTTCATCATCAAGGTTCGATCGAAAATGATCAACAAGATCTCGATTGCTAGCATTTAGATATCTTGCCTCCATTCTGAGAGAAAAAAAATGCTTGAGCATTTCTCCCAGGCGAAATTTACCAATGAAACTACTAAATAGATATCATGGCTATACCCTCCAAAATGCACTTTGAGAATACTGTTCGCATATTAAGATTGAATGTATATCATGGCTATACCTCCAAAAATGCACTTCTAATAACAAGATTCTTCAATAGTAAAACGTGCTTCCTTTCCCAAAGAAACCCCAATTTCTTGAGCCCAAATCGCACAAAATCACAACCTTTCGACCAAGATTACCCACAAGAAACAAGAATAAGAAGCCCAATTTTATAAACCTAGCACGGGTGGGTTCTCCATTTTACGGGCAAGATTGCCCCAAACAAGAACAAGAATCCGATTACTATTATTCTGAGCAAAAATAGAGAGGAGGCTCCTTTGGTGTCCGACCCTTGGGCCGGAGGATCTTGCGACGCAGCAGCGGAGGCGCAGATCCGGCGGCACAGTGCGGTCGGCCCAACGCACCCCTTAGCTCGATCGTGGGGTTGGGGAGGAGGCGAGGCGGAGCGGGAGGCAACGGATAACAGGAGGAGGAGGCGTGGGAGCGGCGTGAGAGGAGGAGGTGAGGCGGAGCGGAGGAGGGATGGGGTGGGAGGAGGCGAGGCGGAGGCGAGGAGGCGGGGTGGGGAGGAGGCGGCAATGCGGGTTGGGGTGGAGGAGGCGAGGCGGCGGGAGGCGGCGGATAATGAGGGAGGAGGAGCGTGGGAGGCGGCGAGAGGGAGGAGGTGAGGCGAGCGGAGGAGGAGGGAGGGTTGGGGAGGAGGAGGCGGCGGCGCAAGTTGGGGAGGAGGAGGTGAAGGTGGAGGCGCGGAGGCCGTGGTTAGTTGGGAGGAGGCGGCGGGAGGCGGCGGGAGGAGGCGGAGGTGGGTGGAGCGGATAATGGGGAGTTGGTGGGGGGGGTTGGGGAGATTTTGTGACGAAAGACGAAGAGGCCCACATGTCAATTAGTAGATCTTTTTTGGTAAAGAATGATGGTAGAGGCCGCACCAACCACCAACTCCTTCTTTTATAATAGTAAAGATAAATTACTATATTCAAATGATTTGCCAGGTGGTGCCAAAGACTACCGTCAAACTCTGACCAGATGATTCTTTCCCACCACACAGAAATAAACATATGAACAAGACTGACCATAACTAGTGTTAAAAGCGCATAAAGTCTTCACGATGACGCTATGAAGTCCAAGCAGCAGTAATATCAACAAAAACTAGTACGAAAGGAAATGTCAACCCACTAAAATTTACCAACAGTATTTTAAACAATAACATTGAAAGAAAAAAAGGAAGTATACGAGGGACTGACACCACTTTGTATGCACTGGCTTAGCAAGGCGCTTTTCTTTTCGGCAGCTGTTTTTCTATAGTAACTAACTTTCAAACAGAATGTTTTTTAAAGTAAGATTTACAAATCGATAGCAACTCATTTATATCGGTCAAAATCATATGCAAGTTTCTATCTCTCCGTACTCTCTCTCGCGAACAGCTAAAAACCATAAGCCATAACCTAAAAGAACTGACGCAAAAATGATAAACCCAAGGTAAAAAATACCATTATTCATACAAAACCCTTGGTGCAATCGAAGGCTAGAATGAACAAATATACCAGTCCAGGAACACCCCCTGCAAAACTGTTCGTATCAAACTTGTCAGCTAAAAGTGACCAGGCAAGATTCAGCAATAAAACTTATAAGTAGAATAAGATGGCCGAAAAGACATAACAGTTATACTAATCCTTGAGGCACTAAAGACAGGGACTGGCATATCTGATTCCATTTCCCTCCACTTCCATGTTCAAACGCAAAAGGTACAGTTTCTCAGGTCCCCTCCACATCTTCCGGACTCCTTTGAGGCACCAAAGACAGGGACTGGCATATCTGATTCCACTTCCCTCCACTTCCATGTTCAAATGCAAAAGGTACACTTTCTCAGGTCCCCTCCACATCTTCCTCATTGAGTCAGTGATAAACGACAATCCATTCAGCATAATACAATACAAAGCAACCTTGTCGTCACATATATTCAGTAGATAGACCGACTTAAACTATTTCCAGTTCAGCATTCAGCATGATAATACGTACTTCCATCATAGTTACGGATCACGCATAACACAAGCATACTGTAGCTAACTCATTTAGACAGAAAGGAGGCACACCTGTCAAGATCCTTCACAACAGCGAACAAGTCTCCTGTCACTAATATCTCTAGATTTAACTAATACAGAACAGATAATTTGTCTCTATACCAAAAGGGCACTACAGCAATCCTCTGCTCAAGAGCCGCCAGCACCAGCACCTGGGCCATCATTGCCACCAGCCGGTTTGCGGTTCAAATATCTTATAACAGCATCCTCAACCCTATTTCATTGTAGAATGGAGAAATCATTTAGTCGGCATATGGATATATATGATCTATTCCAGCAGGAAACACAGTGAGTAAAGCCTAGACTTTGCTTGAGCTTACCATGGTTGGTTATAGAAGTCTGCTCGTCTTTCCCTTTCAACATTCCTATTTGCTTCACCAGCAACCAGCTTCAAATCTTTGCTCTGAGATGCTATCAATGCATTGATGAACTCCACTGGGGACTGGCTGAACCCAAGGAAGAACGCCCTCCTCCTGCGATGCTCATGGATCTTCTTGATCGAAGCAGATATCACCTCATCGCATGCCTCAATGTCCTTGTGCTTCTCGGTATTGGCGAGAAATGTTGCCATCTCCTTCTGCAGTGGGAAAGGAACATCCACCAGCACATCATAGCAAGCACTCGCATGTGCGCCATTCCCCGATAGCTTAATCTTATGCTCCAAGTTGATGGGCGGTGGAGGAGAGAGATGCTGCGATATCTTCTGCGACAGCATCGCGAACCTCATCTTATCCTCCCCAAAGACCTTCAATTGAGGGTCACACATAAAGTAGGAAGGATCATTTGGGTTCTGCAGCTTCTTCGCCTTGATGTACTGCCAGAGGGCAGCGATCACTCTAGCACGAGTATCCACCTCAACCCCGAGCACCTCCATCAGCGGCTGCGACAACTTGAACTTCTCGGGGTTATAATGCATCTCCAGACGGATATTCGCGACAAACTCCTTATCCCCTTTCCTCTTCACCTCGAACCCTTCCTGCGGCGCAGCCGACCGCGCATTCTCCCAAATGATCAGCGGATTTTCTGGGTATAGAGATGGGTCCAGCGCAATTGTCACCCTCTTGAAGAACGAGGAGAATTTCGGATACACCGGGTTGTGCTTCGGCACGACGCTGGAGGGGTCCAGCTCCGCACCGTCCTCGAGCACGCGGCCGATGATCTTAAGGGACCAGGTGGGCGGCTCGGCGTTCTTGGGCGGCGGGATGGTGCGCGGCGCCTGGTTGGCGAAGGTGTTGAAGACGTAGATGCGGAGCGTGCGCTGGAGCGACGGCGGCGTCTTGAGCGCCTCCTGGATGTCCACTTTCTTGCGCGCGAGCGCCGCGTCGACGCGGGCCTCGAACTCGAGCAGCTGCGTGTAGAGCGCGGACTCCGGGAGTAGCGCGGCGACGCGGTCTGGGAGCTGCTTCTCCGGCAGCTTGCGCTTCTTGTTGCGGCGTGCGGCGGGGGTGAGGTCGACGCCGCCGGGTTGGAGGCCGCCACGGCAACCTTGTAGGCGGCCGAGGCCGCCGCAGCCGCGGAGGAGGTGGGGGCCGGGGACGCGACGGGGCTTCTGGGGAGGGCGCTTGGCGGAGGCCGCGGCGGCGGCCATGAGGGGGTCTGGGGAGGAGGAGGCCCATGTGGATCTGGAAGGCGGGGTTGTGGGTAGGCGGGGTGTGGAAGAGGCCCTGGAAGGGGAGCCGGCGAGGGAGGGGAGCGGAGGTGGGTGAGGGGGGTCGCTGGGGAGCTGCCGGGCGGCGGCAGCTGCTGCGGCGGACGCGGCTGGGTGGGAGTGGCGCCCGGGTTGGGGTTGCCGCCGGTGGCCATGGTCGGGTTGCGGCGCGTAGGGACGGGCGGCCAAGATCCGGTGGGAAGGGATCTGGTAGCTAGGGTTTCGGGAGGGAGGCAGGTGTGGTGAGTACTGGTAGTTGGGCCTTATCTGTGGGCCGGGCTGAGCACCGGACCTTAGACTTTTTTTTTCTCCTTTTCTAGGTTCATGTTTTTAAAAAATGAGGGAAATTCCCGTCTAATAAAAGAGTGAAATTTCAATACTGCATGGGCGTCGTGCTAGTTTATTTAGGATTTTTGGAAAAAGTCCTAAACAAAACTCTAATAGTATAATATAAGTGTTGCCGTTGGAAAATTTGTGACAGCAGCACCGGTTCCTATAAAGAGTGCCTCTTAGCAACAGCAGTACAAAGGCTCCGCTCATTTCGACTTGAGTTTTTGACTTCTTGTTTATTTTTTTACAATTCTTAAATTTTGCCTTTTTCTGATTTTTTTTGCTTTTTTTAGTTTTTTGTCGGTTCTTTTTTCCGTATTCATTTATATTGTCCATGATAAGCTAACATGTTTTTATTTTAAATTTAAAATTTAATTACGCCAAATAAATTACCATTAGCTACAGTGTAGTTCGATCAGCTAGAGTGTAATTTTAACCATAAGCCAGCTTATTTCAGTCTAATCAAGCGGCATTAGAATCACTTCGTTTCAGCATGGAGCTAGCTCGCTTTGATTTGTGAATACCTAATACCTCGTTTGGTTCGGAGAGGAGAGTAGAGCCCTCCAACTTCGACGAGAGGTAAAAGAAACTTCACTATATATGATATAAGAAACAGAGATTGAAGGACAGTGTGCAAATCGGTATCTAAACAAACTATAAGCCTGTTGTAACTTGTAAGCAGGTGATCACTTAAGAGGATGATTGTACGCAATGATGGAGTGTCAAACCTTCCTCGGTTTGTTTTTCCTTTGGTCATTGAGGCGTATGCAATATGTCAATCGATTTTTAAAAAAATCGACGATAGTTAAACTTTCACAAAAATTAATTCTAGACGAAACGTTGACGCAAAGCAATAACAAACAGGAGCATATATTGAAACAGAGGATATGTGTAATTTACAAATTGATCAACACATCGATACAAAGAAATATTAACCAAAATTGAATTAGGAAAGATTCTACTGACTACAGCCTACTCCTAAGGTACATGAAATATAGATATGTGTGAAAAACGGTAACGGACAATTTGTTTTATCCGATATTCGTATTCGAGAAAATACGAATGTGGTAAGCAAAATCCGTATTCGAAAATATTCATATTCGTATTCGTGAATATTCGTATCCGTATTTGAGAATATTTCTATTCGCATTCGTATTCGAGAATATTCGTATCCGTATTCGTATTTGAGACTATTTGATTCGTATTCGATCCGTTTCTAGAACCCATGAAAAATCCGTACAAATTTTGTGATTCAAAATTTGAATTTATGCGGTTTAAATTGGTAACCGGTCAAAAACTGGTGAAAAATCGGCAAAACCGCTAGGAATCCATTTTATCCGATATTTGTATCCGAGAAAATCCGTATTCGAAAATATCCGTATTCGTGTTCGAGAGTATTCATATCCATATTTGAGAATATTCGTATTCATATTCGTTTTAAAAATATAGATTCGTATTCGTATTTGAGACTATTCGACCGTATCCGATTCGTTTCCACCCCTACTCCCTCCTCTTCCATCTCATCAAAAAGTTGATTAGTATCAAGCTATTTATGCTCCGCTCAATTCGACTTGAGCTTCTGGTTTCTGACTTATTTTTTACTATTACGAAATTTCATTTTATTTTGGCTTTTTGTTTTTTATAAGCTCTTTTGCTGGTTCTTTTTTTAAGATTTTTTACCGGTTCTTTTTGTGGGTATCTTGCCTGAACAGAATTTCCGACGAGTAGCCAACGTGTTTGCTCATGACTTCACCATCGATCCGTCGGGCACAAACGCACGAGAGAAATGCACAACAGTTCCATAAAAACCACGTACCGCTACGCGATCCAATACCGTCGCCACCAACGTAACCGTCAGACAAGCCAAAAAACGGGATGCATGATTCACGAATTTTTTATACAAATAATCTATTTTTTTACTCAAAATTACAGAAATATACCCACAAATTTTTTTTACAAAAATAGGCATCAGTCGCCCAATGAGAGAGCGACTGGAGCTAATCGCCCAAGCAGGGGCCGACAGAATCTCTGTCGCCCTACTCTCGGGCGACTGAAACCAGTCGTCTCCCCATTAAGCGACTTGAAGTGCAGTCGCCTCCCTATTTGGCGACTGCACTCGGTCCCTCGTGAATTTTTTAAGTTTTGTTAATTTTTTAGTTTTTAACTGGAAAAAAATTTGGTGGAGTTGTAATAAAAGTTTATGTTCATTATATATTGTAGGTACGTAAAAATTTTGGAAATTTTTTTAGCAATGATTGATCGTAGAACGATCGGTATATACAATGGTAAGTGATATTTTGATTTTAGTGAAAATTCGTGTACGTAGAGAACCGGTATGTTAATATTGTTAAATGACTTGCTATGTGAATCATTGAATGCGAAAAGACGAGATAATAAGATTATTTGAATAAAAATAAACTTCATAATACAGTTGAGAGTAACATACCGCGTACTTTTTTATTACATGCATAACATATAGCATCATGTGCAATGTTATTAAGCATGTCATGGATTGGTTGTTATCTTCGTGCGGTTGTTATCACGAGTCATAAAAATATCGCATTTTAACGAACAACAAATACAACTAGTAAGTAAGTAAGTAAACAGAGCAATACTAAGCTATCAGCACAACACCAAATACATTACAGAAAAGGAGATGTAACATAGCAGTTTTACAAATGGTACATGAAATTTAGCTGTAGTCTCCAACAACTACTGATCAAGACATGCATTGCGTCGTCTAGCTGTGTGCCCCTCCTGACCGCATCACCCACAACGTGCACCAGATGGTCCAGCTTGTGATTCGTCCATATAATTTCTAATACGTCGGCTCTGTCGTCGACCCTTCCCACCCTTCAGCATGTTAACATCTGGAACTCAGGTCCTCGCTGCAATATCCAAAGTGGCAAAGTTTCCGACCACCCTGAACCCCCGAAGCTCCCCACACGAAGCCTGCAGTACCCTCTCCTTAAAGAAGTACTCGGACATGAAGTTCAAAGGATCCATGCCCACGGTCCCGCATGCAACAAGGACATGAGAGTATGGCTTGTGTAACAGCTCCAGCTTGTTGCACGTGCAGCTAGGTTTGTTTGCATGATCTCCCAGGCATACCTAATGGGTAATAAGGGAACGAGCCATCCCAAATCCGGCTCTATCACAGAGTATCACGTCGAAATGATGTTCCATGTTGCCCATGACCTGAACTGTGTGCAATTGACCCTTCTGTGCCTTCGTCTCCATGTACGCCATAATTTTCGACGAATATAGGGCTCGGGGATTGGCCGCATGAAGTGCGGCACTCGCATGCCTCTCCCTGAAGTAGCCGATTGTGCTGTTAAGAACACCTTCCACGATGGTGATAAGGGGCTGAGAACGGAGGCCCCTGAGAACCCAATTGTACACCTCGACAAAGTTAGTTGTCATTATGTTGTACCTTGCGCCATCCGTGTCGTGTAACAACGACCACTTCTCTAATGATTCCCCCTCGATCCACTGCGAGAAGCACTTGATGTTTTGTGAGCTCCTCCTTCTTGGACCAGCTAGGTTAGGCTTATCGAGTGCTGGCAAGCATTGCGGTTATGCCGCCCTAGGAATGACCGGCCCCTTGCTCCTCTCTTAGACGTTCTTCTTGGTGTGCTCATCCAATAACGCCCACAAAGCATCAAATTTCCTCTGTTGGTTCTGCCTAGCCAGCCTCTTGAATAGCTTCATCAAAGGTTGTTTCGGGAATTCCTTGAAAAAGTTAGCCCCTAAGTGACAAATGCACCACATGTTCCTTATGTCCGGCCAAGAAAAGGGCTTCTCGGGGTCTTCATGCAGTTCTCTTATAGCCTTTATAATACCGACGTGGCGATCATGGATTACGCACACACTAGGATGAGTGCCGACAATTCCAACCCTGACATGTCTGAGAAACCACAGCCAGCTCTTATAATTCTCACTTTCCACAAATGCGATGGCCAGCGACAATATTTGGTTGTTGCCGTCAACTCCTATGGCCGTCAGGATCTGCCCCTTGTATTTGCCTGTCAAGAAGGTCCCGTCAACTGAGATCACTGGCAGCATGTGCCTGAATGCCTCAATGCAAGCACCAAATGCTAACAATGCTCTCTGCAACACCGTATATCCTGGTGGACTTGTGGACGGTTTGTCTTGCACGGCGATATAGGTTCCCGGGTTCCTTTCCTGCAACACCTTAAGCATATGAGAAAGATTGTCATACGCCGCCTTGAAAGACCAAAAGCGTTTTCCAACGCCTTACTGCACGCTCGCCTTCGTAGCTAATCTTGTGCTTGAATTTATTCTCGATAGCTACCACGATATGCGTGGCCTTCATGTCTTTCTTCTCAACTATTTCTCCATACATCAAATTGGCTATAAAGGTGGACGTTAGGTTACGATGCCTCGCCAAAACACTGTTGAGAATGCAAGAGTACGGCTCCACCTTTGACACAATCCAGTGAGTCGCAACTTGGGTCTACGTGCATGCACCCTCCAAGGACAACCAGCCTGCTCGCACTTCACAGTGTACTGCTCCTGGCTTGATTTCATGACATGAAATGTCCGTTGCATTGAAAGGGCCCACAGCTTGATGGCATAATGTAGTGTTTCCTTGTCAGCAAACATAGAATGCAACCAAACCTCTGTCTCATGATACTCCCACGTTGATTCATGCTCATCATGTGCGGAAACACCCTCAGCTAAACCAGTTCCATTCCTGCGGGATAGGAACTTCATCCTCATTCGAACTGTCCTCCTCGTCGTCCTGTACAGCTTCCTCTTCAGCCCATGCCCTCTGGTCATCATAGTCCATCTGCTGCACGATGTACTCAATATGCTCCCCTTCGTTGGCTTGTCCAGTTCTCTCGTATGGCTTAACCATTGTACCTCTCCTCCATATACCGTATCGGCTTCATCACAAGCAACTTCATCATCTTCACCAACATACGGCCCACCCCGAGCTGCTAGCACCTCCCAGAGTAAGGGCGGACGCATGAGCTTGTGCACATGCTTCTAGTGAGCACGATTGCACAAGCAGAACACACTCATATCCACGACGCTGGCACCCTTGCACAAAGCCCTTCCACGAAGCAGTGCGCACCAATGTCTTCAACTCCCATATGATATTCATGGGAGACCGGCTCCAAATCCCTGGCACAACGACGCTGCATACCTCGGCGTCTAACGAAAAACTCCAGGTCAGCCAATGCAGCACATCTGCGATTCAAGCATTCTCACCATCCGAAAGTACGAGAGTGATTTGCGAAAAACCGCTCAAATCCACACCATTCGGACCTTCACGAATAGTTCCAGCACCGTAATACACTCTCAATGTAGTGGCTACTGCCATTGATGATATTGGCATGCATATATGTTTCAATTTTACGACATGTCAAATAACATCGCACAATACTAAACTTTCTATACTAAAAATTGTGCTATAATTTCTATACTACAAAATGTATACTAAAACTTTTTATGCTAACATTTCTATGCTAAAAATGTTCTAAATTTTCTACATCTACAATTTTTACTAACACTAACATTTCATAAAAATAATACTGTAAATACAATATAATCAAAAAATATCTGGATCTGAGAATCTCAATGGATAGAATACCTTTCACTCCTCCTTGCTCCCTCACCTCCTCCTCTCCTTCTCCTATCATGTCCTCC
Source organism: Bonia amplexicaulis (assembly GCA_036346245.1). Taxonomy (NCBI): domain Eukaryota; kingdom Viridiplantae; phylum Streptophyta; class Magnoliopsida; order Poales; family Poaceae; genus Bonia; species Bonia amplexicaulis. The sequence goes on from CM070736.1 coordinate 24,925,118, forward strand.
TCTCCCTCTCCCTCTCCTCCTCCTCTCCCTCTTCTCCCTCTCCTCCCCCTCCTCTCCCTCTCCTCTTCTTTTCTCTTCTCTCCTTTCTTCTCTGTGCGCAGAATGAAGGAAAAAAACACCAGGAAGTGGGCGGCGACCGAGCGTGCTGCCTTAAACCCTCCTTGTCGCCCTAGCGTTGAGCGACTGCAAATTCAGTCGCCCAACCGTACAGCGACTAAAATCAAGTTGCCCAACACTCGGGAAACAACAATAATTCACCTAACTGTTACCATATTCCCCATGTTTCGCCTCCCGGTTGTGCCATTAGATCGAGTCCCCGGCGTTGGGCAACTTGAGCTCATTTTTGTAAAAAAAAATTTTACGGATATATTTCTGTAATTTTAAATAAAAAATAGATTATTCGTAAAAAAAATTCCATGATTTACCCCGTCGATGGGTTGATACAGTGATAGTTTCGTGTGGGAGGTCACAAAATTTTTAGTTCTCGACGGGGGACCTTGCAAAGATTTTGTTCTAAGAAAGTAACATCGGATGTAATAGGTTTGTGAGGGGGGTTCAATTTTCCTGTGGTTACCGGATTTCCCAGCTTAGTCCCGGAAATATGAAACCGGCCGAATTCACTCCTCCTGATTTATCGCGTGCGTGCGTGCATGCCCTAGCCGGGATTTGGTTCTTGGAGAGAAGAGATGAGTGGACATGTGCTTAGCATAATAAAGTGCTGATTGTGAGCCTAAAATCTAGGAACTGCATATTAACTCATTTTTACTCCAAATAAAAAACTTGTCGATGTCTTCTTCATACCAGCCCAGCAACCGTCCTAATCCCAGAAAATCTCATCAAATCTAGAAAATTCTCGATAAATTCAATTTTAAATTCAAATTTTGGTTTTACCTATTCGCCCGAAAAAATCCAGTTCCACAGTCGGTACCGCTAGGTGTTCGGGATTTTTCTCAAAAACCAAAATTCTAAACCCATGCGAGCACCGATTATATGATTCAGCCCTTAGGTCTAGTCCATGAAAATATTTCCTCAGTTCTTTTCCACTTATGGCATGTGGTCATGTTTGGCAACGACTGCGGTTTATGACTTTTGACTGAAATTTTTGAATTTTGGCTGTTTACGGTACATATTACGAAGAGAGAGATACCCACTTGCGATTTTGGATGGTACAGATGTTGGGTTTTTAACGTGTACATCGTTTTAATTTGTAGACCCCGTCTTTAAAAATACTATATTTAAAAGTTATGTACTGTAGCAAAAGCCAAAAGTCGCTAGCTTCGGAGGAAAAAAACATGCTCTATGGCTTATGTTACAGTAACTAGCTTTCAAACGGTGTGTTTTTTAAGGTGGGGTTAATAGAAAGATTGTAGTAAAAAGTATACTAAATTTAGTTATACCGGTCAAAATCGTATATGACTATTTTCTTTTGTATATTGTCTCTCACGAACAGCCAAGATTTAAAAATTGAAGTCATAAATCATAAGCCACAGCCCAAAACCCCACCCATTACACATCTGCAACTGCAAATTGTCTCCATTTATTTCATGTCACAGTACATGCCACAAAACTAAGTAAATAAAACAGGCATGCAATCATGCTATGCAACATCAAGAATTGTTTCCGGCTGTTTCACAGATGGCTCGACTCAAAAGTGACGAATCCCTTCTCTTTCAAGCTCTAGATAGTCTCTTTACCCCGCTCTTCAAATGGCTTCAACTTTTTGCTTCTAAAATTTGGATTTTTTTTTGCTTTTTTGCTTTTTTTTTTTATTTTTATTTTACTCTTATTTCTTTTTATTATCCCAAAACATTTAGTGGTGTTTTTTAATTTTTCTGAATTTCTAACTATCTTATTTTTTTTACTCACAATTTTTTCAGTTTCTACAAACTGCTTTTCAACTTTTCTATCGTAACTAGCTTTCAAACGAAATATCTTTTTAAGGCAAGGTCTACCAAGTTAATTGTAGTACACACTATATCGACTTCATTTATTCGGCCAAAACCGTATGCGAATTTCTGTTACTCCGTATTCTTTCTCATAAATGCATCCAAAAGTCATAAACTACGGTGGTGATCGGTTCTTGAAAGTCTTTATGGTGAAAACTCTTGTAATTTGTGAAAAAACACTGTGGTGACAGAGGCTTATTTAACATAATTAAATTTAAAAATTGAAAATATAAAAATATGTTAGCCCATCACGAGACAACACAAACGAATACAAGAAAAAAGAACACAAAAAGCTCAAAAAGTTAAAAATTCAGAAAAGGCGAAATTATGAATAGTGCAAAAATAAGCTTAAGCCATAAGCTTAAGCCATATTGAACACAGCCTAAAACTAAAAACTAAAAACTGAAGCCATGCCTTTATCTTGTCCTTTGATACCTGGTAAGTTGGCATAAATGGCTTGTCATGTGCACATTTGACAACAAAAGAGAGAAAGTATTGTCACTCATTCTGAGATCTAGGTAGTCAAATTTGGCCCTGCTCTAAAGGGTTAAACTACCTACTTCTGGTTTTTTTTACTATAGCAACTGAAAAATCACTATAGCTGCTGTTAGTTTTTTATGTAATAAAATTTTAAAAGAAAAAGTTATATTATCACATACAATGTAAAGGAATAAGAGAAAAAATAAAAGGCAAAAAATCTCAAAAATAGCCAAAAACCAAAAACCAAAAAAAGATGAAATCAGAGAGTTAGAAATCAGAAGCACAAACTTGTTGGAGGGGGCCTAAAATATGGGGAACACGTACTTAACCCCGTACAGTGATTTTATTATAATGGTGTGGGGGAATGAATGATAGGAAAACATATAGTCCCTCAACAACAATGAACAAACTAAGAAGCAACAATTCAAAAATACAAACAAACTAAGAAACAAATAATGCCCAACACAATGCTGTCCTGGATTCAACTCAATATTAACTTGTCTGGCAGTGGATTGTTGGGATACATCTCGCGTATGATCTTAACAGCCTGCGAGTAGTGAGCAACTCTTTCAACCATGCAATATCTTTCTTTTGCTTAAGGAACTTCTGTCTATATGACGTTTTGGCATATCAATAACAACAGCTCATCGAAAAGCATATAGAGAGACACTTGTGTGTGATTTTGACTAATATAAATAAAATCACTGTAGTGTATACTACAATTAACTAGTAGATCTCGTATTGAAAAGACACTTCATTTGAAAGCTAGGTACTATAAAAAGTCATTTACTATAAGAAATAAGATTTTAAAAGCCAATATGAACAGAGCCAGAGATATATGGCAGGGCAACATCTTTAACATTTACCCATCCAAAGCTGAAATTAGGGTATGTAGATCCTGCACGAAAATGAGAAGGATTTGGATTACATCTCTTATATTTACTTTTCAGAGTTTAAATAGAAACATTATGTGGTGGTCTATAGCATACTTTGTTAAAACTGTTAATCCGGTCAGCCTTTTCCAGTCATAAGCATTCAGTTGGTTCATGTATTTCATAAAGCACCCTAATATCCACTCTGGTAGATGCACATATGTTGACAACATTAATATGTAAATAGTACAGATCCAAGTGCCCAAAGAAATGGGAACAAAGCCACCGCAAAACATACAGAAGGTACCATAGGCCATAAATAATCCATCTGCTGTCCCAACTCCCAAGTATGTGGCTGCTAAGCTTGAGAAAAGGCGTAACACATTCCCAGTCAATTTAGCATAGCCCTCTTATTCACATCGCTTACAAGATTCATGAAATTCACTATGTATGTAACCTGTGGCCTCAGGATACACAACTATTGCTTTAATGTATGGCTATTTGGTTAAGCGTAGAATTCTTCCGGTATGCCAGTATATCACAATGCCTGAGTTAGTTAACAGAGAGAGAGAGAGAGAGAGAGATAAAAGAAGAGAAAATCCGCCAAAGTTAGCGCAAAAAGAACTCAAAATTGGGGTGTCTACAAAAATGGACTTTGAAGCCTTTTACAAGGGTCTCAGTTCCGCTCAGCGCACCCTTGGCACTGAGTGGTGCCCTGGGTGGCGCAATCTGTATGTTCTTCTACCTTTTCTTTTTGAGTGCTTTAGCACTGACAATATGACCACAATACTATAATAATTCCAAAATTCTTTGTAATTTTATTGGTGAATTTCTTTGAACTTTTCTGAATCTTTTGAAGATATCAGCTGTGCTCGTCGAACAGCTGACGGAGTGGCACACGTCTTAGCAAAGATCAGCTGCAAGGAGAATAGTACGACCTGGATCGATGATGAGGGCATCCCTAACACTTATACATCTTCTCCTATTGGTGGTCATGCACATACTGATGAGGACATCCCTATTACATATACATCTTCCACTCCAAGTATGTATGACAATAACCAAGAACCAGAGGGCCCAATGACGAGGGCAAGAGCCAAGCGTTTAAACAAACAGGTGCTTTTGTTCCTTAAAGAGTTTTCTTTAATTGATGATGAACTTGAAATACTACCTCATGCTAGTATTTTATGTATTCTTAGGTATGATTCATATGAAGACTTGGGAGAGCAAAAGGGAGGAGCCCAAGGACTTAAACTACAAGTTTTGGATAAGATTTTCAAGCCAAATTCGGACTTCCCACGTGCTCAATCCAATTCAAACTCGGATTCAATTCGGATTCGGGTCGGGACAGCCTGACAGACAGTTACTAAAAAGGTCATAACTTTCACAAACGGAGTCCGATTCAGGTGTTCTTGTACTCGTTGGAAAGATAATTTCAAGGGCTACGCAATGGATCCAGCCCCACCTTCAAATTCGTGATGGATGAAAAGTTATGACCGAAACATGATGACGATTTAATTTTAGGTTTTTCCTTTTGTGTGAGTTTGTTTCCAAATACATGTAGGGATGAGTTAGAGTTGGTTTAGAACCTCTTGGCCAGCCATGAGGTGGACAGGGTACTATATATTGAGGGTTAGACCCTCATTGTAAGGCAGACCAAGTTTATGCATAAGATTGAAACATAGCTATTGCTTGTTCTTTCAACATCAAAGTTCATGCGGGGACTTTGAGAGAGAAATATGTGATCCATTGTTCGTTCTGCAATTCAAGGTCAAGCCGTCGTTCCATTGGGGATTGGGGACTTGGCGTTCGTCGTTTGTGGTCTCGCGACGAATAATTATCCGGTGTGTTTTGGGCGTATTCCGAAGAGTTGAGAGTTCGTGCATTGATGCGAGTGTTCAACTAGCGACATTATCTACTTCACATCAACTATCCACAATTCCTCACTGAGAAAATCGAACCTCCCCGTATCAATCGATGTTCCCATAAGGTCGCTTTTATCTGTGATATGACAAAGTGATTGTAACTATCGAGTCTTTGGTTAAGTACTGTGGACGCATTCATCGAGAAAAAATACCAACGTCGTAAGCATCTTGCTCCCAGCGGCACTCTTGCCGGACCACTAATGCAGCAGCAGCAGCAGCAGCGACAACTAATGCCGAGTCGGCTACAGCGCAGGCTTTGGCAGGTGCAGCTTGCGACACGGAAGGAGATAGGATTTCTGAGTAGTTTCCTTCCTTAGAATAGTACTGTAATCTCTGTTGCTAAATATGATGTCTTTCCTCCTTAGATCTAGGCGTCTGTTATATAAAACATGTTCTTTTCCTTCGAAGCTAGCGGTTTTTAGTTTTTACTACAATACCTAACTTTCGAACAAAGCATTTTCTCAAAATATGGTCTACAAATTAAACGATATACACTTAAAAATCTAACATCTGTACCATTTAAAATCGCAAGTAAATATCTCTCTCCGTTATCTGTACCATAAACATTCAAAATTCAAAAATTTCAGCCAAAAGTCATAATCTGCAGCTATTACCTAACAGACCCATAAAGGCAAAGACTATGTTTCTTGAATAAGTTAAGCAATAAAACAGTCAGTTCTTAACCGGTTGGTTCAGGTCAGAGCCTCGTCCAGAGAGCGACCTTGAGCTTGTCCTGAAGTATCATTGGCTATCATAACAATCTGTTCCTCTAAAAAGAAAGAAAGATTGGAGGACCTTCCTGGGACATTTTTCTCTAAGAAATAACACCGGACGTATGACAACATTCTCAGCACCGATTTATTGCAGGTCACAGTACAGATCACAAAACTACCGTACATAAAACATGTATCTTGTGCTTGCAAAGTTCTGTCTGCTGCTAGCTATGCTATGCAACATCCAAGAATCGCATCCTGCTGTTTCACAGATGGCTCGAGTCGAATGTAACAAACCCCTTCTCTTTCAAGCTCTCGATAGTCTCCTTGATGCTTGTCTCCAGGGGAATCAACTCCAGGCCCAAGCTTCTTATCCAGTCCTTTGATACCTGGTAGGTTGGGACAAATGGCTTGTCATCTGCACACCTGAAAAAAAAAAGTATTGTCACTCATTGTGCAAATGAACAGCTTAGGTAGTGCATTCATTATGAGATCTGGGCAGAGAGAGAAGACGGAACACGTACTGAACCCCTCAGTGTGATTTTATTGTAATGTTGTGGCATGAGAGGAAATCATTCACTAGATTTAGTCCCTCAACAACAACGAACAAACTAAGAAACAAAAAAAGAATACCTAACGCTAGACTGTTCTGGATTCGACTTGAGAAAATATTAACTTACTTGTCTGGCAGTGGAATGTTGGGGTAAATCTCACGTATGATCTTGACAACCTCCGAGTAGTGAGCAACTCTTTCAACTACGCAATATCTTCCTTTTGCTGAAGGAACTTCATATGCTAGGATATGTGCCAGGGCAACATCTTTAACGTTTATCCATCCAAAGCTGAAATTAGGGTATGTAGAAGATGATCCTGCTAGAAAATGAAAATGAGAAGGATTTAGATAACATATCTATTTCTTGCCAAGAGTCCAAACAGAAACATTTTCTTGTTAGAGCACACTCCTCTGTTATAACCGCTGTAATTTGGACCCCCCAGGCATAAGCATTTATTTTGTTCATGTTTTCTATAAATATAAATCAGCCCAATATCCTCTCTGCTAGATGCATATATTTTCATAACATTGACACAGAAATAAAGATAAACTTAAAGTGACCAAAGAAATGGGAACAAGGCCACAACAAATAAACCATCTACTGTCCCAATTATGTGGCTGGCTGCTACAAGCTTGAGAAAAGGAGTAACACATTCCAAGCCAATTTAACGCATCCTTCTTATTCACAATGCTTAGAAGATTCACGTAATTTACCATGAATGTAACCTGCCGCTTTAGAATACACAACTATTAGTTAGATGAACGGTTAAGAGTAGAATTCTTCCAGTATGGTAATATCTCACAGTTCCAACAATGAAATAACAATAATTTAACATAGTTTGGAATACTTTGCGCTCATTTGCATCTTCTATTTGAGTACTAGACACAATTGTACTAATGGCCAATAGGTGTTCTTTCTCAAAACAAATGACAAATGCAAGATGGGTGTAGACATTGTTATGAATATTGTGTGTATTGATATGAGACCCAACGGACCATATATATAGGAGAGTACAAGAGGATATGCCATATAGAGATAAGACATATATGGAATAGAATCCAAACTCTATATCCTAATACAACTCTATCTCCTTAACACCCCCCATCAAAAATCCGAAGTCTTGATGATGTCGTCGTTGAAAAAGGAGGTAATACTAAAAACAAGAAAAATCCAAAGTCCGAGTCTTGATGATGTCGTCGTTGCGTGCAGCATTGGAATAAACTGTCAAATCAATCTGAAGAGGAATAGATAGAAGCATGACGGCACATATCGAAGCCCGAGACGGCGGCGGCGCAGTGCACAAGAAGCGCAACGGAGGCGCGGTGCATGAAGCGACGGCCTTAATAGCTCGGGGCGGCGGCAAGAAAAACGGCGGCATCATAACGACTTCAACGATCTGCACGCGGCTCAGAGAATAGAGCGGCGGCTGCTGTCATGCAAAAGAAAAATTCCTACACTTCTATGACCGACAATTAATTTGTGGACTCGCACGGCTGAGACGAACTAAAAATTTAAAAAACTACGGATTGGGATGGACGCAACGGAAGACTCAAAAGAAAAAAAATAACACGAAGACTGACTCAAAATAACTTTGGACGATTTACTTCCGTGCGCGATACAGTCGCCCAAAAGTCCAAACACAACGCGACGCAGCAGTCAAACCGATACGACGGCGAAAAAAAACCCGATGAGGACGAGGCAGCAAATGCCGGGTCGATCGTGACTTATGAACTCACAAAACTCACACCCCTGCACAAAACTCACGCCCGAAACAGAGACCTCCCATTCCTCTCCCATCCACCTCCACACCACGCCTCCGGCGGCTCCCGCCCAGCGCCGGCGGCCGGTGGGCTACTGGCGGGGAGGCGGCCGCGGCTACTGGCGGCGGGCGTGCACAAGCGGCAGCGAAGGCGGGCGCGCGCCACGAGCCCGGCGTCCGGCGGTGGCAGGGGCCGGATCGGACGCGGAGGCCGGATCGATATATCCGAGGCGGCGGCAACGTGGCGGTGCCGGGAGGCGGCGGCGGCAGTCGGGTGCGAGCGGCCGTGGCGGCCAGAAGCGGCATCGGCATCGGCCGGCGTAAGCGTCCGGCGGCGGCAACCGGTAGGCGTCGGCCGGACGTAAAGCGGGCGTGGCGGTGCCGACAGCTCGGCGGCAGCCGGGGGCGAGGCGGCGGCGCGCGATCCAACAAGATGGCTGCCCCCGGGAGAGGAGGTCAATCCTCCGGGCGGCGACAATGAAGACGAGCGGAGACTAGGTATGGAACCTAGGCTCTGATACCATGTTATGAATATTGTGTGTATTGATATGAGACCCAAAGGACGATATATATAGGAGAGTACAAGAGGATATGCCATATAGAGATAAGGCATATATGGAATATAATCCAAACTCTATATCCTAATACAACTCTATCTCCTTAACAGACATAACCCCATAAAAATTCTACTGTAGACGCATCTCACGTCCGGAAATTTAATTCGTCAAGCCACATACCGTTGATTAGCTTCAGGATTGCTTCAGCACTAGTATTCAGTGTAGGCTGCAGCAGGGGACCAATGACCATTGCTGGGTTTATTGTAACTATTTCAAAACCATTATCTTTTGAGAACTTCCAAGCAGCCTCCTCTGCAAGTGTCTTGGACAGGACATACCATTGCTGAAGCAGAATGAGCAGTGAGAACAGAAATACTGTACAGCCCAAGTGCAAATTCAAAATTGAAATCTAAAAGAAACTGGAGGTAAACTTCCAGATATCATTAATATAAAAGGACAAAGCAAAAAGCGTTATTACCATCTCCACATGTCAAGTCAGATAAACAAATGTTGGAAGAACTCTCTTGAAAGGTAGAAATTATAACTAAGCAACAGTCAGTATAAGGAATCAAATATATATCCCCATCAAACTAAAACCATGTACTGATTGGCAGTACAAGTGAAGGAGCCAGTTATATGGGAAAATTATTAATTACTAAAGTCAATAAATATCCCTTCAACATTCATTTGACACTATGTTGTATTCAGCACAACGTTTTGACTAACCAATGGGTTGTTGCACGTTCTGCAATTGTTTAGTAGCTAAGGACAGACTGACTATCTATCACATAATGACGTAAGTGCTGATTTAATCATGTACCTAAATCTAAATACACATAGAACAAGATCAATTAACAGTGAGTTTTCTCTACCTTAACTTCTCATTAAGCATTATGTCTGAAACTGCGAATTCACAAGGATGATATCACCCTCATACACTAAGAAACAAATCTATCCAAGACGTACTGCACAAGACACATCTCCTGTACAGAGACCTTTTAAATAAATAGAATACATATAAAAAGTCAACGAACAAACAAAACAAGGGCATTTGAGCACAGGTAGAGTGGCAGTGACAGACATATAGTGATATAGAGTAACCCGAATCAGCTATATTTATTTGTGATTTGCCACTCCATATATGTCAGACGACCAAAGTGCTATTTGCACAATAAAGGCATATTACCTGACTCTTTTCACAAAATTCTGGAAGTGAAAACCATGTCTCATCAACTACTACATCAGGAGTTCTTGGTTTCCCATTGTAGGCAACAGCAGCCATGGATGATGTTACGACCACTCTTTTAATAGAAGCTTTCTTGCAGGAACCCAGAACATTAAGTGTTCCCTTGACTGCTGGGTCAAGTAACTCAACCTGAAAGACATACATGTATAAACAAAACAACAGAGAACACCTTAGTGAACTAATAAATTCTATTCCTTCCAGAAAAGTTAAAAAGTCAGCATTTGGTCCAACTCCAACAAGGTGAAATCATGATGTAGATTGTTAAGGAGCTCGCTTGTTAAACATTTAGTTTGCCTAAAAAGTTATAAATCTTGTTCTCAATTTCAGTATTGCTCTGGCTGGGAAATTGTGGATTTTATTTATTGACTTTTTTAATTTTACTTATTGGGAAAATAATATAAGTGGGGCGTGCATGCATAAGGCATAAACAAATAGGAGGAATGGTGGTTGGTGGAGAAATTCAAGAGAAATGTTGGGGCATAAAAATGGGCAATCCTTTGCCAAATCCGTGATTAAGAAAGAATTACTAAGAGTAGTGCATATCAAAGTAAACTGCCGCAACATATTAATACTTTTTTATCCTTACAAGGAATTGTAGTAACTTTACCTAGAGGCTTAAAAATGTATCTAAAGGGATAATTAAATCGACATGTAATCATTTGTATGTCGAGATCAACATCGGAGCATATGACAATTGGGATTTGCACTGAATGGTCATACTACAAACCTGAGGGTCTTTGACATTGTGATAAAAGGGAGAGGCCGTATGGAACACACATTCACAACCGTCAATTGCAGAATCAAAGGAGCCCTCTTCCAATAAGCTTGCTTTAAACAAGTGCAATCTATCCTTGGCTCCATCCAGGGCGCGCAGGTGTGACGTTTTCTTTGGGTCAGCTAAAAAATAAAAAGGTAAATTGGCATTTCATATGTTTCTAGAGAAGATAGCATTGCATTACCAACTGCAACTAGTCAAGTACAAACTTCTCTTGACAGTGTGAACTCGTAACATCTCAAAGCTAACGAAAAAAGATGCTTGCAGACCACTTATCGGGCAAGAAGAAATTGAGTAAGCAAATTGAACGCTAGCAAAACTACTATGATCAATCAGCTCTGCGGTTTTATCCACAAGCCGGAATGCATGCTACTTAGCGCCTTAGACTGAATAAATCCTAGCATAATTAGCGAGAAATCAATGTTCCCCAACAGCACACCTAAACGGCTAATCCAGTATATATGATAGAGAGCGACTACGGCATGAAGCATCCCGACGGCATACCCCCTTGCCTCGCCCCTCTCCTCCCTCTTCTCTTCTCTCGAAGAGCCGCCGCTCCCCTCCCCTCCCCTCTCTTCTCCTGCTCCAACGCCAGCCGTCGCCCTCCTCTCCCTCTCTCTTCTCCGTGTCCGCCGCCCTCCCAGCCTTCTCCTCTAGCGCCGGCCACAGCTCCACGCGCCTCCTCCGCCGCCCCCGCCCCTCCACCACCACCCGTGGCCGGCGGCGCCTCGCCACGCAGCCTCCGACCCCTCCCCGCCGTGCCGCCCCGCCCAACCTAACGGCCACAGCCGCCGCTGCCACCGCCCTCCTACCCAGCCCATCGCCATCGCCGCCGTCGGGTCGCCGCCTCCCCTGACCTTCTTCTATGCCCGGGGAAGGGTGAACTCGTAGCAGTGGCGAGGAGGGAGGGAGCGGCGGACGGGAGTGAGGAGCATGAGAGGGGATGGTAATAAGTGTTTGAGAGCATCTTCCTTCAATTAGGGCCCTGCATTTCTTTTTTCCTGTTGATATTTATCTGGAACAAAACGGTGGTACATAACCAAATTTGTCCATTATCAACGGTTGCAAATTCTCAAAGAACGCAAGAACATCAGTGCTTGGGGACCAGAGAAAGAACGCAAAACCGATTCCGATTTACCCCTAAAAGGCTAAACGTAAAAAACCGATCGGGATCGAACATCTGGTCCCCCACCCAATTAATTGGTTCGTCGCCGGAACCAACCAACCAATCCAACCAAACACCATATCGATTCTACACCATATCCCGATCAGGGGGTAAGGGGACACGGATGGCGCAGATTATGGGCGGCGGCACTCACCGGTGTCCCGCACGGTGGCGCGGACGGTGTACCCGCGGGCGAGGAGCAGCTTGACGAGCCAGGACGCGATGTACCCCGACGCACCGGTGACGCACACCACCTTCCCCAGCCCCATCCCCGCCGCCGCAGCAGAGCTCATCTCCCCCCTCGCTCTCGCTCCTTCCTGCTGCTGCTGCTTCTCGGTCTTGGCTGCAGAATCGGACGAGGGAGCGGAGCGTGATGGGGTTCTGGGGGCTCGCTGCCTCGCTATTATAAGGAAAGGAGCCGACTGATGCATAATTAGCATTTAATGACGTATGATTAACAGTAAGTAGTATAATTAACACAAATTAATCCATAATTAACACTAATTACAGTAATTAATCACTATTGTGAGCCGACGTAAGCTTAGTGGGTACTACCGAGTCGTGCCTGTATAGTTTAAGAAAAAAACTAGATTTATAAAATTAGATATCTAAAAAAACAACACGTTGAGAAGGGGAAATTGCTGGACCCCGTGCGTCAGCGCAGGCGTCACGCCCGTCTACGGCGGCGTGAGAGGAGTGGGCTTCCGTCCCTAGCTAGCCTGTGCTCGGTTCACTGGTCGTGGACGTGTGTTGCGTCAAGTGGCTGCGGCGAGACCAACGTGTGGGACGGTCGAACGTCACTGCAAACGTAAGCCATCTTTTTTTTTCGAAACGAACAGGCAGATGCTTGCAGTCGACGAATTTTTTGAAGGAATAATATATTTTTTATTTGAAATTACAGAAATATATTTGTGATTTTTTTTTACAAAAATAGATTTAAATCGTTCAATGGGGACGACTAAAACCTATCGCCTAACCAGGAGTCGACAGAGTCCCTATCGCTCTATCCTCGGACGACTGCAGCCAGTCGCCCCCATTGAACGACTACACTCAATCCCTCATAAATGTTTTAAATTTATCAATTTTGCAGTTTTAAACTGGTAAAAAATCTGCTGGAGTTGTAATAAAAGTTTATGTTTATTGTATGTTGTAGATGCGTAAAAAATTTTGGGAAATTTTTTAGGAACGATTGATAGAATGATCGATACTTACGATGGTAAGTGATATTTTGATGTTACTGAGAATCTTCGTGCGGTTGCTATCATTGAAGTTCACTATTCGTTTGTAGCGTGCATCAAGTAGGTAACGAGGAGTACAAGTAAGCACGGCACAATACTAAAAAGTTCACATCGTAAATAACAAACGTAAGCAGTACATGAAAAAATGGTGTACAATCAGGACTACCCTCAGTCGCCACCCTGGCTTGCCCCGTTTACACGCCCGTGTCCTCCCGTACGGCCCCGCTTGGCCGTCCTCCGCTGCAACGAGTTACGATGCCCCGACAACGTAAGACGATCAGGAGCGTGTCGCACCCGCCCTGAGCTGGTGGAGTCAACTGCACCTCTGGCTGTATGCCCTCCGGTGCACCGGGGAGGGCACTGCCGGAGAGAACGTCTTGTAACACCTAGCCAAGCAATGGCCCGGAATGCTACCAAACTAGAAATAAAATAAGGATAAACTAAATACGCCATATAAAAATTCGGCAGAACCTCCTTTGTTTACTGTCTAAATCAGAGGTTTCAACAGGTATATTTAAAAGAAATGAATAACATCAAGCAATATAATCAATTCTAGGCAAAACTGGATTAAGTTTACTAAAGCATTCATAATTATAATACTTAGATAAAGAACGAGAGCATCATAAAAGAATTCTAATCCTTTATTACAATTTAAATCCGATAATCATTAATCAACTACAACTTAAGTAATTCATGCAACTAGTATTTAATTTTCTTCCTTTCTTCCATTATGGGTAGATCATGCAAAGTGCAACATGACTAATCTTTCCTTTTCCCCATGCATGTCGATATCATAATGGTACCTAAAAAACACAACAACAGCAAACAACAAGAGTGAGTCCAATGACTCAGCAAATATAATAAATGGTAACAACAACATACATGTACATCATTCCATAAGAACCTCCAACAATTACTTACCAACACATGATAAGCACACATGTACATCATTCCATAAGAACCTCCAACAATTACTTATCAACATATGATAAGCATATATGTACATCATTTCATAAGAACATCCAACTGTCACTTCAAAACACATGCAATGTGATATGGTCAAAAATCTCTTTATCTCTTTCTCTTTTGTATTTTACCGGTAATGCAAAGTGTGCATCCGTCGATGCACACCCATGCATGTCATGTCATGTCACAATTGCCCATACTCCACAAGTATGGGGACATTTAGCCCGTCATGTCATCAACATGACGGGGACCTCGGTGCTTGGTCATCTCATGACCAAGTCTTCAATAAATCAGCATGATGCATATACGTGAACGTCTCAACATAATAAATCTTGCATCCACAATATCTATGCACCAGAAATACTCATGAACACTATAATTTGCAATCAACCTTAAACATCACCAATATATCCTTATCACAACTATGAACACAAATACTCACAATATAGATCACATATTGACATTCCACAATATCAATTTAAACCATCATTATACTTGCCTTAACCGCGAGAAAACGAGGGACGTGCAGAAGGTGCCACCCCTGGATCAGTCCACCACCTGAATAATAATTATAATATATTCTAAGATAAACGAAGTGGATCTTAGACTAAAATAAAAACACTCACAAACTAACAAAAATGTTTAACTTGCTTCCAAACCCCAAATCCTACCAGTCATCCTGCCCCCTCTGCGGACAGTCAACTTCGAAAATTCATATCTATTGGTACAGAAGTCCAATAGGGTGTTCTCAGACTTTCTGGAAAGATAATTAAATTATCTAACTAAACCTACTTGGTGAGCCTCCCTGATTCGGCCATCTTCTACCCGCACCATCCAATTTTCTAAAACATCAGTTTCACGTCGGGTTCTCTGGACAGTGCACTAACAATATCATAACTTTCAGCACGAGTGTCCGATTCATGATTTCTTGACCTTTCTGGAAAGCTAAAGAAATTAGCTACAACTTTCATAATATGGAGATCCCATGATTCTCCCATTTTATAGTCGCCCCATCCAATCTACCAAAACCGGACAGAAAACCTCCTGATCTGCAGAACAGTCCCGCTATAAAAATCACAACTTCTACTACAGAGATCCAACGATGCATTCTAGAACTTCATTGAAAGATAACGATGTCCTCTATAACTCTCTAGGAGAAGTCTATATCTAAAACCCCAAAAAACTACCCCAAAATAGACGTCTAACACAATCTGTCCAAGCAGCTCAGAATACTGATATTGCAACAACTATTAAAAAAATGCATCTACTTGGGGAACAACGTGGATTACTCTTGACGAACCGATGTAGACCACGATGAACGCCCCACGAACTCCTTCTCTTCTCCTTTTCTCCTTCCTCTTCCCTTCCTCCAAATCCAATCGCCTCGCTGCGATTGATCTCCTTCCTCCGCTCGATCGGCAGAAACGGGAAATCTTTTTCATCGGTAGAAGGGGCTTCATTGGAGGAGAGGGGAGGGAGAGGGGCTGCTGGAGGTGCAAGGGGCAGGGGGGAGAGCGGTACAGTCCGACGGTAATCCGGAGTTTAAAAATAGTAAACGAATTTTCTAGCCTTGGTCGTAGTTGAGAAAGTTGTAGATAATTTAGAGATCTAGCTGCTATATAAATTTTAGAGTTTTTAGACCGCTGTGCTGTTGAGGACGCGCGTTTGAACACTGCTGTCCCATCTGCCAGAATAGAGTTCTTCCTCTGTTTTGGGCATTAAATTACTCCTAGCTGTGATTAAAATAAAAATAGATGTTCTCCATGAAAATTGTAGGTTTTTAAGTCATGAATCCAGAGAGGTATCATTTGCTGTATTTCGATCAATATTTTTAAAGATACAAAATTGTGAAGCGGTCTTTGCAGAGAGAAATTTATTGAGTTGTGGAGCGGAGAGGAGTGTGTGTGTTCGGGTTTCTAGCGATGTTTTATATATTTATGTCGTGCTTGTATGCTGTGGTTGTGTGCTGAGAGTTGTCTTATGGACAGGTGGTCTTGTCCCTGAGCGTTCTTGATTTTTGTTGATCTTCGCTTCGTCGGATTGAGGTAAGTGAATGTAGCGGTGGTTGCTACTGTTTAACTTGTTATTCCTTCTACTTGTAATTTACATTATTATCTTAATTTGATATATTATGCCATGATTGCATGATATTTTAATTGTGGAGATAGTAGTAAGTATTTATCCATTGATATGTTGATAATCTGCTAGTAGACATGTGGAATTCTTGCTTAATGTTATAATGTGGACATGAAATTAACATGTGGTGGATGTGTATATATTGAGAGCATGATAATGCTCCTTGTGAATGAATTAATGTGATTTATGAATCATCATATCATTCATATCATGTCATTGCATATGTGGATGTCGCCGCACTTAGCCGCGACCGTACCGGTACAACATCGTATATTGTCGTAATACGATGCACCTCTTCGCCCGCGGAAGCATCGTATATTGCCGTAATACTATGAACTACAATTCCTGCCCTGGCAAGAGTGATGTGGAGTATAGCATGAAGCATTGAAATGCATTGCATTGTGTAAAGATTCATTTGCATACATATACAACATATTGTGGTGATGTTATTTTGTGGAATATACAACTTTTAGTTGTAATGTGGAATTGGCTCATGTGAGCTACTTGTGGTATGAGGATTGTGGATGTGGTCGTGGAATGAGATTCGTCCCTTGTGTATGGTAAGGGTTGAGGTTGTGGCATGAGATTCTTTTCTCTAGTGTTAATTGTTGATAGCAATTGTGGATGTGAGAATTAATAAAGTAGTGAGATGATCATACATATGTCTTATTGTCATTGATGGTAATTTGAGGTTGAGGATATAAATATTGTTATTATGGAAGAATAAATGTTGATGATTAATCTATTGTAGTTATGGAAGATTAAATGCTTCATTTGCATATAATTGTGGATAAAATGATTGCATTCATATGCCAATTAAATCTGAAATTGAAGAGGTATGATTCATAGAAGTTTATGGTGATTAATAATTATGGACATGAATTGTGGTTGTAGTTGTATGAAATTATAAATGATGATATATAATTGTTTGTAGTTTGAATAACTTGTTAAACTGTTTGCTTGCTGAGATTTTTATCTCACCCTTGCTTCCCTCTCCCTACAGGTGGACCTTGAGCATGCATTGGGAAGGGTAGAGTGACACCATACGATGCACTTGGATGATAATCTTAATCTTTGAAATAGAGTAGAAAGAATTCTATTTCTTTGCTTAGTTATCATATTGATGAATGTTTCTCCTTATTAATGTTGAACTTGGAATTGTTCCTTTGGTTATTATTGTTAAGTTGATTATGAATATTAAATTGTTCTCATTATTCTGTTATTTACTAGTTGATTATGCTTCCGCTTATATTATCCTGTTAATTAAATGTTGCCAGTTTAATTTATCTTGTAAATTGGCTAGTTGTAGAGCAGTTTTAGTAGCATTCCAGGGTATTGTGGATCCTGGGGTGTTTCAACCTCCTTCAACCACTGACACAAAATAGTGCTCCTTGTAAACAACCTCTTTTACTAACAGAATTCAACTGAAAATAAAAGATTCTTATTGCAATCACACAGCACCCACTCCCCACCAAAGAGTCAAATCATAAAAGAAAAGAAAATCGAGGATTCAATACGACAACCTCTCCACATTCCAAGTAGGTAGTTTGCAAATAAACAACACATACGTCAAAGGGGAATCACTCAAATGTCAAACCCGTCCATTATTTTTTTCCTGAACCGGAAAAACCACACATGCCAACATAAGTCAACTTCAAACCACAAAATACTTTTGCTATCATCACATATCTCAAACAAGAATCAAAAGAACATTTTGCTACCCAAGAAATTTTTTTTCTTTTAGGAATAAACTTTCTCTTGAATCACGAGATTCCAAATCATCCCATACCACACTAGCTCATTTCCTTTAAATTCGCAACATCAACACTATATTCAACCCGAGTGCATCAACCTCACCTTTGTAGAGGGACTCTACCGCCCTCACAATAACATACTCTAGCCAACTCCTCTACCAACAGGGTTACTTTGATAAATAATTTTCAGTGCACCACACCATTGTTTTCACCCACAATCATTTCACCACAATCCTTTAAAGATAATTAACTAGAAATTCTCAGCACACACACTCATTTACCAAGGTGCATCACACTATTTAGAATCCATTTGTTCCACTATTTCCATACAACGTTATTAGCCTCCAAGGTTCTAGCATAAATCACCAAACCAAAATTTCCCATCTCCAAGGCTCCTATACATGTACTTCGATATAATTGATACAAAGACTCTCGAATTCGGTGACTAAACTTTCCACAATCAACCATGCTCAATCATTACAAGTACATATTCTCAACCTGATTATCTGTAGTAAGATTCTAACTCCTAGAGGGTTACTCTCTGAAGCCAAGTCATACATGACAATAATTTTCAACAATTCCTACTATCCCAATAATTCCCATAACAGTTAGACTTCTTCACAATTATAATCTCATTACTACACCATCATAATCCTCCTACTAACCCTTACAAGTACCCAATCACGATACTCCAATAAAATTGATCAAGATTCTCATACTTTCAATAATTTTAATGTTCCATCAAAATGAACGTAACACTCTTGAACCACAACTTACTATAGGTTCTTCCAGTTGCAACAGTATAACTAGTTAGCTCCAAAGACAACATCTTCTTTAAATCAAATCCTCACCAAGAATTATTCGACAGAATCAATTTATCATTCCAAGAATCTCAAACAACTTGACACCCACAATCTCACACAAACCAATCACATAACCACACCAACCAGTTGCCATGCATATCCTAAAGGGCTTGCAATCCAAATCGGTTACCCCTTTCTTAGAAGAAACAAAAAAGAAGTAAATTTCAGCACAAGGGAAGACGGTACCATTCGCAATAGACACCAGACCAAGAAAAATTGCAATGATCTTGGAAAACAAAAGATAAGTTCACAGTTGAAGGCACATGCTCCTCAAGAAGAAAAATATCAAATCTCAATCAATAAGAATACAATATTGTCATTTAAACTCAAGAAACTCTTATGCGGTGAAAATAAGAAGTCAATCACACCTCTAAAAGTTACACGGCTTGACTCCAACCTCAAATACCTTTACCACATTCTTTCCTTTAACAAAGAGGAGACCTTTATTTGTTTACGGTATTACCTTGACATTTCCAACAAAAGAAACTTGAAGATCACAACACAATAATCCCTTAAGAACTAATAAAACCTCTCAACACGTCATTTTGCTCAAAATAATTTCAGTTACCACATAAGTCATGAGGTTCAAAAGATCGTGTACGCAAATCTCAAAACTCTCCATTTCTTTGGCCCCGGAATTATCATAATATTCAAACCTAATAATAAACAAGAATTTAACATAAGGTAGTATATCATTCCCACGAATAGAAGGAAATTCATTAAGAAACAAATTCACCTGACAATATTTAATGTGGCTCAATACTTCTTTCCAGTGAAATAATGTATTTGACTGAAAAGTGCTAAGCATGTGCATATCCGCATCATCCTCCCCTTCTTCAAGAAAAGCCATCTTCGGCTTTTGGTAGCCTGAAATTGTACTAAGCAAAGAATACAACGTATATGCATGGTATATATATTTGTCATCAACACTTCTTTTGCTTAGCATATCAAGAACATCTGAAGCCGTAGTAGATAAAAAGAACAACACATATGCATGGTATATATATGAATCAATTATTGTGTCACACTACTGGAACCATAAGAGCTAAAGTATGAACATGGAATGAACCGTTATGTACGTCTCTCCATAAGTCTCTTCTCCTGCTTAATAACACAATTCACAAGATCATGCATGCTACTAAAATATTTATGTTGAAGTGTAGCAGTGATCTCATAATTCAAGCCTCCTTTGAAGTATGCCATCTCTTTGAATTCACTAGTGACTCCTGCACGACGCAACACATCTTACAACTGAAAGTAATAATCCTGAACTGTATTACTCCCTTGTGTGATACTCTCCAAATGATGGAGCAAACCCCACTCATAATAGGATGGCACAAACTCATTTTTCATGATCACCTTCAAACCTACCCAAGATCTAATGAATCGTTTTCCTGATAATTGTTGCCACCAACTATAAGCATAGTCTTTAAACTGTATAGTGGCTCGCATCACTTCTTGGTCTTTGGGTAACTTCTGAATTCTAAACTCTTTCTCCAATCGTCATTCCCACTCAAGATACTCCCTGGATCTTTACTTCCATAGAACGGAAGAGACAAATTGTTGGGTTTGGAATCGCACCACGAGGAACGAAATATTGAAGATTCATTCCTATTTGGTTCACACCGAGAGAAACGAATTGTTGAATATCCTATCATGGTTAGTTATGCAATATATATATATATATATATGTGTGTATGGAAATCACTCAATCTCACTATTTTCTCTCCCAAGTAAAGTTCTTACCTTTCTGAAGTGACTTGAGGCCAAAAGAAATTTTACACTTGGTGGTGGCTATAATAACAAGTGATGATCAAGCAGATTTAAAAGTGACTCACAATTGCACAACAAAGGATATTTTGTGGAGCTTGGTTAGGAAGTATTTATCCTACGCGATCTGATTTCTCGATGTTGTAAAATTAAGTAATAATTCAAGCTAAAAAGTATTTCCTATGTGCTGATCCAATAGATATAAGTGAAGTGTATGAACGCACACGCAAAGATCAATGTGACTTAATGCAAACAAAGGGATGAGCTAATTGAAAGCAATATGAAAGTAAGGAACACAAATAGCTCGTTTTGCACCAAGTACTAGGAGAAACACTAGCCAATTGCAAGAATAAGAGTAGAAGGCACAAGATTGCTCAAGAACCACTCACCGAATCAGCCTTCTCTCTCTTTTTTTTGCTCACCTCTTTTTTTTTGCTACCGTGCCACTGACCCAATATGTTCAAATCACTATTCTGAGTCTATTGAGGTATGTGGGTCACAAACTTTCTAAACTTTGACTTTTTTATCGGCCGGAGTGGGTGATGTACAAGCCCAATATTCAGCTATAAGTATTCAGGAGCAGCCCTCAATGCAATATCAATGACTAGTCTCAGGTATTCAAATGATATAAGTGAAGCCTATATGTATGGTGTTCAAGGAAGCCAACGTGAACACTAACTCCTCTCTTGGATTTCAGATAGCACCTCCCTAGAGTTGGTTTCGGATGATACTTCCAAAGGATTCGGAAGTGGACAGCTAGCCAAAACCGACTTGGATTCTACGGTTGTACTCGAATTGATCTGGAGGAGTTGTAGACACGGACTCAACTTCAAGAGTAAATTGAATCTACTTTTTTTTTTTTTTATAGGGACACAAGATCAAGTTACGCAAAGGAACACAAAGATCAACACGTAAACAAAATTTCTAATGGATCAAGTCTTAATAAAACTCACGAAAATAGCAGATGCGAAACTAGGGTTTGGATTTTTTGTGTGTGTTTTCGGTTTATGGACTATAGGATAGTAAGTAATAAACTGAAATTTAAAGGGATAAGATCTTACCGAGTAAACCGCGCTCTGATACCAAGATGATACGGGGTCGCCCGATCTTCTCGACGTAGGATGGATACTCACAGGAGTCTTGATGAATCGTAATGATCCTCCAATGCCAATGCAAGGGACGAACACTCTTTAATCCGCCAAAACACAGTCGTGTTGATTTCGCCGACCACCAAGCGAAGATCTATCGTGCACCCAATTCCCAGCGGAAAGGCTGAACGATCTTAGATTGAAAAAATCACTCCTAGTTCCCTGTGGAACTTCGGCAGCAATGCTAAACTGGAACAAACATTAATAGATTGATTTTTCTCAAACGTGGTCTAAATTTTACAAGGGTGGCGGCTGTCTTTTAAAGAGATACAAGGGGTGGAGAGTCGGCCAAACACTTGGGGGCCGAATAGGACTCGATTACAAAGCCCTAGGCCTACTTTGATTCAGACTGAAAAAGTGACGTGAATTGTTTCGCGGTTTCTGATCAACTCGTAGGAATTTGGAGGTGAGGCCAGATCCATATGAAAGTAGACTTCAAACGTTTTCCATATAGTACAAAAACACCTCAATCGGACTCCGTTTGTAAAAGTTATGGCCGTTTTAGTAGGTGTCTGTTGGGCTGTCCCGAACCGAATCCGAATTGAGTTCTGAGTTGAATCCGAGTTTGAATTCGGTTGTACATGTGGGAGGTCCGAATTGGCCTTCAAAATCTTGTCCAAAACATGGGCTTTAAGTTCTTGAGTTTCTCCCCTGTTGCTCTCCACTGCATGAGCTTCTTTCCTCCTTGATCAGCTGCATGGGCTGCTTGACTTTCTCCTTTTCATCCCAATAGGCTTTGAGTTTTTATTCTTGGTAGCAAGTATAATTACCCTCCTTGTGCTTCTCCATTATTTTGGCCCCGGAATTATCATAATATTCAAACCTAATAATAAACAAGAATTTGACATAAGGTAGTATATCGTTCCCACGAATAGAAGGAAATTCATTAAGAAACAAATTCACCTAACAATATTTAATACGGCTCAATACTTCTTTCCAGTGAAATAATGTATTTGACTGAAAAGTATTAAACATGTGCGTATCCACATCACTAGTTATCCAAGAGCCTGGCACCGTTATCAGGGTTAAAATCCCAATAATGTTCATGTGTAGTTATGATTTCCTACTATTTTGACCAACCTAGGGTAAAATGTTTACATGTGAAACTCTTATATGTTTCGGTGAAAACCTGGGGGTGTTAATGTTTTTTCCCCTATTGTCTTTTGTTCTCACCATAGGAACTAAGAAGAGCACCCATGTAGGGGTTACTGATACTAGTACTAAATATATCAGGATTTCATTTTGCGATAGCAATGAAGAGAAAAAGAATAGATCGACCAAACAAAGGAAAAGAACGTGATTAGTTCGTCAGCAAGGGGTTATTTGGTCAGTGACCTCACAAATCTAGCCTTGCCTGATATGAGCCTCATGAGAACAGGGCACTATTTGGATAATGAGTTGGTGAGTTCAAGTCTCGTCAGGAGAATTGCATCAAAACATACCTCGACACAGGTGTTAAGAAAATACGAGCCTCACGCAAGGCACAACCAAATATGCTAGCAGAGTAATTAATTAAAAAAAGTTATCTAATAAATTTGGGAGAAATCTATAGCCTTTGTAACTTGGTGAAATATTAACAGAGCCACGGAGATGCCCATAGTTTCATGATATGATGCGTGTTAATATTTGCACCAAACTAAACACATCGGAAGATCCAAATATAGCTTAGCTCTTAGACATGACATGATGTACAAATCTTTATGTCCAATCTGATTTGCCTTTCATGAAATGCAACAAACATGCAGGAACAGGACATATATGTATGTTATATATTGGCACGTTCACTCTGGAAATTCTCACGTCAGTTAGATTAAAAGCAAGTCCTAGTTTACATGTACTCATGTAATATTTTTGGTGCCAAGTACTCAAGCTGGACAAATTATCTTTCATCAACAATCTCAGTTGCTAAGCCAACAAATTGCACTAATTAAGCTGTATCTTCTCAATCAAGTACTGATATGTTTGACTGCAATTGCGTAAGGACGTGAAGAACAAATTTGTATGAGGGTAAGCTGCAATAACAAATGGCAGTGAATGCTGACTTAGGTAACCGCCACGAAGAAACGATCAGTTGCAAAAACAACCAGGAACAAATGATTTTTCCATTCAATGGTGCACATTTTCTCATTAGTAAAGAGAATTAAATAATGCAAAGAAATCTACAGATAATGGAATGTCCTAAATTTAGTTTTACTCCAAAATCCAAATATCTCTTTTTTTTTCCTGGAAAACCCAAGATATTAAGGCTGCCTTACATAGATTGTCACATTTCCATGCAAAAATCAGTTAGCTGATGACCGAAGATTGTTTTAGTGATCTGAAGTATGAAACACTTGCATTGCTTCAACCGATTGTTGGAGCTAGTAATGTAGGGGTCACTACCGACATGCCCAGATATAATGTTTAATGTTGAAAGTGCCATACCATTTTCTAAGAACCAAAAGCCTTAATGCTGCTGCCTTAGATCATCCGCATGATTTCTCAACCACGCAAAGGTGTTTTCCGTAAAGCATCCAGCTTCAAAGCCATCTCCTGTGCCAAGCTAATTCTGCCTCCTTCAACAAGAGCTTCCTTCAAATTACTGAAAAGTTGACCAGGTGGCCTAATTCCTTTGTCCAACATCTCCTGGAAATATACACAAGCTTCTTCCAGCCTGTTCTCAAAGCATAACCCGTTGATTAGTGCTGAAAACATATGCATACATGGGAGGACACCCTTCTCTTTCATTTGCCTCCACACCTTCAACGCCATATCGACTCTTTCATTACTGCAGAACATACCAACCATCATTGTATACGTATTGAGCTGAGGCTCACAGCCATCCAGCCCCATTCTCTGGAATACATCATAAGCCTCTTCTATCTTCTGAGATTTTATAAGATAATGAAGAATAATATCATAAGTCCGGGAATTTGGGCCAATTCCACTCTTTCTCATCTCATCAACCATCCTGAAAGCATGCTGAAACTTTAAGGCTCTGCAGTAAGCCCCAACAACTGCATTGCATGTAGGTGCCTCCATGGGAAACCCACTTGCCTTAGAAAGCTCGAAATACTTCAAAGCTTCACCCAGCCTCTCCTCCGAGCCAAGCCCATTGATAAGCATGCAATACACATGAGGACTTGGCATGCAACCACTCGATTCCATCTCACGGAACACCTTGATGGCCTCATCGCATTTGCCAGACTTGCAAAAGGCGCTGATCAGCATCCCGTACGCCACGACATCAGGCTTAATGCCTGCATCCAGCATTTCTTGATACACCACTTTAAGCATCAACAAGTCCTTCTCATGGCCCCAGCCTTCCATGAGGACAGTGTAGGTCTTCAAATCAGGTACAAATCTGCCTTTCCTCTTCATCTCCTTAAAGATGGCATGTGCCTTCTTCACTTGCTTGGACTTGCTCAGTATATCGATCAGCCAGTTGTAATCCGACAAGTCTGTTTTCAGCCCAAAACTGCCCATCTTCTCGAACGTCTCGACAGCTTCCTTGACCTTTCTCGCCCGGGCATACCTCCTGACGATGAGCCTGAACGTATCCTTGGACAGCAAGCCCCGGCACCGCATGGCCTCCACCAAGCTCCACACCAGCCTGAACTGCTTGATCTTCCCGAGCGCCTCGATCAAATGGTGGAAGCCCTCGGCCGTGTAACTGAAGCCTTCCTGCCTCTCCGCCCAGCGGAAGAACGCGAGCGCGAGAATGCCAGCGTTGCTAAGGTTCTTGAGCACCTCGGTCACCAGCTCCGGCGACACGGCCACGCCAAGCGCATCAAGCACCAACTTGATTCTTGGCTCCGGTTGGGTGGACACGACGCGGCAGACCCTCTCGGCCGCCTCGGACACGCCCGCGCTCGGGTCCTCCCCGTCGGTGACCGGCACCACCGTGAATCGCGGCTCCTCCGCGCGGAGCTCGTGGGGTGAGGACCCCGCCCCTGTGCAGAACCCCGAGCCGCGCATTCCGCCGAGCACGTGGCGGGCGCGGTCGAGCGGCGCGCGGCGTGGCGTCACCGGAGACGCGGAACGCGGGGGAGGTATTTCGTCGAGCACCCTGGGGACGTTCTTGGCGTGGGCGCTCCTCGCGGAGCTGAGCAGTTGGGTGGCTGGGCGGCGGAGGCAGCGCATCATCGAATCCGAGTGCGGCGAGAGCGGTTTTTGGTGGGGAATCAGTTGAGTGGTGAGAGGTGATCACGACGACGAGGAGGATCAACGGCTGGCTAACGTCTCTTGCGGCTATCTTATGGCTCGTTCCAAACGGACGGTGGATTTTTTGGTGTGTTCTTTTCAACTGTAGTTGATTATATATAAAAGCTTATGCAAATGTCTCGAATGTCATAAGCTGTTTTGAAAAGACTATCTTGATAATCTACTTCGAAAATACGGTGGAAGAAATCATCCAGTTTGTTTGTTCGGAAAAAGTCATAAGACATTGGCCCTGTTCCAAATAGTTTCTGGCTTTTGGTTTTTAAAAGCCGAAAGTTAAACAGAGTAGCTTCTCAATGTGGTTCTATATGCCATTTGTAAGAGTTATCATATGAGTTACTTTAAACAGATGACTTCTTAATACGAGTGTCCTTCCCAACAACAAGTGATTGTTCCTAAGAGCGAAAGAGCCTTTACTCCTTTAATCTATTATAATTAGTTAAAAGCCACAGTCCTTTTGAACCAAGCCTATTGAAAAGAAGGGACCATCTTTATGGTCGCTGACACCGCTGGAAACAGGTTCACTGAGCATTAAGGTATGATGTAAGGGGGGTTCAGCCTAATTATCTTGTTTAGCTCGAGGAGGTTGGTAGTTTCAGCAACAACTCATTCCTCGTGTTTTTTCCGAGGTCTGTTAACGTCTTCTCATCCATCGTAAATATAATCCGGTAGAAAAATAAAGTAATGGAGTCATCCCTCAAAAGTCATGACATAAATCTACGATGAACAAAGTGGTCCATCAAATCAAACACCATATTAATAACTCGATTCATTCCACATGATCACAATCCCGGTAAAAGTCACGCCAAATTACCATTATATGACCCCCACCATGCATCATCAAGGAGTATCCGCTATATCCTACCCTTAGGTACACTCCCTTGCATCTTTTTAGGAACATGATCTAAATGGTTAAAGAAAATTTCAGAAAAAACAATAAAATTAATCTATCATGCCACAAATTTAAGATCTAAATTCAATCTACACACGATGGAGAACACAAAAAAAACAGATAAATCCTACTGGAAAGAAAATATGAAAAGAAAAGGGAAAAAAGAGAGAAAGATAAAGCAACATTTTTTTTGAAATTTGCCTTTGTTTTTGCTTCTCCTAATATACACCGTTTATTCATCTAAATTTTTGCAGGATGCTTGATTAAATCATGACCTATCTAAGCAATTGTTTCCGGAATTCTTAATTAGTATTTGCATTGTTTCCTAGACTTATTTTACAATTCTATAAAGTTTGACTTCGAATTTATTCAGGATTTAACTCTATTTCTGAACTTAAATTTGTTCCTGAATTAATTTAATTTACACATATTTGAATTTTTATATACCTCGAATTTAATATTATTTCCAAATTTAATTTAGTCATAATATTATTTACTTCTAATTTTTGGGGTTTATTCTAATTCTAAATTTAAACTTATGTATTTTCGTTTGGATTATGTGAGCCATAGTTTTTTTAGTACAGTGGACCATAGTTGGCATAGACTTTGTGAGAGCAGGGCTTTACGGGTAATATCAAAAAAAAATTATGACATGGATATTCGAGTCAACGGCTTGGAACTAGCGGCCGGTGCGGATCCACAATATAGTGGCTGGGGTCACGTGACCCCTAACGACCTTATGCACAACCCCAATAATACTCTTATGTGTACAAGGGGCTACCCCATAAAGGAGGGCAAATTTCGCGAACCAACGGACAGAAGGAATAGTGAGTTATCTCTACCACTTTAAAAAAATGAATCGGTGATACTACCATGTAAAAATAAGTCGATGATAATGGTTCACCACCCCTTCTAATGATGATTCATCTATCATCCCATCACCACCCTCTTCTCATAAGCAATATATGCTGATAGATAACCCAACTTATCTATCGCTCCCTACTCCATATTCTCCACCCGGAGCCTCTTGCCCTATGCCCCCCACACAAGCCGCTTCTCCCCCTGCTTGTGCCCCTCTAGGTCCTCCTCCTCTCCCACCGATTCCTCTCCGCCTCCCCGCTCCCCCGGAGGTACACCACTGCCCAACATTTCTTCCCCCACCCCTACACCCCCTGGTGGAGTGGCGCCACTCGATTCCTCTTCCCCCAGTGGAGCGACCGACGACCATAGGGAGTTGGATCCAGTGGTGTCGTCCTGCCGACTGACGGCCGCATAGGGCCTCCTCCTCCATCTCGGGGCAACGTCTACGCGCTCCTTCCCTAGCTCTTCCGGTTGTGGCGGTATGGGTAGAGGCAGCACCGAGAGCTGGATCCAGCGGCGCCATCCTCGCCGACCGACGGCTGCACGAGGCCTCCTTCCATCTCGGGATAACGCCTACACGCTCCTCCCCCGCCTCCTCCAGTTGTGGCGGTAGGGGTAGAGGTGGCGGATGCCGCAGGAGGCTCGCGGGAATTGGGGTGGTGGCGGCCTACGAAGCGTCGCCCGACGAGGCCCTTCCACGGGTCCTCCCATGTGCCCCACTGTCCTCGCCCTGCCTGCATCCTCTGCCTTCACAACTTCTGATGAGGACATGACTCCTATGGATATAACCATATTTGCTATGCTTACTATTCCAATTACAAGTGCTCGTACACTTCACTTAAATTATCAGCACCACATCACTTTTGGATCAATTTAAGCAAGAGTTCAAGTGGACACGTTTTGGAATCCAATTCGGCCTCCAGATTAATTTGGATTTAGCCTGATAAGTCCAACTTCAAATGTACATAACTTTCACATACGGAGTCCGTTTGAGATCCATGAGTACTTGTTGGAAAGCTTCTCTCGTCCTCTTTCCAACAGATAGAGCCTTACCTCGAAATTCCTTTTGTGGGCACCACAATCATCATTGTGTTACCTGTTTAGCTAAATTGGGTCTGGTAATGCTTGGGCCCAAGGGGAAGGCGCTCCCCTCTTGGCTCGTACTATTCATGTGAACAGTTATGTGAATAGTACCACCTATTGTTTTCTTTGATTTGCGCGACTTTCCCTCCCCTATTTAAGGATATCGCACCCTTCTAGTTTCCTTAGATTTCGTTTATCTTTAGTTTACCTTCGTTGCAACTTGTATCTTCTACGTGTATCGACTAGACCACCTAGTCAAGATCCTTATTCAGAATCCAACCTTACCAGCAATTCATAAATATTTGTAATTTCAGATTGCTTGTTATCTTATTTTTGCCAGTAATCCAACCTTACTAGTAATTCATTAATCTGGAATTTTTCAATCAGTTTCCATAACTTGGCCCCAAAACAAAAGTTATAGAAAAAGCCATCAAAAAACGGAAAAAATCATTGAAAACCAGGCAGCTAAAAAGAAGTTACGACCAAAATACCGACGTGTTGTCCAGTGGACTTATCTACAGTTTTCAGTTCTGGGTCAATCCTTGTGTTCTTCAATTCCAGATTGCATTAAATTGAATTATCTTATGTTTACCACTTCTATACATTGCTATACACTTATTTTAGCCTTCTTCCATCCTTGGTTGATTAGCAACATAGGATAAAAGCTAGATACGAACTGTAATTCAATTCTGTGCAATTTCTGAAATTAATTGATTGTTCTCCATTGCTACATTTCGAGCCTTGCAAGCTACACCTTATACGAACCAAGCAGATCATATCGAACCGTCCCTTGCAATCGCTTTACTCATCAATTGAGTCAAGTTTATCTCGTACCAGCCATCGGTTCCACCACTTGTTTGCATTGGTAAGAACTTGCTAGAGCTTGGTAAAAGCTTGAGTGTAAGCGACTTTGAGTCTCCGGATCCTAGTAGTTGATAGAAACATATACTTGTGATTTGTTTCTTTGTTTTCGACTAACTATGGCAGGTTCACAGAATGATTTTCAACTAGATACACATATTCTTTACCTTTTTGGCTCCCCTCAGATGATGTAGGTGCATTAATCTTCTCATTTTCGTTCTCAACCAATGGTGTCAGTGGTTCAATTAGCTCATGCTCCTCTTCAGCATAGTTCTCAACTACCTGCAAGTTGTTAGTCACAGAAAAAGGCACAAACACAGGTTTGTTCTCATGTTTCTTATCATCAAGCACTCTCAATTTCTCCTCAATCTGACTTTTAACCTTACAAGCAAGTACAAACAAATGAGGGAGAAAATTATATTCTTCATGAATAAGAAGGTTTTGAATTTCTTTGTTAAGCCCACATAAGAATCTATTCTCTATAGCTTCAGCATGTTCCTCTAAGTCACAACATAATAAACGAGTTTTTAATTCATGATAGTATTCTCTTACAGTTCTACTTCGTTGTTTTAAACGTTGCAATCTTGCTAGTAAATAATCAGTATGATATTTAGAAATAAATTAATCTCTCAAAAGTTTCTTTAATACATGCTACGTTTGATGCACTCTTCCATGTCTACTTATGTACTTCCACCAAAGTTTTGCATCCTTAATAAAAACACTAGTGACAGTTCTAATCTTTTGCCTATCAGACTATTCATAACATTTAAATTTATTGTCTAAAGCTATCTCCCAATCAACATAGGCATCGGGATCAAATTTACCAGCAAAGGATGGCACAGTGAGAATAGTTTTACCAGAAGTACTATCACGATCATATACCTCCCATGGTGGATGATCTTGTCTGAAGCATGTATCTTCCTCGTGCATTTTCTTGCGCTCCCGTTCAACAGCTCGAAGAAGATATGTATCTAGCTGAAAATCATCCTGTGAACCTGCCATAGTAGAAAACAAGGAAACAAATCACAAGTATATATTCCTATCAACTACTAGGATCCGGAGACTCAAAGTCGCTTACACTTAAGCTTTTACCAAGCTCTAGCAAATTCTTACCAATGCAAACAGGTGGTACAACCGATGGCTGGTTCGTGATAAACTTGACTCAAGTGATGAGTAAAGAAATTGCAAGGGATGGTTCGACGTGATATGCTCAGTTAGTATAAGATGTAGCTTGGAAGGCTCGATATGTAGCAATGGGAATAATCAGTTAATTTTAAAATTTGCCCAGAATTGAATTATAGTTCGTATCTATCTCTTAGCCTATGTTGCTGATCAACCAAAGATAGAAGAATGCTAAAATAAGTATATAGCAATGTATAGAAGTGATAAACATAAGATAATTCAATTTAATGCAATATGGAATTGAAGAACACAAGGATTGACCCAAAACTGAAGATTTCTGTCAACTGGACATCACGTCGGTATTTTGTCCATAACTTCTTTTTAGTTGCCTGTTTTTCAATTATTCTTTTTTTCATTTTCTGACGGCTTTTTATATAACTTTTGTTTTGGGGACAAGTTCTGGAAACTGACTGAAAAATTCGCACAAAAATCACAAGTGCCGATTGTTGCAGATTCAATTCAGAAATTTGGGTCAAATTTCACCACAGATATCTTTTAACTACCTTATGGGAATGAAGTGAAATTTTGGGGATAGATGGATAATGAAGTTATCTATCTAATGGCACTGGTTTCACTTAAAAAGGTTCCCGGAATCAAAAGTTATGACATTTTTCATGGCGGCTATAGAGAAAGAAAAAGATCAGCCGAATTGGAATTGGGGTGGGACAATTTTGTTTTGTTTGGATTTTTATAGGACCAAAGATATGATGAGCAACTAGACATTGCTAAAACGATGCAAATTCAATTTAATAAACTAAAACTAACATATTGAAAGGCACAACGAGGTTTAGACAGCAGGAATTAACTCTTTTTGTGGGGCAATTTTTTTCTGGACTATAGGAAATAAAAACCAATCTACTAAGTAGGGATACAAAAAATTCCTACCGGTCAACTGAAGCTCTGATACCACCTGATGAGGCAATGTGGTCCTAATCTTCGATAGGACGATAACTTCGATTTAGAAGAGAACGACTTTGACGATGCAGGCTTCTAATCGGTCACGACCAGAATACCAAGTAATCGCTAAATCACACTACAAGTCATTATCAACTTTACTAAGAACGTAGCTGACCTAACTACAAAGGTTTATTCCTATATGCAACCGAAGAACACACAAAAATAAGATAACATGCAATCTGAAATTGCAAGTATTTATGAATTACTGGTAAGGTTGGATTGTGAATAAGGATTTTGACCGGTGGTCTAGTCGACACACGCAGAAGATACAAGTTGCAACGAAGGTAAACTAAAGATAAACGAAATCTAAGGAAACTAGAAGGGTGCAACTTCCTTAAATAGGGGAGGAAAAGCTGCATAAAACTAAGAAATAAGGGATGGTACTATTCATGTGAACAGTACAACAGTGAATAGTATGGGCCAAGAGAGGGTGCGCCTTCCCTTTGGGCCCAAGCATTACAAGGCTCAATTTGGCCCAAATAGGTGACACAATATATTCTTTTGATGACTACGGTGTGCACAGAAGGAATTTCGATGTGAGACTAGATCCTTTGGAAAGAAAATGAGAAAAGCTTTCCAATAACTTCTCGTGGATCTCAAACGGACTCCGTATGTGAAAGTTATGCACATTTGAAGTTGGACCTGTCAGGCTGAATCCGAATTGATCTGGAGGCTGAATTGGATTCCAAAACATGTCCAACTTGAACTCTTGCTTGAATTAGTCCAAAAGTGATGTGGTGCTGATAGTTTAAATGAAGTGTACGAACTCTTGTAATTGGAATAGCAAACATAGCAAATATGGTTGTATCCATAGGGGTCATGTCCTCATCAACTTCTCCCTCTGCATTCTTCGCCTTCACAACCGCATCTCCCCTCCGCCTCCTTCGCCATTCATCCGCGACTCGCCCCTGCAGCCGCCTTATCTTATCCCCTTACTCTTCTCGCCCCCTCTGCCTCAACATCCGCCGCCACGGCTTCTCCTCCTCTTCTCCGCCTCCTCCTCGTGCCTATGATCATGCCTCTAAGGAGGTCTTGAATTATGACCAGGTACTCCATGCCTATGGTGTCAAGGTTATATATGACTAACTAGCTTGCTTTCCTCAAGACAATTTTAAGTTTGAAGCATTATAAATGCAAATGTGATGATTTCTCTAGTGATTTCCATGAAATCAATAGCTTAATGGTTGGAATTGAATCAGATGCCTTGCTGTTATTGTTCCTCTTACTTCACTTACAACTAATCACTTCAGTAGTTCAGCGTATTTTATCCTGTTAGTAGTATAAGATGACATGCTTCGTTGCTGTATAACAGTATGAGCGATACTATCAAACTACTGATTTGGCTTCACATCACTGATTTATTTGTTTGGAGTGTATTAAGGAGCTTCTATGAAAATTCTTGAAGAAGGTCAGCATTTTATTGTAACTTGTTCATCCAACATGCAGGTTTTCGTCAGGGACTTTGTACCAAGTGGATTGACATTTCTTATGAATGGTGAACCGGAGATAGTCAAAACTTTTACTCAAAAATCTTCATTTGCAAGGTTGGGAAAAAGAAGGTGGACTGGTTGAGGCTTGGTGAAGGGGTCATGCCTGCTAGCTTCAAGGTGATCCACAATTTGCACCAGACTTCTGTGAGAGCGCTATTGGAAGGGTTGCCCCTGTAGACTCATGCTTCTGGTGGATTATTCTTCTGCGAGCGTATAGAAAGTCAACTGGTGATCTGTCTCTTGTTGAGACTGAAGAATGCCAGAAGGGCATGAGGCTTGTACTCAATATGTGCTTGTCGGAAGCTTCGACACATTCCCCACCCTGCTCTGTTCTGATGGATGCTGCATGATAAGCATTCAACTTCGTGATCAGTATTTTCAGGCAGCCAGATGTTAGATTGGTTTTAGCCAGTTTCTCAAAGCATTTAGTATAACTGAACTCAACCAAGGAAGTGGACAATATTAATGGGCTGTTGTAACATAATGTCTTCTTATGAGTTTAGACTTTAGACCTGCTTAATGATGGAAATTGTATTGCTTTACATTAGTAACTTTGATGTGTGATGATACAGATATCATTACGTCTTGTAATGCAGCGTAGAAATGTTGGTATCATGCTCTTTTCTCATTTGGTTGTGCCTGTTACTATGATTTCCATTTTGATTCTTCGATGTTAATATCTTCTAATTAGAACTCCCCCTTTGTATATGTTGTGACTTAACATGGAATATTTCAGTGTATTTATGGTTACCCTATAGAGATTCAGGCTTTGTTCTTCATGGCATTGCAGTGTGGCCTTTTGATGCTTAAACATGATGCATAAGGCAAATAACTTATTGAGAGAATAGTGAAACGGTTACATGCACTGAGCTATCACATGAGAAGCTACTTTTGGCTTGAGTTTCAACAGCTGAATGACATTTACAGATACAAAACAGAGGAATACTCACACACAGTGGTCAACAAATTCAATGTCATTCCTGATTCCATTCAGGATTGGGTATTTGATTTCATGACTTGCAGCGGCGGTTACTTTGTCGGCAATGTCAGCCTGGCGCTGATGGATTTTCGATGGTTTGCCATGGGAAATTTTGTTGCTATCCTGTCATCTCTTGCCACTCCAGAACAGTCCACAACAATCATGGATCATATTGAAGAACGCTGGGAAGAACTCATCGGTGAAATGCCAATCAAGATAACCCATCCGGCACTCGAGAACCATGAATGGAGGAATGTGACTGGGTTTGACCCCAAGAACACCTGGTGGAGCTACCACAATGGAGGATCTTGGCCAGGTTGATTGATAGGACTTTATATGTACAATCAAACATCTCTTCTATGTGGAAGCATTCTGTCTTATGTTCTTTTTTCCGCCTGCATTGACTTTGTGCTACAAAAAACAAAAAAATGAAGTCCTCCTGTGGCTGCTCACTGCGGCATGCATCAAGACTGGGCGACGGCAAATTGTTTGGGCGAGCCTTTGGAGTCGGCCGAGCAATGACTCGAGAGACAGGTGGCCCGAGTACTACGGCTCTGTTCTTTTCAGCTTATAAAAGTTGCCTTTTGGGTTTTCTACAGTAACTAGCTTTTAAACGGATTATTTTTTCAAGATATGGTCTACTAGTTAATTGTAGTACATACTTTACTGACTTTATTTATATTGGCAAAAACCACATGTGAGTTTATGTTACTCTGTAATCTCTAGCACAAACAGCCTAAAAGTTATAAGCCGCAGCCAAAAGCCACAAGTCGCAGCCAAAAAGAACAGGCCCCTACGACGGCAAGCTCGGTAGGTACGTGGGCAAGCAGGCAAGGAAGTTCCAGACATGGTCGATTGCGGGGTATCTGGTGGCGAAGATGATGATTGAGGATCCTTGGCATCTTGGCATGGCATTTTCAGCCTTGAGGAGGACAAGGCTATGAAGCCACTCAAAGAGATCAGCCTCATGGACCTGCTTAAGAGCTCACGATAAACATGGTCATTGAGTACAGCAAACATGGTCGTTGAGTCTGAATCTATATGTAAGATGACACAACAGTAAGCTCTACTTAGAAGGGGCATGGAGTCCTTCAATCCACCGTTGTCCGGAGGCAAAGTGCAATAATTAGTTTACTGCCTTTTTACTTTCTTGTATTGAACTATAGCCTTGCATACCATTCTGTTGGTATGGTCTTCATTTTAGTTGTTATACTGACAATGCACAACCCTTCTTTTTTTTTCATACATGGCATATACTTTGTTCACGACTACATATTCCACTACTCTATTTGTAGTATTCTAAGTGGGGTTACTGGCCTATATGATGGCCACTAAGTAGTTAGAAGAGTTTATGCAATTATTGCTTGAATTTCTATTGGACATTTGCCATTTGATAAGGATATGCAATAAGTGAAAAGAATATACTAAAAATGAAAGCCATGGCGAGCGGTTGCCTGCGCAACATGGCGACGTGTGTAACGCCCTCATTTCTGGAGACGGTATGGAACTCCGTAACCGTACAAGAATGAACAGTTACGACGTTCTAAGTAAAGCGATTATCACCACAG
Source organism: Bonia amplexicaulis (assembly GCA_036346245.1). NCBI lineage: Eukaryota > Viridiplantae > Streptophyta > Magnoliopsida > Poales > Poaceae > Bonia > Bonia amplexicaulis. The sequence goes on from CM070736.1 coordinate 24,961,058, forward strand.
TACAAGCTTACAATAAAGATTCCACTTTATTACAATATATGGATGTTACTAGTATAGACAGCGGACGCGCAAGCTCACAAACCACAAAATATTACAAAACACACCCAGGCAGCCTGAGCGAGGCTAAGACCTAAAACCAATCTTCATCAAATAAGACTGGCTCCTCCAGGGCTCCTTCCTTCGCTGATTCTCCTTGGATCCATTGACCTTCTGGTAAATTGTTTAGCAAGTTATGAGTACCACCGTACCCAGCAAGCCATAAGGGTAATCCTTTCTTACTATATGCAAGGATATTCAAGGATGCGTGTATAGGGGTTTATTACACTTTGTGGATGTAGTTTTGTTTGTAAACAAGCAAAGTTAAAACATTTACTCCTTAAGATAAGGGGGATTTTCAATTATCAAGAAACATTCATCATTACCCAAATTAACATTAAAGATCTACTTATGCCTCATTGTTGGAATCACCCAATTAACACAGCTTCATTAACCGGAAGCACGGCGTATTCGAATACCATTATTTTACTCTGCGGAGTTGCTCAACTTTACCCACACGATCCCTTAACTCCCACGACAGAGTTAAGAAAGCCAGGTCATTTCACTGCTCAATTCTCCATATAGACTCTACCCGATAGCACCGCTCAGTCACGGCCACAATTAACCATAAACCTCCCCTGCCGTTTTAAGCCAACACTATCATTGTTAGGTACCCGCAGCATACCTAACTCCACGTCATCAAAACACCTCAGCCCGTAGAGGTTCAATCGAATTGAGCAGCTACTAAACCAGTGTTGACAAGTCAACTCCTGTGGTCTGAGTGATCACTATGTTCTTTACTTGACACAAGGTTCTTGTCCTTATATTTTCACCGAGGCACCATCCACAAACTTTCGCTGAGCTCAACAGCACCAGCCACCACCAAACCAAACAGCCTCCATCCTAGGGTAAAGCGGTAGGCCTAGTCCGTTACCCGGAGTCCCAGCAGCCTCTCTACCCTAGGTCTAATCCTAGGGTTTGGTCGTGGGCTTGGATCACATTGTGATGACCCCACATTCTGACCCTCCCCCTAGTTCTCCCAAGATAGAGTCGTGGGCTTGGATCACACATTGTGATGACCCCACATTCAGACTCCTACCTTGAGTTCTACCAAAGTAAAGTCGTGGGCTTGGATCACATTGTGATGACCCCATATTCAGACTCCTACTTTGGTGCAAGTTTTCCAATTATAATGGCCAGCAGCCAAAGTCACTTAGTAGTACAAAATGCTGAGTGAGATGATCTATAAATCTTAATACAATATTTCAATTATTACTATGGTTGTCAAGGTAATTATGGCTATCAATTAATGACAGGGCATTTTTCAGTGGTAGGAATAACTAGTATCATGCCATTCTAAATATTTTAGTTTAAGCAATTAATATTTCACAACTAACCATAATGCAAATACATTTAATAAATACTGTAATTTCATGGGATTCATCATGATCAAAAACTTATAACTTGTCTTGCTGATCAGGGATCTCAACTATCTCGTATAGTCAAGCAATAGGCTCGCTCGCAATGTGAACCTGCGAACTCGAAAGCTAGCGCAAACACATAAAATAACAACATAAGTCAAATCTTGATTTTAATCAAGCTCAAGAAAATAATCTATCAAAAGAGATATAAATGGTATATAAACTCAAAAAGAGTTTGGATGATGTTGGAGTTCAATTTTTGAGAAATGAATAGAATTTGCATTTTTGAATTAAAAAGAAACTAATTTACAATGTTTACATTTATAAATTGAAATTTATAAAATTCTAAAATTCAATTTAAGGGAATGGAGGTCATATTTGGATTCTAGGAATTATTCTAGTCAAGATGGTGTATTTTTGTGATTTTTGGGATTTTCTAGAATTTTCTACAAATTTTAATACATTTTCTGAATTTTTAAATCTCGTGAACGATGAACTGCTCGGCCGAATGCACAAGACGGCCTACCGGTTTTTCCGCTACCAAATGCCCAATCGACCGTGGCCTGCGAGCTGCGCTACAAAGGCCAGCCATGAACGCATACCACGCCGCCTGATAAGCGACACGCGGCAGCGCGGACGACCGCGATCCCGCAGCTGTGAGCGCTCGGATGACGCAGTTATGAAAGATCTACGACCCGAGTTTAAACAGCGACGGACGAACCGGATGGATCTGCACGAATGGCCGAGATGACGCCACGTCGCCCCGGGAGGTCGTCTTCAACCTTCAGACGGCTCCCCCCGCCCGAGAGCAGAGCTCGCCAACTCCGGCGAAGCAGCGACGGCGGTTTCAAGGTAGGAATGGGTTTCACAGAGTGAAGCGGGCTGAGACTAGGATTCCATTTTGGCACTTTGGAGGGTCAGGGGATGAACAGCATCGGCTGGCGCCGGCCGGGAAGACGACGGCCTTCACGGTGGCGCTATGAAACTCCGATGGTTCTCCAGCCAAATTGGTTGTGGTTTCACCATCTACGGGGCACTAGGAACACGCTGGCAGTGACGGCTTAGCTCGGGGATGGCTCAGTCGAGCTGGCCACAGTGGACCTCTTACGGCCGACGGCGAGCTCAGCCGCCAGCTCACTAGGCTAATGTTGTCGTTCAAGCTAAGTTTCTACTGTGATCAGCATGCAATGGAGATCATGCTGGAGCAAGAAATTGGAAAGTAATGTACGAAATCGTAGAAATCGAGCTAGAGCTCACCGGACCGGGGAGGCGATCGGCGGTGACTGGAGCAAGGAGAAGCTAATCGGCTACTCTGGGAGGTGTGTGGGAGCGTCTGGAGCTGATTCTACGCGGTCGAAAGGCTTAGCATCGCATGTGGTGTGCTGGCCACGAAGAGGCGGTGCGGCCGGGCTTCTCCCACGCAGGCGCGGGGAGAAGGGAGGTACGGGCGCGCGTAGAGGCTGTGAGGGGGAGCTGGCGGGGTTTCTGGCGCGCATGTACGACGCTTGACCGCTGTGAGAGGGAGGAAAGCGAAGGCGCGAGAGGGAGGGCGGTGCCCACGCCGTTATGGCGTGCGGGCGGCGCGTGGCCCATGGCGGCAGCAGAGAGGGGCCGGCTGATGGGTGGGCCTGGTAGGTGGGCAAGGCGCGAACGCAGGGTGGCGGTGGAGGCTGCCCACCCGCTGCCGGCCAGCATCGCGGCGCATGGGCGATGGGGAGGCGCACGAGGGCGAGGGCGCCAGGGAGAAGCGAAGGCGTAAACGCCAAATGAGGAAAGCGTAAACTCACTGAGAATTTCCGAACTGGGTAAAATTTTGAAAATTCAAGTAAAATTTAAAATAAATCCCAAAAATTTGAAAATTTGGGCCGTTTCAACGTGCAACGCCTTGGTGGCCATGGCATTGGCTAGCAGTGGTGGTGGTATGGTTCTCCTCTTATAAGAACATTTCGTGTAGATTTTTTAGATCCTGTCACATCGCACAGCCATTCGACTTTCCATATACTTTCAGGACGTTGATCTATCTCTTAACAAGCTTCAAAGATATCAATTAAGAGGTCCCTAGCTCGTGGATGCGGTTCATGATATTATTCTGCAAAGCTGTTGTTATCTTCCGAAACTATACTTCTATAGATATTTAAGCAATTCACAAAGAACTAACTTAGCTTAGTTTTTACATCAGTAACTAACTACATCTCAATAAGAAAAGTAAATTAACCATAGAAATTTATTCATGATGTTTGAAAAGTCAGTTATGTTTAGGTCTGATAGACTCATATGCAAGATGTACTCTACTAGCCGGTCTTCAATCAACATATTTTTCCAGTACTTGCTTCTATATTTTAGCTTGTAGTTGTAACGCACGTCTACAGAACTAGTTCTGACGTAAAAGGGGATATTTAGTGGTGCACAAGGAAATACCTTTTATAAAATAATAGAAGTACTAGTTGAATGCTCGTGCGTTGCTACGGATTTTTAAAATTTATCATACTATTGTGCACTGAACTAGGGCACAGCCGCACAGGTTTCTTCAATGCTATTAAGTTACAGTATGTGAAAATCTTCTATACAACACTTTTCAGATCCAAAGAAGAAGAAAAGAAAAAATAAATACTGTTTAATTCTTTATATAGACAGGAAGATATGCAATCCTCTTCTCCGCAAACTTGAAAACTCTATCGATTAAACCAACAAGTAGTAGGTCACAAGGTTGGGGCACAAATCCTCAGACAAGCACCACGAATAAGGCAATTGGAGCAAGAAACAATAACCTGCATTCAGCAGCACAAGTTATATGAACCATATATGAACCCATTGAATCAATCACCGCATTCCAATCGTATCTCTCCTTTTTTTCCTTCTCAACAGGGAGAATGCTTTTGACTTGCGCAAGGTGATTCTGGGGCGATCGTCAGTGTCCCTCCAAGCTCCTGGGCACGAGGGGAATAAGAGAGTGGAGCACATCTATGATTAGTGGCTCAGAACTCGGTTCGATCGCACATAGAGCACGACCATCGCAAAGAACCTACAAAGTAGCGAAATGCACCAATCTAATTACTTAAAAAGACATATGTAAATGGAAGAAACAATTTTGAGATAATTTCGATGATAAGTACTTGGTATAAGTGCTTCGGATCCATCGTGTTCTTGGTTATGGGGTCAATTATGGTTGAGAGCTTTGATCTGTCAGTTAGCTGAGGCATGGCCTGCATTTGATTACAAATGTTAGATGTCAATGGGTTAGCCAAATGCATCTTAGCTGCATGGATTTAGGCAGTGAAAATCGAAAGTATTCTATGCACATTGACATAATGAATTGCTTGCTCCATTATTTAACCGAAATGATTCTAACGATTCAGAATGTCAAATATCAGAGTATTGTGTACCCATGTAACAATTGATTAGCAATGAGATGGTGCCATCTTCTCAACTGGCTTCCTTCCCAACATAAGCTCAAGAAGTACTACTCCAAAAGCATACACATCACTTTTCTCAGTCAACTTCCCTGAATTAGACACATTTACACTTAATTAAAATGCCCATTTTCACCTGATATGCTTCCAGTTAAAGTAGAACGTCATCATTGTGAATAATGGTTAGTCTATTAAGAGGATTACAACTGGGGTAAAGAAAAAGGAAGGCATACCATCTAATAAGTACTCAGGAGCTACATAGCCCAAAGTTCTGTAAAGCTTCAGATTCCGTTTCTTTGTGATTCCCACCGATCACCGCAAGGTGAAATCGATATCTACACAATAACAAAGGATCAATAAACTAACATTTTTTTCTTTCAGTGATATGAGTTATGGTCAATAGTAATATTTTAATTGACCAGAAGTGAAATAAGCAGCAGGCGTACCTTAGCATTGAAGTTTGAATCTAAAAGTATGTTAGACAACTTCAGATCCCTATGGATAACCAATGACTTGCAGCGTACCAATGACTTGAAAAGATAACTAAACACCATGTTGTGTACACAAGGGTACTATCCAAACAAAGAAAGGAGATTGTTTTATTTTGAAGCACTACATAACTAAACTGGACATATCACCTTATAGGTTTTGTCCCCAAAGAAATGGATCTCTTGGAATTCCTCAAGATATCTCAAGCAAGAGGTCTTGTCCCAGCCTTGCGGAATACACGAATTTTCGGTGTGCGGTAGTAAGTAGCATGAACATAATATTTCCAGCAAATATGTATAGGTATGAAATCGTTACTGCCTTTTAGAAGATAATTTGTACCTTATCATACTTGTCAAACTCATCACGTTCTTCTTGACTACAGTTTATCCGTATAGGCGACACATCAAGCATTCCACTTTGGAATTATATGAATGTACCCCTAAGTAAACAATTATTTGGTCAGTACAGAGATAGTGCCAATGGGAATTCTTGGGCAGGGTTCTTTACCGACCTTTTAATAGAGATATCTAGGTCAGCAATGTAATGAAGTTAATAATTTCCTGAAAAGAACACATATCATTATTAGAAAGGCCTCAAAATTTTATCAAGAAAATAGTACAAGAATGTAACCACGATAGGCTCATCTTAAGCTTATCATCTCCAAGAAACGATTTCAAACTCTGCAGTGTGCAAAACATCAGGTTCTAGTATGTACAAAGCGCATACAAAAGCTTCAAGCTTGTCATTCTAATAGGCAACCAGGAACAACGAAGGATTAGAATTTGCTTTGTCTGGCCAATGTTAGCTCGTCTAGACACTCAACAAATGAAAAGATGGATCTTTACTAATATTTCCCAGAAACTTGATAATCCCCAAATGATCCTGATAATATCCTAATTTCAGACACTATCGAATGCAGACATGTTAAAACAATATTCATAGGAGGCCTAGAGACTTACTTGAGTTCCAATGAGCTTGCCAATCACATGCGCAACTGTGCCATTTTCGAGAAGACATAACCATAATCGGTGATAACTACGAAGAAATATCAAACCGATTATTCTGTGGTTCATAACGAAGGCAACTCTCATATGTGCGTAATCGCAGAATCGAGCATATAGGTTCCGACTGATTGGCCTAGTGCTCAAAAATCTTGACCAAATCGGATCCCCACCACACCCACAAATCACATGTCGCTCCCAAATAACCGTAAAATCGAAACCGCCAGTGATTTCCTTTAGAATCCTATGAAAAGGAAGAGAACAACAAGAAGAAGTCAAGAAGATATGCCACTCACCTCGCGTAGCTGCTTCATGAACTCGAGTATCTCCCGCCACCGCCTACTCAAGGGAAGAGAAGTGGAGAGGAAATTTCATTATTCACACAACCGCTGCCGCGAACCTTGTGGGTGCGGTGAGGGTGCCATCGACGTCGAAGAGTGCGGGGACCCCATTCGTCCTTCTGCCGCCATCGCCAACCCGCTCCTCCCGCTATAGAAGAAGAACTGCTTAAAAGTTAGGGAGGAGGCGGATGCGGGCTGGAGGAGCCGGGAGGAGGAGGCACAAGTGCGGTGGGAGGGAGGAGGAGGCGGCGGGGGGGGAGGAGGAGGCGGCGGCGTGGGGTGGGAGGAGGAGGAGGCGGCGGGGGGTAGGAGGGAGGTGTCGGTGTGGGGTGGGAGGAGGCATCGGCGCGGGGGGAGGAGGCGGCTACGGCGGAGGAGGGGGAGGGAGGCGGTAGTTCTATGATGGAGATGAGCGCGGAGGAGGTGAGGACGGAGCCCGGAGGAGCGGAGGAGTGGGGAGTTATGCAGACGGAGAGCCCACACGTCGGTGCAAGAAAACTGAGAAAAAGATGAGGAGAACGAACGGACGACCACCAACTCTAATTTTTAAGTAGTAGAGAAATGATACACTCTTTTAGATGTTGCGCTTTAGGTAAAGGAAAACAAACAGCTAGTCTTGCTGGCCTTACGTATCAAGGTTCGAGCTTATGATTGAGCTCGAACTATCAAAGCTCAAAACAATCTTGACCTGTCCGGCTGAGATCGAGCAGCTCGTCGAACTAAGCTATTTTATCCTCCTTGGCTAGACAAAGGTGGAATAGGATCCTGCCCGACATCTCCATCGTAGACTCCCGGCATTAATGATGCATAGAAAATCTTACCATTGGCCCATCGCTTCCGCGGAAATGTTTTATGGTTTTCGGTGTAGTAATCATTAGTACGGCTAGAAAATTCTTGGTTTTTCAGTATAGCCTAGTTATTCCTCCCTGAAACAAGTACATTAATTATGTCACTGTACATCCAGTCACAAAATCTGATGATGAGCACCGATGACAGCGAGCCGTAAAAGTAGACATGGATTATACCGCCCTGATAGAAGCCAACAAGTGCACAAGGCCACAACCATAATCAGAAATTCACAAAATATGTAAATCCTATCTATATCAGCAGTACAAATAAACTTTTTTTAGAACCACAGAAAAACATTTTCGGAACTGACCTGGATCTGTGATTATTTCATAAGCTGAAACGTGAGCCATAAGATCAAAAAATTACAGGTCCTTAAATGACGAAAAAGAAATTTAAGTGCATAAAAAATATAGCCATAAAATGGCCCGGGTGCATCCAATCATGAAACATAACAAAGACACGGTTACATGTTCTGAAGGACAAAAAGAAAACTTTCATGCATCAAAATATAGCACATTATTTTCCAATAAAGAACTTTTTTTTCTTGCCCCCCAAAAAATTTGAGGACGACATGGCACAAGATTTTTTTCCTTTTTGTACATGGCGACACGGTGTGGCGGTAAAAACCTAAATGGAAAAGAATGGGTATAATCTCAGGCTACTAATGGGTTCAGTAGTTCGAGACGAGGTGGCCACATATCGAAGTACACATATTTTTCAGTGGCCACCACAAACAAAGTAAAGGATCTTTTGGTATATAGCAAACACATGGAATACTGTATCCTAAAGTAGCTCCTTCAACTGCTGGACAACATCTGCGATTGCAACACATAGTACTGTCAGATATATATCCTCAGATAAGAATATGTTCACTTTGCGACTAAAGAACACTCAGTAACCTTGAACAATGTATGGTGTCGTCTTGAATTCATGCCAGAAATTTGGGTGAAAGGTAATTTCATAACGGAGGAACTTTGCAGCAAGGAATGCAGCCCCAGCAGCGATGTGATAAGGTTTGAACTGAAGCCAGAGAGAACTCCGGAGCCTGCATTATTAAAATAACTAAGTATAATAGTTGGATGATATAGAATAAATGAACACTCAAGTAAGAGCTGGACAAACCATTGATTTGTGAACTGTGTGCATGAAAAACAAGGGCATTTGTTTCAGACAACATGACAAACCATATCAGCAAAAGATGTCAAGGCTCCATCAAATAGCTACATATTAAGCAGAAACAAACTAAACAAGCCATATGCAATGTTCCTTACCACTAAAAGTTGCTTCAGATGATAACATTATCGAAGAGCCTTCTGCAGAATTTGCCATATTGCTAAATTCTAGCAATTAGACATGCCTCTTGAGATTCATACATCAATTCTTTCACCAAATAATGCTCCAGTGGCATATGCCACTCCAGAAATTGTAAATGTCATTTCACCATGACAACGTTAGATTTGCAGGCCACAAAAGAGAGAATATAGCATGATCCAGCAGGAGCATACTTGTTCTTGTTTACTAACGAAATCTCGAGTTGTTCTTGTGTACTAACTCTAATATCATGTAGGAAGATTTGAAGTTAGAATGCAAGCAATGCTTCATATGACTGTCTTTACTAAAGATGAGTCTAACCTTGTTAAGCACCATAGTACATGAAAAATGTCAGTGTCATTGTCAGTGAGGCACTGTCTTTAGTAAAGAGAAGTGGAGTTCGTAAACTAATGATGGAACTACCAAGGCATGCAAACTTATATAAAATACAAAAGCGCAGGGAAATCTACATAAAACAGAAAATTACAAAGAGCAACACCTGATTGATTGCAAATGTAACAATTCTTCCCGTCATTATGAACAAGAAAAACTTGAATGTAAGTTTGGATATAAAAATTACAAATTTACTACATAATTTGGAAGTCGTTAAAAATGACTGAGCCATGAGGACCAACACTTGATCTGTAATAAATCAAAAGATAGCAGCACTGTGTAAAACTTGTGTTCTCTTTATAAAATTGGATTGTGCAGTCATTGAGTACGGCCATCAGAACAAAGATGTATACGAAATTAGAATTAGGTTATGAGCTTAAAGCATTGTTCAACAGTCAAGGTCCAACAGTTATACTAAAGTGAGCTTGGCGAGAAGTACAACTTCAATTTAAATGAAAAGAATACATTTATGACCAATCTTCTCTCTGATTTTTGAGACGAAAAATCTGCAGCTCGGGTTGGGGGCAATTAGAATATATACGTAGGTTCATAATGTTTCTTTATGTCCCATTTTCCTAGTCCCAATTATCACATCATGTTACAACGGTTGCTACATAATGATTCTTAGGTTAAAAGGTGTTTTTCATGACCATCACACAAATCCTGTGCAAAGATTCTCACAGTTTAGTACAAAATTGTCTGGACAGGTGACAATGCAATTTATGCCATACCAAAAGGACCGATATCTACTTTCAAACACAAGAAAATTCATTTCAAACTAATCAGCCAACATGAACCTTGTTGGGCACAAATCACCTTGACCATAATCTAGCGAAAGCACATGAAAGAGAAGTATACGTGTGCATCCACAGAAACCAAATAGATCATATAAGTTTAGGTGAAGCTGAAAGTTGCTCAACATCTTGATGTCGATGGCAGAGAATTACTTGTTGAACTAAATGAATTGAACCAACAACGGAAAACAAATCTACAAAAGCAAATGAAACGATCCTACTATCATCACATCATTAGTACCGTGGTACAGCAATGTTCTTTGCACATCAAATAGGTATGCAAGCCATTATCATAACATTAGTACCGTGGTACAGCAATGTTCTTTGCACATCAAGTAGGTATGCAAGCATGGCAGTGAAAAACTCATAAGTCACCAGTACTCCCTCCAATTACACATTCAGGTCACCATGGGAAACATGCAGCCAAACGTTTTCCATCTTTGACCAACAATATTTTTAAATATTTAGATTGCTCACAGGAATATAGTATAAGTGAATTTTCAAAAAAAAAATACTTTCATAGTGTTATACGTTAGTAAATTATAGACATATATATCAATAATACTAATGGTCAAATTTGTAACTTGGATACAATGAAAAGTCAAAAACATATAAAAAATTGCGACTTGAGGGTGTAATGCGGAGACTTCCCAGTGAACAATATTTTTTAGGCAAAAATGTGCACCTTCTAATGCTGAGGAAAGTTCCCACTTGTTAGTGCAAACAAAAAGAAATTGTAAGTGGAAAATTGGAGAAGGATGGAGTGACATTTCAAATAAATAATTTATGAGATGTAGTTGGCCATTCAACAATACAGATGACATGATTCTAAAAAAATGGCATGCAGAACTCGACAGTGAACATAGTGAATATTTAGAAGTGATACTATAGCAGTGCAATATATCATCACTACTGAATGCAAAACTACAATCAGCAAGGCTGTGTTTACCATACCAAATAGCAAATCTTAAAAAGAGTTCCTCTTTTCCATGATTTAATAGGCAAGCAGGCAAACAAAAGATTAACACCCTTAGAAAGGAAAATTTGTATTATGGCACAGCAAAACTAGCCATTTCTAAAAGTGGCTTATCGCACCCGAAAGCTCCCACCATACAATCCCAGTAGCATTCTTGTAAATTTTTAGTGGCATATTTACAAGTGATATGATTTTATAGCACCATATTTAGAACTGTATAGTGCCTTATTAACATAGTTACTTAGGTTTCCATGTTTTACAGTGACATGGTGGTGGGTGAAGTTTCAAGTGTTGCAATGGTGCACCCACAATTCACACTTTTGCAATGGCATATATGGAATTCACCTAATTAGAAATAAACAAGACTTGGCCTTTTAACCTATTTGCAAAATAGCATCGCTTTAATCCAGCCTTATGATTAACTTCCTCATCAAACCTATTAGGATTCATGCATATATTCTTGCAAAATTATACCATAAAATAACTCAAGTCACTCTCAAAGAATGACACTCCAAGTTATATATCAATATAATATAGAATTATAATATTTTCCCATGTTTGCAAACTTTTCAATCGATGCTTTAAAAATTACTATAACTACATTTTGTTATCTAGAAGTTAACGTGACTTTTTTTCCCTGAGAATATGTACAAGTTCATCCTTGAAGATGGTTACTGTACAAAATTGAATTAAATACAACAGAATCTCTACTCAAGCTTATTATATATGCAATCAATAATACATTAAGTGGTATATAAGAGAAACTCAGGCAATTCATACTCTCATTGCAGTAGGATAAACCTCCATACACAGAATGGAAAATTATTTAGAAATGTTACATACACAAGATAGAACCTGTTATTCAGGTATGAAATTAAGCTCCTAGTTGTTGCTGAAGTATACACTAAGAGCAAATCAAGCTGATATCAATTTATAAGAGCAAATCAAGCTGATATCAATTTATAAGTAATTGCAATGAAAGTAGGAAGAAGATTCACATATATTTGCTTACTTTAGTCAACAACAATATAAAGCAAGCTGACCTTGTGAACAACATAACAAACTACGTGTCATAGTCAACACAGATTACAGTATTTTGTGTTAGTTGATAGTCGTGGATGATATTCAAGGGCACTTATTGTGTGGCAGGTGGGACGAGTGCAACAAAGGCTTGAAAAATGTTTGATCTCACACTATAACCAAATCAACCTTTCTCTAGTCATTCCTGTCATCCAATCTCATCCAGTGTTGCAATGGCCAAAATTTAGGTCCAAAAGTGTGCTTTGGCAGCAGATAGATTGACCAGTACACACTGGCCCCAACTGAGGTTAGTTGTGGCCACAAGAACCGGAGATGGTACCTTAATTCCAGTCTTGACAACTATAGATCCACAAAAAATGTATGACTGGCATTTACTGGATAAGAATCTCCATTTAACCTCTCAAATACAGCTGTTTTCTGACCATTCGCAGATTGGAACAAATATTGATGATTGTACCACTATAATCCACATATGATATACATAGAATTGTCTACAAACTTGAAGGATAACATCTAAAGACCCCAGCCTGGTCCAACCATTAAAAAAACAAAAATCCAAACAGTGCAGATGATAACTTGACATTGCTAATGTCCACAGGAATATGATGTTGTGCAAGATACCTTGACTGTTGTTTATTAAGAATTCAAGAAACGAATTATGTCAGTAAATAATGATCAATTAATGCGTTAAGCAATAGAAAATACTTACCCTTCGTTGATCAGATTCCAAGCCACATTAAATAGAACAGTATGTGAAAGTCCTAGTTTGCTCAAAGCAGATGAAAGTGAAGCATATGGATGTGACACTTCCAGTTCGAAATCAAGTGTTGTCAGTATCATTTGCTCTGCCTGTATTACGCTTTCTCGGTATTGTTCAAACCAGTCCTGCTGAAGAAATAAGAAATACAAACCATTAGGTCATGACAGTCCTTTGTAGTTTGTAGTTTCCCCAACTTAGTTCAGAGAAATAAGAATGCACTAAAGTCAACATTACACTAATCAAGCCAAACATGGTTGAGTAAGAATGAATTATTTGTGTGTCAACTTACACCACGCAGCATATAATGAAGGAGGTTGAATTCTTGATTTTGAGAAACTTCACACGAAGCCCTAAGAACAGTATTCAAGAGGCATGCTGTTTCTTCTGACTTCGCTGCCAAAAACAATGCTGCAGTCGCAACCAACTGTACAAGTTTGAAAAGGAAAATATTTATCATAATGGAAGGAATAAAATCTGATTTGTTGTATCCGCCTATATGTATAAAAATTTGATATCCACATTGCATGTCAAGTGGATCTAATGGATATGGTGAAGGAAAAATAGCAATAAGGTCCTTCTTAGATAACTGTGTCTGGTTAGTTTTCTAAACAATGCATGGGGCATTGGCCAGGAAAAGCAAGTCTTGTAAAGTCACGGTACAAAATCCTTCACAAGCCAAGTTAAGAAGTGCACAGGAAGATGATAATAGCATAGTTGGATAATACAGTGCACAAAAGTACATGCAACAGGTCAATGTCCAATTTAGTATATGCAGTATTATGTGTTGCAGCTGGCTGGCTAGCCATTTGAAAATAACATATATACATCACAAGTTTTTATGTTCTTGATTTTATTTGTGGTCTTAAATCGTCCAATCCACACTTCAGGACACTAAGTTGCCAACTTGCACATTTAAACAAAAAAAAGTGCACATTGGATTATTTTTAGGCAGAGTTTCAACTTACTCATTTGAGTTGAATTAAATTTCTCGGAACAAAACTTGCACATTTTTAGGCATATATTGGAGCATTTATAGTCACTAGTCAATATGACCAAGCTGTGTTTTTTCCCTTTAACTAGTTAACCACTATTTCAAATATGCATAATAATGTTGGAATTGTAGGTGAAACGCAACTTAATTTACAGTATACCAGGCACTCCCATTTGATGGATGAAAACCCCTATTGATCTCATGGCCACCTGATATCTTAACCCCAAGTGGAAAACCTAGTTCTCGACCTATTTAATTTCCATTACTGAGAAATTCTTGCGGACGAAGAGATAAAGACAACTAACAAATCTATCGTGGCAGGCGTGTGATCTGTGGAAAAAGAACCGATGGCAATACACCACGGCAGTCGCAATAGTCGTCTGTGGCCTGCAGCAAACACAAGCACCAAGATCAGCGACCACAAAGACAAATCACCAAACGAATCAACAAAACAGCAAAACCAGCAGCGAGCTTACAGCCCGAGGCGGATGCCGAGGCAGCGCAGGTAGGCGCAGTACGACGCGCGCAGCCTCGCCTCCAGCGCGGAGTCGATCCCGTCCCTACGCGAAGGCGACCGTCGCTCGATCTCGTCTCGCGAGAGCAGCGCCCCCGCGCCGCCGTCGTCACGCGGCCTCGCCGGCGCCACGGGGGCCACCGCTGGCGGCGGCGGATCCCACCGAGGCTCAGGAGCGCGGCGAGCCCGCTTCGGCGGGGGCTGGCACGCGGCCGGGTGAGGGGAAGCGGAAATATATTTTCTTGGAGGTGGGACAGGGCGAGGGGTCGCCGGGGACATGGTAGGGGACGCTGGCAGTGGCGGCAGCGTAGGGATGACCGTGGGGCAGCGGATAGGGGTGGTAGGGGTCGTCGTTGTCGCGGCGGCGGCGGCGGGGTTGGGGAGGGACGTGGTGATGGGGATGGGGTGGTGGGTGGCCGGGCCGGCGGCGAAAGACTGGGAGAAAGACATGGCGGCGGCGGTTGTGTCGACGGAGAAGGCAGTTGTGTCGACGGCGAAGGCGGCGGACGCGGTGGAGGTGGGAATTTGGCTCAGGTCAGCCGAATCCGAGAGGGAGGAGGAATTGGGAAAGCAAGAGGATCTTGGGGATTTTGCAGGGGACCCCGGGGGTGGAAATGTTTACCGAATTGTGCAGGTGGGCCATCCTTTAAATTATAATTTAGCAAATATTTGCTTATTCTACTTTTCGAAGGATTTTTAGTCCTTTCCTAATTTACAAATTTTAAGATGGATTTTGTTAATATATGGTTGTACATTGATTCCTGATCTTAGTTATTGCACGTTGTAAAACGTGTCTACATGGGAGTAGATCTAGGCTATGATCTTTTGACTTTTTGGTTTTTTTCAAAAATTAAAATAAATGGATCGATTTCTTGAAGCAGATTTTTCAAATGACTTCTTGAACTTAAAATCGTGTGCGTCATCCATATCAGTGTTTCCATCATCCACTGCCGTCTTAAAAATTATAAACAAAAATGATCAGACGCATCTCAAAAGAACAGGGCCCTAAACCAATCGTTGCAATGTACTTATCCAATCAATTGCCCATTGGATCGAGCCAACCCCTACCCACTTGTAATATCCAAAAAATTTAAAATCTATTCAATTAAATTCAAAATCATCATTTATGCTCTTCCTTACATTTTTCAAATTTGTCTGCAATTAAGAAAATGTTTTTCTTAATTTCCAGCCGCTGAAAAATAATTTATGTAAATAATTAAAACCTGACCAAGACCTACCAATAATTTATTTGAGTTCTAAATAATCTAAAGGGGCTCTCCAAAAAATTTCATACTTTTTAGAGTTTGTTTGTTAATTTTAAAAATTACAAAATTGATTTTGCTATTAAATTAAATCAAAAATGAATTTAATTTTGAACCTACTCTTAAGCTGAAATTGTTAATATTGGCCCAACCCGGCACTATTTAGGCCCAATTCTAGCCCACCTGCCATCCTCCTGTACCCGCCTCCCATTTTCCGCCTTTTCTACACGGAAACGTCTTTCATGGAATGCATTATCTCTCTCTCTTCCATTGTGACTAAGGCCTAGGGCCCGCCTGTCGGGGCATGTCTTCCACCTTAAGATGCCTCCCCTATCCTCCAATGGCCATGGCCGCACGCGAGGAGAGAGCTCGTCGCCGGCTTGCTCCCTCTCTTCCGTTGAACTGTGAGGTCAGGGGCCCATGCAGCATGCCCCATCTTCCACCTCGCCGCAAGTGTCTCGACTGTCATGCCTATTCGCTATTTGCCACATGCAGCCACCGCTGGTCACTGTCCATCTATCGTTTCTAACCGTGTCCGTCTACGGTTTTGGACACCTGGCGAGTCGTAACCTCCGCCTAGCGACTCTCTGCTCAGTCCCCTCCAAGTCGAGCTTAGCGTCGCCTGCAAGCCACCACCATGCGACATATTCGTGAGAAACTAAGCCTAGCCATGAGATTTCAAAGAGAAGAATGCCCTTGTCTCAACACAAAAGCCCTCCCCAATCGCGTCATCATGCTCAGCACTCCATGCCGTCTCCATTTTGCCCTCTCCCCTCACTTTCATCCATTGGATAGCCCGTAACACTATCACCATCTTCGGCTCTGGCTTGCGCATGCACATCGCCATGCTGCGCTGTGGTCTGCGCCCTTTCCAGTGAGCTTTTCCCTCCATGTGCGTCTATGATACGGGGTCGCCCGATCTTCTCGACGTAGGATGGATACTCACGGGAGTCTTGATGAATCGTAATGATCCTCCAATGCCAATGCAAGGGACGAACACTTTTAATCCGCCAAAACACACCCGTGTTGATTTCGCCGACCACCAAGCGAAGATCTATCGTGCACCCAATTCCCAACGGAAAGGCTGAACGATCTTTATTGAAGAAAATCACTCCTAATTCCCTATGGAACTTCGGTAGCAATGCTAAACTCGAACAAACTTATAGATTCATTATTCTCAAACGTGGTCTCCCTTACAATGGGGTCTAACTATCAATATATAGTTCCATCTCCACCTCATGGCTGGCCAAGAGGTCCAAAACCAACTCCAACTCATCCCTACATGTATTTGGAAACAAACTCACACAAAAGGAAAAACCTAAAATTAAGCCGTCACAATATTTCGGTCATAACTTTTAATATGTAACGAATTTGAAGGTGGGGCTAGATCCATTGCGTATCCCTTGAAATTATCTTTCCAACGAGTATGAGAACACCTGAATCGGACTCCGTTTGTGAAAGTTATGCCCTTTAGTAACTGTCTATCGGCTGTCCCGAACCGAATCCGAATTGAATTCGAGTTGAATCCGAGTTTGAATTGGATTGAACACGTGGGAGATCCGAATTTGGCTTGAAAATCTTATCCAAAACTTATAGTTTTAGTCCTTGTGCTCCTCCGTTTTGCCCTCTCAAGTCTTCACATGAATCATACCTAAGAATACATAAAATAATAGTATGATGTAGTATTCCAAGTCCATCATCAATTAAAAGAAACTCCTTAAGAAACAAATTCACCTGACAATATTTAATGCGGTTCAATACTTCTTTCCAATTAAATAATGTAATCACACAGCTCACTCTTTTTAACACTCTCACTCAATTTGGCTATGTGGTTCTCATTCTCACATAGGTTTTGATGCATCTCAATTGTTCTATGTATCATTGGGGCAGACAAGATGTCTCCTTTATCAAGGAAAGTCCCATGCTCGGTCATCTTCTCATGTGTCACACTAGTGGAACCATAAGAGTGAAGTATGGACATGGAGTGAAGCGTGATGTACGTTTCTCCATAAGTCTCTTCTCCTATATAATAGCATAATTCACAAGATCATGCATGCTATTAAAATATTTATGTTGAAGTGCAGCGGCGATCTCAGAATTCAAGCCACCCCTAATGTATGCCTTCTCCCTTGATGGACTAGTGACACCGACACGACACATCGCATCTTGCAGTTCAAAATAGTAATCTTCGACGAGATTACTCCCTTGTGTGATATTCTCCGGATGGTGAAGCAATTCCTCGCATAATAGGATGGCACAAACTCGCTTCTCATAAACGCCTTCAAATCTAACCAAGATTTAATGAGTTGTTTTCCAATTAGTTGTTGCCACCAACTATAAGCATAGTCTTCAAACTCCCTTGTGGCACGCATCACCTCTTGGTCTTTGGAAAGTTTCTGAAATCTAAACACTTTCTCCATTTGCCATTTCCACTCAAGATACTCCTCTGGATCATCACTGTCATAGAAAGGAACAAAGCTATCTTTTTGTTGTTGTAGACGAAGTGCTTGCACAATATCATTCACGATATTTTTGTGTAACACCTTCATTTGTTGATTGAATTCAATACGGAAATCCTGCATATCCGCCTTAAATTGTACGTGCTTAGCGTTGGTGCCGATTGGAGCTCTTGTTGTAATGTACTTCTCAATGCACGATATTTAAAGCGAGTCACGGGCATTAAGATTAACTTCATTCTCATCACCATAGTTGTCTTCTCCACTTGACATGGTTAGATTGTGCAAAAACAACACCAGGCAATAACAAGGTATATGGATGATTAGTATAAATCACTCGATCTCACTCTTTTCGAAGTGAATTGAGGCCAAAAGAAACTTACACTTGGTGGTGGCTATAATAACGAGTGATGATCAAGCGGATTTAAAAGTGACTCACAATTGCACGGTAAATGATATTTTGTGGAGCTTGGTTAGGAAGTATTTATCCTACACGATCTGAATTTTTCGATGTTGTAAAATTAAGTAATAATCCAAGTTAGAATACTTTGCCTAAGTGCTGATCCAAAAGATTTAAGTGAAGTATATGAACGCACACGCAAAGATAATGTGACTCGATGCAAACAAAGGAATGAGCTAACTAGAGGTAATCTGAAATTAAAGATTAGATAGCTCGTTTTGCACCAAGTACTAGGAGAGACGCTAGCCAATTGCAAGGATATAAATGTAAGGGCACAAGATTGCTCAAGAAATTAAATACACAAGCTGAAATTATGAATTAAAATTAGCTAACCCCAATTAGGCCAACGCTCACTCTTTCTTTTGTTTTCCTCTTTTTTTTTTGCCGAGGCTCTTCTTTTTTTTTCTTTCTTTATGTCGACTGCCTTCTTCTTCCTTTTTTTACTTGTTGGTTGGCACTAAGGTTTAGCGTTTCTTTGCACAAATATTTAAACTTTCAGCAAATATAGATTAATACCAAGAGCAGCCCTTAATGCAATTATCAAAAACTAGTCTCAAAGATGAAAGAAAATAATATAAGTGATGCTCACAATCTCAACAATGTGCTCGATTTTTCTTTTTTTTTGGTGCGGTCGAGACACACGTTGGCGCAAGCAAGAAATTCTCCCAAGCCGCTGCAGTGATACGCGGGAAATAGATTTGGCTTCTAACTTTGCAAGAGGTTTCAGATGGATGGCTACAGACGGCCAGGAATCCGTTTCCAAAAGAGACTGCTAGTTCGGCTCAGAAGAAATCAGATCAAACATGGAAACCGAGTTCTGATGGATAACTAACTAGCCAACTTGTCTCCGCCAAGGATTACCACAAGGATCAGTTCGGCTGTTCCATTCAACACATGGTGTATTTTTTTAGGCTAAACAAAGAGAAAAAAAAACACAATGAACAAGCGACGCAAAGGAACACAACGATCAACACCTAAACAAAATTCTAATGGACGAAAACTTAACAAAACTCACGAAAATAACAGATGCAAAAACAAGGGTTTGGATTTTTTTGTGTGTTTTCGGTTTATGGACTATAGAGCAAGTAATAAACTGAAATTTAAAGGGATAAGATCCTTCTGAACAAACCGCGCTCTGATACCAAGATGATACGGGGTCGCCCGATCTTCTCGACGTAAGATAGATACTCACGGGAGTCTTGATGAATCGTAATGATCCTCCAATGCCAATGCAAGGGACGAACACTCTTTAATCCGCCAAAACACACTCGTGTTGATTTCGCGACCACTGCGAAGATCTATCGTGCACCCAATTCCCAACGGAAAGGCTGAACGATCTTCATTGAAGAGAATCACTCCTAATTCCCTATGGAACTTCGGTAGCAATGCTAAACTCGAACAAACTTATAGATTCATTATTCTCAAACGTGATCTCCCTTACAATGAGGTCTAACCCTCAATATATAGTTCACTCTCCACCTTATGGCTGGTCAAGAGGTCCAAAACCAACTCCAACTCATCCCTACATGTATTTGGAAACAAACTCACACAAAAGGAAAAACCTAAAATTAAGCTGTCACAATGTTTCGGTCATAACTTTTAATTTGTAACAAATTTGAAGGTGAGGCTGGATCCATTGCGTAGCCCTTGAAATTATCTTTCCAACGAGTACAAGAACACCTGAATCGGACTCCGTTTGTGAAAGTTATGGTCTTTTTAGTAACTGCCTGTCAGGCTGTCCCGAACCGAATCCGAATTGAATTCTGAGTTGAATCCGAGTTTGAATTGGATTGAGCACGTGGGAGATCCGAATTTGGCTTGAAAATCTTATCCAAAACTTGTAGTTTTAGTCCTTGTGTTCCTCCCTTTTGCTCTCCCAAGTCTTCACATGAATCATACTTAAGAATACATAAATTAATAACATGAGGTAGTATTCCAAGTTCATCATCAATTAAAAGAAACTCCTTAAGAAACAAATTCACCTGACAATATTTAATGCGGCTCAATACTTCTGTCTAATTAAATAATGTATTCGCCTGAAAAGTGCTAAGCATGTGCAAATCCGCATCAGTGTATCTATACGCCATTTTTCTTGCTCTCTCAAACCCTCCACCAATTTCTTGTTCCATGTAGTGTAGTGCCAGATCCGTGCCTTCTTCTTCATCTCTGGTCGCCGCCATCGTTGTTGAGCAGTTTCATCTCCGGTGAGCCTCAGAACTCGTGATCATCATTTTCAACATCCCCACGCCCTTCTGAATCCATTCCCATGCTCCTTTGTAGCCCATTCCCTCCGTGGAGCTCGACCACCATGAAGTTCACCGCTGCGACATGTGCTTGTCATTGCCAGGACACCATAGACCTCCCCTGTCCCCGTCGACCACTGTGGTAACCTCTTGGTAGCCCTCTCTTGCTATTGCACTCCTTAGATTTGAAGCTCAACGGGTGTAGTCGAGTCTCACCTTGACCATGCTATTCCATTTTGCTAGTCTCCGAGGCCACTCCATCGCTGTCGTGTGAGCTCGGCAATGATCTCAGCCACCATCGCCTCTCCTCTACATTGCTTTGCTCTAATTCTCTCATTGGCATAAGGACCTAGCCCTTTTTAATCTTTAAAAAAATCCAAAAAATATGAAGACGCCTTCAGGTTACCAAGAATACGCTTTCTCGGTAGGATAACGTATTTGAAAATACACCTTCGATGTCACCCACTTAGCATAGTACTTTCTCTTTCCTTTTTCTAGATTTTATCTCTTGGCAAAACTTCGATTAGCTCATTCTCCCTCATGCAAATTTTAAATTGAGTGAAACTTATTTCTAAATTTTCTAAAATCATGAAAATTCATAATATACAAAGAAATATTTGAATTTGCTCTCCGTTTGAATTTATTTGGTATTTATTTGTGTTATTTTGCTTTATACAATAGATAGCAACATATCAAAAATGCTTCGAGATTGATCCAGAGTAATAGACAAGTGTTTGATAGTAAGGCAAGCATCCCTTTAACCATGCTGATCATATATTTCACTATTATGTATGTTGTGTTTCAAAATTATTATGCATGCGCATAATTTCGGTAAAAATTGCTATATTGGTAAGGTTGGTAGTTATATTTAATTATTGCATTGATCATACCTGGATAAAATTAATATCATCACTATTGTCATCATAGTATTACTATACAGCGCTTATATATTTAGTTGTGGAAGTTGTAGATGAAGCCAATAGTTGACGCTTAGCCATGCTCATGTTGGTACTAATTGTGCTAGGTTGAAAATTAGTCAATTGTTCAGAACTGCTTATATCGAAACTTGCAAATTGGTGCAAAGATGGTATCTTTGCTATTTTTGTTAATAAATAAAGCTGAAAGCATATTTTAGACTTGGAGGAGTGGTTGTAGAGACCAATGCAATTCATGAGACTTTGGTTTGTCGTTGTCTCGCTCTAGTCATTAAACACCGACCTGTATGCCATAGACCCGAGTATTCTCGTACATGCACACATGCCTCTTTGGAGAGGTCTTAGCATAATGGGTTCTTGTGTTCTAGCAACACAACCATAGGTGGTAGATTGTAGGTGATTTGGGCTAGTATGGGCATAGAGATTATTACCAGAAATCACATTAAAATTGCAACTTTGAAACCCTGATAACTTAAAATAAACTTCCCATTATTCTAGTTGTACTGGGTTACTAAGTAATATCACTTCATGATTTTAATCTCGAAAACATCTACAATAAAGTTTCAGTTGTGAATGATAGAAAAGCTTTAGCAAGTACATGTAGTCCCAACTGACTACTTTTGAAAAGATATCCAAATTCTAAAAACAAGTAACTAACTAAGAAACAATTTATATGCCATAATAATAGTTCAACATTTCTCACTATTGAAAATCTGACAATGTACATAATAGTAACAATCCTAATAATGCATCAAATTTAAATACCTTTGATAAAATCAATATTCCACAATATGATGAAAGGACAATAAATGATAGCACCCATAAAACCTTTAACACTTAGCAATGAGTTCACTCACAAGACAGATATTTACATCACTGCAAATATTTTTTTATGATTATTATTATTTTATGGTTATTATGATTATTATTTTGCAATTATTATTATTATTATTTTCAAGCACTGCTACTATGGAAGCCTCGAGACGAATTGTGCAATTATCAATTTAACAACTCTTAATAGGAATTATCAAAAGTTACTATTGTGTCTTCAACTTCCTAAAATCAGGCTGAATTGCTTCATAATATTGTATTATCCCATCCTAAGTTTTTTTAAAAAAATCACAAAGCATCACAAGATTACCTCATCCACCATTCTATTCTAGCAAAACTCTTTAGATAAGTATAACTTGTTGCATAGCAATCTTAGGAGCACACAAATGTGAACATTTAATAAACTTCATTCATTCAATCCCTAATGATTCTCAACACCAATCCTATCACACATTAATTTTTCTCTAGTGATTCTCATTAACGATCAACAATTATCCTGATTATGAAATCTATTTGTTATCCTACTTCTATATGCAATCACATAAACCTCTACAAACACAGATTCAACATTCCCATCTTATGCTTAAAACTTAGAGTAAACTATTATTGCAATATCAATATTAGAACCACTAGTAAACAAGGTTTCATACGATACTACCACAATGTTCACCCATTTATTTACATACTGATGTGGCCAAGAGTGTGAATACTACATTCATTTGTGCTTCACCCATGCAATCTGAAGTTACAAGGCTTAGTAGCTCTGAATTACACAAGGAGAAAGAAGCAATCGGCTATGGGAGAAAGAAGAATATCCTAGTTCGTGCGGATGCTTATGTGATTCCTCCTTTGCGTAATGCAAACAAGCCAACAATTGATGTGGCACCAAGTAGCACTACAACTTTGGTTAGTGCTTGCAGTTCTGTGCACAATGTTCATGAAGATTGCAACGCCAATTCTGAGGTTTCTAATGCACACAAAACATATATTTGGAAATCTAATGAAGTCTACTTTCCATCGAATCAAACGACGCTTGATTGGAGCTTCCTACACAAAGTTATGGTAATTTCATTAGATGCTGCACGAGCTATCCGGAGAGACGCGCGAGACTTGCCAAACATAAAGAGTCCGAGTATTGCAATGCAAGTAAGGGTACAATCTGACCACACCATGACTTTCTAAGGTTGAGAAGGATTCCTTTTCAGGTTCCAAATGGATTTAGAAGCCCCTTGAATAAGAAAACAAAATATATAAAGATTTGAATCCAGTTCGGACTCGGATTGGGACAGTTGGACAGACCGATACTAAATTGTCCATAACTTTCACAAACGGAGTCCGATTTGGCCGTTGTTGGACTCGTTGGAAAGCTATTTCGAAGCCCCACACAATAGATAAGGTGCAAGCCATATAATCCTCATGGGCACGTCGCAAATTGGGAGAGAATCCGGTGGTAGCAGTTTAGATATTTCCTTTTTAGTTTGTATTGGAGTTTGTTTCGGCCTTAGGCCAGGATGTGCATGAGTTTTAGTCAAGGCTGTGTTATGCACCAATATAAGGCCAGGGCCTTAGCCCCATTGTAACTTAGGCTATGATATGATAAGTTTTTATGCTTGTGAAATAAAGGAGAAAATCGCCATGATGGTTGTTGGCGGCCAGATTGCGTGATTGCAATGTTTTCTCGTTTGGAGTTTGCTGAGTTGGTGCAAGGCAAGAATAGGAGATTCTTGAGATTTCCCATCGAATCTACGAGGTTCATCTCTTCTAATTCGAGTCTTCTTGCTGAATTCATGGTTTGGGGAGTTTGGTGGATTGCTTCTAGTGTGCACCTTGCATACTAGTGCAAATTGCCCTTATCAAGATTGTTGGCTGCGTCAAGACAAGGAGAAGGAACCTCGCTGAACGTACTGGGAAAGATCGGGCCATTCCTACGCATCAACTAATCCTTAGTTGGTCCGTATCATCGTGGTTGATCACGGTATGTGCTTTTGTTTTTTGCTGATTTCAAGATGTCGGGAGCAAGTAGAAGAGGTTCGAGCGGCTACCACAGTGATGAATTGGGCGAATCACTCGGTGATGATTTACCACCCGCTGTACGAACCCGAGTCATGGCGCTTACCGGCCACATCAAATGCCGGGAGGACGTCATGCGTGCTGATTTCGACCAAAGCATCAATGGCGTGCATACAAGAATCACCGAGGTGCAAGATACATTGAATGCTCACCTCACGGAGGGCTTTAATAATCTGGAGGTAACACTCCGTCGCTTGGAGGGACGACTACCGCCGTCGGGAGGGTCCGAAGCACAACACCAACAACCCAATTTTGTGCGACGTGCACGGTCACATGATGATGCACGCTACTATGAAGATGATGAGGACATGTCTAATAGCCGTGGAGGCTATCCACGACCATCATGGCGTGATTTTGTTGATCTTCGGGCTGCTGCACATGGAGGACACCGTGGAAGAGGTGTGGAACGTGAGGACGACGATATTGGTCGCATCAAAATAACTATACCGGAGTTCAAGGGCAGAGCTGATGCGAAGGCTTATTTGGAGTGGGAGATGCGTGTAAATCAGATTTTTGACAACCACAACTACTCCGAAAAAAGAAAGTTTGTGTTGCTTCGATTGAGTTCACCGAATACACTATTATTTGGTGGGATCAATTGAACCGTGCAGGTGATCTTTGTGTGTACATTCATATACTTCACTTAAATCTTTTGGATTAGCACATAGGCAATACTTTCTAGCTTGGATTATTACTTAATTTTACAATATCGAGAAATCAGATTGTGTAGGATAAATACTTCCTAACCATGCTCCACAAAATATCCTTTGCCGTGCAATTGTGAGTCACTTTTAAACCCGCTTGATCATCACTTTGATGCGGATACGCATATGCATAGCACTTTTAAGTCAAATACATTATTTCACTGGAAAGAAGCATTGAGCCGCATTAAATATTGTCAGGTGAATTTGTTTCTTAATGAATTTCCTTCTATTTGTGGGAACGATATACTACCTTATGCCAAATTCTTGTTTATTATTATGTTTGAATATTATGATGATTCCGGGGCCAAAGTTATGGAGAAGCACAAGGAGGAAAGAAGCCAACAGTGTGGGAGAGCAAAAGGAGGAGCCCAGGACTTAAACTACAAGTTTTGGATAAGATTTTCAAGCCAAATTCGGACCTCCCACGTGCTCAATCCAATTCAAACTCGGATTCAACTCAAATTCAATTCGGATTCGGTTCGGGACAGCCTAACAGTGCAGTTACTAAAAAGGCCATAACTTTCACAAACGGAGTCCGATTCAGGTGTTCTTGTACTCATTGAAAGATAATTTCAAGGGCTACGCAATGGATCCGGCCCCACCTTCAAATTTGTCACGGATAAAAAGTTATGACCGAAATATTATGACGGTTTAATTTTAGGTTTTCCTTTTGTGTGAGTTTGTTTCAAATACATGTAGGGATGTATTGAGTTTGTTTAGGACCTCTTGGCCAGCCATGAGGTGGCCGAGTACTATATATTAAGGGTTAGACCCCATTGTAAGGTAGACCACGTTTGAGAATAATCAATCTACTAAAGTATGTTCGAGTTTAGCATTGTGCCTAAGTTCCATAGGGAATTCGAGTTACTTTCTTCAATCAAGATCGTTCACCTTTCCATTGGGAATTGGGTGCACGATAGATCTTCGCTGGTGGTCGTGAAATCAACACGAGTGTGGTTTGGCGGATTAAAGAGTGTTCGTCCCTTGCATTGGCATTGGAGGATCATTACGATTCATCAAGACTCCGTGAGTATCCATCCTCGTCGAGAAGATCAGGCGACCCGTATCATCTTGGTATCGAGAGCTGTTTACTCGGTGAGGATCTTATCCTTTAAATTTCAGTTTATTACGTATTGTCCTATAGTCCATAAACCGAAAATACAAAAAAAAATCCAAACCCTAGTTTCACATCTGCTATTTTCGTGAGTTTTATTATGTCTTGATCCATTAGAAATTTTGTTTACGTCTTCGATCGTCGTGTTCCTTTGCGTCGCTTGATCTTGTGTTATTTCCTTTGTTTGCCTAAAACAAAACAAAAAAATCCGATTGCTACAATGCATCGTGAACAAGAAATCTACAGGTGCATGAACAAGGTCTTGCGTGAAAAAAATTCTGCGCTTTGGCCGCTTTCATACCTATATCCTTAATTTTCGTTCATCTTTGAGACTAGTGTTGAATATTGCATCTAGGGCCGCTCTTGAATTTGTTACACCTTCTCGAATATTTGTGTCCTGTGAAAAAAAAATCAAAGGAACAGTTAAACCTAGTTTGGCCTTTAAAAAAAAGGTGACAACTGAAAAAAAAACAAAGAAGGAGAAAAAGAAAGCATTGGCCGAATTTAGATGAGTTCCTAGTTCATAAATTCAGATCGTGTAATATTATTTCCTTTGAGCAATCTTGTGCCCTTACATTCATATCATTGCAATTGGCTAGCGTCTCTCCTAGTACTTGGTGCAAAACGAGCTATCTAATCTTTAATTTCAGATTGCCTCTAGTTAGCTCATTCCTTTGTTTGCATCGAGTCACATTGATCTTTGCGTGTGCGTTCATATACTTCACTTAAATCTTTTGGATCAAGACATAGGCAATACTTTCTACCTTGGATTATTACCTAATTTTACAACATCGAGAAATCGATCGTAGGATAAATACTTCCTAACCAAGCTCCACAAAATATCCTTTGCCGTGCAATTGTGAGTCACTTTTAAATCCGCTTGATCATCACTTGTTATTATAGCCACCACCAAGTGTAAGTTTCTTTTGGCCTCAATTCACTTCAGAAATGTGAGAACTTTACTTGTGAGAGAAAAGAGTGAGAACGAGTGATTTATACTAATCATCCATATACATTGTTATTCTTGTGTGTTGTCTTTGCACAATCTAACTATGTCGTGGAGAAGACAACTATGGTGATGAGAATGAAGTTAATCTTAATGCCCTTGACTCGCTTTAAACATCGTGCATTGAGAAGTACATTGCAACAAGAGCTCCAATTAGGCACCACCGCTAAGCACGCATAACTTAAGCGAGATATGAAGGATTTCCATATTGAAATCAATCAACAAATGAAGGTGTTACACAAAACATCGTGAATGATATTGTGCAAGCACTTCGTCCACAACAACAAAAGATAGCTTTGTTCCTTTCTATGGCACGATGATCCGGAGGAGTATCTTGAGTGGAATGGCAAATGGAAAAGTGTTTAGATTTGAAACTTTCCAAAGAACAAGAGGTGATGCGTGCCACAAAGGAGTTTGAAGACTATGCTTATAGTTGGTGGCAACAACTAATTGAAAACAACTCATTAAATCTTGGTTAGATTTGAAGGCGTTTATGAGAAGCGAGTTTGTGCCATCCTATTATGCTCGTGAATTGCTTCACCATCCGGAGAATATCACACAAGGGAGTAATATTGTCCAAGATTACTATTTTGAACGCAAGATGCGATGCGTCGTGCGGTGTCACTAGTCCATCAAGGAGAAGGCATACTTTAGAGGTGGCTTGAATTCGAGATCGCCACTGCACTTCAACATAAATATTTTAGTAGCATGCATGATCTTGTGAATTATGCTATTATACAGGAGAAGAGACTTATGGAGAAACGTACAACACGGTTCAATCCATGTCCATACTTCACTCTTATGATTCCACTAGTGTGACACATGAGAAGATGACCGAGCATGGGACTTTCCTTCGTAAAGGAGACATCTTATGCTGCCCCAATGATACATACAACAATTGAGATGCATCAAAACCTATGTGAGAATGAGAGCCACATAGCCAAATTGAGTGAGAGTGTTAAAAGAGCGAGTGGTGATTCCACCATATGTGAGTTTGAGAGCATCCAAACCGAGAGTATGAGAGATACACCAAAAGAAAAGAGAGAAGTAGAAGATGGACAAACGAGGTTGATTTTGAAACTAACACATTAATATCTACTTCTAGTGTTCTTTCTCATATTGTACAAAGTTGATATTAAAGAAGAGAAGTCAAATGTTCAACAACCGCACCATTAGAGATAAATGATGAGGAGATAGTCATAGTTAAAGATGAAGTACTTGCTGATCCGTTGTTACATCATGATGATTTAATACCTACAACACCTACATCAACTGAGGAGAACAATAAAGGTAACAATATTGGTGCTGAAATTAGTTATGAAACGGTGAGTACTTGTGAGAACTCATGTGTTCATTCGAAAATTCCATGTTCGAAATTTCTTTGGTCAAATTACATAATGTGGAATTAATTACTCATAAGGAAGTTCTTTCTAGAATATCTCCTGATGATTCTTTATATTATATTATGTTCGATGACCCTAAAGAGCTATCTAGTGTCATTGAGAATGTTGCTGAAATTGCATGTTTAAATTCACTAGTTAGTTCCTATGCCTATACATGTAAGTTCAATTTGATCGGAGATTATGGTGTAGATGACAACTTTTATGTTTATCGAATATGCATTACATGTGATAAGCTTGCCGAGTTGAAATTGCATATTTTGGACAAACAATCTTTTATACCACGTCATGATCACAATGAGATGAGGTTTAACAATAGTGCTTGTTGTTTACAAAGATTTCTTGTGCCTACTTGTTCCTCTTTCGATGAACAATCATGTACAGATAATCAGAGTAGCGCAGCTAAAGCAATGAAGGCAATTAAAATTTTATCTTCCATATTTGAACCGTTTGATCCGGTTTTCCCATTAATGACTTGTCCACGCATCGCAAAGTCGAGGATGACTTTTTCTTATGGGAGGAGAATGGTGTGAATGAAAACATTGCAATGTATGCATTTGATAGCTATTGTAGTATCAATTGGTTTGTGCAAAACAGTGAGAATGAGAATGACACAATAATTGATTCATACATATACCACGATATGTGTTGTTCTTTTGCTTACTACACCTCCGTAATAGTAATGTGAAAGACGAAAGGGTGTAACTCGACCAATACATATACCATGCATACACGTTGTGTTCTTTGTTTAGTACAATTTCAGTTATCAAAAGCCGAGGACGGCTTTTCTTGAAGAAGGGAGGATGATGCGGATACGCATATGCATAGCACTTTTAAGTCAAATACATTATTTCACCGGAAAGAAGCATTGAGCCGCATTAAATATTGTCGTGAATTTGTTTCTTAATGAATTTCCTTCTATTTGTGGGAACGATATACTACCTTATGCCAAATTCTTGTTTATTATTATGTTTGAATATTATGATGATTCCGGGCCAAAGTTATGGAGAAGCACAAGGAGGAAAGAAGCCAATGCAGTGGGAGAGCAAAAGGAGGAGCCCAAGGACTTAAACTACAAGTTTTGGATAAGATTTTCAAGCCAAATTCGGACCTCCACGTGCTCAATCCAATTCAAACTCGGATTCAACTCAGAATTCAATTCGGATTCGGTTCGGGACAGCCTAACAGACAGTTACTAAAAAGGCCATAACTTTCACAAACGGAGTCCGATTCAGGTGTTCTTGTACTCATTGGAAAGATAATTTCAAGGGCTACGCAATGGATCCGGCTCCACCTTCAAATTCGTCACGGATAAAAAGTTATGACCGAAAATATTGTGACGGTTTAATTTTAGGTTTTTCCTTTTGTGTGAGTTTGTTTCCAAATACATGTAGGGATGTGTTGGAGTTTGTTTAGGACCTCTTGGCCAGCCATGAGGTGGCTGTGGTACTATATATTAAGGGTTAGACCCCATTGTAAGGTAGACCACGTTTGAGAATAATCAATCTACTAAAGTATGTTCGAGTTTAGCATTGTTGCCTAAGTTCCATAGGGAATTAGGAGTTACTTTCTTCAATCAAGATCGCTCACCTTTCCATTGGGAATTGGGTGCACGATAGATCTTCGCTTGGTGGTCGGCGAAATCAACACGAGTGTGGTTTGGCGGATTAAAGAGTGTTCGTCCCTTGCATTGGCATTGGAGGACCATTACGATTCATCAAGACTCCCGTGAGTATCCATCCTACGTCGAGAAGATCGGGCGACCCCGTATCACACTTGTTATTATAGCCACCACCAAGTGTAAGTTTCTTTTGGCCTCAATCCACTTCGGAAAGGTAAGAACTTTACTAGGGAGAGAAAATAGTGAGATTGAGTGTTTCCACATATATATATATATATATGTCGATAACTAACCATGACAGGATATTCAACAATTGCTTCTCTCGGTGTGAACCAAATAGGAATGAATCTTGAAGATTGTTCCTCATGGTGCGATTCCAAACCCAACAATTTGTCTCTTCTATTCTATGTAAGTGAAGATCCGAGGAGTATCTTGAGTGGGAATGGCGATTGGAGAAAGAGTTTAGAGTTCAAGCTTCCCAAAGACCAAGAAGTGATGCGAGCCACTATACGCTTTAAAGACTATGCTTATAGTTGGTGGTAATAATTATCTCAAAACGATTCATTAGATCTTGAGAAGGTTTGAAGGTGATCATGAGAAACGAGTTTGTGCCATCCTATTATGAGTGGGGTTGCTCCATCATTTGGAAAGTATCACACAAGGGAGTAATCTGATTCAGATTATTATTTTCACCGCAAGATGCGTTGCATCGTCAGAGTCACTAGTGAATTCAAAGAGATGGCATACTTCAAAGGAGGCTTGAATTCCGAGATTACCACTACACTTCGACATACATATTTTAGTAGCATGTATGATCTTGTGAATTATGCTATTAAGCAAGAAGAGAGACTTATGGAGAGCGTACATCACGGTTCAACCCATATCCATACTTCATTCTTATGGTTCCACCAAAGTGACACATGAGAAGATGACCGAGCATGGGACTTTCCCTTCGGTAAAGGAGACGTCTTGTGCTGCCCTAATGATACATACAACAATTGAGATGCATCAAAACCAATGTGAGAATGAGAGCCACATAGCCAAATTGAGTGAGAGTGTTAAAAGAGCGGTGTGTGATTCCACCATATGTGAGTTTGAGAGCATACAAATTGGGAGTGTGAGAGATACACCAAAAGAAAAGAGAGAAGTAGAAGATAGACAAAGTGAGATTGATTTTGAAAGTAACACATTAATATCTACTTCTAGTATTGTTTCTCACATTGTGCAGGTTGATATTAAAGAAGAGGAGCCAAATGTTCAACAACTGGCTCCATTGGAGATAAATAATGAGGAGATAATCATAGTTAAAGATGAAGTACTTGCTGGCCTGTTGTTACATCATGATGATTTAATACCTACAACACCTATATCAACTGAGGAGAACAATAAAGGTAACAATATTGGTGCTAAAATTAATTGTGAAACGGTGAGTACTTGTGAGAACTCATATGTACGAATGAAAATTCCATGTTCTAAAATTTCTTTGCTCAATTTACATAATGTGGAATTGATTACTCATAAGGAAGTTCTTACGAGAATCTCTCCTAATGATTCTTTATATTATATCATGTTTGATGAACCTAAAGAACTATCTAGTGTGATTGAGAATGTTGCTGAAATTTCATATTTAAAATCACTAGTTAGTACCTATGCATATACATATAAGTTCAATTTGACTGGAAATTATGGTATAGATGATAAGTTTTATGTTTACCGAATATGCATTACATGTGATAAGTTTGCTGAATTGAAATTGCATATTTTGGATAAACAATCTTCTGTGCCATATCATGATCACAATGAGATGAGTTTCAACAATAGTGTTGCATGTTTCAAAAGATTTCTTAAGCCTACTGATTCATCCTTTAATGTACAATCATGTACAAATAATCAGAGTAGCTCAGTTGAAGCGTGGAAGGAACTAAAAATTTTCTCCCTCATATTTGAACAACTTAATTTGGTTGGGCCCATTAATGACTTGTCCAAGTGCCTAGCAAAGTCGAGGACGACTTTTTCTCATGGGAGAGAGAATGATATGAAAGACAATGTTGCAATGTATACATCATATGGTTGCCGTTATATTAATTTGTTTGTGTGGAACAACGAGAATGACACGATAATTGATTCATACATACACCATTCATATGTGTTGTTCTTTTTATCTACTACGCCTTCAGATGTTCTTGATATGCTAAGCAAAAGAAGTGTTGATGACAAATATATATACCATGCATATACGTTGTATTCTTTGCTTAGTATAATTTCAGGCTACCAAAAGCCGAGGACGGCTTTTCTTGAAGAAGGGGAGGATGATGCGGATACGCACATGCTTAGCACTTTTCAGGCGAATACATTACTTAATTGGAAAGAAGTATTGAGCCGCATTAAATATTGTCAGGTGAATTTGTTTCTTAAGGAGTTTCTTTTAACTGATGATGAACTTGGAATACTACCTCATGCTATATTTTATGTATTCTTAGGTATGATTCATGTGAAGACTTGCAAGAGCAAAAGGGAGAAGCACAAGGACTTAAACTACAAGTTTTGGATAAGACTTTCAAGGCAAATTCGGACCTCCCACGTGCTCAATCCAATTCAAACTCGGATTCAACTCAGGATTCAATTCGGATTCGGTTCGGGACAACTGACAAGCGATTAGTAAAAGGCCATAACTTTCACAAACGGAGTTCGATTCAGGTGTTCTTGTACTCGTTGGAAAGATAATTTTAGGAAAACGGAGCCCCACCTTCAAATTCGTCACGGATAAAAAGTTATGACCAAAACATTACGACGGCTTAATTTTAGGTTTTTCCTTTTGTGTGAGTTTGTTTCCAAATAGATGTAGGGATGAGTTGGAGTTGGTTTAGGACCTCTTGGCCAGCCATGAGGTGGCCAGGGAACTATATATTAAGGGTTAGACCCCCATTGTAAGAGACCACGTTTGAGAACAATGAATCTACTAAAGTTTGTTCGAGTTTAGCATTGCTACCGAAGTTTCATAGGGAATTAGGAGTGATTTTCTTCAAAGCCTTTCCGTTGGGAATTGGGTGCACGATAGATCTTCGCTTGATTCGCTTGGTGACTCTCACTCAATTTGGCTATGTGGCTCTTATTCTCACATGGGTTTTGATATATCTCAATTGTTGTATGTATCATTGGGGCAGCACAAGATGTCTCCTTTACCGAAAGGAAAGTCCCATGCTCGGTCATCTTCGCATGTGTCACACTAGTGGAACCATAAGAGTCAAGTATGGACATGGATTGAACCGTGATGTACGTGTTCCATAAGTCTCTTCTCCTCCTTAATAGCACAATTCACAAGATCATGCAAGTTACTAAAATATTTATGTTGAAATATAGCGGCGATCTCAGAATTCAAGCCACCCTTGAAGTATGCCTTCTCCCTTGATGGACTAGTGACACCGCACGACACATCGCATCTTGCGCTTCAAAATAGTAATCTTGGACAGATTACTACCTTGTGTGATATTCTCCAAATGGTGAAGCAATTCACGTGCATAATAGGATGGCACAAACTCGCTCCTCATGAACACCTTCAAATCTGACCAAGATTTAATGAATTGTTTTCCAATTAGTTGTTGCCACCAACTATAAGCATAGTCTTCAAACTCCCTCGTGGCATGTTTCACCTCTTGATCTTTGGAAAGTTTCGGAAATCTAAACACTTTCTCCATTTGCCATTCACACTCAAGATACTCCTCTGGATCACCACTGCCATAGAAAGGAACAAAGCTATCTTCTTCTTGTTGTGGACGAAGTGATCACACAATATCATTCACGATGTTTTTATGTATCACCTTCATTTGTTGATTGAGCTCAATGCGTAAACTCGCATATCCATCCGAAGTTGTACATGCTTATCGGTGGTGCTGATTGGAGCTCTTGTTGCAATGCACTTCTCAATGCCTGATGTTGAAATCGAGTCATTGGGGTATTAAGATTAACTTTAATTTCTTCACCATAGTTATCTTCTCTACCTGCCATGGTTAGATTGTGCAAAGAAAACACCAAAACCACAAATATGTGGGCAATATGTGGAGTTCACTCAATCTTACTTTTCCTCTCCCAAGTAAAGTTCTTACCTTTCCGAAGTGAATTAAGGTCAAAAGAAACTTACAAGTGATGATCAAGCGGATTAAAAAGTGACTCACAATTGCACAGCAAAGGATATTTTGTGGAGCTTGGTTAGGAAGTATTTATCCTACACGATCTGAATTTCTCGATGTTGTAAAATTAAGTAATAATCCAAGGTAGAAAGTATTGCCTATGTGCTGATCCAAAAGATTTAAGTGAAGTATATGAACGCACACATAAAGATCAATGTGACTCGATGCAAACAAAGGAATGAGCTAACTAGAGGCAATCTGAAATTAAAGATTAGATAGCTCGTACTAGCACCAAGTAATGATATGAATGAAGGGCACAAGATTGCTCATAGGAATTAAATACACAAGTTGAAATTATATATTGGAATTAGCTAACCCCAATTTGGCCATTGCTCACTTTCCCCTTTTTTTGTCGGCTGCCTTCTTTCTTTCTTTATTTCCTTCTTTCTTTTTTTTAACTTGTAGTTGGCACTAAGATTTAGCTTTTCCTCCACAAAAGAATAAAATTTCAGCAAGTGTAAATTAATATCAAGAACAACCCTTAATGCAAAGACTAGTCTCAAAGATGAACGAAAAATTAAGGATGTATGTAACAGAAACAGCCATATATATTTTTTCGTGGCACTGTAGCAGCACTATTCACGGTACTATCCTGGTACTGTTCACGCACTGTAGCTTTCGGTTTTTTTTTTAATTTTGGATTGGACATAAAGATTAAGCTACGCAAACAAACACGAACGATCAGCACGTAAACAAAATTTCTAATGGATCAAGACATAATAAAACTCACGAAATAGCAGATGCGAAACTAGTGTTTGGATTTTTTTGTGTGTTTTCGGTTTATGGACTATAGGACAGTAAGTAATAAACTGAAATTTAAAGAGATAAGATCCTACCGAGTAAACCGCGCTCTGATACCAAGATGATACGGGGTCGCCCGATCTTCTCGACGTACGATGGATACTCACGGAGTCTTGATGAATTGTAATGATCCTCCAATGCCAATGCAAGGGACGAACACTCTTTAATCCGCCAAAACACACCCGTGTTGATTTCGCCGACCACCAAGCTAAGATCTATCGTGCACCCAATTCCCAACGGAAAGGTTGAACGATCTTGATTGAAGAAAATTACTCCTAATTCCCTATGGAACTTAGGTAGCAATGCTAAACTCGAACAAACTTTAGTAGATTCATTATTCTCAAACGTGGTCTCCTTACAATGGGGGTCTAACCCTCAATATATAGTTCCCTGTCCACCTCATGGCTGGCCAAGAGGTCCTAAACCAACTCCAACTCATCCCTACATGTATTTGGAAACAAACTCAAACAAAAGGAAAAACCTAAAATTAAGCCGTCACAATGTTTTGGTTATAACTTTTTATCCATGACGAATTTGAAGGTGTGTCTAGATCCATTGCGTAGCCCTTGAAATTATCTTTCCAACGAGTACAAGAACACCTGAATCGGACTCTGTTTGTGAAAGTTATGCCCTTTTTAGTAACTGTCTGTCATGCTGTCCCTAACCGAATCCGAATTGAATTCTGAGTTGAATCCGAGTTTGAATTGGATTGAGCACGTGGGAGGTCCGAATTTGGCTTGAAAATCTTATCCAAAACTTGTAGTTTAAGTCCTTGTGCTCCTCCCTTTTGCTCTCCCAAGTCTTCACATGAATCATACCTAAGAATACATAAAATAATAGCATGGGATAGTATTCCAAGTTCATCATCAATTAAAAAAACTCCTTAAGAAACAAATTCATCTGACAATATTTAATACGGCTCAATACTTCTTTCTAGTAAAATAATGTATTTGACTGAAAAGTGCTAAGCTTGTGCGTATCTGCATCAAATAGCTAAAAATAAGGCTGAGAGTTTGTAATCTTGGTTCACATCAGTTACATCTTCTATATCTTCAAATACTACCGGTATGTGCTCAGATCAACTACTTTCGAAAAGAATATTCCCCTGTCAAGACTACCATTTCCAAGCATGCCAGACAAGATTGCGAGGCAAAACAATGTTTAATACAAGTAGATCTTTTCGTTTAATACAAGCAAGCCTAACTATAGCCACGAACAATTCAACTGCATCAAGCATGGCAGAAATACAATTGAAAAAAACATTCAGATTGTATATCATGTTCTCCACCATGGAATAAACAACAAACACTCAGGCTATAAATCCAAATCCTCAGGAAAACAGGAACAAGGATACAATTTTCAATCTGAGGTCCATCCATTTGTGGAATCACACACACTAACTGTCTTATTGGAACCGAAACAGACAGAAAAATCTAGTGTTCGGGAGACCTGACTGGAGAAATTACTCGGTGTCGGCGTTGCCCATAGCGGCGATGACGGCGAGCTCCAGTTGCTGGAGGCACTCGAGGGCCTTCTGGTGCACCCAGGTCTCGAGATGGAGGTCGGGCTTGGCGTTGAGGCTGACGCAGAGGATGATGACGGTGAGGAAGGAGGTGACGTAGCAGGACAGCTCCTAGTCCTCCTACTTCTGCGACTCCACGGGCGGTGGCGGCAGCCAGTTGAAGAGGTACCCCTTGGGCCGTTTGTCGTCCAACGCCTTGCACTGTCCCCGCCCTAGCCGTGCACACGCCACACCGCGCGTTCCTCCAATTGCCAAGACAGTAGGCCAGCGGTGCTGGAGATCAAGGGACGACGGCGGCTGTTGAACGGCGGGATCCAAGGGCAGCCG
This sequence comes from Bonia amplexicaulis, assembly GCA_036346245.1. NCBI lineage: Eukaryota > Viridiplantae > Streptophyta > Magnoliopsida > Poales > Poaceae > Bonia > Bonia amplexicaulis. Next base: position 24,998,324 of record CM070736.1, read on the forward strand.
ACGCGAGGGTGAGCCAGGGAGAGGGGTGACCGACGAGGGGCTACCGGGGCCAGGGAGAGGGCCGTTGATGAGGGGCGATGGGGAGGGGCCGGCGAGGGGCGAGAGCGCAACGGGCGCGAGTAGACGGGCGCCTGTGATGGTCGGCCAGGGATAGGGTTGAGGGGGACGAGATAAGGGAGTGAGACGTGGGCCGGCTTAGGGCTGTTGGGCGCTGTGGGCTAAAACGAATGGCCGAAGTATCGAAACGTATCGCCGCCGACGCATCGAGGTATTTTTAATTTATTTTTGGACTGAAATTTATCGATACTTCGTAGATACAATATCACCGCGTATCAGTATTTATCGCTGTATCGGATATATATCGGACATGCATGCGGCAGTTCATTGAAGTATCAGTGCTTCCTAGGTGCTAGAGAACTTGAATGGCGTTGGCGGAGTTAGCTCAGTGAAACTTTTAACCCTACGCCTATGCGGCATTGAATCTTCCATTGAAGAGGTGGTCAGCTGTTCAGAACATTTTGACACCCCTTGGCCTTCGCCTTTGGTGATCTAAACTTATGAAACTCTTCTGTTGATTTCACTGAAAGGGCTTAGGTGGTAGTTAACCATTTAAGTCTAGCCAATATTTTTCCTAGGTGGTAGTTAACCATTTAAGTCTAGCCAATATTTTTCCTTGGGCATGTATATCATCGTTTCATGTCCTTGAGCAGGAATGGAGAATCGTCAATCGCTGGAAATAGATATCGGCTGTTGGATGGTCATGTCTTGTTGAAGATTGTTTTCCTATCAACCAAATGCATTTATCGCAAACTGTTTACACGATGGGAGATGGGAGTCGAATTTGATGGCACCATGTACCTTGATTTGTTTTTCTTGGTTGTGTTGTGCAAGTGACCCTTTATTTCGCGCTAGGGCCCTGCTGGATTGTTCCATCGGCAGGTTCTTTCTTCGGGTCAGCATGTCTGTTCTTTTTTACTATAGCTTATGGTTTTTGTATGGCTTGTGATTTTTAGGCTGTTCGTGCTAGAGATTACAGAGTAACAGAAATTCATGTGTGATTTTTGCCAATATAAATGAAGTTAGTAAAGTATGTACTACAATTAACTAGTAGACCTAATCTTGAAAAAATAATCTGTTTAAAAGCTAGTTACTATAGAAAAGCCGAAAAACAGCTTTTAGAAGTTGAAAAGAACAGGGCCAGCGTTGTTAATGGCTTCGACATTTAACATTTTAGTCCTATTTTTTTGACTTAATTTATACTAATAACTAGTTTTAAATTAAATGTTTTTAAGATAAAATTTACAAATTAATTGTAGTCAATATTATTGACTTCAATTATATTGGTTAAAATCGTATATGGATGTTTTTCTCCGTACTATTTTTTTGAATAACTAAAATTTAAAAATTTAAATTATAATCTATAAATCACAGTTCAAAAGAATGACCCCTTTGAATTAAACACACGCAGCATGTGAGAAGGCATTGGTAGTTTTGTTGGAGATTTCTTCTGACTTTTTATACATCTGCTGAATTGCTGTATATTTTAGATGATAGATCTATCGTGATGTTTATATTGTAAGCCATTCTAGCATTCAAATTTTATTCCACGTTACAGGCCACTCTACCTCTTCAGAGGCAACTTAATATATTTTTAATCAGATATTTACAGCCTACCTCTCTACAAATGCTTTCTCGTGTACTAATACATTTTAAATAGAGTTAACTTTGGTTATTTTATCAGTAACCTTGTATGTCAAGAGCTAGTGCGGATTATGTAGAGAGAGTAGGGTCTTGTTTGGTTGAAGGCACGAGGAACTCACCTGGTGGTCTACTCAACTTAGATTTTTTTTGGACTTATGATTTTTTTATTAGATCTGATTTATTTTGTACCGTAACTGCTAATAACTTTTTTAATATAATTTAAAATTAAAAAATTAAAAGTAAAAAAATTTATTCTATCCCGGATAATACAAAGGAACACAATACGAAGGAACAAGAAAAAATAAATAATAAAAAACTAAAAAACCAAAAAATCATAAAAGATGAAATTAAAAAACAGTGAACTTAAGAAGGCAGAAAAGATGAAGCCGAAACGAGCACCCGGTTACTAGGAGCGTGCCTGCCTGGGGTCCCAGTGCTTCTGACCTGTGGGCCTAGCCTGGATTACATTCCAAGAACCTCCTAGATCGCTTCTCAATTTCTCGTATCGCTCCCAATTTCCTCATTCGCCGTTACCCATGACGCCGACGCCGCCGCAACCAGATGCGCCGCTGCGGTTGCCGCCCCTCCCAGCAGACATCCTCGTGGAGATCTTGTCCCGCGTCGGCGACGCTGTCGCCGTCGTCCGCTGCGCAGCCACCTGCAAAGCGTGGCGCCGCCTCATCCAAGAACCGTCCTTCCTCTTCCACCTCCACCGCCGTCGCGCCGGGGGCTTCGACACCTCCCTCCTTGGGTTCTTCTTCCAGGACACCTCCCATAAGCTCCCCCGCCGCCGCCTGTACCGCCGCCGCCCCACGCGCTTCCTCCTCCTCGGCCCCTCGCCGTCTCAGTCACCTGTCCTCCCCCTGTCCCACTTCTTGCCGAGCGCGGGCGGCCTCGGAGGCTTCGCCCCCGTCGCGTCGAGCGCTGGCGGCCTTGTTGCCCTCCTCCGTCCCCCGGCCAGCTCGCGCGACCCCGTCAGGATCTGCGTCTGCGACCCCGTGGCCGGGACCTCCACCTTCCTTCCTCCCCTCCCGCCCATGTCATTTCCCGAGAACATCGTCTTCCTCGAGGCCGGTGGTTCCTCATTCCGCCTGCTCGCGGTGATGGATCACCAATCGGGGCTCCTGTTGCGCGCCTTCTCTTCCCAAACCGGGGAGTGGGACACGGCTGTGACCGCCGAAATTCCTGACAACATGGTGGTCCTCCTCAGCTCCCCTGCCGTCGTCCACCGCGGCGCCGTCCACTGGATATGCGGCACCCGTGCCTTACCGAATGCGGTTCACGCACTGGCCGTGCGCTTTGGCCAGACCGAGGCGTCAATTTGTCGAATTGACCTGCCTCCGCGTGCTGGCATACACCGCTTGACACTTGCCGCGAGGGCAGTCTGCTTGGCCAATTCTGCTCAGGGGAGTCTCTCCTTGGTTCTTCTGGATGAACTTGAGCTCTCCATCTGGAATTTCGAAGACAACAGTGCTGATGGGAGGTTGTGGTCGCATCACAAGACGGTATATTTGATGTCGCTGTTGCAATCGGAAATCTTTGATCTGTCTGTTGAGTGGGGGCTCTATGTTAGAGCATTGTGCGAGAAGAGTAGCTCCTTGTTCTTGCACGCTGCGGGTGAGGGCCTCTTTGTGCTCAACCTCGAGACGGAGAGGCTCACGAAGGTTTGCAAGGACCATAGAGTCAAGTACCTGTGCCCGTATGTGGCAGATTTGAGTTCGTGCCTAGCATCGATGAAAAAGTTCTGATGTTGGATCAAAGTTGAGGTTTTGTTTCTTATGAACTAGTATAATGCCTAGTCAGAAAGGAGTGTTTTGTTCCGTTTGGATGTATTTTCTGGGTTCACTCTTAACTGAAGGATGCTAGCGTCTGTGATGTTTTTACCTGTTTATTATCATATTTGGCTTGCTTTATACTGTTTACTGAGTTCCCAGCTAATCACTTTTCACTGTAGCTCATTACTTGGAGGCAACTAAGAAAACATTTGTTGCGATGATGACAACATTGCACCGAGTTTCAGTGTTTATTTCTAATCAGGGTCCTCTAATACCAAACTGAAATTGAGATTTGATTACAGTTCTTATGTCCAATAGGGCTATGTAATGAGAAATTGAAGGAAATAGGACTAAATTGCAATTCTTTTCTCACAAGAGTCACCACTGCACCAATAGTGAAATTCGCTGTTACTTGGAAGAATTGAGAATTTAGCTGTCTCAAAGGAAAAAATGGAGGATATTTTAATTTCTTTTGCTTCAGTCACGTACTCTGAATCTGAACTGATGACCCGATCAGAAAAAATCTGAACTGATGATTTTTGGATCGAGTGATATAAAGAACCACAATCAAATAAAAATGCATCAGATTAGGATTACTAGTACTGCATGGGACATCATCCAGGCAAGCAGGAAATGTATCGTACCTATAGTTGGCAATTCCATCATGCCTACAGGTACATAAACATTCATCCAGGCAAGCAGGAAATGTATCATACCTATAGTTGGCAATTCCATCATGCCTACAGGTACATTACTCTCTAAGCTTGCACAGCCACCCCTAACACCAGCTCCTATTTTTCCGCATCATGTGAAGCAGGAGGCCGGAGGTGAGAAATCCATCCATGATCCAACCCACTGGCCAACAACCCACGCGGGACACTTCCCTCCGCCGCAGCTGCAGATTTCCAGGTATCTCGAACTTATGCCCTCATCTTTCTTCCGTAACCTTTTATACTTCCAGGGACGATGCTTTGTCGCCTGCGCCAACTGCCGAGGGCTCATTACCTAGTCCGGTCGTCGTAGGCGCAGAGGCTACCGAGGAGGCGTCACCGAAATCCCCGAGGGCGAAGCGCGCCCGGATACGGTCGCCTCCGTCCTCAAGGAGACGGTTCAATGTGGTTGGCGCGGTCACCAGGGTCCTGGAGTCCGACGGGGAAGTCACTATGATGCGGATACGCACATGCTTAGCACTTTTCAGCGAATGCATTATTTCATTGCAAAGAAGTATTGAGTAGCATTAAATATTGTCAGGTGAATTTGTTTCTTAAGGAAATTCTTTTAATTGATGATGAACTTGGAATACTACCTCATACTATATTTTATGTATTCTTAGGTATGATTCATGTGAAGACTTGGGAGAGCAAGAGGGAGAAGCACAAGGACTTAAACTATAAGTTTTGCATAAGATTTTCAAGCTAAATTCGGACCTCTCACGTACTCAATTCAATTCAAACTTGGATTCAACTAAGGATTCAATTCAGATTCGGTTCGACAAGATGACAAAGATTACTAAATATGCCATAACTTTCACAAACGGAGTTCGATTCAGGTGTTCTTGTACTCGTTGGAAAGATAATTTCAAGGGCTACGCAATGGATCCAGCCCACCTTCAAATTCATCACAGATAAAAAGTTATGACCAAAACATGATGACGGTTTAATTTTAGGTTTTTCCTTTATGTGAGTTTATTTCCAAATACATGTAGGGATGAGTTGGAGTTGGTTTAGGACCTCTTGGCCAGTCATGAGGTGGAGAGGGAATTATATATTGAGGGTTAGACCCTCATTGTAAGAGACCACGTTTGGAGAATAATCAATCTACTAAAGTATGTTCGAGTTTAGCATTGCTGTCAAAGTTTCATAGAGAATTATGAGTGATTTCTTTAATCAAGATCGTTCAGCCTTTCCGTTGGGAATTGGATGCACGATAGATCTTCGCTTGGTGGTCGGCGAAATCAACACGAGTGTGTTTTGGCGGATTAAAGAGTGTTCATCCCTTGCATTGTTATTGGAGGATCATTACGATTCATCAAGACTCCCGTGAGTATCCATCCTACGACGAGAAGATCGGGCGACCCCGTATCAATTAGAACCTACCATCACAATATCCCAAAACAACAAACAGGTTGCCCATCTAGCTAATACAAACAAGAACAGAGAAAAGCAAAGATCCTCTATGCCTAGGCCTACTCGCCCCTGATGCAGCGCACGAGCTGGATGTCTTTGACGCCCACCATCGTCGGTGTTGATTGAGCACTACCTTGTGCATCATCTGCTTCGTGTGGCTATTATGGTATGGGTCAAGGAGTAGGAGAACAACAAGGAGGAGGAGAACAACAAAGAGGAGGAGAACAGCAAGGAGGAGGAGAACAGTAAAGAGGGGAGAATAGCAAGGAGGAGAACATAAAGGAGGCTGGGTGAGGATTATTTATAGGGGACGGAGAGGCGGAGTTACGATCCGTGGGGTGAGGATTGCTGGATTTCTATTGGCTAGAATTGGGTTGAGGAGGATCGATGGGCCCAGCGGTCAGATTATCACACATGGTTGGTAGCTAGAACCGTCAGTGATGAATGAATATCACGTTCTATAGCTAGAACTGTCTGTGAATTAGAGCAAAAAATTTTATATACCGATACAATGTAAACAACTAGTCTGAAAAGATAAAATAGCAAAGTTTTATATGGCTTATATATACTCATTTGAAAGGTTTCGACGAGATCTACAACTTTGCAGTTGAAATAAAATCCAAATTCCGAAAGGAAGACCAAGAAAAAGGGAAAAAAACAGACACCAAACATTTGAGACGCAGGTTTGGGTCCAAGATGGCCGATTTTGGGGGTCTTGGAGGGCGACTAGCATGAGCTGGTCATGTTTTTGGATTAGGCTCATCGTTAGCTTTACAACGAGTACAAGAACGTCAAAAACGGGCACTATATGCAAAAGTTATGCCCGTTTTACTGAAGATGTCTCAAAACTGAATCCTACTCGGACTCAGGCGGGAAATTATGAAATTTTGGAGAATTGCAAGGCGGGAAACATATCACTGATGATTTTTAATATGAACCATCTGTGATAATCAACTTATCACAGACGGTTTTTATTAATTCCATATTATCACAGACAATTTTTAATACGAACCGTCTGTGATAATCAGCTTATCACAGATGATTTTTAATAAAAATTATCTGTGATAATTCTGGAATATCACAGACGGTTTTAAATAAAATCGTCTGTGATACTGGAATATCATAGACAGTTCATCGATAAAAACCGTCTGTGATACTCGTTTTCTCCGACGCCATAAACACAGACGGTGTCCAAATTAAAACCGTTAGTGTTAGTGTCGGTCACAGACGGTTTTGTCAAACCGTCTGTGATTTGGCGTCTAGTATTAGGCTTTCTGTAGTAGTGACATAAAATAACAACATGGAATTTGATAATTTAAAACAGAGATAATTTACAGAAAATGTAGGTTCAACATGATCAAAGTATTGACTTTAGATGAATTTGCAGATAATTTGCAGAGATATTGAATTTAGAAATTTGTTTCAGTCAGTTGGAGTTAAGATGAATAAGTTATGCCTTTTTGAAGTTCGAGTTTAAATAAAATTTGAACAATAAATAAAATCTGACAGGTTGGGCCCACAACAGGTTTTAATTTTTCTTTTATTTTTCATTTCTCTATACCTATGACAGGTGGGCCAGTTACTATTTAATTGAAGGGCATGGCCCACATGTCAGCGAGCCATTACACTAATTAGAAACCATTAGCCTTAACTACTATCTTAATGGTTAATTAATGACTATCTTAACGCTAACTAATCACTCTCTCTCTCTCTCCCGTAGTAGCTCCTCCCTCCGGTCGATAAACGGCGGCGAGCCTGTCGCCGGCGGAGGAGACGGCGGCCGGAGCTGAGCATCCCAAAAATAGAATGCTCATGACCGCACATACGTCTTTGCTCGGTCCTGCCGACCAATTTGGCGGCGGCGGCGGCCGACGGCGAGAGTGGGCGGCAGCGAAACAGGGGATATGCGGCTACGGCAGCGTACAACACTTGCCCAATTAAACGAGAGGGGAGCATCTAGGCGAACGTGGGAAGCTACCTCGGGGGTCGGCGCGGCTCGGGAGAGGCGGTGGAGAGCTGGCGGCGTGCGATGGCGACCGACGGAGGAGGCGCATGGTGCGGGCTTCGCTCGGGCAGCGAGAGGTCCGGCCAAGGAGGGGGACGGTGTCGGGGTGCTCTGAGGGTGCTTCGGTGGGAGTGAATTGGACCACGGCGGCGCCTAATCGGTGGATTGTCCGCCGACCGGTTTTGGGGAAGAAGAGATCGCTGGCGAGCTAGGGGCGCGGGGAGGTCGATTCCTTTGGGTGGGAGGAAGAGCAGGGCAGTGCGGTGCCTTCGGAATCCTGGGCGGGGCTTTATAGCTTGAAAAAGGTCACGACATGCGCGAGGCGGTGGTCTGGTCTCGGTGGTGGCTATAGCTCGGGCGACGGGATGGGGTGGCCAGGCGTGACGCTTGCTAACTTAGGGGTGACGTGCGTGGAGCAGGCCATGGTCCTGGCGACACGACTGCGCCAGGGCTGACGCAAGCGACACGGCGTGGCGTCTTCAGCTGTGCGACGAGGAGGACAGACTCGATGGCAGCCATGCGGTGACGTGGGAGCAGGGCGACGATGGAATAGGCCGTGGGTTCCGGTGACGCGAGCGCGGAGGTGCGCCGACGACCATTGGTCCAACGGAGGCACCGCGGGGAGACGGGTTGCGGTGGCGGCCCGGTGAGGAAAAGGGCTTCGGCTATTTTTACATTTCCTTCATGATTTTCTATTAGTTTTATTTTTCATAATTTTCTTTAATTGTTGGAACCTCAACCAAAACCAAAGGAAATCCACTAAAATCCAAGTATCGAGAAGATACATTTCAAAATAATTCAAGGGCTTCACATTTCCTCGAATTCAAAATTTCCAGATGTTACAGTGGTCATCATGGAAGAAGTTTTGGTTGGAAATGACGCTCTGCAAAGAAGATAGCCTCACCTTCATGGGTCGGATCGTAGTCGAACCCAAGGGGGTGGTCTTCCGTGAAGGAGGGAAGAATAGAGTGATGAGCTGATGCCATCATCTACCTCAAAGATAAGGGACTAACTTCATGGCACATTGTGAGGGATTTCTCCATGCGTTGGATCAGAGGGATCAGTCCTCTGAAGTCACGTGACCATATCATGTTATGGTATGAGGGCGTGAAAGATTCAATCAGGGACTCCTCAGAAGGTAAGTTTAGAAAATTCTAACCAATCAAATTTTATTTTTGTTATATTTTCTGACCTTAAGATTTTTCTTATATTTTCCTTCTATTTTTCTGACCTTAAGCTATTTGTAATATAAATTTGTAGCATTACTATGTAATGGTTGCTTGCGAAGTATGTGTAATTGCTAGTAGATAAACAATCTATCATTATATCCTTACAACATACAATATGGGTCTCATTTGGTTAAGCTCGTCGTATAGAACATACTAATTCGAACAAAATGTGAAATGAATGCTTGATTGAAAAGATATTATCACTTGAAATAGAAAGATGAACTAGTATTAACAAGTTACAAAGGCTTTCTCCTTGCATGTACCGTGAAGGGTTGCACGGTTTCTTTTGGCTAGATGCACGTACACATGGGGTTCACTCGTAAGGGGCGCATGGTGTGGGAATCGCGTGAGGGACAGACACCAATTTGATCAAAAAAGGAAAGTAGGCATTACAAGTGGGAAAAGAATTGGTATGTGTGTCGTGCTTTAGATACGTCTATAAAATAAATATAAGAAAACAACAAATGTTACATCCAATGAGGCAAGAAAGTTCACAGAGGCAAGAAAGTTCACATTAAACATTACAAGTTGATCAAATTTGTAATGCTATTGTGGATCTCTACATAACATCTAGAATGGTGGATGCCATGGGTACCGATTGAGTTTCAAGTACCAACTATTTTAATCAAAAGCTTAAGCTATTGAGGAAAGACAAACAACATACTTCACCCCTCCCCCTCACATCTAGTTCCACTAGACCTAAAATGTGGACTCGAAATGGGCTACAATTATTTTTTAAAATATTGTGTTAGCCATGACTTGAACTTATGAGCTCTTGACTCTGATGCTATATTGAGTTTCATGTACTACCACAAGCGTAGATTGTTAACCCAAAAGCTTAAACTGTTGAGGAAACATGGAAAATATACTTCAACAATAACATACAACAAGTTTTTATTAATTGCAACTTTGCAAGTAATCGGTGAGGCATTGCTAGTTTTGTTACCAAATTTGCATCGATCCAGCCAAGTTGAATAGTAATTCAATCCATGAGCAAAAGGGTCAATTCATGGGGAATTGGTGGAAATTCAAGGAAATGCAGAAAATGGAGAAGAATAGTATTTTGTAATGGCACGATGGAATGAGTTTCAACTACTTAATTGCATTGAAATAAGTGATATTTCCTCTATACCCACTCTTACCAGTGGCAAATCCTCAACTTACCCCTTTTGTTGCCAAGAATCAAGGAGGAAGAGATAGATTTTGTTGAGAATTAGTTAGAGCTTAATAAATTGTGTGATGCGATGGGAGATATAGCACACAGGGTATGTAACTAACCTATCGGCATGTGTAGTTTTGAAGGGGAGAGGGTTGAAAGAAATGATCACATACCAACTTTTTAAGTAGTAGACATAATTTATTCAGTTATGTGAAAATAACTAAATTGTACTGCCAGGAGTCATGCGATGTATCTCAAGGGGCCCACAGCATAGTCTAACCACTTTAGGGCATCTCTCTCTACACTTGGTTTCATAGCATGATCTCTTATAAAAAGACAACCACTTTTCCTACACATAAGCATGCTTAACGATCTTGATTTGACTACGCACGCAGGGCAGAGAAATTATGTGCCAACCAGCAAATATGTTCCTGCCTATCATTGAGGTGACAAGAGAATGTACAACGTGATGCCCCAACTGGGTGCCTTGCAAGCCATGTGGCCTCAGATGCCAACGTATGCACGAGATGGGTGTCTCACAGGTGTCAAAGGGGCTTGCAGAAGATGTGGTGGCTTGGGTAGAGATAAGGGGGTCTACGAAGAGAGGGAGGGAGGAAAAGGCACTGTACCTTGTCGCTTTGCCCAGATCGCATGTGGTGGCCACACGAGGGCAACTAAGGAGCACACAGTACAAAGGATGGCACGAATGACGATGACTGCAACCAGCGGCGAGGGACAACGAGCTTCACAGGGACAAGGATGATGATGTCGAGCGTGACCTGGTGGCGGCAACCATATTCGACCAGATATAGATGGGCTCAACCACATCTGACCAGATCTAGCCACGACGAAGCGACAATGAAGGCCAATCATAGAGGCTGTGGTTGGTGTTGATGAAGACGACGCGGAGCCTCAATGGATGAGGACGAGGATTCATGTGAGGCGAGTGAGGTGAAGATTAGATTCGAATGGTGGCGACCTCTGGTCAACGGGCGACATCAGGGAGCTATTCGGTGGTGGGGCAGTGGCAAGTGAATCGGTGATAAAGGGTAAGTGAAGAAATGTGGGAATGTGGGTGTGTGTGTGTGGGGGGTCGCAGAGAATAAATGGTGAGTGATGGGGTGTTAGATGGGCCAAGAGCTTGGATTGTGATAGGTTTTCTGTTTTTAGGGTTCATTATGTAAATTTTTGGACTAAAATAATAAATAAAAAGAAAGCATGAGCTGAATTAAAAAATTTAAAGGGCTGAAATGTAAAGTTATTTACGGGTCCATTGATATCATGCATTGGGTGGTTTGGAGCTACTTGGAGAATGAAACCATCACTGGGCTGTCATCAATTGTATGTACTCACTAAGAAAGCACTCGTCTTTTCTTTGGTTTCTGACATGATAGTTGCTCTTTCTGACATGTTTGCTGCAATTTCCAGGTTTATTGCTCATTGACGGCCGAGACGGAGTCCACCCCGGCACGCGAGTCCAACAGAACAAAGTTTGAATGCCATGCATTCATCTGTGTCCAACAGGAGGTGAAATTCTAGTGCACTTTGATACAGAATTATGCACATTATTTAATAACTAGTAAGGTGCACATGCGTTACAACGGTATCCCTAAAAATGATAATAGATATATTCAAACGTGAGGTTACGGATTTATCTCAGGCTTCATACTATGCGAAAGTTTTTTTCTCAACAAGGTGTTTTGCAAAACTCAAGACAATTTATCTTGTGCTAAGTTATTTAATCGAAAAAATTGAAACTAAGGTCTTGGATTTTTTAATTTCGAAAAAATATTTGAACTATTTCTTACGACACTCCTATGTTTAAAGCAAACCGTAGAAATATTCACTGAAAAATAGTTGACATACCTAGTCTACACTATCTATGATGTGTCATATCTCATTCTCATGTGAGGGCAAAAGGGAAGAGTTGGTGAATAGACAAACTCCCCTTTTCATATTAGTAGAGATAGTATTGTACTCCATTAGCGACTCTTTCATCTACTTGCCAGGTACCAGATGTTGTGGAAGAGCAGTTAAGCTTTTGATTCATAGAATTCTAAAAACACAAAAAAAGGAAAAAACACAAAATTATGATAGGAATGTATGTGCAAAACAAAGGATTGAAAAACAGAAAGAATACAAGAATTTTAGAGTGAGTAATAATCTCATTTGCTTTTTATCTAATAAGCACCAATTCTTCCTATCCCAGCCACTGACATCCTTATCACTAAATAAGATTATCCGATCAATTTGCTTGTCCCCTTCTCCCTCACCGCCGAGAACCCCCACCATGATTTGTTGTCTGCCATGTCCAGATCACCACAGCCACCACGTGTACCAGGTACCCATACTCTTCCTTCTCCTCTACGATGGCCTCCTGCGTCATGGTCGCGCTCTTCCTCCTACTTGCCACCGGGGTCAAGGTCGGCTCTATGTACATCCCCATCGTCCCGACCTACGATTCGAGCCACCCCGGCTCCATGTACATCCCCACTGCCCCGACCTACGATTCGAACCACTCCGTGTCACGCCATCTGTGTCACGAGTTCCACCCTACTGCACTGACGCTCATCATGCCCTTCCTTACCCAAGTCGAATAACCATTGTAGATCACCGTCACCAAGCTCCTCCACCAAGACATGGCCACCATCGTCGCCAGACTCGCTCGCATCATCTCAGAGCAATCATCTGTCTTCGGCAAGTTTCTTGTGAGCTCACCATGCATGTGCACTCACTAGCCCGACTTGGAGTGCATCGGAGTTCGCACCACCAAGTTCTCCTCTCCGGTAGTAGCCTTACATTCGACCACATGAGGAGGAAGCTTCACTCTTCCGATGGTAGGAAATTTTCCAAGAGGTGCAGTGGATTGTTCTTTTCTGTGAAATCATAGTCTAGGAACAGTCTTCGTCTAGAATATGATGCATTTCCTGTTAATCAAAGAGTGAATAGTAGCCAATCATATGTAATATAAAATCTTATGTTTTTCCTGTAAAATTCGTGTGAATCAAAAAGGGCCTAATAAGGTACTCGAACCTCTAGCTTATTCGTGGGAAAGTGATGAGCATTTTCCACAAATTAATTTATAAATTCTAAATCGTTTCTAGGCACGTATTTAAAGAACTGATACACCCACATACTTATCATTATTGATCCACCCCTTAGCATGTTTTCAATTTATGTTTTATATGCAACTTTTGCTTAAAATTTTGCATGACCTCTCTAGCTCATAAACATAGCATAATTCATTATAAAATTATGTTTCCTTAGCTTCTATTTATTTTTTATAAAACAAAGTTGTTTTGAATCTCCAAGAATGAATCAAGTCTTGGTGAAACCGAGAAATAACAAGTGCCAAAATGCTACCCAGAGCATCGTACACGTTTTTTGGTACTTTGATGAGCTCAATTGAAAATTTCCATAACTATGAAGTCATATATATCGTCGAGAGCTCCAATTGGGACTCGTTTGCGCAAAGCTGAACCCGAACGGAGATGTTAAGGCCACCTGAAGATAACAAGCTTCAAGCAGCTGATCGAGACTTATCCTAACTGGTCGACCAAAAAGCCCAAAGTGATAGGTGCACCATTAGTTGGCAAGACAATTAACAAGGAAGTTCATTTCACAAAGTTAATTAAAATGGAGGATACACCTTGGCGACGTGCAATCAATTTTCAAGCAAATAGACAAAGGAACAAAGAGGTAAGTCAAAGTCAATCAAAATGTTGATGTGAAATAATATTGGTTGACATCGAATTATAGAGGTTGATAAGTTGGATCTATACACCGGGCTACTCCTAATACAATGAAAAATAAATTGGGAGAAAGGTAAAGGTCAATATGTATGGGTTGGTATTTTCTCTTTTTCCGATGCCTCTGGCCTATGTAGTTTTGTCAAGCCCCTTCTGATACGGGGTCGCCCGATCTTCTCGACGTAGGATGGATACTCACGGGAGTCTTGATGAATCGTAATGATCCTCCAATGCCAATGCAAGGGACGAACACTCTTTAATCCGCCAAAACACACTCGTGTTGATTTCACGACCACTGGCGAAGATCTATCGTGCATCCAATTCCCAACGAAAGGCGAGCGATCTTGATTGAAGAAATCACTCCTAATTCTCTATGGAACTTTGACAACAATGCTAAACTCGAACATACTTTAGTAGATTGATTATTCTCAAAACGTGGTCTCTTACAATGAGGGTCTAACCCTCAATATATAGTTCCCTCTCCACCTCATGGCTAGCCAAGAGGTCCTAAACCAACTCCAACTCATCCCTACATGTATTTGGAAACAAACTCACATAAAGGAAAAATCTAAAATTAAACCGTCATCATGTTTTGGTCATAACTTTTTATCTGTGACGAATTTGAAGGTGGGCTGGATCCATTGCGTAGCCCATGAAATTATCTTTCCAACGAGTACAAGAACACCGAATCGACTCCGTTTGTGAAAGTTATGGCCTTTTAGTAACTGCCGTCAGCTGTCCCGAACCGAATCCGAATGGAATTACGAGTTGAATCCGAGTTTGAATTGGATTGAGCACATGGGTGGTCCGAATTTGGCTTGCAAATCTTATCTAAAACTTGTAGTTTAAGTCCTTGTGCTTCTCCCTTTTGCTCTCCCAAGTCTTCACATGAATTATACCCAAGAATACATAAAATAATAGCCCAGGTACTAACTAGTGATTTTGAACATGAAATTTCAGCAACATTCTCAATCACTAGATAGTTCTTTAGGATCATCAAACATGATATAATCTACGAATCATCGGAGATATTCTCGTAAGAACTTCCTTGTGAGTAATCAATTCCACATTATGTAAATTGAGCAAAGAAATTTCAGAACATGGAATTTTCATTCGTACATATGAGTTCTCACAAGTACTCACCGTTTCACAATTAATTTCAGCACCAATATTGTTACCTTTATTGTTCTCAAACTCACATATGGTGGAATCACACAGGCGGTTGTTGAACGCTCCTTTTTTAACACTCTCACTCAATTTGGATATATGGCTCTCATTCTCACATTGGTTTTGATGCATCTCAATTGTTGTATGTATCATTGGGGCACACACTCGCACAAATTTGGCTATGTCTCCTTTATCAAGGTTTGAAAGTCCCATGCTTGGTCATCTTTGCATGTGTCACACTAGTGGAACCATAAGAGTGAAGTATGGACATGGATTGAACCGTGATGTACGTGTCTCCATAAGTCTCTTTTCCTCCTTAATAGCACAATTCACAAGATCATGCAAGTTACTAAAATATTTATGTTGAAGTATAGCGGCGATCTCAGAATTCAAGCCATCCTTGAAATATGCCTTCTCCCTTGATGGACTAGTGACACCCAACACGACACATCGCATCTTGCGCTTCAAAATAGTAATCTTGGACAGATTACTACCTTGTGTGATATTCTCCAAATGGTGAAGCAATTCCACGAGCATAATAGGATGGCACAAACTCGCTCCTCATGAACACCTTCAATCGACCAAGATTTAATGAATTGTTTTCAATTAGTTGTTGCCACCAACTATAAGCATAATCTTCAAACTCCCTCGTGGCACGTTTCACCTCTTGATCTTTGGAAAGTTTTGGAAATCTAAACACTTTCTCTATTTGTCATTCCCACGCAAGATACTCCTCTGGATCATCACTGCCATAGAAAGGAACAAAGCTATCTTCTTCTTGTTGTGGACGAAGTGCTCGCACAATATCATTCACGATGTTTTATGTATCACATTCATTTGTTGATTGAGCTCAATGCGAAAATCCGCATATCCACGATGTTGAAATCGACTCATCGAGGTATTAATATTAACTTTAATCTCATCTCCATAGTTATCTTCTCCACCGCCATGGTTAGATTGTACAAAGAAAACACCAAACCACAAATATATGGGCAATATGTGGAGTTCACTCGATCTCACTTTTCCTCTCCCAAGTAAAGTTCTTACCTTTCCGAAGTGAATTGAGGCCAAAAGAAACTTACACTTGGTGGTGGCTATAATAATAAGTGATGATCAAGTGGATTAAAAAGTGACTCATAATTGCACGGCAAAGGATATTTTGTGGAGTTTGGTTAGGAAGTATTTATCCTACACGATTTGAATTTCTCGATGTTGTAATATTAAGTAATAATCCAAGGTAGAAAGTATTGCCTATGTGCTGATCCAAAAGATTTAAGTGATGTATATGAAGGCACATGCAAAGATCAATGTGACTCGATGCAAACAAAGGAATGAGCTAACTAGAGGCAATCTGAAATTAAAGATTAGATAGCTCGTTTTGCACCAAGTACTAGGAGAGACACTAGCCAATTGCAATGATATGAATGTAAGGGCACAAGATTGTTCAAAGGAATTAAATACACAAGCTGAAATTATATATTAGAATAAGCTAACCCCAATTTGGCCAATGCTCACTTTCCTTTTTTTGTCATTTTCCTTCTTTCTTTCTTTCGTTCCTTCTTTCTTTTTTTTAACTTGTTGTTGGCACTAAGGTTTAGCTTCCCCTTCCACAAACAAATAAAATTTCAGCCGGTGTAAATTAATATCAAGAACAACCCTTAATGCAATTATCAAAGACTAGTCTCAAAGATGAACGAAAAATTAAGGATATATGTAACAAAACACCACTATGCGAGATATATTTTTTCACATGATCAGAGCAAATTGTTCACGATCTCGTAGCGATCTTGTTCACGCATGTAGCGATCGGATTTTTTGAATTTTGGATTGGACACAAAGATTAAGCTACGCAAATAAACACGAATGATCAGCACGTAAACAAAATTTCTAATGGATCAAGACATAATAAAACTCACGAAAATAGCATATGTGAAACTAGGGTTTGGATTTTTTTTGTGTGTGTGTTTTCAGTTTATGGACTATTGTCATAAGTAATAAACTAAAATTTAAAGGGATAAGATCCTACCGAGTAAACCAAGATGATACGGGGTCGCCCGATCTTCTCGACGTAGGATGGATACTCACGGGAGTCTTGATGAATCGTAATGATCCTCCAATGCTAATGCAAGGGACGAACACTCTTGAATCCGTCAAAACACACTCGTGTTGATTTCACCGACCACTGCGAAGATCTATCGTGCACCCAATTCCTAACGGAAAGGCCGAACGATCTTGATTGAAGAAATTCACTCCACCTCCACCGAACGTGGTCTCTTACAATGGGGTTTAACCTCAATATATAGTTCCTCTCCACCTCATGGTCGGCCAAGAGGTTTTGATGAGGACATCGCTAGTAATGCCAAAGCTAGTAATGAGACTTCAATAATAGGACCAATAACAAGAGCACGAGCCAAGAAACTACAATCCGTGTGAACTCGCTCCTTAATGAACATGTCATTAATTTTAATGAGAATTGTATACTACCTAAAACAATGTTTTACTTGTGCTCGTGTTTGAAGAGTCACGATGAATGGAGATCAAGGACAAGATGAACAATGGTCACCCATGAATAGTGCAATGCGTGAATAAGATTACAGGGCCCGTGCTACAAGATGCGGCGCTACGGTGTTTATGGTCGTGAACAATGAATCGACGGTCCATGAACAAGACTGCAGTGCTACGGTGCGGCGTGAATAGTACCACATGGAAAGTTTAGTGTTGGATAGCCTTGGTGAGACTATATATTAAGGGGTAGACCCCATTGTAAGGGGAACCACTTTGATAATAGAAAAACTCTTGTTCTTTCGTTGAGCAAACCAACTTGAGAGAATTGGGAGTTCATTGAAATTAAGATTGTTCAACCTTTTCCGCTGGAATTGGGAGCACAATAGAACTTCATCGGTGGTCGTGAAGTTCAAAGACGTGAGGTTGGGCGAATTATAGAGTGCTAACTCTTGCATTGGCAACGGGATCACTACGGTTCATCAAATCCACGTGAGTATCCGGATCCTACGTCGAGAAGATCGGCGACCCGCATCATCCGGTATCGAGCGGTTTACTCGGTAGGATTATTTACCCTTACTTTTAGATTGATTTATTTTTTCGTCCTATAGTCCATTAAACCGAAAATTGCAACAAAAAAAAATTAACCAAACCCTAGTTTTTGCATCTGTTAATTTTGTGAGTTTTGTTAGGTTTTGATCCATTAGAATTTTTGTTTAGGTGCCGATCGTCGTGTTTATTTGCGTAGCCTAATCTTTGTGTCCAATCCAAAAAAAATCTTGTCGATATTCTTTTCATCATTTGAGACTAGTCGTTGAATATTGCATCTAGGGTCGCTCTTGAGTACTTCACACCTTGTCGAATATTTGTGACCTATGCAAAACCAAAAGAACAATTAAACCTAGTTTGGCCTTTGAAAGAAAAGAAAAAGGAAGTTGAGCCAAAAAAAAAGAGAAGGAAAGAAAGAAAGAAAGAAAGAAAGAAAAGAAAGCATTGGCGAATTTGGGTGAGTTCTTAATCCATAAATTCAGATTGTGTAATTTAACCTCTTGAGCAATCTCGTGCCCTTACATTCATATCATTGCAATTGGCTAGCGCCTCCTAGTACTTGGTGCTAAACGAGCTATCTATTCTTTAATTTCGATTGCCTAGCTCATTCCTTTGTTTGCATCGAGTCACATTAATCTTTGCAGGCTCATATACTTCACTTAAATCTTTTGGATCAGCACTTAGGCAAAGTATTCTAGCTTGGATTATTACTTAACTTTACAACATCAAGAATTTCAGATTGCTAGGATATACACTCATGCCAAGCTCCACCATATAACCGTTGTTGTGCAAGTAGTGAACACTCTTAATTTCGCTTGATCATCACCGTCTTGTTGTCACTTCTACCGGTGTAAGTTTTATTGGCCTTAATTCACTTCGGAAGGGTAAGAACTTTACTTGGAGAGAGGACATAGTGAGATTGAGTGATTTCCACAAAGCATTATTATATACACGACTATTTGTTTCTTGCATAACTAACCATGTCGTGGAGAAGAACACCATGATGAGAGTGGTGGGACAAATGAAACTCGGGCATTCGTCAAGCAATATCAATTTGGGGCACTCCGCGAACACTTTCAACGTGAGCTACACCAAGGGCTCAATCAACTCCACGAGAAGCATGATTCTTTTGTCGATCAAATTGCAAGGATATGCAAAATATGGAGATACAAGTCGATGAAAATGTGCGCCAATTGCGGGAGGACATTGGGACCCTCACTAGGCTTATACAAGCTCGCAATGGCGGCGATGAAGCAAGTGTTCAAGGAGGAGAAGTGCTGCACATGTACCTCCCGCACCGCAACACCGAGTGGCGACCAACGTGGTGCGTCCACCACGCCTAGGAGGACGAGGAGGAGCCCATGGAGGGCGTGGTCGGGGTCTAGGTGGAGGCCGTGGTGGGCGTGGTGGTGCCGCATATGCGATGGAAGTGGATGGTGATTTTGCTTTGCATTACAATGACCAAGATCGTCGCCCACGCAATGAAGATGATGGATTGGGCAGCTCAAGTTTTCCATGCCCAAGTTTGCGGTGGAACAGATCCCAGGAGTATCTCACTTGGGAATTGAAGGTTGATAAAATATTCCGTATGCATCACTATACGGATGAGAGAAAGATACATTGGCATCACTTGAGTTTGAAGGTTATGCTTTGGATTGGTGGGAACAAGTCATTACTCAAAGAGTTGAGAATGGAGAAAACCCTTGCAACATGGCAAGAGATGAAGCGGAAATGAGAGCCCGTTTTGTTCCTCGTCATTACAAGCGTGATCTATTTGATAAATTGCGAATATGAAGCGGGAGCACATTCGTGGAGGAGTACTACAAGGAGATGGAGCTAGCCATGATTCGAGCCAAGGTTCAAGAACAAGAAGAGCAAACCATGGCACGCTTCCTCTCGTGTTTGAACCATCAAGTCAAAAGAATTGTCAATTTTCAGCCTTATACCAATCTTTATGAGTTAGTGCATCAAGCTACAAAGGCGAACGACAATTGCAAGAGGATGCTAAGTTTGCAAGATCAACGCCCTTTCTGCACGTGCAACCGACCAGCGGAGGAAGATATGGTTCCAAATCACAAGTAAGCCAACGAACAGCTCAAAGTGGTGGTTCAAGCTTTCGCTCATCATCTAGCAAGAAGGAAGAAGCCACTCCAAGTGCAAGGAAGCCATCAAATCCAGCAGCTAGTGTTCCTCTTCGTGGGTTCTACAATGAAGAGTAGCGGTATACAATGCTTCAAATGCCTTGGTCGTGGTCATATGCAAAAGGATTGCCCAAATAACAAAGCGATGTTGATATTAGATAATGGAGAATATGATTCGCAAGTGAAGAAGAGAATGATCACCATGTTGATTTAGGGACATATGATGATGCATATGAGGAGGAGCAAGACATAGAGTATTGTGAACCCGAGTTGGTCCTATACTTGTGTGTGCTCAAGACGGTGTTGAGTGTGCAACCAAAGCCTTCCCAAGAACAATACTGCAATTTATTCCATACAAGAGCTCAAGTTAGCAAAGATGGCAAATTTTGCAAGGTAATCATTGATGGTGGAGTTGTCGTAATTTGGCTAGCAAGGAGCTTTGCAATAAACTTGGATTGAAGTACAAGAAACACCCACATCCGTATCGATCCAAAGGGTTGCATGAGAAAGGTTCGTTGAGTGTGGGATACACCGTGGATGTTGAATTTGAAATTGGCACTTATCGTGATACGGTGGAGTCGAGGTCGACTCCTTTTCAAGAAGGGAGGATGATGAGGACATCGCTAGTAATGCCAAAGCTAGTAATGAGACTTCAATAATGGACCAATAACAAGAGCACGAGCCAAGAAACTACAATCCCTGTGAACTCGCTCCTTAATGAACATGTCATTAATTTTAATGAGAATTGTATACTACCTAAAACAATGTTTTACTTGTGCTCGTGTTTGAAGAGTCACGATGAATGGAGATCAAGGACAAGATGAACAATGGTCACCCATGAATAGTGCAATGCGTGAACGATGACCAGTCGTGCTACAAGATGTCGCGGCTATACGGTGTTTGCGGGCCGTGAACAAGAATCAGACGGTCCATGAACAAGACTGCAGTGCTACGGCGCGTGAATAGTACCACATGGAAAGTTTAGTGTTGGATAGCCTTGGTGAGACTATATATTAAGGGTAGACCCCATTGTAAGGGGAACCACTTTGATAATAGAAAACTCTTGTTCTTTCGTTGGGCAAACCAACTTGAGAGAATTGGGAGTTCATTGAAATTAAGATTGTTCAACCTTTTCCGCTGGGAATTGGGAGCACAATAGAACTTCATCGGTGGTCGTGAAGTTCAAAGACGTGAGGTTGGGCGAATTATAGAGTGCTAACTCTTGCATTGGCAACGGGATCACTACGGTTCATCAAATCCACGTGAGTATCCAGATCCTACGTCGAGAAGATCGGGCGACCCCGTATCTGGTTTTAAATGAACTCCAACTCATCCCTACATGTATTAGGAAACAAACTCACACAAAAGGAAAAACCTAAAATTAAGCCGTCACAATGTTTCAGTCATAACTTTTAATCCGTGATGAATTTGAAGGTGGGTCTGGATCCATTGCGTAACCCTTGAAATTATCTTTCCAACGAGTACAAGAACACTTGAATCGGACTCCGTTTGTGAAAGTTATGACCTTTTTAGTAACTGCCTATCAGGCTGTCCCGAACCGAATCCGAATTGAATTCTGAGTTGAATCCGAGTTTGAATTGGATTGAGCACGTGGGAGGTTCGAATTTGGCTTGAAAATCTTATCCAAAACTTGTAGTTTAAGTCCTTGTGCTTCTCCTTTTTGCTCTCCCAAGTCTTCATGTGAATCATACCTAAGAATACATAAAATAATAGCATGAGATAGTATTCCAAGTTCATCATCAATTAAAACAAACTCCTTAAGAAACAAATTCACCTGACAATATTTACTGTGGCTCAGTACTTCTTTTCAATGAAATAATGCATTCGCCTTAAAAGTGCTAAGCATGTGCGTATCCGCATCACCTTCACTGATAAACATTAGTATCCTTATGTAATCGTTTCAACTTCCTTATTTTAAAAACTGATCTAACCATATTTAAAGCGATATTTCTCAGTTATTCATACTTCCATACTAGTGTCATCCTATATCGGTCAATTTAGGCGCCAACAGAATTTTACATGAAAAGATAACTTAATCGGCAACATATCCTATGCACTCAATCTTGTAGTCCACTCACCGTACACCCTAACTAAAAAAAGTCATGAAAAATTTTAAAAAAAGTTATGAAATTTTAAGTTCAAATTCATTATATGTTAAGAGCAGAAAAAAGAGAAAATTTCAACAAATTTGAACTCTTAATCGTTGTCAGATTTTTTTCTTTTTTGTTACCGCTAACATATAATGAATATGACCTTGAGATTTTATGCATAGTTAAAATAGGTTTATAAATACTTGTAGAAATTTTTTTGTGACTTTTTTAGTTTGGGTGAGTGTACTACAAGCTTGAGTACACCACAAGAGGATATGCTGCCAGCTTAGTCCACATGGTAGTTCCACTTCTATGCCAACTAGGGCTTTGTCATTCCTCCATTCTTTTACCGAAGAATCGTTGTCTGTGGATACTTTTTGGTCATTTGATGCCAAAGGGGGGAGAAGACAAGATTGATAGGATGGAGAAGAAAACCCAAGAAAGGGGAGAAGAGCGAAGAAGCCTACACTATCTATATTAGCTACTATTTATATATATTTGTGATGTAATGGACATGTTTCATGTTTTGGTTATGTATTTTTGCTTAATGTAATTGTGGACATGTTTCATGTTATGTTGAACTTAAAGTTGTAGTCATTTTATAAAATTGCATCTTGTGCTCTTTTGTTGTATAAATTATATCATTGCAATTATCTATTTCCTCAAGTTCAACAAATAAAGGAAACTCCGCCAAAATTTTCTCAAAATTCCTACATGTGCTTGCAAAATTCACTCTCATTTACATGCACATGTTTAGGGGGAGGTTTCTTTGAATTGACTTTAAAAGCAATTAATTCTCTAAGCTCTTTTGAGCTCATTGCAATAATTACTTGTTGTTTAAAGTCGCAAAATAATATACAGCTCATTTTTCAAACAAATGGTATATTCAAAATTTTATTCTTCTCACATAATATTTGTGTTATCATTAATTATTAAAAAGTGGGATATTAAAAGCATCTAGTCCACTAAAAATGGTTTTGGTAATGAATGACATTATGTGAATATGGGACTAACATTTGTATTGATTATTTGAAAGGTTTAGTCCCGATGACGAATATGAGATGCATGCTAAGGGTCAACATGAAGATCAATGCGACTTAAGACAAAGGTATAAGTAGTATAGAATCCTTTTTGATTTTACCTATCTTAGGAGATATATTTGTGGAGACTTGTGCTTGTAGTTTCTTAGACTTACTAGAATTGTGTAAGTTTATATTATCTTACCTAGTTATAAATTGTGGTAATTGGTTTTAGACGGCAAGAATTTTTAGAACCTCCTATTCACCACTCTAGTCCACTCTAGTCGGTTATCCTTGACCCTACACCTAGGTGTATGAAACACTTGTCCAACATAGTTATATACATGTTTAATTATATGCACACCAAACTTCACTTGTAATACTACTCTAAATATATAGTAATAATATCAAATAACCATATAGTTCAATGAGTTTAATGGGCAGTATTATAAATTTCATCGGTATAGCCGATATTATCCGGTATCGAAGTTAGTATACCTGGTATGGACCTGTATTGAGCCGATATGACCAGTATTGACTGGTATCGAAGCTCGTATGATATATAAAGCTACATTGTACCGATTTAGGTGACGAAATGGTACATACCAACCTGTGATGGATGGTATTGATAAGTTTGATATGCTCGCATGTGCATCTACTTTGTAACCGCTAAGTTAAAAAATGTTAGGACCTATTTGGACTAGAATAGAAATGAAAGGGTCTAAATTACAATAAAAAGTAAATCTTCCATAGTTTTTGTAGGTTATAGTGAAAATGCAATGCGTCGTTCGAAAAATCAAGTCGGAGTGGCCTTCCACGCACGACCTCATCTACTAGACTAGCATTTCACGTGTCTGCGGATCAACCGAGGTCCAAAAAGTTGCACAAAATGGGGTTTAAAACTTATGCCGATCGCCAATCCTTTAAAGGCAAATCTATCCAAGCTACCAAACAAGCGGTTGCTTGGCAGACCAGCCTCTCGCAGGCCGCGTGCTCCCACCACCAGAACGAAACAAAGCGAAAGCAGAGCCTCGCTCCAAGCAAAGGCACACCCACATAGGAAAAAAAAAATGCTCGCCATCTTTCTCCTGCTCCTACTCTCCTCCCTGGCCCCCACCCTCTCACTGCCGCCACGCCCGCCGGTGCGGTGCGGCGGCGGCGGCGGCGGCGAGACTGGCTGCGTGCTCTCGAACGCCTACGGTGCGTGGTCGAGCGACCGCGCGGACTGCCCCGTCGCGGCCGTCGCGTACCCGGCGTCCGAGCGGGACGTGGTAGCTGCCGTCGCGCGGGCCAGCGCCAAGAACATGCGCGTCAAGGTTGTCAGCGGCTTCGCGCATACCATCCCGAAGCTGGCCTGCCCCGGCGGCGGGAACAGTAGCACTTCTTTGCTCATAAGCACAGCGAGGTACGCTGGTGTGGAGGTCGACGTGGGGGCGCGGACGGTGACTGCGGACGCCGGCGCCCCGCTGCGAGCCGTGATCGACGCGGCGGAGGAGAGGGGGCTGAGCCTGCCGGCGGCGCCGTACTGGGAGGGGGTGAGCGTCGGCGGGCTTGTGAGCACGGGGTCCCACGGCAGCTCGTGGTGGGGCCGGGGAGGCGCCGTGCACGACCATGTGGTGGGGCTCAGCCTGGTCGTGCCCTCCGAGGAGGCTGACGGGTGGGCCAGGGTCGTCGCGCTTGAGAAAGGCGACGCTCTCTTTCCCGCGGCTCTGGTGTCTCTCGGCCTGCTCGGGGTAGTCTCCAAGGTTAGTGATTGATTTCTTATGGGCCTGCCTGCGCATAAGGTGTGTCAATAAGGTATTGCAGATAACATGCTAAGCAGTAAGTACGAACAAAATAATGAATTTATCTTCAGTAAATTGTAGAATAATTTGAAATGTTAGTCCAGGACATCAAAAAGTATTAAGCATACAAAACTGATTTTAAACATAACCTCAAATTACAAAAATGAAAAGGCATGAAACAAAACATAGGAATCATACAGCTATAACAGTAGTCCATTTAGTGGCTGCGTTAGTGCATTTTTCAGACGTACCTTCATTTAAATTCTAACATTTTCTTTACTGGTTACACTGTAAACAAGGAGAGCTAGTATTAGCTTTTCTTTTTTGAAAAATGTTAGGTTATTGAGACCTTAGTATAACAAATGCATACATCTTATTTTGTCTTTGTCCCTAGCAATGCGCTCCATCGAGACAACATCAATAAATATTGGTCCTACATCAATACAGTTGGCAATTGGCCAGTTCCCATTTGTTTCCATTCAGCATCCCATTGGGTAGTGAATCAAATCCTGGCTGGTTTTAACAGCATGTTTCTCCCTCAGTCTAATTAGTTTGTCAAATTGGTTCGATTGATCCATAATATCGTGCAATTGTGGCTTCATTACGAGACTATTTACCTTATTCTTAAATCCTCATATCTTGGTTTTTACTTTTTACGAAACATGGAGTAGCTAGCTACTTTGTTATGGCAACCATGTCTAACAATTATTTAATGATTTAGACGCAGAAACGAAATTAACAGGCATTGAGAACTACGTTAATACTGTATATTTGAGAAAAAAGAGAACTACTTTGATACCTTTGGATAAGAATAATTTAGTGTGTATATACTTGACGAGTAAAGTCGAATATGTGCACTGATCGATCAAAGCGACAACCGAGCTTGAGATAGAGCGAGCTGGAAATAAGAAGATAAGCTAGTGGAACAAAATACAGTTTTGAGGTAATGATTTGTATAAAAATAAATTTTAAATATGTTGCCTTTTTTTCTCAACAAAGAATTAAAAATCACGGAGGAACGAGGTCATGTGACTAGCAATTCTAAAGCAGTCTTCGTTGATCACTGAAACATCACCAGATTATAATCGAATTGTTTGTTATGTTATATATATATATATATATATATATATATATATATATATATATATATAAAAATATATATATATATATAAATAGAGAGAGAGAGGAGTTAGAGAGAGAGAGATTTTTTAGCATACGGTAAGCAGTTAATTTATTTTTCAGTAAATAATATATTTCGATCTTCTTTTTGAGAGATTATCTGTCGTTACTGCCACTTAAAAGAAATGATTGTTAATGCTGCAAAGGTGATGCTAAAATTTTCAGTTTTGACGAGGCAGTCCATCTAGCTCCATGCTTCGATACATTATTACAAGACATGTCATGCGTGTCGAGTTGTGGACTGATGGAAGGCATTGCGGGTGCAGGTCACGCTGGCACTAGAGCCGAGGTTCAAGAGAAGCATAACCTACTTTTACAGAGACGACTCTACCTTCCAGGACGACTTCGCCGACCACGCCGCGAGGCACGAGTTCGCCGACATCGCCTGGTACCCGTCCCAGCACCAGGCAGTGTACAGAATCGACGACCGCGCGCCACTCAACGCCACCGGCGATGGCGTCAACAATTTCATCGGCTTCCAATCCACGCTCGTCGCAGTCTCCTCAGGAATCAGAGCACTTGGTACTACTCACTCCCTCACCATCACTGATAGAAATATTGAATGGTGGGTTCTAGCGGCTCACATTACGATCCACTCGTCCTAGAAACTGCATTGGAGAGGTCCAAGAACGTCAGGGGCAAGTGCACGATGGCTGCAGCAGAGATCGCGGCGAAGAGGCTCGTCGGCAACGGGCTGCGCAACGGCCTTCTGTTCACCGGCTACCCCGTGGTGGGGTTCCAGGGGAAGATGCAAACGTCGGGCTCCTGCGTGCACTCGCCAGCCTCCGACCTGCTCAGCGCGTGCCCGTGGGACCCCAGGTTCAAGGGCCTCTTCTTCTACGAGAGCACGGCGGTCTTCTCGCCTGCGCGATTCCGGGACTTCATCCTCGACGTCAAGCGGTTGCGCGACCTGAACCCGGAAAACTTCTGCGGCGTCGATATCTACAACGGCCTCCTCATCAGGTTCGTCAAGAGATCGGACGCCTACCTCGGCCAGCCGGAGGACTCCGTCGTGGTGGACTTCAATTACTACCGCGCATCCTACCCGTCGTCCGCGCGGCTCAACCAGGACGTGTGGGAGGAGGTGGAGCAGCTGGCCTTCGTCAAGCACGCGGCGCGGCCGCACTGGGCCAAGAACAGGTTGGTGGCCTTCCTGGGCGTGCAGGGGAAGTACCCAGGCTGCGGCAAGTTCGCCGCGGCGAAGCGGCAGCTGGACCCGCGGGGGCTGTTCGACAGCCCGTGGTCCGACGAGGTCGTCGGCGGGAAGGAGCTCGGCAAGGGCGACGGGTGCGCGCTGGACGGCCGGTGCGTCTGCTCGGAGGACAGGCATTGCAGCCCGAGCCAAGGGTACTATTGCAGGCCGGGGCTCGTCTATAAAGAGGCCAGGGTGTGCAGATACACGGTTTCGCAACTTCTTTAGAACTTGTACCGGTGCTGAATTGCTGTTCTTTGGTTCAGAAAGCTGCGTGGTATAGATTCTTTTTATATAAAAAAGTGCTGGGATGTATAGATGATCTTACAAAAGATGAAGTACCACATAAGTGGATGTAAGAAACTCCTTTAATGCTGGATTTTTCTAAAACCATAAACTCCTTTAATACTGGATTTTTCTAAAACAATAGTCATAAGATAATGCTGCAGAAATGCTTATCAGAGCAAAGAAGTTATTTTGCTTATCAGAGCAAAGAAGTTATTCTTCCTGTTTTTGTTGTGATATGATGCAGTCACTCCTAGAAATGAAATCCTTACAATTTGTTATAATAAATGAGTTAAATGCCTCAGATAGACCCTCTATTGATTTGATAACTTTTGCAGTGGCACAAGTTGTACCAAGAAAGTTAACGTCACGTGCCCATGACAGCGTGCCAACCTTATACAAAAGCCTATCGACCAATAGCTGTTCAGTTAGCGTAAGAGAGAAAAATTAAGCCTATGAAACAAAACCTTTAATCATCCTCTGCTCAACATTGAGCTTGAGTGCTTGACATCTGAACATATGCATTCATTGAACACATCTCGCCAGATCAATTCTTTGAAACAAAGCCATAGCGACCATCCTCGATGATAGGAGATGCACGGGCTGGACCAGCCACAGGGGATGCACAGGCTGGACCAGCCACAGGAGGTAGCTCCCAACACGAATCCAACACTAATGAGGGACTTAGTTACGGATGTGCTTGAGATGAATATTGCAGGTCAGCACGCCACTTTAAGGTCACGACAATAAAGAATGAAAGCTGAGCATGTTCTAAAATCTAGTTCGGCTTTCGGAGACAACGCTGACTTCAAACGAATATAGAAGATACATACGGAGTCCAAATGAAGTGATCTAGGACTTGTTGAAAAGCTTATGACGTCCTCTTTATAATACTTCTAGTCCCACCTCAAAGCTCTACCTAAGCACATCGCAATCCATGAAAAAAGTTTGAATCAGTTCCAAAATATGGGACATGGGCCTTGTATCAGTTTGAGCCAAACTAGAGAGTTATAGTGGGATGCTCCCCTCCCTCATGGACGTGCTCGCCACATCCCTATCCTCTCAAATAGGGCCAAGGATGCCACCTTTAGGGCTCAGGTTTAGTTTTTGCTTGTTAGTCCCCGTGTACAACATCCAAATATTCTCTAGTATTAGTTAGACCTATGGAAGTGTGTTTCTAAACCTCACAACTATTTTTAGTGCTTTAGTTCCTATTTGTAATTTAGATTGCTTTTACTTTGTTCTTGTTTCGTTCTATGGCTATGTTGTAGGAATAGTTCTTTGTGATCAGGTCAGCCACTGATGCGGATACGCATAAGCTTAGCACTTTTCAGTAAAATACATTATTTCACTGGAAAGAAGTATTGAGCCGCATTAAATATTGTCAGGTGAATTTGTTTCTTAAAGAGTTTCTTTTAATTGATGATGAACTTGAAATACTACATCATGCTATTATTTTATGTATTCTTAAGTATGATTCATGTGAAGACTTGGGAAAGGAGCATAAGGACTTAAACTACAAGTTTTGGATAAGATTTTCAAGCCATATTCGGATCTCCCACGTGCTCAATCCAATTCAAACTCGGATTCAACTCAGGATTCAATTCGGATTCGGTTCGGGACAGCCTGACAGGCGTTATTAAAAAGGCTATAACTTTCACAAACGGAGTTCGATTCAAGTGTTCTTGTACTCATTGGAAAGATAATTTCAAGGGCTACGCAATGGATCTGGCCCCACCCTCAAATTCATCACGGATTAAAAGTTATGACCGAAATATTGTGACGACTTAATTTTAGGTTTTTCCTTTTGCGTGAGTTTGTTTCCAAATACATGTAGGGATGAGTTGGAGTTGGTTTAGGACCTCTTGGCCAGCCATGAGGTGGACAGGGGAACTATATATTAAGGGTTAGACCCCCATTGTAAGGGAGACTACGTTTGAGAATAATGAATCTGCTAAAGTTTGTTCGAGTTTAGTATTGCTACCGAAGTTCCATAGGGAATTAGGAGTGATTTTCTCTAATCAAGATCGTTCAACCTTTCCATTGGGAATTGGGAGCGCGATGGAATTTCATTGGTGGTCGTGAAGTTCAGCACGTGTGGTAGGGCGAATTATAGAGTGCTAACTCTTGCATTGACAACGGGAGATCACTACGGTTCATCAAATCCACGTGAGTATCTTGATCCTACGTCGAGAAGATCGGGCGACCCCGTATCATCTTGGTATCAGAGCGTGGTTTACTCGGTAGGATTATTTACCCTTACTTTTAGATTGATTTACTTCTGTCCTATAGTCCATTAAAACCGAAAATTGCCACAAAAAAATCCAAACCCTAGTTTTTGCATCTGTTAATTTTGTGAGTTTTGTTAGGTTTTGATCCATTAGAATTTTGTTTAGGTGCTGATCGTTCGTGTTTATTTGCGTAGCTTAATCGTTGTGTCCAATTATAAACCCTAAAAATTATTTGCTATCGTGCGCCACATAATACTCACGCATCACTACAGCTCACAGATCGCTACAAGATTGCATGCTACAAGATTGCCGTGCATCTCCAAAATCTTGTCGTTGTTTTTTTCATCAATTGAGACTAGTCGTTGAATATTGCATCTAGGGTTGCTCTTGAGTGTTTTACACCTTGCTGAATATTTGTGACCTGCAAAAAAAAAAATCAAAGGAACAAGTAAAGTTAGTTCGGCCTTAAAAAAATAGAAGAAGAAGAAAAGAAAAAGAAAGAAAAAAAGCATTTGCTGAATTTGGGTGAGTTCTTAGTCTATAATTCAGATTGTGTAATTTAATTTCTTGAGCAATCTTGTGCCCTTACATTCATATCATTGCAATTAGCTAGCATCTCTTCTAGTACTTGGTGCAAAACGAGCTATCTTATCTTTAATTTCAGATTGCCTCTAGTTAGCTCATTCCTTTGTTTGCATCAAGTCACATTGATCTTTACGTGTGCGTTCATATACTTCACTTAAATCTTTTGGATCAGCACTTAGGCAAAGTATTCTAGCTTGGATTATTACTTAACTTTACAACATCAAGAATTTCAGATTTCTAGGATATACACTTCCATACCAAGCTCCACCATATAACCGTTGTTGTGTAAATAGTGAAACTTTGAATTCGCTTAATCATCATGTTGCTGTTGTCACTTCTACAAGGTGTAAGTTTTTAATGGCCTTAATTCACTTCGAAAGGGTAAGAACTTTACTTGGGAGAGAAAATAGTGAGATTGAGTGATTTTCATAAAGCATTATTCTACATAGCTACTTGTTTCTTGCATAGCTAACCATGTCAGGTGGAGGAGAACACCATGATGAGAGTGGTGAGACAAATGAAACTCAAGCATTCGTTAAGCAATATCAATTTGGGGTATTCCGTGAACACTTTCAACGTGAGCTACGCCATGGGATCGATCAACTCCATGAAAAGCATGACGCTTTTGCTGATGAAATTGCACGGAAGATGCAAAACATGGAGATACAAGCTGATGAAAATATGCGCCAATTGCGGGAGGACATTGGAGCCCTCACTAGGCTCATACAAGCTCATACAAGCTCGCATTGGTGGCGATGAAGTAAGTGTTCAAGGAGGAGACGCTGCTGCACATGTACCTCCTGAACCGCAACATCGAGTGGCTGCCAACGTGGTGCGTCCACATATTGGAGGACGAGGAGGAGGAGGCTATGGAGGGCGTGGCCAAGGCCTAGGTGGTGGCCGTGGTGGTGATGCACATGCGATGGAATGTGATGGTGATTTTGCTTTGCATTACAATGACCACTATCGTCGTCCACGCAATGAAGATGATGGATTGGGCAAGCTCAAGTTTTCCATGCCCAAGTTTGTAGGTGGAACTGATCCTGAGGAGTATCTCACTTGGGAATTGAAGGTTGACAAAATATTCCGTATGCATCACTATACGGATGAGAGAAAGATACAGTTGGCATCACTTGAGTTCGAAGGCTATGCTTTGGATTGGTGGGAACAAGTTATTACTCAAAGAGTCGAGAATGGAGCGCACCACGTGGCATCATGGCAAGAGATGAAGCGAGAAATGAGAGCATGTTTTGTTCCTCGTCATTACAAGCGTGATCTATTTGATAAATTGCGAATATGAAGCGGAGAAGAGACTTTGGAGAAGCATACAACACGCTTCTATCCAAGTCCATCCTTCGCCTATGCAGCTGGTGTGTCATGTGAGAAGATGACCGAGCATGGGACTTTCCCTTTGGTCAAGGACTGATCCAAAAGATTTAAGTGAAGTATATGAACGCACACGCAAAGATCAATGTGACTCGATGCAGACAAAGGAATGAGCTAACTAGAGGCAATCTGAAATTAAAGATTAGATAGCTCGTTTTGCACCAAGTACTAGGAGAGACGCTAGCCAATTGCAATGATATGAATGTAAGGTCACAAGATTGCTCAAAGGAATTAAATACACATGCTGAATTTAGGGACTAAGAACTCATCGTAAATTCAGCCAATGGTTTTTTTTCTTCCTTTTTTTTCTTAGCTATCTTTTTTTTCTTCTTCTTCTTCTTTTTTTTCATGGGCCGAACTAGGTTTAATTGTCTCTTTGATTTTGCACAGGTCACAAATATTCAGCAAGATGTAAAATACGCAAGAGCAGCCCTAGATGCAATATTCAATAGCTAGTCTCAATTGATGAAATAAAATATCGATTTTTTGGGATGCGATCGTAGCAAATCCCGAATCATCGTAGCAACAAAAAAAAAACACCAGATGCTAGACATCAGAAGTCGTGAACTGTAGCAGATCGATTTTTTATGTGCTTATCGAGGATTCAAGTAGCAAAATTTTTTTTGAGGATTTATATGGACACAACGATTAAGTGACGCAAAGGAACACGACGGTCAGCACGTAAACAAAAATTCTAATGGACAAAAACTTAAAACAACTCACGAAAATAACAGATGCAAATACTAGGGTTTGGATTTTTTTTGTGTGTTTTTGTTTTATGGACTATAGGACAACAAGTAATAAACTAAAATTTTAATGGATAAGATCCTACCGAGTAAACTGCGCTCTGATACCAAGATGATACGGGGTCGCCGATCTTCTCGACGTAGGATGGATACTCACGGGAGTCTTGATGAATCGTAATGATCCTCCAATGCCAATGCATGGGACGAACACTCTTTAATCCACAAAACACACTCGTGTTGATTTCGCCGACCACCAAGCGAAGATCTATTGATGAGGACATCCCTTCCACGGATACAACTCATCCACAGCAAGTGTTTCAAGGGCCACTTACTCGAGCTCGTGCTCGCCAACTTAACTACCAGGTGAACTCATTCCTAGGTTCATATGTTACTGAGAATAGACCGCTACCTAATGTAAGTGATTTAATTATGCTTAGAAACTTAGGTAAGATAAAATCTCAGCAAGCAAACTGTTTAACAGGCTAATTAAACTACAACAGTTTAATCATCAGCATTTAATTTTCACAATGACCACGTTTATATCCTCAACCTCAAATCACCACCAACACAATAGCAAATAAATCTTGTTTGACTTCTTTAAAACCTCAACCACTACCACCACTAAAGACAATAAAGCATAGGTATGTTTTACTTCACTATTTTATTATTTCTCACATATACGACTGCTATCAACAATTACTACAAGAAAAAAGAATCTCATGCCACAATCACAACCTCTACCATACCAAAAGGGACGAACCCCATTCCATGACCACATCCACATTCCTCATACCACAAGTAGCTCACATGAGCCAATTCCACATTACAACTATGAAGTTGTGTAATCCACATTACAACTATGGAGTTGTATATTCCACATTACAACTATGAAGTTGTATATTCCACATTATAACTATGAAGTTGTATTTGCCTGCAAAATAACTTCACCACAATAAATTGCATAGGTATGAAAATGATCTTTCCACAATGCAATGCACATGAATGCGTATGCTCTACAGCACGCTTACCCAACAAGGTAAGAGTGTGCATCAGACACTGACAATATACGATGTCAGTGTGCAGTGCGGTCGCGGCTAGGTGCGGTACATCCACATATGCAAATGTCATGATATAATATGAATGATATGATAATCATAAACCACATGAATTCCAACCACAAAGGAGCATCAACATGCTCACAACATACCCACCACATATTTGTTTTCATATTCCGCATTAGCACACTAAACAAATTTCCACATGATTACGAACAATTTATCCAAACATATCAATTGATCAATAATTGCTACCATCACAACAACAAGTATTCACTAAGAATACTACCACTTAGACCACAATATACTCGTAAAGTTTTCCACCCCACAACTATATTGATTCATCAAGAATAATTCCGCATATCCACAATTAAACCATCAAGATCATAGACAATTGAATTCTTAAAATACTACCACATGGATCACATTAAGGAAGCATGTAACAATGACATAGCACCTCAACTTAATAGAATTAATTAATGTGAAGGTAGAATAATTAACGAGTTAAACAGTAGCACAACCGCTACGTTTACTTGCCTCTACCGTTGAAGCGAAGCAATCACATGCGATCAGGAGCAAAACCACCTGTCCAAAAGGTATCTCTTAGCACAAAGCTACAGCATACAAAACGCGATTTGAAAATTAAAATGTCGCTAGAACCCCGAATCCACACATAATTCTCTCCGCTCAACGATTCAACAATCTACCCACTGCAGCAGCGCTGCTTAATATTTTGTATCTTTAAAAATATTAATCCATTTACAGAAAATGATATATTTCTGGATTCCTCACTTCAATATCTTCACTTTTCAAGTAGATCATATATTTTTATTTTGATCCTAGCAAGGTGTAACTTAATGCGCAAAACAAAGGACATTCTCTGTTCTGGCTGTCTGGACAGCAAGATTAAAACGTGTCCCAACCATAGTATAAAGCTCTAAAAAAATATGAGTTTTATACAACAGTTAGATTACTGAATTCTCTACATTTTTCTCAATTGCGACCAAAATCATAAAAATCATCTACTACACCTAAATCACACTTGAACAGCAATCTGTCCATATCTGTACCCCTGACGGACAGCGAGGTTCCAGACCCTGTTACGCCCGGATCCCACGGCCAAATATTCTGAAACAAATACAGAAGATGGGTCTCGAAGTTCTCTACAATGTTACTTTTGGGAAGATCTGCAGGAAAAATCATGTCATAAGTCTAAACTGCGCAAACAGACATGCTGCGTGAATTGATCTACCGACGGATGACAGGAAAACTCTAATCGGGTAATCCATCTGCTAATTCCCTCCTAATTCCGTGCCATGAACCCTAATTACTCCAAAAATAGAGGGGTTTGGGATTAGGAAAAATTACCTAGAGGATCCCTTGGGATCATTCCTCTTCTTCCTCTTCTTCTCTTCCTTCCCTTCTTCTTCCTTCTCTTCCCTTTCTTCTTCTTCCTTCTTTGCTCCAATGGACAACGCTTGTGGGGAGGTGGGGCGCCAACCAGGAGGGGTGCGGCAAAGGGGTGGAGGAAGGGGTGGTGGTTGTGGGGAGAGGGAAAGAGTGGCCAGTCAAGGTGAGGGGAGGGAGGTGCGGCCACCCTTGGGCCGAAGGCCCAAGGCGGTCGTCCCACTCCCCAGGCAGCCCACTCGGAGTTTTTTATTTATTTATTTATTTTATTCATTTTATGCTATTCTACAATTTTTATTTTCCCTTCCCGCGATTTACCGAAAAATTGGCGACTCCGCAATTATTTTAAAAACTTACGCCGAATCGACGATCAGGATATTACAATGCCGCACCTCTTTCTCTTTGTGCACCACGTGATCTCCTTCTCCTTTTCGTATGGCACATTGGTACCATCCTCCACACCATCTTTTCACTATACGCATCGTGGTCTCTATCAACCCCATCGTCTCCTCACAGTTCGCTATGGCATGTCCTCGTCTTTTCACTATACACATCGTGGTCTCTATCAACCCCATCGTCTCTTCACAGTTCGCTATGGCATGTCCTCGCCGTTCCTACTGTGACTATGAGCACCGCGTAGAACGCCAATCGAGTTTTAAGTCTCGTGCGTGTCATGGGAAGAAGTCCTGACCTATTGTCCCTAGAGCCTATTCATGGGTATCAGCATTCAATAGCGCAAGTTGTCGCCACCTCCTAAGCTCCTCCATGAAGCCACCGCCTCACCCCGCCTAGCCGGTGACAGCGCCAGCCTTGGTCAGTTTCCACTACCCACTCTCATCTCCTCTAATGTCTTAAACTATAGTATGACATGTTCTCTTGTTACCTTGTAGTTTAAATGTCATGGTAAAAATTAGGGGCAAGTTCTGGTTCAATTTTATAGTAAGTTCAATTGTTGCCTAATTAATGATGTAATGCTTATGCAACTTCCCTTATTTCCTTGTTTGATTATTGATAGACTTCACTTGTTGTGTTTTTTCGCAGTCATCGGGTGAGGCATCAGGCGAGGAATCTGATGGCAAGTTCGACATGTCTGATGCTGATGTTGATGCTGATGGGGAACATTCACAAGTTTCGATCGATTCTTCAAGTTCAAATGAGGATGAGGAAGAGACTAGGGCTGATGGTGGTATTGTATCTCAAAGATTGAACAGAGGGCAAAAAGGCATCAAAGTCAGAGTTTCCCACTATCTAGATGAAGTGAATGAGAGTTTAGATGACAAGGGCTTCAAACTGCTTCAGTGGTGGAATTGAACACACATAGATTCCTGTTGGTGTCAAAGGTGGCAAAGAATTTCTTGATTATACCAGCTAGCACCGTATCTTCATAATCAACTTTTAGTGCTAGAGGTAGTGTTCTAGCCTGCTGAGATGGCTCTCTAATAACTAAAGCTCCTAACTGAGATCTCACATTCCTTGATAGAGGGCTAGCTGATGGAGATCTCTTCCTCTGCTTTCCCTTCTTTGTCGTTGATGCCTTAACCATGATGATCTCACAAGAAAACCACTATCATGAACTCAATGATGTGGCCATGCCACAAATGCATACGACTGTAGCACCCAATATTAAGATTGAAAAAAGGTGAATTCGTTTCTATCTATTACTACCAATGATACTCATCAGAATAAAATACTACCTCATGTCACTACTTTGTTCATTCTCAGGTTTGACAAATGGAATACTTTCAAACCGAGAGGGAGGCCGGCGCCAAAGCAATAGAGAAAAAACAAGGAAGAAGAAGACCAAGGAGAAGCCATGTAGTGGGAGGGCAAAAGGGGAGAGGTCCAACAACTTAAATCCCAAGTTTTGGATGAGGTTTCCAAGTCCAATTTGGAATTTTCTCAAGCCCAACCGAAATCAAACTCGGAATCAACTCATAACTGAATTCGGATTCGGTTCAGGATAGCCAGACATGCCTATAATAAAATGGCCATAACTTTCGCAAACGGATTCTTGTTTGAAAGCTTATTCCAAGGTCCATCCAATGGGTAAGGCCTCAGCATTAGAAACCTTTTGGTCGTGTCGCAATCGCCAAAACAATTCGACGCTGATTCAGCCTGACAGGACCGACTACTAACATGCATAAAATTCGCATCCAGAGTCCGTTTAGGATGAGTGAGTACTTCATGGAAAGCTTACCAAGTCTACTTTCTAACAGATCCAACCCAATCTTTAAATTCTATCTGAGCCGGCCGCAATCATTAAAAGAGTCCACGTTAGTTTTTGAGTCCGAGTCAAAAGGGTGTTGCGCCACCTCCACTTGGGTCCATGGACCTTGTAAGATAAGAGGCACCGTCTTCCTATGCTAGCACGTGGATTTCGTTTGCTTAGTTTTTCCATTGTGAAAACCCTTGTTCTTTGTTTGTGTCGACTAGACCAACCGTAAAGAACCTCTACGAATCCCACCTTTTGAACTCAATATAAATATTTGCAATTTCAGATTGCTTGTTATCTTGTTCTTGCGTTGATGCGGATACGCACAAGCTTAGCATTTTTCAGTCAAATACATTATTTCACTGGAAAGAAGTTTTGAGCCGCATTAAATATTGTCAGGTGAATTTGTTTCTTAAGGAGTTTCTTTTAATTGATGATGAACTGAATACTGCATCAAGCTATTATTTTATGTATTCTTAGGTATGATTCATATGAAGACTTGGGAGAGCAAAAGGACATGTAGGGATGAGTTGGAGTTGGTTTAAGACCTCTTGGCCAGCCATGTGGTGGACAGGGAACTATATATTAAGGGTTAGACCGCCATTGTAAGGAGGACCACGTTTGAGAATAATGAATCTACTAAAGTTTGTTTGAGTTTAGCATTGCTACCGAAGTTCCATAGGGAATTAGGAGTGATTTTTCATCAATCAATATTGTTCAGCCTTTCCGGTTTGAATTGGGTGCACGATAGATGATGAAGACGAGGTGTCCGATCTTTCGATGAGATTGATAACTATCGATTTTGGTTGAGGTGACTCTCACGATCTGACTACAACCGTACGACGACGCTTGCGCCTTAGCAATCGCTGAACCAACTCCAAAGTGTTATTGACATCGCTGGAGGCGTGATCAACCTGAACACGAAGTTCAATCCCTGCGAGCAATCGAAGAACTAGCAAGAATAAGTCATAAGCAATCTGATATTGCGAATATGAATGAAGCATAAATTGTATTGCGAATAACAAAGATGGGATCTCGAAGCTGTCTTGACAGGTGGTCGTCCGACACAACTAAAGAATAAAGTTTGCACAATGGCTAAACCTAAACTTAACGAAATCCAAGTCCTTGCAACGGAGGTGGCGGCTCCTTTATAGGGAGAACGACCAGCGGTGATGCGGATACGCACAAGCTTAGCACTTTTCAGTCAAATACATTATTTCACTGGAAAGAAGTATTGAGACGCATTAAATATTGTCAGGTGAATTTGTTTCTTAAGGAGTTTCTTTTAATTGATGATGAACATGGAATACTACATCATGCTATTATTTTATGTATTCTTAGGTATGATTCATGTGAAGACTTGGGAGGGCAAAAGGGAGGAGCATAAGGACTTAAACTACAAGTTTTGGATAAGATTTTCAAGCCAAATTCGGATCTCCCACGTGCTCAATCCAATTCAAACTCGGATTCAACCCAGAATTCAATTCGGATTCGGTTCGGGACAGCCTGACAGACAGTTACTAAAAAGACCATAACTTTCACAAACAGAGTCCGATTTAGGTGTTCTTGTACTCGTTGGAAAGATAATTTCAAGTGCTACGCAATGGATCTAGCCCCACCTTTAAATTCGTCACAGATTAAAAGTTATGACCGAAACATTATGACAGCTTAATTTTAGGTTTTTCCTTTTATGTGAGTTTGTTTCCAAATACATGTTGGGATGAGTTGGAGTTGGTTTAGGACTTCTTGGCCAGTCATGAGATGGAGAGGGAACTATATACTGAGGGTTAGACCCCATTGTAAGGGGACCACGTTTATTGTCTAATTCCGAGGTTCCAACAGGTATAATCAATGGATATTATGAACAGTAAACAATATAATCAATCCTAAACAAACTGGCTATAAAACTTAAATAAAGAGCGGAAGCGATATAAAAGGTTTCTAATCCATTATTACATTTTAAACCAGATAGACATAATCAAATACCACATAGGCTAGTCAACAATAATATTTAAAGTTCTCTAGTTCTTCCATGGTGAATAATTCGTGCAAGTGCAACCACACTAATCCTTCTTTACTCCCATGCACGCTGATTTCATGAAGGTACCTAAAACAAACAACAAACGACAACAACAACAACAAGAGTGAGTCCAACGATTCAGCAAATATAATAAGTAATAACAAGATCAACCATGAATATCATCTCACAAATTTATCCATCAATCATATAATTAACCATGCTATGCAATATGATCAAAAATCTCTTTATCTCTTCTCTTTCGCATTTCTATCGGTAATGTGGAGTGTGCATCCGTCAATGCACACCCATGCCAGCACTATCCGGTGCAGGACCAATTGCCCATACTCCACAAGTATGGGGACCTTTAGTCCGTCATGACATCAACATGACGGGGACCTCATGACATCAACATGACGGGGACCTCGGCTCATCTAGTGACCAAGACTTCAATATATCGGCATGATGCATATATGTGAATGTCTCAATAAATAAAACTTGCATTCACCATATCCATGCATCATAAATTCTCATAAACAACTTCAATTGCAAACTACCATAAACAGTACCAACATATCATTATCATAATCAAGATCACATACACTCATAATACCGATCAAACATCCACAAACCATCATTCATCAACAATCACACTATAAAATTTCAACCATCATTATACTTGCCTTAATCATGAGAAAACGGAGGATGAGTAGAAGGTGCAACCCCGAATTCGTCCTCCTCCTGAACAATAATTATAATATTTGCTAAGACAACAGTAGCGAGTCTTTGGATAATAAAACAACACCCTAAACTAACCCAACACATTTAACTTGACCAAATCCCCAATTGTCTCTCGGCCAACCTCGCCTTCTATAGACAAATACATTCAAAAATTCATAACTTTTGATACAGAGATCCAATAGGGCGTTCTCAGATTCTCTGGAAAGATAATTAAATTATCTAGCTAAACCTATTTGGTGAGACTCCCAGATTCGGTCATCGTCTACCTGTCCATTCAATTTTCTAAAGCATCAGCAATCTGAACGGGCCCTCTGGACAGCGTACTAAACCATAAATTTTGCTACGAAATTCGGAATCTA
The DNA here is from genome assembly GCA_036346245.1 of Bonia amplexicaulis. Lineage (NCBI taxonomy): Eukaryota > Viridiplantae > Streptophyta > Magnoliopsida > Poales > Poaceae > Bonia > Bonia amplexicaulis. Next base: position 25,038,736 of record CM070736.1, read on the forward strand.
AATTTCTTGACCTTTCTGGAAAGCTAAGAAAATTATCTACAACTTTCCTTATATTCAGATCCTTTGATTCTCCCATTTTCTAATTACCAAAATCAATCTATCGAAATCTGACAGAAAGTTCCGCGAGATGCAGAACAGTCACCTTATAAAAATCATAACTTTTGCTACACAAGTCCAATGACACGTTCTAGGACTTCATGGAAAGATAATTTCGTCCTCTACAATTCTCTAGGAGAAGTCCAGACCTGAATCCCCACCCACTATACCAAAACAGCCGTCTAACCCAATCTGTTCTGGCTGTCCAGAAAAACGACGATGCTACCACTACTAAATTATTAATCTAATTGGGGAAAGCAGGGATTACCCTTGAAGAAACGATGAAGAACACGACGAACACCCACGAATTTCACCTCTTCTCCTTGGCCCCTTTTTTCTTTCCTCTTCCTCTTCTCCTTCTCCCCTTCCCTTCCTCCTTTCTTCCTCATTATCTCGCCACGGCAGCACAAACCTTGCCGTGGCAGCCAAAAACCTCACCGTGGCAGCCGAAAACCTTGCCGTGGTAGATATTTTGGAGGTGGCGGCTGCAATGGGGGGAAGAGGGTGGCGGCTGCAATGGGGGGAAGAGGGGGAGGTGGCTAGGGTTGGAGGGGTGGCGCCTCCCTCCCCTTGGGCCAAAAATCCCACCGGCCAACGCCTGTGCCAGTTGTCCTAAAATTTGAAATCCCCTCAAAACTTGTTATTTTATTCTTTTCTTTAAGGTACTTCTCCAAATTACACAATTAATTCTCGATAGACTTTTCGGATATTACATTCTACCCCTTAAACAAATTCGACCCCGAATTCTTTCCGTGCTTAGACTAAGGATTAATCACAACTAAAAACTTGACCATACTAACACGCATATGCTGCGAATATTATCGGATATTGCTCACGCTTGCGAGACTCCAATTTCTATGTTGCCTCTCATGTCTGCTGCTGACCAAAACACCTTGACATACTTTAAAATTTTATTCCTCCATGCCTGCATCCCGTGCTTAGATTCTGGAAGATCCGAGCGGTAAGCCAACCTCCCGATCCGAACCATGATCGTGAAAGGTCTAACGTACCTCGGGCTAAGCTTCCCTTTGGTACCGAACCTCACCACACCCTAGGTGGGAGATACTCTCAAAAGCACCTGATCCCCCACTACAAATTCTAGATCCCTTCTGCCTGCTCTGGATGGCCAACAGATTCTATCTCACCAAGTCCACTCGTTCAACTGTCTTTTGGACCCAAAGCGGTCAACCTCCGAATCCTCGCAACTAACAGAAGCGGTTAAATATACATAGGGTTATTATTTCCTTTAGTACCGACCCATACAACCTGCACAACACTTGTATCTCGTGTTTCCACTCTCAATCAATCTTTTTGCCTTAACAAGGAGTACCTCCTTCAACCAAGGACACCAAATAGCGCTCGTTGTAAACCAACTCTTTTACTAACATAATACAATTGAAAATAAAGGATTCTTGTTGCAATCACACATCACCCACTCCCCACTAAAGAGTCAAATCATAAAAGAAAAGAAAATCAAGGGTTCAACACAAGAACCTCTCCACACTCCAAGTAGGTAGTTTGCAAGTAAACAACACATACGTCAAAGGGGAATCACTCAAATGTCCAACCCGTCCATTATATATATGTATATAATTTTTTTTTCCGAACCAGAAAAACCACACAAGCCAACTTAACATCAACTTCAAACCACAAAAGAATCTTGCTTTCATCACATAGCTCAAACAAGAATCAAAAGAGCACTTTGCTACCCAAATTTTTTTTCTTTTAGGAATAAACTTTCTCTTGAATCACGAGATTCCAAATCATCACATACCACACCAGCTCATTTCCTTTAAATTCGCAACATCGACACTATGTTCAACCCGAGTGCATCAACCTCACCTTTGTAGAGGGACTCTACTGTTCTTACAATAACATACTCTAGTCAACTCCTCTACCCACCGGTTATTTTAGTGAATAATTTCCAATACACCTCATCGTTAGTTTCACCCACAATCTCTTCACCACAATTATCTAAGGATAAACGACCATGGAATTCTCAGCCCACACACTCATTTACTACACCGAAGGATATTATCATGGTATATCACACTATTTAGAATCCACCTATTCCACTATTCTCACACAACATCATTAGCCTCCAAGGTCCTAGCATAGATCACCAAACCAAAATTTTCCATCTCCAAGGTTCCTATACATGTACTTCGATATAATTGATACAAAGACTCTCGAATTCGGTGACTAAAATTTTCACAATCAACCAAGTTCAATCATTATCAACTATGTAAAAACATATTCTCAACCTGATTATCTGTAGGAAGATTCTAACTCCTGGAGGGTTACTCACTGAATCCAAGTCATACATAGCAATAATTCAACAATCCGTACTATCCCAATAATTCCCATAACAGTTAGACTTCTTCACAATTATAATCTCATTAATATACCATCATAATCCTCCTACTAACCCACTACAAGTACCCAATCATGATACTCTAGTAAAATTGATCAAGCTTCTCATACTTTCAATAATTCTAATGTTCCATCAAAATGAACGTGACACTCTTGAACCACAATTTACTATAGGTTCTTCTAGTTGCTTAGCTCTAAAGACAAACATCTTCTAATCATCACCTAGAATTATTCCAAGGAATTAGTTTATCACTCCATGAATCTCAAACAACTTGACATCCACAATCTTACCAAAATCAATCTCATAACCACACCAACTAGTTGCCATACATATCCTAAAAGGGCTTACAACCCAAATCGGTTACCCTTTTTTTAGAAGAGACATAAAATTAAATTTCGGCACATGGGGAATATGCTACCAATTGCAATAGACACCAGACCAAGAGAAGTAGCAATGATCTTGGAAAACAAAACATAATATCACAGTTGAAGGCACATGCCCCTCAAGAAGAGAAATATCCAATATCAACCAATAAGAATACAACATTGTCAATTTTAAACTCAAGAAACTCTTATGCGGTGAAAATAATAAGTCAAGCACACCTCTAAAAGTTACAAATCTTGACTCCACTCCCAAATACTTTTACCACAACCTTCCGTTTAACAAAGAGAACAAATTTCTTCGTTTACTGTGTTACCTTGACAATTCCAATGAAAGAGACTTAAAGACCACAACTCATAAATCTTTTAAGAACTAATAAAACTTCTCAGCGCGTTAGTTTGCTCAAAACAATTTCAGCTACCAGCTAAGTCATGAGGTCTAAAAGGTCACATACACAAATCTCAAAACTTTTGATTTAGATATTATCATGGAAATTATCAAATCCTTTTATTTATAGAACATTCAACATTATCAATAAAACCACATATTGACAATCATACTAACATTAAAATAATACACTCCTAACAAGAATCTTCATATCCTCCTATCCCTTTATAACTTTTCCAAATGGAACATATTAATTCACTTCATCATATTTCTATTATCTAAACAAGATTGCAACTACTTGATCTAGGAATGGCCTAGTGCACAAGCCACTATATTAAAACAAGCTCTTAATCAAGATGATACTAGAACATGACAATCTCACAAAACAGTTCTAAGCAAAGATTCAACATTCCACCTTATGTTCAGCAATTAGAACGAAATATCTTCAAACATCAATAATATAAGCTCTATAAGACAAGGTTTTACAAGTTATACTTCATTCTTCCTAACAGTTATACATGCTCATAAGTATCTAAATAAAGGACATATTAAAGGGTAATATTACTAAGGTAATATTCCAACACCCCCTTAATTAATCATCTCGAACGATCAGATTAATTACCGAAGACAAAAAATAATTCAACTTACCCAACAAGATAAAAATTTAAACAATCATAATAATCGTTCTAATTCTTTTGTACCTCCTCAAAACTCCATGAGTTCCAATCATGTATAGACAAATTCTTAATCACACTTCTTCAAGAAATTATTACAATGCGACATCAAATTAATCCACTACGCTTTCGAGGATGCTAATTGAAATTAATTATGCACCACGCTAACATCTCAACTTGTTAATCTCATACCCTATGATTTAATTTATATGATTACCACCTCCCTCTTAAGCATTACAAAACTCCACAAGGGATTTTAACACGCTCTTTTAGAAAAGGGGAGGGATTAAATTTCAGCATGCGAAATAATCCAAGAAAATACGAGGATCCAAGGCTTTCCCATGTTAACGAATTTGCAACATAAAACTTTCATTAATAAAAATACCAAGCGAACAAATAAGACATATTTTCTCAACATGACAAAACTCCCACGAAGGGACCAACCTTGCAAATCAACAATGTTTCCAAATAGCAAATGATGCGGATACGCACATGCTTAGCACTTTTCAGGCGAATACATTATTTAATTGGAAAGAAATATTGAGCCGCATTAAATATTGTCAGGTGAATTTGTTTCTTAAGGAGTTTCTTTTAATTGATGATGAACTTGGAATACTACATCATGCTATTATTTTATGTATTCTTAGGTATGATTCACGTGAAGACTTGGGAGAGCAAAAGGGAGGAGCACAAGGACTAAAACTACAAGTTTTGATAAGATTTTCAAGCCAAATTCGGATCTCCCACGTGCTCAATCCAATTCAAACTCGGATTCAACTCAGAATTCAATTCGGATTCGGTTCGGGAGAGCCTGATAGGCAGTTACTAAAAAGGCCATAACTTTCACAAATGGAGTCCGATTCAGGTGTTCTTGTACTCGTTGGAAAGATAATTTTGAGGGCTACGCAATGGATCTGGCCCCACCTTCAAATTCGTCACGGATTAAAAGTTATGACCGAAACATTGTGACAACTTAATTTTAGGTTTTTCCTTTTGTGTGAGTTTGTTTCCAAATACGTGTAGGGATGAGTTGGAGTTGGTTTTGGACCTCTTGGCCAGCCATGAGGTGGAGAGGGAACTATATATTGAGGGTTAGACCCCCATTGTAAGTGAGACCACGTTTGAGAATAATCAATCTACTAAAGTATGTTCGAGTTTAGCATTCCAGGAATTGAAAGCTAAGCTTACATCTGCACCACTCCTAGCGCTACCGGATTTTGGTAAGATGTTTGAGGTTGAATGTGATGCTAGTGGTGTAGGGATAGGTGGGGTGCTTATGCAACAAAGTAGGCCAATTGCTTATTTCAGTGAAAAGTTAAGTGGTCCAACGCTTAATTATTCAGTTTATGATAAGGAATTGTATGCGTTAGTGCGTGTGTTGGAAACTTAGCGGCACTATTTATGGCCTAGAGAATTTGTTATACATTCTGACCATGAATCTCTGAAACATCTTAAAGTTCAATTAAAACTAAACCGTAGACATGCACGTTGGAGTGAGTTCATAGAATCCTTTCCATACATTATTAAATATAAGAAAGGGAAGGATAATGTTGTAGCGGATGCATTGTCTAGACGACATATGTTACTTTCCCTACTAGATGTTAAAATTTTGGGTCTAGAGAGTATCAAAGAATTGTGTGCTATTGATGCGTTCTTTGCTGAACCCTACTCAAAATGTGGTAATGGAAAAGGTTGGGATAAGTATCATTTGCATGATAGTTTCCTATTTAGAGCTAACAAATTGTGCATTCCAGATTGCTTTGTTCGATTACTTTTATTGCAGGAAGCTCATGCAGGTGGTCTTACAGGTCACTTTGGTGCTAAAAAGACCGAGAGTGTGCTGGCTAATCATTTTTTTTGGCCAAAGATGAGGCGAGACGTGGAACGATACGTGTTGAAATGCATTACATGCCATAAAGCTCAGTCCCGTCTTAATCCCCATGGTTTATACACGCCTTTACCTATTCCTAGTGCTCCGTGGGAGGACATCTCTATGGATTTTGTGTTAGGATTGCCACGGACTAAGAAGGGGAGGGATTCGGTATTTGTGGTGGTTGATCGTTTTAATAAAATGGCTCATTTTATTCCATGTCATTAGAGCGACGATGCTTCACATGTTGCCGATTTATTTTTCAGAAAATCGTGCGTTTACATGGTGTTCCGAAGACAATTGTCTCACATCGTGATACAAAGTTTTGAGCTACTTTTGGAAGACGTTGTGGGAAAGCTTGGTACTAAGTCGCTATTCTCTACTACCGTCGTCCTTAAACAAATGGACAAACCGAAGTTGTGAACCGTACACTTTCTATGATGTTGCGGTTCTTAAGCATAATTTGAAGATGTGGGAAGAGTGCATTCCGCATGTGGAATTTGCTTATAACAGGGCGGTACATTCTACTACAAAATTATGTCCATTTGAGATTATTTATGGATTTAAACCTATTGCCCCCATCGATCTTTTGCCATTGCCATTGCAGGAACGAGCTAATATGGATGCTAGTAAACGTGCTGAATTCATTAAAAAGATTCATGAGAAAACGAAGGCAAATATAGAGGAGATGACAAGAAAGTATGTGCAACGAGCAAATAAAGGAAGAAAGAAGTCGGTGTTTGAACCGGCGAGCTCGTTTGGGTGCACTTGAGAAAGAACGTTTTCGAGTTACGCAAGTGCAAGTTACAGCCCCGCGGTGAAGGTCCTTTTAAAGTGCTTGAAAGGATCAACGATAATGCATACAAGATTGAGCTACCTGGAGAGTATGGTGTTAGTGCCACATTCAATGTCGCTGATTTATCCCTGTTCTTTGGCATACCGTCCGAGTCGAGGACGACTCCTTTTCAAGAGGGGGAGGATGATGAGGACTTCCCAATCTTTAATAAACATACTGAAGAGGATCATAACAAGGACCAACAATATCAAAGACCAATCACGAGAAGACGTGCTAAACAAATACATGATCAGGTGAATGCTAACCTAAGTTACATTTCACATTCTTGTGACTTGGTCGTGCCCCCCACATCTTCTTCTTTGATTGAACTCAGGTGCATTGGAGAGGAACAGGGAGGTCCAGAAAACCAACGAGTTTTGCAACCAGCATACACCAGACCAATGGATGGCTTGTACAGTCTATTTTCCTACGTTTCAAACCGTGCATCATTTGGAGTTGTGAAAAGAAAGATATGGTCATTTTACTAACAGCTACACATGCTGATAAATGCTGCGCGAAAACTGAAGACTTTTTGAAGGCTTGCGCACCAACCTGTCACGTTTACTATACATATCCTATATGGATGGAAAGATAATCAAGTCTATTTTCACCTCCAACAAACGGTTCATCTTTTCGACTTCCGAGCAAAGAGTTATTGCTGTTTTACTAAAGACTGCGCAGAAGTTGAGCAGACGCGCGAGAATTTAAGAAGACTCCTTGAATGCTCCAACCATTTGGCCTTCCATCTTCCAACGTTATGATTTATGTTCACACCCAGCTAGGAGGGTTGTTCCTAGTATATATACCCCTCTACTCCTATCCATAGGGAGAACTTACTTTTGGATATTGATCTATTAAGAAAAATGAGAGTGTTCTTGCTTCCCGAGTTCTTGTGATTCTCGTGAATTGCACCTAGCTGTGTGAGTTAGTATTCAGGTTTGTGGACTAACGATTGTCTTGGATAGCAGGCTACGGTTGGCTTCCTCGTCGTTGGGTTACAAATTTTCCCCAAACTACCATTCTTGATCCTACGTCGTGAGATCGGGCAACTTGGTGCATTGGCTCTCACGAGCTAGTGCTCATCATTTGATGTCAGTATGATTGTCAGTATGTGGTTTTGAGGATAATGCTGAATGTTCAATAAATAAAAGAATTCGATAACTTCTATGATAGTATTTAAATCAAAAGTTTTGGGATTTGCGTTCGCGATCTTTTTAGACCTCATGTCTTAGGTGGTAGCTGAAATTGTTTTGAGCAAACTAAAGCGCTGAGAAGTTTTATTAGTTCTTAAAAGATTTATGAGTTGTGGTCTTTAAGTCTCTTTCGTTGGAATTGTCAAGGTAACACTATAAATGAAGAAAGTTGTTCTCTTTGTTAAATGGAAGATTGCGGTAAAAGAATTTGAGGGTGGAGTCAAGATGTGTAACTTTTAGAGGTGTGTTTGACTTCTTATTTTCACCGCAAAAGAGTTTCTTGAGTTTAAAATGACCATGTTGTATTTTTATTTGTTGATATTGGATATTTCTCTTCTTGAGGGCATGTGCCTTCAACTGTGATCTTATGTTTCGTTTTCCAAGTTATTGCTACTTCTCTTGGTCTGGTGTCTATTGCAATTGGTAGCATCTTCCCATGTGCTGAAATTTACTTTTATGTCTATTGAAAGGGGTAACCGATTTGGGTTGCAAGCCCTTTTAGGATATGTTTGGCAACTGGTTGGTGTGGTTAGGTGATTGGTTTGGGTGAGATTGTGGGTGTCAAGTTGTTTGAGATTCTTGGTGTGATAAATTGATTCTGTCAAATAATTCTCGGTGAGGATTTGATTTAAAGAAGTTGTTGTCTTTGGAACTAATTAGTTATACTGTTGCAACTAGAAGGAAATATAGTAAATTGTGGTTCAAGAGTGTTATATTCATTTTGAGGGAATATTAGAATTATTGGAAGTATGAGAATCTCGATCAATTTTATTGGAGTATCGTGATTGGGTACTTGTAGGGGTAGTAGGAGGATTAAGATGATGTAGTAATGAGATTATAATTGTGAAGAAGTCTAACTGTTGTGGGAATTATTGGGATAGTAGGGATGGAAGAAAATTATTTTCATGTATGACTTGGCTTCAGAAAGAAACCCTTCAAGAGTAAGAATCTTCCTACAGATAATCAGGTTGAGAATAAATTTTTATATAGTTGTTAATGATTGAGCATGGTTGATTGTGAAAGATTTTAGTCACCGAAATTGAGAGTTCTTGCATCAATTATATCGAAGTACATGTGTAGGAACCCTGGAGATGGAAAATTTTGGTTTGGTGATCTATGCTAGGACCTTGGAGGCTAATGATGTTGTGTGAGAATAGTGGAAAGGGTGGATTCTAAATAGTGTGATGTACCATGATAATATTTTTCGGGTATAGTAAACGAGTGTGTGGGCTGCGAATTCCATGATTGTTTATCCTTAGAGAATTGTGGTGAAGAGATTGTGGATGAAACTAACGATGAGGTGTATTGGAAATTATTCATTAAAATAACCGTTGAGTAGGGGAGTTGACTAGAGTATGTTATTGTAAGAACCATAGAGTCCCTCTACAAAGGTGAGGTTGATGCACTCTTATTGAACATAGTGTTGATGTTGCGAATTTAAAGGAAATGAACTGGTGTGGTATGGGATGGATTGGAATCTCGTGATTCGAGAGAAAGTTATTCCTAAAAGAAAAAAAGTATATTTTCTTGAGTAACAAAGTGCTCTTTTGATTCTTGTTTGAGCTATGTGATGAAAGCAAGATTCTTTTGTGGTTTGAAGTTGACTTTAATTTGGCTTGTGTGGCTTTTTCTGGTTCGGAAAATATATATATATATAATGGACGGGTTGGACATTTGAGTGATTCCCCTTTTAAGTAGGTGTTGTTTACAGGCCAACTACCTACTGGAATGTGGAGAAGTTCTCGTGTTGAATCCTCGATTTTCTTTTCTTGTATGATTTGACTCTTTAGTGGGGAGTGGGTGATGTGTGATTGCAACAACAATCCTTTATTTTCAATTGAGTTCTGTTAGTAAAAGAGATTGTTTACAACGGGCACTATCTTGTGTCATTGGTTGAAGGACGTACTCCTTGTTAAGACAAAGAGATCGATTGAGAGTGAAAACACGACATACATGTGTTGTGTAGGTTCGGTGGGTTGGTACTAAAGGGAATGATAACCTGATGTGTATTTAATCGCTTCTGTTAGTTGCGAGGATTCGGAGGTTGACCGTTTTGGGTCCAAAAGACAGTTGAACGAGTGGATTTGGTGAGATAGAATCTGTAGGCCGTCCATAGCAGGCAGAAGGGATCTAGAATTTGAAGTAGGGGATCAGGTGCTCTTGTGAGTATCTCCCACCAACGGAGTGGTGAAGTCGATACCAAATGGAAGCTTAGCCTAAGATACGTCGGGCCCCTCACGATCATGGTTCGGATCGGGAAGTTAATCTATGCACAGGGTGCAAGCATGGAGGAATAAAATTTTAAAGTACGTCAAGATATTTGGTCGCAGCAGGCAGAGAGAGGCAACATAGGATTGGAGTCTCGCATGCGTGAGCAATATCCGATGATATCCACATCGTATGCGTGTTACTATGGTCAAGTTTTTAGTGGTGATTAATCCTCAGTGTAAGTATGGAAAGAATTCGGGGTCGAATTCTCTTTAAGGGGGGTAGAATGTAACATCCTAAAATTCTATTAAGAACTAATTGTGTAATTGGAGAGAAGGGCCTTAAAGAAAAGAGTAAAATAACAAGTTTCCAGGGGGATTTCTAAATTTTCCTGGCAACCTGGGCCTGGGCCTTGGCCTGTGGGATTCGACCAGAGGGAGGCTCCCACCCTCCCCAACCCTAGCCACCCTCTCCTCTCCCACTTGCGCCTCCCACCCTCCCCCATGCAGCCGCCACCCTCCTCTCCCTTGCGCCCTCCCTCTCGAACAGATCCTCCTCCCTCCTCTCCCTCCATTGTTGGTGAAGAAGACCCTCCCCCCATTGCTGCCAACCACGCGGAGGAGGAGATCACTCGTGGGCAATTGGATCCGGAGGAAGAGAAGAAAAGGAGGAGAAAGAGAACAGGAGGAAATTCGTGGGGAGTTCATCGTGTTCCTCATCAAATCATCAAGGGAGGAGGACGGATCCCAGGGGCTGCACCTCCTACTCATCCTTCGTTTTCTCGTGGTTAAGGCAAGTATAACTGTGGTTTTAAAACTATAGTGTGAATTGTGGATGATTGATGCTTTGACGATGATTGTTCTAAATTATGAGTATATGTGATCTTGATTATGATGGAGATATGTTGGTACTGTTTATGGTCGATTGAAATTGAAGTTATTCATGAGAATTTATGATGCATAGATATTGTGAATGCAAGCTTTATTCGTTGAGACATTCACGCATATGCATCATGCTGATTTATTGAAGTCTTGGTCACGAGATGATCAAGCGTCGAGGTCCCCGTCATGTGGATGACATGACGGGCTAAAGGTCCCCATACTTGTGGAGTATGGGCAATTGGTCCCTGTATAAGATGGTACATGCATGGGTGTGCATTGACGGATGCACACTCCGCATTACCGGTAAAATGCGAAAGAGAAGAGATAAAGAGATTTTTGATCATATTGCATAGCATGGTTATTTATATGATTGATGGATGAACTTGTGAATTGATGATAATGTTTGTGCATGTTACTACTTTTATATTTGCTGAGTTTTAGACTCACTCTTGTTGTTGTTGTTGTTGTTTGTTGTTTGTTTTAGGTACCTTCATGAGATTGGCATGCATGGGAATAAAGGAAGACTAGAGTTGTTGCACTTGCACGAATTATTCTCCATGGAAAAAATATAGAACTTAGAATATATTTGATGATTAGCTCAAGTGATATTTGGCTTATGACTAAGAGGTTAAATTGTAATAAGGAACTAGAACTTGCTTATTTTGCTTCCGCCCTTTAATTAAGTTTTATAGCTGTTTTGCTTAGTATTGTTTATTTTATTTACGATTAATTATATCCTTTTATTTTGCTTGTTGGAACCTCTGAATTAGACAATAAAGAAAGGAGACTCTGCCGAAATTTTATAGAATGCAAATAACTTAGCTTGTTATGTTGTTAATTTAGTAGCATTCCAGGCCATTGTTTGGCTGGGGTGTTACATGCGAGCCACTATACAGTTTAAAGACTATGCTTATAGTTGGTGGCAACAATTATCTGGAAAACGATTCATTAGATCTTGGGAAGGTTTGAAGGTGATCATGAGAAATGAGTTTGTGCCATCCTATTATGAGTGGGGATTGCTCCATCATTTGGAAAGTATCACGAAGGAGTGTCTGATTCAGAATATTATTTTCAGCTGCGAGATGCGTTGCGTTGTGCAGGAGTCACTAGTAAATTTAAAGAGATGGCATACTTCAAGGGTGGCTTGAATTCTGAGATCGCCGCTATACTTCAACATAAATATTTTAGTAACTTGCATGATCTTGTGAATTGTGCTATTAAGGAGGAGAAGAGACTTATGGAGACACGTACATCACGGTTCAATCTATGTCCATACTTCAGCTCTTATGGTTCCACTAGTGTGACACATGCGAAGATGGCCGAGCATGGGACTTTCCTTGATAAAGGAGACATCTTGTGCTGCCCCAATGATACATACAACAATTGAGATGCATCAAAACCCAGTTGAGAATGAGAGCCACATAGCCAGATTAAGTGAGAGTGTTAAAAAGAGCGAGCTGTGTGATTCCACCATATGTAAGTTTGAGAGCATCCAAACTGAGAGTGTGAGAGATACACCAAAAGAAAAGAGAGAAGTAGAAGATAGACAAAGTGAGGTCGATTTTGAAACTAACACATTAATATCCACTTCTAGTGTTGTTCCTCACATTGTGCAGGTTGATATTAAAGAAGAGGAGCCAAATGTTCAACAATTGGAACCATTGGAGATAAACGATGAGGAGATAATCATAGTTAAAGATGAAGTACTTGTTGCACCGTTGTTACATCATGATGATTTAATACCTACAACACCTACATCAACTGAGGAGAACAATAAAGGTAACAATATTGGTGCTGAAAATAATTGTGAATGATGGAGCAATAATGCTGAGTTTCAACAATAATACTGCATGTTTCAAAAGATTTCTTAAGCCTACTTATTCATCCTTTAATGTACAATCATGTACAAATAATCAGAGTAGCGCAGTTGATGCATGGAAGGTACTAAAAATTTTCTTCCCTGTATTTGAACAACTTAATTTGGTTTGGCCCATGAATGACTTGTCCATAAGCCTAACAAAGTCGAGGACGACTTTTTCTCATGGGAGGGAGAATGATATGAAAGACAATGTTGCAATGTATACATCTTATGGTTGCCGTTATATTAATTTGTTTGTGTGGAACAACGAGAATGACACGATAATTGATTCATACATATACCATGCATATGTGTTGTGCTTTTTTTCTACTTCGCCTTTAGAAACAAGTGTTATGCTAAGCAAAACAAGTGTTGATGACAAATATATATACCATGCATATTCGTTGTATCCTTGGCTTAGTACAATTTCAGGCTACCAAAAGCCGAGGACGGCTTTTCTTGAAGAAGGGGAGGATGATGCGGATACGCACATGCTTAGCACTTTTCAGGCAAATACATTGTTTCATTGGTAAGAAGTATTGAGCCGCATTAAATATTGTTAGGTGAATTTGTTTCTTAAGGAGTTTCTTTTAATTGATGATGAACTTGGAATACTACCTCATGCCATTATTTTATGTATTCTTAGGTTTGATTCATGTGAAGACTTGGGAGATCAAAAGGGAGAAGCACAAGGACTTAAACTACAAGTTTTGGTTAAGATTTGCAAGCCAAATTCGGACCTCCCACGTGCTCAATCCAATTCAAACTCGTATTCAACTCAGGATTCAATTCGGATTCGGTTCGGGACAGCATGACAGGCAGTTACTAAAAAGACCATAACTTTCACAAACGGAGTCCAATTCAGGTGTTCTTATACTCATTAGAAAGATAATTTCAAGGGCTACGTAATGGATCTGGCCCACCTTCAAATTCGTCATGGATAAAAATTTATGACCGAAACATGGTGACATTTTAATTTTAGGTGTTTCTTTTTGTGTGAGTTTGTTTCCAAATACATGTAGGGATGAGTTGGAGTTGGTTTAGGACCTCTTGGCCAGCCATGAGGTGGAGAGGGAACTATATATTGAGGGTTAGACCCCCATTGTAGGAGACCATGTTTGAGAATAATGAATCTACTAAAGTTTGTTCGAGTTTAGCATTGCTACCGAAGTTCCATAGGGAATTAGGAGTGATTTTCTTCAATCAAGATCGTTCAGCCTTTCCGTTGGGAATAGGGTGCACGATAGATCTTCGCTTGGTGGTCGGCGAAATCAACACGAGTGTGTTTTGGCGGATTAAGAGTGTTCGCCCCTTGCATTGGCATGGGAGGATCATTACGATTCATCAAGACTCCCGTGAGTACCCATCCTATGTCGAGAAGATCGGGCGACCCCGTATCACATGGTATATGTATGAATCAATTATCGTGTCATTCTCGTTGTTCCACACTAACAAATTAATATACCGGCAACCATAAGATGTATACATTGCAACATTGTCTTTCATATCATTCTCCCTCTCATGAGAAAAAGTCGTATTCGGTAAACATAAAACTTATCATTTATACCATATTCAAATTGAGTAAGATTGTTAAAAAGAGCGAGCTGTGTGATTCCACCATATGTGAGTTTGAGAGCATACAAATTGAGAGTTTGAGAGATACACTAAAAGAAAAGAGGAAGTAGAAGATAGACAAAATGAGATTGATTTTGAATGTAACACATTAATATCTACTTCTAGTATTGTTCCTCACATTGTGCAGGTTGATATTAAAGAAGAGGAGTCAAATGTTCAATAACTGGCTCCATTGGAGATAAACGATGAGGAGATAATCATAGTTAAAGATGAAGTACTTGCTGGCCCGTTGTTACATCATGATGATTTAATACCTACAACACCTATATCAACTGAGGAGAACAATAAAGGTAACAATATTGGTACTGAAATTAATTGTGAAACGGTGAGTACTTGTGAGAACTCATATGTACGAATGAAAATTCCATGTTCTGAAATTTCTTTGCTCAATTTACATAATGTGGAATTGATTACCATAAGGAAGTTCTTACGAGAATATCTCCTGATGATTCTTTATATTATATCATGTTTGATGATCCTAAAGAGCTACCTAGTGTGATTGAGAATGTTGCTGAAATTTCATGTTCAAAATGTAACATCCTGAAAATTTAAATTTTGTAAAAAGAAATATTATGAGTTATTTTGCGATATATTATATTTGACTGGAATTTTTGTAGCATTTTCTGGAGTTTGATTAAGAAGTCAGGAAAAAGAGCACACCTGTTTAACTAATAGAAAACAAAAATTTAAACTGCGAATCTGAAAAGATGATCCAGTGAAAGAAGATGTGGTTTGGTCCCAAAAA
Source organism: Bonia amplexicaulis (assembly GCA_036346245.1). NCBI lineage: Eukaryota > Viridiplantae > Streptophyta > Magnoliopsida > Poales > Poaceae > Bonia > Bonia amplexicaulis. The sequence goes on from CM070736.1 coordinate 25,053,873, forward strand.
TTCAGAAATCCTAATTTAGTATCTGCAATAATAAGTTGGCAGGAAAAACTAAAATAAATAAACACATATATATATACATGTATACATGGATGGATATATATATAAATATGTAAATATAATGAAGAGGGATGATAACAAAATAAGGAATTACATGCAAACAAATCTTCATAAAAAGAAAATAGGTTTGAAAAATATGTACATATATACATACACATAAGTAAATTAAATAAAAAGGAAAGAGAAAGAAAAAGAAAAAGGAAAAAAAAAGCCAGCCGGTAGGCCACCTACCCGCCACCAACCCCAACCCCCGCAACCCCCCTCGCTCTTTTTTCTTCCTCCCGCCTCCTCCTCGCTAACCTCCTTCTGGCCGCACCTCGAGCCGCGCCGCCCCTCTCCGCATGACCCGGCCCGCGGGCGTTGGACCAGCGGTCCCCGCCCGGACCGGTGGCGCCGCCTGTCCGAACGCGCAGCGACCTTCCCTTCTGCTCTGCCGCCGTCGCCTCTTTTCTCGCCCGCGCTGGGTCCTGTCCCTCGCGTCTTGCTCCACCCTGCGCTCCTCGAGCCACGCGGCCATCATGCCACTCCCGCGCTCTGCTCTGCACCACCACCGCCTTTTCTTCCCCAACTCCGTGGCCAGGGCGACCACCGAACCGAGCCACCACAACCCGCTTCGCCTCCCACACCACCTCCGGAGCCAGTGAAAGCCAGCCTTTCGCCCGAGCTCACCGACGACCGTAGCTCATTGTCACCGGAGCCCTCCCAAGCCGCCGCCATGCCGCCGGGTCCGCCTCGGAGCTCCCAGGTCCCTGACTCTTTCATCAACCAGAGTCCATTTGGCAACCCCGAACCTCCCAGACACCCCTCGGCCACGGGCCACCAGCCTCCACCGGCCTCGGCCTCCTCGCCTTGACCTCCTCATGCCCTTAAGAGGTAATAAGCGTGCATAAGGGTAAACAACGCCTCCGCTCACTTGATTACTACTACGATTCTCTCCCCAGGGCTCCCGTGGCGTTCGAGCCCCGGCTCATGTGTTGGGTTGAGCCATTTCTTTTATTTCGTGGGTGACAGTGGGCCCTTTGTCGCCCGCAGTGGAGTCTGCGGCTGCCGACAAGCGGGCCCCACCCGCCAGTCTTGAGAAAACCCGAGCCGCCCATGTGGGCCCCGCCACGGTCGAGACACAAAAGAAAAATAATAAAAGAAAATAAAATATGGAATATGCCGTAGGGCCCCATCATCGAAATTTAGTAATTTAGGGTTTATACGGGTGAGATTTTAAAAGGGCATAACTTCTTCATTTTAACTCCAAATTGAGTGAGACAAATTTCTAAATTCGTCTAAATTCAAGATCTATCCAATGGAACTGAAATCGTAATTTTTAGAGTTCATTTGAATTTCTGGTGTTATTTGTAGTGATTTGTTGCTTTTCTTTTATGCAAATCTTCGCGTACGATTAAAATAGCATGTGAGGCTCAGCAGGAAGACACCGAGGCAGCCAACCTAGCAACCCCAGATCATCAAGAGCCAGACCACTGTGACCAAGGCGAGTTATCACTTTGATCATGTTGAACCCATGTTTATGCAAACTAATTTCCTTTAAATTATCCATGTGCATGCTATTATTTTATGTGATGAATTATGTTCAGTTTTATGGATTTTAGATATACACCCATTATTATGCTTGTTAGTATTGCCTGTTGAAACTCTTGGGATATGTGAACCTTGTCGCCATAGCAAAGCTATCATACTGTAGTTTTTCACAAATAGAGTTATGATAGATCGTACTGCTTAGTATTGCTAGATAAACGGGGACGCTTAGCTGTCCCAAAATATCTCACTTGCAAATATGACAATGATTTGGGCAGTCATGGTGGGAATGACTGAAAATAAATTTGGAACTGTTATTTTATGCTCCAAAAAGCCTCAAACTTGCTTAGTATCTGGGTGGATGAATTGGGGGCTGGTATGTGGTGCAGGGTGATGAGGCGATGGGTCCCGATCTTCCGATAGGATGATAACTTCGATTTTGGTGGAGGAGACCCTTGCGAACCAACTACAACCGAACGACGTCGCTTGCGCCTTAGCAATCGCTGAACCACACTCCAAGTCGTTATCAACCGTGCCAAGAACGCGGTTGACCTGACCACGAAGGTCTATTCCTGCATGCAACCGAAGAACAAGCAAGAACAAGATACAAGCAATCTAAAATTGCAAATATTTTATTGAGTTCAAAAGGTGGGATTAGAAGGTGTCTTGACAGGTGGTCATCCGACACAATCGAAGAACAAGTTTGCACGAGGGCTAAACCAAAACTCAACAAAATCCTAGTCCTAGCATAGGGAGGCGGTGGCTCTTATATAGGGTTACAAGGTACATGGACCCAAGTGAGGTGGCGCAGCGCCCTTTCAACTCAGACTCAGAAACCAACGTGGACTCTTTTCATGATTACGGCAAGATCGGATAGAATTTAGATATGGTGTTGGTTCCTTTAGAAAGTAGACTTCATTGGCTTTCCATGAAGTCCTAGAACGTCCAAAACGGAGTCCGTATGAAAAAGTTATGTCCGTTTGAACTTGACAATATCGCAGCAGTCCGAATCCGATTCCAGTACGAACCAACGCGGACTCTTTCGATGATTGCGGCCGGCTCGGATAGAATTTAGATATGGGGTTGGTTCCTTTAGAAAGTAGACTTCATTAGCTTTCCATAAAGTCCAAGAACGTCCAAAACGAGTCCGTATCAAAAGTTATGTCCGTTTGAACTTGACAACAGCGCAGCAGTCCGAATCCGATTCCAGTACGAGTCCAATGTGGACTCTTTTGATGATTGCGGTGCATACAGAAGAAATTTAGATGTGAAACCAGATCCATTGGAAGAGGATGAGAAAATCTTTCCAACAAGTACTGTGGACCTCAAACGGACTTCGTATGTGAAAGTTATGCACATTTGAAGTTGGGCCTGTCAGACTGAATCCGAATTGATCTGGAGGACGAATTGGATTCCAAAACATGTACAACTTGATCTCTTGCTTGAATTGGTGTAAAATTGATGTGATGCTGTAAAAATATATATTTTTATCGTTAGGTAGCATCATATTCTCATTTAAACTATGTGGAAGCTGAAGAAACGAATTCACCTTCCGTTCAATCTTGATATTGGGCGATGCGATCGTATGTGTTTGTGGCGTGGTCACATCATCCTCCCTTCTTGACGAAAACCGTCCTCGGTTTTAACATATGTAGCCTCACGTGTTGTATGATCTTGATTATAAATCTTGGTACATGATAATAAGCAACAAACTCTCATTATGTAATATCATAAGTTTTTATCAAACAAAGTAAAACCTGTTTGAAACGAACTCACCTGATAATTTAAGGGATGCGTAGAAATTCTTGCAATTGGAACAGCAAGCACAACAAATATGATTGTATCCATAGAGTACATGTTCTCATCATCCTTCCTTCTTGAAAACAAAATCGTCCTCGGCTTTTGATAAGCTGAAAATAGGGTAACAAAGAAGCCAAGGTGTACGCATGGTATATGTATATGTCATCCGTTTTAGTAGTTCTCCGTTGTTGCACAATTAATGTTATTAAATAGCAGCGATCATAAAAGCTCATTGTATTATTAACCCAAAAGTAATCATATATGTTTATGAGCAAATTAAAATTTCTCACAAAGCAATTATTGCAACTAGTTCTGCAAATGTAAGTGAAGCATTTATGCAATTCAAATCTCTGAAATTGTAAACTTGTAGTAATGGCACATATGGGCAAAGCTACAACTTTTGGAATCAAGCAAAGTTCATCCATATAATCATATTTCAATTGAGCAATAACAAATTTACCTAGCAAGGGTGAAAAATTTGCAAGTTCTTCCATACATCAATTTCATCATTCAGATTGTCAATTTTAGATGGTTCAACAAGAGAAGAACACATAGGCATTGAATGATCACTAGATTTTATTTTTCGTCATAATGAAAAGATTCACATACAAGAGTTGTTGTTCAAAACAACAAGCTTCAGTTTATCCATGTGATCACAAGTAATGCATACTCGATATACAAGAAATTGATTGTCTACAGCATAATCCCCAATTAATTTAAAACAATAGGTGTACGTGCTAGATAGAGAATTTAGGTATAAAAGATCAGAAACTTTCTTCATGGCACATTCCAAACAAACGGCCTCATTAAGCATGATATAGCACAATGTATCAGCAGGGGATATTCTATCAAATACTTCCTTATGTGTAATTAATTCGACATGTGCAAAATTATAAGAATTTAGATCAGCACATGGTTCATTCAAGTTAACACAAGGAATATCAAAAGATTGAACTACAGCAGGTATATACTTACAAGGTTGCTCTATGTCTTGTTGTAGCACCAAATCAATACCTTTGTCATTATCGTCCTCATCGACATCATGTAGGTACTTCAAACTTCTCCTCTAATGGCATGAGATGCACCGATCATCCTTCGTCTCTTCAAGCGTCTCGGCGGTATCTGTAGATGGATTAGGAGCCAAAACAATATCAATATTTTCAGTTACCTTAGGTTGCACCTCGCTTGTGACCGGGGGTGGTAGAGGTACAAAACGGTGTTGCAATTTCTTCTTCATCTTCTCCCATGTGTATATGTAGTGGAACTCAAGATTCGACCACCAATGTTGCACATCACCAATCAGCGCCGTCCTTGCCAAGCTCATCTTCTCATAAGGATCAAGATCTTGTCTTTCAAAGTAGCTATCCAACATAGTAACCCACAAGAAGTAGTCCAAAGCGTACTCTCGGTGAGTGGCAAGATGTATACTGGTAGTTGTTTCCCTTCGAGTTCAAATCTGCCCGATGACATCGTAATCTACCCATTTTCTCAAGCCTGTCATTGTTAGTAGAAAACAAGGAAACAAATCACAAGTATATGTTCCTATCAACTACTGGGATGTGGAGGCTCAAATCAAGTCACACATCTCTCTAAGCTCTTACCAAATTCTTACATGTTCTTACCAAAGCAAACAGGTGGTGCAACCGGTGGCTGGTTTGTGATAAATCTGACTTTGGTGATTAGTTCAGCGATTGCAAAAGACGGTTCGACGTGATCTGCTCGATTAGTATAAGGTATAGCTTGGAAGGCTCAATATGTAGCATTGGAGAACAATCAGTTAATTTCAGAAATTGCATATAATTGAATTATAGTTCGTATCTAGCACTTAGCCTATGTTGCTGATCAAACAATGATGGATGAAGGCTAAATAAGTGTATAACAAATTATAGGAGTGATAGACACACGATAATTCAATAGAATGCAATTTGGAATTGAAGAACACAAGGATTGACCCAAACTGAAAATCGAAGATTTCATCCTTTGGACAGACTTGTTAGCCCTAAAAAGAAAACCATCATGCACATGATATTTCTCCCATCCTTTCCCATTGCGACATTTTTCATATGCTTCTAAAAAGTTATCATCAGCACCATACAAATCTTTTAAACTGTCAAGTCCTGCACTTTTACTTCTAATTGATTCAACAAAGCATGTCTATGGGATAAAGCATCAGCAACCATATTTTCTTTGCCTTTCTTATATTTCACAATATATGGAAAAGTTTCAACGAATTCTACCTATTTAGCATGCCTTCTATTCAGTTTAGCTTGGCTTTTCAGATGTTTCAAAGCTTGATGATCAGAATGTACAACAAATTCTTTGGGCCATAAGTAATGTTGCCATGTCTGAAGTACTCTAACTAAAGCATACAACTCTTTATCATAAACAGAATAATTCAATTGTGCACCACTCAATTTTTCACTAAAATATGCCACTGGTTTAGTTTCTTGCATTAAGACACCACCAATGCCAATTCCACTAGCATCACATTCTATCTCAAAAGTTTGGCAAAATCAGGTAAGACCAACAAAGGGGCTTCAGTTAATTGTTTCTTGAGCTCAAGGAAAGCTTTTTCTTGTGGCTCATCCCATTTAAAAACAACTCCTTTCTTTGTCAATTCATTTAATGGGGCAGCAATGGTACTAAAATCCTTTACAAATCTTCTGTAGAAACCAGCAAGACCATGAAAGCTTCTTACCTAACTTACATTGATAGGAGCGGGCCCTTTCTTAATTGCTTCCACCTTTGATTCATCAACTTCAATGCCTTGCCTGAAACAACATAACCAAGAAAACAACCTTGTTTGTGCAAAATGAGTACTTTTCAATGTTAGCATATAGTTTTTCCTTTCTAAGAATATTCAGCACTTGTTTGATATGATCAGGATGCTCTGCTATGGATCTGCTATAGATTAGGATGTCATCAAAATATACAACAACAAATTTGCCAATGTACGCTCTTAAAACATGGTTCATTAATATCATGAAAGTACTAGGCACATTAGTTAACCCAAAAGGCATGACTAACCATTCATACAACCCAAATTTTGGTTTGAAAGCAGTTTTCCATTCATCACCTTCTTTCATTCTAATCGATGATACCCACTTTTCAAATCTATTTTAGAAAAACAACGAGCCACTTAGTTCATCTAGCATATCATCTAACCTAGGAATAGGATGACGATACCTAATAGTTATATTGTTAATGGCTCTACAATCAACACACATTCGCCAAGTTCCATCTTTCTTAGGTACTAAAATCACAGTCTTGCACAAGGACTTAAGCTTTCACGAACATAACCTTTTTAAAAGTTCTTGTACCTGCCTTTGTATCTCTTTTGTTTCTTGAGGGTTGGCGCGGTAGGGTGGCCGATTTGGAAGTGAAGCTCCGGAATGAAGTCAATTGATGTTCAATGCCACATAGCGGAGGTAGACCAGTGGAAATTCCTCCAAAAGACATCCTTGTAATCCTGCAGGATATGTGAAATAGCATTTGGAAGACAAGTTAAGTTGTTAGTTGAAACCATAACATCCTTATACATGAGCACAAAGATCACTTGATCTAGGTTTTGTCTCACTTCTCTCAATTCTGATTTTGTAGCTAACATAACTAAGTTCTCTCCCTCTCTTTTCTTTTTATCTCTCATGTTTGGTTGGTGGCGCTCATTTACTGATTTGTGGATGTCACTCAATTTTTTCTCTCTCTTTCTCACTTCCTATTTTTACTTGAAACCTTCAGTATGTGCTCACCATGATTTGTTGCGGTGTCATGGGTCTAAGCACCAAATCCTTCCCTTTCCATTTGATGGTGTATTGATTAGTTCGCCACAATGTTGAGTGAAAGATCATATTGCCATGGTCTTCCTAAAAGCAAGTGACACACCTTCATGGGCACAACATCACACTCAGCGGTGTCGATGTAATCACCAATTTTGAACTGGACCTTCACCATGTGTGTAATCTTCATTTCACCACAATCACTCAACCATTGCACGTGATATGGGTGGGGATGTTGCAGCAGCTTGAGCCCAAGTTTTTCACACATCTCTCTACATGCAAGATTTTGGCAGCTTCCTCCATCAACTATGACTTTGCATACCTTCTCTTGGACTCTAGCTCTTGTTTGAAGAGATTGTGCACCGACTATTCTCGGCTTCCTTGATCTGTACACTTAGGGCCTGTTCTTTTGGCTGCGACTTGTGGCTTTTGGTGCGGCTTATGGTTTTGGGCTGTTTGTACGAGAGATTGTGCGTGACTATTCGTGACCAGCATGGTGCAGTTGTTGGGGCACTCCTTCATCATGTGACCACGTCCCTTACACTTAAAGCACACAACATCACTACTCTTGCTTGTAGATCCGATGGAAGAAGTTGTAGATCTGTGGGTTTGCTCTTCTCTTTAAAAGCGAAATATCATTTCCACTTGTGGCTGCACGAGCATTGGAACGGCTGCTACCACTAGAATTGGTTGTGATGCCTCGGCCAACATTGAATTGTGGGACAAATTTGCCTCCACTTGCTGTAGCTCGAGCACTGAAAGTGGTAGACCTGTTTTGCTTGAGTCTTCTTGCACTTGGCGTTCAGCCTTGGAAGATAAATGCACCAACTCTACAACATTACGGTGAGGCTGCAAATCAACAATTCGCTTTACATTAGGATTTAATCCACACAAAAATCGTGCCATTGATTGCTCCTCATCTTCATGTATGTTGGCTCGATCATTGCCTTTTCCATCTCCTTATGATGCTCCTCAGCGGATTGCTTTCCTTGTCTCAAATTCGGAGCTTATCAAAGAGGTCTCTTTTATAATGCTTTGGGATGAATCTTGCTCTCATCTCTCTTTTCATTTCAGCCCAAGTAGCAATAACAGGTTCTCCTTCTTCTTCTCATTGTTTGAACTTGTTCCCACAGATTAGAGCATAATCTTCAAACTCAAGAGAGGCCATTGCCAACTTCTTTTCTTGGAGTAGTTGTGTAGGCGAAATATCTTGTCAACCTTTAACTCCCACATGTGATAAGCTTCTGGATCAGATCCACCATCAAACTTTGGCATGGTAAATTTTAGCCTACCCAACCTCTCCTCCTCGTGTCGTTCATGACCATAGTTTTGTCGTCGATGAAACCCATCATTCCAGTGTAGCCCATGTTCTTCTTCATTATATCCTTCATTAATATCAGCATGGTTGATATTTCCTCTTCCACGGCCTCTTCCCTGACCACGACCAGCAGCGGCGCCAATATAATTCCGACGACCGGCAGCAGCACCTCCATTCCCATGACCAGGGAGCGGAAGGTCGGCGGCATAGGCAGCAGCTCGGTTTCTTTGTTCTTGATCCAAACGAGCAGAACTTCCTCATCTGTTTCATCAAGCTCTTCGTCTTGTACACTTGCATTTCGGGGCTTGGCGTAGCTCTTGGACAATTTCAGCAACAAGATTAGTTCGCATTACCGTGAGGTTTGGGTCGATTCTGATTGACATTGTCCATAAGTTCTTGGAGGTCTTGGACAGCTTATCTTGCTTTTCTTCAAGCGGTTCAAGACTTGCTCAATTCTCGGCGAAGATGATCACGCCAGGCGTTGAGGTGGAACCTTGTGATGGGTTGATTGTGTTGCCCAACATCCTCAACATCATAATCTTCTCCGTTTCCTGCCATGATTAGTTGTACAAATCTCTATATTATAGATATATGTATGCGGACGACTCGATTTTCACCTTCTCTTACCAACCGAAGCTCAAGTAATTTCCAAGAGAGTGCAGAGTTGTGCTCCACTGTGGTGGCGGTGGTTGGTTTACAATAGGGTGATAATCAGGCGAATACAAGTTGAGAATTGCACAACCCATGGCTATTTGTGGAGCTTGGTGGAGAATGATGCACAAGGAATACAATCTGAATTCTAGTTGTTGAAAAGCTAAGTAGCAATCCAAACTAGAAGATCGATGCCTAGTGCTGACCACAAGATATGAGTGATGTAAACGGATCAACGCACGCGTAAAAAAAATTCCGATTTGATGCAAACAAGGAGTTTGCTCAGGATGCAAGTGTTGCAATCAGACCCAAGCAAAATTTTGCACCAAAGAAAATATAGCAAATTGGTTACACAACTTGATGCGAGAAATTTCAGCACTTATGCACATAAACAATCTAATCCTTCACTTTCTCTTTCACAATTTTCTCTCTTTTTTTTTGCAATTTGTTTTTTTCTCTTTTTTTTGACACTTTTTTTTACAATACTAACAACAAAGATCAGATATGACACTTGCACAACTTTACAATTGAAACTCAAACAAAAACCAGTAGCTATAACTTGATAGCATCAAAGTTTACGCAAAGGATGAATCGGTTACGCTCTTTCTTTTTGTGGAGATTTTCAGGTATATGAAAAGGGCACAAAGGACACGCAAATGATGATATGATCAGCAACTAAACAAAGACTCTAATGGACTGAAACTTAACCAAACTCACTAATATAACATTGAAACAAAGGGCTATGGAAAAAAATTTTGTGGCTTTTGGTGGATAGGATGAACACAAAATATATGTAGCAAAGGGCAAAGAATCCTCTGGTGGCAACGAAGGCTCGATACCAAGATGATGCGGGGATGCCCGATCTTCACGGAGGGGAAATATGCGAGATGAAGATAACTAGGTGCGAGCAGCCAAGGTAGTGTAACCTGACAATTCTTGAGGCCAACCACTGTCTATGCAATGACCTGCAACAAGTATTCGCCCAACCACACTCTAAGTTTACAATCCACACAACCACGCACAAAGTTGGAAGCACAGAAAGGATGCCGTCGAACGACCGCTTTTGCAATCTCACTAGGAAAATTACAAGAGCAAAGGAAGAGAGAATTCTCAAGTTTTTGGTAGCACTTGGCTAACTATTCTGAAATCATATAGCTGAAAGTTGTCCCCTTAGAAGAAAGAAGAAAGGGGTATTTATACTAGGAACAACTGATACGGGGTCACCCGATCTTCTCGACATAGGATCTGGATACTCACGTTGATTTGATGAACCGTAGTGATCCCCCGTTGCCAATGCAAGAGTTAGCACTCTATAATTCGCCCAACCTCACGTGCTGAACTTCACGACCACCGATGAAGTTCTATTGCGCTCCCAATTCCCAGTGGAAAAGGTTGAACAATCTTAATTTCAATGAACTCCCAATTCTCTCAAGTTGGTTTGCCCAATGAAAGAACAAGAGTTTTTCTATTATCAAAAGTGGTTCCCTTTTACAATGGGGATCTACCCCTCAATATATAGTCTCAGCCAAAGGCTATTCAACACTAAATTTTCCATATGGTACTATTCATGCGCAGCTACTGTAGCACCGCACTGTTCACGACCTGGTACTGTAGCACAAACCTATTCATGGGCTGGATACTGTAGCGCATACTGTTCATGCGTAGCACTATTCATGGACCGATCATTATTCATGCCGTGGACTTGTGCTTCCTTGGATGACGGCCACATATCCTTGATCTCCATCCATCGCTGACTCTTCAAACTTGAGCACAAGTAAAACATTGCTTTTAGGTAGTATAAAATTCTCATTAAAATTAATGACATGTTCATTAAGGAACAGGTTCACCTGAGATTGTAGTTTCTTGGCTCGTGCTCTTGTTATTGGTCCTGTTATTGAAGTCTCATTAATAGCTTTTGGTCCTCATCATCCTCCCCTTCTTGAAAAGGAGTCGACCTCGACTCTGTACAATCTTGTCCAAAGAAGGTGATAAATTATGTGCCAACCAGCAAATATGTTCCTGCCTATCATTGAGGTGACAAGAGAATGTACAACGTGATGCCCCAACTGGGTGCCTTGCAAGCCATGTGGCCTCAGATGCCAACGTATGCACGAGATGGGTGTCTCACAGGTGTCAAAGGGGCTTGCAGAAGATGTGGTGGCTTGGGTAGAGATAAGGGGGTCTACGAAGAGAGGGAGGAGGAAAAGGCCTGCATGCCTTGTCGCTTTGCCCGGATCGCATGTGGTGGCCACACGAGGGCAACTAAGGAGCACACAGTACAAAGGATGGCACGAATGACGATGACTGCAACCAGCGGCGAGGGACAACGAGCTTCACAGGGACAAGGATGATGATGTCGAGCGTGACCTGGTGGCAGCAACCATATTCGACCAGATATAGATGGGCTCAACCACATCTGACCAGATCTAGCCACGACGAAGCGACAATGAAGGCCAATCATAGAGGCTGTGATTGGTGTTGATGAAGACGACGCGGAGCCTCAATGGATGAGGACGAGGATTCATGTGAGGCGAGTGAGGTGAAGATTAGATTCGAATGGTGGCGACCTCTGGTCAACGGGCGACATCAGGGAGCTATTCGGTGGTGGGGCAGTGGCAAGTGAATCGGTGATAAAGGGTAAGTGAAGAAATGTGTGGAATGTGTGGGTGTGTGTGTGGGGGGGGGAGGGCTGCAGAGAATAAATGGTGAGTGATGGGGTGTTAGATGGGCCAAGAGCTTGGATTGTGATAGGTTTTCTGTTTTTAGGGTTCATTATGTAAATTTTTGGACTAAAATAATAAATAAAAAAAGCATGAGCTGAATTAAAAATTTAAAGGGCTGAAATGTAAAGTTATTTACGGGTCCATTGATATCATGCATTGGGTGGTTTGGAGCTACTTGGAGAATGAAACCATCATCGGGCTGTCATCAATTGTATGTACTCACTAAGAAAGCACTCGTCTTTTCTTTGGTTTCTGACATGATAGTTGCTCTTTCTGACATGTTTGCTGCAATTTCCAGGTTTATTGCTCATTGACGGCCGAGACAGAGTCCACCCTAGGCACGCGAGTCCAGCGCAACAAAGTTTGAATGCCATGCATTACTGCTGTGTCCAACAGGAGGTGAAATTCTAGTGCACTTTGATACAGAATTATGCACATTATTTAATAACTAGTAAGGTGAACATGCGTTACAACGGTATCCCTAAAAATGATAATAGATATATTCAAGCGTGAGGTTCTGGTTTATCTCGGGCTTCATACTATCGAAAGTTTTTTCTCAACGGGTGTTTTGCAAAACTCAAGACAATTTATCTTGTGCTAAGTTATTTAATCGAAAAAATTGAAACTAAGGTCTTGGATTTTTTAATTTCTGAAAAAAATATTTGAACTATTTCTTACGACACTCCTATGTTTAAAGCAAACCGTAGAAATATTCACTGAAAAATAGTTGACATACCTAGTCTACACTATCTATGATGTGTCATATCTCATTCTCATGTGAGGGCAAAAGGGAAGAGTTGGTGAATAGACAAACTCCCCTTTTCATATTAGTAGAGATAGTATTGTACTCCATTAGCGACTCTTTCATCTACTTGCCAGGTACCAGATGTTGTGGAAGAGCAGTTAAGCTTTTGATTCATAGAATTCTAAAAACACAAAAAAAGGAAAAAACACAAAATTATGATAGGAATGTATGTGCAAAACAAAGGATTGAAAAACAGAAAGAATACAAGAATTTTAGAGTGAGTAATAATCTCATTTGCTTTTTATCTAATAAGCACCAATTCTTCCTATCCCAGCCACTGACATCCTTATCACTAAATAAGATTATCCGATCAATTTGCTTGTCCCCTTCTCCCTCACCACCGAGAACCCCCACCATGATTTGTTGTCTGCCATGTCCAGATCACCACAGCCACCACGTGTACCAGGTACCCATACTCTTCCTTCTCCTCTACGATGGCCTCCTGCGTCATGGTCGCGCTCTTCCTCCTACTTGCCACCGGGGTTAAGGTCGGCTCTATGTACATCCCCATCGTCCCGACCTACGATTCGAGCCACCCCAGCTCCATGTACATCCCCACTGCCCCGACCTACGATTCGAACCACTCCGTGTCACGCCATCTGTGTCACGAGTTCCACCCTCTTGCCGCGCTCATCATGCCCTTCCTTACCCAAGTCGAATAACCATTGTAGATCACCGTCACCAAGCTCCTCCACCAAGACATGGCCACCATCGTCGCCAGACTCGCTCGCATCATCTCAGAGCAATCATCTGTCTTCGGCAAGTTTCTTGTGAGCTCACCATGCATGTGCACTCACTAGCCTGACTTGGAGTGCATCGGAGTTCGCAGCCACCAAGTTCTCCTCTCCGCGGCCGTAGCCTTCTGTTCAGCCACATGAGGAGGAAGCTTCACTCTTCCGATGGTAGGAAATTTTCCAAGAGGTCTGAGTGGATTGTTCTTTTCCTGTGAAATCATAGTCTAGGAACAGTCTTCGTCTAGAATATGATGCATTTCCTGTTAATCAAAGAGTGAATAGTAGCCAATCATATGTAATATAAAATCTTATGTTTTTCCTGTAAAATTCGTGTGAATCAAAAAGGGCCTAATAAGGTACTCGAACCTCTAGCTTATTCGTGGGAAAGTGATGAGCATTTTCCACAAATTAATTTATAAATTCTAAATCGTTTCTAGGCACATATTTAAAGAACTGATACACCCCTGTTACTTATCATTATTGATCCACCCCTTAGCATGTTTTCAATTTATGTTTTATATGCAACTTTTGCTTAAAATTTTGCATGACCTCTCTAGCTCATAAACATAGCATAATTCATTATAAAATTATGTTTCCTTAGCTTCTATTTATTTTTTATCAAACAAAGTTGTTTTGAATCTCCCGAAGAATGAATCAAGTCTTGGTGAAACCGGAGAAATAACAAGTGCCAAAAATGCTACCCAGAGCATCGTACACGTTTTTTGGTACTTTGATGAGCTCAATTGAAAATTTCCATAACTATGAAGTCATATATATCGTCGAGAGCTCCAATAGGGACTCGTTTGCGCAAAGCTGAACCCGAACGGAGATGTTAAGGCCACCTGAAGATAACAAGCTTCAAGCAGCTGATCGAGACTTATCCTAACTGGTCGACCAAAAAGCCCAAAGTGATAGGTGCACCATTAGTTGGCAAGACAATTAACAAGGAAGTTCATTTCACAAAGTTAATTAAAATGGAGGATACACCTTGGCGACGTGCCAATCAATTTTCAAGCAAATAGACAAAGGAACAAAGAGGTAAGTCAAAGTCAATCAAAATGTTGATGTGAAATAATATTGGTTGACATCGAATTATAGAGGTTGATAAGTTGGATCTATACACCAGGGCTACTCCTAATACAGCGAAAAATAAATTGGGAGAAAGGTAAAGGTCAATATGTATGGGTTGGTATTTTCTCTTTTTCCGATGCCTCTGGCCTATGTAGTTTTGTCAAGCCCCTTCTGATACGGGGTCGCCCGATCTTCTCGACGTAGGATGGATACTCACGGGAGTCTTGATGAATCGTAATGATCCTCCAATGCCAATGCAAGGGACGAACACTCTTTAATCCGCCAAAACACACTCGTGTTGATTTCGCCGACCACCAAGCGAAGATCTATCGTGCATCCAATTCCCAACAGAAAGGCCGAACGATCTTGATTGAAGAAATCACTCCTAATTCTCTATGGAACTTTGACAACAATGCTAAACTCGAACATACTTTAGTAGATTGATTATTCTCAAAACGTGGTCTCTTACAATGAGGGTCTAACCCTCAATATATAGTTCCCTCTCCACCTCATGGCTGGCCAAGAGGTCCTAAACCAACTCCAACTCATCCCTACATGTATTTGGAAACAAACTCACATAAAGGAAAAATCTAAAATTAAACCGTCATCATGTTTTGGTCATAACTTTTTATCTGTGACGAATTTGAAGGTGGGCTGGATCCATTGCGTAGCCCATGAAATTATCTTTCCAACGAGTACAAGAACACCTGAATCAGACTCCGTTTGTGAAAGTTATGGCCTTTTTAGTAACTGCCTGTCAGGCTGTCCCGAACCGAATCCGAATGGAATTCTGAGTTGAATCCGAGTTTGAATTGGATTGAGCACATGGGTGGTCCGAATTTGGCTTGCAAATCTTATCTAAAACTTGTAGTTTAAGTCCTTGTGCTTCTCCCTTTTGCTCTCCCAAGTCTTCACATGAATTATACCCAAGAATACATAAAATAATAGCCCAGGTACTAACTAGTGATTTTGAACATGAAATTTCAGCAACATTCTCAATCACTAGATAGTTCTTTAGGATCATCAAACATGATATAATCTACAGAATCATCAGGAGATATTCTCGTAAGAACTTCCTTGTGAGTAATCAATTCCACATTATGTAAATTGAGCAAAGAAATTTCAGAACATGGAATTTTCATTCGTACATATGAGTTCTCACAAGTACTCACCGTTTCACAATTAATTTCAGCACCAATATTGTTACCTTTATTGTTCTCCTCAGTTGATATAGGTGTTGTAGGTATTAAATCATCATGATGTAACAACAGGCCAGCAAGTACTTCATCTTTAACTATGATTATCTCATCATCGTTTATCACCAATGGAGGCAGTTGTTGAACATTTGGCTCCTCTTCCTTAATATCAACCTGCACAATGTGAGGAATAACACTAGAAGTAGATATTAATGTGTTAGTTTCAAAATCAACCTCACTTTGTTTATCTTCTACTTCTCTCTTTTCTTTTGGTGTATCTCTCACACTCTCAGTTTGGATGCTCTCAAACTCACATATGGTGGAATCACACAGCTCGCTCTTTTTAACACTCTCACTCAATTTGGATATATGGCTCTCATTCTCACATTGGTTTTGATGCATCTCAATTGTTGTATGTATCATTGGGGCAGCACAAAATGTCTCCTTTACCGAAGGGAAAGTCCCATGCTTGGTCATCTTTGCATGTGTCACACTAGTGGAACCATAAGAGCTGAAGTATGGACATGGATTGAACCGTGATGTACGTGTCTCCATAAGTCTCTTTTCCTCCTTAATAGCACAATTCACAAGATCATGCAAGTTACTAAAATATTTATGTTGAAGTATAGCGGCGATCTCAGAATTCAAGCCATCCTTGAAGTATGCCTTCTCCCTTGATGGACTAGTGACACCGGCACGACACATCGCATCTTGTAGTTCAAAATAGTAATCTTGGACAGTATTACTACCTTGTGTGATATTCTCCAAATGGTGAAGCAATTCCTGAGCATAATAGGATGGCACAAACTCGCTCCTCATGAACACCTTCAATCTGACCAAGATTTAATGAATTGTTTTCCAATTAGTTGTTGCCACCAACTATAAGCATAATCTTCAAACTCCCTCGTGGCACGTTTCACCTCTTGATCTTTGGAAAGTTTTGGAAATCTAAACACTTTCTCTATTTGTCATTCCCACGCAAGATACTCCTCTGGATCATCACTGCCATAGAAAGGAACAAAGCTATCTTCTTCTTGTTGTGGACGAAGTGCTCGCACAATATCATTCACGATGTTTTTATGTATCACATTCATTTGTTGATTGAGCTCAATGCAGAAATCCTGCATATCCACCTGATGTTGAAATCGACTCATCGAGGTATTAAGATTAACTTTAATCTCATCTCCATAGTTATCTTCTCCACCTGCCATGGTTAGATTGTACAAAGAAAACACCAAACCACAAATATATGGGCAATATGTGGAGTTCACTCGATCTCACTTTTCCTCTCCCAAGTAAAGTTCTTACCTTTCCGAAGTGAATTGAGGCCAAAAGAAACTTACACTTGGTGGTGGCTATAATAATAAGTGATGATCAAGTGGATTAAAAAGTGACTCATAATTGCACGGCAAAGGATATTTTGTGGAGTTTGGTTAGGAAGTATTTATCCTACACGATTTGAATTTCTCGATGTTGTAATATTAAGTAATAATCCAAGGTAGAAAGTATTGCCTATGTGCTGATCCAAAAGATTTAAGTGATGTATATGAACGCACATGCAAAGATCAATGTGACTCGATGCAAACAAAGGAATGAGCTAACTAGAGGCAATCTGAAATTAAAGATTAGATAGCTCGTTTTGCACCAAGTACTAGGAGAGACACTAGCCAATTGCAATGATATGAATGTAAGGGCACAAGATTGTTCAAAGGAATTAAATACACAAGCTGAAATTATATATTAGAATAAGCTAACCCCAATTTGGCCAATGCTCACTTTCCTTTTTTTTGTCGGCTGCCTTCTTTCTTTCTTTCGTTCCTTCTTTCTTTTTTTTAACTTGTTGTTGGCACTAAGGTTTAGCTTCCCCTTCCACAAACAAATAAAATTTCAGCCGGTGTAAATTAATATCAAGAACAACCCTTAATGCAATTATCAAAGACTAGTCTCAAAGATGAACGAAAAATTAAGGATATATGTAACAAAAACAGCCACTGTGCAGATATATTTTTCGCATGATCAGAGTAAAGATTGTTCATGGTACTTTAGCGATCTTGTTCACGCATGTAGCGATCGGATTTTTTTTGAATTTTGGATTGGACACAAAGATTAAGCTACGCAAATAAACACGAATGATCAGCACGTAAACAAAATTTCTAATGGATCAAGACATAATAAAACTCACGAAAATAGCATATGTGAAACTAGGGTTTGGATTTTTTTTGTGTGTGTGTTTTCAGTTTATGGACTATTGTCATAAGTAATAAACTAAAATTTAAAGGGATAAGATCCTACAAGAAAACGCGCTCGATACCAAGATGATACGGGGTGCCCGATCTTCTCGACGTGGGATGGATACTCACGGGTCTTGATGAATCGTAATGATCCTCCAATGCTAATGCAAGGGACGAACACTCTTTAATCTGTCAAAACACACTCGTGTTGATTTCACCGACCACCAAGCGAAGATCTATCGTGCACCCAATTCCTAACGGAAAGGCCGAACGATCTTGATTGAAGAAATTCACTCCACCTCCACCGAACGTGGTCTCTTACAATGGGGGTCTAACCCTCAATATATAGTTCCCTCGCACCTCATGGCTGGCCAAGAGGTTTTGATGAGGACATCGCTAGTAATGCCAAAGCTAGTAATGAGACTTCAATAACAGGACCAATAACAAGAGCACGAGCCAAGAAACTACAATCCCAGGTGAACCTGCTCCTTAATGAACATGTCATTAATTTTAATGAGAATTGTATACTACCTAAAACAATGTTTTACTTGTGCTCGGGTTTGAAGAGTCGATGAATGGAGATCAAGGACAGCATGAACAATGGTCAGCCCATGAATAGTGCAATGCGTGAACGATACCAGGCCGTGCTACGATGCGCGCTACGGTGTTTGCGGGCGTGAGCGAGAACCGTCACGGTCCATGAACAGTACCGTGCTACGGTCGCGTGAATAGTACCACATGGAAAGTTTAGTGTTGGATAGCCTTGGGCTGAGACTATATATTAAGGGGTAGACCCCCATTGTAAGGGGAACCACTTTGATAATAGAAAAACTCTTGTTCTTTCGTTGGGCAAACCAGCTTGAGAGAATTGGGAGTTCATTGAAATTAAGATTGTTCAACCTTTTCGGCTGGGAATTGGGAGCACAATAGAACTTCATCGGTGGTCGTGAAGTTCAACACGTGAGGTTGGGCGAATTATAGAGTGCTAACTCTTGCATTGGCAACGGGGATCACAACGGTTCATCAAATCCACGTGAGTATCCAGATCCTCGTCGAGAAGATCGGGCGACCCGTATCATCTGGTATCAGAGCGCGGTTTACTCGGTAGGATTATTTACCCTTACTTTTAGATTGATTTATTTTTTTCGTCCTATAGTCCATTAAACTGAAAATTGCAACAGAAAAAAAATTAACCAAACCCTAGTTTTTGCATCTGTTAATTTTGTGAGTTTTGTTAGGTTTTGATCCATTAGAATTTTGTTTAGGTGCTGATCGTTCGTGTTTATTTGCGTAGCCTAATCTTTGTGTCCAATCCAAAAAAAATCTTGCGATATTCTTTTCATCATTTGAGACTAGTTGTTGAATATTGCATCTAGGGCTGCTCTTGAGTACTTCACACCTTGCTGATTATTTGTGACCTATGCAAAACCAAAAGAACAATTAAACCTAGTTTGGCCTTTGAAAGAAAAGAAAAAGGAAGTTGAGCCAAAAAAAGAGAAGGAAAGAAAGAAAGAAAGAAAGAAAGAAAAAGAAAGCATTGGCCGAATTTGGGTGAGTTCTTAATCCATAAATTCAGATTGTGTAATTTAACCTCTTGAGCAATCTCGTGCCCTTACATTCATATCATTGCAATTGGCTAGCGTCTCTCCTAGTACTTGGTGCAAATCGAGCTATCTATTCTTTAATTTCAGATTACCTAGCTCATTCCTTTGTTTGCATCGAGTCACATTAATCTTTGCGTGTGCGTTCATATACTTCACTTAAATCTTTTGGATCAGCACTTAGGCAAAGTATTCTAGCTTGGATTATTACTTAACTTTACAACATCAAGAATTTCAGATTGCTAGGATATACACTCTCATGCCAAGCTCCACCATATAACCGTTGTTGTGCAAGTAGTGAACACTCTTAATTTCGCTTGATCATCACTGTGCTGTTGTCACTTCTACCAAGTGTAAGTTTTTATTGGCCTTAATTCACTTCGGAAGGGTAAGAACTTTACTTGGAGAGAGGACATAGTGAGATTGAGTGATTTCCACAAAGCATTATTATATACACAGCTATTTGTTTCTTGCATAACTAACCATGTCAGGTGGAGAAGAACACCATGATGAGAGTGGTGGGACAAATGAAACTCAGGCATTCGTCAAGCAATATCAATTTGGGGCACTCATGAACACTTTCAACGTGAGCTACACCAAGGGCTCAATCAACTCCACGAGAAGCATGATTCTTTTGCTGATCAAATTGCAAGGGATATGCAAAATATGGAGATACAAGCTGATGAAAATGTGCGCCAATTGCGGGAGGACATTGGGACCCTCACTAGGCTCATACAAGCTCGCAATGGTGGCGATGAAGCAAGTGTTCAAGGAGGAGAAGCTGCACATGTACCTCCTGCACCGCAACACCGAGTGGCAGCCAACGTGGTGCGTCCACCACAGCTAGGAGGACGAGGAGGAGCCCATGGAGGGCGTGGTCAGGGTCTAGGTGGAGGCCGTGGTGGGCGTGGTGGTGCTGCACATGCGATGGAAGTGGATGGTGATTTTGCTTTGCATTACAATGACCAGTATCGTCGTCCACGCAATGAAGATGATGGATTGGGCAGGCTCAAGTTTTCCATGCCCAAGTTTGCAGGTGGAACAGATCCCGAGGAGTATCTCACTTGGGAATTGAAGGTTGATAAAATATTCCGTATGCATCACTATACGGATGAGAGAAAGATCAGTTGGCATCACTTGAGTTTGAAGGTTATGCTTTGGATTGGTGGGAACAAGTCATTACTCAAAGAGTTGAGAATGGAGAAACCTGTTGCAACATGGCAAGAGATGAAGCGGGAAATGAGAGCCCGTTTTGTTCCTCGTCATTACAAGCGTGATCTATTTGATAAATTGCAGAATATGAAGCAGGGAGCACATTCTGTGGAGGAGTACTACAAGGAGATGGAGCTAGCCATGATTCGAGCCAAGGTTCAAGAACAAGAAGAGCAAACCATGGCACGCTTCCTCTCAGGTTTGAACCATCAAGTCAAAAGAATTGTCAATTTTCAGCCTTATACCAATCTTTATGAGTTAGTGCATCAAGCTACAAAGGCGAGCGACAATTGCAAGAGGATGCTAAGTTTGCAAGATCAACGTCCTTTGCTGCACGTGACACCGACCAGCGGAGGAAGATATGGTTCCAAATCACAAGTAAGCCAACGAACAGCTCAAAGTGGTGGTTCAAGCTTTCGCTCATCATCTAGCAAGAAGGAAGAAGCCACTCCAAGTGCAAGGAAGCCATCAAATCCAGCAGCTAGTGTTCCTCTTCGTGGGTTCTACAGCAAGAGTAGCGGTATACAATGCTTCAAATGCCTTGGTCGTGGTCATATGCAAAAGGATTGCCCAAATAACAAAGCGATGTTGATATTAGATAATGGAGAATATGATTCTGCAAGTGAAGAAGAGAATGATCACCATGCTGATTTAGGGACATATGATGATGCACATGAGGAGGAGCAAGACATAGAGTATTGTGAACCCGAGTTGGTCATATACTTGTGTGTGCTCCGACAGTGTTGAGTGTGCAACCAAAGCCTTCCAAGAACAGCGCTGCAATTTATTCCATACAAGAGCTCAAGTTAGCAAAGATGGCAAATTTTGCAAGGTAATCATTGATGGTGGGAGTTGTCGTAATTTGGCTAGCAAGGAGCTTTGCAATAAACTTGGATTGAAGTACAAGAAACACCCACATCCGTATCAGATCCGGTGGTTGCATGAGAAAGGTTCGTTGAGTGTGGGATACACGTGGATGTTGAATTTCAAATTGGCACTTATCGTGATACGGTGGAGTGTGATGTGGTGCCTATGGACGTATGTCACTTGCTGCTTGGAAGGCCATGGCAATATGATCGTCTTGTGATTCATGATGGAAGAACTAACCAATACAAGTTTTGGTGGAACAAAAACAAGTCGTCTTTGCTACTGTTGACTCCTTCTCAAATTGTAAATGATACTGTACAAAAGATTGAAGTGCAAGTTGAGAGTGAAAAGGAGAGAACAAAGAGTGTGATTCCACAAAAGTGAGTGAGAGCCACAAACCAAACACGAGAGGTAAAGGCAAGAGTGACGGAGAAAAAACTTAATCATGATAGCCACCAAATCTGATCTGAGAGAGATGAAAGATGACCCACTTTGATGCACCTTGTATTGTTGTACAAGGATGCATTGCTTTCTACTAATGACTTAACATCTCTTCCTAGTGCTGTTTCTCAAGTTTTGCGGGCTTATGACGACGTTTTCGGAGGAGGTGCCCGCTGGTCTACCACCTATTCGAGGTATTGAGCATCAAATTGACTTAGTCCCGGAGCCCTCTTCCCAACCGCCGCCGCATCACACAAATCCAGAAGAAACGAAGGAGATTCAGCGCCAAGTGCAAGCACTTTTGGACAAAGGGTACGTCTGCGAGTCTTAGTCCTTGTGTCGTTCTGTTATTCTTGTTCCTAAGAAAGATGGTACTTGGAGAATGTGCATAGACTGTAGAGCTATTAACAACATAACCGTTCGCTATCGTCATCCTATTCCTAGGTTAGATGATATGCTTGATGAGTTAAGTGGTTCTACTATCTTTTCTAAGATTGACTTGCGTAGTGGCTACCATCAAATAAGAATGAAACATGGTGATGAATGGAAACTGCTTTTAAAACGAAATTTGGCTTGTATGAATGGTTAGTGATGCCTTTTGGATTGTCCAATGCTCCTAGTACATTCATGCGCTTAATGAACCATGTTTTGAGACACTTCATTGGAAAATTTGTGGTAGTTTACTTTGATGATATTCTGATATATAGTCGCTCTTGAAGATCATATTGAACACATCAAACAAGTGCTAGAAGTGCTTAGGAAAGAATGCTTGTATGCCAATCTTGAAAAGTGTACTTTTTGCACTAGTAAGGTTGTGTTTCTAGGCTATGTTGTTTCAGCTCATGGCATTGAAGTGGATGAATCTAAAATTGAAGCTATTAGAAATTGGCCAATTCCGTGAATGTGAGTCAAATTCGTAGCTTCCATGGGCTTGCTAGTTTCTATCGGCGATTTGTGAAAGATTTTAGCACCATTGCTGCCCCATTAAATGAATTAACTAAAAGGGAGTGATTTTTGAGTGGGAGAAAACAAGACAAAGCTTTTGCTGAATTGAAGAAATGTTTGACTGAAGCACCATTGCTTGCTTTACCTAATTTCACAAAAACTTTTGAGATTGAATGTGTTGCTAGTGGAATAGGTATTGGTGCTGTTTTGATGCAAGAAAGAAAACCTGTTGCATATTTTAGTGAGAAACTTCATGGTGCACAATTGAATTATCCTGTTTATGATAAAGAACTATATGCTCTTGTGCGTGTGTTGGAAACTTGGCAACATTATCTTTGGCCTAAGGAATTCATAATACATTCTGATCATGAATCTTTGAAATATTTAAAGGGCAAGCGAAATTGAATCGTAGACATGCTAAGTGGGTAGAATTCATTGAGACCTTTCCATACATTATCAAATATAAGAAAGGCAAAGAGAATGTGGTAGCTGATGCTTTGTCTAGAAAACATGTCTGTTGACTCGGTTGGAAGTAAAGGTACCAGGGGTTGGAAAGTTTGAAAGATTTATATGCTTAGATCATGAATTTGCAGCTCCATATTCTAATTGCAAAGATGGAAAAGGGTGGGATAAATTTCATATTCATGATGGTTTTCTTTCGCATGAATAAGCTATGTGTTCCGGATTCCTCTGTGCGTTTGTTATTGTTGCAGGAATCTCATGCAGGAGGATTGATGGGGCATTTCGGGAGGGAGAAGACTTATATGATGTTAGCTGATAACTTTTATTGGCCAAAGATGAGGCGAGGCGTCGAGAGGTTTGTTCAAAGATGCATCACATGCCATAAGGCAAAATCAAAACTCAATCCACATGGTTTGTATACTCCACTTCCTGTTCCTAGTGCTCCTTGGGAAGATATTAGCATGGATTTTGTGTTAGGACTGCCTAGGACCAAGAGGGAAGGATTCAGTCTTTGTTGTTGTGGATAGGTTCTCTAAAATGGCACATTTTATTCCCCATCATAAGATCGATGATGCGTCGCATGTAGCTGATTTGTTTTTCGGAGATTGTGAGATTGCATGGAATGCCAAGAACCATTGTTTCGGATCGCGACGTCAAGTTCATGAGCTACTTTTGGAAGACTTTGTGGGCCAAACTTGGGACAAAGTTATTGTTTTCAACGACTTGTCACCCACAAACAGATGGGCAAGCGGAGGTGGTGAACCGCACACTTTCAACGTTGCTACGTGCCATGATAAAGAAGAACTTGAAAGAGTGGGAAGATTGTCTACCGCATGTGGAGTTTGCATATAACAGGCGGTACATTCTACAACTCAATTGAGCCCATTCGAGGTGGTGTCTGACTTCAAACCAATCACGCCCTTGATTTACTTCCTCTCCCACTACAAGAACGTGCAAATATGGAGGCTTCTAAGCGTGCTGATTTTGTGAAAAACTCCATGCCACAACTAAAGAGGTAATTGAAAAGAAGGTACGTGCTTATGCTTCCAAAGCTAACAAATCTAGAAAGAAAATGCTATTTGAACCCGGTGATTTAGTGTGGGTCCACCTTCGCAAAGATCGCTTTCAGAGCGTAGATCCAAATTGATGCCCCGTGGTGATAGACCTTTTAAAGTTCTTGCCAAGATCAATGATAATGCATACAAGATTGAGCTTCCCGGTGATGACTATGGGGTAAGTTCTACATTTAATGTTGCTGATCTATCACCTTTCTTTGGACAAGATTGTGCAGTCGAGGTCGACTCCTTTTCAAGAAGGGGAGGATGATGAGGACATCGCTAGTAATGCCAAAGCTAGTAATGAGACTTCAATAACAGGACCAATAACAAGAGCACGAGCCAAGAAACTACAATCCCAGGTGAACCTGCTCCTTAATGAACATGTCATTAATTTTAATGAGAATTGTATACTACCTAAAAACAATGTTTTACT
Organism: Bonia amplexicaulis; assembly: GCA_036346245.1. Taxonomy (NCBI): domain Eukaryota; kingdom Viridiplantae; phylum Streptophyta; class Magnoliopsida; order Poales; family Poaceae; genus Bonia; species Bonia amplexicaulis. The sequence continues at coordinate 25,078,781 of CM070736.1, forward strand.
TGTGCTCGTGTTTGAAGAGTCGATGAATGGAGATCAAGGACAGCATGAACAATGGTCAGCCCATGAATAGTGCAATGCGTGAACGATACCGGGCCGTGCTACGATGTGCGCGCTACGGTGTTTATGGGCGTGAACGATAACCGTACGGTCCATGAACGATCTGTGCTACAGTTCGCGTGAATAGTACCACATGGAAAGTTTAGTGTTGGATAGCCTTGGGCTGAGACTATATATTAAGGGGTAGACCCCCATTGTAAGGGGAACCACTTTGATAATAGAAAAACTCTTGTTCTTTCGTTGGGCAAACCAGCTTGAGAGAATTGGGAGTTCATTGAAATTAAGATTGTTCAACCTTTTCCGCTGGGAATTGGGAGCACAATAGAACTTCATCGGTGGTCGTGAAGTTCAGCACGTGAGGTTGGGCGAATTATAGAGTGCTAACTCTTGCATTGGCAACGGGGGATCACTACGGTTCATCAAATCCACGTGAGTATCCAGATCCTACGTCGAGAAGATCGGGCGACCCGTATCATCTGGATCTAACCTAGGAATAGGATGACGATACCTAATAGTTATATTGTTAATGGCTCTACAATCAACACACATTCGCCAAGTTCCATCTTTCTTAGGTACTAAAATCACAGGTACTGCACAAAGATCTTCTCTCAATTCTGATTTTGTAGCTAACATAACTAAGTTCTCTCCCTCTCTTTTCTTTTTATCTCTCATGTTTGGTTGGTGGCGCTCATTTACTGATTTGTGGATGTCACTCAATTTTTTCTCTCTCTTCTCACTTCCTATTTTACTTGAAACCTTACATATGTGCTCAGCCATGATTTGTTGCGGTGTCATGGGTCTAAGCACCAAATCCTTCCCTTTCCATTTGATGGTGTATTGATTGGTTCTGCCACAATGTTGAGCTGAAAGATCATATTGCCATGGTCTTCCTAAAAGCAAGTGACACACCTTCATGGGCACAACATCACACTCAACGGTGTCGATGTAATCACCAATTTTGAACTGACCTTCACCATGTGTGTAATCTTCATTTCACCACAATCACTCAACCATTGCACGTGATATGGGTGGGGATGTTGCAGCAGCTTGAGCCCAAGTTTTCACACATCTCTACTTGCAAGATTTTGGCGCTTCCTCCATCAACTATGACTTTGCATACCTTCTCTTGGACTCTAGCTCTTGTTTGGAAGAGATTGTGCCGCTGACTATTCTCAGCTTCCTTGATCTGTACACTTAGGGCCTGTTCTTTTTGGCTGCGGCTTGTGGCTTTTGGCTGCGGCTTATGGTTTTTGGGCTGTTTGTACGAGAGATTGTGCCGCTGACTATTCTGTGACCAGCATGGTGCAGTTGTTGGGGCACTCCTTCATCATGTGACCACGTCCCTTACACTTAAAGCACACAACATCACTACTCTTGCTTGTAGATCCGATGGAAGAAGTTGTAGATGCTGTAGGTTTGCTCTTCTCTTTAAAAGCTGAAATATCATTTCCACTTGTGGCTGCACGAGCATTGGAGCAGGCTGCTACCACTAGAATTGGTTGTGATGCCTCGGCCAACATTGAATTGTGGGACAAATTTGCCTCCACTTGCATAGCTCGAGCACCGAAAGTGGTAGACCTGTTTTGCTTGGAGTCTTCTTGCACTTGGCGTTCAGCCTTGGAAGATAAATGCACCAACTCTACAACATTACGGTAAGGCTGCAAATCAACAATTCGCTTTACATTAGGATTTAATCCATACAAAATCGTGCCATGGATTGCTCCTCATCTTCATGTATGTTGGCTCTGATCATTGCCTTTTCCATCTCCTTATGATACTCCTCAACGGACTGCTTTCCTTGTCTCAAATTCTGGAGCTTATCAAAGAGGTCTCTTTTATAATGCTTTGGGATGAATCTTGCTCTCATCTCTTTTCATTTCAGCCCAAGTAGCAATAACAGGTTCTCCTTCTTCTTCTCGCTGTTTCTGAACTTGTTCCCACCAGATTAGAGCATAATCTTCAAACTCAAGAGAGGCCATTGCCAACTTCTTTTCTTCGGAGTAGTTGTGTAGGCGAAATATCTTGTCAACCTTTAACTCCCACATGTGATAAGCTTCTGGATCAGATCCACCATCAAACTTTGGCATGGTAAATTTTAGCCTACCCAACCTCTCCTCCTCGTGTCGTTCATGACCATAGTTTTGTCGTCGATGAAACCCATCATTCCAGTGTAGCCCATGTTCTTCTTCATTATATCCTTCATTAATATCAGCATGGTTGATATTTCCTCTTCCACGGCCTCTTCCCGACCAAGACCAGGCGGCGCCAATATAATTCCGACGACGGCAGCAGCACTCCATTCCCATGACCAGGAGCGGAAGGTCGAGCGGCATAGGCAGCAGCTCGGTTTCTTTGTTCTTGATCCAAACGAGCAACAACTTCCTCATCTGTTTCATCAAGCTCTTCGTCTTGTACACTTGCATTTCCGGGGGCTTGACGTAGCTCTTGGACAATTTCAGCAACAAGATTAGTTCGCATTACCGTGAGGTTTTGGGTCAGTTGCTGATTGACATTGTCCATAAGTTGCTGGAGGTCTTCGGACAGCTTATCTTGCTTTTCTTCAACTGGTTCAAGACTTGCTCAATTCTCGCGAAGATGATCACGCCAGCGTTGAGGTGGAACCTTGTGATGGGTTGATTGTGTTGCCCAACATCCTCAACATCATAATCTTCTCCGTTTCCTGCCATGATTAGTTGTACAAATCTCTATATTATAGATATATGTATGCGGACGACTCGATTTTCACCTTCTCTTACCAACCGAAGCTCATGTAATTTCCAAGAGAGTGCAAAGTTGTGCTCCACTGTGGTGGCGGTGGTTGGTTTACAATAGGGTGATAATCAGGCGAATACAAGTTGAGAATTGCACAACCCGTGGCTATTTGTGGAGCTTGGTGGAGAATGATGCACAAGGAATACAATCTGAATTCTAGTTGTTGAAAAGCTAAGTAGCAATCCAAACTAGAAGATCGATGCCTAGTGCTGACCACAAGATATGAGTGATGTAAACGGATCAACGCATGCGTAAAAAAATTCAGATTTGATGCAAACAAGGAGTTTGATCAGGATGCAAGTGTTGCAATCAGACCCAAGCAAAATTTTGCACCAAAGAAAATATAGCAAATTGGTTACACAACTTGATGCGAGAAATTTCAGCACTTATGCACATAAACAATCTAATCCTTCACTTTCTCTTTCACAATTTTCTCTCTTTTTTTTGCAATTTGTTTTTTTCTCTCTTTTTTTTGACACTTTTTTTTACAATACTAACAACAAAGATCAGATATGACACTTGCACAACTTTACAATTGAAACTCAAACAAAAACCAGTAGCTATAACTTGATAGCATCAAAGTTTACGCAAAGGATGAATCGGTTACGCTCTTTCTTTTTGTGGAGATTTTCAGGTATATGAAAAGGGCACAAAGGACACGCAAAGGATGATATGATCAGCAACTAAACAAAGACTCTAATGGACTGAAACTTAACCAAACTCACTAATATGACAGATTGAAACAAAGGGCTATGGAAAAAAATTTTTGTGGCTTTTTGGTGGATAGGATGAACACAAAATATATGTAGCAAAGGACAAAGAATCCTACCGTCGCAACGAAGGCTCTGATACCAAGATGATGCGGGGGATGCCCGATCTTCACGGAGGGGAAATATGCGAGATGAAGATAACTAGTTGCGAGCAGCCAAGGTAGTGTAACCTGACAATTCTTGAGGCCAACCACTGCCTATGCAATGACCTGCAACAAGTATTCGCCCAACCACACTCTAAGTTTCCAATCCACACAACCACGCATCTAAGTAGGAAGCACGAAAGGTTGCCGCCGAGCGACCACTTTTGCAATCTCACTAGGAAAATTACAAGAGCAAAGGAAGAGAGAATTGTCAAGTTTTGGTAGCACTTGGCTAACTATTCTGAAATCATATAGCTGAAAGTTGTCCCCTTAGAAGAAAGAAGAAAGGGGTATTTATACTAGGAACAACCCTCCTAGCTAGGTGTGAACATACTCCAAAATGGGATCCATTTTCGTGTGCCCTTTAAGTTCCCTAGGCTCAGAGAGGCAGTAATTTCTTGTGACCTCGCGCTGTAGTTATTGTCCCGAACAGCTAGTCTTGAAACTTGCATATCTTTTGACTCAGGCATCCAAATGATGCACCGTTTGTTGTGCTAGAAAGAAGACTTAATTTCCTATCCATTCCTGCTCCCGTGCATGCTGGACACGCCCATATTTGTGTGGGAGTAGGTAGAAAGTTGGTAGTCAAATTACGACAAGATGCAACACTTGATGGCCCGAACAGCTTGTGGGTGACAAGTCGTTGAAAACAATAACTTTGTCCCAAGCTTGGCCCACAAAGTCTTCCAAAAGTAGCTCATGAACTTGACGTCACGATCTGAAACAATGGTTCTTGGCATTCCATGCAATCTCACAATCTCCCTGAAAAACAAATCAGCTACATGCGACGCATCATCGCTCTTATGACAGGGAATAAAATGTGCCATTTTAGAGAACCTATCCACAACAACAAAGATTGAATCCCTTCCCCTCTTGGTACTAGGCAGTCCTAACACAAAATCCATGCTAATATCTTCCCAAGGAGCACTAGGAACAGGAAGTGGAGTATACAAACCATGTGGATTGAGTTTTGATTTTGCCTTATGGCATGTGATGCATCTTGGGACAAACCTCTCGACGTCTCGCCTCATCTTTGGCCAATAAAAGTTATCAGCTAACATCATATAAGTCTTCTCCTCCCGAAATGCCCCATCAATCCTCCCGCATGAGATTCCTGCAACAATAACAAACGCACGAGGAATCCGGAACACATAGCTTATTCATGCGAAGAGAAAACCATCATGAATATGAAATTTATCCCACCCGTTTCCATCTTTGCAATTAGAATATGGAGCTGCAAATTCATGATCGGAAGCATATAAATCTTTCAAACTTTCCAAACCTGGTACCTTTACTTCCAACTGAGTCAACAACACATGTTTTCTAGACAAAGCATCAGCTACCACATTCTCTTTGCCTTTCTTATATTTGATAATGTATGGGAAGGTCTCAATGAATTCTACCCACTTAGCATGTCTACGATTCAATTTCGCTTGCCCTTTAAATATTTCAAAGATTCATGATCGAATGTATTATGAATTCCTTAGGCCATAGATAATGTTGCCAAGTTTCCAACACACGCACAAGAGCATATAGTTCTTTATCATAAACAGGATAATTCAATTGTGCACCATGAAGTTTCTCACTAAAATATGCAACAGGTTTTCTTTCTTGCATCAAAACACCACCAATACCTATTCCACTAGCATCACATTCAATCTCAAAAGTTTTGTGAAATCAGTAACGCAAGCAATGGTGCTTCATCAAACATTTCTTTAATTCAGCAAAGCTTTGTCTTGTTTTTCTCCCACTCAAAATCACTCCCTTTTAGTTAATTCATTTAATGGGGCAGCAATGGTGCTAAAATCTTTCATACATCGCCGATAGAAACTAGCAAGCCCATGGAAGCTACGAATTTGACTCACATTCACGGGAATTGGCCAATTTCTAATAGCTTCAATTTTAGATTCATCCACTTCAATGCCATGAGTTGAAACAACATAGCCTAGAAACACAACCTTACTAGTGCAAAAAGTACACTTTTCAAGATTGGCATACAAGCATTCTTTCCTAAGCACTTCTAGCACTTGTTTGATGTGTTCAACATGATCATCCAAGCAGCTGCTATATATCGAATATCATCAAAGTAAACTACCACAAATTTCCCAATGAAGTGTGTCAAAACATGGTTCATTAAGCGCATGAATGTACTAGGAGCATTGGACAATCCAAAAGGCATCACTAACCATTCATACAAGCCAAATTTCGTTTTAAAAGCAGTTTTCCATTCATCACCATGTTTCATTCTTATTTGATGGTAGCCACTTGCAAGTCGATCTTAGAAAAATAGTAGAACCACTTAACTCATCAAGCATATCATCTAACCTAGGAACAGGATGACGATAGCGAACAGTTATGTTGTTAATAGCTCTACGCCTATGCACATTCTCCAAGTACCATCTTTCTTAGGAACAAGAATAACAGGGAATGGCACAAGGACTAAGACTCTCGCACGTACCCTTTGTCCAAAAGTGCTTGCACTTGGCGCTGAATCTCCTTCGTTTCTTCCGGATTTGTGCGGTACGGCGGCGGTTGGGAAGAGGGGCTCCCGGGACTAAGTCAATTTGATGCTTAATACCTCGAATAGGTGGTAAACCAGCGGGCACCTCCTCCGGAAACACGTCGTCATAAGCCTGCAAAACTTGAGAAACAACACTAGGAAGAGATGTTAAGTCATTAGTAGAAAGCAATGCATCCTTGTACAGCAATACAAGGTGCATCAAAGTGGTATCATCTTTCACTCTCTTAGATCAGATTTGGTGGCTATCATGACTAAATTTTTCTCTCCCTCACTCTTGCTTTTACCTCTCGGGTTTGGTTTGTGGCTCTTGCTCACCTTTGTGGAATCACACTCTTTGGTTCTCTCCTTTCTCACTCTCAACTTGCACTTCAATCTTCGCACATTATCATTTACAATTTGAGAAGGAGTCAACGGTAGCAGCACCACTTGTTTTTTGTTCCACCAAAACTTGTATTGGTTAGTTCTTCCATCATGAATCACAGCACGATCATATTGCCATGGCCTTCCTAGCAGCAAGTGACATCGTCCATAGGCACCACATCACACTCCACCGTATCACGATAAGTGCCAATTTCAAATTCAACATCCACGGTGTATCCCACACTCAATGAACCTCTCTCATGCAGCCACTGGATCTGATATGGATGTGGGTGTTTCTTGTACTTCAACCCAAGTTTATTGCAAAGCTCCTTGCTAGCCAAATTATGACAACTCCACCATCAATGATTACCTTACAAAATTTACCATCTTTGCTAACTTGAGCTCTTGTATGGAATAAATTGCAGCGCTGTTCAGGGGAAGGCTTTGGTTGCACACTCAACACTGTTGGAGCACACACAAGTATAGGACCAACACCGGGTTCACAATACTCTATGTCTTGCTCCTCATGTGCATCATCATATGTCCCTAAATCGGCATAGTGATCATTCTCTTCTTCACTTGCAGAATCATATTCCCCATTCTCTAATATCAACATCGCCTTGTTATTTGGGCAATCCTTTTGCATATGACCACGGCCAAGGCATTTGAAGCATTGTATACCGCTACTCTTCGCTGTAGAACCCATAGAAGAGGGACCACTAGCTGCTGGATTTGATGGCCTTCTTGCACCTAGAGTGGCTTCTTCCTTCTTGCTAGATGATGGGTGAAAGTTGAACCACCACTTGGAGCTGTTCGTTGGCTTATTTGTGATTTGGAACCATATCTTCCTCCACTGGACGGTGTACGTGCAGCAAACGACGTTGATCTTGCAAACTTAGCATCCTCTTGCAATTGTCGTCTGCCTTTGTAGCTTGATGCACTAACTCATAAAGATTGGTATAAGGCTGAAAATTGACAATTCTTTTGACTTGATGGTTCAAACCTGAGAGGAAGCGTGCCATGATTTGCTCTTCTTGTTCTTGAACCTTGGCTCGAATCATGGCTAGCTCCATCTCCTTGTAGTACTCCTCCACAGAATGTGCTCCCTGCTTCATATTCTGCAATTTATCAAATAGATCACGCTTGTAATGACGAGGAACAAAACGGGCTCATTTCCCGCTTCATCTCTTGCCATGTTGCAACAGGATTTTCTCCATTCTCAGCTCTTTGAGTAATGACTTGTTCCCACCAATCCAAAGCATAACCTTCAAACTCAAGTGATGTCAATCGATCTTTCTCTCATCCGTATAGTGATGCATACGGAATATTTTATCAACCTTCAATTCCCAAGTGAAATACTCCTCGGGATCAGTCCCACCTGCAAACCTGGGCATGGAAAACTTGAGCTTGCCCAAGCCATCATCTTCATTGCGTGGACGACGATAATGGTCATTATAATGCAAAGCAAAATCACCATCCTCTTCCATCGCATGTGCAGCACCACCACGCCCACCACGGCCTCCACCTAGACCCAGCCACGCCTCCATGGGCTCCTCCTCGTCCTCCTAGCTGTGGTGGACGCACCACGTTAGCTGCCACTCGGTGTTGCGGTGCAGGAGGTACATGTGCAGCAGCTTCTCCTCCTTGAACACTTGCTTCATCGCCACCATTGCGAGCTTGTATGAGCCTAGTGAGGGTCCCAATGTCCTCCCGCAATTGGCGCACATTTTCATCAGCTTGTATCTCCATATTTTGCATATCCCTTGCAATTTGATCAGCAAAAGAATCATGCTTCTCGTGGAGTTGATTGAGCCCATGGTGTAGCTCACGTTGAAAGTGTTCGCGGCGTGCCCCAAATTGATATTGCTTGACGAATGCCTGAGTTTCATTTGTCCCACCACTCTCATCATGGTGTTCTCCTCCACCTGACATGGTTAGTTATGCAATAAACAAATAGCTGTGTATATAATAATGCTTTGTGGAAATCACTCAATCTCACTATGTCCTCTCTCCAAGTAAAGTTCTTACCCTTCAGAAGTGAATTAAGGCCAATAAAACTTACACCGGTAGAAGTGACAACAGACGGTGATGATCAAGCGAAATTAAGAGTGTTCACTACTTGCACAACAACGGTTATATGGTGGAGCTTGGCATGAGAGTGTATATCCTAGCAATCTGAAATTCTTGATGTTGTAAAGTTAAGTAATAATCCAACCTAGAATAATTTGCCTAAGTGCTGATCCAAAAGATTTAAGTGAAGTATATGAACGCACACGCAAAGATTAATGTGACTCGATGCAAACAAAGGAATGAGCTAGGCAATCTGAAATTAAAGATTAGATAGCTCGTTTTGCACCAAGTACGAGGAGAGACGCTAGCCTTTTGCAATGATATGAATGTAAGGGCACGAGATAGCTCAAGAGGTTAAATTACACAATCTGAATTTATGGATTAAGAACTTACCCAAATTCGGCCAATGCTTTCTTTTTCCTTCTCTGTTTTTTTTTTGCTCAACTTCCTCTTTTTCTTTTCTTTCAAAGGCCAAACTAGGTTTAATTGTTCTTTTGGTTTTGCATAGGTCACAAATATTCAGCAAGGTGTGAAGTACTCAAGAGCAGCCCTAGATGCAATATTCAACAGCTAGTCTCAAATGATGAAAAGAATAGATGCAAGATTTTTTTTTGGATTTTGGATTGGACACAAAGATTAGGCTACGCAAATAAACACGAATGATCAGCACCTAAACAAAAATTCTAATGGATCAAAACCTAACAAAACTCACAAAATTAACAGATGCAAAAACTAGGGTTTGGTTAATTTTTTTTTTTGCAATTTCAGTTTAATAGACTATAGGACAAAATAAATCAATCTAAAAGTAAGGGTAAATAATCCTACCGAGTAAACCGCTCGATACCGGATGATACGGGTCGCCGATCTTCTCGACATAGGATCTGGATACTCACGTGGATTTGATGAACCGTAGTGATCCCGTTGCCAATGCAAGAGTTAGCACTCTATAATTCGCCCAACCTCACGTGTTGAACTTCACGACCACCGATGAAGTTCTATTGTGCTCCCAATTCCCAGCGGAAAAGGTTGAACAATCTTAATTTCGATGAACTCCCAATTCTCTCAAGTTGGTTTGCCCAACGAAAGAACAAGAGTTTTCTATTATCAAAAGTGGTTCCCTTTACAATGGGGATCTACCCTCAATATATAGTCTCGACCAAAGGCTATTCAACACTAAATTTTCCATGTGGTACTATTCATGTGCAGCTCTTGTGCACGCACCGCTTGCTCTCGGCTCGTCGTAGTACGGCACCGTCATGGGGCCCGGTAATCGTTCACGACCTGCATCTGTAGCACAAAACTATTCATGGGCTGGATCTTGTAGCGCGTCTTGTCATGCGTAGCACTATTCATGGACCGATCATTATTCATGCTGTGGACTTGTGCTTCCTTGGATGACAGCCACATATCCTTGATCTCCATCCATCGCTGACTCTTCAAACTTGAGCACAAGTAAAACATTGTTTTAGGTAGTATAAAATTCTCATTAAAATTAATGACATGTTCATTAAGGAACAGGTTCACCTGAGATTGTAGTTTCTTGGCTCGTGCTCTTGTTATTGGTCCTGTTATTGAAGTCTCATTACTACCTTTTGGTTTACTAGCGATGTCCTCATCAACAACCCTCCTAGCTAGGTGTGAACATACTCCAAAATGGGATCCATTTTCGTGTGCCCTTTAAGTTCCCTAGTGATGCGGGGGATGCCCGATCTTCACGGAGGGGAAATATGCGAGATGAAGATAACTAGCTGCGAGCAGCCAAGGTAGTGTAACCTGACAATTCTTGAGGCCAACCACTGCCTATGCAATGACCTGCAACAAGTATTCGCCCAACCACACTCTAAGTACCCAATCCACACAACCACACACGAAGTTGGAAGCACGTAAAGTTTCTTGGTCGAACGACCGCTTTTGCAATCTCACTAGGAAAATTACAAGAGCAAAGGAAGAGAGAATTCTCAAGTTTTTGGTAGCACTTGGCTAACTATTCTGAAATCATATAGCTGAAATTTGTCCCGAACAGCTAGTCTTGAAACTTGCATATCTTTTGACTCAGGCCTCCAAATGATGCACCGTTTGTTGTGCTAGAAAGAGGACTTAATTTTCTATCCATTCCTGGTCCCCATGCATACTGGACACGCCCATATTTGTGTGGGAGTAGGTAGAAAGTTGGTAGTCAAATTCTGACGCTGCGCATGCAACACTTGATGGCCCGACAGCTTGCTAGTATTCTTGATGTCCAGCCCAGCCTTCTTCACATCTAACTCGCCATAGGTGGATGTTGTTAAACAATGTACTCCGGTAGCTAAGTTTGATCCTTGTAATGTGCTCCATCTGCTTGAATTATCTCCGTAGGTGCAAACCTAAGTAAAATAAGCATACGAGACTTAGGCAGTATATAATTCTTGTCTACAACAATATTAGATTCAGCTAGGCACGCATCACCTCTTGTTGTATTTGCTTAGTACAGTTCCTAGTCATGGGACCCAAATAAGCCTCTTTTGTAGAAGCTTCAACTTGCAGTTGTGTAGAATCTTGTAGAGTAGATGATGAATGGGTTGAGCCAGGGATGTCCTCATCACCTAGGCTCAAAGAGGCAGTAATTTCATGTGGCCTCGCGCTGTAGTTATTGTCCCGAACAGCTAGTCTTGAAACTTGCATATCTTTTGACTCAGGACTCCAAATGATGCACCGTTTGTTGTGCTAGAAAGAGGACTTAATTTCCTATCCATTCCTGCTCCCCCTGCATGCTGGACACGCCCATATTTGTGTGGGAGTAGGTAGAAAGTTGGTAGTCAATTCGACGCTGCGCATGCAACACTTGATGGCCCGAACAGCTTGCTAGTATTCTTGATGTCCAGCTCAGCCTTCTTCACATCTAACTCGTCATAGGTGGATGTTGTTAAACAATGTACTCCGGTAGCTAAGTCTTGATCCTTGTAATGTGCTCCTTCCGCTTGAATTATCTCCGTAGGTGCAAACCTAAGTAAAATAAGCATACGAGACTTTGGCAGTATATAATTCTTGTCTACAACAATATTAGATTCAGCTAGGCACGCATTCACCTCTTGTTGTATTTGCTTAGTACGGTTCCTAGTTATGGGACCCAAATAAGCCTCTTTTGTAGAAGCTTCAACTTGCAGTTGTGTAGAATCTTGTGGAGTAGATAATGAATGAGTTGAGCCAGGAATGTCCTCATCACCTACTGTGACGGTAGAGGGACAAGATGAATTCGATAATTTGGGTGATTCTGAGACAGATGGCAGAGCTAACCACAACAACGATCGAGCTCATCGACAATTGCGTTTTAACCGACAAGGTATGCGAAGAGAACCCCCACGACGTGAGGTACGTGACCACGACGATGCTTTTGCTAAGGTTACATTCACTATGCCCTCTTTTAATGGTAAATATGACCCTGATGGTTATCTAGATTGGGAACTAGCTGTTGATCAAAGATTTGCTTGTCATGATTTTCCCGATAATAGACGAGTTAGGGCTGCTACTAGTAAATTTACCGACTTTGCTTCTATTTGGTGGAAAGAACATTGCCGTCAAGATCCCAATAACATACCTAACACTTGGGAGGCTTTAAAATTGCTTATGCGCCATCGGTTGCCTCGACAGGATGAACGAGAGACGTACAATGCCATCGTTGCAAACGTTATTGATACGGGGTCGCCCAATCTTCTCGACGTAGGATCAAGATACTCACGTGAATTTGATGAACCGTAGTGATCTCCCGTTGCCAATGCAAGAGTTAGCACTCTATAATTCGCCCAACCACACGTGCTGAACTTCACGACCATCGATGAAGTTCCATCGCACTCCCAACTCCCAATGGAAAGGTTGAACGATCTTGATTGAAGAAAATCACTCCTAATTCCCTATGGAACTTTGATAGATTCATTATTCTCAAACGTGGTCTACTTACAATGGGGGTGTAATCCGTGACGAATTTGAAGGTGAGGCCACATCCATTGCGTAGCCCTTGAAATTATCTTTCCAACAAGTACGAGAACACCTGAATCGGACTCCGTTTGTGAAAGTTATGGCCTTTTTAGTAACTGCCTCTCAGGCTGTCCCAAACCGAATTCGAATTGAATTCTGAGTTGAATCCGAGTTTGAATTATATTGAGTACGTGGGAGATCCGAATTTGGCTTGCCAATCTTATCCAAAACTTGTAGTTTAAGTCCTTGTGCTCCTCCCTTTTGCTCTCCCAAGTCTTCACATGAATCATACCTAAGAATACATAAAATAATAGCATGATGTAGGATTCGAAGTTCATCATCAATTAAAAGAAACTCCTTAAGAAACAAATTCACCTGACAATATTTAATGCGGCTCAATACTTCTTTCCAGTGAAATAATGTATTTGACTGAAAAGTGCTAAGCTTGTACGTATCCGCATCAATCGGTCTTGCCAGCTGGGAGAGCAAAACCGATTAAAGCTAGTTCGGCCTTTACAAAAAAAAAGGGACAACTGAAAAAAAAGAAGAAAAGAGAAAACAAGAAATATGGCCGAATTTGGGTGAGTTCCTTGTCCATAAATTCAGATTATGTGATTTAATTTCTTGAGCAATCCCGTGCCCTTATATTGATATCATTGCAATTGGCTAGCGTCTCTCCTAGTACTTGGTGCAAAACGAGCTATCTAATCTTTAATTTCAGATTGCCTCTAGTTAGCTCATTCCTTTGTTTGCTTCAAGTCATATTGATCTTTATGTGTGCGTTCATATACTTCACTTAAATCTTTTGGATCAGCACTTAGGCAAAGTATTCTAGCTTGGATTATTACTTAACTTTACAACATCAAGAATTTCAGATTTTAGTATATACACTTCCATACCAAGCTCCACCATATAACCGTTGTTGTGTAAGCAGTGAACACTCTTGAATTCGCTTAATCATCACGTTGCTGTTGTCACTTCTACCAGGTGTAAGTTTTTATTAGCCTTAATTCACTTCGGAAGGGTGAGATTGAGTGATTTCCATATAGCATTATTCTACATAGCTACTTGTTTCTTGCATAGCTAACCATGTCAGGTGGAGGAGAACACCATGATGAGAGTGGTGAGACAAATGAAACTCAAGCATTCGTTAAGCAATATCAATTTGGGGCATTCCGTGAACACTTTCAATGTGAGCTACGCCAAGGGATCGATCAACTCCATGAAAAGCATGATGCTTTTGCTGATCAAATTGCACGGAAGATGCAAAACATGGAGATACAAGCTGATGAAAATGTGCACCAATTGCGGGACGACATTGGAGCCCTCACTAGGCTCATACAAGCTCGCAATAGTGGCGATGAAGCAAGTGTTCAAGGAGGAGACGCTGCTGCACATGTACCTCATGAACCGCAACATCGAGTGGTCGCCAACGTGGTGCGTCCCCACATATTAGAGGACGAGGAGGAGGAGGCCATGGAGGCATCGCCTGGCCTAGGTGGTGCCCGTGGTAGTCTTGCTGCAGCGATGGAATGGAATGGTGATTTTGCTTTGCATTACAATGACTACTATCGTCGTCCACGCAATAAAGATGATGGATTGGGTAAGCTCAAGTTTTCCATGCCCAAGTTTGTAGGTGGAACTGATCCCAAGAGTATCTCACTTGGGAATTGAAGGTTGACAAAATATTCGTATGCATCACTCTACGGATGAGAGAAAGATACAGTTGGCATCACTTGAGTTTGAAGGCTATGCTTTGGATTGTTGGGAACAAGTCATTACTCAAAGAGCTGAGAATGGAGCAGACCCTGTGGCATCATGGCAAGAGATGAAGCGAGAAATGAGAGCTGTTTTGTTCCTCGTCATTACAAGCGTGATCTATTTGATAAATTGCAGAATGTGAAGCGGGAGAAGAGACTTATGGAGAGCGTACATCACAGTTCAATCCATGTCCATACTTCACTCGTATGGCTCCACTAGTGTGACACATGAGAAGATGACCGAGCATGAGACTTTCCCTTCGGTAAAGGAGACATCTTGTACTGTCCCAATGATACATACAACAATTGAGATGCATCAAAACCCAGATGAAAATGAGAGCCACATAGCCAAATTGAGTGAGAGTGTTAAAAAGAGCGAGCTGTGTGATTCCACCATATGTGACTTTGAGAGCATCCAAACTGAGAGTGTGAAAGATACACCAAATGAAAAGAGAGAAGTAGAAGATAGACAAAGTGAGGTTGATTTTTGAAACTAACACATTAATATCCACTTCTAGTGTTGTTCCTCACATTGTGCAGGTTGATATTAAAGAAGAGGAGCCAAATGATCAACAATTGGCACCATTGGAGATAAACGATGAGGAGATAATCATTGTTAAAGATGAAGTACCTGCTGCCCTATTTTTACATCATGATGATTTAATACCTACAACACCTACATCAACAGAGGAGAACAATAAAGGTAACAATATTGGTGCTGAAATTAATTGTGAAACGGTGAGTACTTGTGAGAACTCATATACACGAATGAAAATTCCATGTTCTGAAATTTCTTTGCTCAATTTACATAATGTGGAATTGATTACTCATAAGGAAGTTCTTACGAGAATATCTCCTGATGACTCTTTATATTATATCATGTTTGATGATCTAAAGAGCTATCTAGTGTGATTGAGAATGTTGCTGAAATTTCATGTTTACAATCACTAGTTAGTACCTATGCATATAAGTTCAATTTGATTGGAAATTATGGTATAAATGATAAGTTTATGTTTACCGAATATGCATTACATGTGATAAGCTTGCTAAATTGAAATTGCATATTTTGGATAAACAATCTTTCGTGCCATACCATGATCACAATGAGATGAGTTTCAACAATAATGTTGCATGTTTCAAAAGATTTCTTAAGCCTACTTATTCATCCTTTAAGGTACAATCATGTACAAATAATCAGAGTAGCGCAGTTGAAGCATGGAAGGAACTAAAATTTTTCTCCCCTATATTCGAACAACTTAATTTGGTTTGGCCCATGAATGACTTGTCCATAAGCCTAGCAAAGTTGAGGACGACTTTTTCTCATGGGAGGGAGAATGATATGAAAGACAATGTTGCAATGTATACATCTTATGGTTCTTTGTTATATTAATTTGTTTGTGTGGAACAACGAGAATGACACGATAATTGATTCATACATATACCATGCATATGTGTTGTTCTTTTTATCTATCGCGCCTTCGGATGTTCTTGATATGCTAAGAAAAAAGTGTTGATGACAAATACATATACCATGCATATCGTTGTATTCTTTGCTTAGTACAATTTCAGGCTACCAAAAGCCGAGGACGGCTTTTCTTGAAGAAGGGGAGGATGATGCGGATACGCACAAGCTTAGCACTTTTCAGTCAAATACATTATTTCACTGGAAAGAAGTATTGAGCCGCATTAAATATTGTCAGGTGAATTTGTTTCTTAAGGAGTTTCTTTTAATTGATGATGAACTTGGAATCCTACATCATGCTATTATTTTATGTATTCTTAGGTATGATTCATGTGAAGACTTGGGAGAGCAAAGGGAGGAGCACAAGGACTTAAACTACAAGTTTTGGATAAGATTTGCAAGCCAAATTCGGATCTCTCACGTGCTCAATCCAATTCAAACTTGGATTCAACTCGAAATTCAATTCGGATTCGGTTCGGGACAGCTGACAGTGCAGTTACTAAAAAGGCCATAACTTTCACAAACGGAGTCCGATTCAGGTGTTCTTGTACTCGTTGGAAAGATAATTCAAGGGCTACGTAACGGATGCGGCCTCACCTTCAAATTCGTCACGGATTGAAAGTTATGACTGAAACATTGTGACGGCTGAATTTTAGGTTTTTCCTTTTGCGTGAGTTTGTTTCCAAATACATGTAGGGATGAGTTGGAGTTGGTTTAGGACCTCTTGGCCAGCCATGAGGTGGAGAGGGAACTATATATTGAGGGTTAGACCCCCCATTGTAAGAGACCACGTTTGAGAATGATGAATCTATTAAAGTTTGTTCGAGTTTAGCATTGCTACCGAAATTCCATAGGGAATTTGGAGTGATTTTCTTCAATCAAGATCGTTCACCCTTTCCATTGGGAATTGGGAGCGCGATGGAACTTCATCGGTGGTCGTGAAGTTCAGCACGTGTGGTTGGACGAATTATAGAGTGCTAACTCTTGCATTGGCAACGGGAAATCACTACGGTTCATCAAACCCACGTGCGTATCTTGATCCTACGTCGAGAAGATCATCCATTGGGAATTGGGAGCGCGATGGAACTTCATCGGTGGTCGTGAAGTTCAGCACATGTGTTGGGTGAATTATAGAGTGCTAACTCTTGCATTGGCAACGGGAGATCACTACGGTTCATCAAACCCACGTGAGTATCTTGATCCTACGTCGAGAAGATCGGGCGACCCCGTATCACCCTGGCCTTATATTGGTGCATAATGCACGGCCTTGATTACAACTCACGCACTACTTGGCCTAAGGCCGAAACAAACTCCAATACGAACTAAAAAGGAAATACCAAAACTGCTACCTCTAGTTTCGCTCTCAATTTGCGACTTGACCGTGAGGATTCCGTGGCTGGCACCTTGTCCATTGTGTGGGGCTTCAAAATACTTTCCAACGAGTCCAATAACGCCCAAATCGGACTCCGTTTGTGAAAGTTATGGACGTTTTAGTATCGGTCTTGCCAGATGTCCCAATCCGAGTCCGAATCGGTTTCAAATCTTTATATGTTTTGTTTTCTTGTTCGAGGGGCCTCCAAATCCATTTGGAACCTGAAAAAGAGTCATTCTCCACCTTTAGAAAGTCATGGTGTGGTCGGATTTTACTTTTATTTGCATTGCAATACTCGAACTCTTTATGTTTGGCAAGTCTCGCGCGTCTCTCTGGACAGCTCGTGCAGCATCCAATGAAATTACCATAACTTTGTGTAGGAAGCTCCAATCAAGTGCTGTTTGATTCGTTGGAAAATAGACTTCATTATCTGATACGGGGAAGCCCGATCTTCTCAGTGAGGAACCGTGGATAGTTGATGCGAAGTAGACGATGTCGCTAGTTGAACACTCGCGCCAATGCACGAACCCTCAACTCTTTGGAATACGCCGAAAACACACCAGATAATTGTTCGTCGTGAGACCACAAACGACGAACACCAAGTCCCCAATTCCCAATGGAACGACGGCTTGACCTTGAATTGCGAGCGAACAATGGTTCACCTAGTTCTCTCAAAGTCCTCGCATGAACTACGGTGTTGAAAGAACAAGCAATAGCTATGTTTCAATCTTATGCATAAACTTGGTCTGCCTTACAAAGGTGCCGTCTTCCACCGCACCTCAAGGCGATTAGCCCATGCCTTCTGCTTCCTCTGGAGCTAGTGGCTCTGTTCCTACTTCGTCAGCTCACGAGGTAGAGGCCACTTCTTCATCTCATCCTGGACCACCTAGACACATTCAAAAAGACCATCCTTCTGAGCCCAAGGATTATTGGAGATCTCTTTGAGCGAGTCACTCGTTCGAAATCTGGTACATCACTTTTCTATCTCTATTCTGCCTTCGTTGCCACCTTTGAGCCCAAGGATGTTTGTCATGCTCTTTCTGACGAGTCTTGGGTCAATGCCATGCATGAAGAGCTAGAAAATTTCGAGAGAAACAAGGTGCAGTCGCTTGTTGAGCCCCTCGAGGTCACAATATCATTGGGACCAAGTGGGTGTTCAAGAACAAGCAGAATGAAGAGGGGTTAGTCATTCGAAACAAGGCTAGAACTGGTAGCTTAGGGCTTCTCTCAGGTTGAGGGTCTCGACTTTGAGGAGACCTTTGCCCCTGTAGCTAGACTTGAGGCCATTAGAATCCTGCTTGCCTTTGCAGCTTCTAAGGGTTTCAAGCTTTACCAGATGGATGTCAAGAGTGCCTTACTCAGTGGGTTTATTGAGGAAGCTTTTATGTGAGACAGCCTCCAGGTTTCGAGAACCCCAAATACCCAAACCATGTCTACAAGCTTTTCAAAGCATTGTATGGACTTAAGCAAGCCCCTAGAGCTTGGTATGAGAGGCTTAAGTCCTATCTGTTGAGTCATAGTTTTGAGATGGGTAAGGTGGATAAGACCTTGTTCATTCGTAGGCATGGCCCTAATTTTCTGCTCGTCCAGATTTATGTCGTTGACATCATCTTTGGCGGCTCTTCTCATGCTCTAGTTTCACAGTTCTCGGATGTCATGAGCACCGAGTTTGAGATGAGCATGATGGGTGAGTTGACCTTCTTCCTTGGCTTCCAAATCAAGCAGACTCGGGAGGGTACCTTCTTGCATCAAGGCAAGTACACTTGTGACCTCTTGAGACGCTTTGGCATGAGTGATGGTAAGCCTGTGTCACCCCGATGGCTTCTACAGCTTCTCTTGACCCAGATGAGGATGGCGAACCAGTTGATCAGAAGGAGTATCGCAGCATGATTGGCTTCCTCTTATACCTCACTGCCTCAAGACCGGACATACACTTCTCCGTGTGTCTTTGTGCCCGATTTCAGACTTCTCCTCGCGTATCTCACCGCCAGGCGGTGAAGCGCATCTTTCGGTACCTTCGAGCTACAATTGACTATGGTATCTGGTACTCTTCCTCTTCCTGTCTTTCCTTGAGAGCCTACTCGGATGCAGACTTTGTCGGCTGTAGGATAGATAGGAAGAGCACTTCTGGCACCTGCTAATTCATTGGCACTTCTCTCGTTTCTTGGTCTTCGAGGAAGCGGCCGGTGTTGCCTGATCCATCAAGAGGCCTAGTATATTCTTTGCAGCCGATTCTTTGTAGCTGGGGCTTTGGATGGCCTCGACCTTGCGGGACTTTGGGTTAGTCATAGTTAGTGTTCCACTCTTTTGTGATAACACTTCTGCAATTAACATTGCTAAGAATCCAGTGCAACACTCAATATTAGCTTCTTGGTTTCGCTTAGCTTATTGACATGGCCTGCATCATCCTTAGATATCTCTAGCTAGACTTTGCTTATTGATGACTTGACATGCTCACAAAATGCATTACACTTCAGTTCGTCATCTATTTGTGCTAGCTAGCTTATGTCCTGTCATGATCTAGATAGCATTCTATTGAGTTATGGCTTGATGTAATTCTTAATGGTCATTTTGGATAATTCTCATGGCTCTAAATGCTTAGAATAATCAAACTTCAGCCACTTTATCCTTTTTCATGACTTATTCTCCTCTTGCATTCTTGATGTGTTTATTGCCAAAAGGGGGAGAATAGTGGTAGAAAAAGCCATTTTGGGAGCTTTGAGGAAAACTTGTTTTTTTTTTGCTCCTTCTGTCGACATGGTCATTAGCTTCATTCCTTCTTTGGACCATGTTGGATTCTTCAAACTCAACTTCATATGCTTTTTCTGGGTTTGTCAATATACTCATCAAGGGGGAGATTGAGAGACCATGTGGTGGTCATCCTGTGTGTATGATGAGTAATTGACATCGGTTTAAGAAAGTCGAGTTTGAGTTGGTTGGTTCGGACCTTGACGTTGCGTGGTGTAATGGACTCGGTCGGACTTGGTCAAACTTGGTCGTATGGGATTAGGATGCATATTCTGGTGATCCGACAGGTTTGTTGATGTTATTATGCTTACATGTATCGAGCGGTGCTATTTGATGTGTTTCTTGTCTATGTCGGCTGCAGGATGTCGAGGCGGAGTCGTGGCGAGACACAGGGAGACCGGACTAGACACAGGCGGTGTCGAGGTCAGAACGGTTGGATGTGTCGAAGATGGCGGAGATACGATGTGGTTGCGAGGCGTACACGACAAGGAGCACGGAAGCTTCCCAGAAGGTGCGGAGGGCGAATCGGTAATTCGCAAGGCCGTTAGGGTTTAGCCGGCGTTAGGGTTTAGGTTGGAGACCCGTTAGCCAAGGGCTATAAATAGGTGTTGGGGGCTGCATACCCCCTCATGGTTTTGAGCCTCATTCATCCCTTTGTGTGTGTTGTGTTCCTCCCAAGAAGCATGTGAGGCTCCTGGTGTTCTTGAGGATTGAGAGGGAAAGGATGGATTGAGAGTTTTGTAATCAACTCTTGTTCAAATGTCCATGCGTATGGGGACTCCTTTGTAATTTTTTGTTGGAATGAAATCTGAAGTTTTTCTTGTTCTTGTTCTCTGTTCCTCCAGTAATTGATGTGTGCTCTGTTTTATTTGTCTCCTTCTGTTCTTCTTGGGTCTTCTTGATGTTGATGTGAGTTCTTGTGAAAAGCTATCTCAGATTGTTGCTCCCTGCTAGAAGTTGGCCTCAAGGCCGTTTGTCCAGTTCAGTTTGGGGAGCAAAGATCAGATTTAAAAAAAATAGCTCAAGGTGTTTATCTCGTATGAGATGTATCGCTGCTGATTTCTTGGAGAAAGAAACTTAAGAGAGTTGGATTTCTGATCTTCCTGCATACTCCATTTTGACAAATGCAGCATCCTTTTTTTTATTTGATCTTTACCTGTATGTCATTTCTTCCTAAAGTCCTTCTGCTATTTGGATTAATTGCCATCATCTATTTCTTTGAGAAGTGAAGAGATTATTTCTCATTTCCTCTCTGTTGGGGCGTTTTCTGTATTCACTTTTTATGTGCACTCACTTGTTCTCAGGTTTGTAGTCTCCGGCTGGTTTGGTTTGCCTTTTGGCTGGTCTTGTGTTCTTTGCTTTAGTATGCTTTGTCCAGTGAGTCTCTTGCTCCTTCTGTTAGTGTTTGGAACTGCAGTTTGCAGGCCAGTGCAGCCCCCTTTTTCAGCTCATAGCTGAACCGAGTGCAGTATGCAGTGGGCAGCAGTTTTCTGCAGATTACTGCTCTCGGTTGTGCTCTTGCAGACCAACTCCTACTCGGTTGTTCCTTCACTTGCAGCTGCAATCTGTATGTTACTTTGAGCAGCAATTATTTCCTTTAGTTGTTCGGCCAAGACCGTTCATTCTGGTTCTCGGAAGTTTTCCTTTTTGATTTAGGCAGCATGCAGCTCTTATTGTTTGATCTTTTTCTTTCTTGCCGATTTGCTCTTTCCATGCTTTTGCTTTCTGGTAGCAGACTTCAGTTTTCAGTCTGCTAGACTGCACTCCAGGTGTTCTTTGAGATTTCCCTTCATGCTGCAGTATTTACTGTGCTTAGGATTTCTGCTCTACATTGTCTGCCGAAACTGTTTAAGTTTTCAGTGTTCAATCTTCAGTTGATTCAGTTCCTGCTGCCGATTGCTCTGCTTAGTTTGTTTCTATGCCAAGCTGTTCTCTCAATTGAACTGCGATTTTGAAGGCACCATTCACCCCCCTTTGTTGCCATTTCGGTCCTACATGTAGTGTAAAATGTTTCTGAATATGTCACCTTACTAAGAGTGGAGTGAACAAGATTATCTACGGTGATATATCTCGAGCCTCAATAACCTTGAATTGCAATTGCACCCAAAAGAGTATAAAGAGACTAGAAACCAGTATTATGACAAGACCGAACTATTTTAGCTCTACTCCATGACAGAATAAGGTTGAAAGCATGATGCTTACAAGGTACTAACCACGGTAATTTTCAACGTGTTCCAAAGGCAAGTGTAACCATGATTTAGCATAAGTCCAAACCACCGATTCATTTTATTTTCTTGTAAAACAAAGGCTACCCTAGATAGGTGAATCGTGCATAGGACTGTTCCCAATGCAGCTATTGGAAACCCACCGTTGCTTTATCTAAGTGGTAAATTATGAAAGAAAGAGGGTCTGTTTGGCAACGGCTGTGGCTAATGGCTTTTGGCTGAAATTTTTGAATTTTGGCTGTTTATGGTACAGATTACGGAGAAAGATATTGCGATTTTGGATGGTACAGATGTTGGACTTTTAACGTGTACATCGTTTAACTTGTAGACCCCGTCTTGAGAAAATATTCCGTTTAAAAGTTAGGTACTATAGCAAAAGCTAAAAGCCACTAGCTTCGGAGAAAAAGAACAGGCTCAGAGCTAAGCTAGAAATTATGTTCGAATTTGAAGAAAACAACCTTCCTTGAAAGCAAAAGAGACGGGTGCCACACAAAGGATAATTTTCTTTAATAACTTTTCTTTGCATTTTTTGTTTGCAAATCACTAGCTTTTTTTCTTTGAAAGCACAACCCAACATTACCAAGGACTAGCACCGAACTATGGTAACAACATGTTTTAACAAATACTTTAAAAACAAGGCAAGAGATTGAACAACTCACCATGCACCCACGAAAGGTGTGATGATTGCCCGTAAGGTAGTGTTGACCGGCCTTGTGTTTGTTAACGATGGTTAGGCTCAGGTGCGTAGATCCTTGCGATTCCCCTGTCACGTCGGTAGTATCATTTGCATAGATGAACGGACAAACCCTATAAGTTTCATGGGTGTTTAGTTAAACACCCAAAACTTTTGACAAAAATCCAGTATATACTAGTCTAATGCATATATATACTATTAGTTGGCCAAATTCATCATATTTGTACCCTATTAGCCCAATTCCACCTCTACTTCCTATTAGACCATGTGGCTAGGTCTAGTATATTTTGGTGATGAATAATTGACAATGGTTAATTTGTTATGATGAATAATTGGTGATTTTGTTTAGCGTTGTTATGCGAGTTGTGTAGCGTGTGTGCGGATTGATGTTGGTCAAGTTGGAACGAACTTGTGCCGAAAATATATTCTTTGGTCTTTGCATGTGCAGGTTGAGCATGGAGACGATCATAGTCGGTGACGAGGTGGACCGGGACTAGGATGGGGAGATCCGAGGTTCAGACGGTCAATGAGGTCACGAGATGGTCGAGCTCATGCTTGGGGCGCATGGAGATCAGAGATGGATGATACGTGTTGGAGCTACGGAGGTGCGGTCCGGAGGCTACGATATGTGATGGATGATGCGTGGAGAAGCTACGGGAGGTGCGGTCCTCGAGGCTTTGACACGTGATGAATTGACAAGTTGAAGTGTGCAAAAACCCGTGTTAGGAAGGATTTGGTCCTTTGAAAATTAGTGGGTCAAAAGTCTAGTTGAGGTAAAAAAGGTCTAGGCCCAGTTGAAGAGTTGTATTAGGGTTTCGAGTAGAGATTGAATAGGAGAACTGGGTGTATAAAATGGACATGCGTGTGCGGCTGCCGGCTTGAGCGATTGAGGGAAAAAACAGAAGAAAAATATAGAGCGGCGGTCAAAATGGAGATGCACAACTATCGAGATATGATAGAAGTGGTTTGCATGCATGTGTGTTGATGGAAGTTGTGTGTTGGCTTTGCATGCATGTGTGTTGATGGAAGCTGTGTGCGTTGGCTTTGCATGGAGTTTCTGATCTTCTCGATTGTGCATGCCGGCCGAAGCAATCCTTGCCGTGACTTGTTTTGATAAAAAATGGTGAGCGGCGGCGACCGACTTGAATCGAAGAAAAGGATCGTGACTTCTCGTCATCGGTGGCGGCGAGTCCTGACTTTCTTCGTCCTCGGTCGAAGCTCCAGCAGATCTCACGCTCAACTGCATGCAACGTCTGATCACGTAAACCAACAGCAGCACATCGCCTCAACTTGACCTTGATTCACATGCGATCCGCTCAGTGCTTCGTCGTCTCACCACCCGTGACTCCGTGAGCTTAATTATTTTTATTTGTTTTTGCTATCTTTTGCTTTTATGTTTTTTAGCAAGAAAAATTAGGAGATAGCAGATTATAAAGAAAAAAATCGTTGTGCGCTGCAGTCATTCACCCCCCTGATTGCCATCGACGATCATACACTTCCCTAACTTCACCTTAGCCCATATAAGCGGCGGGCACCTTAGTTGATGCGGATACGCACAAGCTTAACACTTTTCAGTCAAATACATTATTTTCACTGGAAAGAAGTATTGATCCGCATTAAATATTGTCAGGTGAATTTGTTTCTCAAGGAGTTTCTTTTAATTGATGATGAACTTGGAATACTACATCATGCTATTATTTTATGTATTCTTAGGTACGATTCATGTGAAGACTTGGGAGGCAAAAGGGAGTAGCACAAGGACTTAAACTACAAGTTTTGGATAAGATTTTCAAGCCAAATTCGGATCTCCCACGTGCTCAATCCAATTCAAACTCGGATTCAACTCAGAATTCAATTCGGATTCGGTTCGGAACAGCCTAATAGGCAGTTACTAAAAAGGCCATAACTTTCACAAACGGAGTCCGATTCACGTGTTCTTGTACTCGTTGGAAAGATAATTTTAAGGGCTACGCAATGGATCTAACCCCACCATCAAATTCATCACGGATTAAAAGTTATGACCAAAACATTGTGACAACTTAATTTTAGATTTTTCCTTTTGTGTGAGTTTGTTTCCAAATACATGTAGGGATAAGTTAGAGTTGGTTTAGGACCTCTTGGCCAGCCATGAGGTGGAGAGGGTACTATATATTGAGGGTTAGATCCCCATTGTAAGGAGACCACGTTTGAGAATAATGAATCTACTAAGTTTGTTCGAGTTTAGCATTGCTACCGAAGTTCCATAGGAAATTAGGAGTGATTTCTTCAATCAAGATCGTTTAGTCTTTCCGTTGGGAATTAGGTTTTTCCTTTTGTGTGAGTTTGTTTCCAAATACATGTAGGGATAAGTTAGAGTTGGTTTAAGACCTCTTGGCCAGCCATGAGGTGGATGTGAACTATATATTAAGGGTTAGACCCCATTGTATGGAAGACCACGTTTGAGAATAATGAATCTACTAAAATTTGTTCGAGTTTAGCATTGCTACCGAAGTCCCATGGGGAATTAGGAGTGATTTTCTTCAATCAAGATTGTTCAACCTTTCCATTGGGAATTGGGAGCGCGATGGAACTTCATCGGTGGTCGTGAAGTTCAGCACGTGTGGTTGGGCGAATTATAGAGTGCTAACTCTTGCATTAGCAACGGGAGATCACTACGGTTCATCAAATCCACGTGAGTATCTTGATCCTACGTCGAGAAGATCGGGCGATCCCGTATCATCTTGGTATCAGAGCGCGGTTTACTCGGTAGGATTATTTACCCTTAGTTTTAGATTTATTTACTTCTGTTCCTATAGTCCATTAAAACCGAAAATTGCCACAAAAAAATCCAAACCCTACTTTTTGCATCTGTTAATTTTGTGAGTTTTGTTAGGTTTTGATCCATTAGAATTTTGTTTAGGTGCTGATCGTTCATGTTTATTTGTGTAGCTTAATCTTTGTGTCCAATCTAAAATCCAAAAAAAATCTTGCTTATATTTTATTCATCAATTGAAACTAGCTGTTGAATATTGCATTTAGGGCTGCTCTTGAGTATTCAGACTTGTGCAAATTTAAGGGACAACGAAACTCTAGTTCGGCATTTCAGTCAAAAAAAAGAGAAAAAAAAGGCAGCCGTTAAACAAAAAAAAAGCCACGGCATGAGTATATTTCAAAAAAAACACAAAGAACATTGGCCGAATTTGGGTAAGTTCTTGGTCCATATATTCAGATTGTGTAATTTATTTTCTTGAGCAATCTTATGCCCTTACATTCATATCATTGCAATTGGCTAGCGTCTCTCCTAGTACTTGGTGAAAAACGAGCTATCTAATTTTTAATTTCAGATTGCCTCTAGTTAGCTCATTACTTTGTTTGCATCAAGTCACATTGATCTTTGCGTGTGCGTTTATATACTTCACTTAAATCTTTTAGATCAGCACTTAGGCAAAGTATTCTAGTTTGGATTATTACTTAACTTTACAACATCAAGAATTTCAGATTTCTAGGATATACACTTCCATACCAAGCTCCACCATATAATCGTTGTTGTGTAAGTAGTGAACACTCTTGAATTCACTTAATCATTACGTTGTTGTTGTCACTTCTACCAGGTGTAAGTTTTTATTGGCCTTAATTCACTTCGGAAGGGTAAGAACTTTATTGGGAGAGAAAATAGTTAGATTGAGTGATTTCCATAAAGCATTATTCTACATAGCTACTTGTTTCTTGAATAGCTAACCATGTCAGGTGGAGGAGAACACCATGATGAGAGTGGTGAGACAAATGAAACTCAAGCATTCGTTAAGCAATATCAATTTGGGGCATTCCGTGAACACTTTCAACGTGAGCTACGCCAAGGGATCGACCAACTCCATGAAAAGCATGATGCTTTTACTGATCAAATTGCACGAAAGATGCAAAACATGGAGATACAAGCTGATGAAAATGTGCGCCAATTGCGGGAGGACATTAGAGCCCTCACTAGGCTCATACAAGCTCGCAATGGTGGCGATGAAGCAAGTGTTCAAGGAGGAGATGCTGCTGCACATGTACCTCCTGAACCGCAACATCAAGTGGCTACCAACGTGGTGCGTCCACCACATATTGGAGGACGAGGAGGAGGCCATGGAGGGCGTGGCCAAGGCCCAGGTGGTGGTCGTGGTGGTGCTGCACATGCGATGGAATGGGATGGTGATTTTGCTTTGCATTACAATGACCACTATCGTCGTCCACATAATGAAGATGATGGATTGGGCAAGCTCAAGTTTTCCATGCCTAAGTTTGTAGGTGGAACTGATCCCGAGGAGTATCTCACTTGGCAATTGAAGGTTGACAAAATATTCCGTATGCATCACTATACGGATAAGAGAGAGATACAGTTGTCATCACTTGAGTTCGAAGGCTATGCTTTGGATTGGTGGGAACAAGTCATTACTCAAAGAGTCGAGAATAGAGCGCACCACGTGGCATCATGGCAAGAGATGAAGCGAAATGAGAGCCTATTTTGTTCCTCGTCATTACAAGCGTGATCTATTTGATAAATTACAGAATATGAAGCAGGAGAAGAGACTTTTGGAGAAGCATACAACACAGTTCTATCCAAGTCCATCCTTCAGTTCGTATGCCGCTACTGGTGTATCATGTGAGAAGATGACCGAGCATGGGACTTTTCCTTCGGTCAAGGAGACATGTAGTGCCCCATTGCTACAAACAACACTTGAGATGTATCAAAACCCATGTAAGGATGAGTGCCACATAGCCAAATTGAGTGATAGTGATAAAAACAGTGAGTTGTGTGATTCCACCAAATATGAGGTTGAGAGCATCCAAATTGAGAGTGAGAAAATACACAAAAAGAAAAGAGGGAAAGAGATGATAGGAAGAGTGATACTACTTTTTATACTAACAACTTACTCTCACTTCTAGTGTTGCTTCTCATGTTATGCAGGTTGACATTAAAGCTGAGGAGTCGAATGTTCCACAACCGGTACCATTGGAAGTCAAAGATGAGAAGATAACCACAGTTGAAGATGAAGTACTTGCTGCCCTGTTGTTACATTATGATGATTTAATACCTATAACACCTACAACAACTGAGAAGAACAATAAAGGTAACAATATTGGTGCTGAAAGTAATTATGAAACGGTGAGTACTTGTAAGAACTCATATATACGAATGACTTGTCCATGTTCTGAAATTTCTTTGCTCAATTTACATAATGTGGAATTGATTACTCATAAGGAAATTCTTACGAGAATATCTCCTGATGATTCTTCATATTATATCATGTTTGATGATCCTAAAGAACTATCTAGTGTGATTGAGAATGTTGCTGAAATTTCATGTTTAAAATCACTAGTTAGTACCTATGCATATACATATAAGTTCAATTTGATTGGAAATTATGGTATAGATGATAAGTTTTATGTTTACCGAATATGCATTACATGTGATAAGTTTGCTGAATTGAAATTGCATATTTTGGATAAACAATCTTCTGTGCCATATCATGATCACAATGAGATGAGTTTCAACAATAGTGTTGTATGTTTCAAAAGATTTCTTAAGCCTACTTATTCATCCTGTAATGTACAATCATATACAAATAATCAGAGTAGCGCAGTTGAAGCATGGAAGGAATTAAAAATTTTCTCCCCCATATTGGAACAACTTAATTTGGTTTGGCCCATAATGACTTGTCCATGTGCCTAGCAAAGTCGAGGACGACTTTTTCTCATGGGAGGGAGAATAATATGAAAGACAATGTTGCAATGTATACATCTTATGGTTGCTGTTATATTAATTTGTTTGTGTGGAACAACGAGAATGACACGATAATTGATTCATACATATACCATGCATATGTGTTGTTCTTTTTATCTACTACGCCTTCAGATGTTCTTGATATGCTAAGCAAAAGAAGTGTTGATGACAAATATATACCATGCATATACGTTGTATTCTTTGCTTAGTACAATTTCAGGTTACCAAAAGCCAGGACGGCTTTTCTTGAAGAAGGGGAGGATGATGCGGATACGCACATGCTTAGCACTTTTCAGGTGAATACATTATTTCATTGGAAAGAAGTATTGAGCCGCATTGAATATTATCAGGTGAATTTGTTTCTTAAGGAATTTCTTTTAATTGATGATGAACTTGGAATACTACCTCATGCTATTAATTTATGTATTCTTAGGTATGATTCATGTGAAGACTTGGAAGAGCAAAAAGGAGGAGCACATGGACTTAAACTACAAGTTTTGGATAAGATTTTCAAGCCAAATTCGGATCTCCCACGTGCTCAATCCAATTCAAACTCGGATTCAACTCAGAATTCAATTCGGATTCGGTTCGAGACAGCCTAATAAGCAGTTACTAAAAAGGCCATAACTTGCACAAACGAAGTCCGATTCAGGTGTTCTTGTACTCGTTGGAAAGATAATTTCAAGGGTTACGCAATGGATCCAGCACACCTTCAAATTCATCACGGATTAAAAGTTATGACGGAAACATTGTGACGGCTTAATTTTAGGTTTTTCCTTTTGTGTGAGTTTGTTTCCAAATACATGTAGGGATAAGTTGGAGTTGGTTTAAGACCTCTTGGCCAGCCATGAGGTGGACGGGAACTTTATATTAAGGGTTAGACCCCCATTGTAAGGGAGAACACGTTTGAGAATAATGAATCTACTAAAGTTTGTTCGAGTTTAGCATTGCTACCGAAGTCCCATGAGGAATTAGGAGTGATTTTCTTCAATCAAGATCGTTCAACCTTTCCATTGGGAATTGGGAGCGTGATGGAACTTCATCGGTGGTCGTGAAGTTCAGCACGTGTGGTTGGGCGAATTATAGAGTGTTAACTCTTGCATTGGCAACGGGAGATCACTACGGTTCATCAAATCCACGTGAGTATCTTGATCCTACGTCGAGAAGATCGGGCGACCCCGTATCATGTAGCGTCCGACCCGTTAGTCAATAGTGTTCGCCCGGTACTGTAGTAGCCCGACCTGTTAAGCAAACAGTACCCAGACCTAGAATGAATAGTATAGACCCAACACTGTAGCAACCGACCCAATATGAGCAGTAACCGACCCGTTAGTAAATAGTATCAGACTCGTAGTGAACTGTGCATACCTGTTACTGTTCATCCATACCCAAAAATACAAAATACATCCATTTTGATTATTTTGAACCCACTAGCCATTTCTCAGCTTCATTTTCCCATACCGAACATTGATAATACTCAAAACCACTAAAACACATTTCCAAACCCTAAACCCTAGTACGGTCCGAACTCTTATCGTTTGTCGAAACCCTAGAAACACATATGCCACTTTTATCGTCTTGAGCCTGTCTACACATTTCCAACTTCGCTCTGCCACCTTAGACTCTAGTAAAGCTCTAAACAACCCAGATAAATTTTCCGACCCTAAAATCTAATACTATCCATACCTTCAGCCATTCACCGAAATCCATACAACGCCTATATACATCCTCGATCATCTTGAACCCACCTAACCTAATTCCAATCCCGTTGAGCCGAACCACCCACCGCATAAACCCTGACCACACCACCTACCTTCTTTATGTCTTTTTGGTTATTTAATTGTATTTTGTTTCCAGCTTGCGTTCTACAAAGTAGGAACTTATTTGTATTCGTCTTTCACGCTAGTACTCGGACGACACAAGTTGATCAACAGAAGGACTACAAGAGCAATTAAAGAAGTTGGTATCCAACCCGAAGACTATAGTAAAGAAAACCAGAGGCTATGGATAAAAAGGCAAGTCACATGTCTTTGATCATATTGAACTTACATTCATTTAATTATTTATTTATTAGAATTTTCATTATGTTATTTATGCACTGTTATTTCTTGTACAATAAATGCTTAAAATGACATGATATTAGCTAATGTCCTACCACCTGAAAAAGCCCTGTTTGATTTGATGGCCATATTCACCTTGTCGAGACTCAGTAATAATTAAAGGTATTAATAATGTAATCATGGTAGTTTGGAAACTCAACAAATTTTCCACTACTAAGAGATTTGGCCTTTTGCCAATAGAATTTTTAAAGTGGTTCTAGGATAAGGAAGAATCACGGGAAGCCATGAGTTGGCCAGGGCCCATGTCCTTATCCTAGGGTGGAGGCTTGGACTGGAAAGGTGGCAGTGCTGTGGGCACTGAAATATGAGTTTGTGGATGGAAGTTGCCTTAGTGAAAATATAAGGACTAGACCCTTATGCCAAGTAAAGACCGTAGTAACCGCTCAACCACAAGCATTGACTTGTCAAATCTGGTTTAGTAGCTACTCAAATCGATTGAATATCTACATAAAGGCATGATATACTATTCCAGAAGAGGGAACAGCCGGCGTAGGGATGTGGTATGGAAACGGTAAAACTATACTTTCACAATGGTAGGCTCCGCCCTGTCAGGCCATTGTATTCCGTGACACGGGGTCCATAGTCTACCGGGTAGAGGCTACATAAAGAAATGAGCAATGAAACAACATTGTTTTCTTGAACCCGGACGCGCGAGTTGAGAAATCTTGTGGGTAAAGTTGGGCAACTCTGCAGAATTCTTTATAAATGGTATTCGAATACGATGTGCTTCCAGTAAATGAAGTTGTGTTTAATAGGTGATTCCAATAGTGAAGCATAAGTAGATTTGGAAATATCGAAGTCTGGTAAGCAAGTTTTGAAACCCAAATTTCTTAAGAAGTTATCGTTTTGTGTTAAAATTATTTATAAATAAAACTGCATGCACAACTACTTAATCAAACCCATATATTTCCATCATTTGGAAATCCTGGCAAGTAGTTATATAGCATTTTCCCATGTGACTTGTTGGGTACGGTTTGTTGTACTCAGTCTTGCTTTATTTTTCCACCAACACAAAGATCAAGAGAAGAAAGAATATTACGAGTATTCGTGTTAGGGTTACGGCCGCACTCAAGCGTTCCTGTGGATTTTCCTTGGATCTTTCGAATGTAAGTTAAGTTTTGGGCTTTGACACCCGTTAAAATTTCTAAAATTAACCTTTAGGTCTTTATTTTAGTCAAACTAACTTCTGAAATATTTGTAAGCAAGTATGATGCTTCTTTTGTCTGTAACTAAACTTCTGAGCTGTTACGGAAGATAATAGCGTTCATGTTCCCAATAACGGCGGTATTACACTGTGGTTCTTAATTAGTGATTTTGGCAATTAAATGGTTTAGGCTGATTAATGTCAAATGATATCACGACAATTCCGGGATTTTACTCCTGCCGAGGTAGGCTCGATCGATCGTGCTCGCCGCGAGAAACGGCGCCAGTGCGTGTGATCATACTGCTGGCAACTGGCATGCATGCATGTTATACTCCACTTGATTAATTAAGCTAACGATCAGCGCGATTGAGTGACCGGCTCATGACCATTTCTCGCCGTCACAGGAGAGCTAGGTAAGTCGTCGACGTCGACACGCATGGATCGAGCTAGACGTGTCACGAACGAGAAGGCTGAGAATTTTTTTGGTCATCGGATCGCCGAAGAAGAAAGGAACGGTAGGAAAGCAACATCACCGTGGACTAATTACTAATACGGGTTGGACCCAATTAAATGGTATTGTCCATATCGTAAGTATTCGTACACAGACTGGTCACACGTGTGAATGGACTCACTAGTAATCAGTGTTCACATGGGGACGATGAATCCTCTTCCATGCGAGGACTAGGTCTTTGCCTGAGGATTTTTCAAAATATTATTTTCTTCTCCTATACATGAATATATACATGAATATAATATATGTTTTTTTAGCTGTGGTTATGAATTTTGGTTTATAGTTTTTGAATTCTGTCTGTTCGTGAGAGATAGTACTAGAGAGAAACAGTCGTATGCGATTTTGGCCGATATAGCTGAACTCGGCATAGTGTCTATTACAATTTATTTATAGACTCTGTCTTGAAAAACACACCGTTTAAAAACTAGTTACTATAACAAAAAAGTGATAAGTCAAAGTCAAAGCCCAACCCAACCCACCTCTAAACAAATGCGGAATTAACAAGGAAAACTCACTTTTATGTAAGACAAGCATGCCATGACTACAATTAGGTTGTTTTATTTCTACGGACCAAACGATATTTTAGTGAATGGAATAAATCTGTCTTAATTAAGATGCATTATACTAGGAAAAGAGCCATCGAGTAAGCACCTTTTTTCAAGAAGACGAGCAAGTAAACATCATATAAACCAATTGAACAATGTCGTTATACCCTCCATTTCTCGCATCTAGCAAACATATCATATATCAACAAAAGAATCACTTCGTTTTGCAGAGAACAAACTAACCAATATACAAGTCATCATAACTAACTGTATGAGATAGTAATTACATTCTAATTAATTATTCAAAGACCTGTGATCTAAAGTTTAAGTGACATCATCATGCCTTCCGGTGGGGAGTAGTGTCGTTGTATCCGATACCCTTCCTTTTCGTTGGGAATACCAAGAACACGAAACTCGACAAGAACGCCATCCCCAGCGGCAGGTTCTTAAGCAGCTCTTTGACGTTGTCGCTAGCTTCGGGGAAGAAGCAATTTTGGAGCCCGACGTCGCTAAATGCCACGGTGACGAACACCACCGCCGTGAAGAAGGCGTGCATGAAGTCCAGCGGCCGGAGGCGCAGCTTCTGGAGCTCGCCGAGCGCCCACCCCCGCTGCTCCTCCTCGCCGGAGAAGTTGAACACGTTGAAGCCGTGCGGCGTGGCCACGCCGTAGTAGATCTTGCGGTCGCGGCCGACGATGCTATCCGTGAAGGAGAAGAAGAGGGAGAAGGCGGCGAGGATCCCGACGAGCCAGCCGGTGAGCCACCTGTTGGAAGGGAGGCACACGCCATGATTGGTGAAGGATGGTGACAGCGCCTGGTACGCCAGCACCGTGCCCGTCGGCAGGAGCTGCGCCAGGTTCGCCGTGCTTTGCATGACCTTGTCGGTCACTGTTGTTGGGTCGGCTGCCATCGCAGTCTCATCGACGCCCTTAGGCGTGGTTGGGGTCGTGCCGGTTGTTGCCGCCGCCGGCTCACCGTTGTTGGTGTGAGAAGGCATCTGGATCACGGTGGCAGGAGATGCCATTGTGTGTGCTTTGGGCGTGTACTAGGAAGCTGGTCCATACGTGTGGCAGGGTTGCTGTTTATATAGGTGAATCCTTTTGGAATGATTCCAAGGTTGGCGCGCGTTGATTTTTCTACTTGAGTACTTGTGAAGGGTGCATTGACTTCAACTCTGCATGTGTGGTCAGCCCTACCTTGAATATAATATTTTCTAGATGTATATCCCACTTGAAATTCTCTCTATTTTGTTACATACTAAAACCAACTTGGAGCATAGTAATTTGCTTCCTACTGCTACGAATGACAAGAAGAAATCGTCGTTTTTATCGTGCTGCGAAAGTCTTCTTCCAGGACGGTGAGGACAGAGAAGTTAGCCACCTTGTGTATAAGTACTTTAATTTCAAGCCTGTTTTCAGCAACTAATGCAGTACTCTGAAATCGTAGAAGACATCAAGTAGTAATATAATACTTCGGATTTTTATTCTTTGGCATGAATTTGACTTGGTTATATCGGCGTATTAAACAGGAGTGCGAACTTATGGCACCAGGGCTCCCCGCCCATTTTTCGCCTTGCGTGGACGCCCGTGTTAGAACACAATACCAGGATTCTACACATATATTTACTCGTAGACACATACTACACGGAAGGACGAGGAACATAGACACACAGAGATAATTTCCCGACACAAACTTAACTTGCGTCGGATTTTCTCTTCTGTTCCATCGCTCTCAATTTACTCAACATAGTACTTAGCTTAAATAGCCTCACCTAGCTAATAATAGACTTTCTCCACTAACCACTAACTCAGCTAACAATAGACTTTCTCCACTAACCACTAACTTCATGCTGCTATTCTCATGCCACTTCTCAACGTGGCTTTGACTAGCCCCTTGCATGCACACACACATGTAAAATGCAATAGCAATCAAGATTAATATCCAACATTCCCCTCTAATCTTGATTGCTTATTCCTTTTGCCACGGGATGGACTAAGCCATCTTATCTTGTCGATCTTCTCCTCAGCGAGACACGGAGATAGCCGCCAATGCCATCTTGTCCCGTTGGTTGTTGATGGCACGGCATCGCACCACCATCGCCTTGTAGCAGCCTCACGCGCCGCCGTTGTCGTAGCGGCCTCGCACCGCCGACCGTCGTGCCTCGACACATGAGGTATAAACTCGCGCATGGGTGAGCATGGGTAATGTAGCCACACCACGGAACTCTCCTTAGCCGGTGCTCCTGACGTCGTCACGTCGACGTTCACTTTGCTGCCTTCGCTACCCCGGTGATCACACATGCACCAAGCTCTGATACCAATTGTTAGAACACAATACCAGGATCCTACACACATATTTACCCGTGGACACACACTACACGGGGGAGACGAGGAACATAGACACACAGAGAGAATTTCCCGACACGAACTTAACTTGCGTCGGATTTTCTCTTCTGTTCCATCGCTCTCAATTTACTCAACATAGTACTTGGCTTAAATAGCCTCACCTAGCTAATAATAGACTTTCTCCACTAACTACTAACTCCATGCAGCTATTCTCATGCCACTTCTCAACGTGATTTTGACTAGCCCCCTGCATGCACACACACGCATGCAAAATGCAATAGCAATCAAGATTAATATCCAACAGCCCGCGCATGTCAACGCGTGTTGGGGAGGGCGCTCCGTTTCCTCGCACGAGAGCGCTCGGGGGCTTCGGCGTCACAGGTGAGTGATAGTCAAGCACCTCATTCGTTTGAGATAAAAAAAACCCATACCAATCAAACCAGATTATAGCGGTGCAAATTAATTATATATAGATATTAGAGTTATATCACAAATACAATTATATGTCAATTATATAAAATAGAGTTGTATATCAAAAATAATTATATTATAAAATCTAAACACACAATGCGTAGATAAATCTGCTAGTTAATTAATTAACAGACAGCATGGGCTAAATATGTATGCCCTTTGTATATACATTATATGAAGCATAGACGTGCATAGTAGTTGTATCGTGTAATTTGGTTGCTATTTTAGTATACACGTATCATTGTTCTCTAGCAATCGTCCCTAAAGCCCATGGGCATGTTCTTTTGTGGTGGCTTATGACTTTGGGTATGGTTTATAGTTTTTGGCTGTTTGTATGAGAGATTACAGAGTAACTAAAATTCACGTGCGACTTTTGCCGATATAAATAAAGTCGGTACAATATATACTATAATTAACTAATAGATCTCATCTTAAAAAGACACTCCGTTTAAAAGCTAATCACTATAGAAAAACCAAAAGCCACAAAAAGCAGGCCATATATGTAATAGCCTCACTCTCTCTCTCGCTGGCGCACAGTAGCATATATGTATAGTACATAGCCACAATATATGTGTGTGTATATATATCATTACTATTATAAAAGAACGAGTTGGTTGTTGTATGTCCATTCTCCTCCAATCACCTCATTCTCAATTTCTCATCACTCTTCACTTTTCAACTGATCAGAGTAGCTCTTTTCCATAGCATGATTCTCTATATATCCAATAAATTTCGTTGCAACGCACGAGTAGATGACTAGTATGATACACACACACACATACATACATACATACATACATACATATATATATACACTAGCTGAATGCCCGTGCGTTGCTACGGATTTTAAAAATTTTTAAAGCATATTTGTTTGCACAGAAAGCTTTTATTCACCGCCATGGTTGCGACGCCTAGCATCCATTATTTCCGATTGCCGATAGGTTTTCAGAGAACAATCATACAACAACAAAAGGGGCTTGTTTCTTTTTTCCTCACGTCTCGCTTCAGAAATGCCATGCAGCCAGGTAGGCTTAGAGATGGCAACGGGCACAAACCCGCTGGGTTTTGCTATCCCAAACCCGTGCCCATGAAAGTTGGACGTGCCCGCTAAAAAACTCATACCCATGACGGTGTAGATTTTTGCCCAGATCCATGCCCACTCGGGTAACGGGTACCCACGAGTCGCCTGTGACCGACAACAGCTGTGCAGATTGCAGACAGTGCAGTGCTTAGCAAGTCAATAATAAGTTCAATTTATATGCTACTATGCATGAAACAAGCAACGACAAATCCACAATGCACATCACTAGTTCACTCCATCAATTCTCAGTTCATAGTTCACTGGCATAGCATATCATTACAAGTTCACAGTTCACAACTCAGTTAAAACCAAAAGAAGAGACATCAACTGCTCCTTGTACTTGACTAATGGGCTATGGACTGGGCTGGTTTGCCTGGGAGGCTGGGAGCCTGAGTTTATAACTCCTATAGATCGGGTTTATATTACCCATGGGTTTACGGGCTTGGGTACTATAGGAACGTACCCGAACCCGGCAAACCCGATGGGTTGGGCCTTTTGCCCATTAAGAGACCCATGGGTTAGAAAATTGACTCAGACTCATGCCCTAATAGAGTAAAAACCCACTGGGTATCGGGTTTCGGGTATCCATTGCCATCTCTAGGTAGGCTGGATACACTACGACACACCGATTCTTGATCTTGCTTGCCTTCCTTAACAATGTAGTTCGCACAGGAAGTCCTCCCTTTGATGTACCGTCAAGATGTCCTTCACCCCGCCTGCATACCTCATTGCGAGGATTGTTTGTTTTCCATCAACACCGTAGACATAGTCAGTCAACAGCAAGTATGGCAATGGATAAAACATGTGCAGATGCAAACCGATGGAAAGAGGAGTGCGTGTGATCTAGGCTACACATGTATTGTCATATATATATAATTGCTGTGAAGGTAGCCTGAAGCCCTGAATCTAGAATATTATGATTCTGCAACGTACTTACATAGATTGACTCGAGTCTTAAGTAAAATCTTAATCCAGTAAGCCTTGATATGATTGCAATTTGAAGAAAAATTATTGTAGGATCATAATATACTTCCCTACTCTCTCGATTCCAGCTACCTTGCTTTCAATGCAAATATGCTTTATTACTCTCTAGGTGTCATGAAACATCGGTTACCATCTGGAGAATTCCTCTCAAATAACTTATTAGAATGCCCAATAGTTTTGTTAAACAACACGATGAGGTATCGAGCATCGATGTGGAATTAATGATACACTTGTAAGGCCTAAGCTAAAGCGAGAAAACACGTGTCGACATGCATCAATTGTAGTCCCAGAGATGTGAGGGGTCATTGCATGATTAGTCATGTAGCGCCACGGGTGATCCTTCGGTGCTGGTTGGGGGAACCAGACATCACTTCCGTATCCTAAGAAATAGGAATGAGTTGCTTTGTGTCAAAGGAAATACTAGTCAAGACAGAAATATAAGATAGTGCATCATTCTCCTATGCTTTCAATAGGACACAATAATAATAGGTCTCAGTATGGCAAGCATATTTTTGTAATTTGTACCCAATAAAACATTAGCATAGAAAGAGAGCTAATGTACAGAGGTGTATATCACCTTTTGTTTTTGTGAAGCGTAAAAATCCATAACAACAAATTAACATACTTGACATCACTGGATTAAGTTGTATTGCTTTTAAGTTTTTTTCCATATTACCCCTTATAAATGTGAAGCATGACAGGCCCCCAAAAAAATGATGTACTTCATAGTTCATAGACCCCAACATCAATAATTAGAATAACACCCTATGGCATGCGGGTGTATAAGAGACTAAAAGAAATGAAAGATTAGTACCAGCAATGTGACCACTGGAACAAGCCACCGCAACTGCCTGGGTGTCCATGATTGCTCCTCGAGCATTATTCACAATGATCACACCTTTCTTCATCTTTGCAATCCTTTCTTTGTTAAACATGCCTCTGAAGAAAGGACCTAACAAGACTCAGAGAAGTTGTACATTAGAAGATTTTGGAAAGAACAAGAATACGATGAACGGAAACCTTGTTTTTTCTGTAAGAGGTGTGTTGATCACAATGACATCACACTTTGGAAGCATAGCATCCAGGTCTTCTTCAAATTTGGCCCCAATTTCTTTCTCAAGCTCTAGCTCAATCTAAAGTCTGTCATGGTAGAGCAGGTTGCAGTTGAAGGGCTTAAGATGCTGAAGTAAAAGCTTGCCGATACGACCAGCCCCAACAGTTCCAACAGTTTTTCCTTCAAGATCATAAGCTCTATAGGCAATGCTTACAACATTCCATTCACCTTGAACGACCTGTTGATAGCCAGGCAAGAAGTTCCTGAGCAGAATCAAAACGCGCATGAGCTCATCTTCTGCCACAGAGACGGTGCTACTTCTAGTAACCTCTGCCACAGTTAAGCCTACGGCAGCGGCTACTGGCAAATCAAAAAAGCCCCAAAATAGTAGTCGAAGCATATAATAACAAAATGCCCACTGAAATTAACCAAGGAACAAACAGATTACGCATACAAGCACAAAGAATCGCCTAAGTTTCAACAAGCAGAGCACAGGTACGCCAAGATTTGAGCAACCGCCAAGAAACAAAAAATTTTAAGCAGGGGAAGGAACAAGGAAATAATGACCATGAAGATGAAGGGCTTGTGCTCCTTGGCCTTGGTGGTGATCTTGACAGCCTGCTTCGAGAGAATCTCCTTGGCCTGGTCTCTCTACGGATCAAGAACACGCCAAAAATAAAATCAGAACAAAAAATCAGGGCAAAACAGGAAACCAAACACCAACACGATAGGGCTGTGGTAGGGACCCACCCTCCACTTGACGTCCGTAGCCGCATTGGAGACCGCTGTTGCCGCTGCAGCCGCAGCTGATGCCTCGTCCTCCACCACCGACGCCATTCCAAAGAACCTTCGAGGAGCGCATGGCGGCGGCACTGGAGGAGGACGGACTTGAGGGGGCAATGTCGGGTAGAGGCCGTGGGGGTGCATATAGACGAAACCATCGTCGTTGCAGATCTCCTACTCGCCGCCCCGTCTCGCTTGCCCTCACCGCCCGGATCCTCGTCGCCTCTTCTGGATCCGGCGGATCCTGCCTGGATCCAGCCGTCTTTGGCTCATTGTGCCGTTGCACGGAGGAACCGCACTCGAGCCGTGTCATTGCCGCCAGCCATTGGCTCGCCCGCCCGGATCCGGCGAGGTGGGGAGGAGGCAGGGCGGGGGTGGGGAGGAGGAGGCGAGGCGGGCGGGGAGCGAGGGAGGCGGTGGGCGGAAGAGCGAGAGACGGCGGTGGAGCGGAGGAGTTGGGGAGGAGGAGGCGAGAGCGGAGTGGGGGAGGAGGTGAGGGCGGAACGGAAGAGGAGGGAGGAGGAGGAGGCAGCGGCGCGCTGGGAAGGAGGAGGCAAGGGCGAATCGGCGGAGGAGTCGGTAGAGGCCTATGTGTGTGTGAGTGGCCAATGAGGAGCGACGCAGATAACGGGAGTTGGTGGGAGGAGAGAAAACTGGCGCACATTTTTAGGAGGGGTGGGAGAGGCCTATGTGTGTGTGAGTGCAGCTTTTTTTAGAAAGAGTGGAAGAGAACGGACAGACTGTCACCAACTCCAATTTTTAAGTAGTAGAGATACATACATACATACATACATACATACATACATACATACATACATACATACATACATACATACATACATATATATACATATACATCTACATATATATATATATATATATATACACATATACATATACATATATATATATATATATATATATATATATACATATATAGATATATACATACATATATATATACATATGTATACATATGTATACATATATACATATACATATGTACATATGTACATATGTACATATACACATATACACATATACATATGTATATATATATATTATATATGGGAATGTATCTAGTGCTAAAGCATATTTGGGTGCTAACATGCTAATATCGTTCAGATCGTTAGATCTACCATTTACGGTCTGGATCCTTGAAAGTGGAAACTTCCTATCCACTTATACAATTTTATGAAAACCCCCTCCTAATCTTTTTCTTCTCCCCGCGCCGTTCCGCCTCCCAATCTGTTTTTTCCCCACCTCAACTCCCATCTCCCAAAGAATCCGGCCGGAACCACCGCATGCAAAGGAAATCAAGGGGACGGCGAGGAGGTGAAGGACGACACGTTGTGTAGACGGCTCGGCGTCGGCCGGAAGCTCCACCTCCTCAGCGCCGGTGCCACGACCGCGACGCGTGGCGGGCGGCCACGCCGCCCCCGCACCGCCTCCTCGTTCCCGTCGGCACCCGCGCCGACACCGCCTGTCGCCGTCGCCGCCTCGGCGTCGCGCGGCCTGCCCGCCCGCAACCCACAAGCTGAACTCCGCTCGCCCGATGCGCTCCCGCCGCTTCCCGGCCTCGGCGTGTTGGGCCGTGTTGAGCCTGCCGAGCTCGCCGCCGGTCTGCTAGGCCGCCTCAGCCTCGGCAGCCCACCACGCGCCGGGCGGGCATGCCGCTCCGCCACTGCCACCGCCGCCGCGCAAGAACTCATCGCACGTTGGCTGCCGCTGGCTTTGCTCTTGTTGTCCTCTCGTCGTCGCCGCGCTTCTTATATGCATGAGCTGAAGCCGAAGCAGCAGGCAACTTTACAGCTCGCGTGTTCGTGTTGACTGTCTGTCGTGCCGAGTGCCGTTGTCCACCTCCCCGAGCTCTACCACGAGCACCGCCGCCGACCTCCCCAAGCGCCTCCGTCCGCCTCCCTCCCCGAGCGCCTCCAACCCCCTCCACAAGTGCCACATTCTTCTCCAATCCAGGCCGACAAATTCTTCCACACCGCTGCCGCTGGATGGGGTAAAACATGATTCCTCTTTCCCCATAGTTGTGTTAATTTTCCAAGGATTAAT
Source organism: Bonia amplexicaulis (assembly GCA_036346245.1). Taxonomy (NCBI): domain Eukaryota; kingdom Viridiplantae; phylum Streptophyta; class Magnoliopsida; order Poales; family Poaceae; genus Bonia; species Bonia amplexicaulis. The sequence goes on from CM070736.1 coordinate 25,120,531, forward strand.
TCTTGATAACTTATAGATGATTAGATGCTTACTGCTCATGGTCACCAAACTGAATTAATTGGATCCTTACTGCTCATGGTCACCGTCTAAATGGTTTTACTGTTGAATTTTGTGCAATGACATACAAAGTCCAAGTCATAGCCTATGTATATTTTTTTGTTTGTGCACCATTTCAAACTAAGACTGGCTCACCATCTTTTTGTGTAAATTCCTGTGGAACATCTTACTTTTTTATCACTCTATCCAACATGCAAATGTGGTAAACAAACCGAACACACCATGCTGGGTCATAACATGTGAATTTTTAACACAATAACTACATGTTTCTTGTGGATATTACGACTAATAGTTGAAGATATGAGTACATTTTTACTTAACTGCTACTTCCATGCCCATTTCAGGAACTACTGCTGCTGCTTCCATGTTAACTGCTGCTTCCATGCCCATTCCAGGAACAACTGTTGCTGCTGCTTCCATGCCCATTCCAGGAACAACTGTTGCTGCTGCTTCCATGCTCATTCCTGAATATATAGTTGTTGGTTCTGTATCATACCTTATGTCCAATGGAAAATGCAATTTGTAGGCAAGACGTGTGCTATGATGTTCTTTTACCTTGTTAAGTTAGCGTACTATTTATACTATCAGAAATCAGCACCCATGTGTTCTATTCTGCCACATGAACAGTATTAGGTAGGTGGTTCTGTAATGCATGAACACTATCAGGTGGTTCTGTGGTGCCAGAAAATTTGATCCCTGCTGATTTCTGTGATGGTTCATGTTCTGTGCAATTTGTTTAGGTTCTGTGACGATGAATAGTATCAGGTTTTGTGCAACAATATCCATGACTTCGTTGTACACAACGATCCAACACTATGGAGTTGAACTACCTGACAGTTGAGCAAATGCATAGATATGTCAATTTAACAGAGAAATATACCTGTAATAACATTCTGTCATCTTTGTTCTGTGTTGCGAAGATTTCCATATTCTTGTGACCTTAACGCTTTGTTGAAGCATGAATAGGATGTGCCTGCCTCTCTGATCCTATAGATTAAGCTTTTGAAGTGATATCCTAGAAAACAAAGATGGGCTTAGCATGAATTGTTACCTATGGTATAACAGAACTAACGATCTGGATCATTGTGCTGGATACTTGAGATTTATTAGTGGTAACTATAGCATATCTGGAAAAACACAGGCAATTCTCAGTCTCTCGTACACTGCATGACACAAGTACACAACAAAAGATATATGATACAAAGGGCTAACATACACAACACGGCGACGTGTTAGACGACAGGATATTTTCTATGCTGGATGCAAATATGCTGACCACAAATAACAGAACAGCGTTTAATACAGGATGGTACAAGTTTGGCGCTAGTACCGTCAAATATTGATAGTCTGAGTTTCAGCCAAAAACTACAACATCACAACTATTTCTTTACTTCAGGGGCAGTGATCCATCCTCCAGATTATACACCAAAAGTCTAAGGAGCATCTAGCTAAAGACCTGGTGCTCAGTACAAAGAAGTCATGGATAGTGTTCAGGTTTTTCACGGCAGGCCGCGGCGACGCCGAGGCGGAAGACGTGCGGCAGGGTGGTGTCGGCGCGGGTGCCGACGGGGAACAGGGAGCTGGTGCGCGCGAGCGCTGTCACCGCCCGCCACGCGCGGCCATGGCGCCGAGGCTCTGAGGAGGTGGAGCTTCCGACCGACGCCGAGCCATCTGTGCAACGTGTCGTCCTTCACCTCGTCGCCGTCCCCTTGATTTCCTCTGCATGCGGTGGTTCCGGCCGGATTGTTTGGGAGATGGGAGTTGAGGTGGGGAAAAAAAGATTGGGAGGCGGAACGGCGTGGGAAAAGAAATAAAGATTGGGAGGGGGTTTTGTAAAATTGTATAAGTGGTTTGGATGCTTCCACCTTCAAGGATCTAGGCCGTAGATAACAGATCTAACGATTCTAAATGGTATTAGCATGTTAGCACTCAAATATGTATTAGCACTAGATACATTTATATATATCATACTAGTTCCAACCATTAAGCGGTTGCTTTCTCACATATAAGCTTTAGCGTCAGCAGACTTGGCGTCGTTCAGCCAAAAAGTCAGTTTTGACACGTAGATCCCGCGAGTATCCGTGGTTCTCAATTCTCGTGGCGTTTACGTGATTGAACAACAACCAGCTAGCCGTATGGATCTCAGAGTTTTTTTTCCCGTAGAACACGACATGGATAATTGTGGCCCGTATGACATGCAAGAAAACAAGATATGGAATTTGATCTGAAACCTCTCTTGCAAACTGTTATAAGATCTATCGAACAAGTGCCCGTGCGTGCTCGCGCCATACAATCGGTAGCGGCCGACTCTGAATTATGGGACTATGGGAGCGTATATGGACAAAATTAATCACATCATCGCTCCCTAAAAAGTATTTCCAGTATTTTAACGTATATATGTTTTAAACAGAGCATCCGATTCACGATTTGTTTGTGTTTTTTGAAATCGAAATATACGCATCATAAGGAAATTTGAGCAAACATTGGTGAAACATTTAGCGATGACTGACCAGCCAAGTGTTGAAATTAAACATATGAAAATCAGATGTGCAAATTTAAAAAACAAATCGCAAAACATTACCAAATATAGGGGAGCGCCCACTACATATTTCACCAAAGTTTCAGGGTCAGACTCATTTGCATTGGGAAAACATAAAAAAAAAAGACAAATTCAGCATGAACAACTAATGATTTTTCAATGTTCACTAAGTATTGAAATTTTGTATGCCTAGATTTTCACCACACATTTCTATTTTATTAAAAGTGTGCAGTTAGTTATCATAGTCAGGAGCGGATCCAATGAGCCCCATAGGGATACATAGGACGCCAAGTCCAATTTCGTTGGCTTTCTATTGTATAACACATGTAATTTTAGGTGTGAACGTCTAGCCCAAATCGAAGGACACCTAAACAGCCTAAAGAGTGAAACTCTCGGTCTCCATCGTCTGTTGTTCCACTTGGCGCTCCAGCGGCTAGACCCAAAATGATACCAATCGAGGCCTAAGACATACAGCCTAGCATATGCAAGTGCAATCCAGCTGACATAAGCATGGCCTAAGGTGCTCGGCCAACAAAGTGAAGATAGCAGACAGAGGCTACACCATATGCGCATCGTATTGCCCCAGTCACTCGCATCTTGTTCCCTCCCTCCCTCTATTTCGCCTTGCGCGAAAGAAAAATCCACCATCTTGCTTGGTCAAAGGCTTGCAGCCGCCGGTTATCGGAGCTTGGAGGCCTATGCTGCAGCACGCGACGCCGCGCCTTCTCGTTGTCATTACCCATCAATCGTCTCGCCGAGCATTGGTGGTATAGATTAAGTTCTAAATCGACATAGGGTATTGCTAAATTTCTCTCAATTCTTTTGATTTATTTAAGCAAATAGACCAAATTTATGAGTTATGATTTGAATATTATGATTGCTAGTTAGTTTTTGTCAAATTGTAAAGTTCGGAATTAGGTTTTTAATTTGGGTTTTTAGAAATTGGAATACCTATCTACTTTGTTGCAAATTGAATACAAAATTTTATATGTAATTATATATGTGATAAAACGATAAATCCTGACCATTTTTATTCTGGTTCTACCTCAGATTATAGTCATCATTGAGATTCAGCGACCATGCATGGACTGGATCCACACCCACTGGCGCTAATTAATCTTATCTTGCTTTCCAAGCGGGTGCAACGAGAGATTTGAGTATTTGTCACTCTTAAGAGTGGTATTTAAGAATTTGTCACTTAATATGTCATTGACATGTGGGTTCTGAATCTATATGTCAGTGAGACATGGAGTGACAAATTATGAAGTGCACATCTTAAAAGTGCCAAATACTTAAATATTCCGATGCAACGCCACTCAGCCATCCCTACTAAATTAATTGTGCAGGCAAGGAAAACGGGCAGCAAGACACTCTGACACGGTAAGCAACTGGCAGTCCGGCACGAGCGGCTGACCGTCCGCCGCCGCGGGCGGAAAGGTCGCCGCGGATCGACCGATCGACGCATATGATTGGAGCTCACAATCGAGGCTGTCGAGGTACCTTCGAGGTCGCCGGATAAAGAAAGACTGGTCCCGAACGCGACGCCGTGGTCCGTGGACCGTACACTAGTTGGGACTTGGAAATAGTGCAACTAGCGATCGATCGATCGCTCGTGCTAGGAAGCCAACGACGTGGAGAGAAAGCTGCCTTTTGTCCGCAGCGAACGTAACATGTTGCAGTTTCCTCTCTTGTTCCTTAATTTCCAATCTCCGTTTTTGCTGCGAGTCGTCGGTCACACAAGGAAATTAATGATGCGGTTGCTTCCACCATTATTTGTTCTTGATTACTACTTATCTGCCCGAGCGTTGCAACAAAATTTATTAAATATATAAAGAATTATACTATAGAAAAGGCCTATTCTCATAAGTTAAAAGTGAAGAGTGATGAGAAGTTGAGAATCGAGCGGTTGAAAGAGAAGAGACCCACAACCACCAACTCATTCTTTTATAATAGTAATGATATCACTGTTTTGTTCTAAACTTATCCGTAAGTTCGGTACTTTTAGAGGAGTAAGTATACTAGTCGTCAACCTATGTATTTGCATGAACTAGTTACTAAGTAATCATAAGTTTGTTTAGGTCTTATTTGAATTAAATGAATTATATAAGTAAGAACAGAAAAAAGAACATAGGCCTCGTTGGTTAAAAGTATAGTTTCAATTTAGAATAAAAATTTCAAATTTTCACACGTGTTAAAACCTGCAAATTATGAATAAAAATGCTCCAACTTTCAAAAATCACATGTTAATTTTTTGAAAAAAATATTTTACTAAAGTCTGATTTTTTGGATTTAGGATTTAAGAACTAAGGTAGTAACACTACCTAAGAACTTAGATATGTCCGAGTTTGGCATATATTCGTATTTTATGAATTTATATATAATTTTAACACACACAGAGAGACCCACATATAAAAGCTACAGTAGATAGGGAGAGACGGGATATATGTAAGTATGTACATATCTTACACAACACCATATCATTACCACATATAGTAGTTTTCAGAATCCACGGCCACAAATATAATTATTCCTGAAGACACAATATACGGCATATCCTATTTGTCGTTAACATCGGCCTCTGGGTCAACCATGGCCAAGTCCATCTTCAGCTGCTATTTTAGATTACAACGTAGAACAAATAATCACGTATACCATACACGCGTTTGTCTTTTATTGAAACACGTGCTAAATTTAAAACGGAGATCACTACATAAACGTTTATTTTTTATTGAAACACGTGCTAGATCTAAAATGGAGATCACTACATAAATCCTGAATTTTTTCAGTACCTCACAGAGTACGTACACGTGCTTTTCTAATGCACAATATATGGTATAACCTATTTGTCATTAACATCGGCCTCTGGGTCAACCATGGCTGATAAGGCAATGGGGTTCCGATCTTCCGATATGATGATAACTTCGATTTGGAGGAGAACAACTTTGACGATGCAGGTTTCTAACCGGCCACGATCAGAACACCAAGCAATCTCTAAACCACACTTCAAGTCGTTATCAACCATGCCAAGAACGTGGTTGACCTGACCACGAAGGTCTATTCCTGCATGCAAGCGAAGAACACGTAAGAACAAGATAACAATCAATCTGAAATTGCAAATATTTATGAATTACTGGTAAGGTGAGATTCCGAATAAGGATCTTGACCGAGTGGTCTAGTCGACATACGCAGAAGATACAAGTTGCAACATAGGCAAACTAAACATAAACGAAATCCAAAGAAACTAGAAGGGTGCAGCCTCTTTAAATAGGGGAGGGAAAGACGCGTAAAATTAAGAAATAAGGAGTGGTACTATTCATAGTACTATTCACGTGAACAGTAGCCTGTGAATAGTGCGGGCTAAGAGAGGGGGCGTCTTTCTCTTAGGCTCAAGCATTATAAGGCCCAATTTAGCCCAAACAGGTGGCGCAACACTTTTTTTAGTAATTATGGTGCGCATAGAAGGAATTTAGAGGTGAGGTTAGATCCGTTGGAAAGAGTACGAGAAAAGCTTTCTAACAAGTAATTGTGGACCCTAAACGGACTCCGTATGTGAAAGTTATGCACATTTGAAGTTGGGTCTGTCAAGCTGAATCCGAATTGATCTGGAGACCGAATTGGATTCCAAAACGTATCCAACTTGAACTCTTGCTTTACTTGGACCAAAAGTGACATGGTGACCTTGAGAAAGAGTTGGTAAAGACGTCTACTTGGTCTTGATATGTTGGTTGGCTTCCCTTTAGGTGCATCCACCCAACCATGAGTTCGTAGTGTTGATGCAATTCTCCTTGTATAGCTTTAGTTCAATTTTAATATTAGGTGCTATGGTCGTATGTGTTTGTGGAATGGTCACATCATCCTCCCTGATGCGGATACGCACAAGCTTAGCACTTTTCAGTCAAATACATTATTTCACTGCAAAGAAGTATTGAGCCGCATTAAATATGGTCAGGTGAATTTGTTTCTTAAGGAGTTTCTTTTTATTGATGATGAACTTGGAATACTACATCATGCTATTATTTTATATATTCTTAGGTATGATTCATGTGAAGACTTGGGAGGGCAAAAGGGAGGAGCACAAGGACTTAAACTACAAGTTTTGGATAAGATTTTCAAGCCAAATTTGGATCTCCCACGTGCTCAATCCAATTCAAACTCGGATTCAACTCAGAATTCAATTCGGATTCGGTTCGGGACAGCCTGACAGACAGTTACTAAAAAGGCCATAACTTTCACAAACGGAGTCCAATTCAGGTGTTCTTGTACTCGTTGGAAAGATAATTTCAAGGGCTATGCAATGGATCTAGCCCCACCTTCAAATTCATCACGAATTAAAAGTTATGATAGAAACATTATGACGACTTAATTTTAGGTTTTTCCTTTTGTGTGAGTTTGTTTCCATATACATGTAGGGATGAATTGGAGTTGGTTTAGGACCTCTTGGCCAGCCATGAGGTGAAGAGGGAACTATATATTGAGGGTTGGATCCCCATTGTAAGGTAGACCACGTTTGAGAATAATGAATCTACGAAAGTTTGTTCGAGTTTAGCATTGCTACCGAAGTTCCATAGGGAATTAGGAGTGATTTTCTTCAATCAAGATCGTTCAGCCTTTCCGTTGGAAATTGGGTGCACGATAGATCTTCACTTGGTGGTCGGCGAAATCAACACGAGTGTGTTTTGACGGATTAAAGAGTGTTCGTTCCTTGCATTGGCATTGGAGGATCATTACGATTCATCAAGACTCCCGTGAGTATCCATTCTACGTCGAGAAGATCGGGCGACCCCGTATCACTCCCCTTCTTGATAGAAAACCATCATCGGTTTTAATAGATATATAGCCTCAAACGGACTCCGTATGTGAAAGTCATGCACATTTGAAGTTGGGCCTATCAAGCTAAATCCGAATTGATTTAGAGGCTGAATTGGATTCCAAAATGTATCCAACTTGAACTCTTGCTTTACTTGGATCAAAAGTGACGTAGTGACCTTGAGGAAGAGTTGGGAAAGACGTTGACTTGATCTTGATATGTTGGTTGGCTTCTCTTTAGGTGGACCCCAACCACGAGCTCGTAGTGTTGATGTAATTCTCCTTGTATAGTTTTGGTTCAATCTTAATATTGTGTGCTATGGTTGTATGTGTTTATAGCATGATTACGTCAATGGCCAAGTCCATCTTAGATACTTTTTTTTATTATAACAGAGGATGAATACTCACGTACATCGTACGCACACATTTGTGCTCTATTGAAACATGTGCTATACCTTGAGAGGAGATCGCGGGATAAATTCTGAATTTTTTCAACCTCACAGAGTGTGTATATGTACTTTTTAATATATATGTGTGTAGGGTGAGACGCACCGAGCGATCTGAAGGATCAGACCCTGCCGGGCGGGTTGCTGAACGGTAACCTCACCCACTGAGCGTTGCTTTTCTGCGCTTGCCTGCTTCAAGCTAGTTTTCTTTGCTTACTTGCTCCTACACGGCCCATGCCTCAGTAGAGGTGGGAATTGGGCCGTCTTGGTGCCGGCACGCCCAGGCCCACCGTGCCGTCGCGCGCCTGCGTGCCGTGCCGGCTCGGCCCGATCATCTCGTCGTCCGTGTTGTGCCGGCCCGTCTTGCTTTCGGCCAGGCCCAAGCACGGCCCAAAGCCCGCCGTGCCGGCGTTCGTGCCGTGCCAGCCCAAGCCCATCCCAAAGTAACTATACACGACGAAAGCGATGGCGACAATGGTAGCGATGACCGCCATCTTCCTTTCTCTTATACCCGTCTTATTAAAACATACTTAAAATTCGATACTATTGTCTCATGCCATTCCACCTCCGAAGTTGGTTATCTAGTCCAATAGTATGCATATCTTGGTGCAAATTGGACTGTGGCGTACGTGGACATCTAGCTCATCGTCCGACAATCTAGTATAGGGATGCCCAACTAGTCAATAGAAAAGCTCAAGGAGAGTCATGAGTGCAGCTTACTATAGTTAAGAAATCAATTTTAAATAGTTTCTGGAACATTTAGTAACTACTTGGAATACACACACCAATAACAGTTTATCTCTGTTTACATAATGGTTAATTGTAACATACGTGGGGTGGTTATCTCATCAAATGCTCGAATTAAAAAGGCAGTCGGTGAAGGGAGCTATGTTAGAATTAGAAGCGCATGTAGTAGTAATTTGCTTACATAAAATAAAATCACAATGGGGGTGAGCTATGTTGTCAAATTATAATATATATTAGAATATGTTGATTTGATTGATCTTCTCCAGCAGTCCAGCCCTACGATTTTATACAAAGAAACAAGAAAGTCATGAGGATACGACCTAGTTGTATGATGATATTTCGTAAGAAAGAACAATAAAAGACACGTTATATCACAAGTGCAAAAATAAACTCGGCCTAAATCACAGCATATCTCAGTCACTTTTTTCATTCATTATATTAAGATCCAACAATCCTCATCTTTCTCCTCATCTCATACACACACACATCACACATTCACATCTGCAAACCCTAACTCAATCTTCAAATTTGGCATTCTAAGAACTGCTCCATACAGATGTACATGTCACAACGGATGTATAGGATCTTTTCGTGATAAAATTAGAATTTATGAGGACTAGAACAAAAGAAATCAAAATAGATAAAAACCTATTCATAGATTTCTAGACTTTCTGGACTGCTTCGTACAGATGTACGTGTCGTCACGGATGCGCAGGATCAAACCGCGATGCAATCGGACTACCAGAGGGCCAGAACAGAAGAAAGTAAAAAGGAGAAGGACCTCATCGTAAATACCAAAAACCTGGAGGGCTAAAACGCAAAATCTCCTATCCCCAATCTCAGATAACCCTAGCGCCGCCTGCGATTTCAATCGAGCCCGGCAGTTCCTTCTTTCTCCCCATCGCCTTCTTCTCTCCTCCCCCGATTCATCTCCTCTCTCGTGGTCGGCGAGGCCGGCCGACTCGCTGCCGCCACCTCTCCCCCGCTCACCTCACCTCCGCCACTCCTCTCCCCACCCCCTCCTCGCCCGGCCGCCCCCTCCCGCCGCCCCCCTCCTCCCCGTCGCCCCTCCTTCCCTTCTCCCCGGATCTCACCCGCCCCCTCCTCCCGGCCCCCTCCTCCCCGACGCCCCTCCTCCCGAGATCTCCCCGGCGCCCCTCTCCCCAGCCGCCTCGTCCTCCTCTAGCCGCCCCTCCTCGGCTCCTCCCAGTAGTCCCTCCTCCCCGTAGCGCCTCTCCCCGGACGCCCTCCTCCCAGTAGTCCCTCCTTTCCGGCCACCTCCCACCTCCTCGGCTCCTCCCGGCGGCGGCGATGGCGACCTCGACTACTCCGACAATGAGCCCACTAGCGGCGGATGCCCGACAGCGAGTTCGTCATCGATGGCTGCCGTCGCCGGGCGTCTTCGCGCCGGAGACGCTGCGGCCACACCGCTCCTCCTCCTGCGGCCATCGTCCGACTGTCCGAGCTCCGGTGACCGGTACACCTCCTCCCCCTCTACTCCCTTTCTTTGCTCTGTGATGTGTGATAGGCTGTGGCCTTGTGGGGAATATGGGATGATCGAGAGATGTCGACGGGAGGGGGGATTGGGAGAGGCGAGGTAGAGGCCGAGGCGGCCCGGCCGCTGGCGCCGGCGTGCCAGCCGTGCCCGCCGTGCCGCTCGTGCTTCCTGTGCTCCCGTGCCGTGCCGGCCCAAGCACGACACGATTCACCGTGCTGTGCCGTGCCGCCCAACGGGCTGGTTTTCCAGGTCCGGTCCGGCCCAGCGTTCGTGCCGTGCCGGTACGACCCGCCACGTGTCGGGCCAGACCGTGCTTGGGCCGTACCATACCGACCGTGCTTTGACCGACCCAAAAAAGCACAGCCCAACTCCCAGCTCTATGCCTCAGCCATACGGCGATCTCTCTCGCCGGTGTCAACATGCACACACCCACGATGATGTCGCGCACATCTGAACCGAGAACACTCCACTTCCTCATCATCGTGAGTTAAATTCCCTCAACACAGCTGTCTAGCTAGGCCACTGCGCACTCCGTAGCTTCTTGCAGAATCGAGTTGCCGCGCTGCTACCAAATCTCCCTCGCGCCATATGGAAGCCATCTGCTAGACTGCTAGACTTCGCCCTTAGAGAGCCCTCGACGCCGCCATGCAGCCGTAATTTCTATTATAATATATTTATAAAACAAAGTAAAATTATAATAATATGGAAGTGTTTTTCAAGACAAATTTATGTATATGATTTTTATATATTAAATTTAAATATTTAAAAAGATATTGAAGTCAAAGTTTCAAAAATTTAATTATATATAGCCATGTCTAAATGGACATGTATTTGTGACTGAATGTAGTATATCTTTAGTATTGGAGTAGGAGACTGGAAAAACGTAATGCTAGATGTAAAACAAATCTTATCGGATCGATTGGATGTAGTAACATATTTGGATTCCTTGCATAATCTCATGTTTGTCTAGCTGTTTAGTCGGTTATGAAAACTACACATGAACATTCGACCTCTCTCTCTCCTGTTCTTTAGATTGGAATCCACGAGATGACCTAGATATAGATATGAGCTACTGTTACACTCGGTCCCATAAAATGGATGGCCAATCTTTTGATTTGAACTATTATAACTCGATCCCACAGTGGATAAATAGTCAGATGTTTTTCCTTTTTACGGTTAAAATGTGAATTTCCTCACAATGTCTAATTAGTGTAGGTACTAGTCAGCAAATTGCACAAGCTAGCTTCAAAGATGAACTACCTTTTTCCATCTCAAAAGATAAAAATTTTAAACGTTAGATTACGAAAACAATACTAAATTGATGAATCTAATTTTGATTTTAACATTAATTTCCAATTATTAATAGTGTGTCGAAGTTCTACAAAGGATAAAAAGTGCTCCATAATTAACAAATTGATGTACGCCAAGCCAATAATCTTGTATTCGTACAACAGGAAACAAACCAAAGCATCATTGTGAGATATAGTAGAAAAAGTTACCTTGCTGACATGATTGCTAATTTTCATTTAATTTCTATATCTAATTTTAGTTATTTAGGGATTTTACTTTGACTTCCTATGAAAATCAAACTACTAATTTCATTTTAATTTCGGATTGTAATTGTCATAAAGTTTATTTTCAGTTTTAGGTTGGAAATCACAAACAAACTCAATTCCTAGTTTTCAATCAATTTTTATTCTAAATTTTAGTTATTTAGGGATTTTACTTTGGAGTTTGTACACAAATCACACCACTAATTTTCATTTAAATTTTATCAAGGTTTTCAGTTTTATGTTGGAATTCACATACAAATCCAAATGCAAATTGTTACACAACTTTTACTCTAAATTTCAGCTATTTTAAGGGATTTTAATTCAGAGTTCATATGTACATCTAATAGATAGTTTTTTAATATTTTTTGCGACTTTTTGTTATTTTCTATTGCACTTGGCATGGGTTCTTTGTAAAGCTTAAGCCATTATAACTCACGACACCCATATCTTATTTTAACGTTTATTTCAAATTTGAATATTTTTCCAATTTTAATTCTGAAGGTAAACAAAAATTATAACTTTCTTTTAGTTCTTACTACAAATTTAACATTTGGAAATAGTATAAAATCAAATCACTAATTTTCTTTTCATTTTCATTCCAATTATCATATTTTTGGATTTTATATGATATGGTCTTTTTTCATGTTTATGTTGGAATTCATATACAAAGACAATTTCTAATTTTCATTTAATTTTATTTCAAATTTTAGCTAGTTAGGGATTTTGATTTGGAATTTGTATGGAAATCACTTTACTAATTTTTTATTCCGAATTTCAATTTTATGTGGGAATTTATATAAAAATCCATCTGCTAATTTTATTTTTTATTCTGAATTTTAGGTTTATGTTGGAATTCATGTGCAAATATAATTGCTAATTTTGATTTAATTTTTATAAATTTCCATGTTAATCGGGGAAATGAAACTACATTAATCTTGAAGTTTTAACATGTTAGTATAATCTAAGGCTAAGACAAAAAATCAAATACTATTAATATTGATTTTTTACATGAGTATAATCTAAGATTGAGATAAAATATTGTGGTCCATAAATAGCAGTGTTTTAAATCACGATTATTGTGTGTCGCAGTAACATAGAAAAAGCTATCGTGGAGGCTATCCTACATCGTGGTTTTATTTTAAAAGTATTACTTATATTAATTTTATTGTTATCCAAGTACTAAATAAATAATATAAACATTGGAGTTTAAAAAATTAAAAGTTTACAATACCATTACAACAAGTTTGTTGGTGCAACATAAGCACAATCAATGATAACCGCAAGCGTACATGTCAGTTGTATCTTTTCACCTGAGTATTCCAGGATTATTGATCTTAAGGAATGGTTGTGATTACAACTAAGGGCTAACAATTACTACTAACTAGAACATTGTATGAAAGATTATGGGATAATAGAAATCACCTAACTTCTACCAAGACTAACTAGATCCTCCCTTGGTCTAGGTTTATTTAGACACAAATCAACAAGTATACTATGAATTAGTACTAGGCTAAGATCACTCTCACCCTGCAGATCAATACTACCCTTTTCACCAGTTCAGCTATCACGTGATAAAGCTAATTAAGAGTAGTATGCTTTGCACTATTTGATATAGACTGGTTGACTAAATCCAAACACCATGTTTCAATCTAGCAGTTAACAAGTTGACGGTACCATCAAATAAATAACACAATATCAAAATCAAAGCAATAAATTAACATAAGCATCATCGATAATACCAATATCAATTACATAGCAAGATCACCTAAACCCCAGGGAAGAACATGTTCTACCCCCTTCTTGTTCGATCACATCATGGAGGAGTAAAAGTATAGAGAGGAGGTAGTAGTGGACGTTGCTCCTTGTGAATCATCAGTCGCAAGGGGTGGCACTACTCGATGCTAGGGTTGCACCGACCAGCGTCAGGATAGCGATGACTGACGCTAGTGTAGCATGGCTCAATGCTTTCTCGTCGACTTCTTCTCCTTACTTGGCGAAACCCTAACCCGGTGATTTCTTCAACTTCTCAGTGTCTAAATTTTATTCTCATGATCTAAACTTGATATTCTATGGTGCTCTTACACAGAGGGTCTTGGCATGCTTACATAGGCTCAAGAAGAGGTGTCCTTCACTTGTACATCAAGAAATAAGGGAAGGGAGGCTAGACTTGGCGCCAGGTAGCGCTAGGGCTCTTGGAACTTCCCAAAAGTGGCCAAGGCTTGTAAACACATCAAAATAGTGTTTTTGAGGGTTGAAGCATCGGGCGGTGCCACTTGGGCACTGACCAGTGTAGGCTTGGTGCCAGGCACCGCAAGCCCTATTGGGCCAGGCCTATGTCAGTTCCCAGGCTTTGTAACTTTTGCATCCAACATCCAATTTGAGAAAATAATATGTATGTTTCGATCGGCTCAACAAGGTGGAAGTCATGGTGGCCTCCAATTTGCCATTGATGATGTTCCTTTTGCACATTTTCCAAAAGAAGCTCTTTATCGTCTTTTTTAGCCAAATTCCTATGAAATAGACCAAATACAACATATCTTCAGATTTCGTGAGGATTAGTTGCCAAGTGGCTCAATTTACACAAATAACGAGGTAAATGATAATAATATAGGGCGAGTAAAGCATATATATGAGCACCAACAATGTTTAGTCTAAATCTGACATACATTAAAATAAATTAAAGTGCATGAAATTTCAATTCTAACTTCTATAAAAGCATAGTATTTTCTAAATTCCAACTATTTATTTGTCTGGAATATGAAACAAATTCTATTGTTTTCATTAATTATTATACAATTAATATATAAAAATATTTTTGAATTTATGAAATTTAAAATAAATTTAATTATTGGTTTCAGAAAACAATTTTTTGGTGGCAAAGAAACATAAATATAGCCTAAAAATATTGGATATTAACTAGTAAAGAAAATACTATATGTGGCATAGTTACCGCTATTTCCGATATCCGCTATAATAGCAAAGATTTAGCACATTGCTTAGTGTTTGGGGCAACGAAAACTACTATAGCTCCGCTATAGCCCGTCATTTGAATTACTGATAAATAGAGTTTTGACCTCAAAAACAAAAAAGAAAAGAAAGTGTTGAAACTTTGTGTCCGTTTAGGAAGTTCCGGTGAACTCCGAAATAACTAAAACAATTAATGAAAATAAGTAATCATTATTTCCTGCTCGCAAGACATATTTACACAAATATATAATTACACAAAAATTAAATGCTGGTGCTATTCTAATTGTTTGTTGAGCCTTTTATGGAAAAATGTTTGTTGAGCTAGCACGCTACGCTGATAAGCAGATTAGGATTAGGCCTTTGCTTGAGGACCGTGCCCAATCAACTTTTAGTTTCTCGTATGCGTAGAAGCCAAGTGTAGAACTAAATAAGTAGCCGACTTGAGTAATTAATCGCCTGTCAATGCATGTGCAACTCATATTCGGACAGGCCTACTGTATCTTTTTTAATACATTTGTTTATTGAAAGAATATAGAGCGTAGTTATTATAATTTTTCTACTCATTATCCCTACTTAAATACTTTAAAAGAGATTAGGTGGTCATGTTATCTCAGGTATGTATAGTTATTTTTTATTAACTATTTAATATATTTAGTATTTTTTTATCTATATATATGGTGCACCGTGGACAAATATAATGAAATGAAGGAAGTATATAGAAAGTATCAATTAATTAGACTGCATCTTCGTATGAAATGCATGCTAATGGTCCCCATAACTTTACTTTTACAAATCGTTTGTTTGATATAAGTCCCGTACTAATTGACTTGACCAGAATATTGAGGACCTAATATTAGCTTGTCGAGGGTCCCCGTGTATAATTTTATTCTCTATAGTCGAGATAGAATGAAGTGCCCTACAATTAAACTCAGAGTATTGTACGTGCGAAAGGTGAATAAAGAGAGAGGTCAGGAGAATCGTCACACCAAGGGAGTTGCTTTTTTTTGTGTGTATTTATAGATATATATGTCGTTGATTATAGCCGAATTACATGGAAAGATAACAGCTAAATCAATTAGTAAGATGATAATATTATCTATACAAGGAAACTAGCCAAACGGCAGGTGTTGGAGTCACAGAGGCAGGCGTGGTCGTAGGCGATACGCTAGGGACTCGATATCTCTAACATCCCCCGCAGTTGAATCGTGGGGAGGCTGAACGGTGAGACTAGAGAGAAACTCCTGGAAGGTCTTTGTTGGGAGTCCTTTGGTCATCACATCGGCGAACTGTAGTGTTGTCGAAACATGAAGAACACGCACTTGACCGAGGGTGACCTTCTCTCGAATGAAGTGGATGTCAATCTCGATATGCTTGGTCCGCCGGTGTTGTACTGGGTTGGCGGACATGTAGAAGACATTGACGTTGTCACAGTAGACGACCGTGGCAGAGGACAGTGGGCGGTGGAGCTCGAGGAGAAGTTGGTGCAGCTAGACACACTCATCTACGACATGAGCAACAACTCGGTACTTAGTCTCCGCATTGGAGCGTGAGACAACAGCCTACCGTTTAGACAAACATGAAACCAAGTTATCGTCGAGTAAACGTAGAAGCCAGATGTTGAGCGGTGTGACTCGGGCAGCCGACCCAATCTGCATCGGAATACGCCGTGAGGGAGTCTGTCAAAGAGGCGTGCAGGTGCAGTCCATAGATTAAGGTGCCCTTCACATAGTGCAATATGTGCTTAATGAGGGCTAGGTGAGGATCACGAGGAGCATGCATATGAAGGTAGACTTGTTGAATAGCGTAGACGATATCAGGATGGGTGAGCATCAGATACTGCAAGGCACCTGTCAGACTCTGATACTCAGTGGGTCCGAAACCACGGAACCATCCGAAGTGGAGAGTTTAGAGTTGGTGTCGATGGGGGTGGCAACTAGATGGTAGTCCGTCATGCCTGCGTGCTGGAGAAGTTCGGACTCATATTTGCATCGAGAAAGGAATAGACCGGTAGGTGATCGAGTGACGGAGATGCCCAAGAAGAAGTGTAGGTTGCCGAGGTTGGTCATCGAGAACTTGGTTGAAGTGATCGACTGAGCACCAAAAGTAGTCCATCGGTGGAGGCGGTGATGATGATGTCATCAACGTACAGTAAAAGATAGGCCATGTCGTTGTCGCGCTTGAGGATAATAGCAAAGCGTCAAAGGCGGATGGACCGAAGCCAATGGTGCGGATGTAGGATGCAAAACTCTGGTACCACACACGGGGGATTGTTTCAACCCGTAGAAGGACTTACAGAGCCAACAGACGTAGTTGGGGCGACAGGGATCAACAAATCTGGATGGTTGTTGACAGTAGATGATCTCATCGAGGTGGCCATGGAGGAAGGTGTTCTTGACATCGAGTTGTCGAATAGGCCATGAGTGAGAGGCCGCAAGGCTAAGAATCACGCGAATGGTGCCCGGCTTGACAACGGGGCTGAAAGTCTCGACGAAGTCGATGCCGGGTTGTTAAGAAAACCCGTGCATGACCCATCGAGCTTTGTAGCAGGTGAGGGTACCATCAGAATGGAAACTTATGTTTGACAATCCACTTGCCGAAGACGATGTTAGCGCCTGGTGGGGGAGGCACAAGAGACTAAGTGTGGTTGTTCTATAGGGCCTTGTTCTCCTCGACCATGGCATTGCGCCAGTGTTCAACTCAGCACCGGTGAGATGGACAAGTGCTATGCAAGAAGATTGAGTTTCCGTACTGGAAGCATAATATCATATTTCGCATGATTGACAATCGAGTTAGGTCCGGGAGCCGGTCAAGGAACTGCATCAGGCGAGGGTGCAAGAGAAGTTTGCACCACGAAGCTCGGTGTGGGCGAGGTGATCGCGGTCGTCAGGCATGGTCGAAGGCACGGTCGAAGGCGCGGTCGAGATCGAAGGCGAGGTCAAAGGCGCAGTCGGAGACACGGTCGAAGGTGCAGTCAAAGGCACGGTCGAAGGCATGGTCGTAGGCGCGATCGAAGACGCGGTCGGAGGCACGGTCGTAGATGTGGTCATAGGCGTGGCCGTAGACGTGGTCGTAGACCGACTATGGGAGCTGGGACCAACGAGGACCCTAAGGAGGCAGAGCGGCTAAAAAGATTAGTAGCTTAAGACAGTCCTGGTGAGGCAAGGGTTGGCGAGGCAGCCCGCCTAGTTGGGATGGTGGCGCCGTTGAGGAGGAAGTCCAGTGAGTCGGCCGGTGGACATGTTCCTATAGAAGCAAACAGAAAAACAATTTCATCGAATATGACAGGGCATGAGTAGATGATCTGGTGGGTAGCGAGGTCAAGGCAGTGGTACCCTTTGTGTGAGGATGGGTAACTGAGAAAGATGCAAGCCATTGATCAAGGAGAAAGTTTGTGTTTGCTATAGCTGAAATATTGGGGTAACATAGACAACCGAAAATCCGTAAGTGATGATAGGATGGGGTTGTGTTATAAATCCGTTGGTAGGGAATGTCAAGAGAGATGGACTGAGACAATCGACTGTTAAGAAGGTACTTCGCAATAGCGAGGGCCTTGGCCTAGTAGAAGGGTGGCATGGATGTTGGAACAACAGGGTACAAACTACATCGTTCATAGTATGAATGGCACATTTAGCTTTGCTATTCTGAGAGGAGGTGTATGGGCAGAATAGGTGGAGGTGGATTTCGTGGTGTCAGAAAAAATTGGTGGAGACCGAGTTTACAAATTGCCCATCATCGGTTTGAATGGAACGGAGTTGTGAGTTGAACTGAGTTCATACTAGAGTGACAAAAGATAGGAGAAGTGGTGTGACCTCAAATTTTTTACGAATAGGATAAATCCACATAAAATGCGAAAAATCATCTTTAATGAGTAAGTAGTATTTGTAGCCGCAAATACTTGATACAGGGGATGTCCAAACATCACAATGAATCAACTCAAAGGGTGCAACAGTAGTAGAACTAAATCGAGAGAATGGTAAGCGGACATGTTTGCCAAGCTGACAAGCATGACAAAGGGCGCTGTTATTATTGCTGCAAGGAATAGAATATTGTTGGTGAAGGACAGACATGGAGTCGCGACCTAAGTGTTTGAGACAGCGGTGCCATAGGTCCAGTGGAGCCGTTGTTGTGAGGAACACAGTGGGACTAGGGGCATTGGTGGAGGAATGGATGGTGTAAAGATCACCCAAACTATTGCAATGAAGCGTCTCTATCCAAGTGTGAAGGCCCTCGACAGAAAAATCAGAAGGATTAAACTTGATGGAACATGAATTATCACGAGTGAATTTTTGAATGGAAATAAGATTTTTAACAAGATTAGGGACTACTATAACATCATGGAGATGAAAAGAGGAGGAAGGTGTGGTAAGTGTGGTATGACCGGTGTGTGTGTGTGATTGGTACGGGGGAACCATTGCCGGCAGTGACAGAAGAGGAGGAACTGGAATGGTAGGAGGAAAGTAGTATGCCAGCGTCAGAGGACATGTGGGAAGTGGCACCGGAGTCCATGACCCAGTTGCTGGAGATAGCCATGTTGTGCATGGCGGTGAGAAAACAAACTTGGTCCCAAGATGGTGGTGCAGCACTAGGCGTCGAGGAGGGCATGGTAGCGGGAGCATACGCAAAATACGCATGTTGTGCACTGGGGCCCGGGCCAAGAAGACCATGTCCACTGCCACTACCACCAGATGATGGGCATCACGACCTAGCCTATGGCTGGTTTGCATGGGGCCACGGGCCAGGAACGTAGACCCAACTGCCTAGCTGAGGACCGACCAGAGCAGTGGGTTTGTTGGGGGCACCGCAGTTGGATTGGGGAAGAGGAACTGTGGTCACCCCGCCCTTCTTGTTTCACCTGTGGTGGCCACCGTTGTTGTTGTTCCAGTAGGAGAGGTTCAAACGTCTGTCATTGCCATCGTTGGAGCCGATGGCAATGAGAGCAGTTTCGGTGGCTACCTTGGCGTCATTGGCAGATTGTGTCTCATTGAGGAAGATGAGTGACCGAACATGAAGGAAGGAGGGGAATGGTGTCAGCATAGGGATCATGGTCCCGGTGGTCTTGAAGCATGGATTAAGATCGCGAAGCATGTTGAGGATGAGTGCCTTGTTAGACACGGACTGACCAACGTCGCACAAGGAATCGGCAAGTGTCTTGAGGCATTGGCAGTAGGCCATGATGGACATGTCACCTTGAATGATTAACTGGAATTCGACATCGATGAATACGACATGGCTCTCCTTGTTGTCACAGAACAACTCTTCCATGGCAGTCCAAGCATGGACGGTCGACTGGTCAGGCTCCATGATGATCTGACAAATGTCGCGGGAGATGCAGCCATAGATCCAGGAGACTACGCCATAGTCTTGCTGGGTCTACTCGACCGAGGGGACGACTGGTGGTGGGTCACGAGTGCGGTGGAGGAGGCTGAATTTGCCGAGGAACAATGTGAAGAAGTTCCACCACATTGCGTAATTAGACGCCTTGAAGTCAAGGGTCATAGGGACATATGTTTTCGCGCTAGTCATGTGAACAACACCTGAAATGGAGGAAGGTGCTATGGTGGAGGTGTTGGCGGCACCGACGGTGTTAGTGGACAGGGCGTCGACAAGTGCGGAAGTTGGAAGTGGCTCGGAGGTAGACATGGCGTGCAGCGGGGAAGATCAATGCGGCGTGGAGAAGAAAATCGGAGCTAGCTCTAATACCATGCGAAAGGTTAAGAAAGAGAGAGGATGGGAGAATCGCCACACCAAGGGGCATTGCTTTTGTGTATTTATAGATATACATGTCGTTTATTACAGTCGAATTACATGGGAAGATAACAGCTAAATCAATTTGTAAGATGGCAATCTTATCGATGTAAGGAAGCTATCTTATCTATACAAGGAAACTAGCCAAACGGCAGGCGCTGGAGTCATGGAGGCAAGCGTGGTTGCAGGTGAGAGACCATGTGGAGGTGCTCCCATGTTTGTGATGAGTAATTGACGCGTGTTCTAGAAAGTTTGAGTTTGATTTGGTCAGTTCGCGCCAAGTCGATGCATGGCGTGGTCCGGTTCGTTTGGACTTGATCGAACGCGGTCGGGTGTGCTTAGGACGCTTGTTCTTATTCTTGATCGGTCGTTTGGGTATTTCATGTATGAGTATGTTTCTTTGTGGCTATTATTGATTATCCTGTTTTGTGCGGTGCTATGTGATGGTTTGCTTGTCTGTGTGACTGCAGGACTTCGGAGCTAGGTCATGGTGAGGCGTGGGAGGACCGGGACTAGGCACAGGAGGTGTTGAGGTCCGACGGTCGAGGCGTCGAAGATGATCGAGGCTGGCGAGGTGGTTGCGAGCAGGACGAGGAACCGGAGCTGGAGCTACCGGAGGTGGACACGACAGGAAGCGGCGAGGTGGACCGGGACTAGGCTCAGGGAGGAGTCGGAGGTCCGGACGGTCGGATGCGGGTGCAGTCGTGTGCAGCGGAGCAGACCGTGACTAGACTCATGGAGGAGTCGAGGTCCAGACGATCAGGGTACCGGTTGCAGGAAGCTTCCCGGAAGGTGCAGCAGGGGCGTTTTGGGAAATACGCAAGACTGCAAAACCGGAAGCGGATTCGGTTGGCGCTAATGGATAAAGCGTAGAGTTGTTGGGAGTTAATAGATAAAGCAAAGAGGAAACCCATTAGTGGAAGGCTATAAATAGAGAGGTTGTTCTCTAGAGCCAATTTGAGGGTTTTTGTGCATTTGCTCTCCATGTGTGTGTTTTCATTCCTGATGTGAGGCGGGTTCAGGCAGTTGGTGTTGGGCTGCTGGTGTGTTTTCATTTGCGTGCGTTGATCTTTGTAGCATGAACTGGATGTAAACTCTCTTTTAAATTCAATCTCTTGTCTGTGATGTGCTGATGGCCTTGTAGTTGTTGTTCTCTTTTTGCTCCTCTCTAACTTTCTCTGAGTTTGTCTCTTCTTTCCTGTTTTTTTTTGTCAAGAAAATGCAAATCTTCGTTGCTCTGAATAGGGATTAAACCTTAAGGCAATCTTGGCCAGTTCTTCCCGAGAGCAGATTTTCAGAATGCATTTTTGGCTGAGTTGTCATGTTCTGTTGGTACTCCTCTCTTTTGGTTTGATTTTGTTAGACCATGTGGTTAGGTCTAGGTTATTTTGGTGATGAATAATTGACAACGGTTAATTTATAATGATAAATATTTGATAATATTGTTTATCGATGTTATGCGAGGTGTGTTGGCGTGTGTGTATGGACTGATGTTGGTCAAGTTTGGATGAACTTGTGCCGGAAGAATGTTCTTTGGTCTTTGCATGTGCAGGATAAACATGGAGGCGATCATGGTCGGTGACGAGGAGGACTGGGACTAGGATGGGGAGATCTGAGGTCCAGACGGTCGAGGATGTCATGCGATATGGTCGGGCTCATGTTTGGGGCGCATGGAGATCAGAGATGAATGATACGTGTTGGAGCTACGGAGGTGTGGTCCGGAGGCTACGACACGTGGTGAATGATACGTGGAGAAGCTACGGGAGGTGCGGTCCTGAAGACTTCGACACGTGATGCGTTAGGAAAGTTGGAATTTTGAAAAACCCGTGTTAGGAAGGGTTTCAGGTCCCTTGAAAATTAGTGGGCCAAAAGTCTAGTTGAGGTAAAAAGACCCAAGTCTAGTTAGATGAGTTGGATTAGGATTTTAGGTAGAGTTTGCATAGGATTCATATGATGGATGAGTTGGATTAGGATTCTAAGTAGAGATTGAATATGATTCGTAGGAGGCTGCATAAAAGGAGACCGAAATTGTGATAGGAGTTATGGCTTTTGGAGAGCATTTTGTAGCCACTATGATTTAGAAATAATAGATCTATTTTAGGGTGAAAAAAATAGAGCGGCGGCGTGTGCTGATTGTTTTTCCTGAATCCAACGTTGGCGATGTTTTGTTTCTCGTTTTTTCCGTGCTCGTGCAGCGATTGGTTTCGGCCTCGGTTCTTCGCTCGTCACGGTCGCATCGCTTGCTGCAACGTCTCGTCGTCTTCGTTTCATCGAACTCGTACATGACGTGGGTGACTCGGTGAGTATTTCTCGTGCACGCTGTAACGTCCCCATTTTTGGGAACAGGGACGTTTTACCATCCACAACAGCCCAGGAGTTCAGTTGCGGATCCAAAGTATATCATACCTGCTCACGAATATTTAAAAGAAGTTAATTTGATTGAAATAAGACCTAATGGTCAATTTGTAATGACAATACGGGCGTCCAAGCCCAAAACTGAACTTACATACAGAAGAGCCGAAGAAAACTCCACAGGAACGTTTGAGTGCGGACGTAACCCTAATCGCAATCTGATCGCCTTCTTTTCTTCCAAGATCACGAAATTATGCAAGCTGAGTACTCCGACCCGTATCAAAGAAATCACATGGGAAATTACTATATATCTACATGCCAGGATATTCAAAGATGGGTGAATAGGGGTTCATTATGTTTGGTGGATGCAGTTTTATTTGCAAACAAGCAAAGTTAAAACATTTTCTCCTTAAGATCAGGGGGTTTATCGAACAAAGTTCATCATTATCCAAATTAACATCCACAAACTCTACTTATGCCTCATTGTTGGAACCACCCAATTAACACAGCTTTATTAACCGGAAGCACGGCGTATTCGAATACCATTTATTTCACTCTGCAGAGTGCTACCTTTACCCACAAGATCTCTTAGTCCCACGTCGGTCTTCAGAAAACAAGGCTTTTCACTGCTCAATTCCTTCGATAGCCTCCACCTAGTAGGCCTCCCAATAAGCTCAGGCAACTCCTGACTTATCTTAGCCTACTATTGTGCAGCTCACATAACACATAATCGAAACTCAATTCGATTGATCGATTGTTCACATAAAATAACCAACCTCCATACGTACCGCTTAACCCCTTCCGTATGGACTCGCACTGACCTTCCTCTGCGACTTTGTAGAGGTTCAATTGAATTTGAGCAGTTACTAAACCAGGGTTGACGTGTCAACACTTGTGGTTGGGCGATCACTATGTTCTTTACTTGGCACAAGGTTCTTGTCCTTACATTTTCCCACTTATGCACCAACCCCAAACCTGCTGAGCTCAACACTCCGACCACCGCCAAACCAAACAGCCTCCATCCCAGGGTAGAGCGGTAGGCCCAGTCCGGATAACCGGGTCCCACCTCTCTACCCTAAGTCCAATCCTAGGGTTTGGTCGTGGGCTTGGATCACAAGGTGATGACCCCACATTCGACCCTCCCTAGTTCTCCCAATGATAGAGTCGTGGGCTAGGATCACGTCGTGATGACCCCACATTCGACTCTATCTCGGGTTCTACCAAAGCGAGCCAGTGGGCTTGGATCACAAGGTGATGACCCACATTCTGACTCCTACTTTGATGTATATTTTCCAACTCTACTGGCTAGCAGCCAAAGTCACTTAGTAGTACAAAATGTCATGTGATATGATCTATATTTCTTAATACTGTAAATCAATATTTACTAAGGTTGTCAAGGTGAATATGGCCATCAAGTAAGGCAGGGCATTTATCAGTGGTAGGAATAACTAAGTAGCATGCCATTCTAAACATTTTATTTTAAGCAATTACTAATTTAAAACTATCCATAATGCAAATACATTAAATAAATATTGTAATTTCATGGGATTCAATATGATCAAAAACATGTGACTTGCCTCCTTTCTGTTGCTTTTGATCTTCTTGACCAGCTTCAACACTTCCTCATTGGCCTTTGCAGTTATTCGGTTGACCAACTCGCTTGGTCCGATCACTAGCGTAAAAACGAGGTCAGACAGGGATTACCGCCTGTAATTAAACATGCCGGCTACGACTTAATTTATGAAAATACAATACAAAGCGAGGCGTGTTGTGCTTGTGCTCTTAAGTAAGGCTTCGCTCAATTTACCCAAATCGTGGTTAGTCCTAATTACTCATATTCTATACTCGCCACTTGAAGTTATTTTCCTAGCATGGGTTTGGGTTGGTTATTTAAACTTACACTCAGCTTTTTGTTGATTTCCATCCGTCTACCGTTGCGATACGATCAATTACATACACGCACAATTATTGGCGAACGTTAATCCTAATTGATCTCTTGAATGCCATTATGCCAATCTAATTCCTCACATGGGTGTATGTATATATTCATCTCTCTAATTCATTTTAGGAATTAGGGTCATTTAACTAAATTCTTTCTTTTTGGTATTGGTCTTTTCTTGCAATCAGTACGCGTGTGACTAATTCTCTATACTAGTGACATTACCTTCTTAAATGAATTTAGTTAAATTATACTAGGCGTTTTCGTATGATCTCCAAGTTTTATTTTAATTCGCTGCGAATTGTTAAGATCTATGCTATTTAGGTTATTATACACAAGATATTCATCGCATGATTTTATAACCTCATGTAATCCCGTGAATTTGGGGTATGTTATTCTAACTGCTTCTAATAATTTGGCTCCTTCTAATGGGTATTAATTTAGAATGAGATTCTTAATTTATTCTGATAATTACAAATACTTCTTAGTGTCGTTTCTACAATTTATAATTGACCAATAAGGATTGTTTGGGCACTTAACTGCGTGATAGAGCAACTTAAAGGATATTCTAGCAATTTACTTCACCTTCCGCCCTCTAATTTATGAATACTAGACACAAAATATTTACTAGCAAGGTTTTTAGTAATTTAATACGCTAGTCGTGGTTGCAACAACAATGCACTAATTTAATCGGTACGCCATATACTTCAGTCTATTAATGGTAACTCATTTATTCAAGCATTACAATTACTGACTAGTAACATTCTACTGTTTAGATGGACCTAATTAGATTATCTGGGTATTTAAATCTGTTATCAAATGATCTTAAACTATATTACTTTAATTTAATCTATACGCGTAAAAGCATAATCGACTTGCTTCTCTTGAACCAATGGACCCAACTGACTTGTTCTAATGACCTTAAGTAATCAGGGTGGATTTCTATAACTTACATGCTGTTAACCAAATTGTCTAAGTAGTTAAATACGCCATAGAACGATTTAACCGACGATACACAAATTCTAATATACCCAAGTATATTCTTTAATCCCTAACATTTAAGCGATACTATGGTCTAACTAATCACACAAATTCTACGAAATGTGATCGTAGAGTTTCTGGGTTTCCGTTTAGCTCCTAAAAGCATTTTTATAATATTGACATGGTTACCAAACACCAATGTAGTTCTATAACCTTTTATTTTTCTTCATCTATTTTCTTATCTCGTTTTCCTCTCTTTTTCTCTACTCTCTTTTCTTCCTTTCTTTTCTTTTTCTTTCTTTTCCTTTCTTTCTTTTTCTCACCGGCCGCGCTGGCCTCTCTGGCTCCCACCGACGCTCGGCTCCTCTTCCTTTTCTTTTCCCCACGCCGCCTCAGCGCCTCCGCCCGGCTCCTCTTCTTTCGGCCTCCTCTCCCCTCTGCGCCGACTCCTCCGCCGCCTCGGCTCCCTCACGGCGCCGCCCCAGGGACCTTCCTCCCCTCCGGTCTAGCGCCTCTACTACCAGCTCCCACACACGTCTCCTTCACCCTCTCGCGCCGCCCCTCTGATGCGGCCTCCCTCATATTGCCGGTCCTAGGCGGCGCGCCGCACTGCTGGGCCGTCCTCGCCGCCCTTTGTCCGCCGCCGCGGGCATCGCTGCCGGATCCGTGGCCTCTGGCCGGATCCGCGCCTCCTCCTCGGATCCGACCGGTTTGATGAGGTCGATTTATTTGCTACTTTGCTTTGGGGGTTCTAATGGTTTTGCTCGAGATGATCCTAGGTTTGAGGTACGCTTGCCTTGCGGGCACAACCGTAGCGCCGCCCGTCGCCGGGAGTCTTGCGGTGGTGGCTACGGTTGTGGTGGCGCCGTGGCGCGCCACCGCCTCCTTCTACGGTGAGCCCTTGCCCTTTACTCTTCCTCTATTTGGCATACTACACCTACGGATGCTTGTTGTCTCTAGCTATACAATACTTGCTATGGAGAATGAATGCTATATTGTCATCATGGTTCACTGCGTGATTGACGATGGGATTGGCTTCGGGAAAATATTAAAGGTGGCTTGGGGTCGCCTCGCTTGCGGTTGTTGCTCTGGTGCTGCCTCCGGCCGTCATTGCCGTCGCCGTCTGTTGCCGCCGCTCCTGGCCGCCCACCGTCTTATTGTGCCCTCGATCGCCCTTTGCCTTGCTTGCATCGCTCCCGTGGGCTTGGTTGGGGAATGGATGTGGATGATCTGTGATGTCGTATTCGGTTTGCTGCCCTTCTCTCTGGTTTGCTACGCAGTCGGGTTGTGCGCGATATTTTTCTGGGCTTGATATTTGGTGGAGCCGTGACGTCTTGCTATCTTGCTGGTTATTCGGCTTGTGGTCGCTTGAATCTCTTGATGCCTGCTGCCTCCCTCTCGGCTGTCGGGTGTGAGCTATTCTCATCTGTAGCTCTCCGTGGCGCCGGTGATATTTTAGGATTTTGGCCATTTGCTGGTTGCTATGGCAATTGAACTTAATTACAGGTTTGTTTTGCCCGAGTGATGAGCCTACGGTTGTGAGAGGTGCCGACTGGCCCCGGACAGTCAGGTATCTCTGTGAACGGATTACCCTGCCCGAAACTAACCTCTAGGGCTCTGACGGCAATTTCTATCTTCTTTCCTTTGTTTATTTCTATTCATTCTTTTGTTCGGTCTTTTTCGGTATTGCAATAATGATTTACCTGCAATTAAACTATCGGTATGACGGTGATTCGACGACAGATCCTAATGTATGAAATGACATGGCTGTAATTTGGTTTTCTCTTAATATTGATGTATGCCACAATTGTAATTTATCTAAATGTAATTTTTATTCTAAGTTAATCCAGATGTAATTGAATATGTATGAGATGGCATTCGTGTAAATTAAATCATGTATTTCTGATTGAATACATTGTATTACAATTGTTTAATTTTTGGGATGGTTATTCGGTTGCGACCTGAATTTGTATATTTGTTGTAATTCGGATTGTCGCTATTATGCAATGCAAATGTAATATTTTTATTTGACTTAAAACCAGTTCTAATTGCCGCTCAATTGATGTAATTGATTTTACCAGATATTGATTGTAATCAATTACTGTTGTATGACGGACTGTTTATAAATATAACTTAGTTGAATTACAAATTGCTTATCGTTCAAGTTTATTTATGCAACTGCGTAGAAAAAATTTAAATTCCTCCGTATTTTAGCTCATTAGTTGCCTAATTAATTATGATTAACACCGTAACTCGTTGCTTAAGGTTAATTAACAATGTGTTAACAATGTGGGTCGTTACACACGCCTGCATGATCCGCGCGTTTTCAGAAAGCTAAATCGGCAGGCAGAGGACCTCCAGAGTCAGCGCGTGGTTCTAGGCTAAAAGGTTCTCAATTACTGTACGCAAGATTTTCAATCACTGCACACACATCGCGAGGCATTAGAGAACCAAGCTAGTTAGTATCACATGAAGCAAAAGGAGACGCAGCAAGCATTACGTTTTGATCTTTGAAGCAACCAACTCAATAGTGTCTGGACAAGAAAAACAAAGGAAGATTAGTATTAGCAACAGTATAAAGAAAAGGTAAAATATTATTTTTCTATTATTTTTCTTGTTTTTCTCTTTTTGTTTGGGGTGCATTGGCAGGTTAAAAAAAAGGTAACAGATTTCAAAGAATAATTTTCCGCTATGCGTTGCAACCATTCACCCCCCTCTGATTGTTATCAACGATCCTACAGATTTTGTCTCTTGGTTTGAGCTCGACAGAGAAGCTTCGCTTTTGAGTTCTTACTCGTTCAAGAAGATAAGTTCTAGGCTAGTTTGAAGTTCCATGTTCCAAAGATACAAGAATCTCATGTTATTCAAAAATCAGACTTTTCAATTGGAAGCTCTGCAATTCCCCAGTTTTCTCCTCTGTCTAGGGTTTACTATTTCCATGAGCTGAGCAATCTAGTTTCTTGATAGTTTCAGCTGAGTAGTACTCTTTTCTTTGTGATCTCTCCCTCTGAAGTTTTATTTTAGCAGTATTTGATCTCCTCTGATCAAAAGACCCGAACTGCAATTGATTCGGTCATTAAATCTGAAGATCAATTGACTCTCTTGTCTCCTGTGTTGGGTCTGTTTGTTTCAAGAGAAAATCAGTTGAGCTTGTGAATTTTCTTGCAATAAAGAGAGAGTGATTTTATTTTGATGCTTTCTAACCGAATGATGAAGGTAGGCGAGAGCATGATCTGTCCTTCGGGCTTCTTTTGGGCATCACAAGTATATACTGTTCAGTCAGTTGTCGGTCAGGAGCTTTCAGTTTTACTTCAGGTAGCATGACAGTCGTTGCGTTTTGATGTTACTTTCCTTCTTACTTTTGCTTTTCCCTTTCACTTGCAGTTCTCTGAGTCTGTAATTTCTTGTCTATGCGTCTCACAATTTTCAGTCTGTTCCCAGTTAAGACGTCTGCAGCTCATGTTTTTTTTTTTGTCTTCTCAGTTTTCCGGCCAAATCAATTTGTGTAGCTTCCAGCCTATTATTGCTTCTTCAGAGAAGATTTCTTCAGTCTAGTTTCTGTTCGGTCAGTGATTAGATTCCGTTCTGTTTTCGCTTTTCCTGTTTTCGGTCAGTTTTCGGCTGCTGTCTCATATCTCTCTGTATCTACCTTCGGCTGCTGATTATCCCTGTATCTGGCCAGACCGAAGTCTCCATGACAATCACATTGCTCCTTCACCTGCTGTCCGACCACCATCCATCTTGCAGTCAGACCTCCACTTTCACTTTGGTTTGTTGGATTCTCTTTTGAAAAGCTTCTTTCTGTTCTTACTTTTCTTTTGGTTTTGCTTTTCTGATCTGGTTAATTTTGGCTAGGTGTGTTAGTGTTGCTTCTTGTCTCCTCCTCAGTTTTGCTTTTTCCAGGAGAACATTTTGTATCATTTGCTTGTTTGTCTACAGAAGCGAAAATTGAAAAACCAATTCTAAAACTGAAAAACAGTTGTGGTTCCGGTTATTGGTCGCTATTCTCTGATCTGCTTTTCTGTTAAGCCACCTCTTTCTCTGAATTTCTCTTGCCGACTGTAGTCTGAAATCTTTCTTCAGTTCTTGCTTCGGCTGTGAGATTGCAGATTGCAGCAAATGCTATCTTTCAGTTTTCTGCATTCAGTCCAGAGCTAGAAGGTTTTGGCCAGGGCAGTTTCTGCAGCTTCTTTTCAATTTGGTCTTATTGCTGTGTACTTGCTGTCTTTTGGCCGAGCCTAAGTCAACACTTTTGTAGATTTAATTGCGATTTCCAAAGAGCTTGAATCATCTTCTTTATAGCTCTTCTAGCTATCGGAGAAGAAGATCGGTTGAATACAAGGGTGGTTTTAAGGCACCATTCACCCTCCTCTATTGTCATTTCCGATCTTACAGCCGGCGATACGTTGGGGACTCGATATCGCTAACAGTAAGTACTAAGACATTCATTCTAGACCTTGCACATGGTACACTTGCTGTTACCTAATACATAAATATCTCCCGATTCATCTAAAAATGAGTACACATATTTCACAAAATCATACTATTTTTGACAAAACTATCATAAAACCACAATTTTGAGCATCATATTCATAGAATCACACTTCTACGTAACATTTCACAAAACCACACTTTTAAGCAATATCATCATATGCAACGTGACTAAAATTCCAGATGCACTCGTTATACTAACAAGGCTATCCCGTTTTATGCCACTTCTATGTGTTGCAACCTACTTTGCCCCACTTCTACATAGCCAGCCTCCTGCCTCTCTCCCTTCATGCACCTTTGAGATTCGTAAATGGCTTCTAGAAGGAGCCCAAGCCCTTTGATTGGTCCCAGGATGACACGCAATCATGTTGACGAGCCAGCTATTATCCACTGTGGCAATTACCCCGCGTCAACAAACAAAAATGGAATGACCTTTTTAGTCTGATGAGTGGGGCTAGATTTTAGACACGTTGCATGTGACGGTATTGTTTAAAAGTGTAGTTTCGTGAAATATTATGGAGAAGTAAGTGTGGTTTTATGAATTTATGCTTAAAAGTGTGGTTTGATGGTAGTTTTGTTAAAGGCAGTGCAGTTTTATGAAATTACTTAAAAATACCCATTTATTTTTTCCTTACTAATAGGAACTAGTGCATGTTGAATTGACTACAAATGTAAACTCCATTTTAGATAAACTAGACATCAGCACGCTATGTTCTGCAGATGGCATGGTGTTGTACATTTCTAGGTCTCACCAGAACATGGATTTTTATTTTTGCGAAATAAATGATATTTCAGGATGAAAAGTCAAAAGCGACATATGTGTGTAACAATTTTATCTAGCTAGTAACGTGAAAAACAGCCATTTACGCAAAGTAATCGGTTGATTAGTCGTTGACAGTGAGCACACCATATGTATAGTTTATTCGAATGATATTTAATGGTCTTAAATGTTTATTCACCTGTTTTTATTTTCTGATTAGGTATATTTTTCTCATTAATTGGTCATTTACATATTTAACTATTAAATCTACTTATTTTTACTAGTTAATTAGTTTATCTCTAATATTTAAAAGGAGTTCACCCCATCTCCCTCTTCACAAAAAAATTCACGCTGACACGTGAACCAGCCTCAGTTGCACGGCTTCCTCTATCCTTTTCATGTCTCTTGTTTCTTCACTGCTCTGAAATCCCCAACGAATCTAATCGTCGCCTCCGCATCTATCTCCTGCCCCATACCGCCGCCTCCTCCCCACACTCCACAGCCGCTGCAGCCTCCTCACCAGCGTAATCCCCCACTCTTCCTCCTCCTTCCCTTCCCCACTTAGGATCTATTCTTTTTAGCTACAGCTTATGATTTTTATTAAAATTTTTAAATTTTGGTTATTTACGATAGAGATTGTAAAGATAAATACTCACTTGTGATTTTAGTTGATACAAATATTAGATTTTTAACGTATACTATAATTAACTTATAAATCTTTTTTTAAAAAATTATTTCATTTAAAAATTAGATACTATAACAAAAATCAAAAATCACTTTTAGAACAGGCCAATCTTCGCTTCATCCAGGCACAGGGAGCCCCACGCTGTCCTCTCTCCCGTGTGTTTATTCTGTATCTACCAGATCATCAATCCATCTTCCACTGCACCGCTACTTTTCTTCCTCAAGTAGCTGCACTGCCAGTTAGCTAGACATGGCCGGCTACTCCGACGACAAGAATGCCCGTCAGTACCCTCATTCCCTCCAGGCTGCTCCTCTCTCTTGCTTCGCTTGGCCTTCTCGTTGATGTTTTCCTCCTTCCCCTCACAGTGTCGCTCCAGAGGAGATCAAGTACATGCAGAAGCTCCGAGAGAGGAAGCTCGGCATCTCCGCTGACCCGGCCACCTCCACCTCCGTCGCCTCCACCACTGACGGGTCCTCCGCGTGTGGATGAGGAGGCTGTGGTAGCCGGTGAGGCTGAGAAGGAGGACCTCGTCCTCCAGGACACCTTCACACAAGAGACCGCCGTTACCATCGAGGACCCCAACATGTGTGTTGTTGTACTTGTATATATGGTTCTTGTTGTAAAATTTACGGTATAAACATATTTACAATTTTAATTCTAGCAATAACAATCAAAGTCCAAGTATGATAAATATGGCATATAAATGACTTAACCAACATATTGACATATGAATCATTTAAGTCATTACAAAAGAAACATATACTCAAGATAAATATCATATATGAGTTCAAAATTAGCATGGCATCAAGTATACAAGTGTACCTACATGCTAACATCATTGACAACTTAACATATATGATCAGATTCAGTATATGTTCAACAAATTGAATTGTTTTAAGTGCTCTCAGAAGGCTAGTTACACAAGATTTAATCTTGGCCATCTTTGCCATGATAAAATCTAATCTTGATTATATATGACATTTATAGATTAGATCTTGAGCTAGAATTAATTTACTACTGCCAAGAATCTCTAATCAAGAGAATAGCTGACTGGACAGTGCTGAAGTATTCAAACAATCAACCTTCCATGCACTCTCAGACAGTGCTATTGATTTAATAGTTTAAGAGTTTTCGGCACAGTCCAGAACAGGGTAAAACTCACCACTGCCCAAATCTAAAGCAGAGACTATCAAATGGACAGTTCAAGGATTAGTGAGTGGAGAATAGCATATTTAGCTAAAGCTCAAGATCAATCTACCATCACATCCATATACAACCTCAGTGCTATATCACTTCATCACAGAGCAAGCAGTCAACAGGAAATTCTTTGCAATCTTCCACTAGTGATACTCATAGAAAAGTGAAATAGATCACAAGGTTGCAAATAATAAATCAGCCGATATACTCACAGTAGAGGTGATATTCGAAATCACTGTGAAGAATCCGAAAAGGCAAGGCACGCACACGGCGCTATCCCAGAAAACCTAGCACTCCCCTATACAGCTTGCAGAAGAGGAGTGTGGTAGACGAAGATACAATGCTGAAGCCAGAGACGAAGGTTACCGAAGCCGGAGATGAAGGTTAGGGTTGACACCGCACAAAAACACCAAGAACTCTGGCCAAGAGTGCTCGTGAGCAACAAGAATAGACCACAAATCTCACACAAACATAGCACCAGCCCAAGCCAAATCAACCTCTAGGGTTTAACCCCAATCCTTTTCTTTCGGCCAAATCCACGAAAAAGGATTAAGGAAACCGCATGGGGAAAATCTTAGAAACAACAATTTGCGCTCTGCAGCCAACGGCGACAGGAGATAACCCGGCTGGTGGTTCTCAAGGCTCAAGATCGAAAACATGGTGAGAGATTTGAGATCGGAGGAAATAATCAATGCTCATATATATATATATATATATATATATATATATATATATATATATATATATATATATATATATATATATATATATATGAGAGCATATCTAGTGCTAATGGCTATTTCGGTGCTAAGATGCTAATGGTGATATGGATCGTCCGATCTAAATTATGTGGTTCAGATGGAGGTAGGTGGAAACCCCATCCCACTTAAACGCTTTTACAGAAAATCCCCCGTGTTTTTAACAAAAACCCATGTCCACCATTGTTGTTGTATATTGTAGCGTTTCTATTTAAGTGCAAAGCGCAGTGAGTTTTCTATAAAAGTGTTTAAGTGGGATGGAGTTCCCACCCACCTCCATCTGAGCCACACCGGTGTAGTTACTCCTATGTCATATCTCATAACAATATACTTATACTCCTTTTCATATATATATATATATATATATATATATATATATATATATATATATATATATATATATATATATCAGAATATTAGTTCCCTTTTTAAATTGGGCCATACTACCAAGCTAGATCTAAACCTAAGTACCATCTATCTCTCTTGAACAAATCACCAAAGTCTTAAATTGAAGCAAATAGTAACCTCAAATCACCAATAACAAATCGATCTACAAGCACACATGCAAATTTGTGGTATACTTTCACCAAACTCTCCAAAGTCGGCCGCCTCCAAAGCAGCACCCTATAGATAGATTTGTCGGGACTGGCCTGGCGAGGTATTTAATAACACAATTGAAGGACCGAAATTGCAACAGAGGGGGGGTGAATGATGCCTTAAAAATTCCTCTCCTAGTATTCAGCCTCTTCTTTTTCTCCTATAGCTAAAGAGCTATGAAGTCAAAGAAACAAGACTTAAGAAAAGATAACCGAAACCACAACCGAAAGATGAAGTCGTAAAATCCAGATAAACGTGGTCGTAAGGAAACTGCTATGATCGTAACCGACAAAGACGGTGGTCGAAACCGTCTACCGAAAAATCGAAACCGAAGAAAAACGGTGGTCGTAAACAGAAAGCCAGAGCTGCCGTGCAAAGAATCGCACCGTGGTCGAAAACCGAAAGATAGACGCAAAGAAGCCGTGGTCGATAAACCGAAAACAGAGACTGCACAGTAATTACTGTTTTGTCGGGCGCATGACCGCGAGCAAGAATTTGAAGAACTTTTTGCTCAGAGATCCAACCACATGAAACTTGAATCCTAGCAAGTAAGAGATCTCTAGAAGTGAAATTACCAAGAACAACAGAGATCTAAGCAATGGTGAGAGAAAAACCCAAAGTCAAAAAGCGAAACAGAGCTCTCAGTGGCAGCACCACGTAACTCGGTTTTCATCGATTTCACTTTTCTCGGGAAAGATCTTGGCAAGCAGTAGTAAAACAACTTCCCGCTCGAGCAAGTGAAACACATCCCAACTCTCAAAGAGAACACATATGACAAGAAGAACAGAGAGGCGGCAAGCGGATCAAACAAATCATCTCAAGAACATAAAACTAGAAAGATACGAGAGATGAATCCAATCTTTTCTATTGATCATGGAGGTTTCTACAGCCACTCCATCGGAGGTACATGAGCATCCATGCTCTACCCAGAGACAACTCACACAAATAGAAAGAAAAGCTCAGAGCAACTCAGGGGACAACCTCATTTTGCTCCTGAGACCTAACCTCTCTATTTATAGTCTCACTAACGGGTCTCCACACAGAGACAACCCGCTAACCGAGTTGTTACGCTTTGCAGGCCTCCAGTGCTTTACCCGTTCCTCTCGTGCAACGGCTCCACCGCTTTGCCGTTAACGCCACCAACTCCACAGAGCTCTCACGAGCTTCTCCAGTGGTCACAGTGCTTTCCAAGGGCAGCTTCCCATGACTTTAGACATTTCTCCAAAATGCCCCTCTACTGCCTTCCCGGAAGCTTCCTCCACTTGCCTTGTTGTCCAACCGGTCAGACCACCTGGCACGACACGTCCTCTTCGGCTTTTCCACGTCGTTCTGGACCTCAACAACTCCCTTGTCTAGTCCCGACCTCCTAAGCCTCACCAAGACTTGTCTCCAGGTACCTGCAACCATCACAAACAACAAAAATATCACATAGCACTGATCTACACAGAGAACCACACTCTGCACAGCTCAAACAGAGCTCAACTCTTTTCCACAGAAATTAGATTTCAACAGGACCTGTCAAAATGATGAACCAACAAGTCCACAAGGTCCACGGCTTCACCACAAAGCCATACGATCAAGTTCCAATAAAATCGGACATCAGATGCACCCATACGACCGGTTTGAATGAACTCAGCCGACCACGGTCATTCTGCCGACCACGTGGTCGTATCCGACCGCCACAACGTGATCGTAACACACCCAATCGCCAAAGTGGTCGAACGCCAGGCGATACAACATGGTCGTAGACCCAAGCCACGACTGCCGACCACGTTCAAACCCGCGCTAACGTGGTCGATGCACTGACCACACAACGTGGTCGAAGACCCTAGCGCCCAACGTGGTCGAGGATCCGATCCCACAACGTGGTCGTAAACCCTAGCGCCGACTGCCGACCACGGTCAAATCTTCCGAGGGCTCCGCAACGTGGTCGTATAGGCTTCCGATCACTCGTACGCCGCTCGGCCGCAACTCGATACCCAGCAACGTGGTCGTATGCTACCCGATAGACGTCCGATCACGTTCAAATTCGCCGGGGACGCCACAGCGTGGTCGTACGCCGTCCGGCTGTCTTCCGATCACTCATACGTTTTGCCGAGAACACCTCAACGTGGTCGTAGACCCTCCAAATGGCCTCCGACCACGGTCATTTTCGCCGAGAGGGTTATAGCGTGGTTGTACGCATGCATTCCGGCTTCCGACCGGTTCCCAAGTGGTCGTACGGGCTGTGGCATGGTCGTACAGACTTCGATCACACCCAATGTGGTCGTACGCGTCTTGGACATCGGCCAGGGCTAAGACTTCGCATAAAGAGCCCAAAACCAACTCAATTTTCTTTCAACCAAGGGTCAAATACTCATCATAAACATGGGATCATCTCCACATGATCTCTCAACAATATATCATAGACACTTCTAAACAAGAACCATCTGTGATAATTATTTATCATAGTTCTTATTAAGAACAGATCGTGAATTATCATAGACGGTTCCTAACAAGAACCGTCTATGATAATAGGATACCGGTTCTTTATTACAACTGTCTGTGATAATTCACAGATGGTTCTTAACAAGAACAATCTGTGATAATTATGTACCACATATCGTTCTATCCATGCTACTAACATAGATGGTCACGCATGTAAAATCGTCTATAATAATTGTAACACTCATAGATTCAGAGAACCATCTGTGATGAGGCATCCAGTTTGACCTTCTCTATGACAGACGGTTCTTAATAAGAAATCATCTATAATAATTATGTATCACATATGGTTTTAGCCAGTGCCAGTAATATAGACGGTCACGTTTATAAAACTACCTGTGATTATTAGAATATTGATGGATTCTAGGAAACCATCTATGATGAGATATCTAGTATAGCCTTCTCTATACTAGTGCATCCTGGGGTATCTTCAATACCAGTCGGTTGATTTGTTATACTAGTCGTCAACCTGTGGACCTGCACGGACCAGTAATTTTAAAAAATATATTTTTATTTTTATGTGATTCTGTAAAATCACTATTTTTATGCACAAATCTTTTTTAATTTGAAATTTAGCTAAAACTTCATGTAAACAACGACAAAAATGCCATTTCAGCAGTCTGATTCTTATTACTCTAAACACATGTGTGCTCCTCTTTTTCCTGCTTGCTAATCGGGCTTTTCTTTTGGGTTTCCCTGAATTGCAATATGTTATAGCATGACTCTGTCTTTCGATTTTGTATTGGGTAGATAAATGTTTTGTTTTTCTCTTTTGTCTTCCAATTAATGTAGAAACTTCTTGCTTTTTATGTTGGAAGACCATTTTTAGTTAATTATTACCGGTAGCATTTTCTAAGATAGATTAGTATGAAAGAGCTAGCTTTCCATCGATGTATATGTCTGTGTGGAGTTAGTTACATGGAAATAAAATATGAATTTCTTCCTAATGCATATACACTATTTTTTTATGGGTCAGTACTTGTATTATCTACTCTTGTATGTAGGGCCACAAGTAAAGTTGATATTTTTGGCACTACCAAATGTGACTTGGCCTCGCATGTCCATACAGGCCCCGTTTTCTTACAGATTCCGAGTCACTCTTGAGTGTGTTTATAATTTCAGGCAAACTCTTCATTTTATTGTAGTATCATAAAAGAGATAGCATGTCCATACAAAAATATGGGTCAGATTATACCAGTACAAAAAATATGATAAAGATGTTTGCTATTTTATTATCTTGGGAATTTCAAGATAATTTTCTTTCTATTAATATGTGATTTTCTAACTTTTCCCTCCTAGGATCAATGGTTTTTCTAGTTAAATTCCTTTCTATTAATATAGTATCTTCTAACTTTTGCCTCCTAGGATTAATGGTTTTTTTTTCTAATGGAGTTGTCGGTTATTCACTACTACAAAAAGGGTCATCATAGACGATTTTTTGAACCGTCTGAATTTATGTGTCAGTGATAATCGAAGGTTATTGCAGATAGTTTGTGAGCCATCTGTGATAAACACAACACATACGGTTTGTAACTAGAACCGTCTGTGAAAAACACTATCACAGATGGCCCAAAACAAAAACCGTTTGTGATACTCACACATCAAAGATGGTTCTAGCTACCAACCGTCTGTGATGGGCGCGTATCACAAACGGTTGGTATATAGAACCGTCTGTGATATTTTTCGATCACAGATGGTTGGTAGATAGAGTCGTCTGTGATGTGCGAGTATCACAGGCGGTTTTTGGTTCGAGCCGTCTGTGATAGTCCTTTATAGACGGTTTATATCACAAAACCGTCTATGATAGTTCATTCTATACCTAATTTTTTTCTGTTATTTGATTAGCCTTAAGAAATTTTAGCTATGCCCTTACATATAGCACTGCATACACGAAAGGACACTTACAATTTTTCAATATAAGCTTACACTAAAAGACACTTCAGGCTAATGCAAGCTAGACTTACATATCCTTCATTAAACTACAACTAAAACATGTGAAGCGGGAAAATTTTGAAGTAGCCGAAATAAAAGGCAATGAACATCATTTTCAGTTTCTATGCTAAAATCAATAGAATGCCACACTTTTAGGATGTAACAAGCAGAAGCCCCATGTCAATGCTGGTGACTTGGAATACTATAGATCTGCCATTGCCTTCTTCCTTTCCATCTTGCTTCAAGCGAAATTTCAGTCACCCTTGCCGAACCCCATCTCACCCTTGCTGCACACAAACGAGTTGGAGTAGTACTGGTAATGTTGGTTCTTTGAGTAGGGAGATGGGGATTAATAAGGGGCAAGAGGTGCGGAGAAGACTGTTGCCTGCCGTTCAATATGGAGAGAATGGATGGGTGAGATAGGGATCGTAGGGGAGATGTCGTGGATCGATGACATGGTGGGGCTTATCACAGATAGTTCAGATTACAAACTGTCTGTGATGTCTCTCACAGACGGTTCTTAACAAAAATCATTTTAATAACGGGATATATCACAGACGGTTCTTATTATAAACCGTTGGTGATAATGGTCAAGCGATAGAACACAAAGATAATATATCGGTGCAATATAAACAGCTAGTCTCAAAAGATAAAATAGCAAAGTTCTATATATCTTATATATGCTTTTTGAAAGGTTTGTACGAAATCTACAACTTTGCAGTTGAGGCGAGCCCTAATTTCTGAACGAAATATCGAAAATTTTGGCAAAAACCGAAACCGAAAACTTACGACACAAATTTAAGGCTAAAGACGGTCAATTTTGGGGGTCTAGGAGGGTGACTGGCTTAAGCCAGTCATATTTTTGGATTGGGCTAGTAGCTAGCTTTCGAATGAGTATAAGAACGTCGAAAACGGACACCATATGCAAAAATTATGCCTATTTTACTAAAGGTGTCTCGGAACGGAATCCTACTCGGACTCAGGTGGGAGATTATGAAATTTTAGGGGATTGCAAGACAGAAAACAAATCACAAACAATTTTTAATACAAACCGTATGTGGTAATAAAATTATCACAGATGGTTTATAATACAAATTATCTATGAAGTATCACATACAATTTAACTATGATACTTCAAGATGGTGCTCACTATGAACCGTCTATGATATTATCTCTTCACAGATAGTTTTTAGCGCTGGCAGCAAAACAGACGGTCTCTAAATCTAAACCGTCTGTGATTGCATTTAACACTGACGGTTTTGGTGAACCGTCTGTGATGAGGCATCTAGCATCTAATATAAGCCTTTTGTAGTAGCGATTGCTCCATACAGATAATGATAGAATGGACTAGTTGTGTTATTGGAATAATCATTTGACAAAAAAGCTATCTAAATTGAACTATGAAGAACATATCATGGCATAATTATGTTACGAAGACATGAGGTTTGTACACATAACTCTATATGTTTATGCAAATTGATGTATAGGATAGTAGCTAGTTCACAAAAATCAATATGTCTTCGTAAAGAATAGGACAATTCAGGATTGTTGAGCTTGGGCTTCTGAATACATCCATCAGTGTCACCAGAGCAAAAGAGAAATCTTGATTCTTAAACTAGATTTTGAGAAAGCCTTTGATACAATAGAGCATAAAACCATTTTAGTAGTAATGCGTGCTAAAGGGTTTTCCAGCAGATGGGTTTGCTAGATTTCTCATATATTGTCCTCGGGTTGTTCCTCGGTGCTTCTTAATGGAGCGCCTAGGAAAATCTTTCATTGCAAGAGAGGTGTGAGGCAAGGTGTAACGCCCCCGCTTTCAGGGGCGCGTACGGACACGGCACTCCGCAACTATTCACGCATGAACAGTTATGGAATGTCGCGCAGGAGTATACCATTGCATGCTTACAGCGAGAATCCAGCATATATTTCACATATGGATTATCATCCGCCAAGCGTGCGCAAGCCCAAAGTCTAATTACATTACAAAAGGCTCCAAGATCCGCTTGAGCGCGGCGAAGACCTAAAGCCACGGATCCTCGTCGAAGAAGAGATCCTCTAGGACCTCCTCAACGGGGAGACCTTCACCTTCGTCTTGATTTTCTAAAGAGGGGATTTAGCAAGCCGTGAGCCAACAACCAGCTCAGCAAATCACAAAGGAACCCTACCTTACTACTTGCACGGATCGCAAAGAGATGGAGTATACTTGGTTTATTAACTTTGAGTGGATGCAGTTTTGTTTGTAAACCTTTTTGGAAAACTTACCGAACAAAAACTACAACTTAACCAATAGGGGTTTTCATGAAGAGTTAGTTAACCAACTAGTCAGATTAAAACATTTACAAAACTACTTAAGCTTTGCTGCTGGAATCACCCAAGTGGCACAGTTCCATTAACCGGGAGTTCGGCGTATTCGAATACCATTTATTTGACTCTGCAGAGTTTGCTCAGCTTTACCCACACGATCCCTTAACTCCCGCGACAGAGTTAAGAAAGCCAGGTCGTTTCACTGCTCAATTCTTTATATAGGCTCTACCCAGTAGAATTCACTCGGGTCTGGCACTTGAAAAACTTCCGTCCGCTTCGAGTGAACTCTACCGTTATTAGGTATCCGCAACACGGCATACCTAATCCGACTACTCAACCTCCTGACTCCTCAACACCTGTAGAGTTTCAATCGAGTTGAGCAGCTACTAAACCAGTGTTGACAAGTCAACTCCTGTGGTTAAGCGATCACTGTGACATTTGCTCAGCGTAAGGGTTTCAGTCCTTATAGTTTCACATGGCCCGCAACCTCGCCAGGTCCGCAACCACAACCTAGGGTAAGCGGTGGGCGCTGACCGACTCACGGTTCCCCACACACCCTTACCCTAACTTCAATCCTAGGGTAAAAGATGGGCGAAGACCGACTCGCGGCTCTTCCCCAACACCCTTACCCTACCTTGTGCTCGCCGGCACTCTCCGCTCTAGAGCACAGTGTCCCATACCACCCTACCCTAGAGTTATCTAGGTTACCAAGTAATTAATCCTAGGGTTACAAAGGCATGGCTACAAATCTAACATGGAATTTGACGGTGGTAGGTTTAACTACATAACATGTCATTCTAAATATTTTATTTTACTTTGAACTAGCATTTCACAACAAACATAATGCAAATAGCATAGTATCATAATTAACAACATGGGATACAATATGATCAAAGGTTTTGCGACTTGCCGTCAATCTGGACAATCTCGGCTAGCTCGAACGTAGAAGCTCCTGGATCCTGAGATGGCACCTGAACCTCCGGGATCTCCGCAACTAGCGCAAACACACAAAATAATTAACTCCAGCTTGAGACTAATCAAGCGAGGGAAAAAATAAACTATTTAAAAAGAAGTAAAAAGCATAAAATATCCAATTGGTGATTTTTTTTAGAATTTTCCCGAGATGAATTTGGGGAAACGGAGGTCAAAAGTGGGTTCAGGACATTATTTGGAGCAAGGTGGTGAAATTTGAGAATTTTTGGGATTTTCTGTGATTTTCTAGGATTTATTTGGATTTTTTGGATTTTTGGAAATTAATAAACCCTGGAAAATCGGAATGAACAGTGTTGGGCTGGCCCAGAGTGACAGTGCGGCCTGGCACTATGCGGCCCACGCGTCAAGGCCGCCATGCCCATGGCGGTGCTCTCCAGCGCAGCCGCAGCCGGCGGGCGATGGGGTAGGCCGGGGAAACGGCCCATGCCAACGCGCGCCTGCGTGGCCCGGATGGCCGACGCGTGCACTCGGTGGGTGGCTGAGATGGCGGAGGAGCGGGTGGCCTGGATTGAAGTGGGGAGAATCGGACGGTTGCGGGGACGGGTAGGCGGGCGAAACGGTAAGGTGGATCGGACGGACGCGGAGGGCGAAGTTTAAGAAAATCGGATGGCTGAGAGGGAGTGCCATCGGACGCACGAGTTTAAAAGGTACGGAGGGGAGTGGACGGAGGGGATGGGGCCACGTCGGTCGTCGTCTTCCTCTCGCCGGGCGTGCGCAGCAGAGAGGTAGAGACAGAGGTGTCTCCGCTCTCCGACGACGGCGAGGTCCCCGGCGGCCAGGGAGGACACCACCGGGTAGGTCTCGACGTAAGCAACCCACTTTGGGGCTTTGGATGGCCGGAGGGTCAACGGGGAAGGTGGGGAGCAGAGGGGAAAGAATCGACTTCCGGCGGTGAAGGAGGGATGCCGGCGGCGATCAGGCCAAATCGGCGGCGGTTTCACGGTCAGGGGGCTCTGGGGCTCACGTTGGTGGCGGTGGTCGAAGCTCGAAGGTCCCTGGGAGAGCTGGCCAGGAGAGGCTATTGCGGTCGGCGGCGAGCTATGGTGCCGGAGTTCCACGGGCGATCACCTGGCCAGAGGAGTGCACCATTGAGATCAGGGAGTAGCAAGGATGCTCTGGGAGCAAAGAATTGGAAAATGAGGGAGAGGGGAGGGAGATCAGCTCACGGGGGTCGTCGGCGCAGGGGAGAGCGGCGACGGCGAGAGGGGCGATGGGGCTTCAATCGGCTGCTCTAGAGGGTGCTTGAGAGGGGCAGGAAGCAAATGAGAGGGGTGGAGGGGCTTGGGGAGCACGGGTGCGCGAGGGAGCCGAGGGGAGGTTTTATGCTTGAGGGAGAAGGAACCCGAGGAGGGAGGGGCATGGGCGCGGCGGGTCATGAAGGACAGGGGCCACCGGGCGTCGTCTCAAGAATGGGCCGGCCTGAGCGGCGATGATGGCGCCGCACGCAACGGGAGCGGTGAGCAGCAGCATGGACGGGCGCGGGCGCAAGGGAGAAGGAAGGAAGGAAGGAAGGAGGGCGGCAAGTGGGGACCAAAGGGAGGTGGTGACGATGCGTGGCGCGGAGGCGGTGTCGGCCGGACCGACCGGGCGCGAGGGCGCTGCTATCCGAGACCAAGGCGCAGAGGCGGTGCGGGAGCGGGCGCGGGCGCGTCCGCGCGTGACCGCTGGCAAGGGGAGGAAGCGGGAAAGGGAGGCGGAAAGAGGAGAAAGGCACCAATGGAGAGGGGAGACGGGATGGCCCGAAAGAGAAAGCAGATTCGGGCAGGGAATTTCCGAATTAGAAAAGTTTTCAAAAATTCACCAAAAATTCTGGAAAACATCTAGAAAAAATTTGGTTTGAAATTTTGGGGTCTTTCACAAGGTGATCCTTTGTCACCTCTTTTGTTTATTATTGTAGCTTATCTATTGCAATCAATAGTTGATGAAACCGCGAGAAGGGGTTTACTTCATCACCCCATACCAGTTTCTAGTGCTCATGACTACCCAATTGTGCAATGCTTATGATACTTTAATAATTCTACCAGTTTGCACTCGATAGTTGTTATGTTTATGAGGCCTTCAGCAAACATTCGCTGCTTCCACTCGTCTTAGAGTTAATTATCATAAAACTTCTATGATACCGATTAATGTGTGCGTAGAGAAAGTTGAGCACTTAGCAGGTTCGTTTGGATACAAGATTGGTGCCATGCCATTCACTTATTTGGGATTGCCTCTGTGAGAGACCATGTGGAGGTCATTCCGTGTGAAGGATGAGTAATTGACATCGGTTTAGGAAAGTCAAGTTTGATTTGGTTTGGTCCGTCCGCGTCAAGTCGTTGCATGGTGCAATCGGCTTCGGTCGGACCTTGTCGAGCTTGGTCGGCGCGAGGTTGTCTATTCTTCGATTCGGCGGTGTTTGGGCTTGTTCGTGTTGTGTATTACTCGGTGCATATGTTG
The DNA here is from genome assembly GCA_036346245.1 of Bonia amplexicaulis. Taxonomy (NCBI): domain Eukaryota; kingdom Viridiplantae; phylum Streptophyta; class Magnoliopsida; order Poales; family Poaceae; genus Bonia; species Bonia amplexicaulis. The sequence goes on from CM070736.1 coordinate 25,164,798, forward strand.
ATTATGTTGTTTCGCGCGGTGCTACGTGACGGTTTGCTTGTCTGTGTGGATGCAGGACTTCGGAGCTAGGTCATGGTGAGACGTGGGAGGACCGGGACTAGGCACAGGAGGTGTTGAGGTCCAGACGGTCGGAGACGTCGAAGATGATCGAGGCTACTGAGGTGGTTGCGAGCCGAGAGACGAGGAACCGGAGCTGGAGCTACCGGAGGTGGACACGACATGCAGCGGCGAGGTGGATCGGGACTAGGCTCAAGGAGGAGTCGGAGGTCCAGACGATCGGATGCAGGGTGCGGTCGTGTGCGACGGAACGGACTAGACTCAGGAGGAGTCGGAGGTCTAGACGGTCAGGGTGCGGTCGTGTGACGACAAGGAGCGCGGAAGCTTCCCGGAAGGTGCAGGAGGGGCGAATCGGTAAATTCGCAAGGCTGCACAAGCGGGAGACGGCTCCGTTAGGGTTTAGCCGGCGTAACGGGTTGAAGACCCATTAGCCAAGGGCTATAAATAGGAGGGAGTGGTTGCATGCCCCCTCAATTGATTCAATGGCTTTGGGAGAGAGTTAGGGTTTGCTAGAGTCAAAAGAAGCTTTTGGGGGCTGTTTTTGCTTTGCTTCTCTTTTGCTTTAGTTGTTAGGAGTTGTTGAGGAGAGGTAGGAGGCTCTGCAGTGTGTCTCCACCGATGTCTCCCATGTGTTCTTGAGTGAGTTCGTGTGTGTTCCTCTCAGGTTGAGAGATGGAGGTTGAAATGGTTGTAATCTTTACTCTTACGTGATTATTCATCTCCATGAAACCTTTTAATGAGATCATGTGTTTGAGATGATTCTTCTTTTCTCTGTCTCTTTTTGCTCAAGAACTGCTGTCTATTCTTCACTTCCCTTTTTGATCTGGTTTGATTTTTGGGTTGATTTGCTATAGAATCATGTTGATCTGAACTAAGGAATAGCCTTAGGATCTCTTGACCAATCCATTTTTGAGGGCAGAAGGCTGGATCAAAGTGTACTGCTTTCTTGAAATCTCGCGCCGCCATTTCCTCTGTTTTTCCCTGTAGCTAGGGCTCCATGGCAGAGCACTTGTGATGTTTTGATTTCCCTTCTCAAGTTGGGCTGAGGTTTGTGCTTTAAAGCTCTGAGATCATCTCTAGTTGAAATATAAAACCTCATGAGCAAAAGACTTGAGATTGAAGAGAAATTCGAAAATCAGTCCTGCCACTGCTCAAGTTTCAGATTTCAGTCAAAATGTCAGGTTCTTGCTACTTTGATTGATTCTCTTGTCTCCTGAGGTCTTAATGGTATTTAGATCTAGTTCTTGCTGTTTTGATCAGAAGCGAACAACATTTATCTATCAATTTCAATGATTTTCGGTTGACTGCAGTAATTCAGCTTCTCAGTTCTTGTCTCGGCAGTCTGCAGAATTTTTGGCTAAAGTTGTTTGTTCTTTTTGGTCTGCAGTATTAGTTCTTTTCAGTCTTCTCAGTCTGCATCTGTTTTCAGTTCTTGAAGCTGCCAATTTCTGTTGTTTCGGTTTTCAGTCCATTTGCTGTTCTGCAGTGTTGCTCTGTTGGCAGCTAGAACTAATTTGCAGTAAACAGTTTTCAGCAAGGGCTATTCTTATTCTTTGCAGATTTCAGTTCCTGCAGATTTCAGTTTTTATTTTCAGTTGTCAGTGAACTGCAGTGTGCAGATTTCAGTTTGTGTTTTCAGTTTTCAGTAAACTGCAGTGTGCAGATTTCAGTTTGTGTTTTCAGTTTTCAGTGAAGTATAGCCTGCAGATTTTAGTTTTTATTTTCAGTTATCAGTGAACTGCAGTGTGCAGATTTCAGTTTGTGTTTTCAGTTTTCAGTGAAGTGCAGCCTGCAGATTTCAGTTTTTATTTTCAGTTTTCAGTGAACTGCAGTATGCAGATTTCAATTTGTATTTTCAGTTCTCAGTGTACTGTTTGGGGTGCTGGTTTAGCTTCTAGTTAGTTTGTTTTTCAGTCAAGTTTTATTCTCAAATTTCAGGTTCTGTGCTGTAGCTTGTGTTCTTTTCAGTCCTCGGTGAAGACACTTTGGAGCAGCTAGTCTGTTTGGTTTTTGGCAAAGTTTGTTTTGCTCTTTTGTGAGCAGACTGTCACGATTAAGTTGTGTCTAGTTTGCTTCTTCAATGAGCATTCTCTGTCTTTGAGCAAATCTGATTTTATGTCATCCACTCCTTTCAGTTTACGGCAAAATTGCTTTCGGCTTCCAATAAGCATCGAACTTCTTGCTTCATAGCTTCTGTAGCTATCGGAGAAGAAAAGTTTGTGGATACTTAGGGGCGGATTTTGAAGGCACCATTCACCCCCTCCCCCCCTCTGTTGTCATTTCCGATCCTACACTCTGGGAACAACAAGGCCAAAAATAAAGGATTTCTCACCTTTGATGGATAGGGTGAAAGAAGGCTCTGCAGTACAACAACTTTTCTATCATATGGGGGTCGGCTTATGGTTGTTAATACAGTACTATCACTTCAATCGATCTATTATATGTGTTTGCTTCAATTGCCCAAAAAGGTAATTGATCATATTGATAGAGCTCGGCAGCACTATCTTTGGAGGGGTTCTAAAGAGTTACAAGCGTGTTGTAATTCATTGGCATCTTGGGATATAGTATGCCGGCCAAAACAGAAAGGGGACTTGGGGTGCTCAATTTGCGCCTGCAAAACGGTGCTTTACTCATGAAACACCTTCATAAGTTCTTTGGTAGACATGATGTTCTATGGGTGCACCTAGTTTGGGAGAAATATTATAGACATGTAGTTCCTCATGCAGCAAATGCTTGTGGATCCTTTTGGTGGCGAGATGTCATGCAGGCTATTTCATTGTTTCGTGGCATTGCAATAGGAAAACTGGGAGATGGACGTAATATACTTTTATGGAAGGATTGCTGGGAAGGGCATCTTCTCTGTCGGAGGTACCCAGGCTTTATTCTTATGCCAGAAATTAGGACATATCTATTAGGGAGGTCATGTCTAGAAATAACCTTGAGTCTCTGGTTCAATTTCCACTCTTAGAAGACGCTTACCAAGAGTACATTGATTTACGGTAGTTCAGAGCTCATCTGGTTATTCAACCGCACCAGAAGGATCATTGGAACTATATCTGGGGCAATGATGTCTATAGTTCCCAACGTTTCCACGCCCATCAGTTCAGTCAACTCCAGGCATCCACGGTATATTCGTGCATTTGGAAGAGCAAATGTGTGATGAAACTCGAAGTCTTTGCTTGGCTTCTTCTGCTGGATAGACTGAATACACAAAATATCCTAAAGAGAATATTTTAATGTTGATGGAAACATTAGCTGTGTTCTTTGTCACAGTGTGAACGAAGAGACCTCACGGCATTTGTTTTTCACTTGTTCTTTTAGTATGCAATTTTGCAGTGCCAGTGGGATTAATTGGATTCTTATGTTGATGTTTCGCGCATGGTATTGCAGTCCAGCTTAGCTTCCGGAAAAGCGTTTTTTTATTGGCCGCTTGGCATATCTGGAAGCAACGCAATGAGTTTATTTTTGAGCATCGTCAACATACTCTAGCTGTTTGGAAGAATAAATTCAAGTTAGAGATTATTGTGCATCTGCACAGAGTAGAAGATAGCTTTCGGAAAGATATTTGTAATTGGCTAGCGACAATCTAGTGCAATTCCTTTCTTTGTAAGTTTACCGATCTAATACATAATTAATAGATATTCCTAAATTAATTAATATGGTAATTTATTTTGATTATCCCTAGTAGGATTAATTAAAAGACCACGGAGAGAGCTATGTTAAAAGCTTTAATTACTTCCGTACTTATCTAGCTAGAGTGGTAGCCAACATGTACGTGTTAGAATTGTATTTTTGGAAATTATGTATAATGTTTTCACTCCGTTTAGTGTGCATGCATATGGATCCGGTTGTATGCTTTATGCATGCAATCTTTTTTTTTCTTTATTCGCCTATTCCTACACGTTTTTCCATTGCGTATTGCCAATCTAAGCCGTAGATGAAATCATTAAGGAAATTGGGCGATCAAGATTTTTTTCTCAATTAATGTGGAAATTTCTAGCCTATTTTCCTTTTCCTGATTAATGTGATATTTTTTTGCTTTTTTACCTTCTATAGGATTGATGAGAAGGCTCATCAGGAGCCTAGTGTGTTAATTTTTTTACCTTCTAGGTTTAATGTGAAGGCTCATCAGGAGCCTTCCAATTAGTAAAGATAAAGGTTAAGAGAATTGGACAACCAAGATTTTTAATTAACGTGAGAATTTCTAGTATTTTTTCTTTTTTTAGATTAATGTGTTAATTTTTTACCTGCTAGGATGAATACGAAGGCTCCTCAAGAGCCTTAATTAGTACATGAGCCCCTAATTAGTAAAGATAAATATAAATATTCAAATTTATTCCACACTCTCAATATCACACAGTACGACCAAAAAGAAGATTGGACAAAACATACACACACCGCTGATCACGTACTGTGGCAGTGATAAGCATACATCAAGAACAGTACGGTACGTACTACGTATGTACGTGCTTTCAGGGGACAAATAAGAATACACCACCTTGATTCCGGCAGGCTTTATTTTAAAAAAGGTAAACAAGCACGCGTGCACTCATCATGCATGCACACGCTTACCGTACTCGCTGCCGAGCGGTGACGGCGTCCGGCCGGAGCCCAGAGTCAGACGACTGAATCGAGTTCGTAACTGGTCGATGGAGCAACCCGGCCGGCAGCGACCGTGATCTGGAGCGGGTCGATCGACTCGATCCTAACCTCCCTGTTGTCACCAGAGGCGCCTGCTCCCTGATTCGCGGGTGGCGGCGCATTCCTGTTGCTAGGACGGGCGTCCGCTGGATTGCTATTCTTAAGGGCGGCGGCGCTCACGTCGTAGCCGAAGCCATTCCTGCTGGAGGGGAAGACCATGAAGACGAAGCTGGCGAGGAGCCCTGTCGCCAGCGGCATGTTCACGAGGAACTCCTTCCACTGCACCGTCATCCTGGTAGTCCCGAGCAGACAGGTCTGCACTTCAGCGTTGTCGAACGCGAGGGACACAAACACGAGGGCGCGTAAGAGGGCGTGCACGAAGTCCCGCGCCCTCACGCTCCGCTCCCGGCGCTCTCTGGTGAAGGCTATGCTTTGGCTGAAATATTTTTATCTTTCAGTCACATAAGATTACACAATACTAATTAAACTCAAAATTACAATGATAAGCGATGCTTACTTCTAGTAAAGCAGTACGGGAATTTTTATATTTGTAAGAGTTTACCTAGATATACTTCATTTCTACCTATGTTATAATTTTTTTGGTCTTTGTATTTTGTTGGGATTTACCAAACTTAAATTTATTTATTTTTGTCCAGGTTAGCATAATTTTTATTTTGGTCTTTGTCCTACGTTAAAGGGAGGTGAGTTTATAATATATAGGAAGTGAGGGGAGCTGAGTGTGGTTGGATGTCACATTATCTAAGGAATTTAGGCGGTGCTCTAAGTGGCTTTTGGCTTAAGCTTCTAACTGTGATTTTTGAGTTATGGTTAAAATTGCACCGTAGTGGTTGTTAACTTTTTCTAAGTAAAATGAAGAAAAAATGAGAAAAACTCCTTATATGGTCATAGACAATATAAAGAAATAAGAAAAAAGAAAAACCCTAAAAAGCTAAAATAAATTGAAATTAGAAGTTGACGTGTTTCAAATAACTTCTAGTTTAAATAAGTTAGAAGCCAAAATAAGGTGGTGATCGGTTAAATTTGAAAACGAAAACACCGAAAAAAAACACTCAGAATGAGAGAGGCTTATTTAACATAATTAAATTTAAAAATTGAAAATATAAAAATATGTTAGCCCATCACGACAACGCAAACGAATACAGGAAAAAAAAAGAACCGACTAAAAAACTCAAAAAAAAGTCAAAAATTCAGAAAAGGATGAAATTATGAATAGTGTAAAAATAAGCTTAAGCTTTAAGCCATAAGCCATATTGATCACCCTAAATCTAAAACTAAAGCCATTTAGACGAGGTGCTGAGGAAACCCTTTTGTTTTCTTTTGGTTGGGCATGCTCGTTATTTTTTGTTTCGTCGTCTTTGCCTTGCGTCTCTTGCTTGCCACTAAAGGGTGCCTTCACGAGTGTTTAAACTTTGGCTTTCGTTGCTATATTAATTAACTTTTAAAAGATGTATTTTTTAAAACGAAATTTATAGGTAGATTATAGTAGACACTGTACTGAGTTTAGTTATATCGGTCAAAATCACATGTGACTATTTTTCTCTACATATTATCTCTCACAAATAACTCAAATTTAAAATCTATAACTTATAAGTCACAGTCCAAAAAATTCACCATTTCTTGTAGTCGTAGTTGAAAACGTAGAATCCCTCGTAGAAGCCGATGGGCAGGGCCAGCCCGTAGTAGGTGTTGTCGTCTGCAGGGTCGATGATGCTGTCGGTGAAGGAGAGGAACACGCATACCGAGCAGAGGAAGGTGATGAGCCCCCAGGAGAAGACGTGGTTGACGTAATAGCAGTGGCCGTGGTTGGTGAAGGACGGCGCCAGTGTCTCGAAGACCATCGTGGTGCCGGTGGGCAGGAGCCTCACCAGGTTGGCTGTTGCTGTCAACGACTTGTCGAACACCGCCATCTTCCGGTCTCCGCCGGGTGTGGACGGCGCTGGCTGCTTTGGGCCCTCCGCTGCTTTCGCCTGACCAGTAGACATCTTCGCGTGCTGCTCGAGAGTTTCTCTGCGTGGATCGACGACTGGCTTGGAGGTGTGGAGGTGGTGGTTTGTATGCTTAGTATATAGGCTCAGTTTGTTTTGACTTTAGCTTTTAATTTTTGGTTTATTTTTTTATTTCTATATTTTATTTTTTGGTTTTTTTAGCTTTTTTGCTAATTCTTTTCCCGTATTCGTTTATATTGTCTATGATAGGCTAATCTGGTTTTTCTATTTTAAAATTTTTAAATTTAATTATGTCAAATAAGTCACCATCAGTTACAATGTATGTCGACTAACTATAGTGTAATTTTAGTTATAAGCCATTTTTTCAACCCGGACGAGCAGGCTAATAATCTGTGTGTTGGAAATCTTACGACCTCTCTAGGATCGATTACGACCAGTTAGGATTGTTTACGACTAGTTCCGAGTGCTTATAACCGGTTCCGACCTCTTCTAGTCGCCTCCTGCTGAGATACGACCACTCAATCGCTCTACCGACCACTTCCTGCTGTGATCGAAGCCTTCTCGAGTCTTTGCAACATGGTCGTAAAGCCTCCAACGCGGTCGTAGCTTTTATGCCATGGTCGATAACCCTTACGATCACGTTCTGCGCTCCTTCAACGTGGTTAGGGGTGAAAACGGATCGAATTCGGATGGATATTGCTTAAACCGTATCCTAACCCACATTTTTTCTCCGTATTCGGAGTCGAATACGGTAAGGTCGGATACGAATACGAATTTGGAATATTCGGAGTTTCGAATACGGTACCATCGGGACGGATATGTAACGGATTCGGCTCGGAAACGGATAATATAGGCGGATAATAGAAACATAAGTTTATCTTGCCATAATAGAAACACAAAATAACAATAGTATAGGCTCATAGCCTCAAGCAGATAACAACTAAACGCTCAAAGTGCCTTCACGCTCTATGGCTTGTCATCACTAGCTATTTCTTCTTCATACAATTCGCCAATTAATATGTCAAATTTTCTATACATTGCACACCTCAACCAACCAACATGACAAAAAAAGAAATACTAGCAAAATAAAAGTTGAATTCTTAGCTCTTACCAGATATCCGACCGAATATCCGACCAGATATCCGACCGGATAATTATCCGAGATCCGAATCGATACTATTCGGTCGGATAACAACTCTCCGAATCCGAATCCGAATCCGGCATGAATTATCCGAATCCGAATCCGACCGGATATCAAATTCCTTCCGAATCCGGTACCAACCGAATTCGGTACCGGATTGGTCGGGATTAACCCAACCCATTTACACCCCTAAACGTGGTCGATAGCCTTTCGACCACGCTTGCCAATATTTGCCATGGTCGTAAACTCCTCCGACCACATTTGCCGTGGTCGTAGGTCGACTTCGACCACGTCTTGCAAGATCACAATGAAGTTGGTCTCCAAATTTTCAACGGTATCTTATATAACCGATTTGTTGATTTTTGCACTTCATTAGCAGCCGTTCACTGCTGTCAAATACTATCAGAAAATTGCTTTTCATTTCAACTCGGCACCCTTCTTCAGTTAGTTGTCCTAAGCTTATAACATTGCTGCGAAGACATGGTATGTAAATACATCTGGCAGCGATCTTTGATTTCCATCTTTGCACTTCAACAAAATTGTGTCCTTTCCTTTAATCTGGACAGTTGAGCCATCTCCAAATTTCACCATACCATATACTTTCTCGTCTAATTCATGAAATAATGAGTAAGTGCCTGTTATATGGTTGCTAGCTCCATTGTCATGATACCAATATGTTGACTAGTCCTAAGTCTCCTCTCCCTTCTCCATTAAACTTGGGAACACTCTCCCTTCATTTAGCATCACTCTTGTCGGCACGTCTTCTGCACAATGGGACAGTAGCAAAGTCGGTTCAGTATATTCAGATGTTTGAGCAAGATTTGCTTCTTCGACTTTCTTCTTGTTCCTGCATTTTGTTGCATAATGTCCATACTTTTTGCAGTTATGGCATTGTATGTGGCTTCGACATTCGGCAGCATAATGACTAGATTTCTCACATTCAAAACATTGGATGTGTGATTTGTCTTGAAACCTATTGCCATCACCTCTTCCTTGGTCTCCACACCACTCCCTCTTCCAGGCTGGAAGCCTCTTCCCTTCTGGCCATACCCTTGTCCACGACCATAGAGTGAGTCCGTCTGGTCCGGGTTGCCTTGGTTCCTTGTGTCCTCCTTAGCGAGCAACATTTATTGGTTGTAACCTCTTTGCTCTCTGTCGTCAGTTTGATAACTCTTCAGGAGCTGCTCGTGAGCTTTGAGCGCCCCGGTTACTCTTCAATCTTCAACTTAGAAAGGTCTTGTGAGTACATGAGTGTGGTCATCACTGGAATGAACTTCTCCGGCAGAATTCTCAAATACTTCTTCACCGCCACCTCGTCTTTTAGGTCATCACCGAGAGATTTGATCTCGTTTACGACTTCGTTGAACTTTCGAGAGAACTCCTCCACAATCTGATTCTTTCCCATCTTCATAGCTTCAAATTCGCTTCGGAGTGTTTGAAGTTGAACTTCCTTTACTCGATCGACTCCTTCATGCATTGTTTGCAAGGTAGTCCAGGCTTCTTGCGCCGTCTCCTTGCCGACCATTTGCCGCATCATTGAGTCCGGCACTGCCTGATAGATCACAGCTAGCGCCATCTTGTCAAGTCGGTCATCAATGACTTTGCCTTTCTCTTTTGGATCAACTACACTCCAGACACCCTGAGCACACATATTGACTCTCATCTTCATCACCCAGAGTTGATAATTATCTGAGGTGAGAAGTGGATACTGCAGCGTCACACTTTCCTTAGCCTTTGATGTTTCTCCCATGGCTCTGATAATAAGTGTTGGAAATCTTACGACCCCTCTAGGATCGATTACGACCAGTTAGGATCGTTTACGACCGGTTCCGGTGCTTACGACCAGTTTCGACCTCTTCTGGTCGCCTCCCGCTAAGATACGACCACCCAATCGCTCTACCGACCACTTCCTGCTGTGATCAAAGCCTTCTCGAGTCTTTACAGCGTGGTCGTAAAGCCTTCAATGTGGTCGTAGCTTTTATGCCGTGGTCAATAACCCTTATGATCACTTTCTGTGCTCCTTCAACGTGGTCGATAGCTTCTACGACCAAGCCTATTGTTGTTTTGCCGCGGTCGTATGTCTTCTGGTCACGCCCAAACTTACTCCGCCATGGTCGTATTGCCTCCCGACGGCGTCTTCTTTATTGTTGCCGTGGTCAAACACCTTTCGATCACGCCTACCGATATTTGTCGTGGTTGTAAGTTCCTCCAACAACGTTTGCCTTGGTCGTAGGTCGACTTCGATCACGTCTTACGAGATCACAATGAAGTTGATACTTGCTGTTTTTCTCTCATCTTCTCTTTATTTCTTTTCTTATTTCTCGGCGTACATTGGTTGCAAGACTCCACCCTCTTTTATACTCAAATCTACGACTTCTACTCGGATTCCGACTGATTACAAACCAACTCCGACTCCGATTCGAATACTACTTTGTTTCTGACATTGACTTTCAACTACAACTTCGATTTGACTTCGATTACCACTAAATTTTATATACGACTTCTAAACAAGATTATTTTCAACACTGTATGAGCAGCTACCTACGTCTGCATGCCCTTTTATACAGTGTCCGACCATGGGTGGCAGCACCAGCAGCACTACAAGACAAGAACCAGATGCTGAGAGCTGGAAAGACCAAAGCGGCGCGATAACTTGACAAATATTCCGGTGTGCGTTGCTTGGGTGTTGGGTAAAGTACCGGTGGCGAGCCACCACGCACAACTAGCCGATCGGCATTTACACCGTCCAACCCATTATGAGGCTACGTACCTAGCTAGCTAGGCCCTATAACTGCATGCTAGCTTGTTCTGCAATGGTTACAAAAGATCTAGAGCTCCATATATCCATGCACGTTGTTTCATACAGCAGCCAGCATGTCTCGATACAGCTAGCATATCTGGAGCGATCGGACAATGTTATTGGCGTCCATTTAACTGCTCATAACGTTTCCTCGAGAGTTTCTACAACATGGTAGCTAGCTAGCCAGTAAGTACCGCTCCCCTGTTCCTCCTCTCAGTGAATTCGGCAGGACCTACCTAGTTAGAGTAGAATCTAACAAAAGGAAATGATAACTAGGGTAAGTATGTTAACATTAACAAACTCAGTAAGTATAATAGTAGCATAATGCACTATATACATCTCTTTGTCCTTACGTCCAATTTTAGTCATCTAAATTTAGAAATTAGCTTTATCAAATTAAGTAACATCTTTTAATTTATAAAAATTTCTACTTTTCACTCGGGTGAAGAAAGATCCCTAGTTATCACCATAGTCCCCAATCTAAGAGACTGACATGAATTCATGATTTTGTTTAACACAGTGTAGGCTTATGCTATTGTACCCATAGCTACTTTAAACCATTTTAACTAGGCTTTTCACACTTCCTTTGGTGTGCAGTCAAGTTCAAATTATAGAACATTTCCCGAGTTACGTTGCTCAATTCTTCAGTCCATTTATTTTTCATCGATGTACCGAATCACTCACCCGAGCTCCACTGACTTCTAATAGCGTTTGGTTGGTACCGGCTCCCGGCCCAACACTCCACCTATGTATATAGCGTCTCGGGATTTACTCACCTCCAGACTGGCATTACTGATCTTGAGCTTCATTCATCTCTACTCACACGTAATTATTTGCCCAATGTGGAGAGATGAATAACGTAATGGGATACTATTTTCTGCCCGTCTGACACAGAAAAATGGTTGGCACTTTACTTACATTCCCCAATCCGAGTGAGAGTTTGATGGATCCTTATATTCTATCCATATGTAAAGGAGTCCTGCCTACCCTCTCTCTACCTTTTCAAGGTCTCCTTTACCCTCCTATTTACATATACTTGTAGTCCTTCTACTCCTCTCAGTCGGACTACTACTTTACCTCCTCTCTTTCTCTTCTTTTCGCTTTCTTTTTCTCCTCTTTTCTTTTCTCATTCATAGCTCTTTCATCTTCCTTATTGATTTAACTTTTTAAGTACAATTTCAGATGCAAGTATATTGTAATGCTCAGGAAGTAGTTTGTAAATTTAACATAACTATATTCATGATCAAGAATGAGCTTGCCTAAGTAGTGGTAAGTGTTGGAAGCAACGACAACTTGATCTGCTACCTCAGCTTGAGCTCGTTCGATTTCTGCATTACAGGCAGACGCTCTCCTATAAGAAATTAGTTATTTAAGTTACTACTAGATTAGAAAATTTTCCTTCCCGTCTCGGTGGAATTCTAACCCATCTATCGTGTTAGTGCCAAACCTTAGCCTGCCACTCGAACTGCTAAAACTATCCCGAAGGCTCTAGCCTCTCTCCCTAGTTCAACTCTCAGCCCATGGCTGACGCTCTAACAAAAATGCTCCTATTTGGCCGACACTTCGTACTCCCCTCCTCGTCACCTCTAATGCTCTGTTCCTCTTGGCCAATGGAAACGCTCCTCCATTCGATCGACACCTCATCTCCTGGCCGTTGCTCTCTTCTTCTCCACTTGCCCTTTTCAACACCGGCGCTGGCTTCTTCTCCCTTCGTTCTCGAGGCCTGCGACTCCCTTGACTACTTGGCGCACTTGGCCCTTCCGGGTCAGATTCGGATGGATCTGACCTCCTCTAGGTTGCTCCTCATTAGATCGACGCCTACCACCACTTCTTATTACCATATCTGGTGGCTACTCGCCGGATCTAGCAACTACTTCCGGATCTAGCAGCTACTCAGCTACCCCGACTACCGGCTACTCGACTCTCAGCCTTCGACTATCGGCAACTTGCCCTCCGACTACCGGCTATTTGGCTGCTTGAACTTTGATTACAACTACTTGGCCACCGACTACCACTACTCGGCTACTTGACCTACGACTACTAGCTACTCGGCTACTCGACCTCCGACTATGACTACTCGACTTCCGACTACGACTACTCGGCCTCCGACTGCAGCTACTCGGCTACTCGACATCTGACTACGACTACTTAGTTTCCAACTACGACTACTCGACTACTAATTGGGCTATCGGTTGCTGTGGTTGCCACCAATTGGGCTGGGTGGTTTCTATTGGGATACGTGTAGGCTATACTTGTGTAGATTAAAAAATTTCTACCGCGTAAACTAGGAAGCCATATGTAAGACCATGTGGATGGTCGTGATTAAAGTGATGATGAATAATTGACATATGGATTGCTTTGGAATTTGTGTTCATGAAAGTTTTGGTCGATCATAGTTTAAAGTTTCGAGTTCGAGTGGTTTTGGTCACACACGAGTGGTTTCAATCGACTCTAAGTGATTTTGCTCGGCTCCGAGTGGTTTTGGTATGCTCCAAGTGGTCTGTCTCGACTCCAAGTGGTTTTTGTCAGCTCTGAGGGGTTTTGCTCGACCCAAGTGGTTTTGGTCGGATCTGAGCAGCTTTGATCAGGTCCAAGTAGGATCAGACGGCTTTTGAGTTGCATTGGAGCATTGGATGGCTTTCGAGTAGCGTTGGAGCATTGGACGGTTTTCGAGTAGCAAAATAGCATCGGATGACATTTGAGTGGACTCGAAGTATCGGACGGTGTTCGAGTCCTATCAAAGTATCGGACGACATCCGAGGGCCATCGGAATATCAGACAGCGTTCGAGTTGCATCAGGGTATCGGATGGCGTTCGAGTTGCATCAGGGCATCAGATGGCTTTGAGTGCCATCGAAGGATCGGATGTCATTTGAGTGGCAGCGAAGTATCAGACAGTGTCCAAGTAGCATTGACACATTGGATGACCTCCGAGTGGCATGGAGCATCAGACAATGTTACAATAAGATCGAAGATCAGACAACGTTCGAGTGGAAATGTAGCATCGGATGGTGTTCAAGTGCCCAGATGCATCAGACGATGTTCGAGTACCATTGGAAGATCGGACAGTGTTCGAGTGGTGCGATCAAAGGTTAATTCCCAGCATGCAGCAGTTGAAACTATATAGGCAAAGCTATAGTGGTCAAAGGTGAATAGTACTCGAAGAGTGTTGTAGACTTTTCCGGTCAATAGTCGTAGGCTTAGTGGTCGATAGTCAAAGACTTAGCGGTCGATAGTCGTAGACTTTGTGATCGATAGTCGTAGACTTAATGGTCGATAGTTGAAAACTTAACGGTCGATAGTTGTAGACTTAATGGTCGATAGTCTCGATAGTCGAAGACTTAGCGGTCGATAGTTGAAGACTTAGCGGTCGATAGTCGTAGACTTTGTTCATTGACTTTGTGATCGATAGTTGTAGACTTTGTGGTAGGTAGTCTTAGACTTTGTGATCGATAGTCGTAAAATTTGCTGGTCAGTAGTGTTAGACATTGTGACCAGTAGTCATAGACTTTGCGGACTGCTTTCGTACTCGTAGACTTTGCAATTCTGTTTTCATAGTCGTAGACTCAACAGTTGGCTATCGTTATATTCAGTTTTTGATTGGTTGTCATAGACCTCGCGATTGGTAGTCGATGGCTTTACAATTGGTTGCCGTAGGTTTCACGGTCGGTCTCATAGACTTCATGGTCGGTACGAGTGCTTCAATTCTTATTACCTTCGAGTACTCATGTTAGGCCAGAGGTATGATTGGCTATGCTTGGTGTTCGGTGAACAGTGTTCAAAGGAACAATACTTGAAGGATTTGGTACTCGGTTGTTGGATGAGCTTGGTACTCGATGGTCGGTGATTAGTTGTCATAGTCGTTGCGAAAAAACATGAAATATTTGTAAATTTATGATTAAGTTAATCTAAATAAATGTAGCAAATTTGAATCACATAAAATTCTCCAAAAATTACACAATAACTACTACTATATAGAGAGGCTTCTCATAAAATTTCATAATTTTTGAAGCTAGTTTGCTATCTGTAAAAACTTGTAACATTATCAAAATTGTATGAATTTCTGTATTAACAATACTTCAGCACAATATCTTTGTCATATATTTATTTCTTACTGTGGAATTGGTGGGGGATTGTTAGAAATTGACCCATTTAATTATGGTTCATTTCCTTAATTCCAAAGCATGCATGGCTTAGTACCATATTGCTAAGGAAAGGTGATGAAGACCAATTTATAAGGTGTAGTCATCACCACTCCTTGAATATGGATAGAGATGGTATGTGGAGGGTTCTGTCTAGTCACACACACGCGCATGCACGCGCGCGCGTATACGCGTATTTTCGTGTGAAAATCGCGTGACTTGTGACTTGCGACGAGCGACCATGCTGTGACGTGGCGCGCCACTTGGCAGACCAAGTCCATCTCTATTTTTGCTGAACTCTGCACCACTCTCTCTGTGTTTGAATGAGATTCAAACGTTTGAATTTGATGCTTTTTTGGGGTTTTGATGACGATTACCGGTGGATAAATGGTCGGTTGAATGTCGATTACCGGTGGGTAAATAGCTGCTTTAATCATGTCAGTTATCAGTCTGTCTATTTATATGCCTAGAGACGTCCAGAGTATGTGCGAGAAACTCACTGCCTCCATTTCCTTCTTCTCTGTGATTCTGTGCTCGAGTACTGTGCTGTCTGAATCTCGTGACCTTTCTTCCCAGCGTGCACTTGGAAGGTGGGAGAGCGGCTATCTCCGAACCATTGCCGCAGAGGGTACCTGCACGGGGCGGCAATAAGGTTTCTGGGCAGCGCTTTTGCGCGACCGCTCCCGCATCACGTCATATCGTTACGCCTGCGTTAAGCTCGCTGGCTTCTGTTCTTCTTCAGCTAACAAGTAAGTCGTTCGCGCGCACGTACGACTTATATTCTGAAGTATGATGAGTAGCCTGCTATTAGTAGTAAGTTTTGCATTACTAGTTTATTGTATTTATCTTCTCAAAAAATTTAGAATTAAAATATTGCCCACATTTATAACAGTATTGGACGATGACACTGAAGTAAGCAGCTACACTCCCACACTGCGGGTGGAAGAAAACGAGCTGATGCCTCATAAGCTAGCCAAAGAGATATCTGAACCACAAGTAAGCAGTTTTCTCTAAGTTTTTCGTCCATGCTCATGCACGGGAAAATATACCAAAGTTTCTGATAGTTCACACTTCACAATCTTAGATCGAAGATGACCGGAGCAAGGAATCAAATGAGTCAATAAGTTACCAGCTGATTTCTGACATCTCAGCTATTGATCACCTTCTTACGTTTGAGCTCTGGTACGAACCACTCTCTACATGTTCCAATCTTTCCATGCACACCATACTGATCGATCTGCGTGTGATTTTTTGGTATAAGTTTCTCAGTGAAGGGCCTCTCCGGAGTGACACAGATGGCAAGCAAGTCTTCATATTCGCCACCACTCCGAGCGATTTCCTCTGCCCACTGACGAGGCAAATCTTCAACCGTCTGGAGAGCCAGGCGTCGTGTGGGCTGAAAACCGGGCGTCGCAATGGGTGTGTGGTGTGCCCGGACTTCAGAAAAATTCTAGCTCCACCACTGTATGCTTCACAAACGTCAGGTAGGGCCAGGCATGAAAAAGCCCAGCCTTGAAACGTCCGGCCCGAGGCCCGACAATTATGTATTTCACAAGCCTTAGCCCGGACCGAGCGAAAAGTTAGAGGCCTGACGCCCAAACATTACTGATCTATGAACACAAGCTCACTTTGCAGAAATGAAACAAATAAAGCGCCTAATTCCCAAGACATTGTGTCGGATACTACTTCACATCACAAGTTCACAGTCCACAAACAAATAGAAACGATACACCATTTCCAGAATCCAAATTCTTATGAAATCTCAACATAAAAGCATTATCTCAAATTGTGAATCCAATTGAAGCATGCGAGCTTACTGGTCTCTTCCGGGGACGAGGAGGGAGGTGGCGCCTTCCGAGCGGGAGCTGACAAGGGAGGAGGCGATGCTGATGGGGGGTGCGTGTGGAGGGAGGCGGAGGAGGTGACGGTGTGTTGGCGAGGCAGAGTAGGTGAGTAGGGGTGGATATCAAGTACTCGTTTTATTGAGTTTTTCTCGAAATTGGCATAAATAGATTTAATATTATTTTATTGATAATTTATTGATAATTTGAAAGTATTTTTAGAATCGGACCAACAAGCTAAGGCAAGCCAGAATAAAACTCAATTTCATTCAAAACTGTCTCATTTCATTGTTTAACTAATTAACCAGTGTAATTGAAGCAATTTTAAATCGAGTCAACGAGCACTACTAACAAGTTTTTTTCCCACCCCTAGAGGTGAGGGCATGCCGGCGAGGCTAAGAAGGGAGGAGGTGGAAACAGTGTCACCATCACCGAGGGATGTGCCGCCGCCACTGGGTGAGAGCGAGGGAGGAGGTGCTCCGTTGGGGAGGGCACTAGGGTGGAGACGCACCGCCGGTGGAGGGTACGAGCATGCCGCTACTCAAGGTGAGGGTGGAGGCGTGCTGACGGTGGAGCGCCAAGGTCGAGCGATGAGAGGATTTGAGTCCAAAACTCCATATCTGGTTTGGGATTTTTTAGTTTGGACTGAGGAAGGGGTATTTAGCTGCTAGGTTGGAGACGTGGCCGTGGTGCCGTGCATTGGTGTCTTCCGCTCGGGCCAAGCCAGGCTTCTTTAGGGACGAAAATTGCAGCCTTAGCCCCGCCCGAGAGGCAAGCCTACACAACTCAGCCGAGGAAAATCGGTCTACCCATGAACAGGCCTAGTTCACAACAACTTGCCTGGTTGTTGGCAACTGGTTATCCTACTACATCCATCATACCTCGCGAAGATATGACCTATCTTAGGCACCACTTCCTCCATCGGGAAGGAGCCTACCACACCTCAACATATCCATGAAAAGAGGACTACTACAGTTTGCCTCCTATCCTACACATGGGAACTACATTCATGCATTGAGCACATTTGCTAATTCAGCACTGTCGAGCCACATTGCAAACATGAAAGACCCCTTTGCAATCACTAATTGATCTCGGACCCTTGAAGAGATACGGGAGTTTGGACTTCGGAGGGGAGACCAAAGTAATTTCATATCTGCCTTTAGCTTCCGACAGCGATATTTCCTACAAAATGGTTATTTCAGCATTACCACATCAGGGAGAAGCCAAAACCACATTTTCTTTCCCCCTATAATAAGATCAGCCAATGAAACATTCTACTGCAGATGGGCAAAATTTTCAATAAGCTGTGCGGCAAGCTCACAACTGATACAAATACAATTGAGGCAACGACTACAATTTTTTCTACCTCCTGAAATGTACATTGACAACAGTTGGCTGCATATATGTCTGCTGAATCGAAAGTGCAAGGGGGAAAAATGGGTGAAACAAGAAGGAAGAGATTCTTTTCACCCTGCTGTCAGAAGCACCGGAATCTGAACCTACAGAGTAAGAAAATATATATTTATGTGAAGTTACCAAAAAAACCTACTGATCCTTAAAAAAATCTAGTAGAACAAACTTATGATTTGCTCCCTTGCAGAAAACAACTATTATCCATTTTTCTTTTGGTACCCTGAAATTGAAAATATATTCCCAAATTGTTACTCGGGCATGTTGATCTACATTTTGGCTTACTTTACTATGTGGCCTTCACGATTGTATTATTATGGAGATGGTTCCGTTACATGACTATTCATTGGTCTTGATATTGTATGTGGATACAGGTTCAAGTTGATATAGGCAGTGTTTACCTAGGCGCTAGGCGGGCGGCAGACCGGCGCCTAGCGCCTAGGCGGGCCAAATCGGCAAGGCGGGAGGGCGCCGCCTAGGCAGGCTAGGCGGCCACCTAGGGAAACAGTGGATATAGGTCCACACAGGCTAGCTCTAGAATCTAGATGCTTGGTCACAGAAATGGATCAAGAGTTACCTGGTTTGATCTTAAATTTGACAACATTTGGTTGCCTCACTGATATAAATTTTATTGGATGCTCTGTGCAATGCCTATGCCGATCAATCGCTGAAATCAGCTGCAAACAAGGAAACGAAGCAATATTAAAAATTAAATAACAGTAAGGAAAATGTTGCTTTCATGCGGTTGAATATGACAAAACCGAGAAGATGATTAGAAGGATCATGCAATGGCATAAAACTAATAAAACATAGTGCAAATTGCAAAAATGTCTAGTGCTCACTGATGGCATAAAAATAATAAAGCATAGTGCAAATTGCAAAAACCCTCGTACTGCATAGGTTAGTTTTGCGTTATACTAAATAAATAAAATATAAAATGAAGTGAAGGTAATTTTCATCATAGCTCTCAACATTGTCATTGTGTAGGAGCATGGCTCCTAAATTTCTGGGAAATGCCTAGCATACTAAGAACCTTGTACTAAATGTATACAAAAATAGGAGATCTTAACCCTTGGTAAACTCCCAACACCCAATCCAATTATTGATTTACACCCTTCAACCAAAGTTTGTACACAATAGACAGAAGATTGTATGTAATGTATATTCAATCTCTATCAAAAACAACTTCCATCAAAAGACAACCATCTTAGTGAGACACTGACATGCAAAATCAATACCCAAGTTACTAACATGCAAGTAGTCAATATCGATTCCAAGGTCAGCAGGAGCCCCCTAACAATCTGTGAGACGTGTAGTAGTATCTATTTGCAGTGGCAATGTGATAATTGTTAAGGAGAGATAGAGATAGAGTTGTATTAGGAGATAGAGTTTGTATGTGTATTAATACGAGACTCAAAGGGCCATATATATAGGAGAGTGTACAAGAGATATGCCATATAGAGATAAGGCATATATGGAATAGAATACAAACTCTATCTCCTAATACAACTCTATCTCTATCTCTCCTTAACATGTTAAAGAGAGATAGAGATAGAGTTGTATTAATACTAAAACAAGAAAAAAATCCGAAATACAACTCTATCTCTATCTCTCCTTAACAATAATAACCACATGAGACACCATACAAAGATCCAATTTTTAAGTATCAATCAACTTGTTGATGTCACATGTTTCAATACTAACATTTCAAACTAGAAAATCCTTTTTATAAGAGGTGGCGTTCTCTTTTCCTAAGAGCTCTGTGCATCCAATCTCTATTTTTCTTATATTCGATTCACTTTATTCACTTTGTTAGAAGCTATACATATTATATACACCTGTAACAATAGCATCCAGCCTATATAGAATTTCCTGGTGACAGCATCCAAAAGTCACTGGATACAGGCTATCTCCGAGGTCAGATTTGAAGTAAGGCCAATATAACCTTGTCAAATATTTCTTTTAGACATTCCAGTTAATAATGTGTGCTCCCTGAACAATTTCCATCTGAGATCATATTAACTGCTTGACAAAGTTATAATATGACAAGCAGAAAAAGGTGAGTGAAAACACAAGAACACTTTTGGGATACGTATCTTCAGTGTGTAGCTTTGAACTTGACTACAGGGCTTAAAATTATGATTAAACCCAGAAACTAGCCAAATTGGAACGTATCAATTACTTTAGAATGTATATTTCAAACAAGTTGTAGAACAAACCTTCTCATCATACCGAAAAAGCGATAGGTCAAAGTACGGTGAAGAACTTTGTGATTGGCAAGTGTAAGGTAATGACGCCATCATCTTTTTCACGAACTGTCAAATATAGAACAAGTCGCATTAACCAAAAGCTTCAGTATCACATCTTCTAACAAAAGAAACTAATTATTCACACACTAGTTATCAAGATGCCTTATGGCTGATAAAATAAATACAAAAAATATCAAACCAATGTAGATATCAAGAAATACCCATGAGCATCAAGTAGTAGTTTCACCCCTCTAGTTTTTCAGAAAGGTATTGCACATTCTAAAAATTTCACAAGTAAACCATCTATGATAGAATTCATATAAGCTGACATATAACTAAAAAAGGCATTAATGAAAGACAGGTTCAAAGCTCAAAAACAAGATTTTGACTTCTTTGGTTAATATAGGGCTACCATCCCGTCCCTGACATCCCATTGTTGGAATGTGAGGTTACTCTATTCCCATGGGCCAAGCGCCCAATATGTAACATGTACATTTGCAAATAAAACCCTATGCTATATACATATAATACCCCCTTCAAACTCATGGTGGATCAACACTTAATTTGGAGTGGTAGAAGTTATGCTGAAGGCTAGTCTATGTCTTGGTGAAGAAATCGGCTAACTGAAGCTTCAAAGGCACATACTGAAGAGCAACAACTTTGTCTTGCACCTGCAATCGCATATATGAAGCATCACTCCAATGTGCTTGGTGAGTTCATACTTCATGGGATCTCGAGCAATACTGATCGCACCAGTACTATCTGACAAGAGAGGAGTCTGTGCCCTGACAAGAGGCGCCAGCTCCTGAGTGGGAGGAAGCACCAGAACCCTTCGGGGGACACCACCCCGTCGACCCTGGTCCCTCCTCCGCTTGCAGTAGTCCTGATACTTGTGGCCATCACACTGGCAGTAGGTGCAGTGGAGACCCGCAATAGAAGAGCAACCATTGGTGCGCTGGGAGCTAGAGGAGAGAGCACGGCTGGTGCTAATGAAGCAGGCGAAGCGGTAGGTGCTAAAGCAGATAAGACAACCTGCATCTAAACTGCGCCACATGACGAGCCTCCTTAGCACACACAGTCGTGAGAGCCTCCACTAAGTTCAGGCGTGGGTGGTGAGTCAAAAGCTAAGCCCGCACAGTCTCAAACTTAAGCCGAAGGCGTGTGAGAAAGTCGTAGAGACGGTGAGTCTCCTAGTGAATGCAAAGCCTCACATAGCAGGGACAGGTGACACAGGTCGCAGACATCCGATCCCAGGGAGTCAAGCTGACGCCACACTGCAGATATCTGCTGGTAGAAGTCATCGATGGTGGCATCAAGCAGCTGAAGAGCGCGCCTGGTGCACAACACAGAGATATCTATATAGCATCATTCGTCGGCTGATAGTGTGCTCAGAGCCGCTCTCACATAAGATGTGTCGTCGATAGCTCCGTCACATCCATGAAGATGGCCACGGGTATGCTACCCACCAGAATAGCGGTAGCACGAGCCTCGGCATTATGCTATCGCTCGTAGGCATGCAGCTCAGACTGGTAGAGCTCCAGGTTCTCCTCCAATATAGCAGTGGCCTCCTCCTTAGCCGCCTGATGTGCACCAAAAAGAAGGGCGGGCGGCAGAGCGGGCGGCGACGGTGGAACCCTAACCCTAACCAGCCTCTACCATGTTGGAATGTGAGGTTACTCTATTCCCATGGGCCAAGAGCCCAATATGTAATATGTACATTTGCAAATAACACCCTATGTTATATACATATAACACCCATATAACAGGTTAATTGACTAAAAAAAGATTAGCAGATCAGAAACCTTTTGGTTCAGTGATCTACTAAGAAAAATAATATTTCATCAATAAAATTGCTGGACTGACATCTTGGTCCCTGACTAATATATGTACCTTATATCCAAGAAAACTTATTTTTTATTATGTATTTAAAATCAGAACATGTATATCATCATAGCTCAGTAAAATTTTTGTGGGAAGTGTGCAGATTGTTTCTTTAATACATTGAAATTTGAATACAGTTGACAATCACTGCATCATCCTTGGCAAGAAGTAGGCGATTTAGCACGACAACGTGCACAAGCTCCTACATCTTGTGCAAACATTTAAAATGGAACCAAAAACCAAAATGTTTTACGAAAAATGGATCATACTCCTTGTGTTATCAACATTACCTGTGAGGAGCTGTTTGCTTTGTTTTTAATGGTTCGGAGTTGATCAAGAGCATGAACGTTGTTGGAATGCGACGAGATAAAATTTCCATGTGAAGAGTTTTGTGGATTTGCATGGAAATGGTCATAAAAGTATTCAAACAATGAATACAGCTCCTCCGAAGAATTCTGCTGACAAATTATATAATAAGCTCAACACAAGAAAAAGAAATAACTTCAAAGAACAATATCTGTCTCGATGATAATAGGACCTGATAGAGTGAAACAATATTTGTCGTCTCCATGTTGTACACAGCAAAGAATGCTAAGTTTTGATCAGTGCTTCGAGAAACCTAAAGAAACACAAAAGTATTTGCAATTAGATGGCGGTAATATATGCATAACCTACTGGTAAGATGTCTGGAAAAAATGGATTTACCCCTCCATCCACACTACCAAACTTGATAAATAGGTGATGACGATCCAAAAACTGTACCTGTTCAACTATCATGTTATAAGCACCTCTTGCAAAAATTATTTGATGCGATATGTTTAGTAAACAACACAGGCCCTGTCATCAAGGTTATCCTATTGCTGAGAGCTAGCTAAAATGAACTATATTAATTGTAAGTAAAGAATTAAAAAACTTTTCAACTAACCAAATAAAAGGAAGAGAGGAGAAAGTGAAAATAAAGCACAGCAAAGGGTATATTGTAGGTACCTTCCATATGATAAGATCTACATAGTCTTGAAAGTGAAAATAGAACTTCTTCTTCAGATGCTGGACCCTCTGCAAACAAAAATCACTACTTCAAACAAGTGGAGATATTTTTTCTATACAACAAAACATGATTACAAAGACAGCACCACCACCGAAAAAGGAATAAACAATTAAGAATGATTTTATTATAGCCTTTCAAAAGATGCAATAATCACTAAGGACCTGTTCATATAGCCTTTTGACTTTGGTTTGTGAATAGTAATAGTTTATAGAGAGAGACACTCGTATATGATTTTGGCCGATATAAATGAAGTCGTTGCAGTATGTACTGCAATCGACAAGTAGGCTCCGTCTTGAAAAGGCATATCATTTGAAAGTTAATACTATAGAAAAGTAGTTTTTAGAAGCCAATATGAACATGACCTAATTCACTGTACAAGAAAAAGGAAGAGTAGAAATGCTTCAAATTAGGGATCATTTAAACAAGAAATATAACTTTCCTTAATTATTCAAATACAACAAGATCAACCTGGGAATAAGTCCATGATCTAGAATGCAATGCACACTTCAAGTTTGCACATTAATAACAAAGGAATGAACTAGATAAGATAGCTAACCAAAGTCTGATCAGGTTCCTCATTCCAAGTCATGCGAAAAATAAATGACAGCAACCGTTGCTTGATGCCAGGAAGAAAGGAACCCCCCTGCACAGTCTGCAGGCATCAAGTCCATTAAGAATTCCATAGTTTGCACATGGTACAAGTTTTTCACAACCATAATTGCAAACAGATGCTGCTTGTTGCAGTTGTGAAAGAAAGACAACTTGATTAAGTGAATCAATTCAGTATGAAGAATATTTTCGTTTGCAGTTTCAGTTGATTTTTCTGCAGGCAATTTAAATAATTCAAATCGGTGGTTATCGAACATTTGATTCTTTATCTATTGACCCATCAAAACTGGAGAGATTGCTCTCTTCCTCCTGTACGTTATCTCCCAATGGCTTTCATAACTTGTGTGTCTACGTCTAGTAACCACTCAGTCTCTCAAGCATTACTGTCACCAATATGACAATCTAGTCATTCAGCCAGCTGCACTTTGGATTTCTCTGTTCTAATATGAGTAATGAATACAAATTTAGTGGCTTGAATACTTCAGAAACAATAATACTTAGTTCGGTGCAATCACCACTGATCTGGTTACAGATAAGCTATAGCCAGTACCAACAGACCTCCAGATAATCTGGATTGGTAAGTTGAGATAATGAATTTTAAAAACTCAACAGTAACCCAGACATATCTATAATGTATTGTCAGATGGATTAAAATAGATGTCAGATGAACCATGTGGTATGTTGTAAACATGTTCTAAAGGAAATATTAATAAGAACATCTATGTAAAGACAGGTTAATATGTAGGTGTTGCAAACCTGAAAAAAAGAAGAGAGGAAAATGAATGTAAACTAATAGATCCAACTTGCACTGTAAAGATTTGCAGGTACCTGGCCATGCGAATGAAGAAATAATTCATCATCTTCCCAGCAAAATGCACCAATTCTGCGTACCTCAACAAGGTTGCCTGAATCTCGGATCTGTAGGATATGTATTGTTTGATATCGAAGAGAAACAATGCAAAGAAGATCCTCATACAAGTAGGCACCAATACTATGAGCCAGATTGATAAAATCATTGCAGAAAGCCTTCTCGTCTAGTATTACACCATCTTCTAGCCTGATAACACAAATACAGAAGTCCTAATCCACCCAAACGAAGGAAAAATGGTTACAAAATATATTGTAATCTAGAAATATTAATTGCATTCCTCCTAAGTCAAGATAATTGTACCTCACAAGATAGAAAGTTATTTTCTCAATTGATGGCACCCCCTGAATTGCACCCTCAGTGGCACTTGAATCATTACTTTGTGCAGTTGATGTTGCAAATAGGCCATATTGATGGCATTCCATGTAAAGGAAAAAGTCCTTACAAATGTATTCATTGCTGGATGCAAGTGAAATTGAGTAGAGCTGCTTAAAGAAGCTATCAAATTTCTTTGCTTTGACCGGAAGATCATGAGAATCACATTCTTCATTGCATGAAAACGTCATCCAGATGGGACGGTACACTATCAAATCTTGGTGGTTTCGGCTAAAAGCCACAAGATACTTGCCATCATCAGTGAACTTGCGAAATGAATAATCTGGGCAATCTATGTCGTATATAGTGTAACTTGGAACTAAATTCTCATAGAACTGCCTGACAGAGTTAACCTGCCAACGATAGAAAAGGGAAGAACAACAAGAGACAACTCAGATCTTCTTAAATAGCAAGAAAAAGTTCTAGGAATTACATGACATCAAAATCCAAATTGAATAGTATGCTGAACCAGTGAACCCACCTAATTATGTGTTTGTTCCGACAGTCATTACAGCAAACACAACACGAAATGTTTTCCACAAGTACAGAAACAAGTTTGAATTGCATGTACATAATGAAATCATATGAGATGTCATATTAATATAGACTGTTGAAAATTCAATTTGGACAGTTATGTTCGCAAACTTAGGTGACGAATAATTTTTTTAGGACAGTTATGCTGGCAAACTCAGGTGACGAATAATTTTATTTCTAAAAAAAGTATCACCACTACATCAAATATGCATGTCATGTGTGCTTCATCTGTCCTAAATTGGGGGCACAAAAAATCATGAATTTGAAAACATTATATAAATTACTTTGTGATGCTAAATTTTCACATTAGGCAATTGTTCACTTATTTGTTGATAGGGGGTATGTACTCCACAAGGAATTATTCCAAAGAAGTTCTCAATGAGGAAGTTCAAAAACATTTGGCACTATCTCATACGTCATTTTCAAGTTTGACATCATGCTACATTTGTTCCCTATTTGGTAGCATAAAATAGTTAGCTAAATTATTTTGCCATACATCATTTTTCTAAACAATAGTGATAAAATAATCTTGTATAATCATTACTGTACAAATATATCATTAGACTAATTGTACAAGGATAGCTTAAAGAGACAATTTCAAGCTAACCCGCACCCAATTCAGCACTTCATCACATATAGATATATAATCCTAAAATTGGCAAGGCTGGTGGGAAGTTGTGGATTGCCACGTGCTGGAATCACTATTCGTGCGCCTGTTCATGCACGTAAACAGTACCCACGGTACTGTAGCATCCACGTATGGTATAATTAGATTAGTTAGGATAGAAATAAGAATAGTTCATTTTCTTATTAGATGGGTTTACTGTCTTATAGATATATTCTATCTATTAGAGATAGGTTTCTTTATAGAGAGATTATTTATTATAGGTCAAGTTATCCCTATAAAAAGGACAACATGTATCTATTATCTTAAACAATGAATAATGAAGAAGTATCCCCAAGTCTCCGATTCCTAGCTCTAGTCTCTCTCCTAGACCAGCTACTCTAGATCTGTTCCTTCCCCTAACCAGTGTCCTCTTTCACCTAGCGCCGTTCTACCTCAAGTCGTCGTCGTCCGACCTCCTTCCGACGAAGGTTTATCCCATTATGAACTAAGGCTCATAACACGGATTAATAAGCATTTTGGAGCACTGCCTAGCATTCAGAAGACATGATTTGGCCAGCTTCTCTCCACATTTCACCACTTGCGAACTACTAGCTATTTATAAGCGTGGCAATAATATTTCACTAGCTGTCATCAGGTGCATCTGAGTAGCTAATTAATACCAGGTGTGGCCTCGTTGCTTCAGGGTTTAGGGGTTCTCTTCTCTGTAGAGTGCCAACTCTAGACTCTAGATATCTAGTTCTATGGCAAATATCTTCTCCATAGTTCCCATCCTATAGCATAGTCATCACCAGCTCAGAACAGTAGAACCCCAAAAGGCCGAAACCGGAGCCTCGGCCCACCCAAGCCTACGTCGGCACCAAAGCGAATCACACAATCTGGAAACCCTCCCCTGCCCGAAGCCGCATTCAGCCGCCCCCTACTCACCCGCCGCGCGAGCGCACGGCCCTATTACCAATCAGGCGCAACGAGAACCGAATCGGAGGGAGCGGGAAGCGGGAGGTGGAAGGAGGAGAGGGCGTACGGTTGCGCCGGGGCGCGGGGAGAGGAACTGGCGGTCGAAGACCCTGGAGGCGAGGTTGCCGCTGCGGAAGAAGCCCACCATCACCGCACCGCCCGTGGCCGCCGCCGGCGCGGCAGCATCGCACGCGCGCGAGGTGGGAGGAGGAGGAGATCGGCGGGGGCAGCCGAGCACCCCTGCTCGGTCGGGCCGCGGGGATTTCCTCGCCGGTATGGTCCGGAGCAGCGGGGCGTGGGGGAGAGGGGAGGGGAGGGGATTTTTGCTTGTGGTGGTGAATTTTTGAGGGGAGGAGGGTGTGCGAGAGTGACGACGGAGGGAGCGAGGGAGGCGAGGGGGGCGTGTGGAGCAGAGGGGGGTGGTGACGTGCGCGGGCGCGGGCGCAGCCGCGGTCGCGAGTGGGGCTGGGATGTGAGGCCGGTGGGGGGACACGAGGGGCGTAGCCCGGCGAGCGGGAACACACTTGTGCTAGTGCAACAGCGGCCTCGGCTGCTGCGATTTGCTGAACTGTTTACGTATATGCTACATTTCTTTTCAATTTTGCCTTCTAACACCATTTTTTATAAAAATAACTCTCTCCAGGCTCATAGCCTATTCTTTATAGCTTCTAAAAATAGCTTTTGACTTTTGTTACAGTACGTAACTTTTAAATAGAGTATTTTCTCAAGACGGGATCTACAAATTAATTGTAGTACACGTTAAAAGCCTAACATTTATATCAACCAAAATCGGAAGCGAGTATCTCTCTCCGCAATCTCTGTTGCAAACAGTCAAAATTTCAGCCAAAATCCATAAGCCGCAGCCAAAAAGAACAGGCCCTCAAAAGACATGATAGATGATACGGTAGGTGATACCACGCTGGATAGATTGGCAAGAGGTGGCTCGCGCGGTAGGTCGCCCAAGCATGGCAGCCAAACTCACGACGTGGCAACTGGGGCGGGCCCGGGAGCTGCTGAGCCACCTCTACTCGATAGATGTCGAGATATGCAAGCTCATGAAAGCAGCCCCAAGCCAGGTAAGGTGTCCAGCGGTTGGTGTGGTAAGAAAAACTAGTTAGTAGCTCTTGTTGGCTTGGTTCAAAATTGCTATAATTACACTCGTTAAATTAGAGTTTGCTTTAGCTCAACTCATTAGCTCGTTTCTAAAAATACTGCCAAACTATATGTAAAATAATATTAAATAAAACTATGCTAATTTTGGAAAAAACTCGATAAGACGAGGACTTGGCTTTATCCACCTAGCTGGGGAAGGCTCGAGGTCTGGGGTGCTCGATTGTAGCACCTGCGCTATGCGATAAATTTAGTTTTTTTGTAACTAGGTGAATACTCATACAAACTAGTTAAAACGTGTGCTTTGATACGTAATAAGAAATCCTATTATGTTTCGTTCGTGTGTGTGTAGAACTTTTTTAGGAAGGTGCAAAGGGGTTTGTCGTGTTACAGACCAAACAGAGAGAGATGTCGTAGTAGAGAGCTAGGTGAACAATGCTTAGGTTTTCCCATGGCTTGGATTGTACATATATATATCCACATGGGAGTGTTTTACAATCTCACCCTTACACTCTAGAGTCCCTCTCAGGGGTATTCATGTCATTATACATGTCCCATTTTGGGCCTTGCATCCTCCTAACAGGCCGGTTGGGTTTAGGTGGGGGTCACCCCTACAACAGGAGCCTCTCATGGTGAAGGGCTTCACAGGCCAAAGCCATGTTGCCGAGCCATTTGGCCCCCTTTGTCCCCACGGCCTGTGAACTTCTATATTATCAGATGGAGTCCTATTGCTTGGTGTAGTTTCCGCCCCGCGCCGTGGATATGTTATTGAGCGGGTTCTCGGAGCCGTCCTTGACCGTGGGGCCCTTCGGTAGCGGAGTCGAGGTCGAAGCGGAGGCGGGCTCATGCTGCGGATACCCTGGGGCGCGGGGCAGGTCAAACTCCCGCGCCTAGTGGCGGAGAGGTGAATGCGGGGGTCTTCGCACGGAGACAGGCCTGGAGGTAGCTTGTCACGGAGGTATCTTCCAGGGTCGCGTTAAAGAGGTGTAGTTGACGCGTGACCCGACAACTTCACGGTCTAGAGGCGACAGCTTAATGGCAGCGAGAATCACGCACCTCGATTGGGGCATCGTGCGTTGTCCGGGGACCGCCTTGGGGGATGTGTGCACGCAGCCAGGCGACGCGTGCGTCATGCATCTTCCCGACGACGGGACAGGTGCGCCATGCGCGCTTTTGACCACGGCACGTCACCTGCCACCGGTTGAGATTCTGTCGGTTTAACTTCCGCCGGTTTGGACGGTTTCAGCCGGGGGGTGGGTATATAAGTGCCGCCATCGCAGCCTTGCCTTTTTGCACCACTGGCTGTGCGCTCTGTTGCTTTCTGCTCGGGCGGGCCGCGTTCCCGCATGAGACAAGGTTTGCCCTGTTCTCACAAGTAGGCCTTTTGGGTTTATCCACGTTCTTTGATCGCACTTAATAGTGCTAATATCAAAGAATGTTGATGGACGAGGGTGGCCTATTTATGAGAACAAGCCAAGGCTTGTCTTAGATCAGCATTCGCGCTCCCCCCGCACCCCAGCTGTGGGGGGCGTAGACGGTTGGAGCCCCACGCCGGCCCGCGGTCGCGTATGAGACAAGGTTTGCCCTATTCTCCTAAGTAGGCATTCTTTGGTTCATCCGTATTCTGTGGTCGCGTCGAGAGGCACTAATACTAGAGAATGTTGATGTGGTGAAGGTGGCTTATTTATAAGAACAAGCCAAAACTTGTCGCAGGTCAGAATGCGCACTCCGCAGTTGTGAGGCCATCAATCTTCGAAGTGAAAGTGGCCTCCAGCATTGCCGCCTTGGTTCAGTCGAAGCGGGCTCTAGGGACTCCACGCGGACTAGAGGTCGAAGGTCCACATGGCGTCGCACGGCTCGAGGTGGGGGGCTCACGTAGGCTTGTAGAAGCGCAGCAAGGTAGTGAACCGGAGTCTCTCCGCGGAGTCAAAGTCGATGCCGAAGTTGAAGTCGGAGTGACTGGTTAGTGACTCGCTGTCGTCGCATTGATGGCCCAGAGAACCGTGCCGGCCACCGTCGCTGAGCGTAAGCGGAAGGTGAGTCACATCGTGCGGCCTGCGTTCATTCCAAGGTGGTGGACGTGTGGCAGAGTGTGATTGGTGCGTCATGCGTTTGCCAGGCTGGCGCCCGACCGTGGTCGTGCGTCCGTTTCTAACAAGGCATGATGTGCATGGGCGACTGTCCCACGCAACTCCTATTGACTGCGCTTGCCCATCATGGGGGAGGCGAGTGGTTCGCCTCCCGCCGGTTAGACTTACCGACGGTGTGGGGTTTAAATTCCCCCTCTGGCACCGTCGGTGTTCTCCCCCTACCTCCTGGTTCCTTGCTGTTTTGCGCCCTCCTCTCGCCTTGTTTTTTATCGCGCTGCTCCCAGCATCGCTTAGCTCTCGGAAAGCAATGGCTCATGACGAGGAACACGCTCAACAAGCCGGCCGTAGCACCTCGTCCCGGTGGTCACCGCTGGTTGAGGTGGAGTACACGCTTGAGGGGCGCAAGTCGTCGCTGGCGGACAGATGGTAGGTGGCGACGGAGAAAATGGAATGTCCTTGTTCTCGCGTGCTGGGCCCGACACTCGCGACGGAGGAGGCGATCCGCACCCTGCTGCGTGAAGAGAAGCTGTCGGACCGCCGTGAGGTGCGATTGCCTGTCAGCGATGAAACAGAGCCGCACCCTGAGGAGTCGGAGGCGATCGTCTTCGTCGCTTACTTTGAAGCTGGGCTTCGCATCCCGGGCACCATGATTGTTGGTGATGTCCTGCGAACCTTCGGGCTGGAGCTGGCGCAGTTGACTCCGAACGCGATAGCCTGTCTTGCCGTTTACAGTTGGGCTCTACATACGGAGGCGTGTTGGCCCAGTGCCTCGCTGTTCACGTTTCTCCACGACGCGCGGTGTAAGCCAAAGAAGCTAAGGGGGGAACGTTTTCAAAATTGACAGCGTTAACTTCGTTCTGCGGTCGCCGTGCGGGAAGATCTTCCCTGTCAACTCGACTCGAGCAAAGTGGGAGCCAAACTGGATGAAGCGGTGGTTTTACCACCGTGTGGCGAGCGGTAGTGGCCTCAAGTGCACGGGCCGGCCGATGTCGTTTAACACCGCACCCAACACGTCGATCGATGACGAGGACAGGCGGAGGGCGCAGAGACTTGTGAGGATCACCGTCCGCCTCAACATGTGCGATCTCGCCGAGGAGTTCGTCATGTATGGGGTGGCGCCACTTGCCGATGGGTGGCGTATCACCCCTGGGGGTCGTCGGTGCGACAATGTCCGCCCGTCCGTATCCTCGCTGCCGAGACCTTCGAACCCTCGTAAGTCTTGGTGGGGCCTCGCTTTTTCCCCTTTTCCCTATTGGGCTCCGTCTTTTTAACTTCACCTCTTGTCGCCTGTAAAGCTTCTCCTAGGGGACGCGGAGCGTGCGGTGGCGTGTTCTTTGGACCGTATACGGTCAAGGAGCATAACCTGCGCGTAGCTGCCACCGCGGAGGCGAAGCTAGGGCGGGTAAATCGTGTGTCTGGCTCGAGCATTCCAAAGGCTTGGGCGTGCCACTCGGCCCGAGCCAACCCCGCCGCCAAGACGACGATGTCAAGGGAAAAGGATTATCGTCTCGCCGGAGGGCCCGGTCTCTCGCGGCCATGGCTGGTGCGTCGGCTGTCGCTCCTGTCGGCCTTTCTGGGGCCGATGGTGTGGCCGACGCCGACTCCGCCTTCGTGAAGTATGCCATTTCAGAGCTGGAAGCGGGTGCGGATGACGAGGGCGAGGGGTCCTCGGGCATTGCCGAAGGCCAAGAGTACAGTACAGACAATCGAGAGAGGGAAGCTTCCTCGCCGGCGGTGGTGATTGAGGCGGAGCCGTCACCTGCGGTAGCTGCCAGGGTGGGGTCCGTGCCTACGGCGGTTACCGAGGCAGAGTCCTCGCCCTGCTCTCCGATGGTGAAGCGACTGTGTGCGGTCGCCCACCTGTCCGAAGAGGCGGTTTGCTATGACGACCAGGGTCAAGGGTCTGTGGGATTCTGACTCTGATATGGAGGTCCCCTTGTCTAGCGTCCCTGCAGTTCCACCTGAAGCCATGGCGACCGGTGTTAGGGGCCTGTTGGAGTCAGACTTCCACCTGCAGGCCCCCCTGTCCGGGGAGTCGGCTTCTTCGGGGGGCGTTGGTACCCCTACAATTCCCTCCGAGGCTGGAGCGATGCCCCAGCGGAGCCCGCCAGCTGATGCCGGAGGTAAGGCCGTCTATCTGCGCTCGATGCTGCAATGCGTCCTCATGGTTCATACTACTGCGTCTCTTCGTAGTGGCACGGTCTTCCGAGCATGGACGATCTTCGGGAGTCGGGGACGTCCCTTCGAGATCGAGATCGGGCACCTCCAAGGCTATCACCGCGGAGGTCGTGCGTCCGGGCCTAGTAGACTTCATTCCTCGGGCGGAGTTGTTGGGGCCGTGGCGAGGGGCTGAAGACAACATGGACGCGAACCCGGATCTGCAGGCTCTGCTGGCTTGCGGGTTGGAGCTACTGGGGTGCGCGCTGGAGGCCTCGGAGATAAGGGTAAGTATCCGACCGTGAGCGATGCGTGGCCATTTAGAAGTTTGCTGACCACCACCTTCGCCTTGGGGCGTTGCAGGCGACCTTCGCCTTGGCGGGCGCTAGCCGACCGGCTGCGTGCCACCGACGAGGCTCTTCGCACGACCGAGGCGGCGCTTGCCAGCCGACCGCATCCAACGTTTGCGATGGAGCGCGATCGCGATTTCGATGAAGAGGCTCTTGGCGTCGGCGGCGGCGACATTGCCAGGCGCGACGACCTACTCCAGCAAATTGCTGCGTTGGAAGAGGAAAAAGGGCGCCTCAGTGTGTCGCTCGGGGAACGGGACCGAACTCTGGGCGATGCCTCGGTTGCGGCGTGGGATGCCATGCTCGCGCTGGAGGGAACCCTCGAGGACCTTGTTGCTGAAGAGCTGTCCCGGACGCTTCGGCGAATCACGGAGGCCTCCAACCTCGCTCTCGTGACCTCGCGGCTGGCCTTCGTGCTGCTTTATCACCGGGGCTGCCGGCATGTCGACCAGCTGGCTGACCCCAAACTGGAGATGCCTACCGAAGACGGGGTGATGTCTGGCGCCGCGCGTTCCATTCGTCCGATCACCCGGGTCTTCCATGAGCGGATCTGGGAGTACATCGGAGAGGCTGTGGCGAAGCTAGAGCTACGACGGACCCTGCACGATGAAGGGAACTTCAGCCAATGGCTCGACGAAGTTCCTCGGCGCGGCGGAGACGGCACCGGTACTGCGGGACGTGGGGCGAATCCACAGGTGTGATGCCGGTATCCTGGTGTGTAGGCGTGTGTTCCCATGTATGCCCCCTCTTTTTGTTCGAATAAAGTGGAAGTTGTCCTGGTGTTCTGACTGCGCGTATCGCTACCCTCTGGGCAGCTACTTAATAGGGACCGGTCGCTTGTCTCCGACCTCGTGACCCGACGACGCCTTCAGCACTGGCGGTGGACCGAAGAATCGCTGAATTTCTGGGCGGCCCGGGCTACCTCGGGCTAGGCTTGAGTGCGGCCGCGCGTTAAGGAGGAGCGGGCCAAGTAACAGCTCTGGGTCTCCGAGGATACTTGTGTGTTTGGTCCTTGCAGACCCCCCTTTGTAGACCTTCTTGGAAGGGTGTAAAGAGGGCCTTTGTTAAAGTACGTGTCCCCGTCACTTTTGGCGATCGCACTTCTCCGGTAGGCTCGTAGGGCTTGTGCTTCGCAAACGCCTGGATGCCAGGTAGACACTAGCGCCTAGGCGAAGTAGATGTGCGCGTGTGCCGTCCCCCACCCATCAAGGAGGTGGCCGCGAGCCGGCGCCTGTCGGTAGTGACCCGCCCATCCCTTCGAGGTGGCGGTGGGCCGCGCCAGCCGGCGCCTGCACGTCCCCACCTTTCAAGAGATGGCGCGAGCGCTCCGTAGGCTCGCCGCTGCGTATGGTATGTATGGCGGTAGTGCGTGGGATCGACATCCACATCCTGCTTATACTTCGGTGTGGGATCAACAACCGCGTTTACTTATATTCCATACTTTGCGTCTTATTTATACTGAGAATGCGTGTGATCATCATCCACATCTTATTTATACACCGGGAGTACACGTAGGGACAACATCCACGCGCACGGGAACACCAGCGTCTTGTTTATACTCCGTGGAATGCGCAGGGACAACATTCGCGTCTTATTTATACTCCGGGGAGTGCGTGGGATCATGAAGGACCGAAATGGCGACAGAGGGGGGGTGAATGTCGTTCTCTTTAAAAACGCCCCCGAGAATTCGGAAAATTAATTCTCTGAAAACTGGACGCATGCGGTACTAAAAAATTAGCATAAATCGAGAGTAATCAAGAAAATTTCAGCTAA
The DNA here is from genome assembly GCA_036346245.1 of Bonia amplexicaulis. NCBI lineage: Eukaryota > Viridiplantae > Streptophyta > Magnoliopsida > Poales > Poaceae > Bonia > Bonia amplexicaulis. The sequence goes on from CM070736.1 coordinate 25,199,422, forward strand.
AATATTGCCGCTTGATCCGCATGCAAAATCGTCAAAGATCGTGAAAAGAAATAAAAGGAAAAGCACTAAACTAAATGGAGAAGCAAACAGAGACCAAAACTAACGAGGAGAGAGAGGCACAACATGCGAAAGAAGCAATCAAGAGAACAAATTGAGAGAAAACGAAAAGATCAAGAAAAAGAAACCAAGTGCTAGCTCTTTTCTGACTAAAGGAAACAGGTCTTCAGTTTTGATGAAGCTTTTGGCTAGCAAGGAGTAGAAACAGACAGACACAATAAAAGCATAACAGTACAACAAGCAAGACCCTTGTAGCCAAACAATGGCGAAAAGTAAGTCTGCAGATTTGTAGAAGTTCTTTGCCGACAAGGTCTGTTGTCCACAACTAAAGAAAATCAAATCAATAGTCATTGCGAAGAAACCGAAAAGCTTGTGATTCTTGACTCTTATGATCCTTTTGGTTTTAAGCATATCCGGAGTTCTTCCTCTGATCAACTAGAAACCAAGAAAAACATCTTCTGATCAACTAGAAACCAAGAAAAACATCTCTTTGCCAAGGAATCTAAAGAATCAACTACTGCCATCTCAGAGGAACGTACACAAAAGAAAGGAAGACAATGCATCTGCCGAACACTCCTCACTGCAGAACAGAGACCAAAGAAGACCATGCATACATAGAGGGCCAAAACCAGAAAGCCTCATTCTCCACTCCAGAACTCAACTTACAACATAAGAGAAAGATGAACACACAGAAAGAAGTAACCAACAAAATCATCCTTAAATTAAAGAGAGATGACTACAGATGAGTCCCCATACGCATGAACATTAGAACACGAAAAGAAATTACATGAAGGATCAAACAACTCTCATCCTCTCCATCTCTCAATCCTCAAAAACAACAAGAGCCTCACAAGCTTCTTGGGAGGAACACAACACACAAAGAATGAACTCTTAAAACCCTAACTCTCTCTATTGTGTCCTAAGGGGTATGCAGCCCCTCACCTCTATTTATAGCCCTTGGCTAACGGGTCTCCAACCCGTTACGCCGGCTAAACCCTAACGGAGCGTCTTCCGCTTGCGCACCTTGCGAAATTCCCGTTTCGCCCCTCCTGCACCTTCCGGGAAGCTTCCGTGCTCCTTGCCTCGCACGCCTCGCAACCACCTCGAGTCCACGTCATCTTCGACACATCCGACCGTTCTGACCTCAGTGCCACCTGCGCCTAGTCCGGTCCACCGTGTCTCGCCACGACTCCGCCTAGTCCGGTCCACCGTGTCTCGCCACTACTCCGCCTCGACGTTCTGTAGTCACACAGACAAGAAACACGTCAAATAGCACCGCTCGATACATGTAAGCACAATTAAATCCAAACTGTCACATTAATGTAATATGCATCCTAAACATGTTGACGGGTTTGACCAAGTCCGACCGAGCCCGTTCGCCACGCAATGTCTAGGTCCGAACCAACCGACTCAAACTCGACTTTTCCTAAACCAATGTCAATTACTCATCATACACAACGGGATGACCTCCACATGGTCTCTTAATCTCCCCCTTGATGAGTATATTGACAAACACCGAAAAAGCATAAAGTGAGTTTGAAGAGTCTAACATAGTCCATAAGAAACAGAATGAAGCTAATGACCATGTCGACAGAAAGAGCAAAAGAAAGAATAAGTTTTCCTCAAAGCTCCCAAAATGGCTTTTTCTACCGCTATTCTCCCCCCTTTTGGCAATAAACACATCAAGAATGCAAGAAGGAGAATAAGCCATGAAAATGGATAAAATGGCTGAAGTTTGATTATTCTAAGCATTTAGAGCCATGAGAATTATCCAAAATGACTATTTAAGAATTACATCAAGCCATAACTCAATAGAATTATCCAAAATGACCATTTAGATCATGACAAGATATGTATATGCTAGCTAAACCAAAGAGATGACAATCTGAATTATAGTGCAATTTGTGAACAAATTAAGTCATCAATGAGCAAAGTCTAGCTAGAGATATCCAACGATGATGCAGGCCATGTCTGTAAGGTAAGCGGAACCAAAAAGCTAAAATTGAGTCCAAATAGAGTGCTATTTGCTGAAAAATGACACATTGGTTCAAGTACTTGGTTCTGTTATAACTTAAGCAAATTGAGCACAAATGACATATTTTTCTTTTGAAACTTATGGTCGTGTCTAACCAGATTTTTGTTAAGTCTTGTGCTAGATCTCAAGCCTTATGCGATCATTCCAAGCGAAAAGCTTAAGGAAATGATCTTGGTCATCCAAAACTCCCCCTGAGTTCATGCCTAGTGCAATGGCAAGCCATCTCATGAGAAAGAATTGGTGAGATCAGTTTTTTCGCACAAAAGAGATCTTTTTGCTTTTGAAATGATTGTACTAATTTATGCATCATCAAGAGACTAAAACAAACTCAATCTAAGGCTCAATAGAGATTCAACGCTCAACTCGACCTATTTGACATGGCATGGATCATAAAGCGATAGCTCAAGAAAGACTAATCTCAAGTGCTATCATGACAAGTTTTAGTTCAAATCGAGCAAGTTTAATTAACTTATCATGGCAAAAGCTAGTCTACACATATGAAGTCATGATAAATCTAGCAAATAAGCACAAGTCATGGCAAGGATGTAATCATGTCATAAGCGGATAATAATCAAGGCTCAAATGTACAATGCGGCATGTAATGCGTAAAATCCAGCCCTCAACATGTGATGCAACTTTTATTCAAGTTGAGTTATGTCAATATTAAGCTCGAAGCTCCCAAATGAACTCCCCTAAACCAAAGCAATAAAACGAGAAGTCGGCAAAGAAAGCGAGAAAGCAAAGTATCCTTAAAGCATAGATAAGATAGAGAAGACTAATGGCTCAAGCGACTCTTATCTACCCCAAATGATTCCGTGACGAACAAATTGCCGAGAAAACACACACTAGAGAGCAAACACGCACCACCTCTGCGAGGGTGGCCCAACCTCGCTAGAACCTACAAGAAATGAGTGAGCTCAACCTAGTGAGATAAGAAATAGCTATCCCGAAACACAAAATAAGAGTAAGAAGTCTAAGCAACTCAGCAAGAGACACACTCTAACCTATGTTAGAAGGATTAATCCCAATGCACCCGAAAATGCGATGCAATAGTAAGGATACAGAAGCATAAGGAATATGATAAAGCAGTAAAGCCCAAAGCTCCCCCTCACAACAGTCCGTAAGGACAAACCACCCCAAGCTCTCCCGCAGAGTGAAAACCTCGTGCTATCCAAAGGCTTGGTGAAGATATCACCACCGGTGGTCACTCTCCACAAACCGAAGCACGATGTCACCCTTCTCTACATGGTCTCAAGAAAATGATATCGATATCAATGTGCTTGGTCCGAGAGTGTTGCATCGAGTTCTTAGCAATGCTAATCGCAGACGTGTTATCGCAAAAGAGCGGAACACGGTCGATAGCTAACCCAAAGTCCCGCAAAGTCGAGACCATCCAAAGGACCTGGCTACAACAACTGGCTGCAGCAACATACTCGGCCTCTGCGGTGGACTATGCAACACCGGACTGCTTCCTCGAAGACCAGGAAACGAGAGAAGTGCCAATGAACTGGCAGGTGCCCGAAGTGCTCCTCCTATCTATCCTACACCGCAAAGTCTCGCATCCGAGAAGGCTCTAAGAGATAGACAGAGGAGGAAGAGTACCGATACCATAGTCAATGGTAGCTCGAAGGTACCGAAGATGCGCTTCACCGCTTTGGCGGTGAGACACGCGAGGAGAAGCTCAAACCGAGCACAAAGACACACGAGAAGTGTATGTCCTGGCCTCGAGGCGGTGAGGTACAAGAGAGAGACAATCATGCTTCTGAATTCCTTTTGATCGACTAGCTCGCCGTCCTCATCTCGGGTCTAGAACGGTCAGAAGCTATAGGAGTTGACACCGCTTACCGTCACTCATGTCGGCGTCTCGGAGGTCTCGAGTGTACTTGCCTTGATGCAAGAAGGTACCCTCCCGAGTCTGCTTGATTTGGAAGCCAAGGAAGAATGTCAACTCACCCATCATGCTCATCTCAAACTCGGTGCTCATGACATCCGAGAACGTGTGAAACTAGAGCATGGGAAGAGCCGCCAAAGATAATGTCATCGACATAGATTTAGGCGGCGTAAGGTCATTGCTGTTTACGAATGAACAAGGTCTTGTCCACTTTACCCATCTCGAAATCATGCCTCAAAAGATAGGACTTAAGCCTCTCATACCAAGCTCTTGGGGCCTGCTTAAGTCCATACAACGCTTTGGAAAGCTTGTAGACATGATTAGGGTATTTGGGGTTCTCGAAACCTGGAGGCTGTCTGACATAGACTTCTTCCTCAATGAAGTAGTTGAGGAAGGCACTCTTGACGTCCATCTGGAAAAGCTTGAAACCCTTAGAAGCTGCAAAGGCAAGCAAGATTCTAATGGTCTCAAGTCTAGCTACAGGGGCAAAGGTCTCCTCAAAATCTAGACCTCAACACAGGAGTACCCCGAGCTACCGGCTAGCCTTGTTTCAATAACCACACCATCCTCACTCTGCTTGTTCTTGAACACCCACTTAGTCCCAATGATATTGTGACCTCGAGGGGGCTCAACAAGCGTCCAGACCTTGTTTCTCTCGAAGCTCTCTAATTCTTCATGCATGATATTTATCAAAGACTCGTCGGAGAGAGCATGACAAACATCCTTGGGCTCAAAAGAGGCAACAAAGGCAGAGTGGAGACAAAAGAGTGTCATGCCAAACTTTGAGCGTGTGACTCCCTCAAAGAGATCTCCAATCATCTGCTCAGAACGATGAGCTTTCTGGATATGTCTAGGAGGTCCAGGATGAGATGAAGAAGTGGCCTCTACCTCATGAGCTGACGGGGTAGGAACAGAGCCACTAGCTCCGTAAGCGAAGGCAAGGGCGATCGCCTTGAGGTGCGGTGGAAGACGACATCTCAAGGGGTGGATGAGGGCTGGATCGGGTAGACCACCTCATCTCCATCATCCTCATCATCCACAAAGATGGTCTCGGATCGATCTCAAGAACACGAGATATCGGGCCTAGTCCCTGACCGCCTCATCGAAAGTCACCTCACGGGTTTCTACCATTTTACTAGACTCAGCCTGCACCCTATAAGCCCGCCAAGAAGTCGAGTAGCCTAGAAAGATCCCATCACAAGAACGTGATTCGAACTTATCTAGGTTTCCAGACTTTAGAATAAAGCACTTGCAACCAAACACATGAAAATGAGAAACACTGGGTTTACGCCCATATCTCAACTCATAAGAAGTGCGGTGCAAGTGTGCCCCGAAAAAAAACTTGAAACATGTCACGCGGTGGCTATAGCCTCACCAAAACTTCCGTTGTGTAGACTATTCATCGAGCATTGTCCCGCCATCTCGACCAAGGTGCAGTTCTTCCTCTCCACGACGCCATTCTGTTGTGGGACGTGCGGAGAAGAGAACTGGTGCTCTACACCTGACTCATCACAAACCTCTCAAAGTAGGAATTCTTGAACTCCGTGTCATTGTCACTGTGGATCGCTCGTAAGGCACTTGGGAGCTCAACAGAAAGCCTACTGAAAAGACCTCGGAAATGTGTAAACGTCTCATCCTTCGAGGCTAAGAAAAACACCCAAGAGTACCTCGAATAGTCATCGACCACAACAAGAACGTACCACTTCCCTCCTGCCGATCAAGACTCGAGTGGTCCAACTGTGTCCATGTGGAGCAATGTCTCGTGCATCGGTCATAGTAATGCTGGACCGAGGATGAGAAGCGGCAACCATCTTGCCGTGCTTCAAGCATGGAGCGCAAACAAGATCTTTGACCATCTTGAGTTTCGGCGCACCACGAATGAGATCGTGGCGCTAACTCGGGTCAAATGGTCAAATCCAATATGACCAAGTCTCCTATGCCGAAGGAAAGGTCATGGACTCGTAAGCAAGCAAACAACGGAGAGGATCACCAGAAGACTCAGAAAAATCAGCACGAACGATCCTCCCAAAACGAGAAATCCCACAAACCAGACTACCCGAAGAATCAAGAATTTTGTAGTTGTTTTTCTTAAAACTCACCTCAAAGCCAACATCGGTAAGCTGAGAAACGAAAAGCAAATTATACTGCAGCTTACTAACCAAGGCAACATCTTTCAAAATGAAAGAATCATTAACGTGCACTGTAGCTTTGGCGATGATGCGCCCAGATGAAGCATCTCCGAAGGTGATCGTCTCATCACCTGGAGCTCGGGCAAGGGAAGAAAACCAACGAGAATCTCCGGTCATGTGTCGTGAACACTCGGAGTCTACAAGCCAAACCTTTCTCTTCCCCGCCCGGCGAACCCGAGTCAACAAGAGAGTAAAGTCTCGATCTTGGGATAAATCAAGAGTGATTTTGGCACCCAATCTTGAGTAACACGTCGGCGATGAAGTAGTCAAGCACGATGACCTCCATCTACCCTAGCTCTCGTCACCCAAAGAAGCGTAAGGTCCGTATGCGGACACTGAAGCTGCCGGGTCCGATCCCTACGGACGAGCGGGTCAAGACACCCAAGAACAGTCGATCACGCCGCGGTAGGCATCTCGATGGGAAAATGAGATCTAGCCTCGTGACGGCGGAAGTCACGACCGAGGAAGCATGAGAATGAAAAAGCGAAAACTCGGAAGAACCAAGTCCTCGATGTCGCCCAAAGCTACCAACAAGAGTAAGTTTAGACCTCGTGTTGGTCTTAGGTGCACTCAAGGTCCGGGTTGACCACGAATACGCCTAAGAGACTCAACACGGTCTCTTGGCGCGATCTTGGCGCTTGAAGCAATGGTCAATCAAATATCTATCCTTCTGACAGAAGGTGCAATGATACTGCCTTCGAGAAGCGGTAGCATGAGATGGCTTCGCCTATACGAGAGGCCAAAACTATAGGTGGAATCACCTTGCTGTCAGAAATCCCTTGAACAAAGCCCACTGATTTAAATTGAACTTTCTTGTTCTTGGGCTTGACCTCAATCACACCTGCGGCTATGGGTCTGAGCACGATAGGTGGATGTTTCCTTCTGCCTTCTAGAAAATCATATCCTAGACCTTGATTGAATTTGCAAATCTTTGATTGGTCTAGAATAAGATTAAGCTTCTTCTTACCTCCGACAAATCTCTCGAGAGTGTTCATAAGGTACTGACACTCCCGAAATAGAGAGGCACAAGAAGAGCAGGAGGAGAAGAGACAACGAAGGTAAGGGAGCGTAAGAAGAACCAACAAGAGGGAAAGAATGGCTTGTGCACGCACACCGACTCGATGGGATAGTCCTACTACTAGCAGTTTGGTTCACGCCCTAAGCGCCTCAACCTTACCCTTGGGCTTCTCCCCACACCAAAGAATCACATCACAAGCAGTTGATGGCTTCACTAGTTGGTCCTTAGTTAGCTTCACACATTTTTCATTTAAAGCAATCAATTCAGATTTTAGTTTATTACAACTATTGCATGGTGAGCTAACAGGATCCTTAGTAGCAAATTGAGCCATTTTCTTGTTATGATCAACCATCTCTTGAAATTGCTTAGAAACCGATTCAAGCTCAAAGTTAATTTAGGACAGTTGGTACAAGAAACAATAGGCTCTAACAGGGAAGCACGCAATTCAAGAATTTTGTGATCGCCTTTCTAAGTTCATCTTCAAATTATTACAACTTTCACAACTCTCGGGCGGATCGAGAAGCATAGTGTAAAGACCTCTAAAAGCATTGTCTTTATCCTCACATGAGGTGCAAGAAGTAGTCTCAATAGTAGATGAAGGAACAACAATCATAGTCATTTCTAGTTCAAAGCGGACTAACATTCTCCACCTTAAGAATATCCGCTCGAGGTCACACTATCATAAGAAGTCCTTAACTTCTCCATATCACCAATCAAAGCGGGGCATGTATCACATTAAATCACGGAGGGAGCGAGATATAAATGAAGTAAGCTCCGTGATGGTCTATCTACTTCCTTCTTCAACTCACTACATCTAGCTCTAGATCTAGCATGAAATTTACCTAGCTTAAGAAAGGCATCATTAAAATCGGTCATAAGATGGGTATACCTCGTCGAGTCGGAGTAGAGCTCATTGTCGCTCGCCGCCCTCAAGGGCCATGAAGCACATGCCGAGAAGTCGTAAATCCGCCCTTGGGGTCTTGGTCACCCATCCCGTCGTCGTCGCTCCATCCCTCCACCTCGTTGAGGTCGAGGTCGTCAAAGGCGAAGAGGACGTGGTGGAAAAGCTTCTTGGCCTTCCCAAAGTCGCGAACTTCTTCTTGCCTTGCGTCCGAGCCGGAGTCTTCTTGTTGCGGTTCTTGTCGATGTAGTCGTTTTGCTCGAACCAAGTCGCCTTTGCCCTTCTCCGCTTTGGGCGGTTGTCCGAATGTGGTTAGGGCCACCACACTCGAAGCGGATGATCGTCCGCTCTCTTCCGTCCCTCCTCCTCTTGTAAGCATGGGAGAACTTCCGAGCTAGGAGGGCCACCGTTCATCCTCTAGGCGCTCTAACGATCATCGCCACGCTCACGAGAGCGGCTAGGAGAACCCACCAAGTGAATCGGCGAGAAAAATCGAAGTTTAACCGGGATCGGTGACTAGAGCCATCGATCGTGACTTCGACTTATGAGAGACAATGTCGATCTCGTGCGTCTTGAGGCGCGTACAGTAGCGTCAGCGTCAAAGTCGAGAGGTCGGTGGTGTCCTTGATGGTAGTCACCTTCATCTCCCGCAACCACGAAGGTCGAGTGCGACAAGTATTTGACGGCGTTGTCCGAGTCGGAGTATGTGAGACCGACGGCTCGAGATTGCTCAAAATTTTGTGGAAACGCCGCAGCACTCATCAAGGGACTCGGCAACAGCATTTCAAACTTGTTGTAATCTCGCTTGAATCGGTCTGTCTCACTATCTTAACTGGTGGTGCCCTCATGGTATGCATCGAGGGTCTCCCGGATATCAGCGACGGAAGATGAGAGATGCGGTCAAACTCACTACGGCCCGAGCCCCGAATAATGATGTTCCTTGCATTAGCATTCGCCTCAACATCAGTCATATTCCGGCATTGATGTTCTCATCGGCAGGAACAAAGAAACGGACCTTGACCTTGCGCGGATGGCATACCCACAGGCCCGGATGTATGTCTCCATTCGGCTCTTCCGAAGGGGTTAATCGATGCCATCGAAAACGGGCGGTTTGGTCGAGTACTTGTCCGTCACCATGGCTCTTGAGACCGGTTAAGATCTATGGATTAGAGCTAACCGGCTCTGATACCAATTGAAGGACCGAAATGGCGATAGAGGGGGGGTGAATGTCGTTCTCTTTAAAACGCCCCCGAGAATTCGGAAAATTAATTCTGCTGAAAACTGAACGCATGCGGATACTAAAAAATCATCATAAATCGAGAGCAATCGGTAAAAATTTAGTGAAAATATTGCCGTTTGATCTGCATGCAAAATCGTCAAAGATCAGCAAAAGAAATAAAAGGAAAAGCACTAAACTAAATGGAGAAGCAAACAGGAGACCAAAACTAACAGGGAGAGAGAGAGGCACAACATGCAACAAGCAATCAGAAGAGAACAGCTGAAGAGAAAACGAAAAGATCAAGAAAAAGAAACCAAGTGCTAGCTCTTTTCTGACTAAAGGAAAGATGTCTTCAGTTTTGATGAAGCTTTCGACTAGCAAGGGTAGAAACAGATAGACACAATAAAAGCATAACAGTACAAGCAAGAACACCCTTGCAAATTAACAAGAATGGCGAAAAGTAAGTCGCAGATTTGTAGAAGTTCTTTGCACGACAAGGTCTCGTTGTCCACAACTAAAGAAAATCGAAATCAATAGTCAGCAGACAAACCGAAAAGCTTGTGATTCTTGACTCTTATGATCCTTTTGGTTTTAAGCATATCCGGAGTTCTTCCTCTGATCAACTAGAAACCAAGAAAAACATCTTCTGATCAACTAGAAACCAAGAAAAACATCTCTTTGCCAAGGAATCTAAAGAATCAACTACAGCCATCTCAGAGGAACGTACACAAAAGAATGGAAGACAATGCATCTGCGAACACTCCTCATTGCGAGCGAGACCAAAGAAGACCATGCATACATAGAGGGCCAAAACCGTAAAGCCTCATTCTCCACTCCGAACTCAACTTACAACATAAGAGAAAGATGAACACACGTAAAGAAGTAACCAACAAAATCATCCTTAAATTAAAGAGAGATGACTATGATGAGTCCCCATACACATGAACATTAGAACATGAAAAGAAATTACATGAAGGATCAAACAACTCTCATCCTCTCCATCTCTCAATCCTCAAAAACACCAAGAGTCTCACAAGCTTCTTGGCAGGAACACAACACACAAAGAATGAACTCTTAAAACTCTAACTCTCTATTGTGTCCTAAGGGGTATGCAGCCCTCACCTCTATTTATAGCCCTTGGCTAACGGGTCTCCAACCCGTTACGCAGGCTAAACCCTAACGGAGCCGTCTTCCGCCAGTGCACCTTGCGAAATTCCGTTTAGCCTCCCGCACCTTCCGGAAGCTTCCGCGCTCCTTGCCTCGCACGCCTCGCAACCACCTCGAGTCCACATCGTCTTGACACATCCGACCGCTCGACCTCGGCGCCACCTCGCCTAGTCCGGTCCACCGTGTCTCGCCACGACTCGCCTCGACGTCTCGCAACACACGGACAAGAAACACGTCAAATAGCACCGCCGATACATGTAAGCATAATTAAATCCAAACCTGTCACATTAACAGAATATGCATCCTAAACATGTTGACCAGGTTTGACCAAGTCCGACCGAGCCCGTTACGCCACGCAACGTCTAGGTCCGAACCAACCGACTCAAACTCGACTTTTCCTAAACCGACGTCAATTACTCATCATACACAACGGGATGACCTCCACATGGTCTCTCAGATCATCATCCACGTCTTATTTATACTCCGGGGAGTACGCGTAGGGTCAACATCCACGCATGCGCCGGAACACCCGTGTCTTGTTTATACTCCGCAGAGTGCGTAGGTACAGCGTCCGCGTCTTTATATATTCCGTAGAGTGCACGCGTCTCGTGGGCTACCGTGCATTTTTGTTTATACTCTGCAGAGTACACGTAGGGACAACATCCATGCGTGCGTGGGGACAACATCCGCGCCTATTTTTATACTCCGTAGAGTGCGCGCGTCCCATGGGCTACCGCGCGTCTTTGTTTATACTCCACAGAGCACGCGTAGGGACAACATCCATGCATGCGCGGGGACAACATCCGCGTCTTTTTTGTACTCCGCAGAGTGCACGCGTCCCATGGGCTACCGCACGTCTTTGTTTATACTTCGCAGAGTATGCGTCGGGACAACATCGACGCGTGCGCAGGGACAACATCCGTGTCTTTTTTTATACTCCGTAGAGTGCGCGCGTCTCGTGGGCTACCGCACGTCTTTGTTTATACTCCGTAGAGTACTCGTAGAGACAACATCCACGCGTGCGCAGGGACAACATCCGCGTCTTTGTTTATACTCGGAGAGCGCCGGGCGTCCCCCCCCGCGTGTCTTATTTATACTCTGTAGAGTGCACGCATCCTGTGGGCTACCGCGCGTCTTTGTTTATACTCCGTAGAGTGCGTGCGTCCCGTGGGCTACCGCGTGTCTTTATTTATACTCTGTAGAGTGCGCGCGAGAGGCAAGCCTCCATGCGTCTTTACGCAAAATACAACAATTTACGCAAACGGTGGACTTTATTGATCTCCCGTTTGCACGAGTAAGCGATTACAAAAGACAGGGTACTGACCACAAGTCGCTCGAGGACGCGCGCGCTCTGCCCCCGACGGCCTCGGCTGGTGTTGCCAAGGTGGTGAGGCAGAGCTCACAGGGAGCCTCTGGTGTCGAGGTGCCCCAAACAGAAGTCCGACAGGGTACTCCTTAGAGCCTCAGGAATCCCGGCGGACCTTGCGGTGTGGGCCTCAGGCATCAAGCTCTATACGTTGGGCTATATCCTGGTCGTCGTGGGTGGTGATGATCCCCCGCGGGCCCGAAAGTTTCATGCATAGAAAGCCGTGATGCGGGACTGCCCCGAAAGAATTGAGGGTCGGCCGCCCTAAAATGGCATTGTATGGGTATTGAATGTCGACAACATCGAAGGTGATGTCTTCGCTCCTCACGTTGTCATCCCGCCCGAGGGAGACCTGCAAGCATATCTGGCCCAGCACCCCAACAGCTAACCTCCAAAGTCCTGTAATGGGATTCCCGAGGGACATAAACGGCTTCGAGGGATCCCTATTTAGTCGAAGGTTGTTGCGAACAAGATGTTTGCGGAGCTCCCTCCATCGACTAGGATGCACTTGACGTCGCATCCCGCGATGGCGAGCTGGATAACTAGGGGGTCTTGATAGGGGAACTCCACGCTCTCAGTCTGGCGGTACCTGCCCCGGGTATGCTGCCACGTGGTGCAGCCTGCGTGCATAGGTCTTTTGCTGCCGCGCCGCTGCGAACTGCAGCGAGGAGCCCCTAGAGATGACGTTGATAACCCAGTGTTGGGCTCCCTCTAGGGCTTGGATCCATAGGAGCCTTCCTACGGCTGTTGCACGTGGGCTTGGATTCGCAATGGTCCCCCCTGAGGCTGTAATGCATGATCCTGTATTCGCATGAACCCCCTCGAGGGTTCTATCTCTAGCGACACTCTGTCGAAGCGCCGCGATGGTGGTACATCCACGCTTATCGTGGCCACTTCGGCCGTGCACCTCGCACCACAGACCGTAAGGCTGGTCGCCGTTTTCCGCATGGGCCTTGTCATCGCGACCTCGGTCGCGCCCCTGGCCCCAACGGCCCCGACCGCGGCCGGTGGGGGCATTATCTTCGAAGCTGCCCTCAATGTCGAGACGTAACGTGCTCTCCGAAACTTGCGTTGGCCATGTTGGGCTTGTCGCCTAAGTCCTGGTGCTGGGCGTCCTTGCGCTCGGGGTCGCCTCGACGGCTCTTGCTTGCGCTTGCCATTCGACGAGTCTTCCTTCGTACATATTCGGGCCATCGATCCATTAGAAAAAGTAGTAGCGCTCCGTGGTCCGCCAGTATGGACGGAGTGGGTTAAAGATGTGCAAAATAGAACGTATAATATGAAATAGTGAATACGTGTTTACAGAACTTCATCATACTTGTAGTGCACCTGGGCGGTGGTTGCTGGGTGTGTGGACTGAATGATATGTAATGATTGTGCAGTCACATCGACCGTGGAAACTCCGGCAGCATGGGTGCATCCTTGTAAGAATTGTCAGAGTATGATCCCGTCTTTTGGGCCACCCATCTCCGCTTGCGAAGCATCTCTTTATAGTTCGACATCTCTACCAGCGGCGCAGTGATATCCTATATCTCTCCTCTCTTCTCCATCTCCTCTTCCCCTAGTTTTGAGATCAACTCGATCTAAGTCTTGGTTCGATCATGGGGGTTGGTCAGATTGTATAGGTGATCGATGTGCACTATTCGGGAGTAAAACTTGTATGTGCTATCATTTCACTGGGGAAAACTAGTACATGTTAAATCACTAGAAAATCTGGTACGTACTATCCACTCACTATGAAAAACCGATACTGTCAAATCACTAGAAAAGCTGGTGCGTGTTGTCTACTAGCTATGAAAAGTTAATATGTGTTGTCAAATCATTAAGAAAGCTAGTATGTGTTTTCCACTTGTTGTAAAAATCTGGTACATGTTGTCAAATTACTGGAAAAGTAGGTGTGTGCTATCCACAGGTTGCGAAAAGCTGGTACGTGTTGTCAAATCACTGAGAAAGGTGGTGCGTGTTGCCCACTCGTTGTGAAAAGTTGGTACATATTGTCAAATCAATAGGAAAGCTGGTGGTATGTATTGTCAAATAACTAAAAAAGCTAGTGCGTGCTATCCACTTGCTGTGAAAACCTGGTATGTGTTGTCAAATCACTGGGAAAGCTAGTGTGTGTTGTCCACACACTGCAAAAAGCTAGTACATGTGAACAAATCACTGGGAAAGCCAGTGCGTGTTGTCCACTTGTTGATATCTCAAGAAAGGATTCCAAGAACCAGGTGAATAAGAAAAATAAAAAATAAACCATAAGGCATAAGATAGCCAGACAACATTTATAATATTTTGGTCAAGTTATACATGACAGCCCGAATATGGCACTTAGGTCGTGCTCAGTCATGTGGATAAAATACAATACATATTACACTTAGTACATAGGTTGGTGCTACCAAACAAAAACTCGCTCCTAGCAAGAACTACGAGCTGACCTAATTCATAGGTCGGGCTACTCTTCCATGAGGCTGTGGCCACAATAGGTGGTACAATCACCATGTGAACTAGAGCGTGAGCAAGAGCTACTGTAGTTGGATGGGCTGGAGAGGGACCAACTGCGACATTGTGAGAGATCATGTGTGTCGGGACCCCAGATTTCCGAACCCGGACCCTCTGTGTATTACAGCACTAGTCCCAGATCAAAGCTAGTGCACACGGTCAAACAGTGATGATTACATAACCAACAATGCTTTATTACAATAATAGAGAGTATAGACCGAAAGGTCTCATAATTACAAATGAGGTTTCAAGACCTCACGCACACACAAAACATAGCGGAAGCATAAGATAAATCCAGCGGAGACCCATCAATACGCCACAGGCATTTGACTGGGGAAGCGCAACCTAGTACTCTGGAAAGCCTTCATCGAATCCATACGCATCGTAGTCGTAAACTCCTTCTTGAGTTTCATATTCCTCTGGTATTATTTTTGAGTGCAACATGTGAGTACATAAAGTACTCCGCAAGTCTTGGAAAAATGCAGTAGATGCAAGGCTTAACAAAAGAGGGTTATATGGTTCTTTTACACCAAGCAATATTTTATTTCAAATACCATTAAATATTTTCGAAGGCATCAATTTAATAAAGTAATTATTTTAACAGAAACTATCGATAATTTTATAGTGAAGGTTCCATCCACCAACACTAGTTAACTGGCTCTAACCGCCAAGGTTCAAGACAACGGGTTCCATCCACCCACACTGGCTCCATCCGCCAGAACAACTCCGGGAGTTCCATCCACTCTCGGTTCCCAAAACTTTGTTACTTTAAAACCAAAACCAAAGATCTACCATGTGAATGCATTCCTTGCCCGCCCTTGATCGTGGGCACGGCTATTCGAATAGTTTTACATTCTGCAGAGGATGTACAACTTTATCCACAAGAGACAAATTATCTTAATAACCAACATGCTTCCTTAGGCATGAGTCACAGATAAAATATCACAAAGCTTTTACCTCATTCTAGTCTAGCTAGTCACCACCCGCTGAGGTTTCACTGCTGAAGGGTTAAGTCCACCCAGTCAGAAGCCCCCTCTTGCGCCATATGAGTACAGTAAATCACTGTCCCTCACTGTGAATAACTAGTAAATCCCTGGCACCCACTTTCCACTGGTGGTACCTAAACTAGACTATCATAAGTTAATCAAGTAGGTCGTACCCATATAGACTTGGAGTTGCACGGTAATGCTCAGTCTGGACAAACACAAACGTCGGTCCTTAATTGACTAGGGCGGAACATACACTTTACAAAGTCTCGTCCTAACCGCACCAATCCAATCCAACCATCCGCTCTGGTCTAAACAATTGCACATTTTGTTTTATTTTAAAAGAGCAGTGGCAATACACATCGCACTAATTTCTGAATACGAAGACTAGTTTAATAAAACATAATTTTCCATTCAAGGTTACCAAAGTTATATAACATGATTAAGTATTTTACAACCGTTCTAACATTTATCAAAGATTTATAATAATCTCATTATTGAGACAACGGAAATCCTAAGGTTACAAAGGTACATTGCAATCAACTTCAATCGAATATATAACAATGATTGGATTAACTAATACGCTAAGATGGAAACTAGGGTTCTATGTAAATAACAATGCACATTACTTTCAAATAATCAAAAACATTTCACAAACACAGGTTCAAAATGTTCAAAGGAGACTTGCATTCTTGCACGCTCTTTGGATCTTCTTGCTGCGGGTCGGGAAAATACACGGCAACGACGGGTTCTACGCGCGAAAAGACAGAACAAATAAAATAAATAAATACACATAAATTCAAATAATATTCAAATAAAATTCAAAAAGAGCATATATCTGGGTAGTTTATGATTTTAGAAAATTTTAGAAATTTGAACGGGTCAAATCGGAGTTAAAATGAGAAAGTTATGGCTTCCGAAAGTTTAATTAGAAAGAAAAAGAAAAAGAAAGATTTTCGATTTATTTTTGTACTGAAAAATATATTTATGACGTCATTATAAATTCAAATTCGAAAATTCGGACATGTGGGCCCGGTCTACCGTGGACCGGGTCCATGGACCGCAATGGTGGCCAAAGTGGCACACGGTGACATGGCGCCACGCGGCGACGGCGGCCGCCGTGATGGTGGCCAAAGCCGAATGGGGTGTCGTGCTCATGGCGACGGGCGACGGCGACGGCCGGCGAAGGAAGAGGAAGAGGAGGCGGGGAGTCGGTTCCTACCCTGAGCCGGGCTCGGGGTGGCCGGAGGGAGGTGGCTGCGGAGGAGAGAGAGGGCTCGGGGGTGGTGGCACTCGGGGGTTGTGGGGCTCGGCCGACAAGAGGAAGAGGGGCGGCGGGGAAAGGGGATGTCGAGGAGTGCCCCGGAGGGGTTTATAGGGGAAGGGGCGGCGGCTCGGCTTCGTCGGAATTTAGGCGCGAGAGAGGGGTGGTGCGGCGGTTACCGGAGGTTTAAAGGAGGGGAAATGGGCGGCGGGAGTGGAGGAGTGATTAGGGTATTCAAACGCGCAATCAATCGGGAGTTAAGGCGGAAGAAACGGCCGAACTAAAAAGCTCCGTTCGTCATTAATGGAGGAAGAGAGAGAGGGGGCTGGAGGAAGAAGAAAGGGAGAAGGAAGAAGGAGATGACGGGTGGGGCCCGCGCGTTGGTGAGAGAGAGAGAATGAAGGGGTACGAGCCGTCGGATTGATGACACGTGACGCAATCTCGGCCGTTGAAGTGAATGAAGGGGTAAGTTATGGTGGACGGCCGAGATTAAATCACGGGATGAGATGGATTTAATCTGAGAGCGCCACGTGGCAGCTTCGGATTAAATTGATTTTTATTTTCGGATTGCTTTTTCAGAAAATACTAGAAACATTATAATTGCATAGAAAATAATAAATTCCAGAAAATTCATATAATATTCCTGGAGCTATTTTTGACATAGGAAAAATATTTTTAATTCAAATTTTTACATTTAAATTTTTATAAAATACCTTTTGACTTTAAAATTCATTTTTAATTCCAGACAATTCTCATAAATTAAATAAAAATTCAGGGAAGGTTGGGAAAAATAAAATGAACTCTTTTTGGCTTTAATAAAATATTTAAGATACATTTTCTTGCAAATAAAATTCATATTAATCCAAATAAGTTCAAATACTTCCAAATAATTAATTTGAATGTAAATTTTTCAAGAAAGCAAATTTTGGGATGTTACAATGTGGAGGTGCTCCCATGTTTGTGATGAGTAATTGAGGCGTGCTCTGAAAGCTTGAGTTTGATTTGAGTGGTTTGAGCATGAGTTTTCGACCAATGCAAATGTGGATTCCTTTATCCCAAGTCGGTGCATGGCGCAGTCTAGTACGGTTGGACTTGGTCGATTGCAGTCGGAGACCTTGTGCACTTCTTGTGTTGTGCATTCGATCGGTCGTAGGGTGTTTACGACCAAGTGTTGTGCTATGATACTTGTTGGTTGTACCGATTGATGGTCTACTTGTTTTGAGCGGTGCTATGTGACGGTTTGCTTGTCTGTGTGGCTATAGGACTTCGGAGTAATTTCATGGTGAGGCGTGGGAGGACCGGGACTAGGCACAGGAGGTGTTGAGGTCCAGACGGTCGGAGACGCTGAAGATCATCAAGGCTGGTGAAGTGGTTGCATGCCGAGAATACAACGAACCGGAGGTGGAGCTGCCGGAGTTGGATAGGACGGGTAACGGCGAGGTGGACCAGGACTAGGCTCAGGGAGGAGCTGAGGTCCAGACGGTCAGGATGCCGGTTGCGGTCGTGTGCAACGGAACGGACCGGGACTAGACTCAGGAGGAGTCGGAGGTCCAGTCGGTAGGAGTCAAGCGCGTTCATGCGTGAGTTTTGCGACTAATGCAATTGCTGATTTCATTATCTCGATAGGTGCTATGTGATGTATTTTCTTGTCTGTGATGGCCGCAGGACTTTGAGGCGGAGTCGTGGCAAGGCACGGGATGATTGGACTAGACACAGGCGGTGCTGAAGTCAGAACGGTCGGGATGTGCTGAAGACGGCGAGGACTCGAGGTGGTTGCGAGGCTTGGACGACAAGAAACAAGGAAGCTTCCCGGAAGGTGCAGTAGGGGCATTGTGGTAAATGCATAAGGCGAATTGTGGTAAACAGATTCGGTTCGAGTTAATGGGTAAAGCAATAGAGTTATTGGAACTAATGGGTAAAGTGTGATTGTGAACCCATTAGTGGAGACTATAAAAGGACAGGGGTAGGCATGAGAGAAAAGTGGGAGTTAGGGTTTCCTTTCTCTCCATGTGTTGTGTGAGCCTTTCTCTTTTTCTTTTGGGTTGTTGGTGAGTTGGTGGGAGCAACAGAGGTTGTTTTCTCTGGTCTCCCATGTCTGTATGAGGGGGTTCTAGAGTTCTTGATTTCCTACATGCGTATGGGGCCGTAGTTTGGGATGAATTGGTTGTAGCAACTCTTGTAATCATTCATCCCTCTCAATCTATCTGAGAAATCATGTTTTTGAGATGTTCTGAGTGCTCAAGTTCGTTCTTTGTCTCTCTACGTTTTTGCTCTTTCTTGCAATTTTTGTTGATTTCTTGATTTTCTAGCTGTTAGTTGTTGATGCTTTGAACTAGGAATTTCCTCTAGATCACTTGAACATTCCATTTTTGAGAGGAAAAAGCTGAATCAAAAGGGTTTCACTTCTCCCAAATCCAGCGCATGTTTTCTCTTTTCTTGGACTTTCTAGGGTTTGAAGGCAGAGCTTTTGTGCTCCCTTGATTTTCTAGGTGGAAACTTGATTTTGGAGTTTGGCTTTTTCTTCTGAGATTTTTTCCTTGCCAACTTCAATGTTTCTTGAGCCAAGAATCCAAGAATCAGAAGTATTTTGGATTTTGGTCAGCTTCTACTGAGTTTCCCAAGAAATCCAAATTTCCAAGTTCTATTTGATCTTTGTCTGCAATTTCTTCTCAATAAGGTCAATATGCTGTTTAGGATGATGTCCTGTTCAATTGACCCGAGAAGAGTAGCAAAACGCGATGAATTTATTGATTTCAGCAAACTCTGCTGTTTCTGTTCTTCAGTCTGTAGCGTGCGGTACTACCGCTTTTTTCAACGTCGGTACTAGCTCCCGACGGTACTACCACTCCTCAAAGCGGTACTACTTGCTTGCACTCAGACCAGGTCTGAATCCGTCCTTTCTGGACTGTCTCTCTCTGGCCTTGTTTGCTAATTTCCTTTACAGTTTCCAGTTAGCGTTATCCTCTGTCTTCATAGCTTCTATAGCTATTGGAGAAAAATCGTAAGTTGGATACTTGAGAAGGGAATTTTTGAAGGCACCATTCAGCCCCCCCTCTGTTGCCATTTCGGTCCTACATATTGGTCGTTTTCTTGCTCGTTGCGCGTTAGCACGCGCATCCGTTTTCTTGCTCGTTGCCAAAAGTGCTTTCACCACCTATTAGTAAATCAAGAAAGCATTTCACATCGTCTGCGTGCATCAATTATTGCAGCTTTCCGAAGATAGACTGAATGCTAAATGAAGAGAAGACTTATCTCCCGCCGTTGCTCGAGCCCGAGCTGCCGCTGTAGTGCAATGGGTCCACTTAATAAAGTAAGTAAAGAATGATCGATTCGATAGGAAGCACTGGTTCAAGGAATAACCCTTGGATGCTGATCTCTGGTTAAAGGATTAACCGTCGGATAGCGAGCAGGAATCGAACCAGCAATTGAATCTTGTCGCTACTTTGGCGGAGTAGACCGAGGGGGAATGTAGAGTATAGTTTACGACAAAAGGTGTTCTAGGACCAAAGGATCGAAGAGTGCGGCCTACTGTACTTGAGGATTAGGAATATGGAAGATAGGGTTCTCCTAAGAATAGTAGAGAAGCAAGGTATAGATCTTAGGCCGATCATCACAGGAAGTTCTATTTCACTCTTGCTCCGGCGGTCCGCACCCCCTAATCGACCAGAACAACAAATACGTATCCCCTCCACCCCTTTTGGCATTATTAATGGAATATCCTTCACTATTTGACTAAAAATGGAACGAAATGAGATTGGATTGTTCCTCAGTTGAAAAGAGATGTCTTGAGCAATCAGAGAAGCACTTTGATAAACAGATTTGATCTTTACCGACTCAATTAAGGTATTAGTGTTTTCTGACCGAAATGGAAGAGCAGGTCTCATGCCTGGGAGATTTGTCCAATAGGGACATAACTAGTTGCGACAACAAGCAGCAAAACAAAGTCGCTGGAAGAAAGAATAGGAATTGATCTAGCTATAGATAGAGTGTCAGATGAAATGCTTGACAAGGCAAGGAAACAGAACTTCCACATCCTCTGTTCACACTACCTGGATTGGAATTGGTTCTATCGAGATATACTGACTTGAAACAGGAATTTCTTGGTAACTGCTTCTTCTTTGAAGCAAGTGCTTTCGGGTTGGCTCTTCTGATATGTGTATTTGCTACCCCTATGACACAGGAGCGGGATTCTCTAAAAAGCCAAGGTCGTGGGTGGCCAAGAGGGCCCACTTGGAGACTTGGGATCTCAGCAGGAAATGTGAAGGTTGCTTAAAGCCGGCCGATAGGCGAAAGAGAATCAAAAAGTTTTGTTCTGATCTGAGTAGGCTCAACATAGGGAATACCCTAACCCTGGGAACCGGGGCATATAAATCCGCTTAGGGCATTCACCCAAGCATACAGAGACAGATGGAATGAAAGAAAGAAAAAATAGCTCCGCAGCTCGCCCAGAAGAAGAAAGACCCGCCGCTAACGATTTGGAAATCCCTGGTGGGCTGGGCCTGAAAGACAAGTGTGTGTGGATTTCCACATCCTCGTCTTTACTTTAAAACACAACTCTTCTCTTTCTCGGTCAAATGACTTGCGATAGTCTACCTTGAGTAGGACCATAGGGATCTTATGTTTGTGGTGCGATGCAATTGCCCCCTATTAGTCAAGTACCCTTCTTCCTATTTTGTTTAGGGGTTAAGGCGAGAAATGGCTTGATGAAAAGGAAACTGTACCCGACCAGGGATGGACGTAAACTCGTAAGCTACCGAGGGTAGGGATAATCGTCCAGGTCTTATTGTTTAAAAAAAAAGCCGCCCGCCACAACAGGCAGGTTAGTTCCTCTGTCGTTGCACCCAACTTTCAGATCTGCTTGCACTGCCTTAGGCTTATTGGGAGATGACAAAAGCCTAAAATTAGGAGATTGGCAGGTGTTGAAAAGATTGCCAACCAAAATCAAGTGAAAGAAGCCCTCATACCCACTCTTCTTTCACTTTTGTTTTTTTTAGTGACGACTGGAAAACGGAAGGGGAGAGCGCGCAAAACAGAATGAATCAAAGATGGATTAATTAGAAGAGCTTTCTCATCAAAGAAAAAAGCAACTTTATATGATAGTTTTCTTCTTCTCATAAGCGCCAGATTTACGCCGCTGACTTTACCCACATTGACCATTTTGGGGACGGTTACTAAACCACTTCAGAATCTTCATCATCACCGACTGGCAACGATTTGACCATAGCCAAGTCACAGAGATCATTGAATTGCTGGAGGGCAGTGTAGTTATCTTCGCTGGGATCAAGGTTCTTGGTCAAGACCAATAATGTGTCTACGAGCTATTTCCTTATTATCACAGAAGAGAAAGAAATTCTCATTGAATAGGAGGACAGCTGGCTACTCTAACTTCTTGTTATATGATTAAGATGAACAGCCAGAGGAAGCGAGAATCTCATTCTTCGGAGTCGTGACCCAATCACTTATGGTAATTATATATTAATCATTGAGCAAAGCCCAGCCTGAGTCACTCTACATGTTAGGAGAGAAATGCACTAGACGCTGGTTCTATCCCGGCCAAGCAAGCAAGGGGAACCCCGGTGGGAAGAGGGAAAGAAAGATCAGGGGAAGAAGCGGGGTAGAGGAATTGGTCGACTCATCAGGCTCATGACCTGAAGACTGCAGGTTCGAATCCTGTCCCCGCCTAATCACGTCAGATACTTGTACGAGTCCTGATCACCTGGGTCAAAGAATCTATGTTCAAGTCGCGGAAATTACCCTTCAATGCCTTAGTTAGCCCGCTACTAGAATTGGGACAGAACCAAGAGACCGGAGAGAAAAGACTAATAGCTCTGCTTCCCTAGCCGTGGATTTTCCATCCCTTCGACTCTTCTATTTAATAGCTGGTGGTAGAACAGGTCATAGCAAGACTGACTTCCCTCGATCCAGCAATGAGGTGCGTAGCGGTCTTTGCCCAGCGATATGCCGCAGCCTAGTATCTCCAATGTTGATGACGATCAATGTGTTAGGGCACTGCACGCTCTTATGTGCGATGCTCCTCAGGCGTAGTCCTTTGGTGAGTGGTCGAGTCAGATCGAGGTTGGTAGGGATGATGGGGTCCGGCCAGTGCTGGAGCCTGGACCGCTGCTGCTACTACAGTCGCTCGAGCTCAGCGATTGTGGTAGCCCTCTCATACTCCATTGCAACCAGGGCCTTCTCGCACTTGGCGAGCTGGACGTAGAAAGTCGTGGTGTCTATAGCTGGCAATGAGGCACTAGTGAAGGTCTAAGATCTCCTCCAAAACCTCAGTGTAGGTGGCTCCTATAACTTAGGTGAGCTAGACCTGGTGGGTTAGGAGCGGGTTGTCCTTGGGGACGGTGACGAATGCCTCGCCATAGCGTCCTCCTTTCCAGAGGGATGGATAATAGCAAAATAGGGAAGTCTAGATCATTTTATTGAATTATATAATATAAGATTGTTTGAAGTTGGAGGTGCCAACATTTTTTCCCCAAAATGTTGACGTTTGTGCCAACTTCTAACAACAAAATATAACTCTAAGTTGTATAGAAAGCCGTTCTGAAATCTACAACAAAATTGTACAGAAATTCTGGTATTTCTCCCTTGAACTGATCAATTATTATTTTATAGGTGGCGACATCTTTAAGCTCCACATAGTGTGTATTGCAATATGGAAATGCAATGTTTACATGGCACGACAATTCTAGCACTTATGAGCGGCGACAATGGGCAACGAAAGTTGCTAAGTTCTTGAAGGTACGATGCCACCTTTAAACACATTTAAGAATGCCAATTCTAATTTCTATGCACTTTTGGCAAAAGTCCTTCTAATGTAGTACGAGTTAATTGCATTTTCTATTGCTGAGTTTGTAGAGTGACAGATTCACCTGTCCAATTTTTGGTTGCAAGTTACTTACCACATATAAGCTTATAGACTGATTTTGAATGAAACTAGTTATAATGGTGAAATATGAATATTGAAGTTTAGCATTCTGGTGGCTTGTATTAACATTTATCACAATGTTACTACCAACTGAAATACGACTAGTACACAATTAGCATAAAAGTGCAATATAGCAGTCCAAAATAGGTACACTAAGATTTGTCTCTACGCTGAAGCTGTTTTTAGCAACCTATTGTTCACTAGAACTCTCAATCCAAAATAGTTACTCTTGATAAATTAGCATTAGTTCTAGGATGTTAGCCTATTAGTATTTAGCCCGAGACATGATGAAATTCTAGATCCGCCATTGGTTCGGATCATGATTTTAACAAGCTTGATTGGATGGCATGCATGGATTCTACCAGACATGCTTCACAAGTGAAAATCTCCCTCCTCGTAGTTGTAGGATGTAGCCAAGCTCGGCTCCTTCAGTAGCATTAGTTTAAATGGATAAGTCTATTTTACCCCTCTAAACTCTTACTATTATCTAAGTTTCAACATCGAACTATAAAACTAGATGTTTTACAACCCCTAACTCTTAATACCGACTATTGTACCCCCACCCCTCAAACCAAAACCACCCCAGTTTTACTGACGTGGCATCTACATGAACAAATTTTACTAACATGATGCCCACATCAACACCCACGTCATGGTCCACATCCTCATCTTCTTCTTCCTGCTCCCATCTCTCTCTGTCTCTCATGCCCCCGGCCCCTGCCGCATCCACACTTCCTATCACCCTCAAGACCTCCACGGATGTGTCCATGCATAAGCACCTCCCACCACCCGCTCCCCTCCTGCTCCCCACCCACCTCGTCAGTTGTTTCTGGGGTGCGACATCCACCTCTTCTCTTCCTCCCATGCTGCCGCCACCCTTGTTCATCGTCTCCAATCCATTCAAGTGTGCCACAGTCCCGATCTCCTGGTTTAGTGGACTCTGGCCAATTCCTTGCACCAGGAAAGTCCTCTCGACCTCGACAACAAAAGGCCTCAACTAATTTCGCCTCCTCACTCGCTCGTCTTTGCTGCGATCGTCGTCGCCATCCGGGTCGTCGTTAAACCACCACGCCTCTCCGCTACCGCCGCGTGCTCGCCGCCGCCTAGCCGCCGCTTGCCGCCGTCTTGGCCGGCCTCCCACCGCTCCTCCGTGAGCGGTGGGCGCGGACGCCGTCCGCAGCCTCCTCAACGCCGCCACAACGCCTCCGCCACGCGTAGCCTCCCGGCGAGCTCCTCGGCGACATTGTCTTCAAATCTCACGAACATCTCAATGGAGCACGCGATCGATTGTACCTCGCCGGCACAAGCCGCAAGATTTTCACGACGCGCCTCCTCCATCTTCTCCCAAGCTCGCGCGGCTGGTGGCGAGGAGCCGATCCGCACGGCGAAGTCGTCGATCGTCTCACCGTCCTTGAACGCCGCGTTCTCGAACCGCTTGAGGAGGTGTTGCGCCTTGGCCTCTTGCCTTGAGTCCCCATCCGCCTCGACTTGACCGCCTCCCAAGCCTCCTTGGCGGTCTTCTTCACGGCGAGGTGGCCTTCAACTCCGATGGCACCGCGCAAGATGATGCCCAACGCCGATCCTTGGCCCGCTCGCCTTGCCCGCCTCCACACATCCCGAGCTCCATGCCCTCCGGTTGACTTGCATCACGGCGCCCACTCGTGGTAGTTCGTCTTCGTTAGCATCGGAGCTCCATCACGCCGGAGTTGACGACGACGCGGTCCGTCATGACAGTGATGGTGACTTCAAGCCGCTATCGCCGGCACCAAGTTCTTGCGGCGACGCCATCTTCTTCTTCTTCACAAGCTGGCTCTGATACCAATTGTTGGCTTTGCCCAGGAAACGCACACACACCGGGAACGCGAGGTAGAAAAAGCACAGATTTTACGGCGACGAGCCGCGGCGACAAACTCGCTGTATCTTTTATTCCACGGACTTGAGCTCGAATACGAGGAGCACGGGGGCTACATATAGGCCACGGACTGCCAGAGCCAACGTCCACGTCCGCCTTTGTGCCATGATCCGCACGTCTCGCTCGGCGACGTCCGAGACCTCTCGCTCGTTCGGCATCACGGCTTCTCCGTGCGAACCGGCAACCACGCACACCACTCCATCCAACAGCCTGTACTCTATCCAAACTAGCACCTAACTCCCTGAGAAACTGGACTCGCACCGCAGCTCGCCTGCATGGAGCGGACGAACGCAACACACGCGACACCACCACAACGCGGCACACAGACGCACACGCCATAGACACTACGTATCGAGGTTTATTTCTAACAACCACTACACCATCGTCACGAGGCTTTCTTCCTTAACTCTGGCCATCTTGCCACCGCCTATCGGACCTTAAGGTAGCTAGCGTTGTGATGGGTGCATGCGAGATGTGACAAACGCGAGCCAGTGACTGTCGCGACCAACCTCCAGCGTAAGGCCGCTGACTCCACACATCGCGTCGACGCACTGGTGGGCTATGCGAGCGTGACAGGGACCTTGGGCATGGGATCCGGTTTACATTGCTGGAGTCGCCCTGTCATGCAGCACGCTGGTCCGGCGGGAGATGCCGAGAGCGCTGGACTCAAAGAAGAGCATAGATTTGGCCAGCATGGTAGTCGTGCCATCGTGATTTTGTGATAGTTGAGCTCGCTGCTGCTCACCACTCACCTGGTAGCTAGAGCATGTGAATGGTACAATGTTGTGCTGCTCTTTGGTGCCTCCTAATTTCCACCACAGATAGAAAAGCAGAGCTTCAAAGGTGTTCATGACCGCAAGGTCCTCAACCATGGAGGAGAAGGGGAGAGAAGGGGAGGAGGAAGAAGAGGATGATGGGGGCTGACTGGTGGGCCCATCATTTTTATTATTTGAATGATTTTGGGATTTTTGGTTTTTTATTTGTTGTTTTGCTGATTGGATGCCAGATTACCTTAAAATTAATTCACGTCTCAAAACCATTACCACGTATGTGCCCGTCGTATGAAAACGAGGGTAGAATGGTATCAGGAGGTAATATACCCGATTTTAACAGTTGAGGAACATAAGGTATCCAGTTTTGTAGTTAAAAGTTACAATTTAGACAATCATGATAGTTTGAAAGGATAAGATAGACTTATTCCTAGTTTAAATGTACCGACTCCATTCAACCTCTGATTTCCAAGATGGATCAGCACATACTTTATTTAACCCTTGTTCAGGTTAACAGAGATACTTTCGCATTAGCCACTGCGGAAGCTAATTAAGTTCATATTTAATTCCGTCGAATATTACGCCTGCTAGCATCGATGCTGCTGAAGCTAAATATGACCGCACGATCTGTAAAAGTTCTTTTTTCTAAAAGCAATATCTCCGGCCTAACTTCTGATATCATTAATCACAAACAGTACAAGGAAATCTGTTTTACATGAAAGCCCAGAGAAGAAAGCGGAGTACAGCATAGTCCTTCACACTTAGTCGGATTCGTCGCCTTGGACGTCGTTGTGCGTTGTCGATTTCGGTGAATAAGGTCGGCTAACACCTTGAGCAAAGATTGCCGGAGATGTAGGTAGCGGCCGGTGTAGACCTTGTGTTAATAACGCCGGGGATGTGGGGGACGGCCGTCGCGGACCTTCTGAGAGACAGTCCGGCGATGTCAACCTGCTAATCGACGGGAGGCGTAGCTCGGAACGAGCCGCCTGACAGCCTTCGATGGAACGAACCGGTGGGTGGCGTCGCTGAAATCCAGCCGCCTTGGCAACCGTCGGTTGAGAGGGCCTCCTTTGGGAGTGGAGGTTGAAGGGAACGGCTTGGACTGCTTCGATGGGGTTTACCCCTGTCCTTGCCGCCAGATTAGAGTAAGGAGCCGGTGGTGTCATTTGGGAGGGGTAATTTTGTTTCTGGGCGGAGATGTGAATTCTTTGCACTGTGCGGAAAGGATATCAGAAGTTGCTCGGGACAACGGCGGAGCTAGAATTTTGACGATAGTGTAGGGAACTAAAATATATCTATTCTAATATAAGTTTAAATATGATAAATTATATGTTCGCATGAAGTTGAAGGAGGAGATATTTTGTGCCTTTTCAGCTTAAGCAGAATGATCACTCCATAAAGAGGCTAGATCTTTATTCTTCTTCATATTCTAGAGCTCTACAAACTTGGATTTACATTTTACAAATAGAAATTTTCAATGGTGACTAACTAGATCGAATAATAAGTAGAACAAGTGCTGCTGTTGTGACTAATTAGATCGAACAATAAATAAAAGAGATTGAAGATGTATGATCTACTGAACAAATGCTTTGTATGTGATTCAGTTGGTAAATTGTAGAGCTATGCGTGTACTGTACTTCACAAGGGTATATGTGCTTGTACAATGATAGTCATCTACCAATCTCTTTACCGCTATATCAATTTATTGATTCATTACAAGAGATTTAGTGATTGAAGACGTATGATCAGATCTACTGAATAAATCGGCTAGATCTCAGATCTGGGATACCTTGGTTGTCTGGCTGGTTCTATGATGATACAGTTGAAATGTTGAATTGCCCTCTTCTTGTGATGTTGTTCTTCAGTGTGGATGTGCCGAACTACCGGTGTGCGTGGTTCAGTTCCCAAATCCAACCACAAGAGAACAACCTATGCTCGTTAGCTCGAACTAGAAGGAAAACACTTAGAGAATAGAGTAGAGAAATTTGAGATTGGGAAAACCCTACTGTGGCATGATTCGCTGAGGAGTGAGGACGAGAGGGGTGGAGGCGTGGAGCCAAACCCAGGTCCCAGGAGCCACCGTGCGCAAAAATTTTAGAGGTGCAGCTATACCCCCATGCATCTACTACAGGGCCTGTTCTTTTTGGCTACGGCTTGTGGCTTTTGGCTGCTGCTTGTGGTTTTTGAGCTGTTTTGTATGAGATATTACAAAGTAATAGAAACTCACATGCGGTTTTTGCCAATATAAATGAAGTCAATAAAGTATGTACTACAATTAATTAGTAGACTCTATCTTGAAAAAATACTGCTTAAAAGCTAGTTCTTGTAGAAAAGCGAAAAGCGCCTTTTAGAAGTTTGAAAAAACAGACCATAGCCCCACCCCGGTCGGGAGAGAGGAGAGGCGGGGAGGGCGGCCGGTTGAGGGAGATCAATGGAGCTATGGACTTCACTAGATGGTTTTGGCATAGGGTCTATGGGCCGAACCAAGCACGTGGACGCTTGAAACCGAGTGCATTGGCGTGTATGCGGTTCCCATGCGGTGACCTAGGGAAAGTAAGGCGGCGCATGGGCGTGCGGCTAGGGCTGTTAATGGGCTTAGGCCTGTCTAGACATTTGGACTAAGTTGGCCTAAAATTATAAATGGATTAGATCAAATTTAGACTCTTCTTTATTGGATCAGATTTGGACTGGATTGGACCGTGTTTGGGCCTCATATTTTTGTACTAATTAGGATCAGCTTTTATCTACCCTTTCGTGACCAAACATTGTACCTAATTCATCTATATCGTCTAAAATCACACGTGGGTGTATCTCTCTATACTCTCTTTTGCGAACAATTAGAATTCAAAAATTTAAGGCATAAGCCACTATCCAAAAGAACCTATCATTAACTTACCTAGAGGAGAGAAGAGTAATATGTCGTGTGCATACATAGAGGGCTATGAAGTTGTGGGCGAGCTTATAGAGGGGGTAGCCGTCGGTGAT
This sequence comes from Bonia amplexicaulis, assembly GCA_036346245.1. Classification (NCBI taxonomy): domain Eukaryota; kingdom Viridiplantae; phylum Streptophyta; class Magnoliopsida; order Poales; family Poaceae; genus Bonia; species Bonia amplexicaulis. The sequence goes on from CM070736.1 coordinate 25,228,612, forward strand.
GGAAGAAGGGACACTCCAGTGAAGGAGAGGCTAGCCTCACTTGCTCAGCTAATCCACACCGCCTTCCAGTCATGTGTTCGCATTTGCGGGTGAGCAGCCTTCTAATCGCACTCTCACACTCACCACACGCCTGCCTTCTAATTACCACCGGCATGGCCTCTGATGCTATCGCCGTGCTGCCTTCTAGTCGTCTCTCGTGGCTAGCATTTGCGCATCACGGGACAGACCTAGCACAAAGTTTGAGTGGGGGCACCCTCTTTTGCAAATTCAAAAACTACAATATTTTCTTTGAAAATATAAAAATTATATGCAATTTAGAAAATTGAGTGGGGTGTCCCAACTCACATGCTCGTAGGTCCGGCCCAGGGGAGGGTGAGGCGGTAGAGCAGATATGGGTAGGTTGTGGACACTCGGTCCCTGGGAGATTAGGGTAGGTTCTTTTTCACTTTGGCTTTGGTTTTGGCTTTTATTGCTACACTAACTAACTTTTAAATTGTACGTCTTTTAAGGCGGGGTCTACACATTGTACCGAGTTCAGCTATACCGGTCAAAATCGCATGTGACTTTTTCTTTGTTTGTATTGTCACTCACGAATAGCCAGAATTCAAAAACTATAAACCAAAAGTCAAAGTCACAACTCAAAAGAATTCACCCTAGATGTGGAACAACTAGCGCCTAGGAATATTTTGGTTCATCTGCATTCTCTGATTGCCTTGTTTTACAGCACAATTAACACAAACAGCGCAATCAGAGAATGTTGATGAACTGAAAGAGACCTATTTTTGAGTTCGGTCGAAACTTATCACAGACGGTTCTATTTAGGAACCGTCTGTGATAATATACGATAACAGACGGTTCGTATTAAGAACCGTCTATGATAATATACTATCACAGATGGTTCATAAATTAATTGTCTATAATAATCGTTATCATAGATGATTCTATTTAGGAACTGTCTATGATAATTGTATCATAGACGGTTCGAAAACCATCTATAATGCACTTAGGGTATTACAGACCCATAAGCATAGACGATTCAAAAACCGTCTTGCGATAACATTTCTTAACCGTTTGTGATGAGCTTTTCTGTAGTAGTGAAAGTTCAGAATTTCAAGTTGATAGCTTTTGGGGGTGTTTGTATTAGCTATGGCTGATGGATTTTAGCTGAAAATAAATAGTAGTGGCTAAAAGAAGTGTCTTTTAGAAGAAAGGGACGAGCAATAGAAAAAATGAGGGAGAGATATGCGCACGAGACGAGAGCGAGAGGAGTGAGGATTGTGATGCTCATGTGACCACTGTCTTATCCTCGAAGCAAGATGGAGCAAGAAGAGTGGAGAAGCTGATTCGAGAAGCCATGTGTTCATATTGGCTTCTGGCTTCTCCAAGCAGAAGCCAATGCGAACACCCCATTCAACTATAGTGTTGATAGCTTCAAATTTTTTAGTTAAAGTTGATAGGTAGGAGAAGAGGCATGAATCTTGATGCAAAGCCAACGCTGGATGCCTATGGGTGTCTCTTCCTTTCATATATACAACTAGTCTCGAGAGCGCGCGCACGCCACCATACATACGTAAAAATAAAAGAGGCGATAATTCGCGAGGAGTTTTAAAAAATCGGGAAAACGATTTGAAAAGGCGAGGTGTTTTCAAAAACCGAGGACCATTGACGTAAAACAGGGACCCGCGTGATATCCGAAACGGGGCCATCCCACGGAGGTTAAAAATTTTCACATCAAGGACCAACGTAATTTCAAAACCGGGTAATCATCCCCGGCGCAATGAAAGCGCGACAAAAGATCAATTACCCCGGTCGTATACTGGTAAGATTCCAATAGAAAATTCCTATGAAATCTGCAACAACACGCATGTGGTACCAGTGGCGGACGCACTGCCGGGTCAAGGAGGGTGGCGCCCATCCTACCTCCGGTCAGATAGTAGATACTCCTAGCTCTAGCTGGGGCGCCACCACGCAATGCGCCATGCTCGGTCGTTGTCGGACATCGTCGTCACTCACGTCGGCAGACTAAGACTCTAAGAGGGAGGAAGACAAACACATAAGCTAATATCTGTATTGCCCAGTAACTAGTAATCCATGCAGCTGGGCGCCTGCAGCGCCCACAGTGGCCAGGCCAACTAATGAACGAAATGAATCAACACAGCTTTGAGTCTTTCAGCATCACGACAACAACAACAAGCCAGGAAATTTCAATCCTTAAATCTCCAATCCCTTTTGTGAAGCGCTCCTGTGGTTGGCACCTTGGTGATGGACGAGCCGACGGTGTTGGCGAGTGGCAGCGGACAACTTGGAGGCGGCTATGTGTTGACGGCCTGAGGAAACCTTGTGCCATTACGTGGCGGTGGGCCGGTAGGTGGGGCGCCGAGCAGGCGGTAGCTGGCAGCCGACGATCACCAGGTGCCTGGCGTCCTGGGCGCCTACCTTCAGATCTGCCAATCTAGTAACTACTACTAGTCTGATGCCTATTTCATGCTGGGTCTGTGAGGGAGTCGGCCAGCCGGTAGGGAGCACTAGAGCAGGCAGGAGGCCAGAGCCCGCCTGTGAACCTATGAGGCCAACTGGCCAAGGGAGGCTAGGAAGGAGGGAGGGGAAGGCTAGAAGGGGATCTACATCTGTTGGCTCAACTGCTACTGGAGCCCAGAGGAGCTTCTGCAATTACAATATCTGGACTCTGCTCTCTGTTCTGGATTGGAGTTGCTATCTTGCCGAGTTGGGCTTGGGCACTTGGGAGTGGTAAGTTGGCATTGCCGACAAATCAATGGCAATGGCATGGTTTGGGCACTTGGACAAGTCCTTTTTAACTGCATTTTTACTCTGAAATGTGTGGTGATTATGTGCTTTTGTGGTAAGTCTGATGATATTGCTACCAGTTAGCTATAAGCATTAGCGATCCCTCTATACTTGAGATTTATCTCCTATCCAAATTTATTTATTTGTTGATGTTGCCCACTGTACTGTGATATGCAAGTTTCTGCATTTGATTATTTGATATGGACTATTACTCTTTTAGTCATCTACTTATTTTGGGATTAGTGATTAATCTATAAGACATTTGCACACTTGCTGGTCTCTTACTAATATGGAAGATTGGTGTAGTTGATACTTGATAATAAGAATCATGTTCATCATTTGCAGGTCCAAACTTGAATGGTCTATTTGGGAGGCAGTCGCCATTTTTAGCTACCTGGAGTGGTGTGGACGCGGCTGTGAGGGCCTAACCACTGAGGGGGCTATCGGCTACAGCTCTGCATTAAGAGATTACAGAGGGCCAAATGCAGTGGCCGTATGGTATAAACACAAATCTACTTTTCAATTCGTACAATTATGATTGATTTGGTATTTTAGTTTCATCTATTGTCATTTATCAATTCGTAGAGTTACAAGAAATGGAGAAACAAACATTGCATAAATATTTTTCAACCAATACGAGTAGTACTCCTCGTACTAATGAAAGTTAAGTAAAGAATACTCTGATGGATTTTAGCCCCGATGAAATCATCGCTGATCTGGCGAGTCACATACCTATTAATGAGTATCACAATGAGATTAGAGATTAAGTGAGGAGAGCATATTTATTAAGAGGTCTAACCTAACCAAAAGGCCATAATTTTCTTCACAGAATGCATAATGTTATTTCAAGGGCATTTCAACAATCTTGATACCATAAATATGATTGGTTAGAATATAGTGTGAAAAATAATGCAGCCTTTTATTTCTATTGTTTTCTTTTCAAGAAACCTTCCAGGTCCCCAAAATTTGGTAGTGATGTATTTACAACAATAGAGTATTTCAACTGGAAGAAAGTTTTAGGAACATTTGATAAACATGTCGGTGGACCTAGTAGTTATCACAACATTGCAAGGAGGACTGTGAGGATTTTAGAAATCAAATGGCAAGTGTGACTCAAAGACTTTCTAATCATGGCTGAGAGTCGGAAATTGAATATAAAATTCGTTTGACTGCTTCTTTAGATTGTGCAAGATTTCTCCTAATGCAAGGTAAAACTTTTCGAGGACACGATAAATCTTCAACTTCCATCACTAAGGGAAACTTTAGAGAATTAGTTGAGTGATACAAAGATAAGAATAAGGAAGTAAAGAAAGCGTTCGATCAAGCTCCCTTACATTGTGTGATGATTTCTCCAAAAATTCAAAAAGACTTGTGAAAGCTTGTGTGCAAGAGATCACGAAGGTGATTATGGAGGAGATTGGAGATAGGAATTTCTCCATGCTTATTGATGAGTCACGAGATATATCAATAAAGGAGTAAATAGCCATGAATTTGAGGTAGTTTACTTTACGTTTTTACTTTGTACTATTTATTCATGTAATCATGTAGTCGTGTTTTAACTTAGAATAATCTGTGGTATGCAGGTTTGTGAATGATCAAGGGGATGTTCTTGAAAGATTTCTTGTTATTAAGCATATGACAAATTATATATTTGCTGCATTAAAGTAAGCTTTGTTTGCTTTTCTTGGAGTGCACCAATTTCTAGGTTACGAAGGTAGGGTTCAAATATGAGAGAGAATTTAATGGTTTGCAAAGGCATATTCAATATGAGAATCTGTATGCTTTCTTTGTCCATTACTTTGGCCATCAGTTGCAGTTAGTAATTGTGACTATTGCAAGTTGTAGTAGAGTTATTACTGATTTCTTCAACTATATTCTCTTGATAGTGACCACCGTGAGTGCATCTTGCAAAAAAATGGATATATTACTTGCAAAGCATCAAGATGTCTTGTTGGAGAAGCTAGAGAATGGTAAGGCTGCCATCGGAAAATAAGTCTAGCTAGACCTTCAGATACTAGATGGGGCATTATAAAAAAACTTGTGTTGCCAAACTAGCTTTTGGCCTGCAAAAGCCCGCAATTGGGTGCGTTGTCTTCAATCATCTTAACCCTGATTGAGTAGAGAAAAAGAACAACCTAGCTGGCTATCAACCATACATGATAGCAAAATTTGTATAGATAGGGGGGACTAAGCTTAGCTCAGTTGGCAAAGGGTACGATTGTGCACCCCAGCCGCCCAGGCTTGAGCCCACGGTAGCCCCATTTTATATGAACAGTACTTTCATGTACTGTTTATGTGAATAGTGCCCTTTCGTACACACGTACGTGGGTGCTTCCAGTGGTTAAAGTGTGTGCCTACACTCCATAAGACTCTTATATCTCTGTCTTACTTCAAGCGTATGCATTGGATACATCCACGTGGGTGTGTGTATGGTATCTTGTGTACATGTACGTGTGAGTACATCCTTATTGCACTCATTATCAAAAAAATTGTATAGATAGCTAGTCATAGAGGTACAGTAGCTGCTTAATAGAGGTGGCCAATGGATCGGGTCTTACCATGCCGCCCGCGGCTCGATATTGTTGATCCGACCTAAGCACGGCACGGCCCGGTGGACCGTGCCATGCTTAGGCCAAGAGGGCGACACGGCGGGTCAGCATGGCTCGACCCATTTACGATCGTGGGCCATACCAGCACGGCACGGTCTGAACTGTCGAATATAGCTGTTTTTTTATCGTTGGGGTGTAAAAAATTCAAAAAATAGGAAAAAATAAAAAATGGAATTTTTTCTATAAATAGGGGGGCATATGGCCTCCATTATCCATACCTCAAACTTGACTCTCATCTCTTTATTTAGCTGTGAAAAATCCGGTAGTATTTGCACAAATTTGGCAAAATTAGTGTGAAATTCGTGCGAAATTCAGAAAATTTAAAAAATTTCAAATAATTTTCCGAGAGCTATAGAAGAGGTAATAGTGGTGCCTTATTTTAATTTTTTGCTATTATGTGTTGATTCAATAGTAAGTTAATTGTACTTTGCTATTTTAATTTATAGTTGATTCAATGGAAAACTACGATTTTCAACTCTCCGAATTCGGCCACACGGCGGATGATATGTAATCCTTTCAAGAAGCATATCCATCCACAGAAGGTCCACATCCACAACAAACTGGAGAGACAAAAGAAGCGATAGCCCCATCAGCGTAGGGTCCAATCGATCCATCTTCAGCTGGCTCAATAAGTGCATCCATAACCCATAGCACGGGTGAAAAAAGAACAAGAGCTATTACATCAGGAGTCTGGAACGATTTCGACAAGAAATTAAAGACCGACGATGATGGTAATTCGGTGAGATATGATGTTTGTAAAATTTATGGTAATGAATTGTCTGCAAAATCTTCAGGTGGGATGGATCACCTGCAACGGCATGGTGCAAGCTGTAAAAGAAGGCAAGGGTTACAAAAGCGCCAAACACAGCTACAATATATTAGGACTACTCATAACCCTCAATTTAGTGTTGTATCTAGGTAAACCACAATTAGAGATTTAATTAAATATTATAACAACTATCGTGAAAAAATAAAAGAAATGTTTCATACATGTACATTCTCTATTGTTTTAACATCAGACATATAGAGTGGTAGGGCTAGGGAGGATTATAGTAGTGTTGTTGCTCATTATGTTAATGATGATTGGGTAATGGAAAAAACAATTATAGGATTTAAATTTATTAATGTTTCGCATACTGCTGAAAATATTGCAGAATGCATTATTAAAGTTGTAGAAGATTTTGTCCTCACGGATGAGATTTTTTCTATAACTTTAGATAATGTAGCTGCAAATACTAAGCTATGAAAATTCTTACTCCTTTGTTTAATACTTATGCATAATCTTTCTTACTGCACCAACGTTGTGCTTGTCATATTATTAATCTTATTGTTAAATATGGTTTAAAAAATTAAATGCTTGTATTGATTCTTTTAGAGATGCAATTTCATATATTAATTGTTCTAACCAACGAATAGCCGCATATAAGAGCTTTTGTGTAGCAATGAACGTTCGTCCTAAAAAATTTGGCTTAGACAATGCCTGTTAGATGAAACTCTACTTACCTCATACTTAAACATATACTACCATATAAGAGCACCGTATCTATTTTCATTCACACCCAAGGTCATCAATTTCGTAGCTCCTCCAGTAGAACCCAAGTTAGAGACCTTGAACTTACTGAGGACAACTGGGTTGTTAGTGAAAAAATATTTTCTTTTTTAGAACTTTTTCATAGAGCTACACTTTGTCTTTCTGGAGTATACTACCCAACATCTCATCTAATTGTTTATAACATTCTTGAAATTGCCACTCACCTAAAAGTTTTTGAAAATGATCATGTACTACGGGATGCTGTAGTTACCATGAAAACTAAGTTTTTAAAATATTAGAGGAAAATTCCTATTTTATATGCATTCGCCTTTATTTTGGATCCTAGGGCCAAACTCAAAGGATTTATAAATGTATTACAACTTTTAAGTGATGCTATCGGTTTAGATTATTGTACATACTATAGAGTAGTTAATGATAAATTATATGGGGTATACGAGAAATACGAAAATAAGTTTGGGTCAGTGTGTTTGGAAAGACCACCGGTAGCCCCTCGCACCTCTATGGGGCTATGCAATGGGGCAAGATTTTTTGTTCTTCTTCTAGAGATTTTCATGCAGGTACACATCAGTCAGGAGGAGGAAGGCGGCAAAGCACCGGAACCCATCAAGCTATCGCAACAGTGATAGTGTTAGTTTCATCAAGAGTTAAACATCCTCTCATGGTGGCAAACCCAGAAAGTAACATATTAGCACGGGATGTGTTAATTGTTCCTGTCTCTACGGTCTCCTCGAAGTTAGACTTCAATCTATATAGAAGAATAATCGAAGAACGGCAAACAAGTCTCTCAAACGAGATGGTCAAAATCCTTCGTCAAAGACTGGGAACAAGCTGAATCAAGACACTAACATACTGCAAAGAATAGAGACTTTGAAGAATCTTTTAAGAATTTGTATCTAGATAGTAATGAATAGAATTTTCAATATGTAGTAATGAATAGAGACTCTTTTTTCTTTACCAAGGTTTTTTCAAGTTAAGTTTTTACTTGGTAAAATTTTTAACGAGGCAGTCATCCTATATAATTTAACAAGTTAATAAAACGCATTATGTCATTGAAAATAATTATCTTGATGATTAACAATATTTATAATTTTCTATAACTTTTTTTGTGATTTTCTACAATTCTTCCTTAATTTTCTATAATTTTCGATTTTTTCTTATTTCTCAACACGCCCGTTGAACCCTTACCGTGTCTGTATCGACATGACACGATCGTGAGCCATGGCTAGGCTCGCACCGTATCCTATAGATCAATACGGCACAACCTGTTTATTTACCAGACCTAAATAGATCGTGCCTGAACTAGGCCCGTGCCATGCCGACCAGCACGACCTAGTGGACATAGATCGGTACGGTACGATCCGTTTATTTACCGGACCTAAATAGATCGTGTCTGAACTAGACCCGTGCCATGCCGACCAACACGGCCTAGTGGACACCTCTACTGCTTAACAAGAACATCTACCTGTCATCCAGAACAGATGTCTTGATGCTAGTGGCTCACGGAAACCTGCCCAATCAGAGCTGGCAGCGCTGTGATAACTGATAACCCCTGTAATTTCAGTAAAACCGTACAATGAGTAACCCTACAACGAAAAATCAACACAAGAAAATCCAGCTTGTGGATAGCGTTACTGATTTGTAAAATTGCATCGAGAGTTCTGATCTTGCTGTTTTATGAGATGATATTTGGGGCAGAAGTGAAATGTAAACTGTAAAGGAGAAATAATTAAGAGATTTGTGTGAATAAGCCAGGCATTTTAAAAGCCCTTCTAATCTCAGTCACAATATATTCTCCAATGTCTGCATCATTTGTTCAAGAGCAACAGTTACGTATGGAACTATCAAAATGGGCGGCACTGATTCTGATTCAATCGGGCGAAATAATACTAAAGGTGAATCATTACATCCCACACGTAAACACCTCATCTACAGCACCCATAGATTCTTCGCAGGGTTAATGGCAAGCTTGATGTATGGTTAATTACAAAAATATTGGAGCCATGACTAACGTGATTGTAGCAAGCATCTTAATAAGAACATGAAGCGAAGGGCCCGCTGTGTCTTTAAATGGATCTCCAACCCTGCATAGAATACTCGTATAAGTGTATATCCCATACCAGCACAACAGAAACTTCTTTGTAGATAAAAAACTATTACTATTTACTATGTGTTCATCAACAGTGGAAACTCAGTTCAAAAAGGCAACCCCAAATAGAAATCAATAGAATATTGAAAGCAGCAGCAGCAGCATACAACTGAGAAACTTACGTATCACCAGTAACTGCAGCCTTGTGAGACTCACTTCCTTTGCCACCAAGAGCACCAGTCTCAATGTACTTCTTAGCATTATCCCAGGCACCGCCAGCAGTGTTCAAGAAGAGTGCCATGAGAATACCAGCAACAGTCGCAAACATAAGCATAGCAGCTACAACTTTAGCTCCAAGAAGAGGCTGGCCAGTAGCGTGGCCCAAAATCCGGAATATAAAGCCTGCAAACCATGTAAATCAAATTTCAAAAACCACCAAACATCAGAAAAAATACCATAATCCCACATCTATAAAACTCACCAATGGCCATGGGTGATATAATTGCTAAAGCCCCTGGCCTTATCATTTCTCTCAAGGATGCAGATGCCACAATTGCAACACAACGACCATAATCAGGCTTCTCTTTGTAGTCCTGGATGATATTATCGTAGAAGTTAGCATTTGTTTTTCCAGGCATAAAAAACTAAAGAACATAACAATAAGCATGTACTCACCATAATGCCAGGCCTCTCAATAAATTGTCTCCTGACCTCATTAACAACTTCCTGTGCAGTTTTGCCAACAGCTGAACAAGCCCATCCACTAAACAGAAATATAAGCATTGAGCCTAGTAAACCTCCAACAAAAACCTCTGGAACTGCTATGTCAACCTGCAATCCGTCGTGTAAGAGTGTAAGACCATTGTACATGTTATGAGCACATAAATTCAGACTTCAGCGTTCCATGTGTCTAAGTAATATATACCTCTTTGAATGGCAATTGTGCAAGAGCAGCTACTTCATCCATATATGCGCTGAACAGGAGAAAGGAAGCCAGTGCTGCTGATCCTATAGCAAATCCCTTTGTAGTAGCTTTCGTTGTGTTGCCCACAGCATCTAGAATGTCAGTGATTTCTCTAACACTTTCAGGCTGCAGAATTTACTCAATCATGGTTAAGATGATTGAGGACAACACACCCAAGTATAAACATGAGGCATAATTAAATGTTAAAATTTATTTTATAGCCCATTATGGGAAGAAAAAACAGTTTAGAGTGCTTTAAAACTGTACAGGTGAAATTACATACCTGCTGACTCATCTCCACAATACCACCAGCATTGTCAGCTATCGGACCAAACATGTCCATGGTGAGAACATATGCCGCTGTGCTAAGCATCCCCATTGTAGCTACAGCTGTCCCAAAAAGACCACCAGTTGGATTCCCAGACTCATCCACCAAGCCAGAGGTTTGCCCCAACCAAAATGCTGATATAATGGCTACACTTATCACTAGAACTGGTAAGGCTGTTGATTCCATTCCCAAACTGACTCCAGCAATAATATTAGTTCCATGTCCTGTGGAGCTTGAAAGAGCCAAAAGGCGGACTGGCTCATGTTTATAATCTGTGTAATACTTGGAAATCCAAACAAAAGCATATGCTGTGATGATGCCCACCAAGCCACACAAGGCAAAATTGAGCCATGCAGAAGGTGCTTGCTCAGTGTACAGGAGCCAACGAGTAGACTGGAAATTTGACAAAGTTATATAATAAAAAAAACAGCTTCAGGGGAAAGAAGAATGTAAAGGTATAATTTTACTGGGTATAAAAGGATATCACACAACACCACAAACATAGCCTGTGCTCCTTGCGTGTTGGGAGAACTGTTGGTTTATACCCAACGGTATGGATTAGTTGTAATTAAGACTGAAAGACTAGAATTTTCTATTTCAAGAATATCTACAATGTCTCTTTTTTCCTGACAGCGTTTAACCATGTGTAATCAGTTTTTAGTGCATAATAGAACACATCCATAGAAAGGTAATTAGACCATGCTAATGAGAATAGTGCATGAAAGAAATTCAACAAACTATGATGTAGATTCGTTTTGCACATTGTGACCACAAAGAAATTTCTATGTCCAGCCCTTGGAAATAAATGAGTAACAAATGGAGTAATGTCATAACAGTAGAACTCTTACTGCAAACAGTAAGACTAACAGAATCAAACAAGAAATATTCACCAAAACAACTAGACTTACCACCCCGAAGGTAAGAACAGCAAGCAGTATAGTAACAGAATAGCCTTTCTGCATAATTGCCATGGGATCTTCAATAGGGGATATTAATCCAGAGTCACGTGTTCCCCGAATTGAGAGTATTCCAACTGATGACACCACCAGATCAAATGAATGGACAACAAGTGGAAACAGAATAAAGCCAGAGGGATCTGCAATAGTAAACAATCCTGATTATATCTGCAATAGTAAACAATCCTCATTATATCTGCAATAGTAAACAATCCTGATTATATCTGCAATAGTAAACAATCCTGATTATAAACCAGTGCTATTACATGGAATGTTATCACCCAACAAGAAAAGGTGATTCTCAATTTTATTCAAAACTGAGCATAGACCATGCATAGAGAATCATCCAAAGATTCAGGGTTCCCCTAGGCGGGCGCCTAGGCTGCCTAGGCGTTGGGCAGATTGTCTCCGCAGCGACTCAGGCAGAGGCGCTCCCTGGGCGGTCGGCCCGCCTAGGCGATCAACGCTGGTCCTAGGCGGACCCAGGTGGCACTAGGCGGGCAAGGTGCGGCGGAGCTGGGCGGTATGGAGCGGCTCTTAGCAATACCCTTCACCCTGGTGAGCTCAGCGAGCAATGCGGCGACGGCGGATTCGGAGAGGTCCCCGCCGCGAACCCGGGCGAGGCGTGGAGAGGTCCCTTGCGGCGAACGCCGATGGCGAGGTAGGCGGCCTTGTGGAGGTAGGCGGCCTTGCGGGCGGATACGCCGATGGCGCGGAGGTAGGCGGCCTTGCGGGCGGATACGCCGAGGTAGGCGGCCTTGCGGGCAGATACGCCGATGGCGCGGAGGTCGGCGGCAGTGAGTACTACAGCAGGGGTGACCGCGTCGTCTGCAGCTGCGGCGAAGGGGAGGAGGGCGAGGAAGCGCACGTAGATGGCTGCGGCGGCAAAGGGGGCGAGCTGCTGATGGAGGATGGAGTCGATGAGCACAAAGAGGAGCGGGTCGGCGGTGTGGAGGTGGCGGAGCGCGGCCGTGAGCTCGCTTGGGGAGGAGAGGGCGGGCAGCCTAGGGGGCTTGCCGCCGTTTGGGGTGACCGGGTGGGCTAGGGTTATCCCTAACGCCACCGCTCGATGGGCACCCCACACGGGCCAAGTGAAACCGGCCCAAGCATATCCTTTGGCAGTGGCAATTGTGCAAAAAGGTCCTCCGAGTTTATAGAAATTTCATGAAAGTCCTTAATTTAACTCATGAATCATGATAATTTTGTTTTGCCGCCTAGGCCCCACCTAGGCGCTAGGCGGCCACCCACCGCCCGCCTAACGCCTAAAGCCTAGGTGAACATTGCAAAGATTAATTCATTACATAACTAGGTTAAGAGAAATTTATTATATTTTCCATATTAGCAACTACCTGTGGCCATTGTTCTTATTGGCCAAAATATACATCCATATTGGAGAAAAACAAAAACAATGTCACTTGACATTCCAATCAGAGATCTTGCCTGATGGGCAAAAGAGACTTGCCTTCAATTTTGCAGCGTTGCACCATTGTCCCTCCAAGTATCATTGCACTGATAATTTCTGCTGCTATGCTCTCAAAAAGATCAGCACCTCGGGCAGCGCAATCTCCAACATTGTCACCAACCTGAGTAGCTTTTTTATTATTATAAAAGCATACATAGTAGCAACAGATGAAATAAAGGCTAACTACAACCCGATAATAAGCTGCAGAGCAAAAAAACACTTTTATTCCGGCACAGGCCACACATATTCAATCATTGAAACTGCATATACTAGACTTCAGAATTCTACCAAGCCTTGGGCAACAATGCTGAAAACTTAAGAAGCACATAAATATTCCAAATTTTATTAAAGAAACATCAATACCAAGTCAGCAATGACAGCAGGATTACGAGGATCATCTTCTGGTATCCCCTGCTCAACTTTTCCAACAAGATCAGCTCCAACATCGGCAGCTTTGGTGTATATCCCACCACCCAACTGAGCAAAAAGGGCAACAAACGACGCACCAAAACCATACCCCACAAGGAGAAGAGGCACTACACAAAATCATAAAATTAGCAACAGGAATGATGTTCCATGGCGTAAAAATAAATACTAATTGCATGTTTGCAACTACAAGCACATCACCAGTGGATCAGTTAGCATAATCAATCTGGAACAGCACTATTTTGGCTAGGGACCTAACTTTTGCCTCCTGTCCATGTAGGACCTAAACTGTACCGTTTCTTTGAAGGAAGAGAGGACCTAAACTTTTCAAATAAGCGATTTTGTTCCCTCAACTTTCCGTGTTGGCCCCATTGTGGTCCTTCCAAATAAATAATTACTCCCTCCATTTTTTTTATTTGATGTTTTAGAATCTGCATGGTCCAACTTTTAAAATGTTGACCGCCAATATGTTTAAAACTATCTAGATTGGCCATATGAAAACTATATCACTAGATTTGTTGTTCGAAGTATTTTCACAATATTATATTCATTTTATTTTTAAATAATATAAAGTTGTAAAAGTAATGGTCAAGGTCACATTTTAGAGACCGTAAATAATATATATGGTTTCTCTAGGACCAGGGATGAGGGATCAAAGTTGACAGGTTAAAACAGCTCCTTTGAAAAGTTATCCTAATGGACCAGAGGTCAAATTTAGAGAAGCAAAACAGTACTTTTCCCTAATCAACATTAGGTAAATATAAGTCATTTATCACCATTCACTAGTTTAACAAGAAAAACTGATATAGAAATCACGTTAACGACCTTTGACCTTCTACACTAGGCCATAAAGCCCACCTGACAATTTGAGCACGATTCCATCTGATCCAGGTTTTCAAAGTATCAGGTTTAAAAGAAACTTACGGTCTGTAACCTTCATTGAACCAGGTGAATCTACTTCAAGCCAAACATAAAATGTTGCATAGAGTATTGCCACACCAAATACAGCCATGCCAACAACCACAATGGCTGAGAACCCACCAGCACGGACAGCAATCTGTTTTTCAGAAATTAGTAATGATGTGAAACCACTGTAGAATGGAAAACAAATGAAAGATAATACATCATGGATGCAAAACAAGACCTGCAATGCTTCCCTCGCAGAGCGCCGAGCAGCACTTGAAACTCTAACATTTGCACGCACGGACACCCACATCCCCACAAATCCAGCTATCCCAGAACATAAAGCTCCAAGGAGAAAGGCAGCAACCGTAATATATGCAGATGTTGTCCTGTGTGGCCATGCGATTCATGAGATGTCAAAGATGCGTATGATTAAGGTATCAGAATGACAGTGGGAAATCACCTTCCTAGGCCAGACGCCTCCTGCTGCGGGGTGGTAGTGCGAAAGAGATAAATGCCAAGGATGACAAGTGCCAGGATACAAGCCATTTTAGAAATAGCTCCATACTGTGTCCTAAAGAATCCTTCAGCACCATCTCTTATGGCATCAGATATCTGAACAGGGAGAAGACACTAACTCAATAAAACATACAGCACAAATTTGACAGGTCAAGAACTAGATAATACTATGTAGAACTCAAAAACAGTAGATGTACGAATAAAGTATAGGAAATCAGAACCTCCAAAAGAGGCAACATGTATGTAGGCTACAAGCCTACAACATGACAATCCACATCCAAATTATAGGTCTAAATGAAATTATTTACATAGCTGAAATTCACTTATTAGCAACATCACTAAGGGCCTGTTCTTTTCCTCCGAAGCCGTGACTTTGACTTTTACTACATGCAGCTTTTAAACGGAGTATTTTCTCAAGACGGGTCTAGTTAAACGATCTACATGTTAAAAGCTCAATATCTGTACTGCCAAATCGCAAGCAGTATCTATTTCTCAGTAATCAGATAAACAGCCAAAATTCAAAATTTCAGCCAAAGCCATAAGCTCACCGAAAAGAACAGGGCCTAAGTTATATAAGCCGTGTTGCTTCATGCATGCGAAAATGCCAATAATCTAGTAACATAAAGCCAATGCACAACAGGGCAACTCAGATGGCCAATTCAGTTTCTCTATGCGAAGATTGCTTGCACTGAGGGGCAATATGGTTGCCTGAAGTCCACATACCAAAAGGCATGCACCCAGATGTGCTTATTTTGTTTAGTTGGTTAGACGAAATGAGCTGATATTTTGTATGGCTCACTTATCACACTATCTTATATTGCTAAAAGTGTGTTTTAGATGCCTGCATGAGCTATTCTATAGTAATCTCCAGAAAGTAGTGAATGGGCACATGCTAGACAATGTGATGTGCCTAATTTGGTAGCATGCAATGATGTGGGATATGTTCTCAATTTGCATTGAACTGTGCAGCATCCATACATAGTATCCCAGCTAAATGCCATTCTGCAACCCAACCAACACACAGGGATGGCCTGATAGTCTCCCAGCTCAACGCCATTCTGCAACCCAAACCAACACGCAGGGATGGCCTGACGTGGTATCCTTGGCATCTAAAACATAAAGAAAGTCCTATTCACGATCTAGCATCAAATATCAACATAAAAATAGAAGACCAAACAATTAAAATTTAAATCTAAAGCTGCAGGATAAAACAGGCACATTTTTAGTCTCCTAGGTTGGTGTGGACGTGTGGTTAACTGCAAGAAGGCAAAGATGTATAGCAATAGCGGTATACAGAATTTTGCAGATATAGTGATACAGGAAGTTACACGAACGAAGAAAAACAAAATATTGCAGTGAATATATATAGAAAAATGAAGACACTGGTATAAGCTCAGTGAGCTGAACAGAAACATTTTTAATACCTCAGACATTTCTGGAGGTCCTTCATCCTTGGCAAGAACCCACTTTGCGAGGTAGAGAGAGAAGAATAAACTGAGAATACATATACAGAACACAAAGACCACAATTGGTGATGTACTAGCTCCTACATAGAACACACCACTGAAGACCAAAAGAAGAAGAACAATCAAGGAACGGGGACTTATCCTCATCAACACACGGAAGACCTGCAGTAACCAAAATGGCAACTGAATGCGATGCAAAACAAAAATGAAGCTCAACTGTTGCTCATGTCATGCTAAATAAATTCTACCAACCGATCGGTAGAAATGTTGAACACTTCAAGAAAATTTTATTTATTGAAATTTGCAAATTGGAAAAACATTCATACAATCATTCACATGTAGCTTATAAGAGCTTTCAAACATAAATCATGCACATCTAGATGAAAACGACTAGAATCAAACATATCAACATGTGTTAACTAAAGTATTTCTGTTCGAATCATTTCAAATCCCATAACAACATCAAGAAAAATAAATAAAACAGAGTGTACTACATATTGAAGTTTTGGGCTAAATAACCTTATTGTTAAACATAAATAGCTTTACATTGTAAGAAAAAATTAATGTGAATATTTAGACAAAATATGAACCATTCACATTAACAGCATATAAGGAAAGAGGGCTCCCGTCTCCCATGCAATGGCATATACTAGCACACCAAAAAGAAATGTGTACACAATGTGAGCAAGACGCATGAAAAGATGAAAGTTAAATTGATACTCTTCCTAGTAACTACTAAGTACATATATGTATGCAAAGGGTGGAGAAAGCCTAGCAATAGGACATACCAGTGGTATAGATGATTTACTTCGTACTGTAGAAAAAGTTCTTGGTCTCTCCTGATATGACCTTCCATTTTCTATGTCATCTTCCATCATGATGGAACAAGAGTTTACCCTCCTTGTTACCGGAAAAGGAACGAACTCCCCACCTTGGGGTAGGTCGCTCCCAGATCCCTGGCGCTGAATTTTGGATGGTCAATATCAGACACCCTTCACAAGCAGCTAGTACAAAAAGTCAAGCACATCTAGATATTCTTTAGCCTCAGCCACCAACTTCCCTTTGCTACAAAAGAACCTTTTCCCTACAAGATGATTTACCATGAAGCTACAAATATAAGTATTTAAAGTTGAATGAAAGCATTATAACTAAGCCACAATATGTATAATTATTGCATAACTTTTGTCTATGTTAGGACATGAACTCCAGTTATCATGTGAAATCTGCTAAGGATAGAATAGAATTGTTATTCGTTTCCTTATATGCCTTGGTTTCCTTATCTTTATATGGCATATTCTTCTGTATATCCCTTTGTACTCCCTATATGGCTATATATATTGCCCGTTGGGCCTCATAAATAGACATACAATATTCATAATCAAGTACAGTCTACAGAGGGAACCTTATATGAGGATAATTAAACAAAATCAACGGACACACCAACAAGAAAGATTTTCAATTGATAGCATGTGTTTCAGGTAAGCCTATATGTACATTAGACAATATTTACATAAACAAACAGAGTAGATACATCTCTTTCCAGAATACTGCAAGTGTTTGAAAAAAATCGAGTTCACATCATTAATATATTGCAGCAGTGTAGTGTATCTTACCATTCTACTTGCCTCAACTTCTAGCCCTATCTGTTTATCTCACACTCTTGACAAGCAAAACAAAACTTTCCACTTGTGTGCAATACAGAGAAAAAAGCGATGATCTAACTAATGAAACGAACATGGAAATTGACAAGGTATTTATGCTCGTTATTCAAAGCGTAGCATAAATAATGACGAATGTTGGTCAAACACTCAGGGTTTTCCGTAACAAACAAAGCAATAGCATTCCATTCATACCGCATCTTATACTCAAGGTTATTAAGGCGGTAAGGCGACTCACCCCCCTCACACCTTTTAAGCGGTAAGGCGTGAGGCGAGGCGACGCCTTATACACAGCGTAAGGCGAAGAAAATAAAGTTCTGAAGGAGTAAATGGGAAGAAATCCAAAGAGAGAGAGGACCTAAAAGGACCTAATTGCAATTTTATAGAACTTTAGAGAGTAAATTGCAAAAATACCCATCCCTTAACCCTAGCATCCACAGCACACTCGTAGCATCGCACACATCACACTCGTCGGCCGTCGGCCGTCTCTCATCCTCTCATCTCTCGCTCGCTCATCTCTCTCGCGCAGCTCTCTGCCGCCTCGCTCCCTCTCCTCGGCGAATCCACCTCCCCCTCGGTCCCTCCCTTCTCCCGCCTCCCCTCGGTGGCTCCGCCCGCTTCCTCCTCGGTGGCTCCGCGCCGCCTCCTCCCTCGGTGACTCGCGCCTTCTTCCCGCCGGGTCGCCCGGCGGGCAGAGGCGGCGCCACCGCGGAGACCGGCCGACGGAGCCGCGGAGGCAGTGGATCCAACGGCGGCGACAGCGGATCCGGCTGCGGCGATGGCGGAGGCAGTGGATCCGACGGCGGCGACGGCGGATGCGGCGGAGGCAAGGCGGGGGCGACGCCTTACCTCCTGGGAGCGCCTTACCGACGCCTTGATAAGCTTGCTTATACTACTCCCATAGCTAATAACTAGCATCTTATGAGCTCAGAACCATGTTACAACAACACCGACGAGGGGGCAGATGTTGTGGGCACTTGGCAGGGTGCCTATCACTACTCCCCTTCCTTGACCGCTTCAAGGAGGTGAGTGAGATCGGTGCCAGCAATTGCACATTGGTGTGCAAAGACAAACACCAACAAATGGGCTAAACCAGTCGAACATACGGGTTCATAGACCAGTACCAGATGAAGTGATTACTTCTTTCTTGTGTCGTATCTAGTTCATCTACATAGCTTCATGCTAATTTCTTCCTACCACCAGGTTAAAAATACAGTTCTCGTAACAGATCCAAAAGATTTAGAACTACCACCACAATAAAAAAAACGAACTGGCCCAGATCTACATGGATCGACAGCAACCAACTGCAAATGTTGAATCCAAAACAGCAGGTATATTCGTTTTCCACAAGGCTACAACCAGTGCGTTCACGGCAGTAGAGGGGGAAGCACAAAAAACAACCAAGATCTCATGGGGAGAGAAGGAGAAGAGGGAGAACCACGGATGGGGGAGAGAGACAACAGGGGAAACAAAGGAGGGAGACGGCTGCCCTACCTTTCAGCGACCAGGGCTCCGGCGCACTTGCCTGCTCGGAGGAGGAGATCTGAGGGAGGAGAGGCGTCTGCGAGGGAGAGAGCGAGAGGTGCGGGAAGGGTGGGGGTCGGGAAAGAAAGACCGGCGGTGGGCTGGACTCAGGAGACCCCTAGCAGTCTGGCACGCGGGCGGGCCAGGGATCGCGAGCCGACCGGCGAAAATCGTTTTCCCTCGGGCCAGGCCTCGGGAGGGATTTGCATTACGCGCCCAGGCGCTAACCCGGCGACCAACAGGTGGTTTGTATCGGCGTCTGATGAAGGACATGTTTTTTTTACTGCGGTTTATGATTTTAATTGAAATTTTTGAATTTTGGCTATTTATAGTATAGATTACGGAGAGACCGATACGCACTTACGATTTTGGCTGGTACAGATATTAGACTTTTAACGCGTACTACGTTTAACTTGTAGACTCGTCTTGAGAAAATACTCTATTTAAAAGTTAGGTACTGTAGCAAAAGCCAAAAGCCGTCCGGCTTCTTGCCTGCCGAACAGGCCCAAAGTTGGTCACAACTTTTTACCAAATTTGTCTAAGGTTAAATTATTAAAATTGGAGAGATATTTTAGCTAACAAAAAGGAAATCTTGCCACACTTTTGGCAGAAAAGGAATTTTACCAGGGTGTGGCTATGAACCAAGCATTTCTAACCCAAAAAAACAAAATCAATATTCTATATACCGAATGGACCATATAGATGGTGCTTAATTTGGTCAAACTTGCCTAACTTGGCAAAGTGTGGCTATGAACTAAACAAACCCTAACTCTCACGAGGGCAACCAAACTGCATCTCTCAGCCTGATATTGTTTGAGTTACGTCTCTAATTTTCGTTGTTTTCTCTCTTTCCTAGTTCTTCTCATTCTTGCAAAAGCAGTAGACGCTGCACTTATTCCTTGCCGCAAACAAATGAAAAAACTATCTTCAGCAACAACAAAAAGTTAGTTTCAAGATTTAAAGCTCCAAGCCATACATCTGATTCGTGGTCCGTTTGAACCATCGAGCTCCTTATGATAAGATCTTCAAAATAAGACCTGCATGTATATATTTCAGCTTCATTTAGTGGCAGGTCATCCCAATTGTTGTGTTGGGCCTTTTGTTCCACAAAGTTATTCATTTTGTTCTACTATTGTCTTTGCTTTTTGCATATAGCAAAACAAGATAAGCTAAGATAATGTCGATATTTTGTATATCCTTTTTTGTACATGTAACTTCTTGGAACATGATCGATGAACTACTAGAATACTCCTATGAACAACTAGACCATTGGATATTAACTACCAGAACATCAGTTATGAACTACCGGATCAATCCTTACAGGCCACTCGTAAGGACAAGATGCAGTGGCAATGGGTTATGAAGGAGAAGGCAAATGTTGTGGGATACAGTGGGCAGCTTCACCACTGCCTCCACCACTATTCTTCACGTTTTGTGGTGCATGACTGCTATTTGCAGGTCTTTATGCCTTACACTCCGTAAGCGTGCAGAGACCGTTGTAGCTTTCATCTAGAGTATTCCAGGTTATTGTATCCACGAGGAATGAGGAGAGTTCCCTAGAACATGTACTAGCCGCTAGGGTAACACGAGAGGAGAAAGAATCGAAATGAAGGGAGAAGGCAGTGATTGGGTAAACTTCTTCTAATCTCGGCTTCACCAAATGTTCATCTACTCTCTGTTGCATGGCTTTCTAGTATCTTCTAATTTACATCTCAGGGCACACACCCTACTAGGACCTTGTGCAGCACGGCGTTCACACTATCACTGTACATCCCCCGGCGATAACAAAAGGTCCACTAGCATTCCAAGGCGACTGCTAAACTAGGCACCATGCATAATTTAGGCTATCACTACTCTAGCCCATGATCATTTATATAGGGGAGAGCAAGCAAGTGAAAAGCAAGACAAGGAACTTAGCATAAATATTAATATTAGATCAACCATACATAAAGAGCATAGTCACATCAGGTTACCGAACTAGAAAAGGACTCGGAGCTTACTCCATAGTAGGGAAGAAAAGCCAAAGTTTCCAAAGTTTTGGCATTCCGGCCTCCATACCTAAGCTACTTCCTTGCTATGAATATGTACATAAAGTGAAAATGGGAGTGGGAGAAGTTGTGTATGTACAAGGACTGTTGCCCCCTATTTGTAGCCTTGGCTGACCGGTGTAGGTCGGTTGGGGTGGCCGTTGTTGATGGTCGCTATGCCTCGCAAATATAAGTACCAGCAAGCGTACGGTTTACCATTGTAGCATTTCACCTTGGAGTATTCAAGCGTATCGTATTTATCCTCAAGAAAGCATGATTGAGTTAGAGATATCAAGTTAACAAGTTATCTAGATATTACACTGACCTTCCAAAACGGGAGTAAAGTATGAGTTAGAGATATCAAGTTAACAAGTTATCTAGATATTATACCGACTTTCTGAAACAAGAGTAAAGTATAATCAATATATAAGGGAATTTATCCACATATACACTTATACAACTAAATACAGCACAACAAAAGGTAGGTAGATAGCCAGAGTTTCATAGCTAAAGGAACAAACTAGGAGTGAGTACAGTGGTTCTTGATATATTGATCATTTGCAATTACAACACTTAGCGAAATTACCATCAATTGACTATCGGCAAGATTGGGATTTTACTCCTACCAAACTATTATGAGGGTATCCCTATCACACTATAGTGATACATAAGAAGCTACATCAAGCCATAATAGCTAACAGCCTAACATTTCAAGATAATTCAAGACCTAGACACTATGTCTAATCCAAGAATTATTACTCTACCTGAACAATTCCTAATCAACAGTAGAGCAATATAGAGATATCGAGAAACAATACTTTGTTGTAAATCAATGACAATAAAAACATGCTCAAAATGATCACCTTATATTTCATAATAAAGTACTCATACAATGGTAGATAGGTATATGGAGCTGGTCACATATCGTACCTTCAAATGACTCCAGATCCTTGGCTACACAAAGTCGACTCTTCTCCTAGCTACTATTATTCCGACATCTCCCACACTACACAATGGTGTGTGTGAGCAAATGGTGGAAAGTGTTATGGGATGGATGGATGATCTCAAATGGAGAGTGCAGGGGGTATCTATAGTGTTGAGAAGGTGACCAACCGATTAGGATTTGGATCGGTCGACGGGCTTCATGGGAACGTAAAGTAGTGACACGAAAGGAGGCTTGACCATGCAATCAGCCGATCAAGGTAGTGTTTGGCCGACTACCAAGTGGTCAGCTGATTGGCCTTTTATATGTACTTCCAATGTATATTCGATGTATATGCCTCCCCTTGTTTGGTCTTCGATCAATGTGGATGGTCAAATCCCTTGGCGTTAGTGCGAAGAAATATTAGCATTTCAGTTAAAGAGAAGTGCTTCGGCCAAAACACCAAGTCAAGCTTGAAATTGGCCTCCATGGTGGAATCCAATGCAAGTTGAGCAAGCCACATGTGTGTCGGTCGACTAGGGTGTGATCGACCGAACAATGTCTTGAACCAACTTGGAGGGTGCCCATAGCTTTGCTTGATGGTGGCGTTGGCTGATTCATGCCTTGGTTGGCCGACCACCATATTGTACATGTTGGACTCAGGGTGGACGACGTGTGTCAACCGATTAGGGTTGTAAAAGGCCGACCATTGCCTGCTGCTTGTTGGCTTCGGGGAGAAAGAGGTGTGTTGGCTAACCACATACTTTCTTCTGCTGCGATAGCCCGTGGCAAGGAAAATCCTTGCCACGACAGCTGTTTTGCCTATTGTGGCAGCCTCCATTGATGGACTTTAACAATTGACCATTTTTGTGTGTTTTTGCTCATAAAACTGCATGGTTAGTTAATGCATGATAAATGGTGGAATTATGAGTGTAAAGCGATGGACTTGTATTAAAACATCATTATACCTTGCCTTTTTCAAGAGAAATCAAGGGTGAAAATATGCGAATATCATGCATCAACACACTCACACGCTCAGACCTTTGCTCGTCCCAAGCAAGGCTAAATGTGAAACCTCCTTGAGTCTTGCTTCACGATAGAGTACCTGCAAATGTCAAGCATACAACCAAACACTATACAAGGGGTAAGAGTTAGAATAATCTAGCTTGGTTATATACTTGATTAATGGTCTCAAACACCTGTAGAATGTATTTGCTCTTCGAAACGGTTGAGGGAAAGAATGGAGGTGTAGAGTGACCTATTCACAACTCTCTGTTTTGGTTTGGAGTTTTCTTTGAATATGAGCGGCAAGAAAAGATTCCCAAAAGAAGGCCATCACTCTGTATTGAATTAAAAGATTCCTAAAAGAAGGCCATCACTCTGTATTGAATTCCATAATTTCTCTCTATCTCTCATGATTGTTTATTGTCCTCGCTAGGCCAGATGGCCGAGTTTACCCTACCTCTACTTTTATTAGTGGAAGGCTTATATGTGTAGCTTGGTAGGGTGAATGTTGGTACACTTGTAACTTGGTCTATTTAAGGTCAAGAGATGATCCAATTGGCTGCCGTAATACCTATCGTTTTGGTCATTAGAAACTAAATGTTAATGGATGAAGAGAGAATGGACTCGCACTAAAGGAATGAAAACTTGAGCATTTGCAAAGGATCTTGGGGCATAAGTGAAGTCCCCATTATCGGATATGCATAAGATAGAAAGACATGGTCTAGCCTAGAGCATAGTTGTATGGTATGAGGAAAATTATAGGCACCAAGTAGGAGGTGATTGATAAGAGTTTTATGAAATGTTTTATACTAAATTCAAATGGTGGGGATTACCATAAAATAGCTCCTACATCTATTTTTAATTTTTTCTGATCTTTTACTTTTTAATATATATATATATATATATATATATATATATATATATATATATATATATATATATATATCCCTTGATGTGAAGTCAAGATATCCTATCGATTATGAGAGCTAATTTAATCCTCAAAATTTGCTTAGCGAGTAATGTAGGCACATGTCTTGTATGTTCAGAAGATAGCACGAAGGAATGATTGGGTTTTTATGGGAGGAGTACTTGGCGAAGTATGCCTGAGACTAATGTGGCAACAATATTACCAAGTACAAAAGGCTAGCAACTCAAAAGTTACATGAAGGAAATTACCAACTTCTAGGTACTACACCCTACGACACCTAGCATCCTTGACCGTCTGGACCTCGACTCCTCTCTGATCCTAGTCCCGGTCCACCTCGCCGTTGCCCATCATGTCCACCTCAGGTAGCTCCCGCTCCGGTTCCTCGTCGTCCGCTTGCAACCACCTCACCAGCCTCGATCATCTTCGGCGTCTCCCTAACCATTCTGGACCTCAACACCTCCTTGTGCCTCGTCCCGGTCCTTCCACGCCTCACCATGACCTAGCTCCGAAGCCCTGCAACCAACACCAACAAGCAAACCATCACATAGCACCATACCATACATAAAGATCATCCATCAGCACAAACAAAATGAATGCATCCAAAATATTGATTCTAATCCTAGAACCAAGCAGTAACCTAATGTGCACAAGGCAACAAAAATCCTGGTCAACCCTAACCAAAACACCAAAAATTCTAGTGAACAAACTCAGCATAAACATCGGTCTGATATGACTTATAAGTACTCAAATGCACGAGAAAAAAGTACTGTAGCCCACGAGATCCTTCCAGCAGCCTACGACCACACAACAGATTGCTACGACCATCACACATGTCGCTACGACCATGCAGCAGGTGCTACGACCACCACTTACAGAACGATACGACTATCGCAACGGTCAGTACGACTATCGCTTACTTCGGCTACGACTCACCCAACCAGGTGCTATGACCTACGATTACCACAACCAATAGCCACGATCACCGATCACATAGGCTTCGACTTCTGCACCCGATCGCTACGGCTATCAAGCACCACAGCCTACGACCATCGATCGCAGGCTACAACTATCGACCAGAGCTACGACTATTGATCACCAGGCTTTATGACTACCGATCACGACTAGAAGAAGCTACGATTATCAAGTCGTAAGAACTCGTGCCGACCACCAAGTTGTAAAAGCACCTGTGACCACAAAGTTGTAAGGGCACCTGCGACCACCAAGTCGTAAAAGCACCTGTGACCACCAAGTCGTAAAAGCACCTACGACCACCAAGTCGTAAATGCTCCTGCCAATCACCTACTCGAAAGGGCACTACCAACCATCAAGTCGAAAAACAGAAGTCGCAGAGCCAAAAGTCATGGAAAGTAAAGTCGTAGAAAGCAGACTTCTGCACAATCCTCAAAAACCAAACTCAACCTCTACACAAACTCTAATGCAAAGGTCAATTAATCATCACAACCATGGAATGACCTCCACATGGTCTCACACAACACCATCCCTGTCTACAAGGTTAAGAAGTCTAGCGCAAAATGACCCATCTTACCATACTCAAAGCACACAATTGGATTTTCTCTCTTACGCTCTCTTGCTTTGTGGTAGGCATAGACAAATCTACTAGTGATGAGAGTGAGATCTTCTATGGAAAGGCTCTCAAGTTGTTCATCATTTATGGCTTGGAAACAAGACAAAGAAAATCCAGAAGAAGTATTCTCACGAGAAGTGCTATTCTTGATAGGATCAATCACAAGAGCCATCGTTGCAGCCTTTTGGTCTTCTTGGCTATGACGCCCATATCATGGGTCTTAAGGTGTGAATATATCTTATCCCTAGTTATAATTACTAAGTTCGCCTTGTCACTAATGGATGTAACTTCTATCTCCCAACCACTCATGTCAAGAGCACTCAAAGCATGAGCCGCATTATTGACATCTGCATAGGTCACACCAACAGACTTCAGATTGCTCAGGATCTTGTGGAATCTACTAAAGAAGGAGTCAATGGACACTCCAGGTTCCATCTCCAGCTTCTGGTAGTCCCTCTTAAACTGAGTCTCACACACTTCCTTAATTTCTGATGTTCCCTCATGGTAATCAAAGAGGGTCATCCAGATCTCATATGTGGACGCAAGATGAGCTACTCGATTAAACTCAGATCTCTCTAGACCTTAGATCAAGAAGTTGTGTGTCTTAGCATTGACCTCAACCTTAGTTGATTGAACAACATTAAGGATAATGTCATCGGCAGGCACAATAAAGATTTTTCACTTTGTTCCTAATGGCTAAGCCTTGAGCCTCGATGTATATCACCATCCTTATCTTCCAAAAGGGATAGTCAGCCATATCAAAGATAGAAGGTTGTTGTAATATCTCTCCGATGCCATTGCTCAAGATCGGTTAATATCAACAAAGAGCAACCTCGCTCTGATATCACTTGTAGGATTGAGTATGGCAAGTCAGAGGCGCGGTGAACTCTTTCAAAATCTTACTCCTAGTATCAACAACAACATACAGTAAAAAACCAAATTTACAACCTCATCAAAGCCCTAAGCAAAGAAAGCAGAAACTTAAAAAATCACAACCTTTACCGATCATACCAAATTTTGCAATCTGTCATATTGCAATTGGAGGTTGGTCAGACCTAAAAATTGTCCCGGTCTAACCTCCATTTTAACAGCGATCAAACATTTAGAGAATAGCGGTCAAACCGCTATGAAAAGTAATTTTAGGCAAATGAATAGTACTTTTTAGTCAAACCTCTAGCGCATAGCGGTTAGGCCATTGTGAATAGTAAAATCAGTGAATAAATAGTATTTTCACCACTATTTTAAATATTAAAATTGATGTAACTTTTGATCCGATGACCCAAATGACGTGACACTTGGTATACACCTTCTCTAGAATGTCACAAACCTATTTCAATCAACGATCGAGAATTGTTGCCAAAGTTGTGATATTTTTCCATTTGAGTGAAAGGTGCATCAAAACCGGTCAAAAGAGGGAATATTCAATCTGCTCTTGCTCGTGAGTCCCAGATGGTTTATGTGATCTGGGATGGGTTTTCACATGTCATAGGAAGCTGGAACAAAATACGAATTCAATCCAAAATGCCAACAAGAGCAAAACCCGAAAATCACATCTCTCTGAAAAAACTAAGCAAACTCAAGAACTTCCTCTAGATCATGTCTATATGAATGAGATCCTATCTCCAAGAGATATCTCCACCTCTTACATGTCTTTGGCACAAAAAAAGCTTAAGAGAAGAGAATCCAAGATAAGAAAGCCAAGAAAATCAAAAGTATATGAGGGGATCTATAGCACAACTCACTTGGAAAAACTTTGAATGTTTATTTTACTTGGAGAGGAATATTTTACAGGCAATTCCTCAGGATAGCAAAGTTTTAAGCCTGGAGCACATACACATACAAGGCTCCAACATAAGGAAACCTTAACCCTAACAAACTCAAGTCTCTCACAAGACTCAATTAAATACAAGACTTATATAGTGAAGACTCCTTACCTCTCACTTAATCTAAAGGATCTCATCCCCCCTCAAACTATATATATATATATATATATATATATATATATATATATATATATATATATATATATATATATATATATATATATATATATATATATATCCTCCCTTCCTCCTATCCCTTAACCCTAGCCACCCACCGTGCTGCCACTGCATACCCTCGTCACGGTGTTGCCAGCTGACAAGCCTTAGTCGCCGCTCTTGCCTCCCTCCTTCCCTCCTGCACCGTCCTTCTTCCTCCTCTTTGATGAGCCGTCCCGTATGCCACCTTCTTCGTCTTCGGTGAAATCCCCCCACGACATCCTCTTTCCTTGTCTCCAGCGGCGGCGGCGGCCGGATCCTCCACTGCCTCCCCCATCTCCTAACCACTCGTCCTTGTCGCGCCTGTCGACTTCTACTGCCCACTGCCCTTTTCGGCCCGCGACCAAGGCGGTGCCGCTGCTACCTCGCCACCCCACTGTTGGCACCGCCCATCACTAGTCTACCACCACTCGTGGCCTTCCTCTAAATTCGGGGTGATCCGGGAACCCAATTTGAACCTAAACCCTAACTCGTCAGAGCCACCGTCGAAGCTGGAGAGGGAGGTGGAGCATGAACCTCGAGGCAAAATTATACTGTGAGAAATTTAAATGCCCAATCCAAAAAAACACTTAAGTACTAGTTAGCAATTTTTTTTATGCAGAACAGTTATGGAGGCATAAAAGGGTTTTATCATTTATATACTTGCGATATTTGAATGGCATGAAAACCCACCACATATTCCTTGGCGCGGACAAAGAAGTGACCCGCCGTTCTCCTCGCTCCTAGCCTCCCTTCCCCTCCCTGTTTGGTCAGCCACAGCTCCCCAATCATCGGGGAAAGGAAAGTAAAGAGAAATCACCCCCGCCATTTCCCCGATCCGGTTCCCTGCGAGGACGCTGAGAGGTGGGAGGGAGGGAAGAAGCGGCGGCTGTCGATGCCGGAGGCGGGGCAAGCGGCGGAGAGGGACGAGCGGGAGAGGGACGAGTACGAGCAGCAGCAGCAGGCCAGGGTGCTCAAGGCGCTGATGCAGGGCTTCTACGCCGCGCGGTACCGCAAGGCCGACAACACCCCCTGCCCCGTCGGCCAGGTTCTTGATCTGATTACCCGATGCGTGTCGTTTTTTTCTTCTTTTCTTTTCCTTTCTTTTTTGGGTTTTTGCGCGATCCAGCGATGGATGGGCTAGGCAACAGACGATGTTGACGGCCTGGTCTGGTTCATGTATTGCCTTGATATCCGATGTTTGGAGCACGGTTGGGGCGGTTCGTGGTACGACGATATCAGGTCGGATTCGTCGATCGAGACTGGCATGGGGAAGAAGAAACCTAAGTTTCCGAAGTGTTATATGATGGATGGTGGTCCTAGTCGTGCAAATGATAGTTGTTGGAACTGGAATTGGACAGAACAGTGAAGCTGTACGTTTTGTTGTTTCTTTTAGCCACCCTAGAATAGAACTACCCTAGAATTGGAGTTCTATCAGTTGGTGAAAAATTGTGGGAATGGGATTGGACATAGAAGAATTAGCGTCGTTATTGTTTAATGGAGAGTGAAAATCCACCAGTTGATCTCAACTTTAGCTCTGTTTATACGGCGCATGGAGAACATACGGACCCCATCTCATAGAGGAGTTTTAAGTTCAGTTCCGTAATATGGGCCCCTCAATTGCATAATTCATGCGGACTTGTAAGGACAAATGGATCAGGTGGCAATATACTTGCATGAAACAGATTTTTTCTTGAAAAAGGTGTTATAGTCAAGCTGTTGAGTTTCTTTGATAAATATCTTGATACACCTTGTAGGGCCTCTACTTAGGCTCTGTTGGGGCAGCGCTGAACAAGGAGTCTCTGAAGACCTTGAACATCACGCATATCTTGATTGTTGCCAGATCACTGAATCCCGTTTTTCCGGCTGAATTTACCTACAAGAAGATCGAGGGTACCATATCCTCAGCTTTGTTTCCTTAATTCTTACCTGTGATTTACCAGCTATAATTTTGCCTTATGAGCTTTCTTATCCAATTTAAAAACGCTGACAATTTCTCATAAGTCTGCTAGACATATAGAGCCAATTTTGTTGCTTATTGGTTTCGATGAAATGGACGTGTATAAACTTTGGTTTGACATTCTATAAAGAGTAAATTTGCGGCATGCCATCGCAATTTTCGTGGAGTTGGAAAATACCGTCGTCCATCGCTATTATCACTGAGTTGGAAAATACCATCACAAAGGAGGCCGACTTCCCAGTGCCATCACACAGGCCCAAAATTCTAGAACATGCCATCACCATCAATTCAGTTATTAGGGTGTGAAATGACCATTCCCTCGTCATTTTTTTCCTTTTTCTTTCTTTATTTTATTTTTAGTATGGATGGTCCCACCTGTCATTCTATTCTATCCTTCACATCCTTATCTTAGCCAGAATGGAGGCTTGAAGAAGAGGGGGTGGGGGTGGGGGGAGTAGAGAGGAAGAAGGCCAAAGGGACAAAACTATCATTTATGAAATTTTCTCTCGCCAAAATGGATGTTAACGGAGCCCATGGATAGAAAACGTGAGGTTGATGGCATTCTCCAGATTTTTTTGTTCTTTGTGATGGTATTTTAAGGTGAGGTCCGATTGCGATGGTATTTATTGATTTCATGATGACTGCAATGGCACCGAGGAAATTTACTCTTCTAAGAAACAAAATCCTACCTTGATCATTTATATCTTGATTTTGCCTTGGTGATTTTTTTTAATCTTTATTGATGTGCTTACCTTTGAGGTTTTCTGTTGTTATCGAAGCTTCCATGTAAAACTAAAGCCATTCCTTCTTTATTGATACAGTACTTGACAGCCCAGACATTGATTTGGTAAAACACTTCAGTGAATGCTTTACTTTCATAGATGAAGGTATCAGCGCTGGTGGCAACGTGTTGGTTCATTGCTTTGCAGGGCGGTCACAGAGGTAATATTTCTTCCCCTATGAGTTGTTTGGTGTTAACCATTTTGGAATGTTTGTATTATAGCTATATTATCAGCAACCCAGTCATAAGTAGAAATGGATTTTGTTCTCATATATACTAAAGTGAGCTTAGAAATCCAGGAGAGCCAATGCAGATGAAACATGGTGTGATATGATACGAAATGGACATGATAATGTGGTATATTCCCTTGCTAACACTGCAATATGCATTTATATTGAAAAAGTAAGACAATATTTTCATATTCGAATTTAGAGGTAAATGCACATCTTTAAATGTAAACTGTCACATTCAGTAAGCAAGTATAAGGAAACATCGTAGTTGAATAGTTTGATATACTGATACGGTAATACCTCATTCAAGTTAAGCAATATAAAGCTAGCTGTGGTGTTTCATACAACACTAGAAAGCTAGGTATTGTCTTGATCATGATTGGTTCCAGTATATCAGTATATCATATTTAGTATTTTTTACATTAGTAGTAACAATGTTACCAGCACCACTGAAATAATCAAAATATGCCTCTTGCTTCCACCTTGGTTGCTAGTGGTACATATAGGTTCTTAGTCAAACCATATCTATCTAAAGGGGAACAACCATAAGAGAGTTTTGTACAGTGCCCAATAATAGTATGTCAATCAGCAGAAATTCCAGTGTAATGTAGGATATTTACTCGCTTTAGGAGGTTATTCGGGAAAGTCAAAGGCATTTTAGACAGCAAACCTATTAGAAACAAACCTAAAGGGTTTATAATGGATTTTAATATACCTGATGGTTGGATAAGGCACCTTCTACGTCTGTATGTTTTCTCAATAATGAAGACCTTATGTGCTACCCCAGAATGCCCTATACAAATACAAAAACTTTCATCCATTGTTCTACGAATACTGGATTTGATAAATTGCTTGTGGCTATTAGTAGAATCCTTTCAATGTTGTTCAATTTGCCTTTCCTAAGATGACTCTCTTAATTTTTGTGTAAGCTCAATTTGGTGTATTCCATTTAGTGAAAACTCACTAGATAAACTAGATAAATTACATAGAGTAAATTGTATTGTGGGTCATCAAACTTGTCTAGCTGGTTCAAGTAGATCACCGAACTTTGGTGACTCACAATGCAATTTACTCAATTACCTGTTTCTTAGTTTATAGGTGTATCTCAGAGAATGTTTCTATTTCTTAAAAGATATGTGACATTATCATTATTTTTTGTTTTGTTATAAGGTGATCTTTGTCTAAATGTCCAGTGTCACAGTTGTTCTTGCATATCTCATGAAGAAGCATAAGATGAGCCTGGAAAGTGCCACGTCACTGGTTAGAAGTAAACGACCTCAAGTTGCTCCTAATGAGGGCTTTATGTCCCAGCTGGAGAACTTTGAGAAATCTCTGCAAGGTAAAAGTGCTAATAGCTCTCTTTGTACTACAACAGTTTATCTTGCTTTCCAAGCAATGACAACTTAGTATTACAGTTGTTAATTCCTTTGTAGCTTTCGTGCCTCTCTCTGTTAATTTTAGTTGGAAACTCTACCTTATAGTTATGATTAAACTATGTTTTGGATCCCAACCTAGGTACTTGTCTACTAGTTTGTGATAAAAAAAATCCTGAAAATGGTGGAACAACGCACTTGAACTTTGAATAGTAAATCAATAATGCAGTTGTTAAGTGCAATGAGTGCTCTTTATTTAACTGTGCAGGTACAGTAGACAAGTTCTGCACTTGCACAGTAGATTTTAACCTTCAATTGGTTTTTCTAAATGTTGATTCCTTGTATAATTGCTTTATTGTCAAGCCATTGTTTTCTCAGAAAAGATGGCAATGTACTCGTGCAACTAAAGTTCTGTTTTAGAATGTTAAATCTATATTTACACTATTTCTGCTCTGTTATAAGTAGTTTTCACTGTGGTAGTTGCTGTTTTCTTGTTTAATCTATATTTAGACTATTTCTGCTCTGTTATAAGTGGTTTTCACTGTGGTGGTTGCTGTTTTTTTACTGGTTCCTTCACAAGTTTATGTAGATCATCTTGGTGATAGTCTTCTGTTAATAACCTTGTAGTTATGGTACTTTGACTGACATTTTCATCTTTTCTATTCCTAGTTATCAGTAAACAAATGCAGTAAATAATAAGTTATGTATATTTTGTCCAATTGCGATGCTGTACCATTGTGATTATGTTAGAACTTTTGCACAAAACTGGTTGCAGGACATCCACACATACTTGAGCATTTCTTTGCTCGAAGTTTGTAGGATCGGAAATGGCAACAGAGGGGGGTGAATGGTGCATCTTTACTCATCATTCACACGAGATGACCTCCACATGGTCTCTCAAAGTTGCATAGAAAGTGTAATGACAAAAGATGGAGAAACCAACATACTATAGAAGTGGGGAAAAAGCATCGGTACTTATACGAGTAGCCGCTTGCATTTTGGTTGGGACACTAGTAAGGTTCCAAAAATCATGTGAAATATCATGTAACACATGGTTAGGACATGTACAGTTGTACACCACACCCGTGGGGACAAAAATGGTCGTATGTGGGGCATGTGCGCGTGAGAAATATTTAATGATTTTTTTAGCATTCCTCAATCCTCATGTCCTAACCAAAGAAGTTAAGCCGCTACTTGTACAACAGTGAAGTGAAGAGCAAACAACGCTGCACATGTAGGCTTAAAAAACTTTTGCACAGTAGAAGATGGTTTAGGATTATTTTCGGTTTATTGCTTGGAGATATCTAGCTCCTTTTTTTTTAAAATATATCTAGCTCTTTCAGGAAGCTTTCTGTTTTGCACTTGTTGGCACAACATTTTCCTCAATGGCGGCCAAATGGGTAGGGATGGCAATCGGGCGCGGCGGTGCGGGTAGTGCTCGCCCATACCCGCACCGCGACCCGATTTACGCTGCGGCATACCCGCAAGGACCATGGGTAAAAACGTCGCCATACCGCCGCTCATGGTACCGTCGCCCATGGCATACCCATTTACCCGTGAGCTGAGTGCATTACATTCAAACATCACCAATACTATACCGTGAAGTTCATTCTACACCACAAATCAAACACACATTTTGCAGTTCAAGAGTCACAACACACGAGTATCACTATACAAGAATAACTATTGTCCCCGTGAGCTGAAAGCTTGAATAAAGAGTTTAACTAAACAGAATGAAAAGGAGAACATGAATGAAAAAAATACACTGCCAATAGCCCAGTTGGACAGTTCAACCATCTAAAATATCGGACAATCACTTTGACTATACATTAGTAGAACAAGAGATAATTTGATCACACACTAATATCATCAAATTTACAAGATAATCGCATACTTCCCCTTGTATATTTCCTCGGTCTTTTTACTAATTATGTTTCCTATTTTGCGAAGGGTAAATCTAGATCATCATACATCTACATAAAAAAGAAGAAGAGTCAGATTATAGCAATCTGTGATAAAAAGTAGCAAAGCGCTTTTCTTATGAATGTATGGAGAGGAAACGAGGCGGTGCGGTTTGCGGCAAGCGGTAGACTCTTCTCCTTCCCGAGTCCCCATCGACCACCTCTGCAGCTTCTCCTCCATCGACCAACCGGAAGAGGATGTGGGAGGCGGCGATCCGGATCCGGAGGTGGGGCAGGGTGGCGGCAGCCGGCGGGGAGGAGGATGTGGGAGGTGGGCGGCCGCAAGGAGGACGAGGGGCGCCCGAGGAGGAGGATGGGGCGGCGGCGGCCGGTGGGGAGGAGGATGTGGGAGGCTACCGGACCGAGGAGGACTCAGGCGGGAGGAGGCCAGGGCGGAGGAGGAGGAGGCGGGGTGGAGGAGAAGGTCGGATCCGGGGCGGAGGAGGAGGCCAGGCGGGGAGGAGGAGGGGGCGGAGGAGGAGGCGGATCGGGGGAGGAGGAGGCCAGGGGGCGGAGGAGGAGGCCAGGAGGCGGATCTGGGGCCCACTGTCGCTTTTTTCACGGGTAAGCAGGCGAGACAGCACGGGTAGAGCTAACCCATACCCGCATGCTACTCCGATGGCGTAGATTTCCATTTTATACCCGTGGGTAAAGATTACATCCCATACCCGACTCCATTAGGGTATTTACCCACGGGTAAACGGGTACAATTGCCATCCCTACAAATGGGTGGCCCGGCACGGCATGACCTGGGCCCGATGAGGCACGGGCCTATTAAGCACGGGCTTGTTTGGCTTGTCAGCCGGAACGGGCCGTGCCGTGCGGCCTATGGGCCGAGCCTTCGTCCTAGGCACGGCCCAAAAGGGTGTCATGCCATTTCGGGCTGGCTCTAGGCACGATTAACCTATCGGGCTAGGCCGGTACGGCACACACGTTTGGCTAAAAATAAAAAAACTGATTTGTTAAGAAAAATATGTAGAATTCAAAAAATGCACAATAAATTATAGAAAGTATACAAAATGCACATTAAATTGTAGAAATTATAGAATACACACAATAAATTGTAGAAATGTAGAAAAGACACATTAAATTATAGAAATTGTAGAAAAAGACATAGTAAATTGTAGAAATTGTTGAAAGATACAATAAATTATAGACGGGCCTAATAGGCCATACCGTGCCGTGATCATGCTGTGTCAGGCCAGGCTCGACACTACCTGTGCCGTGCCGTGCTAGCATGGTGGACCGAGGCACCGGCCCAGCCACGGCCCACGGCCTTGCGCCGGCCGGCCCGGCCCACCGGCTTTCGTGTTGGGCTGTGCCATGGGTCGTACCAATAGTATCGTGTCTTGGGCTAGCCCGTTTGGCATGGCGGCCATCTCTGATTTTCCTAGCACATGGCCCGCTGAATAGTTCCAAAACCTCATTAAAGTTGCTAATACTATATTTTTCTCATTTTTTTGTGCACATCTCAAATCTTCTTGCATAACTCTCTGCCTTAGTCACTGTCAGTTCACTACCTCTGATGTTCAGTGGAGCAACTTTTTCTTGACATGGATCATCTACCTATAAGATATCTTTGCATTTTTTTTCTTGAAGGGTATCATGAGTCATGACTCGCTTTTATTCATCATTTCCTTAAAGTTATTTGGCATGATCGTCATGTCCATGATCCAACCTCGATTGAAGTAATCTCACATGCCAAGCTTCTGTTATTGTGCAGTGGAGCAGGAACGAAGACTTGTGCAATCTGTGCAGAACTAACTATAGGTCTAAAGGCATGTATGTCGAGAATACACTGTCAATAGCTTCCTGACTGCATGTTATCTCCTCCAGAATTCAAGCAAGGCCGTGGAAACAGGTATGAATTCCAGTCGTCCTATTATATGAAGTTCCCTACCTGATGCTGTAATCTGCTAGCGTAATTTGTAGTCCACAGAATCGACTCTACTGGAACGCATAGCATACAGCGGTCTCCCGTGTAATCTGTTTCCAGGATACTTTAGGTAATATGGTTTTGATGCTTCAAATCTCTTTAGTAGCAGCCTGCTGAAATTGAAGATGCATGTATGATTCATTCAATAAAAGCGGAATGCTGGTTGTTTGAAGACAAACGTGTAATACTGAATTGTGGAAGAGGTTTTGGCGTCGTGGCTGAACATGTTTCTTCTGTTTGTGAGGTTCCTAATGTGAACGTGATTTTGGCCATGATACATTGCAAGGCTGACCTGACTATAGTGTTGCAGGGATAACTGCTTACCAACGAACAGCATTTGTTCCTCCAAATAATATGGGCAGCTTTACCATTCATAGAAACAAAATTATGGGCCATCTGCCATTGGAGACCAGCTCGAGTGCCATCGCTAATTAAATGTAGGAAGGACTGTAGTGGTAATTGCTAATTTGTTTGTACACCTCTAGAAGAACAGACATTTATTTCGATGGATTTTATAACTGGAGCTACCAATGAAAACTGTAGAAGGGAAAAAGTGAGTGATTTTATACCACGAAGGTCGTGTCTGTAATAGTTTCTGCTTCTAATTTTTGTTTAGAAAAGTCAAAATCTAATACAAACACTTAGCTTTTCTAAGCTGATTCTTCACTTCTCTCGCTATAATTCTAAAATAAAAACTACACATCTTAAAAAGGGAATAAGGAGGAAATCGACTCTACTACTCTAGATCTACAGTTGATCCTTGTATATGTTTTAGATGTTTCTGGGTTCTCTCGAATTAACAAACACGATTGCTTTTTTATCGTCTTTTTAAAACACCTCATCAAAATAGTTTATCGGTATTAGATTCATTTATATAAACGCAAAAACCACATCTAAAAAATAGTTCCTAACATCATATGCTCGAACAACCTCTCCTCCGCCTCTTACCCCCTCTGCTCGCCCCCCTCTACTCCTGCGACCTCATTGGCAGCAAGAGGAGAGGGGGACCCACCCCAGTAGCCGTCTTTTCTTTGTTAATTTGCCTGCTTTCCCTTGCTTCTCCTTCCTAGGTTCTTTTCCTTTCCGTTGCTTTTATTTTTTCTTGTCTTCCGTCTCCTTTGTGGGATGTGGCTTTTACCCGGTATGGGTTTGGTGCCTCGTCGTCGTTTGGGCTTTTTGCCTGATTTGCCTCTCGCCTCCGTAACTACGGCCGCCGGTGACATCCCCGCCGACCTCCCCGGGGAAGAGTTGTGCGTAAATAATGTGTCCCTGTTGTTAGGTTCTGTTTAGTACTATCCTATATGTTAATGATATGCTCTAGAGACAATCATTAAAATAATTGTATCACTTCTATGTTTATAAATACTTGAATAAAATATTATTTTGTCCCTTTAATAAATATCTTTTATATTGATCAACAAATATATGACTTGTTTGTGAAACTCTTTATTCATGTTTTTGATGTTATTCTAAATTATCCCTGATCTTATATCATTATGTGGTACGATTATGATTTATAGATCAGCATATGTATTGATTGATGATCATATTTCATGGATCATAGATATGAGATATCAAATCAC
This sequence comes from Bonia amplexicaulis, assembly GCA_036346245.1. Lineage (NCBI taxonomy): Eukaryota > Viridiplantae > Streptophyta > Magnoliopsida > Poales > Poaceae > Bonia > Bonia amplexicaulis. Next base: position 25,266,179 of record CM070736.1, read on the forward strand.
TAATGTGGACTCATGTTAGAGAACACGATGTTGGATTGACCCATCATGAGACACTGCGAGAATTGTTATATTCTTAAGTGTCATCAATTAGTCTCATACATAGTGCATGTAGAATCCTTAGACCTGATGTCGTCATTTTTTCCTACATATGTAATAGTTTGCTTAGGGGTTACCAAACACTACTCCGTAACTGGGTGGTAATAAGGTAGCTTTCGGGTTTGCTATGAAACATACGGAGGAATATGAGCGATCAAGATGTAATTTGCCCCTCCTATAAACAGGAGAGATATCTCTGGGCCCCTCGATGTGGTTGGATTAAGAAAGTGCATGGACATGCCAAATGTGGTTGAGGAGTCAATCACAACTGAGTAATCCACTACATGTTCGAGTGAATGATCGAGCTATCATAGGATGACACGTTTCTCGCCTTGAGCTCGATCTTGTATCATGAGGCAAAGGGATTGGTACATAAGCACTATATATGTTCGTCTAATATGATCTTTATATGTGTTTGGGAGTCATTATGTCCTGCTTACACATGATACACATGGGTTGGAAAGGAGTTTTCGGCCAATGGCCAAATACACATGAACCTACAGGGTCACACACTTAATAGGCTGGATCGATAAGGGGTCGGATGATAGTTTTCGAGTAGGATTCGATCTCTACTCGTATCGGATATGGATTCGATTGGAGGCTATATCAGGAGAGGTACGGGGGCTGAGGGAGGCATCCCAAAAACACACCCGTCGAAACCCTAGCCGCCACCTCGTATCCCCGCCGGCACACCGGTGCTAGCACATCGACGCATTTGCTCCATCCCCGGACATGTGGACTTTGTGAGAGGCGCACGCGATCGCGGTGCCGACGGACGAGGAGGAGACGGTTGGACGGAGGACGTTCGACTACTACCGCAACACCGACGCGCTCTTTGTTGAATCGACTGCTTCAACCCTACTTCCGCTGCACTGCGCGTCTAGTGGCAACGATCTATAATCTCTTACTCGCATGGCTTCCTGGTTTACATGATAGAAAAGTTTTAATCGCCTAGTGTAGTCTACCCGTATCCCAACACTATAATCCAACAGATTTTAATCAGAAGAGAGCTTTTGGATATGAGTGTGATGAGGTCCATACAAACAAATTTCTCACCTCGCTGATTCCTGCAACCCTAGCTCCGATCTACTCAGGAGCAGTAGAGGCCCTTCGTGGCAGTGGTTGTATGGCAGCTCTCTTTGGAGAGCAACGCCTCCCGCAGCCACTGTCCGCCGGTGGTAGAACGGCGGCTCCGCCTCCCATTGACGGAGACCTTCAGCGATAGTCTGCCATCACAGCTTACTCAACAGTATCTGGCGTTTAAGCTCTCATACTCAGTGCCCTAGTCAGAGCTTCGATAACAACAACGCTCGTCGGGTCACGGTGTCTGTTGTTTAACGGCTTTTAAAAATAATTTTTAACTTATATTATAGTAGCTAATTTTTAAACGGAGTATTTTCTTAAGATAAGGACTATAAGTTAATTATAGTATACATTAAAAACCTATCATCTGTATTAATCAAAATCACTAAAATTTAAAAATTTCAATAAAAATTATAAGTTGCAGCTATATTAAACAGGCCGGATGCCTTTGGTGCTTGTTGCTCAGCACGTCGCAAGCCACGTGCAACAGATTCGCAGCATTCTACTACACGTGTCCTTTGCTGTCGGTGAAGTAATCATGCTGCAATTTTCATTTTGCCCAAGGCCATTTGTGTAACTTTGGGATGCTGGTACTCAACTTCACCTTAATTTCTTAATTTAACAGGGCTGGCCCCTTATGGGCATATTACCTTAAAAACATTAAGCATACATATATACAGGGCACATTAACTAACTAGCCTTCCAAAGCAAACCAAAGAAAGATGTTACATCAGCCAGGAAAAAGAAAATGACCGACTCAGTTGTGCTAGCTCCTCGCTGTATTCTACATAGCATCCATTAACTAACTAAAAATGGCTACACAGAGAATATATCAGTTCGGTGCCATGATTGCGACTACATATGCAGCACAGTCAACACGGTCTCAGGGATATCCTAACTCCAACAAATAATAATAACAAAAAATATTACTAGCAACTATAAACTATAATGTCGGAGCATTTTTATTTATGCTTAGTCACTTGCAGTCGGTCATGATAAGAAAGACGGCCGACACCGGCTCTCGTCGTCGTCGGTGCTGAGAGCCGCCCATTGCTGCCAACGGTTTTTATTTCTTCTTGCAATCTGGATGTTGGAAAGCCCCTGCCTTTTCACATATGGAATGTCAGTGTAACACCTCCATTTTTGAAGGCGCTACTGTTCCCCGCAACCGTACAAAAATGAACAATCGCAGAAAACTGTACCAGAGTACGCAGCACAACAGCACAAGCTTACAATAAAAGAACTAGCTTTTATTACAAATATAGGGTTTAACAACCCATTTTACACAACGGGTGCACAAGCCTAAACACTAGGTTACAACACAAAAACTCCCAGGCGGCTCGAGTGCGGCTGAGACCTAAACCATTCATCTTCTTGACAGAAGGGCTCCTCAGAAACTCCATCTTTTGCTGGGACGTCATGGTTTTTCCTGGTCTTCTATTAACTTATTTAGCAAGTCATGAGTACCACCGTACCTAGCAAGTTACAAGGGTAATCCTGACTTACTACTTGCAAGGATATTCAAGGATGGGAATATACTGGTTTTATTACATTGAGTTGATGTAGTTTTATTTACAAACAAATAAAGTTAAATTATTTCTCATTAAGATCAGGGGGTTTTCTGTTATTAGATAAAGTTTCACCATTACTCAGATTAACAACATCATAAACTCTACTTATGCCTCATTATTGGAATCACCCAATTAACACAGCTTCATTAACCGGTAGCACGGCGTATCCGAATACCATTTGTTTCACTCTGCAGAGTTGCTCAACTTTACCCACACGATCCCTTAACTCCCCGGATAGAGCTAAGAAAGCCAGGTCGTTTCACTGCTCAATTCTTTATATAGGCCATATCCGGTAGCGTCACTCAGTTAGGTTAGATTAAATCTAACTCCCCTGGCCGTGTGAGTAACCTCTACCGTTGTTAGGTACCCGCAGCATACCTAACTCCCCAGCATCCGTCATCTTATCCTGTAGGGTTTCAATCGAATTGAGCAGCTACTAAACCAGTGTTGGCAAGTCAACTCATGTGGTTTGAGCGTTCACTGTGTCTTTTATTTAGCACAAGGTTCTTGTCCTTATATTTTTCACCTGAGGCACCAACCACAACCTTCCACTGTGCTCAATGAACTAACCACCACAATTCCAAACCAGCCTCCATCCTAGGGTAAGGTCATGGGCGTAGATCACGTCGTGGTTTCCCACAACACACCCCTACCCTTCTTTCCTAAGGTAAAGTCGTATGATCACGCCGTGATTTCCACATCGACTCTTACCTTAGAACCAATTTTAAATTCTCTTGCCAATGACCAAAGTCACTTAGTAGTACAAAATGTTGAATGAGATGATATATAAATATTTATACAATATTTTGATTCTTACTAAGGCTGTCAAGGTGAATGTGGCCATCAATCAAGGCATGACATTTTTCAGTGGTAGGAGTAACTAATTAGCATGTCATTCTAAACATTTATTTTAAGCAATTAACATTTCACAAATAACAATAATGGAAATACATTAATTAAATACTATAGGATTCATGGGCTTCAACATGATCAAAAACTTGTAACTTCCCTTGCTGCTCGGAAATCTTGACAATTTCGCAAACTTGAGCGACCGGCTCTGAATCTTGAATTGCAACTTCAGCGATGTTGGAAACAAACATAAACACATAAAATAACACATAAGTCCACACTTGATTCTAATCAAGCTAGGAAAAATAATCTAATTAAAATGGAGTAAGATGCATAGCATCGCAAATAAGGAAATTGGGAATTGTTTGGATTTGGATTTGGCAAATTGGAGGAATTTGAATTTATAAAATTTTAATTTGGTGGAATGAAGGTCAAATATGAATTCAGGGCGTTGAATTGATCAAAAAGATGCATTTTTGGAATTTTTGGGATTTTTGGAATTTTTGGGATTTTTAAAAAAGTTTCTGGATTTTTAAATTGAGTGAACAATGTTGGGCTCAGTCGGGTGAACAGTGTGGCCCGACCAGTTTTCAACCGCTGGCCGAGTGGGCCAAACGGCCTACGGTCCACGCGAGCGCGGGCGAAGCCCAGCACGCGCGTGCACATCCGCCTGATGGGCGACACGCGGGCAGCACCGATAGATACGATATCTCGAGCGCGAGCGATCGGATGGAACGATCATGACGGCATCAATGGCCGAGATTTGAATGAACGTGGATGCTTCGGATCGATCAGCACCAGCGGCCGAGATGCGACCACGTCTCCCCCGGGAGTCGCCTTCAACCTCCAGACGCTTCTCCCGGCGGTAAAACAGAGTTCGCCGACTTCGGCGAAGCGGCGGCGACAGCACATCTGGGGAGGAATGGGTTTCACAGAGGGAAGCAGTTTGGACTTGGGAATCCATTTTGGCACTTTAGAGGGTGAGTGGAGGGACGGTAATGGCTAGCAGCAGCCAAAAATGCGACGACCTTCACGGTGGCGCCATAGCTTTCTAAAGGTGCTGCGGCCAATTTGGTAGCTTTTTAACCATCTAGGAGGTGTCAGGAGTAGGATAGTGGTGGCGGTTTAGGCTGGGAGTGGCTCAGGCGAGCTGGCCACGAGAGGGGTTCTTCGGCCAACGGCGACTTCAGCTGCCAGAGTTCTAGACAAAAGATATTGCTCAAGCAAGTGTACTACTGTGATCAACATGCAATAGAGACCATAATATTGCAAGGAATCGAAATAAAATTGGTGAAATAGCAAGATTGAGATTAGGGTTAACCGGGCTCAGGGGAGACAATTGACGGTAAAGCGGTGGACTTGAGCTACAATTGAGGGTTCAGTGGGGTTTGTGTGAGCGCCAGGAAGCGCAAAACAGTGGCAATTGGGTTTTATAGGCCACGTACGTCGGTGGCTACAGGAAGGCGGTTCGGGAGGGCACTTCTCCCGCAAGGATGAGGGGATGGGGAGCTCTGCGGCTGCTCAGGGTGCGAGAGAGGGAGGTGGCACTTTCTCTCCTGCCAGGATTGACGTCACTTTGACTTAGGCGCTCAAGTTGTGAGAGGGCAAGAGAGAGAAGGAGCGACGATGCGGTGAACGAGCGCAAGGCGGTGGCGCGCGGAGCAAGAGAGGAGCGGAGATGAGAGGCTGAGCAGTGGGACCATGCGTGCAGGCGGGGTGTGAACACAGGCGCGCTCGCTGCCGCAAAATCAGTGACGAGGTGGCGACGCGTGCGACGACCGCTGTAGTAAGGCGGTGGGGAGGCGTTGCGCTTGAGGTAGCGCCAGGGAGAGGGAGGAGGCAGAAATGCCAGAAAAGGAAAGTACATTTCCAGGAAAATTACCAAATTGGGAAAGAAAAAGGAATTCAAGCAAAAATCAATGAAAATTCAAAAACTTTGAATTTTTGGGGTATTTCAACCTACCCCCTTAAAAATAATCTCGACCCCGAGATTACTTGGTCTAGAGAGTAAGTTGGAAAATCCGTTGTAAATCTGACTCTTTTTCTCACGTAGACTCTGCACCTGTATAGTTCCTCTATTGAACTCGGCAAAACCTGATACTCTTATTTCTGAGCTGTCATTCCGTTGTCTCAAATATCTGTAAATGTTCTTCTAGATAAGTCAAATCTTCTTGAAGTTCAATCTCTTCCATTGAAACTTCATTTGTAGGCTGCCTCAAATATTTTTTGAGTTGAGACACATGAAATACATTGTGTACTCTGGCCAAGTTTAGTGGTAACTACACTTCACATGCCACTTCTCCTATTCTCTTGGTGATTTGAAATGGATCTACATATCTTGGCGTCAATTTCCCTTTAACTTGAAACCTCTTCACAATTTTAAATGAAGTGACCTTGAGATAAACAAAATTTCTGATTTCAAAATTTAAATCTTTTCTCCGGTTATCAGCATTACTTTTTTGACGATCTTGAGCAATTTTCATTTTCTCTCTGATAATTCTTACATGGGCTTCAGCATCTTGAATGATTTGAGGTCTGAGAAATTGACATTCTCCTACCTCACTCCAATTTAGAGGAGTACTACACTCTCTGTCATATAGTACTTCAAATGGGGCTATTTGAATACTAGTCTGATAGTTGTTGTTGTATGAAAATTGTGCAAATGGCAGACAAGTATTCCATATTGCTCCATAAGTTATAGCACATGCTCTCAACATGTCTTCTAAAATTTGATTTGTCCTTTCTGTCGTCCTCCTGTTTGTGGATGGTAAGCTGTACTGAATGCTAAATCTGTGCCCATTGCTTTATGCAATTTCTCCTAAAATATCGAGGTAAATTGAGGACCTTTATCTGAAACGATCTCTTTTGGAACTCCATAAAGCACTACAATTTTTGTTAAATACAGTTCTGCCGGCTTATCTTTTCCATAGGTTTGCTTGGTAGGAAGGAAATGTGCTACTTTAGTTAATCGATCAACAATAACCCAATTAGCATCATAACATTCCTTTGTCTTGGGCAGTCATGTAATAAAGTTCATACCAATACTCTTCCATTTCCACTCTGGCATAGGTAATGGGTGCAGTAAACTGGAAGGCTTTTGATGATTTATCTTTACTTGTCAACGCACATCACATTTGGCCACATCTTCAACTATTTCTTTCTTCATTTTGCTCCACCAGAATTTCTTTTTCCAGGTCTTGATACATCTTTGTGCCTCCAGGATGTATTAAGAATTGTGCGAAATGAACTTCTATCAGGATTAAATCCTTCAATTCCTTCTTACCAGTATGCGGTATCGACCACGGAATGTCAGGATTCCATGCTCATCTTCAGTGAACTCTGTTGAACATTTCTCTTGACTGCTTTTCTTGGGTTGTTGTGTTTCTTCATCTTCATCTTGAGCTGACTTGATTTGATCAGTCAATAGTGGCTGAATTTCAAATGTTGCTAGTATTCCTTGTTCAACTATTGTCAAATTTAACTTCTGCATTTCTGTTAATAGCTACGGTGGATGCTCAACTTCACTAGCTATACTCTGATAAGCTTTTCTGCTAAGTGCATCTGCCACAACATTGGCTTTGCCTGGGTGATATTGAAGATCTATATCAAAATCTTTGATCAGTTCCAGCCATCTTCACTGTCTCAGGTTCAGTTCAGGTTGGGTGAAGATATATTTCAGACTTTTGTGGTCTGAAAATATCTCACAATGGTTACCCAGTAAATAGTGCCTCTAGATCTTCAGTGCATGAAATACTGCAGCTAGTTCCAAATCATGTGTGGGGTAGTTCTCTTCATGAGGTCGTAATTGTCTTGAAGCATAAACAACGACCCTTCTATTTTGCATCAGAACACATCCCAATCCTTGTCTTGAAGCATCACAATAGATTTAAAATTCTTTTTCCGGATCTGGAAGTATCAAGACTGACACAGTTGTCAATTTCATCTTCAACTGTTGGAAACTTTCTTCACATATATTTGTCCACTCAAATGGCTTGTCCTTTTTAAGCAATTGTGTGAGTGGACGAGCAATCTTTGAGAACCCTTCTATGAATCGGCGATAAAACCATCCAATCCAAGAAAGTTTCTCTTATGTCACCGTTGTTGGTTGTTTCCACTCCATAACAAGTTTGATCTTTTCTGGATCCACCTTGACTCTTTCTTTAGTGATTATATGGCTTAAAAATGCATCTTTTTTCATCCAAAAGTCACATTTACTGAATTTTGCATATATCTGATGTTTTCTGAGCTTGGTCAAAGCAGTGTATAGATGTTCTCTGTGTTCTTCACTTTTGGAATATGTCATCCACAAGTACTACCACAAAATGATCCAACTTGTCAATATACACCAGGTTCATAAGATTCATGCAATATACTCGGTGCGTTGGTGGGACCAAAAAGGTACCACTGTAAACTCATATAATCCATAACTTGTAGTAAATGCAGTCTTCTCTCGATCCTGCTCTCGGATTTTTAGCTGGTGATAACCCGATCGCAGATCGATTTTTGAGAATACTTTTGCTCCTTTAAGTTGATCAAATAAATCATCAACTCTTGGCAACGGATACTTGTTCTTGATTGTTATTGCATTCAATCCCTCACCATGACGTCATTTGCTCCAATTGTATCTTCGGCTGACACATGATTCACTCTTGCTTGAAATGTTGGATTAGTTGTGCCTTTGTCTCTGTCTGCTGAGGTACCAGTAGAAGATCCTACGAGCATTCCCACAGTTATCCCAACTAGTGCCATTGGTCTTGGTGCAGAAGATCTTGTCTACAAGAGTCCTTCACGTGGAGCAGTTGTGATTATAATTAGTTAACATCTGGTTACTGAGTTCTAGTCTGAAACTTTGCCACTTCAGAAGGCAGTCCTTTCTTGGGGCATTGATCTCTATAATGTCCAGCTTGGCTATAGTGATAACATGCATTCGTCTTTTGGGGATAATTTCCCTGGTAATGACGTCTTCCACAGGTGTGGTATCTTATCATCAATGATTGAGAGCCAACACCCAGCTGAGGAGTATTGTATGGTGATCGTGGTATAGGTACCACTTGTCAGCTTGGCTGGTATCAATTTTGCAGCGATACCAGTGTTTGCCCCCGTTGTACACTAGAAGAAGATGTTGGTCCTTGCATTGCTTTTCTTTTGCGTGACTCTTCCATTTCACTTCTTGCTTCTTTAGAAATAATTAGTTTATTTACCATTGCAGCTAAATCTTCGAAATCCATTGCTGAAATATGGTATTTCAAAGATTCCTATAACCCTTTTCTAAATTTCTCCATCTTCATGCATTGTCTGAAAATTGATCCACCATGTGGCGGTTTGGCCCTGGAGTTGGTGAGAGGCATATAATACAATTTTTTTTCACATTTTTCCTTATTTTCATATCTCTCAACAAATCCTCTGCTGCCAAAGGGTCTGGTGATGTTGAGAAAACAGGGGTTCTAGTCTTTTGAATGTCTGCTCATCTGAATGTAACTTATGTTCCTTTTCTATCAAAAATTGTTCCTGCTGAACCACTTGATGAAGCGATTCTAATTGCAATTTGTTCTAGTAATCTTGAATGTTGTTCCATCAACCTTGCTTGATTTATCTCTACTTGATTTCTATTCTGTTTCCTCATAGCTACAATACTGATAAGAGTAAACTTGATTCCTTGCAACAATATCTTGGTATGCTGGCTGATTCCTGTGATCTGGTTCCATTCCTGTCATCTTTGTTCTACGATGAGGAGCTTGGAATTAGCTTCATAGTGGCTTTTCAAGAAATTCAGATAGGTAAGTGAGAATTTGAATCTCAAGACGAGTTTAGAGCGAATGGGATAAGAGCTAGAGCGAACAAGAAGAACTTTTTGAAAGCAGAAAGATACAGATACTATTAGCAAACAAATTAAGAGAGATAATTAAACATACACTTTATTTATTTTACAAACTGAACACAAACTAGCATAGAATTCATATTACAACTTCTATTACAACCACAAAATACTACCACCTTGGTGCTAGTTACTCTAACATAAACTACTCCAGTTGACACTCCAGAAGCTTCTGCTTAACAATGAAAATTTTGAAATTAGATAAGAGCTGATATAACCATTTTGCAAAAAGCAAAACTTAAGCCAAAATAAACAAAGATAGGTAAGGCAGCATTTAGGAAGAAAAGACAGTAATAATACTTATATTTTAAGTAAGTTCTTTTTTATCTTTTTAACTTAGGTTTTGCTATAAAATAGCTCTCCTAATTCACCTTAGGTCTCAACCTACAGTCAAGCAAGGCTGCTCTGATACCACTATATAACGCCCCCATTTTTGAAGGCGTTGCTATTCCCCACAACTGTACAAGAATGAACAGTCGTAGAGAACTGTACCATAGTGCGCACCACAACAGCACAAGCTTACAATAAAAGAACCAACTTTTATTACAAATATAGGGTTTAAAACCCGTTTTACACAACAGGCGCACAAGCCCAAACACTAGGTTACAACACAAAAACTCCTACGCGGCTCGAGTGCGGCTGAGACCTAAAGCATTCATCCTCTTGACAGAAGGGCTCCTTAGAAACTCCGTCTTTTGCTAGGATGTCTTGGTTTTTCCAGTACTTCTGTTAAATTGTTTAGCAAGTCATGAGTACCACCGTACCCAGCAAGTTACAAGGGTAATCCTGACTTACTACTTGCAAGGATATTCAAGGATGGGAATATACTGGTTTTATTATATTGAGTGGATGCAGTTTTATTTGCAAACAAATAAAGTTAAAACATTTCTCATTAAGATCAGGGGGTTTTCTGTTATCAGATAAAGTTTCACCATTACTCAGATTAACAACATCAAAAACTCCACTTATGCCTCATTATTGGAATCACCCAATTAACACAACTTCATTAACCGGTAGCACGGCGTATCCGAATACCATTTATTTCACTCTGCAGAGTTGCTCAACTTTACCCACACGATCCCTTAACTCCCCGGATAGAGCTAAGAAAGCCAGGTCGTTTCACTGCTCAATTCTTTGTATAGGCCCTACCCGGTAGCGTCACTCAGTTAGGTCAGATTAAAGCTAACTCCCCTGGCCGTGTGAGTGACCTCTACCGTTGTTAGGTACCCGCAGCATACCTAACTCCCCGGCATCCGTCATCTCATCCTGTAGGGTTTCAATAGAATTGAGCACCTACTAAACCAGTGTTGACAAGTCAACTCCTGTGGTTTGAGCGTTCACTGTGTCTTTTATTTAGCACAAGGTTCTTGTCCTTATATTTTTCACCTGAGGCACCAACCAGAACCTTCCACTGTGCTCAACAGAACTAACCACCACAATTCCAACCAGCCTCCATCCTAGGGTAAGGTCGTGGGCGTAGATCACGTCGTGGTTTCCCACAACACACCCCTACCCTTCTTTCCTAAGGTAAAGTCGTGGGCGTAGATCACGTCGTGATTTCCCACATCAGACTCTTACCTTAGAACCAATTTTTAAATTCTACTGGCCAACAGCCAAAGTCACTTAGTAGTACAAAATGTTGAATGAGATGATATATAAATATTTATACAATATTTTGATTCTTACTAAGGCTGTCAAGGTGAATGTGGCCATCAATCAAGGCATGGTATTTTTCAGTGGTAGGAGTAACTAATTAGCATGTCATTCTAAACATTTATTTTAAGCAATTAACATTTCACAAATAGCAATAATGGAAATACATTAATTAAATATTATAGGATTCATGGGCTTCAACATGATCAAAAACTTGTAACTTCCCTTGCTGCTCGGAAATCTCGACAATTTCGCAAACTTGAGCGACCGGCTCTGAATCTTGAATTGCAACTTCAGCGATGTCGGAAACTAACATAAACACATAAAATAACACATAAGTCCACACTTTATTCTAATCAAGCTAGGAAAAATAATCTAATTAAAAAGGAGTAAAATGCATAGCATCGCAAATAAGGAAATTGGGAATTGTTTGGATTTGGATTTGGCAAATTGGAGGAATTTGAATTTATAAAATTTGAATTTGGTGGAATGAAGGTCAAATATGAATTCCGGGTGTCGAACTGATCAAAAAGATGTTTTTTTGGAATTGCTGGATTTTTCTGGGATTTTTAATAATTTTTCTGGATTTTTAAATTGAGTGAACAGTGTTGGGATTAGTCGGGTGAACAAAGCGGCCGGAAGGTTTTCAATCACATGCGGTCGAGTGGGCGAACGGCTGCGGGTCCACGCGAGCGCCAAGCGAAGCCCAAAGATGCGCACAAGACGCTTGTTCGATGGGCGACACGGGCAAGCGGCCGACGGATACGATATCTCGAGCGCGAGCGATCGGATGGAGCGACCGTGACGACATCAATGGCTGAGATTTGAACGAACGTGGACGCTTCGGATGGATCAGCACCAGCAGCCGAGATGCGACCACGTCTCCCCCAGGAGTCGTCTTCAACCTCTAGACGCTTCTCCCGGTGGAAAAACAGAGTTCGCCGATTTCGGCGAATCGGCGGTGACAGCACATCTGGGGAGGAATGGGTTTCACAGAGGGAAGCGGTTTGGACTTGGAAATCCATTTTGGCACTTTAGAGGGTGAGTGGAAGGACGGCAATGGATAGCGGCAGCCGAAAAGGCGATGGTCTTCACGGTGGCGCCATAGCTTTCTAAAGGTGCTACGGCCAATTTGGTAGCTTTTTAACCATCTAGGAGGTGTCGGGGTAGGATAGTGGTGGCGGTTTAGGCTAGGAGTGGCTTAGGCGGGCTGGCCACGAGAGGGGTTCTTCGGCCGACGGCGACTTCAGCCGCCAGAGTTCTAGACGAAAGCTATTGCTCAAGCAAGTGTACTACTGTGATCAACATGCAATAGAGACCATGATATTGCAAGGAATCGAAATATAATTGACGAAATAGCAAGATTGAGATTAGGGTTAACCGGGCTCAGGGGAGACAATCGACGGCAGTGCGACGAACTTGAGCTGAAATTGAGGGTTCAGTGGGGTTTGTGGGAGCGCCAGGAAGCACAAAACAATGGCAATTGGGTTTTATAGGCCACGTACGTTGGTGGATACAGGAAGGCGGTTTGGGAGGGCACTTCTCCCACAAGGATGAGGGGATGGGGAGCTCTGCAGCTGCTCAGGGCGTGAGAGAGGGAGGTGGCACTGTCTCTCCTGCCAGGATTGACATCACTTTGACTTAGGCGCTCAAGTTGTGAGAGGGCAAGAGAGAGAAGGAGCGGCGATGCGGTGAACGAGCGCAAGGCGGTGGCGCGCAAAGCAAGGGAGGAGCAGATGAGAGGTCGGCGGTGGGACCATGCGTGCAAAGCGGGTGTGAACGCAGTGCTGCTGTCGCAAAATCCAGGCGACGAGGTGGCGACACGTGCGACGACCACCGCGGTAAGGTAGTCGGGAGAGGTGGTGGGGAGGCGCGCACCTGAGGTAGCGCTAGAGAGAGGAAGGAGGCGAAAATGCCAGAAAAGGAAAGCACATTTCCATGAAAATTACCAAATTAGGAAAGAAAAAGGAATTCAAGCAGAAATCAATTAAAATTCTAAAACTTTGAAGTTTGGGGTGTTTCAATCAGCACATATGATCGAACATGTTCTCGTAGCATCATGTATCATCGTCATCATGACTGCATTATGAGCCACTTTGCAAGTGATTAGTTTAATTAACCAGGAAACAAGGCTTAACCGAGAAAATGTTCATAAAAGTTTATTAATTTTACAACCCTTTACGACTGTTCCAGGATCTTTACGACCATGTTCAAGCCGCTATGACACCTCCTACAGCCGTACGGCCACGTTGAAGAGGCTATGACCACCTCCTGAGTCGCTACGACCGCTCTGTTGGTTCTCCGACTACACATACAGTCGTTACGACCACACTGTGATCTCTCTGATCATGCCTCGCTGCTCCGATCTTGTAGTCATAAACCTCAGTTGACGTTACGACCATGTTCACCGCCTCATGCTGCACTTCCTTCAACCAGGGCAAATCACCGTAGTAGTAGCTCCTTACGACCACATAGTGATTCTGTCGACCGTTGTGGTTGTAACGACTTACGACCACGTCTTCTCGGTGTGGTCGTAACGACTTACAACCACGTCTTCTCGCTGTGGTCATTTCGACTTAAGACCACATCATCAACTCAGTGACCGTGGTCGTAACTCCTTTACGACCACGTCTGTGAACACAATGAACTCGATAAACTTCCAGAGCCAAACCGCTCTTTTGTTCTCTTTATTTCTTTCTCTCGATCATATCAATCGCCTTGGCTTCTCTCACCCTTCTCGCCTCTCTTTTTCACTGTACTCTCTCAGTTACATGGATCTCTGCCTTTTATACCCCGTTCTAAGACTTCGACTCGGTTACGACTATGACTACTACTCGAACTCGGCTACAACTTCAACTATGACACAGACTCATGTACGACCACGACCACACTCGTATACAACCACGACCTAGACTCGTATGCGACCACGACCGAACTTGTACACGACCCCAGCCACACGTACAAGACTAGGTCTACGACCACGACTGGAAAAACAAGATTACAACTCTAACAATCACCTCCTTATTCTTGATTTTCCTTCTTGATCACATTGACCTTCTCTCTTGCTGCTTCTTCCTTGCATGCCTGCCTGGGCTGGAGCACCCGCTCCGGCTTCCTCCACCAGCACCACCTCTCACTGTCGTGTGCTGTTGCTTCCGACCACTATCAGGACCCATCTCCAACTTTCTTCTATTGCCTACGTGAGAGTTCCTCCCGAGCCTCTGCTCGCCACGACCATGCCTGCTGCATGTGGTCGGTGCCGTCCACCCGAGCCGATCCTTCGCTCCTCTCTGCCTGCAAGTGCTCGTCCGAAGTCGGCTGTATACTTATGCGCACCTCCTGCGCCGCCTGTTACGACCACTGCATGCCCATCCAGAGCCACTGCTCATTACGACCATGCCCTCTGCCTCGTCTCGCTTATCTGCCGACTTGCTCATTAGGACGTCAGGCTTGCCTCTTGCTACCCGTTGATGAAGTCCTCCATGCTCTGGCTCCTTTAGACCGCTCTTCACACAAACCAGTCTACAAATTTTCAAAGGATTTTTGTACAACCTATTTGGAGACATCTTTGCCTTCATCAATAAATAAATCTCTGTTCTTGTCATACACTCGCAAGAACTCATCCTCCAGCACCACCTTGCACCCTCTCTCTGTCATCTGTCCGAGACTTAGTATGTTGTTACATAGACTTGGTATATAATAAATTTCTGTCAACAACTTCTTATCTTCATTCCTGCATTGCAGCATCATCGTCCCTTTGCCTTTTATCTCCACCGTGGAGCTATCGCCAAACTTGACCTTGCCCCACACCTTCTCGTCGAGCTTGTGGAACATGGAGCGATCTCCCGTCATATGGTTGCTGGATCCATTATCCAAGTACCATTGATCCGTGTGATCATGGCTTCCTTTCTTCATGCGTAGTTTTGGAACTACGTTCTCCTCATTCAGCTCCACCATGACCACTCCTTTTGAACATATGAGGAGAGAAGTACTAGCTCTCTGCCATCTTCTTCTTCGTCTTTGGCAAGGTACACTTTTTCGTTCTTCTTCTTGCCCTTGCAATCCAAAACAAAGTACCCAAACTCGTTATAGTTGAAGCACTTTTTATTGCTGCGGTATTTTATTGCGTAGTGCTCGTATTTGCCACATTCAAAGCGCTTGACATGTGACGTATCATGGGATCTCTCACCACCGCCTTGCCCAGCCTTGTCTCCACGGCCACCCCTGCCGCCTCGACCACTCTGGCCACCACGACCGTGCCACCTCCTGCGGTCGTATGATGAGCCACGACCGTCTCTCAGATCTCCCCTTACTAGTAACGCCTGCTCGTTGTGAGATCCCTGCTCCTTGCGCGACTGAAACCCCTTCAATAACTCCTCATGCGCCTTGAGAGATCCCATGATCTCCTCTATCTTCTTCTTGTCCAGATCGGGGGAGTACATAAGTGTTGTGACAACAGATATGTACTTCTCTGGAAGCACGCACATGTACTTCTTTACCGCCACAGATTTCTCCATCTTGTCACCAAGAGAGTTAATCTGATTGTACAACGAACTCAGCTTGGCGGTGAACTCATACACTGACTGTGTCTCTCCCATCTTCAGGTTCTCAAACTCGCTCCGCAAATTTTGGAGTCGCACCTCCTTGACTCGATCAATGCCCTCGTGCGTTGTCTGAAACGTCTCCTACGCCTCCTGTGCTGTCTCCTTACTGATGAGCTGATGCATCATCGCATCTGGAACCGCCTGGTAGATAAGGGTCATAGCCGCTTGTTCCACCTTGTCGTCCACCCCCTTGTCCTTCCCCTTCGGATCGACCGCACCCAGACTCTCTGGGCACACATATTCTCCTTTATTTTCATTGCCCACACCGGGTAGTTATCGATCGCCAAGAGAGGGCACTAGAGGGAGATTAGCCCACCCTGAGCCTTTTCCTTGCCACCTATGCTCTAATACCACTTGTTACAGCCCTTTACGATTGCTCCAGGATCTTTACGACCATGTTTAAGCCGCTACGACCACCTCCTGCAGCCGTACGACCATATTGAAGAGGCTATGACCACCTCCTGAGTCGCTACGACCACCTCCTGAGTCGCTACGACCACCTCCTGAGTCGCTACGACCGCTCTATTGGTTCTCCGACCACGCAGACAATCATTACGACCACACTATGATCTCTCTGATCACGCCTCGCTGCTCCGATCTTGTAGTCGTAAACCTCAGTTGAAGTTACGACCACGTTCACCGCCTCGCACTGCACTTTCTTCAACCACGATCGATCACCGTAGTCGTAGCTCCTTATGACCACACAGTGATTCTGTCGGCCGCTACGATCGTAACTACTTACGACCACGTCTCCCCGTTGTGGTTGTAACAACTTACGACCACATCTTCTCGCTATGGTCGTAACGACTTACGACCACGTCTTTTCGATGTGGTCGTATCGACTAACGACCACGTTCGCTGTGGTCGTATCGACATACGACCACGTCTTTAACTCAGTGACCGTGGTTGTAACTCCTTTACGACCACGTCTGTGAACACAATGAACTCAATAAACTTCCAGAGACAAACCGCTCTTCTGTTCTCTTTATTTCTTTCTCTCGATCACACCAATCGCCTTGGCCTCTCTCACCCTTCTCGCCTCTCTTTTTCGCCGTACTCTCTCGGTTACATGACTCTGCCTTTTATACCATGCTCTAAGACTCCGGCTCAGTTACGACTACGACTACTACTCGAACTCGGCTACGACTTAGACTATGACACAGACTCGTGTACGACCACGATCACACTCGTATACGACCATGACTTGGACTCGTATGCGACCACGATCGAACTCGTACATGACTCCGGCCACTCGTACAGGACCAGATCTACAACCACTGCTGGAAAAATAAGATTACAACTCTAACAATTAATATAGTTTTAATGTGCAGAGTATCTCTATTTGATAGTTGATAGCCTCTATCCCCACCCGTTACACCATGGCGCGGCTTATTCTAATGCAAAGCTCATTTGACCCTGTGGGCTAACAAGACCAAATATTGCTCTACTTACCAGTCACTGGTAAGGTGGCCCCACCTAACACCAGACCAAAGTGACAGCACCTGGTCCTGACTCCTGATTTTAAGAGAACTTTACGAGCTAGACCTAACACCAGACCAAAGTGACAGCACCTGGTCCTGACTTTAAGAGAACTTTACGAGCTAGGGCTCCGATTCGTTCATCAAGGTCTGTTCTTTAACCACTCCTAAAAACGTTTTTTAGTTTTTATCATAGTATCTAACTTTTAAACGAGCTATTTTTTAAAGATGAGATCTATAAATTAATTATAGTACATGTTAAAAATTCAATATCTGTATCAATCAAAATTGCAAGCGAGTATCTCTCTCTGTAATCTCTATCGTAAACTACTAAAATTCAAAATTTTCAGTAAAATACCATAAGTCCTAGCCATATTAAACAGACCCTAAATTTAATTGGTGTACTCCTGTCAAGCGCAAGCATTTGGCTTAACTTACTGTTTTTTGTGTTGCTATTGTGCAAAGAGTGGATGGTGTGCTAAACAGCACACCATGCATGGCAAGGTCTATAAAAGGGGAGGAGTACCATTTTCTCCTGCCAAAAGCACAAGAGCAAGGGCCGGGGCAAATAATACTTAACCAAACAAGAGTACTTACTAGTTCACTCTTGGTCACCCCATTTGTAGCAGGTGAGTAATTATTCTCAGTCTACATATTTGGATTTCTTGTCTGAATTTTCACTTATGCAGTTTGCTTTTTTTACCTACGAAGAGTTAGGCAAGGCATTTGCCAATAGTTATGCTAGACAGTAGACACACTAAGCAACTTGTATTCCCAAGTGTTACATAGAAACACTTGCGCGCGAAGGCCAAACTAACCCAGCGTGCAATGACCTCGAGTGTTGACCCTTGGAAACTACACCCAATCGAGTGTTTCTGGCACTTGGGGTCTTCCCGGTTTCTGTTGTGAGATGTATGTCTGTCTTTACATTGGCTTCAACCGCAGCTAATATAAACACCTTCTTAATTATAGCTATACAGGACATGATCTATGTGACTTTTTTTTAGCTATATATGCAACCGAGAGTTCTGACCATCCTTAGGAGGTACTGATACTTCCTCACCAAATTAGACTTAAAACTCTTGTATCTCCACCCTTTAAATTCTTGATACATGTTAGGTGCTAGCTCATAAGATGGTTTGGTACCTTCTAAGGATGGTAACAAATCGCATATACAACCTAGTTATGTAGATTTTTTTTTAAAAAAAACTCTTTGCCCAAGCCATGCAGGGTGTGCACTGCATACTTTTTGTAGGTTGAACTTTGACTCTTCTGCTTTGGGGTTTGTTGTTTAGTGGATCGACTCTTCTGCTCTGCGCCACGTCCTCTTCGATGTTAATTCACCAGCTGTTACACGATTTTGATATGCTACCTAGAATGCATGCTGACAACAAAAATAGGGCAATACTCTAATTATAAATATAAATGTAATTGGACTTGAAATTTTAAAGGATGATAAGAGTGTACTGAGGATTATACTCATAATGTTTTTGCAAAGCTATTTTTTTACTAGATTCGATGGCCCAATGAAATGGTTAGCATGATAGTAACATTGTAAAGAGTTTGCGTTGCATAAACCAGAAGTGATTCATTATATATTAGCCCTAAATTACGACACGAAGTTGTATATGAGGCAAGCGTGTATTATTCATTTCATACATACAACAACTTCGTATTATGCTACTTGTGTCCACGAACCACTCCAGAACCACTCCAGAACCCAGAGCCAAACACAGCTTGAATGCCAAGTCCTATCCATTCTCTCTGTATTCTAGTTGTCAACTAGATCCCTACCATTTGCGTTCCCATCTATATACGACCAT
Source organism: Bonia amplexicaulis (assembly GCA_036346245.1). Taxonomy (NCBI): domain Eukaryota; kingdom Viridiplantae; phylum Streptophyta; class Magnoliopsida; order Poales; family Poaceae; genus Bonia; species Bonia amplexicaulis. The sequence continues at coordinate 25,285,211 of CM070736.1, forward strand.
GAGTGTAATATACACACGACAATTTCCAATGCGTTCTAGATCCAGGAACCAAAAGTTCAGAACTGTGAAGCTGCCCCTTCACACATGAGACTCGTCAACAACCGGCACTAGGTCGTCTTCTCTCCCTGCAACAAAAATCTTCTCCGTTTTAGCCTTGTTCTTTTCGGTTTCTAAAAACTGTTTTTTAGCTTTTCTACGATAACTAGCTTTTAAACGGAGTATCTTTTAAGATAAAATATATTAAGTTAATTATAGTACATATTATACCGACTTTATTTATATCGGCGAAAACCACACGTAAGTTTCTGTTACTCTGTAATCTCTTGTACGAACAGTCCAAAAATCAAAAACCATAAACTACAGCTAATTTTCCATGGCAACCGAAGTTTCCCGGGAACCAGCAGCACAGCTGCTCAAACTCACCAATTCGGGAGACAACGCACGCACCCCAGTTGACGTACGTCACAGTTGACACATTCCTACGTACGTACGACGAGTATTTGTCAAAAGTAAATTGCAACCCAAGTAACTCCGTACGCTCTCCGTCATTGAATTGCAACAAGCAGTCGACTGTCAGTTGTGCTCTGATTTCAACGTGTCAAGTTTTCGTTATCTAGACCAGGCCATGTTCAAATCCCACGGACGGTGAACGTGTCATCTAATTCTAAATCCAAATCTGTAACACCCCCATTTCTGGGAGTATTATGAAACCCTCGCGAATCGCCTGCGACTGCTCAAATCATGAAGTACATCCATTGAGTGCATAACATTGCCAACACAAGCTTAAGGGCAAAAGTGAACTTTATTACAATATAAGGGCATTAACGCCAAGTTCATCAAGGGCCAAAGGCCTTTAGATACATTATAACAAAGATGCCACGTGCACGCCCGAGCGGAGAACCACCCTAATTCCAAGCTTCGCCGACCAAGAGCATCACCTCTTCGCCTTCACCGCCTCCTCAAAGTTTGACGTTTACTTATGTTTTTAGCAAGTATGAGTACAACTACCGTACTCAACAAGTCACACGGAGCTTAGCAATATCTACATGCATGTGATAACAAGTGGAGTGGAAACAGGCTTATTATTTTATGTGGATGCAGTCATTGAGAATCAAATAAAGACTTTAAAAGTACTTCATTAATGTAAAGGGTTCTCAAGCTTTATTATTAACCTTCAATATTACCAAAACATTCTCAAAACTACTTATGCCTCATTATTGATTCACCCATTTAAACACGACTTCATTTACCTAAGCACTACAGTATTCGAATACCATTTGTCATGACTTTGCAAAGCTACCCCGCTTTACCCACAAGATCTCCTAACTCTCGCGCTAAGAGCTAAGAAAACAAGGATGTTCACTGCTCAATTCTTTGTGTAGACTCCGCCCAGTAGGTGTTTAATCTTAACAAGCTCGGATGATCCCACGGATCTCGTCCGACTTATTACAGTCCTACAGTTGTATGGTTAACCACCTCCCATACTAACTCACCCTTTGACTCCCCTGTCCGATTCAGAGGTTCAATTGAAGTTGAGCAGCATACTAAGCCGTGTTTGACTAAGTCAAGGGTTGACAAAGTCAACGCTTGTGGTTGGCGATTACTATGTTCTTTACTCAAAGATAAGGATCTAGTCCTTGTATTTTATCCGAGGCATCATCCACTCACAAACCCATATTCAATTACACTGCATCGCCACCAATCCACAACCAGCCTCCACCCTAAAATAAGATCTTCGGACCCACCTCTGCGATCCTCACTTATTTTAGTCTCCACTTTTCCAAAACTCTAGACCAAAACTTTAATAGTAGAAAGATCTGATGTGACATAACTGTCATGATAATATTAATCTTATATTTCATGTTACTAAGTCTTGTCAAGGTGAATGTGGCCATCAAGTTAAACTGGCTTTTCGTGGTAGGACATAGCTAATAACAAGTCATTCTAAGCATTTATTGTACATAAAATAACAAAGTCGAAATAACATAATGAAAATACATGTAAATAAATAATTTAAAGAATGTAGGATCAACATGTTCAAAATATGTGCGACTTGCCTTGCGGGTCTAAGATTTCAACTAACTCGTATCCTTCCGCGGGCTGAGCTTGCACTTGAACTTCTTCTCCTTGCTCCGGGCGTTCTTCAACTTCAGTAGCTAACGCAAAGCAATTAAAACAAGTAAATTTCCATACCCGAAGAATTGAGCTAGGAAATAAAGAGATAAAATAAAGAAAGAAAATTCAATAAAATACAAATAAATTGGGTTTGGGCTTTTTGGAAGTCCTATATGAGGATATGGGCCTGAGAAATGGGTTGGCGGGCTCAAAACGGACAAAATGAGTATAAATATGTATTTTTGGACTTTGGGTCAAGTACTGTTCATCGGGTCCGGTGGCACTGTTACTCGGGCTCGAACCCGACGCGGCTAAGCGGCTCGGCGCAGCCAACTCGGGCCGGTCCGGTCGGATGAACAGTGCGCGCGCACTGTTCATCATCTTCCCCATTCGGCCGCCCGCGCGCAGAGAAACAGGGGAGGGAGGCGGTGGCTTGCGGCGGCGCTAGAGGGCTTTCCGACGGATTTTGAGGACATGGATGGGTTCGTGGGAGTGAGGGGGTTCCATTTTTGGAGGTTGGAGGGCCGGCAGAGGCGGCTATTGCCGGCGGTGAGCCATTCTCTTTTGCGGCCATTTTTGAAACCGCGGGAGAAGGAAAGCTTCTTGGGGCGATTGGGTCGGCTTTTGAGCACAAGTGGGGTTAGGGTGGGCTCGGGGAAAGGTTGGCCGGAGCTAGGGAGGTCGGGGTTGGGCCGGCCACGGTGGGGGTTGGCGGCGGTGAAGAGGCTCACGGTGCCAGGGAAGAGGAGGGGCCGAGGAGCTAAGGTGGCGGTTGGGGTAGGTTTTGGGGAGCTCGGGGATGCTACAGGCGGAGGCAATTGGAGAATGGGTGGCCGGAGGTCGGACATTGAACTAGGGTCTCAATGGGGATTTCTTCAATTACCAAGAATAGGGAAGAAGAGGGAGCTTGGGGTGTGCGGTTACCTTCAAGGAGGTTGATGGGTTCTCATGGAGGGCTCTGGGTGTTTAAATAGGCGGGTAAGGCGGTTTGCACCGAGAGGGAGGAGATAACCACGGCGGTGGTTTCGGTCTCGGTTGGCCAAAGCGACACGGGGCTTCTTGGGCGCGGCTGTCACAAGGTCAAGGATGTCGAGAAGCTGCAGGTCTACTGTGAGAGGAAGGCGCGAGAAAGAGCAGGGCGGCGCTAGGGCGGTCGGCCGCCGCCACGCCTCCTACCGAGTCAGCGGTGTCGTATGGACAAAGCGAGGTGGTACGACGTCTTGACAGTGGGGAAGGCGGCAGGACTCAAGGCGCAGGAGAGATCGGGCGGCTTAGCGACGAAGAAAGATCGAGGCGGCAAAAAATCGGCAGCAAGGCAAGATTTTTTGATGAATAGGACCGCCGAAAATCGCCTGCTCACCGTGATGACAAGGATTAAGGGATGGGTTTGCTTTGAGATTAGTGTGGAATAGCTTTGGGAGGCTAAAGGAATCAAATTCAACTCAAACTCAAATCAATTTTGAATTTTGCAAAATTTGGTTTTGTTTCAACCTACCCTCCTTAAAGGATCTCGCCCTCGAGATCAACTCGCCAAGGAGTAGGTTGGGAAATTCTCATTGAATCGACTCCTTTTCCCATGTTGCTTCATCTGCGTATGATTTCGCCATCGTATCTTATGCGATCGATGTTCTTGTTTCTCAACTGTCTCTCTGTCGTTTCTAGTATCTGAAACGGTTCTTCTTCATATGACAGATCATCTCTCAAATCTATATCATCGACTGGCACCTGCTCTGTGGAATGACGAAGACATTTTCGTAATTGAGACACATGAAATACGTTATGGACTCTTGCCAAATTCGGAGTCAACTGTAATTTGTACGCTACTTCCCCTATTTTCTCGAGGATCTCAAACGGACCAATATATCTTGGGGCTAGTTTACCCTTAATTTGAAATCTCTTTATTGACTTGAACTACAGTAACCTTGAGATACACCATATCTCCAATTTCAAAACTTAAGTCCTTTCGACGAATATCGGCATAACTTTTTGTCGATTCTGGGCTATTCTCATTTTATCTCGAACGATTCTGACATGGGCTTCTGCATCTTGTACAATTTGTGGTCCTAAGAATTGTCGTTCTCCGCCAACCCAATTCGGGGGGTTCGCATTCTCTCCCATATAATGCTTCAAACGGTGCCATTTTGATGCTAGCCTGATAACTGTTATTATAAGAAAACTCTGCAAATGGCAAGCACATGTCCCATGTCGCTCCATAAACTAATGCACATGCGCCGCAACATGTCTTCCAAAATCTGGTTCACCCGTTCTGTTTGTCCTCCGGTTTGTGGATGGTACGCTGTACTAAAGGCTAAATCTGTCCCCATGGCTTCGTGCAATTTTCCCCAAAATTCAGACGTGAACTGTGCTCCTCTATCTGATACTATTCTTTTTGGTACTCCATGCAATACTACTATTTTTGTCAAGTACAGTTCTGCCAGTTTATTCTTGCCATAGGTCTGTTTAATTGGTATGAAATGTGCTACTTTAGTCAGTCGGTCTACGATCACCCAAATAGCATCGTAACCGTCTCGACTTTTAGGAAATCCTGTAATGAAATCCATACCGATATCGTCCCATTTCCACTCTGGAATTGGCAAAGGGTTTAATAATCCTGAGGGTTTCCGATGATCTATCTTCACTTTCTGACACGTATCGCATCGTGCGATATATTCTGCTATCTCTCTCTTCATCTTACTCCACCAGTATCTCTTTTTCAAATCTTGGAACATTTTTGTGCCTCCTGGATGAATAGAGAGTTGGGATGAGTGAGCTTCTCGCAGTATCAAGTTCTTCAGCTCTTTATCATCAGGCACACAATAGCGATCCCTAAATCTCAAGATTCCTTGATCATCTATAGTGAACTCCGCTGAATCTTCTTCTTGACTCTTCTTAATGAGTCACGATCTCTTCATCATTCTCTTGTGCTGTTTTGATCTGATCGGTTAGAGTTGGCTGAATTTCTAATGCTGCAATTTGACCTTGCTCAACAACATTCAAATTCAATCGTCGCATTTCCTCATGCAACGGAGTAGAGTATTCCATAATAGAAGCTATGTTGTGATACTTTTTCCGGCTTAGCGCATCCGCGACAACATTTGCTTTCCCAGGATGGTATTGGAGATCTAGATCATAATCTTTGATTAACTCCAACCATCTTCGTTGTCGTAGATTTAAATCTGGCTGAGTGAATATGTACTTCAGACTCTTGTGGTCGGAAAAGACTTCACATCGGTTTCCCAACAGATAGTGTCTCCAAATCTTTAACGCATGCACGACAAATTGCTAATTCCAAGTCATGTGTTGGATAATTTGCTTCATGAGGTCGCAATCGTCTGGAAGCATATGCTACCACTTTTCCTTCTTGCATTAACACACAACCTAATCCTTGCTTTGAGGCATCACAGTAAATCTGAAAATCTTTTTCGGGGTTAGGAAGTGTAAGCACTGGTGCTGAGGTCAATCTTGTTTTCAATTTCTGAAAACCTTCTTCACATTTGTCCGTCCACGTATACGGATTGTCTTTCTTAAGAAGTTGAGTGAGGGGTCTTGATATTTTTGAGAATCCTTCTATAAATCGGCGGTAATATCCACCAAACCAAGAAAACTTGGACTTACATTACGGTGGTTGGTTGTTTCCATTCCATTACCGCCTTCACCTTTTCGTGATCCACCTTCACTCCTTCTTCGGTGATAATATGACCAAGAAAGGCTACTTCTTTCATCCAAAATTCACATTTAGAGAATTTAGCATACAACTGATGTTCTCTCAGCTTGCTCAAGGCAATATGCAAATGTTGACGGTGTTCTTCTTCTGTCTTGGAGTATATTAGTATGTCGTCGATGAAGACTATCACAAAATGGTCTAGCTGCTCCATATATACCATATTCATCAGGTTCATGAAATATGCCGGTGCATTTGTCAAACCAAATGGCACCACTGTAAACTCGAATAACCCATATCTTGTGGTAAATGCAGTTTTCTCACGATCCTGTTTCGGATCTTAAGTCGATGATATCCGATCTTAAATCAATTTTTGAGAACACCTTGGCTCCTTTGAGCTGATCAAATAAATCATCTATCCTTGGCAAAGGATATTTATTCTTGATGGTTACGGCATTCAATCCTCGATAATCCACACACATTCTCTGACTTCCATCTTTCTTCTTGGCGAATAGCACTGGGGCTGACCAAGGAGATATGCTAGGTTGTATGAATTCTTTTTCTATTAACTCATCCATCTGCTTCTTAAGTTCCTTCAATTCTTGGGCTGACATCCGATACTGACGCTTTGTAACAGGTTTAGTTCCTGGTACCAATTCAATAGCGAGCTCAATGGGTCTATCTAGCGGCTTTCTAGGTAGCTCCTGCGGAAAGACATCCGGATATTCCTGAATTATTGGTACTTGAGCAACTCCTTCTTCTACCATAATACTCTGAACACTTGCCTTCATTTTCTCCACTAGGGCTGGATCTGTCTTCACTGTTATTGTTTGCCCCTCTGGACATACCAGAGTTATTAGCTTACTCTCACAATCCACCTTGGCTTTATATCTGGTTAACCAATTCATTCCCAATATGACATCCAGTCCTTTCATTTCCAACAATAGCAAGTCTGCCTTAAATTTGATTCCTTGGATTTCCAGATCCAAGTCCTTACATCCAAAGCGAGATTCCATCCTACTCCCAGGTGTTTGAAAGGAATAGGATTTTGCAAAGTTGAGAATGGCAATTGGTTTTCACAACAAAAGCCAAAGAAAGGAACGAATGCGTTGCTCGGGATCAAACAGAACTAAAGAGGGTTTGAGTGGACAAGGAACGCACCAACGATGACGTCGTTGGCCCCACCGCTTTTTCGCAGAGATGTGGTTTATCCTTCCTTGTACGGGTCTCAATATCCCTTTTCCTTTGTCAGCTGCTGGCGTCGTTGTCGCTATCTCGAGTTCTGTTGGCTCGACCGCAAACCGCCGAGGTTTACCTCCTTCTTCCTGTTTTGGTACGGTTATAAACTGTCGTGGCGAAGATGTCTGAGCTCTGACTTGAGCTTTTGCCACTTCAGAAGGTAGTCCTCCTTTTGGACACTGATTCTTGTAATGGCCAGCTTGGCCACAATGATAACAGACGAGGTACAATTGCGGGCATTGCCTCAGAGGTGATTTCCTCCACGCTTAAAACACTTTATGTTAGTGTTTTGCGGCACATTCTCACGAGATGTCGTCGAACCTTGACCAATTTTAAACTGTGGTCTTGGCTTAAAGATAAACTTCTTCCGCGTTGTCCCACGGATCATGGTGCTAGAAACATCCGCTTACGGGGCATTTCGAGGACGGAGTTACCGTACTATCTTCCTCTTACGTGTTTCTTCTAACTCCTCGGGTTTCTTCGACATGATGAGCTTATTCACCATTGAAGGTAAGTCTTTGAAGTCCATAGCTGAAATATGATGCTTCAAAGATATCTGCAATCCTTCTTTATATCGTTCCATCTTTTTCTCCTCGGTCTTCACGTCATCGGGAGCATAACGGGCCAATGTGTTGAACTGATGAAGGTACTCTGTGACCGTACGTCCTCCTTGCTTCAATGCGAGGAATTCTCGACGCTTTGCCTCAACCACTCCAGCGGGTACATGTGTTTGGCGGAAAGAATCCTCAAATTCTTTCCAGGAAATTTCTCGACCTTCAAGCATGGTCTGATAATTCATCCACCAGGCTGCTTGGGCCCTGAAGCTGGTGGGAAGCATATAATACCTTTTCCTTGTCGTTACATTGGATGTTGTTTAACTTTCTCTCGCCCTCGAACCAATCTTACGCCACCATCGGATCAGGCGATGATGAGAAGATCGGGGGTCGAGTCTTCTGAAAATCTGCCCATTTTGACTGGACAGGTGGCGCTGACTGACTGCTCCCTCCATTCCTCATAGCAATTTGTTCTAACAGCTTTGCATGCTGTTCCAACATACGAGATTGATTCAACTCTGCTTGATATCTATTTTCTTCCATCTTGGCTAAAATATCCGCCAAACTGGGTTGTGGCACTTCCCTTTGGCGAGGGCTGCCTTGTTCCTGAGATCCTTCTCCAGTTTCTGCCATCTTGAAATCTTTGATGGGATTGAGAGTTTAGATCTGCAGCGAGTTTTTGGAATAACAGATAAGTAAGGATTCAGATTTAAGGTAAGATTAGAATGACATAGATAAGATTTCTAGAATGAAATGGGGAGACTAAGAGTTGAAGGAGCAGATTAGAGATACTACTAGCAAACAAATTATCAGTTAGGCAAAGTAGCTTTTATTCATTCATTATACAAGTTGGGTACATACTATTGATACAAAGTCCACACCACAACTTGTTTTACACTACCAAAATTTGCTATTACAAAAGGTTCCAACTACGCTAACGCGACCCACTAAGCCTCTAATCTCACGATCCGGAGAGGATTGCCGAGGGACACCACTCTTCTTCCTCTGGGTCTTCCTCTTCCTCATCTATCATAGGCTCTTTGCCTTTAGATTCCTCGTTGATCGCTTTGGGCTTGTCCGGGCACGCGATGTAGATTCCTTGAAGAATGCACGGTATTGAGGCGCCGTCATTCTTCGAGGCTTCTTGGAGACCTTGGCGGGGTCATCAGGAGATTCACCACATCCTGATGCTTCGCCTTGCTCCAACTCTCGTAATGCTGCAAATTCCTTTTCAACACCCAGACCTCCTGTTGGGCGGTGTAGAGTTGGAATTGCATCTTCTGATATTCATCGTACATCCGGGAGTAATGGGTCTCCTGGTGGACGATCAGTAGTGCCGCTTCCTTCATTCTGGGATCGTCTTCTCTATCTGGGTGTGGCACTGAAAAGCCGGATCCTCCTTCATCCTCCCCGTGGACAAGGTGGAATGGCGACTCGTCAATTCATCATCATAATAGCGGCGGAGGTACACCACCGCTTTCCTCGCCACATCTTGTATTGCATCTGCTTCTTTGAGGCGATATGCTGAAAACTTCCGTGGAACATCTGTCCTCAAAGGTAGTGGCTCCAGGTATACCCATGCCTTCCACTGATACGGTTGCCCATGGACCATTAATCCCCTTGCATGGAACACCGGACGATGCTGCTCAGTCGCATATAGGTACTTTTGCATCCTCTATAACCGAGCTGCCCAACCTTGCAAGGCTTCTGGATTGGAGAAAACACGGCGCTCCATCTGTTCACATTGCCAAAATTTGAGTTTTAGACAAGAGTATATAAATAATATTAAGAAATAAAACTCAACTTTAAAATAAGACTGATAGATAAGGTAGTCAGGAAAGAAGTTATACAGGAATACTATTAATATTTTATATAACTCATTTCTTTTTTAAGTAAAATAGTTTTAACAAATACACTTAATGCACTTAGGGTCTTCCTACGGTCAAGCAACCTGGCTCTGATACCACTCTGTAACACCCCCATTTCTGGGAGTATTATGAAACCCTCATAATCGCCTGTGACCTGCTCAAATCATGCAGTACATCCATTGAGTGCATAACATTGCCAACACAAGCTTAAGGGCAAAAGTGAACTTTATTACAATATAAGGGCATTAACGCCAAGGTTCACTGAAGGGCCAAAGGCCTTTAGATACATTATAACAAAAGATGCCACAGGCACGCCTGAGCGGAGAACGACCCTAATTCCAAGCTTCGTCGACCTCGAAGAGCATCACCTCTTCGTCTTCACCTGCCTCCTCAAAGTTTGACGTTTCTGTTTATGTTTTTAGCAAGTATGAGTACAACTACCGTACTCAACAAGTCACACGGAGCTTAGCAATATCTACATGCATGTGATAACAAGTGGAGTGGAAACAGGCTTATTATTTTATGTGGATGCAGTTTCAGTTGAGAATCAAATAAAGACTTTAAAAGTACTTCATTAATGTAAAGGGTTCTCAAGCTTTATTATTAACCTTCAATATTACCAAAACATTCTCAAAACTACTTATGCCTCATTATTGGATTCACCCATTTAAACACGACTTCATTTACCTAAGCACTACAGATTCGAATACCATTTGTCATGACTTTGCAAAGCTACCGCTTACCCACAAGATCTCCTAACTCTCGCTAAGAGCTAAGAAAACAAGGATGTTCACCGCTCAATTCTTTGTGTAGACTCACCAAGAGGGTGTTTAATCTTAACAAGCTCGGATGATCCCACGGATCTCGTCCGACTTATTACAGTCCTACAGTTGTATGGTTAACCACCTCCCATACTAACTCACCCTTTGACTCCCCCTGTCCAGTTGCAGAGGTTCAATTGAAGTTGAGCGCCACTAAGCCGTTTTGACTAAGTCAAGGGTTGACAAAGTCAACGCTTGTGGTTGGGCGATTACTATGTTCTTTACTCAGCATAAGGATCTAGTCCTTGTATTTTATCTGAGGCATCATCCACTCACAAACCCATATTCAGTACACACTGTACTGCCACCAATCCACAACCAGCCTCCACCCTAAAATAAGATCTTCGGACCCACCTCTGCGATCCTCACTTATTTTAGTCTCCACTTTTCCAAAACTCTAGACCAAAACCTTAATAGTAGAAAGATCTGATGTGACCTAACTGTCATGATAATATTAATCTTATATTTCATGTTACTAAGTCTTGTCAAGGTGAATGTGGCCATCAAGTTAAACTGGGCTTTTCGTGGTAGGACATAGCTAATAACAAGTCATTCTAAGCATTTATTGTACATAAAATAACAAAGTAAATAACATAATGAAAATACATGTAAATAAATAATTTAAAGAATGTAGGATCAACATGTTCAAAATATGTGCGACTTGCCTTGCGGGTCTAAGATTTCAACTAACTCGTATCCTTCCGCGGGCTGAGCTTGCACTTGGACTTCTTCTCCTTGCTCCGGGCGTTCTTCAACTTCAGTAGCTAACGCAAAGCAATTAAAACAAGTAAATTTCCATACCCGAAGAATTGAGCTAGGAAATAAAGAGATAAAATAAAGAAAGAAAATTCAATAAAATACAAATAAATTGGGTTTGGGCTTTTTGGAAGTCCTATATGAGGATATGGGCCTGAGAAATGGGTTGGCGGGCTCAAAACGGACAAAATGGGTATAAATATGCATTTTTGGACTTTGGGTCAAGTACTATTCATCGGGTCCGGTGGCACTGTTCCTCGGGCTCGAACCCGACGCGGCTAAGCGGCTCGGCGCAGCCAACTCGGGCCGGTCCGGTCGGATGAACAAGGCTTGCACAAGACTGCTCATCATCTTCCCATTCGGCCGCCAGCAGAGAAACAGGGAGGAGGCGGTGGCTTGCGGCGCTAGGGGCTTTCCGACGGATTTTGAGGACATGGATGGGTTCGTGGGAGTGAGGGGGTTCCATTTTTGGAGGTTGGAGGGCCGGCAGAGGCGGCTATTGCCATGCGTGAGCCATTCTCTTTATGGCCATTTTGAAACCGCGGGAGAAGGAAAGCTTCTTGGGGCGATTGGGTCGGCTTTTGAGCACAAGTGGGGTTAGGGTGGGCTCGGGGAAAGGTTGGCCGGAGCTAGGGAGGTCGGGGTTGGGCCGACCACGGTGGGGGTTGGCGGCGGTGAAGAGGCTCACGGTGCCGGGGAAGAGGAGGGGCCGAGGAGCTAAGGTGGCGGTTGGGGTAGGTTTGGGAGCTCGGGGATGCTACAAAGTGAGGCAATTGGAGAATGGGTGGCGGAGGTCTGACATTGAACTAGGGCTCCAATTGGGGATTTCTTCAATTACCGCAATAGGGAAGAAGAGGGAGCTTGGGGTGTGCGGTTACCTTCAAGGAGGTTGATGGGTTCTCATGGAGGGCTCGGGTGTTTAAATAGGCGGGTAAGGCGGTTTGCACCGAGAGGGAGGAGATAACCACGGCGGTGGTTTCGGTCTCGGTTGGCCAGCGGACACGGGGCTTCTTAGGCGCGAGTCAGGCGGTCAAGGATGTCGAGAAGCTGCAGGTCGGTGTGAGAGGAAGGCGCGAGAAGAGCAGGCGGCGGGCGGGCTGCGGTGGCGCCACGCCTCGCCCCGAGTCGAGTCGGTGTCGTATGGGACAGGCGAGGTGGTACGACGTCTCGACAGCGGGAAAGGTCGGGGACTCAAGGCGCAGAGAGATCGGGCGGCTTAGCGACGAAGAAAGATCGAGGCGGCAAAAATCGGCAGCAAGGCAAGATTTTTTGATGAACAAAGACCACAAAATCGCCTGCTCAGCTGTGATGACAAGGATTAAGGGATGGGTTTGCTTTGAGATTAGTGTGGAATAGCTTTGGGAGGCTAAAGGAATCAAATTCCAACTCAAACTCAAATCAATTTTGAATTTTTGCAAAATTTGGTTTTGTTTCAAAATCTAACTCGCCTGTTTGGTTTGAAGAATGAAACGAGTTGTCTGTCACCGCCTCATCATCCCTGTAAGCATAATATATGCTAGCTAGTGTAAAGTAAGAGATGGTGAAATCCTAATATCCTACTGAATTTATAGGATGATTCCACCGTAGACCAATCTATTCTAAGATGATGGCCCTCAAACTAAACACAATCGAGCACAAATTGAGATGATTTGAGTCAGAGTCCGACAAAAGGTTGGTGGGTAGAGAGACTGTTACTACGATGAATTTTAAGTGTTAAACAACGTAGTGAGTGACGACAAACGATCGAAATAAAAAAAAAGCACGCGATGCAGAGCTTTTCACGACAGTGACAGTTAGCAGCTACCACCTACAGCTATAAATAGAAAGCCACATCACATTAGTTTATGCATCTCAGGGAAAGTTTCATCTTGTTTCATGCGCGCAGCGAGTAAAGATATCACCGACGCTTGCGCATGCATGGATGGCATTAGTGCGACAGCGAGCGGCGGCAAGGGCAAGGTGGTGGTGGTGATGGGCGCCACGGCCACCGGCAAGTCCAAGCTGGCCATCGACCTCGCGCTGCGGTTCGGCGGCGAGGTCGTCAACTCCGACAAGATCCAGGTCCACGACGGCCTCGACGTCGTCACCAACAAGGTCACCGACGACGAGCGCGCCGGCGTGCCCCACCACCTCATCGGTGGGATGCACCCCGACGCCGACTACACTGCCGCCGACTTCCGCCGCGACGCCACGCGCGCGGTGGAGTCCGTCCTCGCGATGGGCCGCGTGCCGATCATAGCCGGCGGGTCGAACAGGTACCTCGAGGCGCTGCTGGACGGCGAGCCGGGCTTCCGCCGGCGGTACGACTGCTGCTTTCTCTGGGTGGACGCTGACCTGCCGGTGTTGCACCGGTACGTCTGCGACCGCGTTGACTGCATGGTGGAGCAAGGACTCGTCGGCGAGGTACGGGAACTCTTCAGGCCGGACGCAGACTACTCCCGGGGGATCCGGAGGTCCATAGGCGTGCCGGAGATGGACACCTACTTCCGGCTGGAGGCCTCGGGGGCGCTGGACGGAGAAGACGAGCTGCGCACGCGGCTCCTCGCCGCTGCCGTGGACGAGATCAAGGCGAATACGTGCAGGCTGGCGTGCTGCCAGCTGCGGAAGATCCACCGGCTCCGCGGCCTCCCTGGCTGGAGCCTCCGCCGCCTCGACGTCACCAGGGTTCTCACGCTGAAGGTCGACAAGGTGAAGGACGCCGGCGCGGAGCGAGCCTCGTGGCAGGTGGACGTCTTCGGGCCCGCCGCGAGTGCAGTCGAGATGTTTCTGGGCGGAAAGATGGCCCAAGGCCGTAGGAACAAGAAGGGGCTAGGCACGGCGGCGAAGGAGGTAGCCGTGGCGGTGCGCAGCGGCGGAGTGGTGCGGTCTGCAGCTACTGGAGACGGCGGCGTCTCGGCCTGGCCTTGGGTTTCATGGAATGGAGGGGCCGCGGCAGTTTGAGTTGTGAATTGTGATCACGGCTCACGCGGACTAAAGTACACAGTTTAATTGAAGTGCGCCCCATAGCCATAAGATAGTTTGCTTAGTTAGCTTGCAAAAATCTGACTATTTTTGTCTTAAAAAATAGTCAAATATTGTATAGACACTCCTATTAATTAATTGTTCATTTTTTGGCGTGAATAACTTGTTGTATCCATTTAATAGATTTGTTGTGACTTGCGAATATAATGATAAAATCGATTTAATTTGCTACAAGTTGCAATTATTTTCTTATCTGTAAGTCACACTTTCTCACTGTTGGATCCGCATCATGATTGATTTTTTTATGAATAATCTATTTTTATTCAAATAATAGAAATATACCCGTACAATTTTTTATAAAATAGGCTCCAGTCGTCCGATGGGTAGGTGACTGGAACCTATCGTCCAACGGCCGCGTGACACGTAAGCAATCCGCTGGCCATTGGGCGAATTGATCGCAGTCGCCGAACCGGCGGGCGACTACTTCTAGTCGCCCATCGGTTAGGCGACTGTGCTTTTAGTTGCTGAAGGGTTGGGCGACTGGAAGCGTAGATAAAAGGACCGCGCGGCTGAGTGGGCGAGCTTGCTCGGCCGCTCGGTGAACAGACGCGATAGAAAAGAAAAGGAGAGGAGAGAAAAGGAGAGGGAGGAGGAGAGGGAGAGGAAGGAGAGGAAAGAAAAGGAGAGGAAAGGAGAGAAAAGTAGGAGAGGAGTGGGAGAGGAAGGAGAGGTTTTGCGACTCTTGTAAGATATTTTTTTTGTTTGTTGTATTTCAAATTTTGTATATGAAGTAGATAGTTTGTTTAGTGTTAGTATCTGTAGAAAATTATAGATGTAGAAAAGAATAGTACAACTTTGGTATAGAAAATTTAGTCAATGTAGATTAAGAAAATTAGCAGTCGTAGTAACATGTAGTTGTATAAAATTAATTGTTCATTTTTTGGCGTGAATAACTTGTTGTATCCATTTAATAGATTTGTTGTGACTTGCTAATATAATGATAAAATCGATTTAATTTGCTACAAGTTGCAATTATTTTCTTATCTGTAAGTCACACTTTCTCACTGTTGGATCCGCAACATGATTGATTTTTTATGAATAATCTACTTTTTATTCAAAATAACAGAAATATACCCCCGTGAAATCTTTTTACAAAAATAAGCTCCAGTCGTCCAATGGGTAGACGACTGAAACGTATTGCCCAACGGCCGCGTGACACGCAAGCAATCCGCTGACCATTAGGCGAATTGATTGCAATCGCCAAACCGCCGGACGACTGCTTCCAGTCGCCCATAATTGACGAGAAGACGAAAAAGAAATAGCCAGATGATGATTTTTTGGCAAGAAAATTAGTTGCAGGGGTGTAAATAAGAGAATGTTCATATCAACTTTTGTTGATGATTTTTGACTTTGATTTACAAATAGTATAACTTACAGAGAAATTTATAGAGAAAAAGACACTCATAGATGATTTTGGTTAATATAAATAAAATCATTACAGTGTATAGTACAATCGACTAGTACACTACGTCTTAAAAAAATACTCTATTTAAAAATTAAATACTGTAGAAAAGTTATTTTCTATAGAAAAGCCAATTTTAGAAGTCAAAACAAACAGGCAGTGGTGCAATGAGATTCGGCGGAAGGTACAATGAGGGTGCAGTGGTGCACTTCTTGGGGTTTTTCCCCCTCCCCTAACTAGACTGCACATCGGTAACATTGCATACTCAAAACTGCTATGCTACAAAAACCCCAAGAATTGGTAACCGTTCAGCTCACAAGGCACAAATAAAATAGGGCTTCTGAAATGTACAACACAGTGGCTTTGATGAAAGACAGCTTACTCAGGCCTTCTTGTCAGATCTATTAAGATTTAGATTAAACCACTTCTTTTTTACCGATTTGTCTTTGCCATCTATGTTACCATTCTCGGGACTCTCAGTTCTGCTCTGCTCAGTGGGATATCTACTGCTGCTGCTACCAGCTCCAACCGAGTTCACGATAGTTCGTTCGGTCGTGAATGTAGAATGGATGTCATCCCTTTCTCTCAACATATCATCAACCTGCACACATGGCAGCTCTTTAGCAATCTGTTTAACAAATGTCCATATTAAATGCCATAACATATTGCAATCATCAAGGTTCAACACTGAGACAAATTATGGTTAAAAAACTTGAGGATTAGGCATAATGTATATGAACGACTCTTAGATTAACTTCTTGTGTGAGGAATACAAATATGCCATTTTGTTTCACTTTTTTACTTTCTATAGCTTTGTAAGCTAATGTACTACATATTCTATACCGATGACGGATTTAACAAGCCAATTCTTAAGGATGGTATTTCAATTTTAGTGTGTTTCATTCAAGGAAGCGCATTCTTCGTACACACATTCACTAAGCATGCCTGGTCCACTGTGCATGCCTCACTCTAAATTATTGAAATGTGGGCATGAAGGTTTCATATCATCCCACATCAGTGCTGGCAATCAAATATTAGCCGCAACTGGTTGGCATTTGAACACAGCATGGAACCAAGCACTTTCAAATACTATAACAATGAAAACAGCACCAGTACATATGCAATCACACAGTTTACTGTCAAATTTTAAATGGCTAAACTCATAAAGTATTAAAGCATGACAACAGATAATGCAACCAAAAAAACTAACACATGATGTTGAAAACACAATAGGCTATGAATTTTAAACACTTTTCTGTAACAAAATGTGCCTTTTTGTAGAGTAGTACAATGCAGTGACAGATTTTAAAGTGCCTTATGCTGTTACACAGGCCTGTTTGAAATCATGTACTATTTTGACTTGTTTCCTAGGTATGCAAAGCAAGCCTGATGCAAGTAGGAAGACCTAGAAAAGAGGGACATGCAGGAATTTAGATAGGTGTTTCTGCAGCCATTGTTTCAAAGCTAGCCTGAGAGCCCTCTATCCAGAAGAAGCATGCTAAATCTACTTTAATCAATATGTTACTGCATCTACTGTAGTCAGCTCAAACAGACGTGTGGTTGCTGCAAAAATATGGGTATGAACTAGCAATTCTATACCCTACATGTAGTCTGCTTCGACCCAAATTACAGGGCAGTACTGCACAATTTGTGGACAACAATAGGATGTCTCTTTGTTGTCACCACAATATTCATAACAATTTAATAGAGTAC
Organism: Bonia amplexicaulis; assembly: GCA_036346245.1. NCBI lineage: Eukaryota > Viridiplantae > Streptophyta > Magnoliopsida > Poales > Poaceae > Bonia > Bonia amplexicaulis. The sequence continues at coordinate 25,302,361 of CM070736.1, forward strand.
ATATCCACAGGGAAAAGAAGATGTGCATACCGCTTCTTTTTCTTGGGTATATCTGTTGGTCACTTCTTGAAACCGTGCCAAAGCCTGCATAGCCATTTCACTCGGTCAATGCTTTCTCCAAATGGGAAATAACACCTAATACTAAATTAGTTGATATATAACAAAAATATGGTCACTGACTTTTCTGTACTCAGTTTCGAATTGGCGCAAATCATTTCTCTTCTCTAGAATTTTAGACTCTATTTCTTTTAGCCTCTCTGTTGTGTCTTCATAACTCTTTGCACACATTGCTTCAATTGTATAGCTAGCTGGCTTGAAAAAATTGTCACCTGAACATTTCAATTAGGATGTCTCAGAGCAGAGGAATGGCATCAATATAAAGAGAGACAGTAAGTATGCAGACCATATACAGCAAATATATGAGTTCCAGGTTTGAGAGCCGACACTTCGCAAGGTTGGAGACCTTCCAATCTTTTAAAGAATGCAGCCTCAGGATCTTTCGCCATTGCCAGCTGTAGTAGTAAGCAACAAATCCTCACAAGAGTTCCAATGAGAATAAAAACTAAAGCCATAAAATAGAATATATGTACCGCATTCACCGTCGAGTCCATACGGTAAACCTGAAAATGCAAGAAATACATGCCTGCAGATGTCACCTTGCCAGTCTTCTGACTATCTTCCTGGAGGTAAGAGGGCAAACTGAAGATAATATTAAACTAGACCTCTAAATTTTCATCTCATCTAAATTCTTATCTGAAAAGTACTCCTAACATACATAAACTGCAGACTAGGGGTTAAATTAAATGATGATGAACATGTTCACAGCCACTTACCAAACAAGTCCCAGCTATTCAATTATCCATTTATACTATATAAATTTACACTGATATTAGAAGTATGGATGCAAAATTAGAAACAGAGCTAGAAAAACACAGCTCTTATCCTCATGAAATAGATAGTGCTGTTAAGCATGTATTTCTCCCTATCAGTAGCAATGCTGTACAAGATATATTTGAAAACATCCCCCCAAAGTGCTAAAAATGTCATGTTATATAGTGATAGCTTACTGGAAAAGAAATTATGATTAATCAATTTCAAATATAAGCTTTATTCCAGATGATGGTGGTGGGCCTGGTGGCAGTCAATTATGTTTGATGACAGTGGCAGACTGGCAGTCAAGTTCTCTAAAGCTTTATTCCAGATTCCTTCCACATTCATACACATAAACCATAAAATGATAATTATGGGCCATTGGATATGATTCATGGCATAGAATTGATAAACAATGAAGCCTATAAACCATGCAATGATATAAAGCAGAAATTACCTGCAGAGCTAGTCCATAACCTCCATTAACTTCTTGTTCAAAGAAAAGAAGCTGTACACAAATATTGCACAAGTAGAAAATTGAATAATGTTTCAAATTCAAAAGAAACCCAACACAGGTAAGCTTCATTTCCAAGGAAAATGAAGAAAGAACAATCAACCTCGTACCTTAAATTTACTTAGTGCAGCTGAGGTGACTCTGACTACTATTCCTGACTGAGCTTGCTCTTCACTTATTGTTACACCAAAAAAATGAGCACATTGCTTGTCAACCTATAAATAAACAAGACATATGACAGCCATCCCATTATAAATAGTACCATAAGAATGGCAGTGGCAGAACCTTTCCCGCAGCTGATGTTCCAACTGGGAGTGGTCTCACTGTAACAGTTCCATTCATAGCTTCTTCAAGAACGGTAGGCGATACTGTGGTCTTGATTGGAACCCCGAGCTTGCTAAAGTAGTAATACATATAAGAAAATCAGCAGGCAATTACTAATCTAAAATTGTTTCTGCAAAATAATTCTCACTTATTCTACAATTACCTAAAAAGTGCAGCAAACATTGTGTTGACAGTTCCAAGATTGGACAAATCAATCTCCATATCCATTCCTTCATTTTCTAACGCCTGACCAAACATATTACAAGGTTATAAGTTATAACTCATGTTGACTTTTTTTTTCATTTTTAACAAGACACTCATTCCACTGCTGAATGCCTGAAATTTAGAAAACACATCTTAAACTTACTTGCCATCAAAATAATAAGCATCGATTTCAATTTTCATATGAGCAATCCTGCATCAAGGATTCAAGGTGCCAAAAAATAATTCAATTTAATAATGCTGCCCTGAGTTTCTACTTGTTTAAGGAAAATCTGAGGTTCTGAGCTACTTGGTACAATCATTATCTTACATTAATTGTCCAGAAAAGAAAAGGATTTGTTTGGATAGCTTTCTAATCAAACAGCCAGACATAGTAGAAGTGCTTCCTTTAGTTGGTTATGTAAGGAGGAGAGGTGCTCATTTGCCCCTTCAGCCGTTTTGAGGGTGTCCACCTCTTTCTCCATGACACTCGGTACTCCAGTAACCTCCACAGGTAATATTCATATCATATATACTTGTAACAGAAGAAAGGCTTGGAGTTAGAGATAACCAGCTAAGCCCCCCTTTGGAACGCAGGATTCCCACAGGAATCTCGTAGGAAACCCACATCCAGCAAGAGTGGATATTTCCTTTCCTTCAAAATTCCAGTGTTCCAAATGTGGCCTAAATCTTTGTTCACATCGTCTAATAAATCAGCACCACGATGCACCATAGATACAGCTCAGCCAAACATCATGCATACATATGCTGGTCTTTTAGTTGTATGATGTTATCATTGAAGAATCATCCCCAAAAAAGTTTGAAGATAAATAGCCAGTAAGGGATTCCTTCCTACAGTCAGACTAGCAGCTGCTTAACGCCCAATTTACATTGATGTGCTGTACTATGCTGGGAACCTATATAGTTAAGAGAACCTTTACCAATTCTAGTAAAATATTTATGTTGTATCTCTAGAAAAGGGGGTTATGATTAATTAGCATATATCAAATAAATAGTAAAATAAAACTGTAGAGTAAAAGCATATAAGGCATTTTACTGGCAAATAAGGGAACTGATGTATGTATGATTTGGGATACACCTACTTTTCCGCAGACTTGGTAAAAGTTTAACATAGATAGTAAACAATTGGAGATTTTCTCAAAATAAATAGGTCTATATAGGTTTTAATGCAATAGGTTCCTCAGGAATGACATATGCAAATATTTTTCCACCATGACATGAATATTGCTTGTCAAACATAACAAGCATGAAAACCCGGTGATGGCAGAATAGTGGTCAGTATAACATGCCAGTGGTATCACCAAGGAAAACATTCGTGCCAACCCCAAGCCTCATGTAAAATGCAAAAATCATTAGAGCCTCAGTTGAACAATCATGATTTTTCGTTGATATTTCTTCTTGTTAAACTAATAATTGGGTAGACAGTACATGCATTATCCTTATGCTAACATTGTGCCAAAGCACATAAGGATATTTGCGCCAACCCAAAGCTTCCAGTAAAATGTAGAATTTGTTGATCTATTATAAGGTAGAATATATTAGACAACACAGTTGAATTGTAGCTGGAATTTCTCATTGTTAACACAATAACTAGTTATGGTATAACCTGCATAGACAATATCCACATTCTCCCTGTGTTAACACCGCATCAAATCTACATACAGACAGGCATGAATAAACAGCTTAGCTAGTATTAAACAAAACCAATTAAGTTACACAGAGAATGATTAATACACCAGAAAAAAATGCATTTTCATAATTTTATACAAAAGAATTTTTGTTTTCACAAAAAAGATAAATAAAGCATAATATATAAAAAGACAAAAATAATCTCATTACCATAACATGCTGGAGGGCATTTAAAGAATAAACTTGACTTAAGTAAAATGTAACCACTAACCACTTTGACATATTGGGGACAAAACCTTTTAGAATCTAGAGAGCCTTTTATAAAACTCCTTATTGACTTATTGAACAGAAAAGTTGATGGAATGCAGAAGCGTTGGAGTGAAAACAAAATATACAAAGACAAGGAAATGCTAGTTGAAATTAGGCTGGCAGATTCAACAAGAGAACGCACCTCGAAACCAGCAGTATCATACTGCCTCCGTTTCTCAGGATCTGACAAGATACTATATGAATATGCAACTTCTTTGAAGAGCTCTGATGCTTCTGGATTGCTAACATTCTTGTCTGGGTGATACCTGTCAAATACAATAGGAACTATGAATAAGATCATTCTACAATAGGACTTCATCAACACTGCTTCCAAAAACATCATGCAAATAACAGACTGATTCAGTAATAAGCCGGGTGTAATGGGACAACAGTATTTAAAATGACACATTTAAGGTTGTGTTCATGGATAGCTCATAATTCGGAGAAGAATTCATGTGGCCATTACAGAATAGTGGAATTGAAAATCTTATAAGAAATGCACAAGATCATTACTTCCATGGAATTAGCTCATAAAGAGCATGTTTTTCTAACCTAACTAGCTGAATGCCCATGCGTTGCTACGGATTTTAAAAAAAATTAGACAATATTTGTATGCATGTTCTAAAAAATTTTACCACCGTTAGTTTCCATATAGTATGATAAAATTTTAAAATCCGTAGCAACGAGCATTCAACTAGTACAAGATTAAGCATATGAAAAATACGATGTACTCTACAATGCGGTCTAGATGAAATCCACCTTGACCACTAAATCATGGAAAGAAAGATATTTTGATGGAAAGGTGGGAAGATTCTCTTTTTGGGCCACACCTTCTTCTTTTATAATAGTAAAGATATGAACAGCCCATTACCATGCTCACGTATAACTAATTGTCATAGTAGAAACCATCTTAACGTTTTCTTCTGTCGAATGATTAATGATTTCATAACTCCAAAAAAAGGTGTGCTGTGCTGCCATGAAAACAGTGGGGAAAAAAGAAAAGTATTTATTCATTTATTTTTCCTACAATAAAATATTTATCATAATAAAGGAAGAGAATCAAGATCTTATTTTCGTGGTAATAGACTAACAGTGTCTAAAAATTAAAAGCATACAAAAAGGCCGAGATGCAAAATGGATGGCAAATACAAGAAACTTTTGTTATCATCCCAAGCTTTTTATTCTCATCTCTCAAATGGATCCGTTTGGCTTGGATCTAGAACTATAACTCGTATATCTTGCTCTCCATAATGAAATGGCATGCAAGTCTTTTGCACGTTCTCGAAAAAAAATCTCTCAAATTGAAAACACTCAATTAAATTTTAACTCAAACAAAAAAGAAGGGTTAATAGAGATCTTTGCAACAATACGGATCTTTTTCAACATAATAAAGTAAGAGCGCCACTATTGAATTCTATGCAATGTATGGTTCTGAACAGAATTCTATGTATTGCCTTGAAACTATTGCAGTTGCTATGTATCCTGCAGTATTCTTATAAAGAAGAAGCAGGTGGAAACTACATTATAGTAGCGCATTACACATGACATGAGTAGTCATTTGCACATCGATATAAACTTCAAAAGTGCTAACGGCTGGATAAAAAGAGTTCTGTGATTGTGAGACAATGGAATTCCCCCCTACTGCATTGAGTAACACCATAGCTGGCATGCTAACTTGCCTACTCGGTGATGACTGATGACCAAATTGGAGCCGATCTCATTACTCAAGAGACCTTCTCCATCTCTAAGTGCAAAGAATCTTAACATAAACTGAACCATCGGTACGTCTCTACCATCGTGGCAGCATTGGCATACAAAAACCCTTCGCCGGTAACAAATGAAGCCAGGCAACGCATTCTACTGCGCTATCATCTTTTCCTTCCACACAGGCAGCACAATCTAAACAGCATGAACAAGAGCGAAATGAGAGGGAAGGGGCAGCACGGACTTGAGCGCGAGCTTGCGGTAGGCGGACTTGATCTCCTGGTCGGAGGACTCCCTGGGCACGCAGAGCACCTCGTACGGGTCCCGCCGCAGCGCAGGCGCCGACGGCCCCTCCATCTTCCCCGACGACGCCATCCCGGTGCAGAACCCTAACAGACGGAACACTCAATCATACTTACATCCTGCCCAAACTCGGCGAAATCGGCGTGAGACCGGGGGGGAGTGGGCTCACCTCACCTCGGCGCGGGCGCGGCCAGATCCCGCCGCCTCCCGAGAGAAGATAGAGACGGCGAGATGGGGAGAGATAGGGGGAGAAGGATTGGCCTCGGGGGAGTACGAGCACGAGGCGCAACGGGGTTTCCCGTGCTTTGAATTTCTCTTTTCCTTTTTTTTTTTTGCGGGCCTTCGCCTCGACCTTGGATTCGATGCTCCTCCTCCGAAAAGCCGCAGGGAGGGAGGGGAGGATGCACAGATCTGTGGGGAGGTTTTTTTTTTTCCTTTCTGAATCCTCCGTACGTGGCATGCCTTTAAATCAAAAGCGATTTCAGCTTGTGCGCTTCTCGTTTCTAACATCTTGACTTCTTTTTTCTGTTTTTAAGCTTTTTATATATTTTTTCTTTTATCCCTTTATATTATCTATGATGATATAACTTTATTTATTATTTATTTATTTAACTATGATAAAAAAATTACTAGCAACTATAGTATAAAAAAACTACTGTAGTATAAAATAAACTGTAAGCACGGTAGAATTGCCAAGAGGTTAATATATTTTTCTGTTCGATTTTTGTCAAAGTTCTCACCATCCGATGTGCTCTGAGATCCACGCGCTACCCTCTCCTCCGGCTTCGAGATGGCTCCAGCGAGCGCCTTGGCTTCCACCAAGGCTCGCTACTGGCGACTTGCAAAGTGCCTCGGCAAAGCCGGTTTGGCCACCGCCGAACAATCTTGCAACATGATAGACGTTCTTCAACAATTTTTGCAAACTCGTTAATATTAAATGCAAAAAAAGTATTACCAGTATTTTAGTATTTTTGACAACAAATATTCAGGAAGGTAATCACACCTGTTGATCACTCAGCACCCCTCCTATCCGGCTATCCGTGTGGCTGTGTCTAGTATAACGGACGTACCAAACAGATCACATTCTGATGTCATGGGAAAGAATTCAATGACAAAACATGAATAACTGTACTAGTAACCTGGGAGCGTAGTTACACAAAAATATAGAACACAAGAACGGGCAGTCGACCAGGAGTTTTGAAATCTAAAGCTTAGAGAATGCTCGAAGTCAGAGGGATACCAAAATATCAAGCAAATCTATGTGAAGAACTGGCATTGCATTGGCATGATTTGCATTATGATTCATAAACGTGAAATCAACAGAGTTGCATTGCTAGTTTTGTCTATGCGCGGAATACGTTAACAAATGACAAATGGATATTAACTATTAGGTAAAAGACACCGCAACCATATAAACCAGCCATAAAAAAAATGAACATGCAAGGGCTGGTCAGTGATTTTCCAGTAACGCATACATACTGCACTATTTGTTGTACTAAGCACCAAACACAGTAGAAAGGCAAAACTAATGAAACTGCTTGTAATCAAGATCGATTGTAACTCATAGCTCTTCGGCGGCACGAACTCGACGCAGTGAGTGGACGCGGCCGGCCCAGTCAAAGAAACAAGCTCAACATAACGTAGTCCTGAGTTCAATGCAGGCCGATCAGCACTTGGAAGTAGCAGTTCGTCAAAAGTGAATTGTCGAAGACGTGGTTGCCGCAAGCGCAAGATGTTGTGGATGCAGTTTCACAGCGCTGTGATGAGGAAGACGGCGTCATTGTCAATCGCTCGCAGGCGATATCACCGGGCATGCTCACAGCAAGATACTCGGCGAAATTATCCATCATCAATCACATACGGAATCACCTCGCCGGGATACGGGGATGGCCGCCGCGCCGTTCAAGATAAGATTAGGCCGAGGGGCAGGTTTGCGGACATGGGTCCAGACCACGGCTTCCTCGCTGCCGTCATCTCCTTAAGTCAGATGCAGGCAGTTGCGCGGTCGGGCAATAGGATGCGAAGCGGGGGCAACAAGGGTGGGGGCAGAGCCGCGGTCGGTGGTAGTGGCGGTGGTGCTGGGGTTCGAGAGGAGGAAGAGGGGGGTGTACGATGCGGCGCTGAAGTGGCCTGGGGATGTGCCGCGCTGGGAGAATGGGAAGACGAAGGCTTCGTACCAGGGGATTGTATTTTTGGACGTGCTAGTGTCCGGACCTTTCGGGACGAGTTCGGTAGAATAAGAGCGCTCCTATCATACACTTAAGCCATCATTAGATGTCACTTAAAACATCGATCTCAACCATTTGATCTAATACAACAAAAATTTGTAAAACACAATAATAAGTTGCTAGCTTGCAACAAAAACTAGTCTCATGTGCAACGAATGAAACACTCATTAGAACATCTGCAATATTTTAGAAAAGATATTGCAATATGGAAAAAGATTTACCACAACACCTCAACCTACTTATTGCAATAATTTAAACGAGCATGAAGGAGGAGACAACGTCTCACCAAATCTAGCACCTTGTCGCCAGAGCTCATCGGAGGAGGCCACCCACTTCCTCATCGTGGGTAGGCCTAGGCCTGGATCTAACAAAGGGTAAAATCAGCCTGATTGCATCGTCACCAAGCGTGTTGCTCGTCTTTGATGAGGGCGGCACCAAGAAGAGACAACGCCAGCGACCGAGGTCCTCTGTTCATCTCTGATACCCCCTGCTACATGTTGCTAGTTGCCTTGGCTTCTTCAGTGTGACATCCTCTCGTCGCGTGGTCCTAGGAGTATGAAAAATCAAGGGGTGGAAAGGGAGGGAGAAGCATGGCTCGATGTCAGTCTCCAGCTATGATCTCCGACCACCGCGCGAGACAACGAGGTGCAAGAGGCGGTTGGAGAGAGGATGGCTAAGAAGTGGAGGGTGGGATTTGGGAATGGTGGTTGGAGAGAGCAACAGAGAAGGAAGAGAGTGGGATATGAGGATGTAAAGCTTCTGATGTGGACCATGAGCTTGCCAAAGAGGTCACGACGACATCAACAAGGTTCCCGTGGTGGCAAAACTTTGCCCACCATGGCAGTGCTTGTGCGTGGAAGGCTACTATTGGTGATGGAGTTCAAGATGCTGTGAGAGGCTACAACTAGCAGTGGTAGAGCTTGAACGACATCCTCCTCACAGCCTCGAATGGGACATCACCAGGGAGAGATCCGTGAGGGAGAGAGAGTAGCTGGGAGGAGGAGAAATGGCATGGAGCTTGTGTGAGAGATGAGAATGTGTGGTTGATGTTTAGGGTAAAATAGATAAGGTTAGGTGGAAGGAGTTTTAGCAAGTGAGGCATCTGACTAGAAGCGGCTTTAGCAAGTGAGATGCTCGATCAGGACATTTCATGTTGGACAGCCAATCAGTAGCGATTCTTTTTTTTTGTGAAATACAAGGGAAGATTAGTTGCGAAGAAAACCGGGTATGGGAACTTGAGAGAAATAGTCGGCTCACCCAACATCACATTTTTTAGGAGGGGTGGGAGCGAACGATGAAGCAACCATTTTAGGTAGTAGAGTTTTTTTATTGCATCATGGAATGAAGGATTTTCTTTTCTCTTTCTTGCCTTAGGGCCTAGTTGGAAGGCCAGTTTTAGGCCCAAAACCAGTGTAAAAATACCAACCCCTAAATTTTTTGGGCTGAGCTACAATAATTTGCTTGGATGGGTCAATAATCTAATAATATTACCTTTAGTTTGGGCCTTTTACGACCGGATACAAAGTATCTCCTCAGGAAGCCATGTTGTTTCTGACAGATATCGGGTTTTCCTCGCTGCTAACGAGTCATGTCCTAGACGCAAGGAATCCTAGACACATTGGTGGCAGTGGTGGCAAGATCATCGCCATCCTCTCTTCGACGACACCTCAGAAGACACGAGTGTGAGCTCATTAGTGGCGGTGGCGGCGAGCTCACAGAATCGGTTGCGATAGCAAGCCCATCAGCTACAGTGGCACAAATCCTGCACCCATAGCTGCCTCACCTCTCCCCCCTCCAACCAGATCATTTAGGTACGTCTAGAAGCTTCTAGAAACTCATAGATCTTGGATCCAGATCAATATGTTTGAATCTAGAGGGCTTCCTTTTGCGGGTAGGTGTGTTTTAGGTAGGATTGGCAATTCTTTGTTCTTAGTGTAATATCTCGAAAACGATTCGAGAGATAGCCAATTAATTGGAGGGAGGGACCTTATAGGAAAGAATTAAATAAAGATTTTTAGAGAAGGAATTCTGAAAATACACGGCAACTGGGCTCGGGCCTTAGCCTGTGGAGACCAAAAAGGGGAGCCGCCTCCCCACAAACCCTAGCCGCCACCTCTTTCCTCCTCCCCTCTCCCTTGTGCCGCACCCTCCCCCCTTGCGCCTCCACCACCCTCTCCTCCCTCTCCTCCATTGAAGCCCCTTCTACCGGTGAATAAGATCCCCGTTGCTGCCGGTCGAGCGGAGGAAGGAGATCGATTGCCAAGAGGTGCTTTTGGGCGGAAGAAGGAGACGGGTGATCTCAAGGGGATCCTCTAGGTAACTCTCTCTCGTCTCAAATAATTATGTTTTTAGAGTAATTAGGGTTCTTGGTATGGGATTAGAAGGGGATTAGTAGATTGATTATCCGATTAGAGATTTCGCCATCAGAGATCAATCCGCAGCACCACTTGTTATGCAGCTTTATACCCACAGACGATTTTTCCTGCGGGTATGACCAAAAGGAAAATTGTAGAGGACGACGAGATTCAAGATAAGATTAGGCCGAGGGCAGGTTTGCGGACATGGGTCCAGACCACGGCTTCCTCGCTGCCGTCATCTCCTTAAGTCAGATGCAGGCAGTTGCGCGGTCGGGCAATAGGATGCGAAGCGGGGCAACAAGGGTGGGGGCAGAGCCGCGGTCGGTGGTAGTGGCGGTGGTGCTGGGGTTCGAGAGGAGGAAGAGGGGTGTACGATGCGGCGCTGAAGTGGCCTGGGATGTGCCGCGCTGGGAGAATGGGAAGACGAAGGCTTCGTACCAGGGATTGTATTTTGGACGTGCTAGTGTCCGGACCTTTCGGGACGAGTTCGGTAGAATAAGAGCGCTCCTATCATACACTTAAGCCATCATTAGATGTCACTTAAAACATCGATCTCAACCATTTGATCTAATACAACAAAAATTTGTAAACACAATAATAAGTTGCTAGCTTGCAACAAAACTAGTCTCATGTGCAACGAATGAAACACTCATTAGAACATCGCAATATTTTAGAAAAGATATTGCAATATGGAAAAGATTTACCACAACACCTCAACCTACTTATTGCAATAATTTAAACGAGCATGAAGGAGGAGACAACGTCTCACCAAATCTAGCACCTTGTCGCGAGCTCATCGGAGGAGGCCACCCACTTCCTCATCGTGGGTAGGCCTAGGCTCGGATCTAACAAAGGGTAAAATCGACCGATTGCATCGTCACCAAGCGTGTTGCTCGCCTTTGATGAGGCGGCACCAAGAAGAGACAACGCCGGCGACCGAGGTCCTCTGTTCATCTCTCGATACCCCTGCTACATGTTGCTAGTTGCCTTGGCTTCTTCTGATGTGACATCCTCTCGTCAGCGGTCCTAGGAGTATGAAAAATCAAGGGGTGGAAAGGGAGGAGAAGCATGGCTCGATGTCGGTCTCGGCTATGATCTCCGACCACCGCGAGACAACGAGGTGCAAGAGGCGGTTGGAGAGAGGATGGCTAAGAAGTGGAGGGTGGGATTTGGGAATGGTGGTTGGAGAGAGCAATGAGAAGGAAGAGAGTGGGATATGAGGATGTAAAGCTTCGATGTGGACCATGAGCTTGCCAAAGAGGTCACGACGACATCAACAAGGTTCCGTGGTGGCAAAACTTTGCCCACCATGGCGTAATGCTTGCGTGGAAGGCTACTATTGGTGATGGAGTTCAAGATGCTTGTGAGAGGCTACAACTAGCAGTGGTAGAGCTTGAACGACATCCTCCTCACACCTCGAATGGGACATCACCGGGAGAGATCCGTGAGGGAGAGAGTAGGCGGGAGGAGGAGAAATGGCATGGAGCTTGTGTGAGAGATGAGAATGTGTGGTTGATGTTTAGGGTAAAATAGATAAGGTTAGGTGGAAGGAGTTTTAGCAAGTGAGGCATCTGACTAGAAGCGGCTTTAGCAAGTGAGATGCTCGATCGGGACATTTCATGTTGGATGACCAATCAAGAGCGATTCTTTTTTTTGTGAAATACAAGGAAGATTAGTTGCGAAGAAAACCGGTATGGGAACTTGAGAGAAATAGTCGGCTCACCCAACATCACATTTTTAGGAGGGTGGAGCGAACGATGAAGCAACCATTTTAGGTAGTAGAGTTTTTATTGCATCATGGAATGAAGGATTTTCTTTTCTTTCTTGCCTTAGGGCCTAGTTGGAAGGCCGCTTTTAGGCCCAAAACCGTGTAAAATACCAACCCCTAAATTTTTTGGGCTGAGCTACAATAATTTGCTTGGATGGGTCAATAATCTAATAATATTACCTTTAGTTTGGGCCTTTTACGACCGGATACAAAGTATCTCCTCAGGAAGCCATGTTGTTTCTGACAGATATCGGGTTTTCCTCACGCTAACGAGTCATGTCCTAGACGCAAGGAATCCTAGACACATTGGTGGCGGTGGTGGCAAGATCATCGCCATCCTCTCTTCGACGACACCTCGGAAGACACGAGTGTGAGCTCATTAGTGGCGGTGGCGGCGAGCTCACGTAATCGGTTGCGATAGCAAGCCCATCACCTCTGATGGCACAAATCCTCGCACCCATAGTGCCTCACCTCTCCCCTCCAACCGGATCATTTAGGTGCGCTAGAAGCTTCTAGAAACTCATAGATCTTGGATCCGGATCAATATGTTTGAATCTAGAGGCTTCCTTTTGGGTAGGTGTGTTTTAGGTAGGATTGGCAATTCTTTGTTCTTAGTGTAATATCTCGAAACGATTCGAGAGATAGCCAATTAATTGGAGGAGGGACCTTATAGGAAAGAATTAAATAAAGATTTTAGAGAAGGAATTCGAAAATACGGCAACCGGGCTCGGGCCTTAGCCTGTGGAGACCAACCAAAAGGGAGCCGCCTCCCACAAACCCTAGCCGCCACCTCTTTCCTCCTCCCTCTCCCCTTGTGCCGCACCCTCCTGCCTTGCGCCTCCAGCCACCCTCTCCTCCCTCTCCTCCATTGAAGCCCCTTCACCGGTGAATAAGATCCCGTTCTTTGCGAGATCAATCCAGCATGCCACTTGTTTCGCAGTTTATACCCACGGACGATTTTTCCTGCGGGTATGACCAAAAGGAAAATTGTAGAGGACGACGAGATCTATTTTCTGTAATTTTTCCATAATTTTAGGCCGCAGGGTTTGGGCATAGAAGAGTCAGGAACTTTGCTAGTTTGGTGAGATGCAGACTGGGACAGATTTCGTTGGACGGCTGTTTTGGGGTAGTTTCGTGGGGATTCAGATCTGGACTTCTCCTATAGATTTGTAGAGGACGTCGTTACATTTCCATGAAGTGCTAGAACACGTCATTCGGACCTTTGTAGCAGAAGTTATGATTTTCTTGTAGGACTGTTCTGCAGATTGGAAGTTTTCTGTCAGGTTTTGGTAGTTTGTATTGGGTGATTAGAAAACGGGAGAATCAGAGGGTCTCCATATTATGAACATTGTAGATAATTTCCTTAGCTTTCTGGAAGGTCAAGAAATCATGATTCGAACACTCGGGCTGAAAGTTATGGCAATTTTAGTGCGCTGTCCAAAGAACCCAACATGAAATTGATGTGTTAGAAAATTAGATGGTGCCGGTAGAAGGTGGCAAATTCAGGGGGGATCACCATCTAGGTTTAGTTAGATAATTTAATTATCTTTCCAGAAAGTTTAAGAACACCCTATTCGAACTCTTGTACCAATAGATATGAATTTTTGAAGTTGACTGTTCACAGAGGAGACAGGATGACCTGTAGGAATTGGTGATTGGAACCAAGTTAGACGAATTTACTAGTTCATGATTGTTGTTATTTGGGCAAAGGTCAGCTAATGTTATCTTAGCAAATATTATAATTATTATTCAGGTGGAGGATGATCCCGAGGCAAGACCTTTCGCACATCCCGTTTTCGCTGGTTAAGGCAAGTATAATGATGATTAAAAATTGAGAGTGTGGATTGTTGATGTTTGATGAATTGTTGATGTTTGATCTATATTATGAGTATATGTGTCCATGGTTGTGGTAAGGATGTAATGGTGTTGTTTATGGTTGATTGCAATTTAAAGTGTTCATGAGTATTTCTGGTGCATAGATATTGTGGATGCAAGTTTTACTTATTGAGACATTCACGTATATGCATCATGTTGATTTATTGAAGTCTTGGTCACGAGATGACCAAGCGCCGAGGTCCCCGTCATGTTGATGACATGACGAGCTAAAAGTCCTCATACTTGTGAAGTATGGGCAATTGGTCCCTGTACAGATGGCAGGCATGCATGGTGTGCATCCGAGGAATCGGGCCTCGGTGGGTAGGCTAGGCATGCCCTTGTAATATATACTCAAAAATATCAACCCTACATCTCGTGCACCCATAACCCCACACACAATTCAACATTTCACCCCACATCCACGCCGCTCGCCGCAACGCCAGCGGCGCACCGCCGCCCGCCGCCAGCAGCGCCGCGCGCGCCTCCGCCAGCCGCTCCGCCGTGGCGCCGCTCGTGGAGTCGTGGTCGCTCGTCGCGTCGCGGAGTCGGGGTCTCGCCGTCTCGGGAGCACGGCAGTCGGCGACCCTTCTCTGCGCACGCCTTGCTACGCTACGCTGGGAGCACGGCGAGCGGGGACCGGGGAGGATCGGAGGAGGAGCACTAGCGGCCGCGGCCGGCGCCGAGTGAGCCGAGTGGGCGAGGCCCGCGATCCGCGAACGCGAGGCGAGCCGAGGGACCGAACTCACCAAGAAATGCGGACGGAGGCGCGGACGCTAGCGTCGGATACTGGTTATGCGGGATGCCGGATAGATATAGCGTCGACGACAGACGGCCAAAGCCTCCGAGTCGAGGAGTTGATTCAACCGGGCGCAAGACAATTGAGGTAAATAGGTAATTATTGTTTTTTTTATATTTTAAAATAAGTATGAATGATCAAATGCTATATATTTAATGTTTTATATTTGCTATTTAGGAACTAATTAAAAGATTTAAGGATACAAATTACAAAATGAAGAGGAGCAAGACATTGTCATCGTATTTTCCAACACAAGAAACACAATCAAACACACAATCCAACTCGAACCAATCTCCGAACCAGAAACATTAGGAACTGGGGCTAGTAACACTGGGCAAAACATTCAAGTTAATCCAGATGATATTGTTGCCGATCCTGGGCTTCGAAAATCGATAGAGGAGTTGGATGTAAATATTAGAGATGCCGCTAGAAGAGAATATTTGCAATTGGGACCATGCCAACCAATTGGTTATAAATTTCCATGGAGGGAACAGGGAGCTCAAAAGAGGAGATTTGCAATTGTGATGATGCTACTAATGCTACGAAAAACCACGACCGGGTTTGTTGGAAAAATGGAGAGTTTTGAATTTATACTTATATTGCATCTTATGATCAGAATATTGGGCAAGTCTAATGATCTTTCACAATGCTTGCAAAAGAAAGATCAAAATATTATCCGTGTTGTAGGCTTGATTGAGACCACATTGCAGACAATTGAGGAAGTAAGAAATCATGGTTGGGATGAGCTTTTTGAAGAATCAAAGGTCTTTTGTCTCCAACATAACATCACTGTGCCGAATATGTCTGATAAAATACCAATTAGAGGTCGTTCAAGGGGTCGTGGTGGTCGAATGGTAACTTACTATGAGCATTTTCATCATGGAATATTCATTGTGGTCCATGATCAAATTATTGTTGAGTTGAATAATCGCTGCGAAAAGATCTACTAAGTTATTAAGGTGCATTGCTTGTCTTGATCCAAAAATTCTTCGCCAACTTCGATGAGGACAAATTAATTGAACTTCTTTGGAATATATGTCACGACTTCTCTCAATATGATGTAGTCCTTAAGGACCAACTTCACATTTATTGTTGAGGCAAGGCGTGATCTATCTTTTGCAAATTGTCTGACATTGCATCTTCATTTAGGATGCATCCACGAATGCACACTTTGCATTACCTTATAGTAAAATGCGTAAGAGAAAGAGATAAAGATATTTTTGATCATCTTGCATAGCATGGCTTATTTATATGGTTGATGGATGAATTTGTGAAGTGATGTTCATGAATGTTCTTGTTACCATCTATTATATTTGCTGAGTCGTTGGACTCACTCTTGCTATTGTTGTGTTTTTTAGGTACCTTTATGAAATCAGCATGCATGGGGAAAAGGAAAGATTATCATTATTGCACTTTACACGTTCTACTTACAATGGATGAAAGAGAGGAAATTAAATAATAGTTGCATGAATTACTTAAATAGAAGATGATTATCAATTGTCGGATTTAAATTGTAATAAAGGATTAGTATTCTTTTATGATGCTTCCGTACTTTATCTAAATTTTATAACTATGAACGTTCTAGTAAACCTAAGACGATATTGCTTAGAATTGATTATATTACTTGAGGTTATTCATTTCTTTTAAATATGCTTGTTGAAACCTCTGACTTAGACAGTAAACAAGGGAGATTCTGTCGAAAATTTTGTGTAGCATATTTAGTTTGTCATTATTTTACTACTAGTTTGGTAGCATTCCAGGTCATTGCTTGACTGGGGTGTTATACTTAACCCCAATGGAATGGCGCTAAGTAGTAAGGATGATGAGTATGAGCTCAGTGTGTTCGATGAAATTATTGACTCAAGTTATCTGTGGAAGTAAAGCGAGGACCAGAATTTGCCGCTTAAAGGCTCCCGATTAGATTGTCCGTGGTCTAGTGTTTTTGCAATCTGAGGGCAGTATAGGGGAGTGAGTATGTCACTGTGTCTTGCTTCTTGGTCTAGTGTTTCTATAATCTCAGGGTAGGAAAGGGGAGTTCATGCCCTCACAAATATAAATGGTGCATTAGTTAGCGGATTCACCAATTGATTCAACATGGCATTCATGCCTTGCCAAATATAAATGGCGCATCATCTTAAAAAATTGACTAATTCATCTGAAACTTGTTCTATGTTGAGCTCTTTGTCAATCAATACATTTAACTTTCTTTTCTTGCAAGAAACATTTTACTTTGTTTACTGATTGTCAATTTTTCATTTTAAATTTAAGCTTCTTGAGTGCTAGTTGATATATTGAGAAAATGGATATGAAAGACCTTACTCTTACTGAATCTGAGGAAGAGGAAGATGATGAGATGATGTTGTTTATTTTGCTGGCATTATATTCTGCTTCTACCAAAACCAAAACTTCATGTCATCCATGAAAGACTGCATGGTTTGTGGTTGAAGGAGGTAAACAAGCTTGGAAATTGACTCTATGTAAGTCCTCCTGTTTTGGCCTTCTATTCTGCATTTTTTCTTGCATGTATTCATGCTTGAATATTTCAGTTTTTGGACTGCTTTTTTTTGGAGTACATGCCTAATGATTGCCTATATGTAGTTCAATAACAGATTATGTACTATATCATCAAAAGCATGATGCTTTGCTCTATGCATTCCTTGTAGGATAATGAGTTTGTTATGTGTCTTTATTGCATGTTAGCTTGCTGGCTGCAACCTAACAAGCTTGCAAAATTCATTTTTTATCAACTCTGGAGCTCATGTCACTGTTGGTGCTTCATTTGAGATGCAACCCTATGCTTCAAATTTTGTTCTATAGTTCAAGCCACTATTGGTGCGAACATGTAGATGAGTAGAAGATTTTGTTTTGTATCCCTTGACTTTATGCTTCAGTTTAACAAAAAAATGCTTTGAAGTTTGCCTTGACTTGATGCTTCAGTTCAACGAGCTGTTAGAGCTTCTTATGGAAGAATTGTGTACCGATGGAATGTATGTAACTTGTTGTGCATTTTGATGTTGGTCTTGTGAATGATTGTCGGCACCAAGTTCAGAAGAACCTTTGATGTTCCTTGTCTCATGATAATGTTTGTTGCAGATTTGTCACCGCTCATTTCAGCATATGGTGTAAGAATTGATTTGGAGCATACTTCTGCTTAACCTAATATTTGGGATATGTGAACACATAACTGAACTCTAATATTTAGGATATGTGAATATGTAAATGCAATGCCGCTTCAATTACCTTGGTATCCAAACAGAATATCAAAGGAGTTTACAACTGGAAATGATTCCTATGGTTTTCCACAGTTTTTGCCCAGAAAATTACAAGTGTAAGCTCTTGACAGGTAGAAAAATTATAAAGCTCCCAAACAGGCCCTTAGCCATTTTGAAGTCCGACATGAAGATTTTGTCCATGTTTGGAATTTGGACTTGCGTGCGCATTTTTGAAACTTGTGCCAGAAAAACACCTGAGTTAGGTTGCATTTTTAGACGAGTTAGGCTTGCATTTGGTTTGAGGTTAAGATGACCAATTAGATTAACTAATCTTAGTGAGGTTTTTTCAGGAGAGTAGGTAGAGGTCTTAATCACACATACACACAACTCACGTAACACGTGTACATATCTACTATACACATTAGAAAATTTGTGTAGGCTATAAGGACTTATGGAGCGCAAGCGCGTGCTTTTTCATTGAATGGATATATTTAGGAAATTTGCGTAGGCTATAGGGCCTTGTGGAGCACAAGAACGTGCTCTTTCATTGAATACATATATGTGTTTGTACTCTATTTTAAGAGAAATTCTACTATATGCCATTGAATAACTCTATCATCTACGATTTACCGAATAAGTCCTTATCTATTCTATGCCATCAGGTTCCAAATTATATCTACTATTAGTCATGTGCCTGTGCATTGCAATGAAAAAAATAAATAACATGCTTGCAAGTTGGTAGGATCTCATCCTATGGAAACAATCGCTTACACTAAATTAACAATATAGTTTTACCTATATTTTTTTGTTTGCATGAACTTATTGAACTTTCACAGAATAATTTTCAACACTCATCCAATAGCCTTGACAGGTAAAGAATAAAAGAGCACCTTCTGGAGTATCAATACATTATACAACACAACATATACAAAGAAAAAGTTTGGAAAATGAACAAGTGATAATTGTGACTTGCATACATATAAACCATCCGAATATTGCGCGCACACACACACGCACATTCGGGGCTTCATGCCAAAGAACGCTTGGGACATCACGCTTGAGAATGCCCAGGACCTCTTGCGTGAGAATGCTCAGAACCATGCATTCGAAATCATTCATTTATCTCAAACAGTAGATAAAGTAACTTAAAACTTGATACAGTAAAAGTACTCACAAGTAGCAAGATCCAATAGAATCCTCTTGTGTCCGCGTCGCTTTCAAAATCACCTTGGCACAGAGCATCCATTATGTCTGGTACATGTATTCCATCTTAGCCTCATGAAACAGCACTATCCACATGGTAAAACAAAAAATAGTGAGCGAAGTAATCGCAAGGGAAACAGGCAGGGTACAAATGAACATACCAGCTGAAAATGGTGCTGTTCCAACATGACGAAAAATGTGTCACCATTACCACAAAAAAATCATCATAGACGGTTCAGAAATGTCACCATAAATGGTTTTCTGAACCGTCTGTGCTTATGGGTAAGTAATACCCTAAGGGTATTACAGGCAATTTTTAACTATCTGTGATAACAGTTATCACATACGGTTCTTACTATGAACTGTTTGTAATAGTCTATTATCACAGACGGTTCTAGTTAATAACCATCTATGATTGCGTTCTTGCGATATCATAAATAGGCCTCCATTCCATCAATATTCTCTAATAGTGCAATCAGAAAATGCAGATGAATCAAAACATGCCTATTTTTGATTAGCGCCATGTCTTTGGTGGCTCGTTGTTTAGATTGTAGGTGTTGTTGTTTTGTTACTTTAGTATTCCATGGTCGTAGGCGCGCGGTCGTAAGCCGTGGTCGTATGCGCCTAGTCTATTAGTAGCCATGTGTGTCACATCAGTAAATTTTGTTAGCAAACAAAGAAAACGACCTACAATGCAAACGGAGACAAGTTTAGGGAGCCAAGAAAGTAAAATGCAAGTTCTCAGAGTAAAGTGGTACAATGTCACAAGTTCGTATTTTCATATCCAAGCATCAAGGAAAAGAGGGGAGGGGTGGTTGATATATCACCGGTGATGAAGGAGAGGCTGGTGGCCACAACGTCATCACGTTGTGTCACGATGGTGACACTGCACAAGACACTCTTATAATAAGAGTGCCTTATGTAGTGAACGGTGGTGTCACAGCTGGAGGCGAAGGAGTTCGGTGAGGTAGTCGGCGTCGTTGGGAGAGGTAGTGCTTCGATCGGTTTAGGAGAGCTACCTAAGCAGTGCTTTGGTTTGGAGTGTTTAGGGGAGGCGTGTGGGCAGCATATGTTCTAGCATTTGGGTAGTGGAACCGATTAGTAGTTGAGAGGTCGCGACGCTACTTCAGTTTGAAAGTTTGAATAAAGGGGACAACAAAATCGAGTGACGCAATATCACAGGCGGTTTTTAATACAAACTATCTGTGAAGAGATAATATCATAGATGGTTTTTGTTAATAACCATCTGTATACTTCACAAACGATTTTTAATATGAACCGTCTGTGATATTATCTCTTCACATACGGTTTTTAGCACTGTAAGTAATACAGACAGTCGCTAAATCAAAATCGTCTGTGATTGTATTTAATACTGATGGTTTTGGTCAACACCTGTGGTAAGACGTTCAGTATTAGCCTTTTTTGTAATAGTGCACTTGTAACCTCTTGGAGGCTTGCGCATGGTAGTCCATCACCATCTTGGGTTTCTGGTGGCATGTAGACGAGGATGTGAGGGAGGAATGGTCAACTCTGTGGTATTGTATTTAAAGAGCGGCAGCACAAAAAATGGTATCCAAACACATTTAGGTTGGTTGTGTTTCGATAAGATAAGGTTAGCTACAAGTTTGTTAAGATCAGATTAGCTACAAGTTTGTTAAGCTATTGAAGAAGAGAGATAATATTCGTTTGTTACTCTAAATTTCAAGAGACAAACACATCACATGCCTGCACCGACGATCTCAGAGCGACCTCTGCTAAGGTCGACGCCAGATGGCCATGTCCACTGCCTTGAGCACCAACGTGGTGTCTTGGAGTAGCACCGTATGTCGTAGGCAGCCAAGATGTCCACACCACCACTGATGCAAGCGTCGTGCATCGCCACGATGACAGGCTTCTGACACAGCTCCACAGCTGTGAGCACCGCCTGCATCTCCAAGGTCATGTGGCGGAGCCCCTCAGCGGTGGCTGTGGGGTAGGGGCTTGCAGTAGAGAGCACGATGACATGCATGGAGGGGAGGTAGTCGAAGAGCGCCAAGGTACGGAGATCTCCGTGAAGGCATCTAGGATGAGCGTGTTGCGCTGGGAGGAACAATTGATGTGGACCACATCGGAGGGGGCCAAGCTAGTGATGGTGAGGGTCCTGAAGCCCCATCAAATCCCTGCCTCAAACAGGCCATGGTCATTATAAACCATCATGGGTTGCTGTGGTGTGTGTGTGTGTGTAGGGGGGTTAACCGCTAATGCTCGTTGCTCTATTGTTGCTAATATATGACGCTGGGGCGATAAACAACATACCTCTTCTTGTTCTTGTTCGGACATAACAAGAAAAATAGTGACTTACCACTGCATTGGGTAGTATTTGGAAAGATTGCAAGAGTGTGTCGGATGCGAAAGCTTCATGCCCTCCCCTACTACTGCTCAGCCCTGTTGCTACTCTCCCACATCGCCAGCCATCCATGTGATCCAATTGGTCTTCATGGAGCCATTTAGGTTTGATCCAAGACATGGAGGCCACCATCACGAGGAGTTGGCCAGAGCCCCTTTATCTCCTTCACCCACATGTCGCCAACTAGCATTGCAACTCCGTTTGGTCAAATCTGAGCCATGGGTGGCCATATCGGGCCATATCTTCATTGTGATCACCGTTGTGACCACATAGCGGTCGGATCTAGCCGTGGCCACTGTTGTGGGTTGGTTGAGTGCTAGCGGCGCAGTGGAGGACAAGCAACACGGTTTTGTGCACACAGCGAAGCACGTACAACCTGTCATCATCGTCTTCATCACCGATCCGTCTCCTCTAGCCGCATTGCCTCCGCCTTCTGCCTCTTCCCCACCATCTTTCTACCCTATCGAGCCCCTATAGCCTCCTTTGCAGGTGGGCATGCAATGGGTGTAGGTGCGGGTCACCACCATGATGTGCTCCGCTTGCACCGATGCCATCAAGGCCATCGTCTCCTCCCACTGCAGTAAGCGGAGCTTTCCCATCTCATTTCTGTCCCCTCCTCCCCCTATCTCCACCTAAGGGTTCCCATAGAGACACCCAATCCCCAAAACCTAGCCTCCCTAATCCCCCAGCAGCATGGTTCCCTTGGCAACGTAGGTCCCCCCAATGGTGTAGATCTCCTTGGCTGCATAACTCTCCCAGGTGCCGCAGCTCCCCTTGGCGACACAAGGCTCCCAGGCAACGTGGCTCCCCCAAGTGACTCCTGCTCAGCGACAGCGCTTGCGGAGGATGACGCGACCCTCCCAAATGTTGCAGCTCCCCTCAATGACACAAGGCCCCCGGGTGATGTGGCTCCCCTAGGCGGTTCTTGGTGATTGTTTGATTCCATCCTTGGTGCCGCAGCCCTCCCAAACAAGTTGTTAATTGCTTGATTCCATCGCTTGACACATGATTTGTGATCTCTACTCTTATTTTGCTATCAACGTGGAATGGACTTATAATGTTATTTACTTTTTTAACCTACTTGTTTCATGTCCTATTATGTCAAAGATTATGGACATGTAATGTCTCCATGACGGCATGTATTTCCTATAAAGGGTCATGTTCTCTCATGTCAAATTATGATTTGTAGTGTTATTAACTTGTATGCCATAGAATACTTGATGCACATATCTCTCTCCAAATGCCAAAAAAAACTAGCTGTTATACTTACTCATTCATGCTCTTGTATGCCATAGATATGCACATCTATGATTGTGCCTTAGGATCCATTCTTACAATTCAATTAAATCAGATCGGTTTGCGAGTTCACGTGCGTGGTACCAGGAAAGATTGAGCTACTCACGTATCAATTGGTGTTCTCGCTAGTTGATCCATATCATCTTGATGTTAGAGCCTTAGTTGTAATAGTATCATTGTCGCTGTTGAAGATCGTCAAGCCACGCAAAGGAACCATGTTCTTCCACCTATGCCGTGTTGGGAACATGGATTGCGCCATGATGAAAGACAGGGCAACTTCGATCAACGCAGCAAGCCAACACTTGTGGATACATTGGGGCTAACCACAACACCACATCTAGAGCCGTACAAGTTGATTTGGATGAACAGGTACATTCCCAATGTAGCCCCCGCAACACCATTTTGTCCCGTGTGTCACCATAATTCCTAATGTAGCTCCCGCCTGGTCAGAAAGGCCCCTTGCGCGCCTAGGCAGCGCATGAGGTGCGACGCGACGCGCTTTGCGGCCTCGCGAGGTGGTCTGGCGTGCCACCCTGCCACGCGAGGTGGCCTGGCCTAGACCGCCATGCATGAATGTATGTAGTCTTTTGAGGAGTACCTACGCAAGTACAAACTATGGCAGCAACTATAGTAGAAGGTTCCACATACGAATGTTAGAACATGCACACAATGCTAGAGATTCCTTTCTCTACCTGGTGAATGGGCAACGATTCAAAAGCAGACGGTACAGTCCTCCAGAGGGGAAAAATTGATGGTGCGGTACTGTACACATATTCAACCACATGACTACGTCTACCTATACTGGAGTATTAATGACGGCCTCCAACTGAATGACTTGCATCAGAAAATTGTGTTTGTATTGACTGCCGTATGGCCGTATGCTTCGACCTAGCAAATATTGTTACATACGTGCATGCATGGCGGTCCAAGTCGAAACCGTGTGGCTGGCCACCTCGCGCAGCAGGGTGGCGTGGCAGGCCACCTCGCGTGGTCCCCGCGTGTGCCACCCACAGAGCGCGTGATGCGCCACACACGCTGTCTAGGCACGCAAGGGAGCCAATAGCGGCTTTTTGACTGGACAGAGGCTACATAGAGAATTACGGCGACGTACGAGGCTAAAGTGGTCGAAAATTCGTACATTCCAATCACGAAGCAAGTTGAGGTAAAATTTTCATTGGATGGATGTGCTGTTGTTCTTAGTTGTGATGTAATTCCCCATCACATGCGAGCATGTTCTTTGGTGATTGGATACTATTGGATGGGCGAATAGAATGTGTGGATGAAGTCTTTTGAACCCACCATGGTGTACTACTTTCCTTGGAGCAGAATGTACGAGCATGTTCTTTGGTGATTGGATACTATTGGATGGGCGAATAGAATGTGTAGATGAAGTCTTTTGATCCCACCATGGTGTACTACTTTCCTTGGAGCAGAATGTGCCAAGAGATTGAATCTTGGTCGGTGCAGCAATACTTTGGTGGGGGCACCTGAATTTCAAACAGTATCTCATATTCCTCTAACTGTCCAAGATTTTATTCACATACATATTGATACAAGAGTACAAGCTTTCGATAACAATACTATATGTTCTTACACAAAGTACGACATAACTGTCGATTACAAAGTTTCATAGCTTTTAAGCCAAATTTATTTATATTACAAGCAAAAGATCCAAAAGATGGCATAAACCACAAGCTACACTTGAGTGTAGGTGTGACCTAATAAGTGTTATGTTCACTGTCATAGCACTCGTCATCTGTAGATGCTTCCTCTTCATAATACTCATTATTTGAACTAAAATCTTTACTATTATAAAAGAAGGAGTTGGTGGTTGGTGCGATGTTCCCCATCTCTTTTAAGAAAAACTATGCTGATTAACGTGTGGACCCTTCCATCAAAAAATCGTGCGCTGCCCCTCCAAATCCCGTGCGGACGGTGCGGTTGCCTCCCCACCTCATTTCTTCCGCCCTCCTCCCCTCCCTCCTCCGCTGCCGCACCGCCCTCGCCTCCTCCCCTCCCTCCGCCCTCACCACCTTCGCCCCCCGCACCGCCACCACTCCTCCGCGCCAGCCCGCGCTCCCGCCCTCACCCTCCGTCCCCACCCCTCGCGCCGCCGCCACCTCCGCCACCCCGCACCGCCGCATCCTCCTCCCCGAATCGCCTCCTCCCTACTCCCCAACTGCCCGCGCCGCCGCCTCCCCTCTCCGTCCCCCGCACCGCTACCTCCTACTCCCCCACCCCTCGTCGCCGCATCCTCCCCTACTCCCCAACCCTCCGCGCCGCCGCCTCCCCTCTCCGTCCCCGCACCGCCGCCTCCTACTCCCCACCCCTCATCGCCGCATCCTCCCCCAAGCCGCCGCCTCCCTCTCCGCCCCCAAACCGCCGCCTCCTACTCCCCCACCCCTCGTCGCCGCATCCTCTGCCCCCAATCCCCCGCGCCGCCGCCTCCCATCTCTTCTTAGGTTCTTCTTCTCTGTGGATATCAACTTTCTGTGCTTTGAGAAGAGGTACCTTGGGACGGTCCGGGAGGAGGACCACATTGACCTCGCCGAGTGCGCACGCCGCAGCGTCGTCGTCGCCACCGCCGGGAGGGTCTACTCGGTCGACGTCGCCGACCACGCCATCGGCCTGGTCATCGACGTGCTCCGCTGCATCACGGCCACCGGCGCTACGATTGGAGCGGGCTCTGGCCGGCCAAAGGGGAGTACCCGCTTGGCTCCAAGGTGTGTGTGTCCTTTCCTTTTAGATGCTTACTTTAGTTGATTTAGATGCTTACTTTTTTCATTGTTGTATGGATTTCATCTTGAATGCATTATCCTCGAACATTATCGTGGGGTTCCGCAGGTGATCTGAAACCAACAAGCAAGAATTAAGGTTCTGACAGAATTCAATTGGGCTAGAATATGGTAATGCAAAGCAGGAATATTTGGTGAAAATTTAGTATTGCGCAAAGGGCATGTGGGGTGCATATCTTCTTTTAGTACAGTAATATTTTGTCTATTCATCGTGTATGGAACTAAAGAACTTGTACTAAACTAATTTTCTTAGAACCTAAACAAAGAAACAATGATTGTACTATAGTCCATGTGGAAAAGAAAATTCAGCAAATATAAAGTGCATCTGTTTACCTTTAGTTATCCTCAAACATTATCGTGGGGTTCCGCAGCTGATCTGAAACCAACAAGCAAGAATTAAGGTTCTGACAGAATCTGAAACCAACAAGTCAGGTCCTCTAGCGCTTCGAGCTGTTCCAGTATGGAGAGTCTCTCTTCCTCAAAATCAGCTTGTGAGCCATCAAGTGTAACCAGATGCCCAGCAGGTTATTGTAAAACAACATCAGTAGGAATACTGTCATTGCTTCCATTAAGACCATGGGCAGATTCATCACCTTCATAGAAACTTTGGGAAATGGTCATCACTGTCCTCAGCACTTGATGCCAAGGATGATCCATTCTGGTCATCAGCCTTGCGCCTGGACATTTTCCTCCTCTCCTTTGCCTCATAGAGATGAACCTTGTGGCGATACAGTTCAAGCTCTCTCTCCAGATCTTGCTTCTCCTTATCTCTCTCCGTATACTGATATTGTTGTTGTAAAAGAAATTACTTTTGGTTGGATGCAACATGCTTAGGTAATTTACAAGCTTCATGTACAGTTTCTTTGTACCATCTCTTGTGTTGTCAAATGTTTAGAGTAAAAGTGTGGGAAAGGATTAGTAATTTGTTGTGAACTTCTTATATGAATGAAAGTGACAGTTTGTTGCGAACTTCTTATATGAATGAACAAACAAAAATTCATTTTACTATTTATATCTGTTGTTATGGGGCAGAAATGAATAAACAACAAAAAGACTTCCAGCAAAATCCAGATGAGAATAGGTTATCACTGCACTGCATTTTTGCCATGGAGGGAATACTGCAATCCACAACAACCAATAAGCATGAGACAAAGGAACATCATTTTTGCCAAACACTCATCAATAATGCAAGTAAAATAAATGACTGTTTTGAGAGCTTGCAGCAGAACAGTCTTAAAAGTTTATCAAAAGGTAAATCCCTAGATTATCTCGATATTTGATAGTATGTATCCCTTTTATTTGGTTTTTCGTTGCAACGCACGGGTACTCTACTAGTATGCAAGAATTGGTACTTTCTTACTCAACAAGCCACCATAGTAGACATTTATAGTGCAGAGGATTTCAAAGGATGCTTAACAAAGAAGGGTATCATTGAACCTAACATAACTAGCATACATAATTTTGTTTGACAGGCATTTTCAGTGTAAACCAAACAGTAGTTATAAATGTGTTTGCAAGAGTAAGAGTAATGATTGAACATCATCACCATTTTCATATTTTAATCAATAAAGACTACTTATGCCTTGAATTTAGGTATCACCCCACAAATAGTTCTTTTCGCCAGAAACAGGGCATATTCGAATGGTTTAGTTGTCTCGTCTCTATAGATGCAGCAATCATTAGGGATAGCAGATCTATTTGAGTGTCCCACATCACCAGTTTCCACACGGTAAATACAAGTCCATCTTAATAGCCGGGTACAATGCTGGGCCTGGGCAGACTCTTGGTCGACTGTTTTCATGGTTTTCACCGTTACGAGGCTCAGAGAGTGACACCTAAAGGTTCACCTCGTACCCCATTTCATTCCACCAGTGATATAAAGATGGATATGTTTTCTACAGTCTTAATCGCTGCGGTAATAAAGGTTAGGATTACCAACTTACCTGTTTCTGTATTGCAGGTAGCAATAGAGACAATTGTCGAGCTAGGAGATCCCAAGGAGATGATATGTCAAGCAGCTCAGAAATCAAATGTTGATTTACTCAACCTTTGGGAGTCACAGTCGTGGACCTGTAATATTTGACTGTACTCACAGCCTTTATACGGATTATATTTGACTTTACTCACAGCCTTCATATGAACTAGATAGGGATGATGCTCTGTGCTGCGCTGTGTTGCCCTGTGCCCCGTGTTAGACTGAAAGTGCAAGAGAATGTTGGGATAGAGCAGTGTTTGTACTGTAACGGTATTTGGATGTGGCAGTTGCTATTATTAAAAGCACCACATATACGTAAATAGTCTGTAGTATATTTGTATGGTTCATAATGGAGCATCAGACCTCGACGAATGAATTGGATGATTATATGAGGTAGAACGTAAAATAGACTATAGGCAAGGGATGAGGTTGCACACTGAGTTTGTGCGAGAACCAAAAGCACAAGCACACTGGTACGTATCAATAACAAAATGAGCTCGTTTAGTTGAACTTGTTTGGACTGTTGATGATGATGCACATGGTACCGTAAATAAAGTTTCTTACTAATGTGTAGACTTGATGGAAGTAAACTAACATGTACATTTAATTGTTATTTTCACTCTATTCCAATTCTGTAAAGATAAATTGAGCATTCAATAGGAAAGTATCGTTGAATCTTGAAGGAGAGAGGGCTGGATAAAGCAAACAGTTCATAAATCACCTACAACCCCTGAAAATCGAACAAATTCTATCTCATATCCATTCATGTTGCTCTCAGATACCTAACCCGTTAGCTGCTTTCAGTTAATCAAGAAACGCTAATTTCCATTTCGTATTGAAATTAGGCATGTAAAATATAAAGATACGAAGGGAGATTAGCAGAAGAAGAGGGAAATATGGTATGGAATCTATACAGCTAAAAAGATCATAAACTCTGTGATGGCCAGTTCAGAGCAAGTCAACACAGACCAACCTTGAGGTTCAGCATCTCCCAGTGAAGCCTCAATCTGACTTTTGTCTGAAAACCAAAGGCAGGAAAAGGAACTAAACAATTTAAGTCAGAACTAATTAGTCTAACCACCAAAAAGCCAAATGCCATGGTAATCGGTTCTGCAAATCAGAAGCAAACAGTGCAATTCAAATCGCAACCACCAAAATGATGTATAGACCGATTAATCAAAACGTAAAGCGTTAAAAGTAGACTATTATTTGTGTGTTCAAAGAAAGTATCATCTGAGTTCTTCAACTGCACTATCTTCTATTCCATCCGATAAATGATTTAGCAATTATATCAAATATCTGCAAATCAGCAACCCAAACTTGCTTACCAAATTGAGAAACATGTATCCAAAGCATACTATCTACTGAAACTTCACTGGCCTGACCAATTCTAGGATATTGCACTCTTATCTCCAGACACTGCAAATCAATGCACAGCCCAAATTATCTGTATCAGGATGAATATATATCTCTACAAAATTCTTGAATGAAGATTCAGAAGTGTAAATTCTGAGACGAATAAGGGCTAAGATCACCCAAACAGTGTTGTCAGACTTTAGGTCTACTGATTAAGTCAGTACTCTGTATCAGATATCTGCAAGTTCATAGAAATGAACCAATCAATGCACTTCAGGATGATAATCAATATAAATATCCATAGTTGAAAAAGGAATTGCAAAGGACTACTCCAATTCCATCCAACGGGGAGAGAAGCTCAGGTGCCACAAACATCCCTTCTGATAATCACAGCCAATAGTGCAAATAAGAAACTGCATTAAGAAAGGTCATAATTGATTTGTTGCTTAATCAAAAAGGAAGTGAGAAGGACCAAACATAGTGCAAACAAAGAATAATGAACCTGCCTCATCTGGTTCTGATTATACCACCACCAATAGATGGAAATTGCAATGGATGATATCACTGGTTGTAAAGAAAAAGTATCGAGATGCAACTAACAAATAAATAAACTTGATGAGGGCCAAAGATCATGCAAGCATCTCCTTAGCAAAGACTGCTATTTTGCCAGCCATCTGTTCAACCTAAAAAAGAACTAAGATATGTAAGCAATAGGGAAATCAGCAAAGAGTACCATTCGTAATTAACAGGGAAAGTTAACACTTTCAGTAATCAGTAGTATGATAAATGAAGGTCTTCTGATAATTCGAAATTCCTCATTCTCTTATCTATTATTCTCTGCAATATATCTTTTAGCTATCAAAGAACTATCATTGGTGGGCTTAACAGCAGAATGATGCTGGTCTCAACAGCTCCAGGTGAACGGCCAGAGCAGCGCCGCCAACAGTGTATCCATTCCAAATCATTTGCATATAGGTGAGCAATGTACCTTTGGAAGTACCCTTTCTGCAGACACCAGCTCATATAACCTGCGTACAATTGTTTCTTCTTATACCTGCATAAAATGGCAGCAACAAATTACCAAATAAAAAATATTACCTCAAGGTGTATTCTCAACACAGAAGATTATACTATTTAAGGCTCAGTTGAAGTTCATGCAACCCATGTGACATTGGTTTGTATGTTTCCATTAGGGCATGATTTTGCCTGCCCAAACACCTGCAGATCTCTTTATATTATATAGCGAACTGAAATGATGATTAATTTAACGCTAAAGAATAGTAAAGAAGCTGTACCTGAACATTTCAGCTGAACACTTTGGTTCCATTATCATCCAAAAACTCAATATTGCTTCCTGCAAATGACATGGTCTATGAGACAATCATTTCAAACCAAGCTAGACATGGTCTATTAGACAAACATCTCAAACCAAGATAGCAATGTACCTCCATCTGTTCATCTGTTGTACAACTATCAAATCTACAAACGGCATGCAACACGTTCTTTGTGCTGTGTAATAACAGCCACCATGAATCAACCTAGTAGACTGTCCATTGCATGAGGTGTAACAAAATCTGCATGTGCGTCACTCGTAACATAAGTTTTGTTATCTAAAGAAAGCCTTCTCAAACATCCTACATATGAGTAAACTCAACATATTGGAGAGAGCAGAAAAGCATTTGCACTAAAGACAAGGAAGAAGCTCATTATAGACAATATTTTTGAAGAGGAAGAAGGCGTTGAATCTTTATCTTCTATGAGCATCTCTAAATTATTCTCGGACGTGATTCTAGAAAGGTCTGGGTGGCAAAAGTTACTACTCCCAGTAGAATGTTATAGCAGGGAGTACACTGTAGAGTACACTGTAATTTGAACGGCTGAAAAAGGTCAAATTCTGGGGCTATCATGTGGGTTCATGCAGTTTGTATTTTTCTAGCTTGATTTTTTTAGATTGATGAATAGCACAAATATGTATCAATACTTTTTTAAGCATCTGGTTTTCTCTAAAAAAAGTAATAGTTCAACTTGATGAATGAACGCTAAACTTACAAAAGTTACTGAGTAAGAACATACAAAGGTTAAGAAAGCATTTAGGATATATGCCTCTACCACCATTTTATCTAAGCTCTCCTGACCACAATAGAATGTCCAGCTAATCATTTCACAAAGTTTAAAGCCCAAAATTCCATCGATTTAGTGTTGAAGCTACTCCAGTGTCTCATCGTCTACTACAACGTCTCATCGCTTTCCAGCGTTTCTTTGTCCTTCCAGCGTCTCATTAGTCGTTCTTTATTTTTCCGTTTCTGATTAGTAGAGGAGCACTTCTATTTAATTGTGGCATGCAGCCGTTACTATCTTTAGTGCCATGCATTACTCTGTGCGTTTCTGCCATGCATGTAACGCTATCTTTAGCTTGATGTTTCCTTTAAATAATCAAGTAATACATCAGAAAATGCTGCCCGGTTTTAGCAGCACCAAACACTTGTGTTCATTGTGTTCTTGAGTGCGTATTCGAGAGTTCGCCGGTGGCGAAAGATTGCTGGTGATCCCGACAATTGGTATCAGAGCGTGGATGCTCTCGGGGCCATCATGTCCGTCCAATTGGCTCCCATTGGCGGTGGTGATGATCGTCGTCACCCTCCCCCGACGACCCGCATCGCACCGCCGCGCCGAGGCGCAATCGCGCGATGGCGGTCGTCATCGAGCCGTCGTCAGGAGGCGGGCGGCCGGTCCGCACCCCATGCCACGCCGCAATTACGAGAATGGTCTTTGTTGATGCGTGTGAACACGAGCCCAAGAGCTATGGCGGTAGTCGAGCAGAAGGAGGTGAGGTCGTCGGTATCGCGAAGCCGCCTCATGGGCGGCCGGCGCGCCGCCCGCCGAGATGCTCGGTCGTTGGCGCGCATAGCGCCGCGGCGCTGCTCGAGGCGGTCAAAACCATGCGTGTCAGGCGGTAGCGTCGGACGCCGCCAACGCAGATTGCTCAGCAATTCGGGAGATCGCGTTCAGGAGGGTCGGTCGACGATTTCTCACTCGGATTATGAGCCTCGCTAGCAACATCCGCATTCTTGGCGGCAATGTCACGATGGAGATCGTGAAGAATGCCCAGTCATCCCGAGCACCTCGAGCGCATCGCATACCCATCGAGGCTCCAGCAGCGGCAGCGGAGAGTCGGTTCACGTCGAGGAGAGTCTCGATGGAGTATGCGATCTGCTCAAGGTGCTCGGGGACGACCTGGAGCATTTTCTTCACGATCTCTCTATCGGTGACGTTGCCGCCAAGAATGCGGATGTTGCTGGCGAGGCTCATAATCTGGAGTGAGAAATCGTCGACCGACTTCCCCTCCTTGAATGCGATCTCCCGAATTGCTTGAGCAATCGTTGCGCGTGGCGCGTCGGGACGCTTGCCGCACGACACGCATGGTTTTGACCGCCTCTCGAATGCGCCGCGCGCTGCGCGCCAACGACCGAGCATCTCGGCGGCACGGCGCGCAGAATGGCCGCCACGCGGCGGTCTTCGCGATACTGACGACCTCACCTCCTCCGGCTCGACGGCCGCCATAGCCCTTGGGCTCGCAGTTCACACGCATCAACAAAGACCATTCCTGGTAATTGATGCGCGTGAGCATGTGGTACTGGACCGAGCCGCCCACCTCCTTGACGACGCGCTCAATGACGACTTCGCCGCCGCGATTGCGCCTTCGGCGCGACGCAGGTGAGTGCGATACCCGTCGTCGGGGAGGGGGTGATGGCGAACGATCACCTCCGCCAATGGGAGCCAATTGGACGGACATAACGGCCCCGGGAGCGTCCACGCTCTGATACCAATTGTCGGGATCACCGGCAATCTTTCGCCGCTGGCGAACTCTCGAATGTGCACTCAAGAACACAATGAACACAAGTGTTTGGTGCTGCTAAAACCAGGCAGCATTTTCTGATGTATTACTTGATTATTTAAAGGAAACATCAAGCTAAAGATAGCAGTTACATGCATGGCACAAATGCACAGAGTAATGCATGGCACTAATGCATGGCACTAAAGATAGTAACGGCAGCATGCCACAATTAAACAGAAGTGCTCCTCTACTAATCAGAAACGGAAAAATAAAGAACGACTAATGAGACGCTGGAAGGACAAAGAAACGCTGGAAAGCGATGAGACGTTGGAGTAGACGATGAGACACTGGAGTAGCTTCAACATTTCCCCTAGTCCTTGCTGTGCTCATCGATCTTGTTGACGCCGATCAACGCACGCGTCCAAGCGCCTTGGTCAGAACGTCCGCCAGCTGTTTTTCCGTCGAAATGTGCCGAAGGACGATCTTGTTCCCGTCGATGCACTCCCGAATGTAGTGGTAACGAGTGTCGATATGTTTGCTCATTTTCTCCCAAATCATTCTCTGTCGTTTTGGCCACATAAAGTAGGCACCTCATTCCAGTTAAACCTTGTTAACTACACCAAAAGCGTGGAGCTAGGCGGTACCATCCACCTTCTCTTATTAGTTTTGCAAAAATTGCTAAAAGTGTAAGTCACATATAGTACTAATTGACATCAACAACATTAGAAAACTACCTCTTAAGAAAAAAAAAATAGAAAACTACAACTCCTTCCATCAATTGCATTCGCCGTAACCGTACTGTTAATTACGCACATTGCATGTCAACACAAGCATTCAGAAACCTCCAATTTTTTTCATGTAAACAGGTATCATGCAAGCAACACGAAGGGGGTGATCAAGAACTGCTCGCGAGACAGAGCACCAACAGCACCTTTCGTGGAGCCGGTGATGAGGACATTGTAAGGAGGCACCATGGCCTCCCTCCGCCCCCCTCCTCTGCCGCCGGAGAGGGCCCCCACTCGGATCCCGGCAAGATTCGGACTCCCTCTCGCCACCAGCCGGCGCTGCTTGGGCCGGCCTGGGAACCGCGCCCCGGTGGCCGAGGACGGCCGGAACGGCGCGGGGCCCACGTGGGCGGGGGCACGGAGCGGTAGGGAGGCGGCGATGGTGGCCATTGGTGGGGAAGGGAGAGGATAGGAGAGGCGGCCGTGCGAGCGCGCGCGCGCACGTGCGGGTGTTACGATGATCGCAGCTTTGGAGTTTGGAGTCTGGATAATGAGCCAAGAAACAGGGGAGGGGGTTCGGAGGGGTGGAGCGGGGTACGCGGAGGAGCACGGCGCCGCCAAAGCGAGGTAAGCGGCGAAGCAGTGGCCGACCGAGGCGAAGCAGGCGAGCGAGGGCGAGAGGAGGAAGGGGGTGAAGGCGAGAACGACAGGAGGCGGCGGCGTGCGATGTGAGGGGATCGGCAGGCGGGTCAGGGCGCGGCGCCCGCGTCGTGCGCACGGACGGCCGGAACGTCCGCTTCCGCGATCGGACGGGCAGCAGGCAAGCGCGATTCCGGGAAA
Organism: Bonia amplexicaulis; assembly: GCA_036346245.1. Lineage (NCBI taxonomy): Eukaryota > Viridiplantae > Streptophyta > Magnoliopsida > Poales > Poaceae > Bonia > Bonia amplexicaulis. The sequence goes on from CM070736.1 coordinate 25,336,883, forward strand.
CCCGGAGGTGTTTTTGTCAAACCCACGACGTGGATGGCCTAGAAGCGCTCCAATCCTCCTCCACTTTTGCACACAAAGTTTCCAAATTGCTATAATATTTTAGTAGCATTGCACATGTGATCTAAAACAGGAAATAACTTAGCGATCTTGACTAAAAATATATAGGATTCAAAAACCGTGTTACATCATGCATATCACTTCTGTCTCGTAATATAAATCCTAAGCCCATCATACACAGAGATCAAAGAGATATTGAGTTTAAGAAAAAGTTAATATCATTAAACTATATATATCCTTATTAAATGACATGCTATAATTACTCAATTATTTTTCAGCACTAAAGTAGTGGTATATGATAGAAATATTGTAATAACTACATCTTTGGTTTTTACAATAGATTTATATTATGAAAAGCACTTTTCAAGAATGAAGACTTGTATTATGGGACTGAGAAGTATTAATTATACTACATGGTGATCCTTCTTAGTCTGTTCTGAATATAATGGTTATGTCTGCTTGCCATGAGGCACATGGCCTCTTGTGCAGGCTATTCCATTCCATGCTTACATTGCTACCAAGATCCTGCTAATTATAGACATGCCTCTCACACTATTGAAGTTTGAACTGCATGAATGAATAATTTAATGAAATAGTTTTTTCTTCAGCAACCTAAGATTGAAGATATATTGGTGAATTATTCAAACCCGTTACTTTTTTATACTCATTGTTGATTTTCAATACTCAAATTATAGCTAGATTAGCCAAGTTACATGTAAAACCTAATAACAAAACAGATTCTGACGAGCGACACGAAATAAATGGGCGTTGAACCAGAACATCTTGAGGTTAATAAAGAAAAGTCACAGCTTTTTTTGAAAGCATAGAAAAGCCACAGCTGTCAGCTGCTATGAAAACAATCACTGGTTAACTGGAAAGGTTTTGGTGGTGCTAAATAATCTGCTTTTAATCATAAATTTACCTGTAATTAGCATCTTATTTTAAGATAGACCAATATTATAGGTATATAACTCCATGATTGTCTGCCCTTGTTTAAATGAGTTAGTTTTGGAAAGCTTTTCTTTAGTTATGTTTTTTCACATGAGAAACTCGGATTCCATTAACAAAATAACAGAATTAACAGATAGCCATGCAAATTCCAAAGTTTTAGTACATGTCAGACTTTCTAGAACTACATTGATACCAGAACATGACATTTTTAGCTATCCTCCTTTCAAAACTCTCCTGTCAAACAGGGATTGTTTGCTGAATGCTAAATTTCTGATCCCTTGTATTCAATCGTGTAGGATGATTGCAAGAATGTTATTTATATCACATAACTATCCAAGTACATTGACATTATTTTTGGTTTTGACAACATATTGATACAACGATCTGTTTTCTCCACATTCTGTTGTCTCTAGTCCTTTGTCTTCGAGTCACGGAGCAAAAATTTTCCAGAATCCAGGCTGCTGACTAATTTATACTCCCTCTAATCATAAATACATATCGTTTTAAATATCGACATGGTGCCCAAAACACATCTTTGACCACTAATTTATATTATAATATATTTAGAAAACCTAACAAGATTATAATATTATGAAGTATTTTTTGAGACAAATCTATACATATGATTTTCATATATGCAATCTAAACATTTAAAAAGATATTAATAGTCGAAGTTTCAAAAGTTTGACTGCACGTATCACAAAATAACATATATTTTTGACCGAATAGAGTAATAAGTGTTGTTTTCCAAGGGCATTTTGGTAATTTTCCAATTGAAAAAGAGAAAGGAAAAGGAAAAATGGAAGGAGGTGGGGTCCACCTGTCAGTGGGTCGGACGCATGAGATAAAGGGAGGAGACTTCGTCTCCTCCCGTGCGGGTGTGTGGGCGCTCGATTGCGGCTCGGAGCGGATTCTTCGGCTTCGCCCGAGGGCGGCCGAGTCTTGCGGCGGCGGAGGCGATGGAAGCGTCACCGGCGCAAGCGCTTCGGCACTAGCCGTGACCGTAGCCCGCCGGCTTCTGCCCCACTTCCCTATTTATGGCATCTCCTCTTCTTCTTTTGGGGCACTAGAAAACTATGAGTTCTCGTTCCCCTCCAATCTCAAATCTCTCTCTGTGGTTCTTTGATCTTGAGTCTTGGGAGTCGCTGGCTAGGTTCCTTCCTGTCGCCGTCGGCTGAGGAGCACAAATCACCGATCTAGGGTTTTCCCGTGCGGTTTCCTTGAGCCTTTTCTTGAATCTGGCCGAGAGGAAAGGTGTAGGGTTCACCTCTAGAGGTTGATTTGTCTCGGACTTGTGCGGAGTTTTGAGAGAGATTTGTGACTTGTTCTTTGTGTTCACGAGCGTTCTCGGCTGGAGCTCTCGTCGGTCTTGTGCGGCGTCCACCCGACCCTCGGCTTCTACCTCGGTTCTATCCAGGGGAAGTATTGTATCTCCGATTGCCTTCATCTCCTTGCTTGGCATAGTGGGGTGCTAGGTTTTCTGGGACAGCGCTGCAAGTGTGCCTTGCCTCTTTTGATTTCTTCATGGTGATTTCGAGTATCACCACTGTAGTGAGTATACTGGCTGTTATTTCTTTGCAATTTTGTGATTTACTTCACTTATCAGTGAGTCTCACTAGTGGGAAATTTGCAAAGAAATTGATGTGGGTTGTTTGCTCTGTGATGAAATGACATAATACTGAGATTATATATCAATGTGATGGTAGATTGATCTTGAGCTTTCAGTTAAATCTGTTATTTTTCTTTCACTGATCATCGAACTTGCTGTCCATTTCTTGTTGATCCCTGTGTTAGATCTGGGCAGTGGTTAGCTTTGTTCCTTTCTGGTATGCGCCGAACCCTATTATCCTGTTGAATCAATAGCATTCTCTATGAATGAGTGAAAGATTTATTTTAGGGATATTTCTGCACTGTCTAGCAAGCCTTTTTCATGATCTATTTGTCTTTGTTAAATAAAAAGGTTTAATTTGAGCTCAAGATCTAATCTATAACTGTCATATTTAATCAAGATTAGATTTTGTCATGGCAGAGGTGGCCAAGACTAAGTCTTGTGCAACTAGCCTTCTAAGAGCAACTAATAAAATTGAACTTGGTGATAATATGTTGAATCTGGTCATATATGATAAGTTTATGTTGAGATTAGCATTTCATTGCAATTGGGCATATGTTTCTTTTGTAATGACTTAAAATATGTTTATATGTTGATTAAGTCATTTCTATGCCATTTGTGTCATGTTGTGTATTTATCTTTTATGCTGGAATTAAAGATGAATATTTGCTAAATCTGCTCTACTTACAACAATCCAAAAAATTTACTATTTAAGAAATGGCTTCATCGTCCAACGTCGTTAAGCCAAAAATATTTGATGGTGTCAACTTTAAGCGTTGGCAAGCTAAAACGAAGTTATCGCTGACTGATCTCAAATTCTTTTGGGTCATTTCGAATCCTCCAATGTTTCCATTGGAAATTCCAGAAATGATGCAATGAGAGGATGCGAACAACTCAGTCTTAACTTGTTTGTTAGCAGTCTTATCCAACCGGCTGTTTGGCGTGTACGTGAACTTTAAAGATGCCAAACAACTCTAGGACTAACTTGATAAGAAGTATTCCGAAGGGGATAACGGGAATGAGTCATTCATAACTACTAATTACTTGAATTATAAGATGGTTGACGGGCGGTCGGTAATAGAGCAGCTCAACGAGCTTCAACTTCATGTATGTGACTTAAGTCAGTACGACTGCATCCTGTTAGAGAAGTTCCAAGTAAATGTCATCCTGGCTAAGTTACCGCCTTCGTGGCGTGACTTTGTGACCGCTCATAGACATATAAAGGAGCGCTTGACACTCAATGAGCTATCAACTACTATCAATGTTGAAGAGCGTGCCAGAGCCACTGACGGCACAAGAAAGCTCAAGTCAAAGCTCATCAGGTGGAGGTCAAGAGAACTAGAGGCTCTGGGAAACCAAAATTCGAGAATCAGCCCCAAGTCAAGCTCTAACCAAAGAAAATGAAGAAGAAAAATGAGGACATCATCTGCTTTGTTTGCGGGGAGGCTAGCCACAAGGCCAATCACTGCCGCAATTGCAAGGGCATGGGTCCTTCTCCTGGTCAGCACAAAAGCCGCAAGGCTGAAGTTAATGTCGCGCTGGCTAGCTCCAGCTGGAAGAGTATGTACCTCAGACCTTTATGGAAAGTCCATCTATTGATTGGTGGATTGATACAGGTGTAACTAGACATATATGTGCTGATCGATCTTGTTTCTCTTTATTTCAGGGTGAAGATGGTGGATCGGTCCTAATGGGAAATGGAGCCGCTACAACAGTATGTGGGATTAGACAGGGTTTGCCTGAAGCTTACCTCGGGCAAAACACTCACCCTCAAAGACGTACTGTATGTGCCTGCAATGACTCGCAATCTCCTGAGCGGGTCGATGCTATACAGGCAAGGAATAAAGCTTGTATTTGAGTCAATAAAGGCGTATTGACCAAATTTGGCAGTTTTGTGGGCAAAGGCTATGATAGCGGAGGCATGTTCCGCTTATCCATTCTTGATCTCAATAATATAAACATTTATAATGTTTCCCATTGCAATAAAATTTATGATATTTGGCATTCACGATTATGTCATGTTAACTTTGAAGCTATTGTGCGATTGAGCAAAATAAGTTTAATTCCGAGCTATAATTATGAGAAGGGTTCGAAGTGCAAAGTGTGTGTGCAAGCAAAGCAGCCCCGAAAACCTTTTCATAGCGTTCAAGGGCGAAGCACCTCTCCACTTAAACTAAGTCATTCTTATCTTTATAAAATGAATGGAATATTAACTAAAGATGGCAAACGATACTTTTTAACTCTCATAGATGATACGACTAAGTATTGTTATATTTATCTACTTAAGTCGAAAGATGAAGCAGTTGAACACTTTAAAGTCTATAAAGCCGAAGTTGCAAATCAACTAGAAAAGAAAATCAAACGGTTAAGATCGGACAAAGGCGATGAATATGTCTCACATGAATTCTCTCAATTCTGTGAAGAGAGTGGAATAATTCATGAAATCACTCCACCATATTCACCCCAATTGAATGGAATAACCGAAAGAAAGAACCAGACTCTTTGTGACTTGGTTAACGCCATGCTCCAGAGTTCAGGTATGTCAGACTATTGGTGGGGTGAAGCAGTTCTCACAGTTAATTATGTCTTGAATAGGGTTCCACCTTGAAATCATGAGGAAATACCCTATGAAGGATGGAAGGGGAGAAAACTTAACTTATCATTTCTTCGTACATGGGGATGCCTTACAAAAGTGCATATGCTATTATCGAAGAAAAGGAAGCTTGGTCCTAAGACCGTTAATTGTGTTTTTCTAGGATATCCTATAAATAGCACGACTTATAGATTTCTAGTGGTCAAATCTGAGGTGAGTGACATCGCTACAAATATAGTGATGGAGTATCGTGATGCGACATTCTTTGAGCATATATTTCCTATGAGACCCAATGAAGTCATTGACCATTCTAGTTCAAATGAACTGTCTATTCTTCCTAGTGTGGATAACATCGCTCCAGAGTTGGAGTTAAGGAGGAGTAAGAGGCAGAGGACTGAAAAGTCACTTGGCGATGACTATATCACCTATGTCGTGGATGATGAACTACGAACCCTTTCAGAGGTATACGCATCCCCGGATGTGAATTACTAGAAGGAGGCAGTCCGTAGCGAGATGGACTCCATCATAGCTAACGAAACTTGGAAAATTACTGATCTTCCACCTGGTTGTAAGCCAGTAGGCTGCAAATGGATCGTTAAAAGAAAGCGTGGAGCTGATGGTACTATAGAAAAGTACAAGGCCCATTTCGTAGCTAAAGGTTTCACGCAAAAAGCAGGAGAAGACTACTTTGATACATACTCTTCTGTGGCTCGTTTACCCATAATTCGAGTGTTTTTAGCACTACCTACGGCATACAAACTCCAAGTACATCAAATGGATGTAAAGACTACCTTCCTAAATGGAGAGCTGGATGAGAAGATTTATATGCAACAGCCCAAAGGCTTTGTGGTTGAGGGCAAGAAAAGAAAGTATGTTGATTGATTAAATCCTTGTATGGTCTAAAGCAAACTCCTAAGCAATGGCATGAGAAATTCGATAGTATGATAACCTTGGTCGGCTTTTGTGTGAACGAAGCCGATAAATGTGTCTACTATCGGTTTAGCAAGGGTGAAGGTGTCATTCTATGCCTTTATGTAGATGACATATTACTTTTGGGACCAACATAAATGTGATCAATAGGACCAAGTCTTTCCTTTCCCAGAATTTTGATATGAAAAATTTTGGTGAGACTGATGTTATCTTAAACATTAAGCTTATAAAGGGCGAGAATGAGATTACTCTTTCACAATCCCATTATGTGGACAAGGTTCTAACCAAGTTTGGATTTATGGACTGTAAGCCGTGGCCACACCTTATGATCTAAATGCAAAGCTACATAAGAACATTGGGCATGGAAAGGATCAGCTTAAATATTCTTAAATAATAGGATCCTTGATGTACTTAACTAGTGCAACGAGGCCAGACATCTCATATGTTGTAAGCGGGTTGAGTCGTTATAGTCCAATCTAGGAGATGATCATTGGATAGTACTAGAAAGATTACTCAGATAATTGAAGGGGACCTCAAATTTGGGAGTATATTATTCTGGCCATCCGACAGTCTTGGAAGGATTCAATGATTCTAACTAGATCAGTGACTCGGATGACATGAAGGCTACGAGTAGCTATGTATTCACTCTAGCAGGTGGGGCTGTTTCATGGAAGTCTTCAAAACATACTATCCTTACATGGTCTACCATGGAGGCTGAGTTAGTAACACTTGATTCAGCGGCTGTAGAGGTAGAATGTATTATAGAACTCCTTTCTGATCTACTTGTACTGGAAAAGCCTATTCCAGCCATATTGACCTACTGCGATACCAAACCGTTCTGGTTAAGGCGAAGAGTAGGAAGGATAATATGAAGTCCTCAAAACACATTAAAAGGCGACTTAAGTCGATAAGGCATGCCAGAGAGACAGATGTTATTTCTGTAGAATATATCCAATCTGAAAGGAAATTAGCAGATCCTTTCACTAAAGGATTGGCACGGAAGGCCATCCTTGCAGCATCTCAGGGAATGGGGCTCATACCTGTATAAAGGCTCACATTGGTGGCAACCTATCCTAGAATATCGGAGATCCCATGAACTAGGCTCTAGGACAACAAACTGTGTGGGATAAGAGAGCATATCTAACGGATCCCATTAGCTGCAGTGCTCTTTTTGTATGGAAGGTTGAGCATTAGCTCTTAATGAACTCGAGGTCTATACGATTGTAGGACCGAAATGGCGACAGAGGGGGGTGAATGTCGCTCTCTTTTAAAATCGTCCCCGAGAATTGGTACACTGTTTTTCAAAAAGATGCAAAACAAAGCACCTCACAGAAAATAAAAATTAATCTTGCTGAAATTTGGAACGCATGCGACACTGAAAAATTCAGCATAAATCAGAGAGTAGTCAGTAAAAATTTCAGCTGAAAATATTGCCGTTTGATCTGCATGCAAAATCGTCAAAGATCAGGAAAGAAATAAAAAGAAAAGTGACTGGAGAGTGACCAACGGAAAGATTTGACTGTGAGCTGCTCTTCTCATGTCAAAAATTCAGAGTTTTCAACCTTAATAGCCGAACCATCTCTGAACTGAACAGACTTCATTTAACTAGCCGAACACTGAAAATGAGCAGGCGAGTAAACAGAGATTGCAGATTTTGTTTGCCCTACCATTGACAATAGGGCACCCTGATCGGTCACGGGCGGCGTGAGCCGCTCCGGCCCCTTTGCAGAGGCAGCAGGGGCTAGGAACATGCCGCCGGGCCCCACGAGTCCACGACCAGCATGGGCGTCAACAATGGGCCCATTCGATTTATTAATTTTAGATTTAATTAAACGAAAGCATTCAAATGTATATAACTTATTCATTTTAGCTCCAAATTTAGTGAAACCAATTTCTAAATTCATCTAAAATCAAGGGCTACCTAATGGAACCAGAACCAACATTTTGGAGCTTGTTCAAATTTTCATTGTGTTATTTGGTTGTTTTGATAATTTTTATCTAAATATTCGCGCATATAAAACATAGCTTTCGAGGCCCAAGAAGAGGAAGCTGCCGCTGCTGTAGACTCCAACACCCCGAATCCCGACCTTGGCATCCAAGGCGAGTCAATGCTTTGATCATTTTGAGCCTATATTTTTAATAAAGTATTTTGGTTTAAGTATTACAAATTGCATGCTTATATTTATGTTGCAATGTATGTTAATTTCAGATTTTAGATATATGCACATGTTCTCTTGGTCTAGTATACCTCATTTGCAATATGCTCGATTAAGTGATCCTTGTCACCCTAGTAAAAGTAATAACGCTACAACGCCTTTGAAAATAAGTCTGTAACTATATGCCATGCTTAGAACTGCCTAGATATTCATGGGCGTGAGAACGTCAAGCATCACTTTCAAACATGTCGAATTTTGTTGGGCGGTCATTGTGATGATGCGGTATATGTTGGTACAGTACTTTACGTCCCAAAATCCTACATGCTTAATTATCCGGCGGGTGATTGAAGGGTGTGAGTGTTGAATGGTGCCGTGATAGCACGATTTATGATAAAGTGGTGTCGTGATAGCACAAGGGGATCGTGGTAGAACCGCCCAGATAACCAATAAGGACTGAATCTTGTGATGACCTCCCACGGTACAATAAGTATAACCACATGCTGGCAAAGTGTAGGCAGGGCCAACTAATTTGCATTGATTTAGTAAGAGTTGCGTCGGTGTGAACACGGCGGGTAGGATGGCCACATCCTCCGGCGTGATGGCGCAAGAGGGGCTTGGAAGGGTGGTCGTGCAGGAGGAAGTGGAAACCTTAGCGGTCGTAACTCGCTAGGAAAATGCATCGTAAAAGCTCGTGATAGTCTACTCAACCGCATGGCTAAGGAATCGTGTGGGGCAATGAGCAGATCTATCTCATGTGGGTAAAGTGTACACACTCTCGAGTCAAAACTATTCGAATAGCGTGCCTTACGGTCATGGGCGGACATGAGAACTTAACTAGATATAGTTACGCTCGAAAACTTTGAAGGGGTGGAAATGGAAAAGTGGAGGGCGAGAAAGGCCCTTATTTGAATTATCACGGTGTCGTCCCAGCGTAAAGTAAGCGGTTATATAGCAAGGCATGGTATGAGGAGCAGACCATGTAATGGTGGATGGTCTCGATTCTATAGAAATGAAAGTATATGTCATTGAGTATCATGTTTACACTGAAAAATTCAGCATAAATCGAGAGTAGTCAGAAAATTTCAGCTGAAAATATTGCCGCTTGATCGCATGCAAAATCGTCAAAGATCGGAAAGAAATAAAAGAAAAGTGACTGGAGAGTGACCAACGGAAAGATTTGACTGTGAGCTGCTCTTCTCATGTCAAAATTCAGAGTTTTCAACCTTAATAGCCGAACCATCTCTGAACTGAACAGACTTCATTTAACTAGCCGAACACTGAAAATGAGCAGGCGAGTAAACAGAGATTGCAGATTTTGTTTGCTGAGATTTGACTGCAAACCGAATGCAGATCCCTGAAGACTGAGATCAGAACAAGAGGATCAACAAAAAGACAAACTGCACTCAGTCGAAGCAAAAGAAACTAAACACCAGACAAGCAGCCGAATCAAAACTAGCTGAGAGCACAGGCTGTGAAAACCGAAAATATACTGAATACAGTATTTAACGATCACAACCGGAAACCAGGGAATAAGGGTAAATGAGCTGCTCTTCTCAAGACAAAACATCAGGATTACATACTCAAGAGCACTCACTTGAGCTCTCACGCCTAGAATGCATGAATCACTCCTTGCTCTCCATCTCCTTTTAACAACTAGCCCACATACTAGAAAGGAATTTCAAGAAGTGTCATACAACCCTCACTCAAACCTCACACACAAATGAGGTAATGGGTCAAACCAGATTTTTGGAGGGAAATCTGCCTCCACCTCCATTGCTTGAGTCAAATTACCATTTTGCCCCTCAAGCACCTTCCCGGAAGCTTCCCGCAACTGGCACCTTTGACCGACTGGACCTCGACTCCTCCCTGAGTCTAGTCCGGTCCGCTCCGCTGCACATGACCGCACCCGCATCCGACCGCTCGACCTCAACCCTCGCTCGAGTCTAGTCCCGATCCTCTCGCCGCGCTCGTCCGCCCATCACCGTAGCTCAACTCCGGCCTCGCCTCCGACCGCAACCACCTCGAGTTCACGCGCTTCGACATCTCGACCGCTCGACCTCAACGCCACCGCGTCAGTCCGGCCACCACGTGTCTCGCCACGACTCGCCGACGCCCGCGCATCGCACGGACAAGAAACACGCCAAATAGCACCGCTCGATACATGAAAACGTAAACAGAGATCAAACCTATCGAGTCATCAGAATATGCATCCTAACCCATACGACTAGGTTCGACCAAGTCCGACCGAGTCCGTTACGCCACACAACGTCTAGGTCCGAACCAACCGACTAAAACTCGACTTTTCCCAAACCGATGTCAATTACTCATCATACACAACGGGATGACCTCCACAAGGTCTCTCAATCTCCCCCTTTATGAGTATATTGACAAACACAGAAAAAGCATAAAGTTGAGTTTGAAGAGTCTAACATGGTCCAAAAGAAAAAGAATGAAGTTAATGACCATGTCGACAGAAATGAGCAAAATAAAGAACAAGTTTTCCTCAAAGCTCCCAAAGTGGCTTTTTCTACCACTATTCTCCCCCTTTTGGCAATAAATACATCAAGAACGCAAGAAGGAGAATAAGTCATGAAAAAAAGGATAAAAATAGCTGAAGTTTGATTATTCTAAGCATTTAGATCCATGAGAATTATCCAAAATGACCATAATGTATTACACCAAGCCATAACTTAAATGAAAAGCTATCTAGATCATGACAGGATATGTATAAGCCAGCTAGAAGCAATTAGATGATAATCTGAATTTTAGTGCATTTATGAGCATGTCAAGTCATCAATAAGCAAAGTCTATCTAGAGACATCCAAGGATGATGCAAGCCATGTCAATCAAGCTAAGCGGAACCAAGAATCTAATATTGAGTCCAAATAGAGTGTTACATACTCAAGAGTGAAACAATGGTTCAAGTACTTGATTCTTTTAATAACTCAAGCAAATTGAGCACAAATGATATTTTTCTTTTGAAACTTATGGTTGTTTTCAACCAATATTTTTATCGTGTGCTAGATCTCACGCCTTACTACGACTACTCCAAGCAAGAAGCTTAAGAAGATAGTCTAGGTCATCCAAAACTCCCCCCAAGTTCATGCCTAGTGCAATGGCAAGCCGCCTCGTGAGAAAGAATTGGTGAGATCGTTTTTCGCACAAAGAGATCTTTTTGCTTTTTGACAAGTTGTACTAACTCATGCTACATCAAGAGTTTAAGACACCTCAATCTAAGGCTCAACTAGAGATTCAACGCTCAACTCAGCTTATTTGACATGGCATGAATCATAAAAGGATAGCTCAAGACAGACTAAGCTCAAGTGCTAATCATGACAAGTTTTTTGTTCAAGTTGAGTAGATTTAATTAACTCATCATGGTAAAAGCTAGTCTACACATATGAAGTCATGATAAATCGAGCAGATAAGCATAAATCATGGCAAGATGTAAAGCATTTTAAGCATGTCATAACAGGATAATAATCAAGGCTCCATGTAGTTATATTACAATGCAGAAAGACATGCAATAAAATCCAACTCCCCATCAACATGTGATGCAGCTTTTAGTTCAAGTTGAGTTATGTCAATATGAAGATCTAGAAGTTCCCAAATGAACTCCCCCTGAACCAAAGCAATAAAAACGAGAAGCTGGCAAGAAATCAAGAAAGGCTCCTTAAAGCATAGATAAGATAGAGAATACTAATGACTCGGACTAACTCTTATCCACCCCATATGACTCGTGACAACAATGTCGAGTAAAACACACACTAGAGAGCAAACACGCACTGCCTCACCCGAGGGTGGCCCAACCTCGCTAGAACCTAGAAGAAGTGAGTGAGCTCAACCTAGTGAGATAAGAAACAGCTATCCTGAAAGCATAAGATAAGAGCAAGAAGTCTAAGCACTCAGCAAGAGACACACTCTAACCTATGCTAGAAGGACTAATACCCAATGCACCCACAAATGCAGTGCAATAGTAAGGAGACAGAAATATAAATAATATGATAAAGCAGTAAAGTTCAAAGCTCCCCCTCATAACAGTCCATAAGGACAAACCACCCCAAGCTCTCCCCGCAGAGCTGAAAACCTCGTCTATCCAAAGGCTTGGTGAAGATATCACCAACCGGTGGTCACTCTCACAACGAAGCACGATGTCACCCTTCTCAACATGGTCTCAAGAAAGTGATATCTCGATATCAATGTGCTTGGTCCGAAGTGTCGACTGGTTCTTAGCAATGCTAATCGCAGACGTGTTATCGTAAAAGAGCGGAACACGGCCGATAGCAACCCAAAGTCCCGCAGTCGAGACCATCCAAAGGACCAGCTACAAGAATCGGTCATGCGCAACATACTCGGCCTCGCGAGTGGACGTGCAACACCGGACTACTTCCTAGAGGACCAGGAAACGAGAGAAGTGCCAATGAATTGGTAGGTGCCCGAAGTGCTCTTCCTATCTATCCTACAGCCGGCAAAGTCTGCATCCGAATAGGCTCTAAGGGATAGACATGATGAGGAAGAGTACCAGATACCATAGTCAATGGTAGCTCGAAGATACCGAAAGATGCGCTTCACTGCTTGGCGGTGAGACACGCGAGGAGAAGCCGAAACCGAGCACATAGACACACGAGAAGTGTATGTCCGGCTCGAGGCGTGAGGTACAAGAGGAGCCAATCATGCTGCGGTACTCCTTCGATCAACCGACTCACCATCCTCATCGTGGTCAAGAGAAGTCAGAAGCCATCGGAGTTGACACCGACTTTCCATCACTCATGTCAAAGCGCCTCGAGAGGTCTCGAGTGTACTTGCGTTGATGCAAGAAAGTACCTCCCGAGTCCGCTTGATTTGGAAACCAAGGAAGAAAGTCAACTCACACATCATGCTCATCTCAAACTCGGTGCTCATGACATCGAGAACCTGTGAAACTAGAGCATAAGAAGAGCCGCCAAAGATAATGTCATCGACATAAATTTGGACGACAGGAAGGTCATTGCTGCCTGCGAATGAACAAGGTCTTGTCAACTTTACCCATCTCGAAATCATGCCTCAAAAGATAGGATTTAAACCTCTCATACCAAGCTCTAGGGGCTGCTAAGTCCATACAACGCTTTGGAAAGCTTGTAGACATGATTAGGGTATTTGGGGTTCTCAAAACCGGAGGTCGTCGACATAGACTTCTTCCTCAATGAAGCCATTGAGAAAGACGCCTTGACGTCCATCTGGTAAAGCTTGAAACCCTTAGAAGCGCAAGGCAAGCGAATTCTAATGGCCTCAAGCGAGCTACAGGCGAAGGTCTCCTCAAGTCTAGACCCTCGACACCAGGAGTACCCCGAGCAACCGCCTAGCCTTGTTTCAATGACTACCCCATCCTCGCTCGCTTGTTCTTGAACACCCACTTGGTTCCAATGATATTGTGACCTCGAGGGGCTCAACAAGCGTCCGACCTGTTTCTTCGAAACTTTCGAGCTCCTCATGCATGGCATTGACCCAAGACTCATCGGATAACCTATCCTAGAATATCGGAGATCCCATGAACTAGGCTCTAGGACAACAAACTGTGTGGGATAAGAGAGCATATCTAACGGATCCCATTAGCTGCAGTGCTCTTTTTGTATTGAAGGTTGAGCATTAGCTCTTAATGAACTCGAGGTCTATATGATTTATGGGACTCATCCTACAGGATTCCTAGAAGAGTTCACCTATGTGAGTGTGATTGTAAGGTCACAATCAAAGAAAGATAAGAGTATATTTTCTTGAGCACTCATGAGCTAGATACGGGGACATGACCGTAACTTCCCAACCCGAGAGGGAAAGGGCAAGCCACCCAGTACAGAATGTGACTTGGGTGAAAGTTCTCACACCAAGGTATTGGATCAAGGTGAAGTCCTCCTTTGTCTGTGCAGAGTCTAGTCCTTGTCGCTAGGCTTTGGGTTCAAACCCGCAAGGTACCCATCGTTGAACAGCTGTGTATTAAACAAGACTTTGAACATCTTTTATCAATTGATAAATTGGTGGGGACTGTTGTTTTCTAGGGGCATTTTGGTAAATTTCCAATTGAAAAAGAGAAATAAAAAGAAAAAAAAAGAAAAAAGGAAAAAAAAGAAGGAGGTGGGGCCCACTTGTCAATGGGCCATACACAAGAGATAAGGGGAGGAGACATGGGGTGGTGGGCGTGCGCTCTGGGAGCGATTTGTCCGCTTCGTTGTAGGACCGAAATGACGACAGAGGGGGGGTGAATGTCGTTCTCTTAAAAATCGCCCCCGAGAATTCGTACACTGATTACTCAAAAGATGCATAACGAAGCAACTCACGAAAATTAATTTCGAAAAGCTGAACGCATGCGATACTAATAAATTCAGCATAAATCAGAGAGTAATCAGTAAAAATTTTAGCTGAAAATAATGCCATTTAATCTACATGCAAAATGGTCAAAGATAAGCAAAAGAATAAAAAGAAAAACACTAAATGGAGAAGTGTTACAGCATCGCTGATCGGCAAAGAAAATATCGAAATAAGATACTTGAGCAAAGACAATATCAAGAAACTCTCACCGCAAGTCTCTTCGTGAACCGAAACCGAGATGTGCTTTGATTGATTTTTCCAAAGAAAGATAGCGTGTGAACTGAAATCGGATAGACCACACAAACCGAGGAAAGCAAAAGGAAAAGACAAAGTACAAAGATCCCGACCGAACTGAACCAAAAGAAAAGAGATACTGAAAAGAGATCACACAGCCACTGTTCTTCTCAGGAAAGAGGATCAACAAATCAAGCTAATTAGCCCACTATCCTCAAGAAAAGAAGACATGAGTAAAATGTCATCTTGCCAAGAAAATGGACAAGGCAGGAAACACTCAAATTATCAAATCCCGAATAAAGAAATTGATTTCCAAACGAAGTAAGACATAAATCCAAACTAGCTTGTGAATCTTAAGTCACTTGATCATAGTACTTTTGTTCACAACAGAGGCTATCTTCACAACACACACCAAGGCATATTTTGCGAGAAAAGAGCAAAGAACAAATTTTAGACTAGCTAGCGATTCGAGACAAAGAATTCTTGCCGAGAGCAATTCGGACAGTTGATTCTTGCCGATAAACTAACGGCAAACTTGAGAGGTCAGATGAAGTAAATAGCCCGGACAAAATTCAGCAAGAAGAACGAACAGAAAGCCAAAATGGCGGTAAAAATAAAACAACCATCTCAGAAGAGAATAGATCATTCCAAATCAAACACGAGTTACGGATGAGTTCCCATACGCATGGACATTAGAACAAAAGGAATGATTACAAAACTCTCAATCCATCCTCTCCCTCTCAATCCTCAAGAACACCAAGAGCCTCACATGCTTCTTGGAAGGAACACACACAAAATGGAGAGCAAATGCACAAAAACCCTCAAGTGGCTCTAGAGAACACCCTCTCTATTTATAGCCTCCACTAATGGGTTTCCCTTTTGCTTTATCCATTATCTCACAACAACTCTGCGCTTTATCCATTAGCGCCAACCGAATCCGCTTCCGCGAGACTGAGTCAATTTTCTCGAATTGCCCCTCACGCTCCTTCCCGAAGCTTCCTGCCGCGCAAGACAACTGGCACCACGACCGACCGGTCAGACCTCCGACTCCTCCCGAGTCTAGTCCCGGTCCACCCGCCGCCTGCCGTGTCCACCTCCGGTAGCTCCGGCTCCGGTTCCTCGCCTCCGCTGCCTCAACCACCTCACAGACTCGATCATCTTCGACGCCTCCGACCGTCTCGGACCTCAACACCTCCGTGCCTAGTCCCGGTCCTCCCACGCCTCACCATGACCTAACTCCGAAGTCCTGCATCCACACAGACAAGCAAACCATCACATAGCACCGCTCGACACATGAAAGCATAATAAAGTCCAAACCTGTCGAATCATCAGAATATGCATCATAATCCCATACGACCAAGTTTGACCAAGTCCGACCGAGTCCGTTACACCACGCAACGTCAAGGTCCGAACCAATCAACTCAAACTCGACTTTCATAAACTGATGTCAATTACTCATCATACACACGGGATGACCTCCACATGGTCTCTCACCTGTGGGCGGCCAAGTCTTGCGGCGGCGGCGGCGATGGAGGCATCACCGGTGCGGGAGCTTCGGCGCCAGCCGTGACCGCAGCCCGCCAGCTTCCGCCCCGCTTCCCTATTTATGGCATTTCCTCTTCTTTGTTTGGGGCACTGGAAAAATGTGAGTTCTCGGTCCCCTTCCGATCTCAAATCTCTCTCTGTGGTTCTTCGATCTTGAGTCTTGGGAGCCGTCGGCCGAGTTCCTTCCAGTCGCTGTTGGCTGAGGAGCACAAATCACCAATCTAGGGTTTTCCCCGTGCGGTTTCCTTGAGCCTTTTCTTGGATCTGACCGAGAGGAAAAGTGTGGGGTTCACCTCTAGAGGTTGATTTGTCTCTAACTTGTGCTGAGTTTTGAGAGAGATTTGTGACTTGTTCTTTGTGTTCATGAGCGTTCTCGGTCGGAACTCTCGTCGGTCTTGTGCGGCATCCACTCGACTCTCGGCTTCTACCTCAGTTCTATCCAGGGGAAGTGTGGCATTGTATCTCCGATTGCCTTCGTCTCCTTGCTCGGCATAGTGGGGTGCTAGGTTTTCTGGGACAGCGCTGTAAGCGTGCCTTGCCTCTTTTGATTTCTTCACGGTGATTTCGAGTATCACTGCTGCAGTGAGTATACTGGCTGTTGTTTCTTTGCAATTTCGTGATTTAATTCACTTATCAGTGAGTCTCACTAGTGGAAAATTTGCAAAGAAATTGCTGTGGGATGTTTGCTCTGTGATGAAATGACATAATACTGAGATTATATATGAATGTGATGGTAGATTGATCTTGAGCTTTCAGTTAAATCTATTATTTTCTTTCACTGATCATCGAACTTGCTGTCCATTTCTTGTTGATCTCTGTGTTAGATCTATGTAGTGGTTAGCTTTGTTCCTTTCTGGTATGTGCCGAACCCTATTATCCTGTTAAATCAATAGCATGCTCTGTGAATGAGTGAAAGATTGATTTTAGGGATATTTCTGCACTGTCCAGCAAGCCTTTTTCATGATCTGTTAGTCTTTGTTAAATAAAAATATTTAATTTGAGCTCAAGATCTAATCTATAACTGTCATATATAATCAAGATTAGATTTTGTCATGGCAGAGATGGCCAAGATTAAGTCTTGTGCAACTAGCCTTCTGGGCGCAACTAATAAAATTGAACTTGTTGATAATATGTTGAATCTGGTCATATATGTTAAGTTTGTGTTGAGATTAGCATTTTAATGCACTTGTATACATGAGAATATGCTAGTCTTGAACTCTTATATGTCATTTATATTGGGCATATGTTTCTTTTGCAATGACTTAAAAGATTCATATGTTTATATATTGATTAAGTCATTTCTATGCCATTTGTGTTATGCTTGTGTATTTATCTTTTATATTAGAATTAAAGATGAATATTTGCTAAATCCGCTCTACTTACAACAATAAGTTCTCCTTCAATATGACTAACAGAAAATACCCTTCGTGGATTGGTTTCAGTTAGAAGCATATGACACTCATCCTGAGACATGCCAAGTATTCAGTGGTCAATTATCTGACCGTTGCCTACTATTGCTGCAGGTTGTTTCTTGGAAGTGTCAGCAACTATTTTATGCACCATGCCAAGTGTCCAGTTCTTGTTGTAAAGAAACAAGGTTGAGGTTTACTATACAAAAAACTACAAATAAGCTCTGTGCAGATAAGCTCTCTGTATCTTCAGACGTCTGTCTGGGCAATTATCCAAAAAAAAAGGAAGAACAATAGCATCATTGAATGTATCTGTTATCCATAGCCTACATAATTTTGTAAATAAATCAGCTTATATATGCAGATTGGCATCTTTGTAACTGAACTTTACATGAGATGAAAATATGAACTGGTGCATTTACGATGTACTAATATAGTTTGGCATCAGTTTTTTTTAATAAGATCTGCCTCTTTGTGCATTGATTTGATGAGCATTGAGTGCAGCTTCATGTCGACATACTAGAAGTCGTGAAGATGTGCAGTTTTTAAGTTCTTGTTGTAAAGAAACAAGGTTGAGTGCAGTTTTTAAAGTTCACTAGAAGTCGTGAAAGGAAGGTCGTGCTAGATGCTAAATGAAATGCAGTGTTGTTAAATTTGGTGGCTGAATTAATGCAACAAGAATGTTTTGTACGGCATGGTTCACCTATGTTGGGTGTCTTCATAGCTTATGCAGGTCATGTCTGGTCGTGTTCCGGCTAGGCGACTACAGCTTCTCTAGCACAGAAGTTGGAGCCCTCTGCCTCTAGCTTCTAGAGAGAGAGAGAGCTAGAACCTACCTAAATTTAGGATGTTTGGCTAGAATTTGATCTAAATGCTGATCAGCCTCCCAATTCCCAAATGCGACAGCATGGAGCTAGCGTAGGCCGTCTGTCAGTTTAATTTCGCGCACTAGCATTTGTCAGGACAATTTTGGCGTCTCCGCCTCAGCTTCTAATGCTAACGTAGCTTCGGCCTCCTAGTGATTTGAACAGGGAGTGTCTATTCATCGTTCACATGGTTTTTTTTTGCGCAAAATTAGTCAGCTTTATTTGCCATTGGATTGAGATCGGACCATCTAAACCAATGTCCACTCTCTCTTACACCATCCTCATCTCACCTCTTCGATCCAGCCGAGCAATTCAAACCCTAGTGCTACCACCCTGCTGCCTCACCGATGACCCCCTCCCCCTCTGCCGCCACCCTCCTCTTCCTTCGCTCTTGCCACAACAGCATGCCTCCTCTCCTATCGCCGTCGCGGGCCTCCATCTCTCCTGTCCTTCCCTTCTTTCCTAGCCATTCGATCCGTCATCGTGGCCTACCGTCTCTTAATGCTCGTCGATTCTCATCGCTCTTGTTGCCTCCTCATCCCACCACTGCCGCCACCCACCGCCATCCTCCTGCCACCCTAGCCTCCTAAATCTGAGTCCCAATGAACCCAAAACCCTAATCCGATGAAACTGAGTCCTAATATGACGAACTTTGTCCTAACTTGTCATCGCCACCACCAGAGAAGATGACCTCGTGAGCTAGAGAATGAATCTTAAGCAAATCACAATGTCAAATTTAAATGATTTGCTCAAAAGTTGTCATTCGGCAGATGTATAACAATTCTGGTATCTTAATTCCAAACTGAAGCGAAACAAGCTGCTGGAGGACTTTTTGCTGATCTAAACAACTTCTACCAAAAGAAATCCTCAATAAAAAATTTTACACGTCCCGTCTCTGATGCTGCACGCCCACTTCTTCGGACCGCCCACAACATGTGTCACCAATTGCCACTAGATTCTCTCACCGAGCACAGACTTTTGTCGGACTTAAACTTACGAGAATATTTTACTCGCAACCACGCATTCAAACACCAATCCAACCACGAGTCGACGGCGGCCAAGGGGGATGTAACCAGGCGCGCGTCCGGCCCGTGGATTTATCATTGGCTCCGGCAAGTGGACAAATGGCTGATGAAAAAGAATCTTTCCCACGCCCTCCGCATTTGTAAACAGCTACGCGCAGCCATGGCTGGCTGGGTCCTCCTCCCTTCCTTCCATTTCTTTCCTTCCCTTTCCATTCCATTCCAGGTTGCATGGAAACAGTCGTGAGAAAACCGCAGAAGTGGGAGCCGTTGGGAAGTAACGCGAGTCGCGCAAACCGCTGCACCGCCCAAAGTCACTCGTTTGCGGGAAAAAGGACGGAGAGGAGAGATGTGGATCGAGATCGATCCGAGCTGGAGACCGGACTATTACTCGTTCGTTCATTTGAATTTTGATCATTTCTAGCCTCCTGTACCACGTTAATACTAAATTTGGTTCCTAGATCACCGTAATACCAAATCTAGCCCCCTTTCCGACCGCACGACTCCGAGGACGTGAGACGTGTTAGTCGTGCGGTGGGGACCGCACGACTATACTGTTCAACGCGACCGCACGACTACACTGTTCACAATTTTTTTAGACCGAAAAGCAAATAAAAACAAAAAAATAGAGTAACCGAATACTGTTCATGTTTGGCCCAAAAATCCGACTATTTGTAATTAAAAAAATCTAAGACTGTTCAATTGTTGACCTATTTTTTATATATTTTTCAATAAACGGCCCAAAAAATCGGGCGACCGTACGAGTAATGTTGACCTTTTATTCAAAAAATATAAAAAAATTGGTTCCAGTAGATTATTCTAATTGTTTGTGAATGTTACACTAATGATATATGTGATTTTTGTCCTTGGTAGTATTGATCCTGAATTAAACTTTTCTAAGGATACTTCTTGAACATATATATATATATATATAGATGCTTGATTTGCATGTTTCATGCCATACTAAATTGATCTATTGTGTATAAATGAACGGATGAATATTGTTGTAGTATCGTATGAAACGTTGTTTACTAGAGATTCTAATATTGATGTTTTGATAGTAGTTTGCTCAAAGTTTTAAGCATAAAAAGAGAATGTTGAATCTGTCTTTGTATATATTTATGTGATTGCATCTAAAAGTAGAACAGCCAATAGGTTTCATAATCAGAACAATTAGCGATAGTTAATGAGAATCACTATAGTATAACTAATGCTTAATAAAATTGGTGTTGAGCAACATTAGGTGTTAAATGAATGGAGTATAATAAATCTTTTAAACCAGTGTGGTTTCTGAGATTGTTGAGTATTAGTTTGTCCATGACTAAAAGAGTTTTACAAGAATATTATGGTTATTTCGGTAATTTTGTGATGCTTTGTGAATTTTAAAACTTAGGATGAGATAATAAAATATTATGAAGCAATTCAGTTTGATTTTAGAAAGTTTAAATATATAATAGTAACTTTTGATAATTCTTGTTAAGAATTTGGTAAATTAATAATTGCATAATTCGTTTTGGGTTTGTTGGCTTTCACGGTAGTGGTACTTAAATAATAATAAGTAGTAGTAGTAGTAGAATAATAATACTAATAATAATAATAATAACAACAACAACAACAACAACAACAACAACAACAACAAATATTTGTAGCAATGTAAATATCTGCCTTGTGAGTGAACTCATTGCAAAGTGTTAAAGCTTTTACATATGCTCTCATTTTATTGTCCTTTCATTATATATGCTTGTGAAATATTGAATTTATGAACGGTATGCAAATTTATGCATTATTAATATTGTTATCATTATGTACATTGTCAGATTTTAGTAGGTGTAACTTGATCATGTCATCCAATGATGGAAATATTTTTTTTGGTTTAATAACATACTCAGTGTGGTAGTAAATTCAACGGTGAGAAATGTTGAACTATTTGCATGATATATGAATTGTTCCTTGATAAATTACTTTTTTTTTGAAATTTGGACATCTTTTTTAAAGGTTGTCGATGGAGACTAGATGCACTTGTTAAAATTTATCTGCCATTTACAACTATAATTTTATTATAGGAGTCTTTGAGATTAAAATTATGAAGTGATATTACTTAATAACTCATTCTAGCTAGAATGACGGAAAAATTTATTGTTGTGGCATGTAAAGATTTTAGTTACCTGGATTTCAAGGTTAAAATCTTAGTATGAGTATCTGTAATAATAAAATAAAGTTGGACATACATTGATCATTGATGCAATTTGTTGGGTTATGATAACCATGTGTGTGGGAATTCTATGGGTATTTATCCTCTAAAATAACTAAGATTTGTCTGGACAATTTTAGCATTCCTCTCCGCCTCATCTTCTAATGCTAATGTAGCTTCGGCCTCCTAGTACAAAATGGGCTCTTGCTTTGAATTTACTTGAAGAATAGATTTGAACATGGGCGTCTATTCATCGTTCACATGTTTTTTTTTGCGCAAAAATTGGTCAGATTTACCTGCCGTTGGATTGAGATCGGACCATCTAGACCAATTCCCACTCTCTCTTACACCATCTTCATCCCACCTCTTCGATCCAGCCAAGCTATTTAAACCCTAGTGCTACCACCTAGCCGCCTCAACAGTGATGCCCTCCCCTGCCACCACTCTCCTCTTCCTTCGCTCCCGCCACAGCAGCACTCATCCTCTCCTATTGCCGCCACTGGGCCCCATCTCTCCCGTCCTTCCTTCTTTCCCAGCCATCGGATCCGTAATCATGGCCCACCTCTTAATGCTTGTTGATTCTCATCGCCCGCCACCTCCGCATCCCACCAGTACTTGTCCGTCGCCATGGCTCTTGAGACCGGTTAAAGATCTATCAAGAAGAGCTAACCGCTCGATACCAATTGTAGGACCAAATGGCGACAGAGGGGGTGAATGTCGCTTCTTTAAAATCGCCTCGAGAATTGGTACACTGTTTTCAAAAGATGCAAAACAAAGCACCTCACAGAAAATAAAATTAATCTTGCTGAAATTTGAACGATGCGACACTGAAAAATTCAGCATAAATCGAGAGAGTAGTCAGAAAATTTCAGCTGAAAATATTGCCGCTTGATCTCGCATGCAAAATCGTCAAAGATCAGGAAAGAAATAAAAAGAAAAGTGACTGGAGAGTGACCAACGGAAAGATTTGACTGTGAGCTGCTCTTCTCATGTCAAAAATTCAGAGTTTTCAACCTTAATAGCCGAACCATCTCTGAACTGAACAGACTTCATTTAACTAGCCGAACACTGAAAAATGAGCAGGCGAGTAAACAGAGATTGCAGATTTTGTTTGCTGAGATTTGACTGCAAACCGAATGCAGATCCCTGAAGACTGAGATCAGAACAAGAGGATCAACAAAAAGACAAACTGCACTCAGTCGAAGCAAAAGAAACTAAACACCAGACAAGCAGCCGAATCAAAACTAGCTGAGAGCACAGGCTGTGAAACCGAAAATATACTGAATACAGTATTTAACGATCACAATCGGAAACCAGGGAATAAGGGTAAATGAGCTGCTCTTCTCAAGACAAAACATCAGGATTACATACTCAAGAGCACTCACTTGAGCTCTCACGCCTAGAATGCATGAATCACTCCTTGCTCTCCATCTCCTTTTAACAACTAGCCCACATACTAGAAAGGAATTTCAAGAAGTGTCATACAACCTCACTCAAACCTCACACACAAATGAGGTAATGGGTCAAACCAGATTTTTGAAGGGAAATCTGCCTCCACCTCCATTGCTTGAGTCAAATTACCATTTTGCCCCTCAAGCACCTTCCGGAAGCTTCCCGAACCGGCACCTTTGACCGACCGACCTCGACTCCTCCCGAGTCTAGTCCGTCCGCCTGCTGCACATGACCGCACCGCATCCTCGACCGTCTCGACCTCAACTCCGCCTGAGTCTAGTCCCGATCCTCGCGCCGCCTGCCGCGGCCCATCACCGGTAGCTCAACTCCGGTTCTCGCCTCCCGACTCGCAACCACCCGAGTTCACGCCGCTCGACACATCTCGACCGCTCGACCTCAACGCCACCGCCTAGTCCGGTCACCACGTGTCTCGCCACGACTCCGCCTCGACGCCCCGCAATACACGACAAGAAACACGCCAAATAGCACCGCCGATACATGAAAACGTAACAGAGATCAAACCTGTCGAGTCATCAGAATATGCATCCTAACCCATACGACTAGGTTCGACCAAGTCCGACCGAGTCCGTTACGCCACACAACGTCTAGGTCCGAACCAACCGACTAAAACTCGACTTTTCCTAAACCGATGTCAATTACTCATCATACACAACGGGATGACCTCCACAAGGTCTCTCAATGATTTATGGGACTCATCCTACAGGATTCCTAGAAGAGTTCACCTACGTGAGTGTGATTGTAAGGTCACAATCAAAGAAAGATAAGGGTATATTTTCTTGAGCACTCATGAGCTAGATATGGGGACATGACCGTAACTTCCCAACCCGAGAGGGAAAGGGCAAGCCACCCAATACAGAATGTGACTTAGGTGAAAGTTCTCACACCAAGGCATTGGATCAAGGTGAAGTCCTCCTTTGTCTGTGCAGAGTCGTAGTCCTTGTCGCTAGGCTTTGGGTTCAAACCCGCAAGGTACCCATCGTCGAACAACTGTATATTAAACAAGACTTTGAACATCTTTTATCAATTGATAAATTGGTGGGGACTGTTGTTTTCTAGGGGCATTTTGGTAAATTTCCAATTGAAAAAGAGAAAGAAAAAGGAAAAAAAGGAGGTGGGGCCCACTTGTCAATGGGCCATACACAAGAGATAAGGGGAGGAGTCCCATGTGGGTGCGTGGGCGCTCGCGTGCGGCTCGGAGCAGATTTGTCCGCTTCGCCCGTTGTAGGACCGAAATGGCGATGAGGGGGTGAATGTCGTTTCTTAAAATCGCCCAGAATTCGTGACACCGATTACTCAAAAGATGCATAACGAAGCAACTCACGTAAAATTAATTCATGCTGAATCGAACGCATGCGATACTAATAAATTCAGCATAAATCAGAGAGTAATCACTAATAAATTTAGCTGAAAATAATGTCGTTTAGTCTGCATGCAAAATGGTCAAAGATCAGCAAAAGAATAAAAAGAAAAACACTAAATGGAGAAGTGTTACAGATCATCGCAAAGAAAATATCGAAATAAGATACTCCTGTAGCACAACATCAAGAAACTCTCACCGCAAGTCCGCCGTGAATTGAAAACCAGAGATGTGCTTTGATTGATTTTTCCAAAAGAAAGATAGCCAGGTGAGCTGAAATCGATAGACCACACAAACTGAGGAAAGCAAAAAGGAAAAGACAAAGCACAAAGATCCTGACCGAACTGAACCAAAAGAAAAGAGATACTGAAAAGATATCACACAGCCACTGTTCTTCTCAGGAAAGAGGATCAACAAATCAAGCTAATTAGCCCACTATCCTCAAGAAAAGAAGACACAAAGTAAAAGGTCATCTTGCCAAGAAAATGGACAAGGCAGGAAACACTCAAATTACTGAAATCCTGAACAGCAAATTGATTTCCAAACGAAGTAAGACAGAAATCCAAACTAGCTTGTGAATCTTAAGTCACTTGATCATAGTACTTTTGTTCACAGCAGAGGCTATCTTCACAACACACACCAAGGCATATTTTGCCGAGAAAGAGCAAAGAACAAATTTTAGACTAGCTAGCAGTTCAGACAGCAATTCTTGCCGAGAGTAATTCGGACAGTTGATTCTTGCCGATAAACTAACGGCAAACTTGAGAGGTCAGATGAAGTAAATAGCCTGGACAAAATTCAGCAGCAAGAACAGAACAGGAAAGCCAAAATGGTAGCCGAAAATAAAACAACCATCTCAGAAGAGAAAAGATCATTCCAATCAAACACGAGTTACGGATGAGTTCCCATACGCATGGACATTAGAACAAAAGGAATGATTACAAAACTCTCAATCCATCCTCTCCCTCTCAATCCTCAAGAACACCAAGAGCCCCACATGCTTCTTGGAAGGAACACACACAAAATGGAGAGCAAATGCACAAAAACCCTCAAGTGGCTTTAGAGAACACCCTCTCTATTTATAGCCTCCACTAATGGGTTTCCCTTTTGCTTTATCCATTATCTTTCAACAACTCGAGCTTTATCCATTAGCGCCAACCAATCCGCTCATGAGACCGAGTCAATTTTCCCGACTGCCCTCACGCCCTTCCTGAAGCTCGCCACACAACCGCAACCGCACTCGACTGCTCGACCTCCGACCTCCTCCGAGTCTAGTCCCGGCCCACCTCGCCGCCTGCCGTGTGTCCACCTCCAGAGCTCCAGCTCGTTCCTCGCCTCGCTCGCAACCACCTCAACAGTCTCGATCATCTTCGACGTCTCCGACCGTCTGGACCTCACCATCTCCTGTGCCAAGTCCCGGTCCTCCCACGCCTCACCATGACCTAACTCCGAAGTCCTGCATTCACACAGACAAGCAAACCGTCACATAGCACCGCTCGACACATGAAAGCATAATAAAGTCCAAACCTGTCGAATCATCAGAATATGCATCCTAATCCCATACGACCAAGTTTGACCAAGTCCGACCGAGCCCGTTACACCACGCAACGTCAAGGTCCGAACCAACCAACTCAAACTCGACTTTCATAAACCGATGTCAATTACTCATCATACACACGGGATGACCTCCACATGGTCTCTCACCCGTGGGCGGCCGAGTCTTGCGGTGGCGGCGGCGATGGAGGCATCACCCGTGGATACATGAGAATATGCTAGTCTTGAACTCTTATATGTCATTTATATTGGGCATATGTTTCTTTTGCAATGACTTAAAAGATTCATATGTTTATATATTGATTAAGTCATTTCTATGCCATTTGTGTTATGCTTGTGTATTTATCTTTTATATTAGAATTAAAGATGAATATTTGCTAAATCCGCTCTACTTACAACAATAAGTTCTCCTTCAATATGACTAACAGAAAATACCCTTCGTGGATTGGTTTCAGTTAGAAGCATATGAAACTCATCCTGAGACATGCCAAGTATTCAGTGGTCAATTATCTGACCGTTGCCTACTATTGCTGCAGGTTGTTTCTTGGAAGTGTCAGCAACTATTTTATGCACCATGCCAAGTGTCCAGTTCTTGTTGTAAAGAAACAAGGTTGAGGTTTACTATACAAAAAACTACAAATAAGCTCTGTGCAGATAAGCTCTCTGTATCTTCAGACGTCTGTCTGGGCAATTATCCAAAAAAAAGGAAGAACAATAGCATCATTGAATGTATCTGTTATCCATAGCCTACATAATTTTGTAAATAAATCAGCTTATATATGCAGATTGGCATCTTTGTAACTGAACTTTACATGAGATGAAAATATGAACTGGTGCATTTACGATGTACTAATATAGTTTGGCATCAGTTTTTTTTAATAAGGTCTGCCTCTTTGTTGCAGTTTTTAAGTTCTTGTTGTAAAGAAACAAGGTTGAGTGCAGTTTTTAAAGTTCACTAGAAGTCGTGAAAGGAAGGTCGTGCTAGATGCTAAATGAAATGCAGTGTTGTTAAATTTGGTGGCTGAATTAATGCAACAAGAATGTTTTGTATGGCATGGTTCACCTATGTTGAGTGTCTTCATAGCTTATCCAGGTCATGTCTGGTCGTGTTCCGGCTAGGCGACTACAGCTTCTCTAGCACAGAAGTTGGAGCCCTCTGCCTCTAGCTTCTAGAGAGAGAGAGAGAGAGAGAGAGCTAGAACCTACCTAAATTTAGGATGTTTGGCTAGAATTTGATCTAAATGCTGATCAGCCTCCCAATTCCCAAATGCGACAGCATGGAGCTAGCGTAGGCCGTCTGTCAGTTTAATTTCGCGCACTAGCATTTGTCAGGACAATTTTGGCGTCTTCGCCTCAGCTTCTAATGCTAACGTAGCTTCGGCCTCCTAGTGATTTGAACAGGGGGTGTCTATTCATCGTTCACATGGTTTTTTTTTGCGCAAAATTAGTCAGCTTTATTTGCCATTGGATTGAGATTGGACCATCTAGACCAATGTCCACTCTCTCTTACACCATCCTCATCCCAGCTCTTCGATCCAGCCGAGCAATTCAAACCCTAGTGCTACCACCCTGCTGCCTCACCGATGACCCCCTCCCCCTCTGCCGCCACCCTCCTCTTCCTTCGCTCTTGCCACAGCAGATGCCTCCTCTCCTATCGCCGTGGGCCTCCATCTCCCCGTCCTTCCTTCTTTCCTAGCCATTCGATCCGCCATCGTGGCTCACCGCTCTTAATGCTCGCCGATTCTCATCGCCTGCCTCCTCATCCCACCACTGCCGACACCCACCGCCATCCTCTTGCCGCCCTAGCCTCCTAAATCTGAGTCCCAATGAACCCAAAACCCTAATCCGATGAAACTGAGTCCTAATATGGCGAACTTTGTCCTAACTTGTCATCGCCACCACCAGAGAAGATGACCTCGTGAGCTAGAGAATGAATCTTCAAGCAAATCACGATGTCAAATTTAAATGATTTGCTCAAAAGTTGTCACTCGGCAGATGTATAACAATTCTGGTATCTTAATTCCAAACTGAAGCGAAACAAGCTGCTTGAGGACTTTTTGCTGATCTAAACAACTTCTACCAAAAGAAATCCTCAATAAAAAATTTTACACGTCCCGTCTCTGATGCTGCACGCCCACTTCTTCGGACCGCCCACAACATGTGTCACCAATTGCCACTAGATTCTCTCACCGAGCACAGACTTTTGTCGGACTTAAACTTACGAGAATATTTTACTCGCAACCACGCATTCAAACACCAATCCAACCACGAGTCGACGGCGGCCAAGGGGGATGTAACCAGGCGCGCGTCCGGCCCGTGGATTTATCATTGGCTCCGGCAAGTGGACAAATGGCTGATGAAAAAGAATCTTTCCCACGCCCTCTGCATTTGTAGACAGCTACGCGCAACCATGGCTGGCTGGGTCCTCCTCCCTTCCTTCCATTTCTTTCCTTTCCTTTCCATTCCATTCCAGGTTGCATGGAAACAGTCGTGAGAAAACCGCAGAAGTGGGAGCCGTTGGGAAGTAACGCGAGTCGCGCAAACCGCTGCACCGCCCAAAGTCACTCTCGTTTGCGGGAAAAAAAGGACGGAGAGGAGAGATGTGGATCGAGATCGATCCGAGCTGGAGGCCGGACTATTACTCGTTCGTTCTTTTGAATTTAGGTCATTTCTAGCCTCCTGTGTCACGTTAATACTAAATTTGATCTTCAGATCATCGTAATACCAAATTTAGCCCCCTTTCCGATCACACGACTCCGAATACGTGATACGTGTTAGTCGTGCGGTCGGGGACCACACGATTATACTGTTCAACGTAGTCGTGCGGTTTCCAATCGTACGACTATACTGTTCACAATTTTTTTTTATTTTTTTGGACCGAAAAGCAAATAAAACAAAAAATAGAGTAACCGAGTACTGTTCATGTTTGGCCCAAAATCCGACTATTTGTAATTAAAAAAATCTGAGACTGTTCAATTGTTGACCTATTTTTTATATATTTTTCAATAAACGGCCCAAAAAATCGGGCGACCGCACGAGTAATGTTGACCTTTTATTCAAAAATATAAAAAAATTGGTTCCAGTAGATTATTCTAATTGTTTGTGAATGTTACACTAATGATATATGTGCTTTTTGTCCTTGGTAGTATTGATCCTGAATTAAACTTTTCTAAGGATACTTATTGAACATATATATAGATGCTTGATTTGCATGTTTCATGCCATACTAAATTGATCTATTGTGTATAAATGAACTGATGAATATTGTTGTAGTATCGTATGAAACGTTCTTTACTAGAGATTATAATATTGATGTTTTGATAGTAGTTTGCTCAAAGTTTTAAGCATAAAAAGAGAATGTTGAATCTGTGTTTGTATATATTTATGTGATTGCATCTAAAAGTAGAACAACCAATAGGTTTCATAATCAGAACAATTAGCGATAGTTAATGAGAATCACTATAGTATAACTAATGCTTAATAAAATTGGTGTTGAGCAACATTAGGTGTTAAATGAATGGAGTATAATAAATCTTTTAAACCAGTGTGGTTTCTGAGATTGTTGAGTATTAGTTTGTCCATGACTAAAAGAGTTTTACAAGAATATTATGGTTATTTAGGTAATCTTGTGTTGCTTTGTGAATTTTTAAAACTTAGGATGAGATAATAAAATATTATGAAGCAATTCAGTCTGATTTTAGAAAGTTTAAATATATAATAGTAACTTTTGATAATTCTTGTTAAGAATTTGGTAAATTAATAATTGCATAATTCGTTTTGGGTTTGTTGGTTTTCACGGTAGTGGTACTTAAATAATAATAATAATAATAATAGTAATAATAGTAACAACAACAACAACAACAACAACAACAACAACAACAACAACAACAACAACAACAACAACAAATATTTGTAGCAATGTAAATATCTGCCTTGTGAGTGAACTCATTGCAAAGTGTTAAATCTTTTACATGTGCTCTCATTTTATTGTCCTTTCATTATATATGCTTGTGAAATATTGAATTTATGAACTGTATGCAAATTTGATGCATTATTAATATTGTTATCATTATGTACATTGTCAGATTTTAGTAGGTGTAACTTGATCATGTCATCCAACGATGGAATTTTTTTTTGGTTTAATAACATACTCAGTGTGGTAGTAAATTCAATGGTGAGAAATGTTGAACTATTTGCATGATATATGAATTGTTCCTTGATTAATTACTTTTTTTTTGAAATTTGGACATCTTTTTTAAAGGTAGTCGATGGAGACTAGATGCACTTGTTAAAGTTTATCTGTCATTTACAACTATAATTTTATTATAGGAGTCTTTGAGATTAAAATTATGAAGTGATATTACTTAATAACTCATTCTAGCTAGAATGATGGAAAAATTTATTGTTGTGGCATGTAAAGATTTTAGTTACCTGGATTTCAAGTTTAAAATCTTAGTATGATTATCTGTAATAATAAAATAAAGTTGGACATACATTGATCATTGATGCAATTTATTGGGTTATGATAACCATGTGTGTGGGAATTCTATGGGTATTTATCCTCTAAAATAACTAAGATTTGTCTGGACAATTTTAGCATTCTTCTCCGCCTCAGCTTCTAATGCTAATGTAGCTTCGGCCTCCTAGTACAAAATGGGCTCTTGCTTCGAATTTACTTGAAGAATATATTTGAACATGGGCGTCTATTCATCGTTCACATGTTTTTTTTTGCACAAAAATTGGTCAGATTTACCTGCCATTGGATTGAGATCGGACCATCTAGACCAATTCCCACTCTCTCTTACACCATCTTCATCCCACCTCTTCGATTTAAACCCTAGTGCTACTACCTAGCCGCCTCACCGGTGATGCCCTCCCCTGCCACCGCTCTCCTCTTCCTTCGCTCCCGCCACAGCAGCACTCATCCTCTTCTATTGCCGCCACTGGGCCCCATCTCTCCCGTCCTTCCTTCTTTCCCAGCCATCGGATCCGTTATCATGGCCCACTGCCTCTTAATGCTTGTTGATTCTCATCGCCCTCGCCGCCTCCGCATCCTACCATTGCCACCACCCACCGCCGGTCCTCCTACCGCCCTAGCCTTCTAAATTCGAGCCTTGATGAACCCAAAACCATAACCGATGAAGTGGAGTCCTAATACGGCGAACTCTGTCCTAACTTGTCACCACCACCGTCGGAGAAGATGACCTTGTCAGCCGGATGTTAGAAATTTAAATGATTTGCACAAAATTATCAGTCGCCAGATGTGGTATCTTAATTCCACAACAGTTAACAAACAAATCAGAATTGCCAATTGAAGCGGAACAAGCTGCTGGAGGACTTTTTTTGCTGATCTAAACAATTTCTACCAAAAAAATGCTCAATAAACAAATTTGGATGTCTCCCCTCTGATGCTGCACGCCCACTTCTTCGGACCGCCCACAACCGGTCACCAATTGCCATTGGATTCTCTCACCGAACACAGACTTTTGTCGGACTTAACTCACGAGGATACTTTACTCGCATTCAAGCACTAATCCAACCACGAGTCGACGGGGGCCAAGGGGGATGTAACCAGGCGCGAGTCCGGCCCGTGGATTTATAAGAGCGTGTACAATACAAATATCTAGACAAACTAGTTACATACATGTACGTTGCAACGAAATTCATTGAATGTATAGAGAATCGTGCTATAGAAGAGAGTTGCTCTGATCGATTGTAAAATAGAGAATGGTGAGAAGTTAAAGAAGCAGAGCGGTTGAAGGAGAATAGACGTACAACCACCAACTCGTTCTTTTATAATAGTAATGATGTTTAGTAATTAAAAATTGTTTTTTCTTATTATATAGGATATGTGAGACTCTTATTTTGAAGCATCGACGCTTAAATAAGCATCGGTGCTTAGCAGGTGTTTATGTGTATAAATATATCTAATTAAAAGATAATATAACATCTAAGCACCTATGGAAGAGATGCTTATATTGAAGAAAATAATTTTTACATGAATACTTGATGATATGACTATATTATCTCTCTTTAAGTATTTATGTATAAATATCTTGTGTTGTATATGTCCTAGTTGGCTCCGGCAAATGAACAACTGGCTGATGTCCTAAAAGAATCTTTCCCACGCCCTCTGTATTTGTAAACAGCTAGGCGCCTCCTCCCTTTCATTCCATTCCAGGTTGCATGGAAGCAGGCGTGAGAAAACCGCCGAAGTGGGAGCCGTTGGGAAGTAACGCGAGTCGAGAACGTCTGGCTTCTCGCCCAAGTCGCGCAAACCGCTGCACCGCCCAAAGTCACTCTCGTTTACGGGAAAAAAGGACGGCGGAGAGGACACCTGTGGATCGAGATCGATCGGTGCTGGAGCCTGGACTGCTACTCGTTCGTTCTTTCTAGGTGAAGTTTTTGCTATTTCATGGTCTTCGATACGAAATTTTGATCATTACTTTTTTGACCTTATTTATTATATGCTAATAAAGTTATAATATTACAAAGTATTTTTAACAATAAATCTAATAATATTAGTTTTATATAGTCAATTTCGGTAATTTTAAATATATTAGTTGTCAGATTATATGATATTACATAAAAAAGAACAAGGATAGTATTATACAAGCTTTGACTCTTGGATTGACGGCTAATATTCAAGGAACTTGGGGGTCTGTGGTGAGCTTGAATTCACTTATGGCTTATGGATTATATATATGGCACTACAGTAATTAACTCGCTTTCAAATAGTACATCTTTTTAAAATAGAGTTTATAAGTTAATTATAGTAGACACTCATACTGACTTCATATCTACAGGCCAAAATACAAAATCGTATACGACTGTCTCTGTCTTCATAATCTCTCTTATGAACAGTCAAAACTCAAAAACCATAAGCCATAAGTTACAAGAAAAAACTCAAAGCCCTGGCGCATGAAGGGTCCTTGTCCGCACTGACTTCCGTCTGATCACGGGCCATGTGGACAAATCCTACCAAGCCAAGGACCTCGATTTGGCTAAGTATCTAGCCGCGATAAGGGCGAAGGAACGCCATTTCTTGGGTGTCACGGTAAAGGCCATTCCGCGAGCGGGCAATGAGCAGACCGATGCCCTCGCCAAGGTCGCCAGCCAACAAATTCCCCTCCCCGAGGGGGCATTCTACGAGGTCCTGCCCACGGCTGCCATCGAGCAAGACAAGCGTGATCATAAACACAGAGGGTAAAAGACACAAAAACAAACTTAAACCTTGACACCGAAGCATAAACATAGTCAAATACTCAGCACACACATGAGTTAACCTCCACATGATCTCACAGTAACTTTGCTCATATAGCGATCATCATCAGTTGCATGCTCGTGGTTTTTCCCACAAGGATTTTCCACGTTAAAATTCCGTGTCTCTTGTTCTTTGATTACTTGTCAAAGATAAAGATATCAAAGGTAGTATTACCGTTTTCCCGCATGGGCGGAGCCAGCTGGGTGCCCAGTATGCACGAGCACTCCCAAAATTGTTGAAATTTATTCATATACCCTTTCTTGCTATAGGTTCCAATTGAATTTCTACTTCATTGCAATTTAATGATACTTGAGAAAATTAGATGCAAATTAATTGTGCCCTCAGTTTAGATTTTGTACACAGTCTAACACCTTAATTTATCTACCTATGTGGCACCGTGTGAATAGTATGAAGTGCTTTATTTTATTTAGCCCTTAAGAATTTCTTTATTTTTTAACTAAGAAATCAAGTGTCCGATTCTTTATTTATTTGCGCCATTGTGACCATCGTTGTGAGTGCAATGGTTCAAAAACTAATATGGGGTATCTTATATGAGACATTTAATTTACAAATTTTGAAGTCGTATGTGACGTAAATAGACCACATTAATGTTGTCATAATAAGCATAGATGTATTAAAAACCGTACGTGCTTTCGGGTGATAGGGTATGTAAACTGTTACGCGGGTCATGTAATGTACTAATAAAATTTATAGAATGGCTATACATCTTTAATAATATGTTCACACATATTTAAAATTTATTTATCGAAGTTAGTATTTATTATCGTTATCACTTCATAAAATTAGGTTGTTTGTAGAATTAATTATGTAAAGGAGCCAAATAATTAAAAACACCCAACTAATTAGAGATGCTGGCCCCTAGATTTTTGGACAATCTTTGGTCCATGGGAGTACCAGGCACTGCATCGAGGCCTTGGTTTGAAGAAGACCGGGTGCCATCTAGACACTCAGGGATTATTGTAGCTACCAGCAATGGCATCTCTTTCTAGGATATCAGCAACGACATTGAAAAATAGATGGTTGATTAAGCAAGCTGGGTCCTTTTTTTTAGAACGTAAGTTCCATAACTTTTTACGCTAATTTTTAATGCTAACTTTGAGGGGTGGGTATCTTTTTGTTTTACTGCCTACCCTTCCCTAGCAAAGTAAACGGATAAAAAAGCGTGTTTATTTCCAGATGAGCAACAATTTTGTTGCTTTTGAGGATAGACAAATTGGCTCTCCCTATTTACAAGGATTTGCTTGCAACCAGCAAGGTTAGGCAAAACTAGCCAAAGAAAACAAACATGTAAAGGCCAATACTCCTATTTCTTTTCCTTTTGTATGAAAACTTCTGTCCCATTTTACCGTTGGATAATCCATATATGTACCACCTATATATGTTACCTGATACGCGATGCTGGTAGCAAAGTAGATTCTCGGCATGGAGATTATTACAAAGAAACGGTTAGAAAAATTATATCTAGGTTAATAAGGATACATTGAAAAGGTCTTTCGTGGCTTTAACATGTATAAGCCAAGCCGATCAGTACTCCTTTAACTATACACTTCAGACTTTCTTCAGCATTAGATTGACAATTTGATGATGAAATTGAGTTCATGTCTGAAGTCCCATATGCAAGTGCAATTAGTTTACACATATATGCCATGATATGTTCTCTTCCTTATCTATCAAGCACAAATAAATTGCTTCATATTCTTTCTTGTCGCTGGCATTGATGGACAACATGGCTATCTTGGACGAGCACCTCGCCGCCCGTATGCTGGCGGCTGCTACGGAAGGACACTGTGTCAACAGTGTCCTCCCTCCTATGTTCAACGATTTGCCAAAGCAGTTGAAGGCCACCTTCTGCCGTCTTGACATCCTCCTCCGCCGCGTCTTCCGGTTGGTCTCCCGCTTCCGACATGCTAACCTCGCCATCGATGTGGTCCTCCACAACGATATTGCATGTCTCCAAGAGACTTGTCGTCGCTTGGAGTGCTTAGTTGAGGCAGCGGGCGACCGAGGCAATCGTGCTGAGACCCTCAAGAAAGTGAAGAGCCTATGGGCTTAATTCAACTTGATTATTCAATCGAAGGGTATTCGAGAGACACTTGAATGAGTGCGTTAGCGGGTAGATGTATTTCGGGCTTCGTTTATTGATGATCTCGAACCATCTGATCCCGAACACGTTGCCTATGAAGTTTTGAAGACGGATATTGCATGTTACATCCAACACTAAAAACATCAAAGCGATTAGATTTCTACATTTTTGTTATCTTTTGTAGCTGGATTGAGGAGCAGTAGGGCTGTAGGTTCGTATAAAGGAACTGTCAAAAGTAAGTTAAAATGGAGAACAAGTTTGAAGTTTGCGCTGAACGCGATACTTGTCACATCGCACAACCTGCGTTTCCGTTTACCACAGTAATCATTAAATCAACGGATGGGCTGCTTGTTTCTCGAACACAGTTCTAGCAGTAGAAGCAAACTGGAGAACGTACTACACTAAAGTTCCCGGCCGCCTCAGGTTTGTAAACAAAAAATCCATACCTTCGGAGGAGGAGGGGTGCTTAAGCCCCCAGTAATCACGCGGTGGGCCCCGCAAGCACACTCTCCGTCCCGTTTTATTTTTGGCGCCTTCCCCAGCTTTCCGAAACCACCGGCGCCCAGCCCAGCTATAAAACCACCCCTCCCTCCCCCCTGCCCATCCTCTCACATTGACATCGACACCACCAAACCGAAATACTGTATTTCCCAGGTCCGGGAGGAGAAGATAGTACCACCTCGATCTCCAACAACCCCGGTGCCGAGCTGATAAGCGGGACAAGCCCGCGAACCGACGATGCGGATGAGCTGCAACGGGTGCCGGGTGCTGCGCAAGGGGTGCAGCGAGGGGTGCACCATCCGGCCGTGCCTGCGGTGGATCAAGACGCCCGAGGCGCAGGCCAACGCCACCGTCTTCCTCGCCAAGTTCTACGGCCGCGCCGGCCTCCTCAACCTCCTCGCCGGGGGCCCCGACCACCTCCGCCCGGACGTCTTCCGCTCGCTGCTCTACGAGGCCTGCGGCCGGATCGTCAACCCGATCCACGGCTCCGTCGGGCTGCTCTCGTCGGGCCAGTGGCAGGCGTGCCAGGCCGCCGTCGAGGCCGTGCTCAAGGGGGACCGCATCGTGCGGGTCTCGTCCGAGGCCGTGCAGGCGACCCCGCCTCTCAGGGCGTACGACATCCGCCATGTCGCCAAGGACCCCGCCGCCGCCGACCTGCTCCGCGTAGCGCGCGCCGGACGCACCCGTTTCAAACGCGCGTCGTACTCCACGTCCAAGCCCAAGGGCGCCGCTGCCAAGCGTGCGTCCCACACCCCAAGGCAAGAACCGGAACCAGAGCTGGAGCCGGTGGTCCACGACAGCGCGCCGAGCCATGAGCACTCGGCCGGCAGCCACGACCACGACCACGTGGAGGACGACGACATGGCTGTCGAGGAAGCGCGGGAGGAGGGGTCGGAGGACACCGAGGTGGAGGCGGGCTCCCACGTGAGCCAGGCCGAGCAGAGCCCTGTGCCGGTGGCGGAGGAGGAGGAAGGGGAAGATGAGGTTGGGCTGGAGCTGACGCTCGGGTTTGAGCCGGTCGCGCGCGTCTCGAGGCCGGTGCGGTCGGCGGCGCGCTGCGACCTGAGCGGCTTGATCGCAGAGTCGAACCACATCGGCCTGCGGCTTGAGCTGCCGGCGTGAAACTGAGAGAAGCGGTGGTAGTGGGCTTCCTTAGCTAATAATAGATTAGAGGACAGCAGTTTTGAGATCGTGTCAGAAGGGTAACAGGAACTCAGGAAAACAGCCTTCCTAGGTTCCTTTTTTTCCTTTTTTACTTTCCCTCTTTCTTGTGCAGGCGAGCTGCTCAGCATCTTGATTTGTAGGATTTCTTTGTTTATACCTTTCTCCTGTCATGTACTCATGTGATGTCACCTGTATAAACTTTCGGAGTTTCGGCTGTGGCCAAAGTTGTTCCATTGATACTCCAGAACAATCCAAACTTTCTCAATGTGAAGAGATTCAGATCTAGGGCCTGTTCTTTTTGGTCTGCTAACCAGATGTTACTTTTAACGTCCAATTAACTTTAGATCCCATCTTGAAAAATACTCTATTTAAAAGTTAGGTCTTGAGCCAAAAGCCGCTTTTGGAAGCCAAAAAGAACACCCTCCTAAACTATTCTCGAAAAGAAATTGAGGTCTAAATTAACTTTGGTCACTTATTTTCATAGGAATACAGGATGCACGTCATTTTGTACTAATTTTTTCCAGAATGCCTTATTTAATACTCATACAGTTATACCGGTGTCTACTTAGGATTATGTATTGGAATATATGAATTAGAAAAAAAATGAGATCACCATAGAAATGAAGCGGATTCTGCGTAATTGAAAATATAGTAATAAGAAAAGCAATTGAGCATCATTACCCAAATGTTCATTACCCGAAGTGTTCGATTAACGAATTCGACAAATCGTGAATAGGGTTTAATTTTTATTCAATTAATAGTATTTTCTCTATCCAAATTAGTATTTGAATCTGCCTTAAATATATGGATGCGAATCTGATTTTGATTTCTACATTTGAATAACTTTCTTATCTATATAAATCCACATCCGAATTCAAATTCAACAAAATAATTCACAAATTCAATTGTAATACTATGAATAATTAAACAACTGTAATCAATTTAGTGCCAATTATTATTCCTTGAACTTAATTTAACATATTACAATTGTTTATTGTGTCTCATGTCTGTTTATATGATTATTGTTGTCATGTTGATGTACTAGTTACGTGGATGTCCAAATCCGATCAAGTATATCAATATTCGATTCGAACTTATATCTGATACACATCCGATTTGTATATGAATCTATGAATATGTGTAGTCGTATTCAAATATGGCTCAAGTTATATTGAAGCGAATATTGTTTTACCACTGTCCAATTGGTATCGGACCGTTTACACCCCAATTCTCTCGTCATCCCCTGATCATCTCACACCTTCCACACAAAACACCACTTAATAAACTAAAGAAAACTGAAAAAAAAGAATAAAAGCATTAATGAACTCGTATGCTTCCTCCGCCCTTGCCCCTCAAATCGTATCATATTACACTGTAGATTCTATCCTACCTTATGCGCAGAACCACTAAAAAGTCAACTTTTTTTTAACGGAATATCTATGTTATTCCATTAACGTGGCATGCTAGCCCAATCGCAATTCACCAAACGAGACACAGACTTTGGGAAATCCTTGAGCTTAATGAGCGGTCCAAGAGATTTCAAAGCCGTACAAAACTTAGGGTCTGTTCTTTTTAGTTTTAATTTATGCTTTTAGTTGTAGTTTATGATTTTTGGACTGTTCGTAAGACAAAGTACGGAGTAACAGAAATTCGCATGCGGTTTTAACCAATATAAATGAAGTCGCTATGGTATATACTATAAATAATTTGTAGATTCCGTCTTGATAAGACATTCTGTTTGAAAGCTAGTTATGTAGAAAAGTCGAAAAGCAGTTTTCAAAAGCTGAAAAAAGAGGCCTTAGCTAGTTCGTGCGCAACAATCAACAAACGTGCTCCATGGCAAATGTAGACTTCAACATTGTCAAAACATCCCCTGATGAGGTTCTTGATTCCATGAAGATCACGCCATTGATGCCATTGATGGCGGCGAGCCTACTAAATTCGCCACACAATAATCAGTAAGTGGCATCCTGTGGGCTACCTTCTCTCTTAAGTGGATTTAAATGGCTACCTGCATAGCCCATATTTTAGCCCGCATAGCCCTTCGAGGCTTCAACTCATGCGACAGTGCATGCGGAGTAGTGCTGCAGCGGCAGGGACAAGCTGTACGTCTTGGTGGGAGTGGATGCCTTGACGTATGGGCTGGACTGGAGCACGACACAGTGATAGATGACTCGACTGTCTGCTGTGCTGGCTTGAACTTGGTGATGGAGTAGCTGAGGGGAAGGCTGGAGTAGTCCGGCCCCTAGACCGGTTAGGCTGGTTCTTGCCAACGTAGAGGAGGATGGCCGATGCCACCACATTGGAGAAGAGCACGATGCCCACAGCAATGGCCACTGTCTTAGTCGCCTCGGCCGACATGCTTGTGGGCCTGTTCTTTTTGGCTGCGGCTTATAGCTTTTGGCTGCGGCTTGTGACTTTTAGGCTGTTTGTATGAGAGATTACAGAGTAACAGAAATTCACATGCGGTTTTTGCCGATATAAATGAAGTCAGTAAAGTATGTACTACAATTAACTAGTAGACCCTATCTTGAAAAAATACTCTATTTAGAAGCTAATTACTGTAGAAAAGCCGAAAAGCAGCTTTTAGAAGCTGAAAAGAACAGGGCCTGTGGCGCCCTAGCTAATCGTGCTCTCCACCACCTAGACTGTTGACTGTCCATGATAAGTAGTGCATGTTTTTGTTAGTGTCATCCTCTTGTCAGTTTTGGATTACACAAAGATTAATGCAGATAGGAGTTACAACTATACACTACATATTTGTGAATGATGGAAGGATTGCAACTTATGAACTTGATCGTTGTTTCCCAAGAAACAATCATTACTCAGATAATTTGATCAAAATGTTCTAGATGCTCATGCTAATCGTCCAACATTTGCAAAATTACGCTGAAGCAGTGCAACGTCAAGTTGGTGCTCTTCAAGGGAAGGTGAATCAGGGAGCAAACCAATGGGGAGAAGCTGGACCGAGAGAGAGAGAGAGAGAGACTGTTGTGTCCGTCTCCGTGTAGTTGTGGGCTAGTGGCCACAGCATATTCCCACATAACGCTTGGCGGGCCACCGCATTTGCCCTTGTAATGTTCGGCAGCCAGTGCGGGCAAGTGTAGGCTAGCTGCCACTTGTGCACCCTAAATTATTAGACTTGGATGGAGATTCTACACATCACTCTTTGGTAGAACCATCTGATTGCCCGTATCAAGAGCAATGGTCCGAGCATGGACCGTTGCTATTGCTTCCTACCAGGAGAGCGTCTGGTAGGTATTACAATTTTTTCCAATGCAACCATGGCCATCTGTTCATGGCTATGATTGTTTCCCAGTTACTTGTTTTGGGGTACAGGGTATGCTACACTAGCGCAAATTAAAATTCTCTATCACGTAACCTTATGAACTCAATTTCAGTCCCTTTAATTCTCAAAATAATGTAGGCGAAGCTGTTGTTTGGCATTCTCATTTATGTCACATCAATTTTGATAGTATCATTTGATTGTTCAAACTTAATTTGATTCCATCCTTTTGTGTAGTCAGGGGATCAATTGTCAGACTTGTGTGCAAGCAAAGTAACCTCGAAAGCCTTTCAAGGCCATAGGGGAGAAAAGCCTAACACCTTTAGAATCAATATATTCAGATCTATGTGAAAAGAATGGAGTATTGACTAAGGAAGGGAAAAGATACCTCATAACTTTTTATTGATAATGCCATTGAATATTGCCAAATTTATCTAATTAAAACGAAAGATGAAGCTCTAGATTGCTTTATGATCTATAGGGCAGAGG
This sequence comes from Bonia amplexicaulis, assembly GCA_036346245.1. NCBI lineage: Eukaryota > Viridiplantae > Streptophyta > Magnoliopsida > Poales > Poaceae > Bonia > Bonia amplexicaulis. The sequence continues at coordinate 25,377,977 of CM070736.1, forward strand.
TAGAAAACTATCTAGAAAAGAAAATCAAACGGCTTAATTAGGTCAGATAGAGGAGGAGAGTATATCTCTAATGAGTTCTCCCTATATTGCACGGAGCATGGAATTATCCATGAGACAATAGCTCCCTACTCACCTCAATCAAACAGGGTGACTGGGAGGAAAAACCGAACACTTGCTGACTTAATGAATGCCATGTTAGATAGTGTTGATTTATCCATGTCATGGTATGGGGAAGCCATCTATCCACTTGTTTCATCCTTAGTAGAGTACCTTCTTTGAAAGGTAAAATTACTCCATATGAAGGATGGAAAGGTATAAATCCTTCTCCAGGTTTTTTACGTGCATGGGGGTGCATGGCAAAAGTCAATGTACTAGCATGTAAAAAGCGCAAGCTAGGACCTAAGACCTAGATTGTCTTTCTAGGGTATGCACATAATACTATGGCTTATAGATTTTTAGTGATTAGATATGAGATTTTAGATGTGCATGTGAACACGGTGACTGAATCTCATGATGCAACCTTCTTTGAGAACATCTTTCCTATGAAGGATAGTGGGGCATCGTCTAGTCAAGAAAATACAAACCCAAACTCATATATCGTGGATGATGTTTCCAAAACCTTTTCAGAGGCATATGCATCTCCTGATGCAGATTACTAGAAGGAAACAGTTCATAGTGAAATGGATTCCATTCTTGCCAGTGGAATGTGGGAAATTTATGAATGTCCAGCTAGCTGTAAACCAGTTGGATGTAAATGGATATTCAAGAAAAAGCTCAAACGTAATGGTACTACTGACAAATATAAGGCAAGGTTTGTGACCAGTGGAGTTACCTAAAAGTAAGGCGAGGATTTCTTTGACACCTACTCACCAGTTGCCAGGTTAGCTACTATTCAGGTGCTTGTTGCACTAACTGCTTCTTATAGATTTCACGTCCATTAAATGGATGTAAAGACACCATTCCTAAATGGGGAGCTAGATGAGGAAATCTGTATGCAATAGCTCATTAGATTTGTAGTGCCTGGACAAGAGAACATAGTGTGTAGGCTTTGGAAATCCTTGTATGGTCTCAAGCAAGCACCTAAGCAGTGACATGAAAAGTTTGATAGAACATTAGCCATTGCAGGATTTATGTTGAATGAGGCTGACAAATGTGTGTACTACAGGTTTGGTGGGGGTGAAGGTGTGATTTTGTGTTTGAATGTTGATGACATATTAATCATTGGGACTAGTATTAATGTGATAAATGATGTCAAGTCATTTTCATCCCAAAATTTTGACATCAAGGGAGAGGCTAATGTTATTCGTAACATAAAGCTCACTAAGAGTCTTAATGGAATTACTTTGAAGCAATGTCATTATGTGGATAAAATACTGAGTCGCTATGGTACTTAGAATGCAAAATATCTCGAACACCTTATGTCCCATGTCTAAAGCTTTGAAACAACAGAGGACAAGGGATTGAGCAACTGAAATATTCTCATATTGTTGGTTGTCTTGTGTATTTAGCTGATGTAGTGAGGCCTGACATTTTATTTGTTGTAAGCAAATTGAGACAGTTTACATCAAATCTAGGAAATGATCATTGTCTTGCACTCGAGCGTGTTATGAAATATTTGAGAGGTACCACAACTTTTAGACTTGACTATACCAGGTACCTAGCAGTACTAGAAGGGTATAGTGATTCCAAAGGATCTTAGATTTGATGAGATTAAGACAACTAGTAGATATGTATTCACTCTTGGCAATGTTGCAGTTCATGGAGGTCTCGTAAGCAGACTATCTTGACGAGGTCAACCATGGATGGCTGAGCTTATAGCACTTGATACATCCACTATTGAAGCAGAGTGGCTACGTGTGCTCTTGATGGAAATTCCAATAGTTGAAAAACCAAAACTATCAATCCTTTTATACTGTGATAACCAAACTATGATCACTAAGGTTAAAAGTGCAAAGGATAATTTGAAATCCTTAAGACATGTGAAGTGGTGAATCAAATCCGTCAGGAATTTGAGGAACACTGGAGTGACTACCATGGATTATATTAACACAACTAAAAACTTGGTGGGTCCCTTCACGAAAGGCTCTCACGCGTAGTGATAGATGGAGCATGAAGGGAAATTGGATTGAGACCCACTTGAGTTGCTCAATGTCAAGACCTGAATATGTAAATCCGGACTCTCCTATGTATTCTGCACTAGTCCAAGTTCATGCTAGTACACATAGTGTAGGCATAGATGACATATCGACCATATCACGATTTATTAAGAAAAGACACAAATATTATTAATTATCAAAGTTGCGATCTTATGGTCAAGTTTACAGATAATAGCCTGTAAAGCTTAAGAAACTTGCTGCGGAAAACAGAAAATAAGCGCAGTAGCCATTCGACATGCCCAGTGGCAATCGACCGAGAAGTGAAGTCCTAATCCACAAAGCTGTCGAAGTATCCTCCTTTACACACCTCTGGTTGGTATGGTTCTTCTTCTACTTTAATTAAGCAAATATGAATATAGCCGTGAGTACATAGAGTACTCAACAAGTCGTTTGTAACAAAGATGCAATGTAGTATGCAAGGCTTACCAAATGATGACTGTATGGTTATTTTGCAAAAAGTAATAATTTAAGGTAAATACAATAAATAGATTGAAAGCGAACTTTAAGGAAAATGATAATAAATAAATAACCAAAGGAATTGAATAAACCATTCGTGAACTAACCATTCACGAAGTGAACCACCAGTGAACTACCCATTCACTTCGCAGACTTAACCGAACCAGATTTTTATGAAATATCTACCCCTCGTGTGAAATCACCGAGCATTGTTCATAATCGGGGACACGGCTATTCGAATAATTTTACACTCTGCAGAGGTTGTACAACTTTACCCACAAGATGTGATCATCCCTACGTTAGAGAAAATCACAACAAGACTTTACAATGCTCAATCTCAACCTAATCTCGCCTTGAAGATTTCACCATCGAGTAGGCTAACTACCTAGTCGATAATTGCCCCCCTTGCGCCAAGAAAACATCAGCGGTGGAATCAAAATTAAAACTTCACAAATTACTATACCAGGTCTATCTCATACTAAACATGTGGTTGTACAATAAGGCTCAGATCAATGTTACACAAAGTTAAGTCCTTAGATATTACCCATGCAAAACATCTACATCCCTGAAGTGCTAACCACACTTTTCCCCCAAATTACTATACCAGGTCTATCTCATACTAAACATGTGGTTGTACAATACTGCATGATCATTCGTCCAAGTGAAAACTATTTTATATGGCCACCACCAATGACACTACCCATGCCAAGGAACATAAATTTTATAACTGTGGCTAACCACTATGATTTAGTATCTCATTAAGTCAAAATTAAATAGTTGATCACATGGGATGCAAGCCCAATGTAACTATAAGCATGACCAAGCAATTTAAACATATAACCCATGTGACAACTAATATTATATCACTAGATAATTACTCATCCTATGGTGACAATGGAATCATGACATTGAAATTATCAAGTAGGAATTAATCAAATAGGTCATTAACTACCAATATAAAGATTTTATAATAAAATAGCGATACATGATAATTTAAAACAAAATAATACATAATAGATTTAAAAACTAGGTTCAACATGATCAAAGGACACGACTTATCTTGGCCTTGCTCAGTTATGAACTCTTGATCTTCTGGTGGTGGTGCCGCTCCTTCAAAGATGCAATCTAACGAGAGAGAAAACAAATGAGGCACAAATAAAATCAAATAAAATTCAAATTAACTCCAATCTTCAAAACTATAACCAAAAGATAGAACTAAATTTTAGATGAATTTAGGAAAAAGAATCGGGTTATTGGAGCTAGGACTAAGAAGGACGGGCTTTTGGAAAATCTAATCTAAAGAAAATACTAGAAATTCTATTGTACTGTGGACCAGGTTCTTGGAATAGCAAGCCTACGGTGGACTCGGCTCATGGAACAGTGCACTGGACAACTGGGCTGACGACATGGCTGCTGACTAGGCAACTAGGGCTAATGTGGCAGCTAAGGTGGCAGTGTTGACGAGGCTCGGTCTACGGTATATGGAATAGTGTGGCTAACTGGCGGGTCCAACTCGTCAGCGGCTCGGTGCACGGTGGACCAAGTTCACCAAGAAGATGAAGCGTCGCGCGGGCGTGGGTGCGGGGTGACATCGGCAGCGTGTGGACAGAGGTGTGATGGCGGCTACCAGCGGGGCTGGTTGGCCGGCGAAGACAGTGAGGCGAGGTTCTCACCAGTGGTGGCGAAGGCAATAGATGAGAGGACGGTGGCAAGGTCATGAACTCCGATGAGAATGACGACAAAGTTGACGGCGATGACCGAAGACGAAGACGACAACTCCGGTGACTCGAGCTCAACGGCGAAGCACAGACGTCGAGAGTGACAGAGCGAGTAGTGATGGAATGAGAGAATTGAGGGAGGGATGCGGCCTTTATATGCGTGGGCACCAAGGACTCTGGCTCAGAGACAGTGGAGAGTCCGGGACGGGCACGAACGCTGAGGCGGAGATGACGCGGTTTTCGAATGAGCTTGGGCATGCTGATCTTGTACAGCTTGCAGAGATGTCGAATGGCCTTGTGCATGGCTTCTTGCGCAGACCACCCTCCACAAGCGCATGTGCACTTGAAACTATGGTGTAGAACTTTGCCGCCAATCTTGTGGTCAAGTACAATCTGGTGATGCATCCAATACATTGGCCCTTTGACTCCTCATCCTTGGTGAAGTAAACCGGTGACCTCTTTAATCCAAGTCTCCACAATAAAACTCAGAGAAGTCCCCGCCATCAACTAGTCTGGCTGTAGGAAACTTGAGACATCTACAAGGAGAGAAGTCCGACTAAGGATTCGAAAATGACTCTTTAGAATAACTCGAAGATTAAGAACCTTAAGAAAGGGGAATAGCATAGAGATTGCTAAATATCCAATTTGGTTGGTTTGATTTAGAAAATAGATTTTTGAAATTCTACTAAAGCGACCATTCTAACTAGGGCTTCGTCCTACAGTCGATATAGCTCTGACACCACCTCCGTCAAGACCCGAATATGTAAATCCAGACTCTCCTATGTATTCTGCACTAGTTTAGGATCACGCTAGTGCACACAGTGTAAACATAGATGATATATCAATCATATCACAATTTACTAAGAAAAGACTCAAATATTATTAATGATTAGAGTTGTGACCTTATGTCAAAGCTTACAGATAATACCCTGAAAGGCTTAAGAAACTTGAAATGAAAAACATAAAATAATCGTAGTAGCCATTCGACATGCCCACTAGCAATCGACTGGGGAGAAGCCGTCGAAATATCCTCCTTCACACACCTCTGGTTGGTATGATTTTTCTTCTTCAACTGAGCAAATATAGATATAGCTATGAATATATAGAGTACTCAGCAAGTCGTTTGTAACAAAGTTGCAATATAGTATGCAAGACTTATCAAAGGATGGCTGAATGGTTATTTTGCAGAAAGCAATAATTTAAGGTAAATACAATAAATATATTGAAAGGAAACTTTAAGGAAAAAGATAATAAATAACTAACCAAAGTAATTGAATAAACCACTCGTGACCTAGACATTCACGAAGTGAACCACCAGTGAACTATCCATTCAATTTCCAGACGTGTGAAATATCTACCCACGTGTGAAATCACCGAGCATTGTTCATAACTAGGAACACGGCTATTCGAATATTTTTACACTCTGCAGATGTTGTACAACTTTACCCACAAGATGTGATCATCCCCACGTTAGAGAAAATCACAATAAGGCTTTTACAAGGCTTAATCTCAACCTGATCTTGCCCGCTAAGGTTTCACCATCAAGTAAGCTAACCACCTAGTCGATAATTTCCCCTTCTTGTGCCAAGAAAACATCAGTGGTGGAATCAAAGTTGAAACTTCACAAATTATTATGTCAGGTCTATCCCATCCTAGACATGTGGTTGTACAATAATGCTTAGATCAATGACGCACAAAGCTATATCCTTAGACATTACCTAGGCGAAACATCTATATCTCTGAAGTGCTAACCACACTTCCCCCTTTACTGCACGATCATTCGCCCAAGTGAAAAACATTTTATATAACCACGACAAATGACACTACACATGCCAAGCTACACAAATTTTACAACTGTGGCTGACCACTACGATTTAGTAGCTCATTAGTCAAAATTAATTAATTGATCACATGTGATGATAAGCCCAATGTAATTGCAAGCATGGCTAAATAATTTAAGCGTACAACTCATATGACAACTAATATTGTATAACAAGATAACTACCCATTCTATGGTGACAATGGAATCATTGCATTCAAATTATCGAGTAGGAATTAATCAAATAGGTCATTAACTACCAATACAAAGGTTTTATAACAAAATAGCGATGCATGATAATTTAAAACCAAATGATATGTAATAGATTTAAAAACTAGGTTCAACATGATCAAAAGACACGACTTGCCTTGGCCTTTCTCAGTTATGAACTCTTGATCTTCTGTTGGTGCTCCCGCTCCTTCGAAGACGCAATCTAACGAGTGAGAAAACGAACGAGGCATAAATAAAACCAAATAAAATTCAAATAAACTCCAAATCTTTAAAACCAGAACTAAAAGATAGAGCTCAATTTTAGATAAATTTAGCAAAAAGAATCGGGTTAATTGGAGCTAGGATGAAGAATAACGGGCTTTTGGAAAATCTAATCTAAAGAAAATATTGAAAATTCAGAAATTCTACTATGCTATGGACCGAGTTCTTGGAATAGCAAGTCTATGGTGGACTCGGCTCATGGAACAGTGCACTGGACAACTGGGCTGACGACATGGCGATTGGCTGGGCAATTAGGGCTAATGTGGCAACTGAGGTGGCAGTGTTAACAAGGCTCGATCTACAGGTGCATGCAATAGTGTGGCTAACAAGTGGGTCCGACTCATTAGCGGCTCGGTGCACGGTAGACCAAGTTCACCAAGAAGACAAAGCGTCGCGTGGGCATGGATGTGGGGTGACGTCGGTGGCGCGTGGACCGAGGTGCGATGGTGGCTACCGGTGGGACTGGTTAGTTGGCGAAGATGGCAAGGCGAGGTTCTCACCAGTGGCATGACTTTTATATGCGTGGATGCCGAGTACTCCAACTCGGAGACGACAGAGAGTTTGGGATGGGTGACGTGTGGCACGGCGGAGGGTCAAGGCAATGGCGGGGGACGGCCGTCGGATGGCTGGTGCGGGCGCCCAGATTGGCAACGCGTGGCAAGGGCAGTCGGCAGGCCGAGGCGGACTGGGCCGAGGGAAAGACGGGCTGGGCAAACAGGGCCAAACTAATGGGTTTTGGCCCATAGGGCTTAGTGGATTTTAATTCATCTGAGCTCTAGAAAATAGCAAATAAATCCAGAAAAAACCAAGAAAAATCTAGAAAATTTCTGAGACACAAGGGCCCCAAATATAATACTTCTAGCAAACGTTAAAGTTTAATTTAGTCATATTAAATCTTTTCAACTTATAAAAATTCTATTTAAGCTTTAGTTAATTTCAAAAAATCTAAATGGTGAATTGTATTTTAAAAGCTTCAAAAAAACTCTGAAAATCAAGATATTACACTCAACAATGGAAACCCATGCTATGAGGTAGGAGATCCGTGAAATAGGTGATGGGAAAACAAGCTGATAGTGTGATTGGGGAGTACATTCATACTAACTTGTTCCCGTTAGAAGATGTGTACTCTCAAGTACTACACAGGAGGATGACTTTATGTCTTAATATGTTCTTAGGCCAAATATGTGATGAGGTACCGTTTGATAAGGTATTCTCAAAAGAAAACATCTATATGAGGTCGATTGTGTGGTGAACACACCTATGTGAGCTCGATTATGTGGGCATAGTCTATAAGACATGGGTAATCTCTAATGAGCTCATAAAAGTACACATGAGCATGACTGTAATGCTCCAACAGTAGGTATGGCTCTAGTCAGCCTAGTATCAGTGATGCTTTCAGGTGAATCTTTCTTATACAAGACGAGCAATTCAAGGCTTTGACCATTGCATAGTTGTGAGCAAGTGGATCTTGGACCACTAGGTGGAACTCAACCCTTGATGGGTCTACAACTAGAAAATTGATAACCCCTCTAGTCATAAATACATGTTATTTTAGATATTAACGTCTCCAAAACACAACTTTGACCATTAATTTCTATTCTAATATATTTATAAACCCAATAACACTATAATATTATGAAAGTATTTTTATGATAAAATTTACACATATGATTTTTATATATCCAATTTAAATATTTAAAAAATATTGATAGTCAAAATTTTAAAAGTTTAGCTCTACCATGTCCAAAATGACATGTATTTGGGACTGAAGGGAGTACATTAAAAGCACAATGGGAGATATTTGTTCTTGGAGACTATGACTTCTTGGTGGGGATTGTTAGAATTAATTCAGTTTAGTTCATATAGAGAAGTCATGGTTGTGTAGAGATGGAATGTGGGGAGTTTACTACCACCTTACCAATCTAGGTAGGTGGAGACCAACATATAAGGTGGGCTCTTGTGGTCCTCCTAGAACATGTGGTATGAGGGCATAGGATATGTGTATCCACAAGGCTTGGGCTATGGACATGTACACATACATGCGCAAGCACGTGTTTTTGTGTTTATTCGTGTGTTTAACGCGTGACTTGCCATACATAGTATGTGTAAGTTACTTTTTGCCACGTGTGCATTGGTGCTATGTCATCAACACCTAGAAGGTCATATGGTGTTGCGGACTGGATGGTTTAAAACCCTTTACCACGAATCATACCTTATGAATATGAACATTTCTATCTAGTCTATCTTTTTCTTAAAAACTCATTTGCACTCAATGATTTTTACACCATCGGATGAATCAGCTAAGTTTCAAACTTTATTGTCATGCATAGATTATATTTCGGATCTCACAACTCTAGATTGCTTTTTTCAATTATTCATTTTGATAAGGCAAAATATATGAGCTCCAAAGATCCATACATGTTGATCTTTGCCATCTCGTCTTCTGGAGGATTTTAATTTCTTGACTCAAGGAATGTTCTAAAATCATCAACAAAGAGGCAAAATAGAAAGAGAAAAAAAAATTCATTTATCCTATTAGTTATGGTTTATTTCTATTTTCCACTAAATTTTCAGGCCTCTCACTTATGCCATCCGTTAGTCACTTCGGCTAGTTTTCGTCAATTCCGTCCGTTTGGGAAGTGCAAAAAAAAAGACCAAAATGCCCTTATCTTCAGCAAATCTCCGTCATGGTTCACAATTTCACCGAAATTTTAGCGAAATTTCGGACATTTCGTCCATTTTGTTACCCCCAAAAGAACAATAGTTCGGTCAAATTTTGGCCGAATTTATCCCTATTTGAATTTTGTCCAAATTTCATCTAAATTTTTATTAAATTTCTTCAAAAAATTGAATTTTTCATTCGAATTTTTGAAAAAAAATTCATTCTTTCGCTCGTCTCGGTGACCCCGAAAGTTTTTTCAATCCAAAACATTTAACCCTACACCGTTGGGATGAGGATCCAGCCGCCTCCCACCTCCCTAGCCCTCAAATCTTCCACCTGCAAGTACGCGGCTGCTCCCTACAGCGGCGACGACATCCAAGACTGCCTCCCATGGCGGCGCTCGACAAGTCGACAACTACGCGCTCCACTCTGCCAAGCAAGGGGAGGGGTCCCACTGTCGTGGGGGAGAGAGAGGCCCATTGTTAGCAAAAGTCACTAACGGATGGACGGTAAAATGAGAGTCCAAAACATTTAGTGGTAAAAGTGAGAAGCAGACTGCAACCTAATGGTATAAACAAAAATTTCCCAAATAAAAATCACAAATCAATTTCTCTCTATATTGTCTTTTGCTAATGGTTTTTGGCTTTGGCTTATGCACAGTAACAGTTTTAGAGAAGCCGTCTAGATAGAGATACTCGCGCATACGATTTTGACCGATATAAATAAAGTCACTATAGTTTCTACTATAATCGACTAGTAGAACATATTTTTAAAAGACACTCTGTTTGAAACTAAGATATTGTAAAAAAATTATTTACGGTAGAATAGGACCTAAGTTTGCCCCAAGGGTCCAGGACAGGGCTGGCTCAGGCCCATCAACTGCGACTGACGCTTGGTCCAGGAGTTCAATTCAGCAGGCCTAAAATCTAGCCGCAGGCACTTGAGTTGGTAGGTTCTGGACATTTTGGGAACAACGTATTATTGCTCCTGCAGGCTCGAGCTCAGGTCAAACCGTAAGAGACTTGGAACCCAAGTTGCCGACTACAAGACCGACGGACTACGCGTGGGCGCCAAGGAACCGTACGCGCCGAGAGGTGCAACTCCCAGCCTATAAATGGGCGACGGGTCGCCCCCCGTATTGCCGCACAACAAAAGCAAACCAAGGAACGGGCAAGGATGCGTCGCGAGGGACGGCAGCACGGGTGGGTGTGCGCGTACGACAGCGACCTGGTCGACCCGGAGGGCAAGCGCCGCGCGGTGCACGCCGTGGCGGGGCCGACGGCCAACGGCGGGTTCGTCAGGGCGCCGCGGAAGCCCACCAACCACTCCAAGTTCACCGGCGGCCGCGCCTACAGGGAGCTCAGCGGCAAGGCCGGGTCGTCGTCGTCGTGCAAGGGGAGGCGCAAATTCAAGCACGACGAGCTCAAGACGTACTACCTCGAAGGAACCGACGCCGTCGATGGGCGGTTGGATCTCTACGACCTGGATTCCTGAGCGTTCGTCGCTGCATTGTCACTCTTCTGTCAGGAAGAAGAGATGGGTAGTCGTCATTGATGAAAGATGAGATAGTCGTCGTTAATGTCTGGACTTTCGTTATGCTGGTCCTTTGTTGCTTCAGTGAATAATGAAACTTTTCCTTGTTACAAGGATAGCTCATGGGAATTGTACTTCAAAATGTTACTTGATCTCGAAGTTCTAATTTCAGTGGTGCCAGCCTAATTTTCAAATTCAGTAGTGCTTTTAGCTTATAATTTTAACTTCGGCAATGTTTTTACGTGAAATAGTGTTCTTGTTTGCAGTTGCAGTAGAAGACGGTGCTATTCTGCACATAGCTTATTACTAGCATATAGTATTTTACTCATTTATCAGAATCCTCAACTAGGAGCCAACAATAAGCAACTCATAAGGTCTATACACTACTGCAGAAAGTCTAATAGTAGACGGTAAATCACAGACGGTTTGGCGAAATAAATGCATGATCGACACTAACATAGACGGTTTTCATTTGGACACCGTGCGTCTGGTGGGGTCGGAGAAAATTAGTATCACGACGGTTATTAACTATGAACCGTGCGGATATTTTCTATCACGACGGCTTTTATTTAGAACCGTGCGTGATAATATAACTTTATCACGAGCAGTTTCTTATTAAAACCGTCGTGATAATCTCATAACACGACGGGTCTGCAGAACCGTCAGGAAAGTTCCTGAGCGGTTATTAACACAAACCGTCGTGAAAATAAATAACACGACGGTTCTGTTAAGAACCGCCGTAATAATCTCATGTCGCGATAATTGGTGTGTAATAATCACATGTCACCAATAATTGGCGTATACAGATTTCGATCTCACCCGTCTATTCTCTCCACATCGAATGGCCGGCACCGTTCCTCCCACGGCCAGGCCCTTATTAATAACTCCCATCAACCTTTCCACGGTACTAGTCACGCGTGAGTTCATCCACTAGCTAGCTTCGTATGCGCATATCTCCCTCCGGCGTGAGCTAGCACCTCCATCGCGCACGAACGGTTCATACTAAAGAACACACTCTTGCCGTAAGTGTCGTAAGTGTGTCTTGTTTAGTGTGACCGTCGTGCCACGAAGGGTTTGTTAGCTTGTCATCCCGTAATAGATCGATCCGAATGTGTTGTTGAGTTTTGTGCTTGCCTCGTATTTGCATGTTCCTCGGCGATGCCGACTCATCGTCGAGATGTGATGTCCACTCGACAATCATTCTTTTCTGCAAAATTCAAGGCAATTTTATTACAAAAGTTCAAAAAAGACATTTCCAGTTCTTGATGAGCAATGACATACCCGACTTCTTCGGTGAGCGACTATCCATCTGTTTCTTCCACTTCTTTTCTTCATCTCGGTCTCTGGGATCACGTGCGCCTAGAGCTGGTCAAGAACTAGTCTTCAGATGTGGCATTCCTCAAGACACAGCAGCAGGCCTCGGATGAAGAAAAGAAGTGGGAAGAAGCAGATGGTTTTGTACTAAAAACCGTCTGTGATAATCTTGTTATCACAGACGGTTTTTAGTAAAAAATCGTCTGTGATAATCCCCACTACGCATTTATTGCTCCACTCGGACCACATCATCCTTCATTTCGATCCGAGATCTAGCCATCATTGCGCACTCTTTCGCTCAGGAGACAAGCTAGGCGATTTGAGGCCAGTTATTTTGGTGGGAAGAGGCAGAGATTGAGCTTTGAAGATTCATTTAATTCATACTTTCCTGCTGGTGGCTAGCTCTAGATATGGTTAGTAAGATAATTTATTTTTTCTTTAATTGCATTACAATTTAGATTTAAGTAATTGGTGAGTGTTATTGAAGATGGTTAATTTGTAAAATTGTTGGTTATATAATAGTTGTTGTGTTTATAATATGAATTGAGCTAGCAAATTAAACCTCAATATAATACATGTGGCGGTATATATGTAGTAGTAATTAGTTAAGCTAATTTTAATCTTGAGTTGTTATGTATGTACGTAACGTGGGACCTAAGTCGGATGTATGCATGAGCCGTGTGAGTGAAGAGTATATTAAGGCGTGTGCTTTTACAAGAGCCGCCGAGGAGGATATGTTCAATAAGGGGTGGAATATATATCATCCATCTTGTTGATCGAGAATTTAAAGATGTTTAAGAACCGAGGGCAAATTGAAGCGCACTTGATTCGGAGGGTTTCAAAAGGGTTATCGTGTTGGACCGGTCATGGCGAAGTGAATGATCATATGCCGGATGACATCGCGGTGAAGTGAATGATATGCCGCGGATGACATCGCCGGTGAAGTGAATGACATGGCGCGGATGATGTCGATTGTGGTTCGGATACGGATAGGTTGCACGTTGACAATCTGGATCGATACTTAGCGATGTAGAAGAGAATTATGATGAGAGAGTATGTTAAATTCGTGGCTTGATGGAGGACTCGGAGAAACCTTTGTTCACGTGTTGCGGTCAAAGTACACGAGGTTGTCGGCGTGCTTGAACTGTTGAAATTAAAGGCAAGCAACAGTTGGACCGACAAAAGTTTCACGGCTACTTGGGTCTTTTAGCGGACATGCTTCCGGAGGAAATGAGTTGCCTAAAACCACGTATAAAGCCAAGAATGTCCTTTGTCCATTGGAAATTGAAGTAGAAATAATACATGCATGTCCGAACGATCGTATCTGTGATCGTAAAGAGTATGAAAACATGCATGTATGTCCGTGTGCAACGCATCCCGATACAAACGTAACAATCAATCGATGATGACGAGGGAACAGAGGTGAAGAAAGGACCTCTGGTAAGGTGGCATGGTATTTTCTTATAATTCCCGTTTGAAAAGGTTTTTGCAAATCCAAAGGAGGCAAAATTGCTGCGTTAGCACTTTCGGAGGAGCGCAAGAAAGATGGAATGCTAAGACACCTTGCTGATTCCGCCCAATGGAGAAACATCGATAGGAGTTTTGCGACTTGATGCGAACCAAGGAATATAAGGTTCGGATGAGTACGATGGAATGAATCATTTCGGTAGCATGAGCGTGAGACATAGCACATGGCCCGTGACTCTGCATCTATAACCTTCCTCCTTGGTTGTGTATGAAGCGAAGTATATTTTGTTTGTCGATACTTATCCAAGGGCCAAAGCAACTGGGAATGATATTGATGTGTACCTAGCACCATTGGTGGAAGATCTAAAAGTACTATGGAGCGAAGGGCAGGTATGGGATGCGTACAAACGAGAGAACTTCACTTTGCGCTCTTTATTGTTACGCACCACAAATGATTATCCGCCCTTGCTAACCTATCGGGCCAAAGTACGAAGGTGCCAAAGCTTGTACTCACTGTTTAGATGGTACCGAGAGTGTGTGGTGAAACACTCACGCAAAACCGTCTACATGCGTCACCGTCGGTTCCTTCTGAGGGCTCACCCATACCGCAAGATGAAGAAACAATTTGACGGAGAGAAGGAAGACGGTTCACTCCAAGACATTTAAAGGGAAAATATGTTTATAATATGGTTAAGGATTTAGATGTTGTCCTCGGAAGGGACGCAAATTGAGGGCTCGTGAGAAAACACACGGAAGAAGAGATCAATATTTTAGGACTTACCTTATTGGGAGTACCTAGATGTTCGACATCGCATCGACGTCATACACGTGAAAAAATGTATGTGACGACTTGATTGGTCTCTTCTTGAACATTCGTGATAAAACAAAGGGCGTCGTCAATGCACGGCTTGACTTGGTGAAATGGACATCGGGCCCGAGTTAGCACCGACATGCAATGACAATGGACGAACATACCTTCCCCTGCGTGTTACAATCATCCAAGGTGGAGAAAACAGAGCGTGCGGTGCTTGCATGGTGTCAAAGTTCCGTCGGTTACTCGCAGCGTCAAGAAACTTGTTTCGATGCAAGAATTGAAGTTAAATGGCATGAAGTCTCACGATTGTCATGTACTGATGACACGGATGCTCCCTATTGCAATTAGAAATATTTTACCGATTAGAGTCCGAGAGACAATTATGAGGCTATGTTATTTTTAACACAATTGCTCGAAGGTCATCGATCCCGAAGGACTAGATGCTCTGTCTGATGTGGTGATGACTCTATGTCATCTTGAAATGTATTCCCTCCTTCGTTTTCGATATCATGGTCCATCTCATTGTTCACCTTGTGTGGGAGATAAAAATGTGTGGGCCTGTATTCCTACGTAGCATGTACCCATTTGAGAGGTTCATGGGAATTCTCAAGTCCTACGTACGGAATCGTTCTCGACCGAAGGCAGCATCGTCGAAGGTTATGCAAGCGAAGATGTCATTGAGTTTTGTGTCGATTATATGGCTCAGATTCAACCGATAGGTGTGCCTCAATCTCGTCATGAGGGAGGTGAAGGGTATCGGAACTATCGGAAGGAAATCAATCACTCCGGATATGGACGCGTATATTCAAACCCATTTCACGGTCTTGCAACACATGGTGAAGTGGCGCTTATGTTGACCAAAGACAAGGATGTGCTTGACAATGAATCCGGAGCGCGAGATATTTGGATCATGAGGCAACACAACACTCGGTTCAACCAATGGTTGAAGGACCAAATCGCTAGGAGCTCGCAAAGTGAGTTGTTGACATGGTTGGCAAAAGGACCAACATTCTGATTGTGACATGGCAAGGGTATGATATAAATGGGTATACATTCTATACAGGATCGGGATGTAAAGAGCACTAACGAGCAGTGTGTCCATAGATGCGTTCGATGCCGATGGGTTGAGAAGCTCGTACTATGGATTCATAGAAGAGATTTGGGAGCTCGACTACGTGCTTTTCAAGATCCCCTTATTTATTGCCGTTGGGTGCATCGCCACGGTGAAGGTTGACAAGTGCGGTGTCACTACCGTGGACCTCCAACGTGTCGGTACAAATACGAACCATTCGTACTCGCCAATCAAGTTGTTCAAGTTTTCTATGTAACCGACCGGCAAATAAGAAACGACATGTAGTTCTTCATGGAAAAGGAGAATTGTCGGAGTAGAGAATGTAGTGGATGAGGAAGAATACAATCAATTTGACGAGTTACCTCCTTTTGGAAATGGCATAAGGGTCGATAATGAACAACGTGACGAAACTAGTTACGTACGCACTGATCATCATGAAGGGCTAATTTTTAAAGGAACTAAGCAAGTGGATTGAGTCATACACCCAATTGTTCAAAATGTGTGATATTTAGGTGAATGTTGAAAATGACAATCCATGTATGTGATGTATATGTGAATTTGCATTTATGTATATAACAATGCATGTATGTGATGTATATGTGAATTGATGTTTATCTGAGAAAATGTGTATGAATGCTGGTAGGTGATGTATATGAATGCTGGTTGGTGATGTATATGAATGTTGGTTGGTAACTACAATGGTTATCACAGACGGTTCTCAATTAATAACCGTCAGGATAATATATCCTGACGGTTATCAATTCGAGCAAATGCGTGATAATGTATACTTACCCTTATAGTGTAAGAAACAACGGCGGCGACTTGGCTAGCAAAGGTCTCTCCCCCTCCCTCGGCGCGCTCGAGCCCCGCTCACGCAGCGCGAGGTTGAGCCTTTCTTTTATTTTCGAGGCCGACCGGTGGGCCCCACTGCCGAGCGACATATCACGACGGTTCTCAATTAATAACCGTGCAGCGATAATATATCCTGACGGTTATCAATTGAGAACCGTGCGTGATAATGGGTATACTTACCCATATAGTGTAAGATACAACCGGCGGTCACTTGGCTGGCGGTCTCTCCCCCGGCTCCTCGGCGCGTTGAGCCCCGCTCACGCAGCGCCGAGGTTGAGCCTTTCTTTTTTTTTGAGGCGGCGGTGGGCCCCACTGTCGAGCGACATATCACGACGGTTCTCACCAATAACCGTGCAGGATAATATATCCGACGGTTATCAATGAGAACCGCTCGCGATAATGGGTATACTTACCCTTATAGTGTAAGATACAACCGGCGGCGACTTGGCAGCGGCGGTCTCTCCCGGCTCCCTCGTCGCTGTTCGAGCCCCGCTCACGCGGCGCTGAGGTTGAGCCTTTCTTTTTTTTTCGAGACCGACGGTGGGCCCCACTGTCGAGCGACATATCACGAGCGGTTCTCAATTAATAACCGTTTGTGATAATATATCCTGACGGTTATCAGTGAGAACCGCTGCGTGATAATGGGTATACTACCCTTATAGTATAAGATACAACCGGCGGCGACTTGGCTAGCGGTCTCTCCCCGGCTCCCTCGGCTGTTCGAGCCCCGCCACGCAGGCGCACGAGGTTGAGCATTTCTTTTATTTTTCGAGACCGACCGGGGGGCCCCATCTGCCGAGCGACATATCACGAGCGGTTCTCAATTAATAACCGTCGTGATATATATTACTGAGCGGTTATTAATTTATAACCGTCGTGATACTCTCCTTATATAACCCCACGCGCACCCCCACTAGGGTTAGTCGCTCTAGCGATCCCGATCGAGCCCATCGCCCCCGCCGCCGCCGCCGTGCCTCCGACCCGTCGCCGCGCGGAACCCCGTCGCCGCCATCCTTTCGCTGCCGTCGCCGTCCTCCTCCCTCGGCCCCGTCGGCGCCGCCGTCCTTTCATTGCCGTCCCGTCCTCCTCCCTCGGCCCGTCGCCGCCGCGGAACCCCCGTCGCCGTCCTCCTCCCTCGGCCCCGTCGCCGCCGCGGAACCCCCGTCGCCGTCCACCTCCTCAGCTGCCCTCTGCTACTTCTACTCCCTTCGGTTGAATCCATTCCCCCATCTCCGTTTACTGTTCACTTCACTGCTTATTTTTTTGATCTGTGAATGTGGTTGATGGCTCACTGTGTTGTACTGAAGGACATAGATTGCTTGTGGGATCGGTTGTTGCTCTATGATGATTAAAATCTTATGCTGAGATTGGAGGATTTAATCTTTGAGCTCTAATTACTGTCACTTGTTGTCTTTTGATTCATGCTCATATCATGCAACTATTGTTAATCGTGAGCTTTGAAGAATATATTATCATCACTTGTTGTCTTTTAATTATCATCACTTGTTGTCTTTAAATTATCTGTCACTTGTTGTCTTTTAATTACTGTCACTTGTTGTCTTTTAATTACTGTCACTTGTTGTCTTTTAATTACTGTCACTTGTTGTCTTTTAATTACTGTCACTTGTGTCTTTTGATTACGTACTTGGCGAATGCACACATGTGAATGATATATTATCTAATTTGAAAGTGACAAGGTTAAGAGCTCAAAGATTGAATTCAGTTTTGTTATAACCAATCGATGAAAAGTATATGATTGAGTAGCGGGATGGCCAAGATTAATCTTGTGTAACCCTACAATCTGAGAGCACAAATAATCAATTAATTCTTGAGCTTATTGCTAGTTTTAATTGATACATGCCTTTATACTTGACATACATATCTTGTCGAATATGTGCTATATCTTGAATGATTTGTTCATTCATATGATTACATTTTCATTATGATTTGTATATATGGATTGATGTCATTGGTGTGCTTATATAATTATAGAGGAATTATATTTATGCTTATATCGCAAATTTTTTATCCTAATAGACCCACAAATTGTCGAATAGCAATATGTCATCCGCATTCTTCAACATCATCGCCGAGGCGTCCGCTCCAAAATCAAGACGCCAAGGAAGACGGCTATCAAAGAAGCCTAAGGGCGATTTACCATCACACAAGTCGATGTATCTGGGTCCCTCTCTTCCTCCCAAAGCGATGGCGCATGAAGAACGATCGGAATAGTTGCACGACAACGAATTGAAATCACATTCGATTCGTGGAAGAGCGTGCTGCGACTTCGGAAGCGTGGTGGTGGCGAATTTTGGCATCGTTCGAGATCCCGAAGAACACCAAGGCGCCGTGCAGCGACAAGCCTTGCTAGGGGCATGCAAAGCATGGAAGAACTTCAAAGCACGCTTGTCAAGGACTACGTGGAGAAGGACGAAACACCCTTTCAAAAATACCCATTCACGGAACCACAATGGGAAGAGTTCAAGGCGGCGAAGACAACCGAAGAGTTCAAAAGTACAAGTGCGGCGCACAAGGCCCTCGGGCAAAAACACACACCCCACGGACTTAGCATTACGGTGGGTATGCGGGTAAAATCGCAGATGAAGGAGGGAGGACAAGCAGGCAGCCACGGACATCGCCCGCCATTTGCCAATATCCGGATGACCGCTCGAAATTGGATTAGAGCAAGGTCATCTACAGCGACATCGGGATGTCTCCTTCGAAACCACAGACCGACAAGTGTCGGCGCTTGGTAAGATATCGATCGAACTACGTAGCTTGTAATTACTCCACAACTTCGTACGAAGTGAAATGACATTTCACGAATCCGAGGAGAGTTGGCGTACTTTTTGGTGGCTCAAGTCATAAAGTCGGAAGACGGTTCCACTTGTGCACCATGAATTTTATTGCATTGTAATGCGATGTAATGGATATTTTATTTCAATTCAATTGATTCATTTGCGAAGTGGATACTTTATGTTTGTGAATGAAATGTGATGTGTATTGGATGTTTATGGATGCCTTATATACTTGTTCATCTGCTTGTTTCAGAGGGCATGGCTAGCATTTCCTGAGGCTAGCCAATAAATAGGAATAGATTTAGGGGTAGAAGGAATATCACAGACGGTTTTTAACTAAAAACCGTCTGTGATATCTGATAATCCCAGACGGTTTTTAACTAAAAACCGTCTGTGGTATCTGATAATCCCAGACGGTTTTTAATTAAAACCGTCTGTGATTATCATGTACCACAGACGGTATTTAACTAAAAACCGTCGTGATATCGAATAATCTCAAAACCGCTCGGGATTATCGGTATCACGCAGGATTTTACTTAACAACCGTCGTGATTATCACCATATCACGACGGTTTTAACTAAAACCGCTCGTGATTTTGAGCTATCACGCACGGTTGAAATACCGTCGTGATGACCTCGTATTATCATCGACCCATAAATTCGAGCGGTTCGCAAAACCGCTTGTGATGATGTTTTCGAACCGTCTGTGATGACCTTTCCTGTAATAGTGATATACTCGCAACAAGAGCTACAATAAGGCAACATGCATGTCAAGAATACGAAGGCAACATCATGATTCCCTCTATTCCCATGCTCAACTAGTCACACGATCATCACATGAAGAAACCAACAAAAGGGCCTTAGGAGTTAGGTCCTACATTAATGCGACTCCTTGAAAGTTTGAACATACATCATCGCATGCAGGGAAGATGCTGCGGTTCAGGACAAATATGTGCTGCTATCAAGAGGGCGACAAAACACTGCAAAGCCTCATCCCTCCTAATGACAAGCTACCCGGGGTATATTCATTGGAGGTTCGCTACCCGGGTATATTCATCGGAGGTTCGAGGCTCTCCACAAGAATTCGCACGTCTAAATCCTTATCCTCAAACTTCTTGATGAAGCGATGATTCCGCAAGGACATAAATGACAATTCAGCACAAGATGATCAATAGATGGTACCACAGTTAGATTCACTGGAAAAACTAGTATGTAAAAGGCAGTGCTGACCAAGAGTTCTGAAGCAGACATCCGCTTCGCCGGATCCTTTTTGTGCTGCAAAGCAATATATAAAACTACAGTATGATATGTTGGTATTCTTCAGTGTTCAGGCTTCAGGTTCAGTCGATTTCTCTTCGGACTCACTCGGTGTTTCCCTCTGCCTTCCTTCTCTGTTGGTGTTTCGGATGGTGAATAGTGTGACTGACAAAGAGGAGAAGAAAAACAGAACACACAGCAGAGCTTCGGAGAATTGCTCTGTTTTGTCATTCCTTCCGATACTGAATAACAGATGAAAACAAGCACAAATTAGACTTCTAACGAACTAACTAAATCCCGATTCCTACTATTAGGAAACATGGGCCTGGGCTGGAAGCCTTGGTTATGGTGGACACCTCATCAGTAGACTATAAATAGATAGCATTATTGGTTTTTTTGTATACGCAATCAGAAAGAAAGCAATAAAGAAAGACCAGGAATTTTCTCTACCTCTCTATGTTCCAATCTACTATTCTCTGTCTTCTGTGATTGTCTTGTTTTGCATAATTAGAGGAATCGATCGGACTGATCGCCAGCGATGGTTCCTCAACACGTTACCAGCATGAATCACTTCGGTGAATCGAAGGTAATCATCGAAGTCCTAGTAGATTGAATTGTCTAGATCACTCTAAATTCGTAATTTTCGCTTTCTAGATTATTTTTCTACAGTGCAAATCCGCTCTAATCTACCGCGAGCAGACTTTAAGTCGCCGGCACAATGTCGATCGATAAATTACATCACAGAGTAGATGTTGATTGCATTGTAGATTGAAAACAAAGAAAGAAAAGAAAAAAAATATGTGCACGGCGGCGTCGACTGCGTGAGCGATACCGCCGGCCACCGGCCAACTGCCGACCACCGGACTTCCTCCCCATGCGCGCGCCATCGGCTCCGCATGCGCCCATAAACCCTTGCACGGCCGCCGCGCGCCGTAGGCCACCGCAAGGCGGCGCCCGCCTCGTGAAGAGCCCCGCCGCCAGCCGCCCCACCCGCAGCGCCGCGGACCCGCAGCCGAGGAGGATGATGCTCACTCGGCCCGCGCCGGCGTCGACGTGTCGCCTCGGCCCGCCGCCCGAGGAGGCTGTGGCCGACTCCGCGCAAGCGCCGCCCGGCCGCCGCCCGATGCGCCGCTTGCCGGCGACGTAGCCGCCCGCCTGACCGCCTCCGCCGAAGCTTCGTCCGCCGCCGGATTCGCCGCCGCTTACTCGGCGACCCGATCCGCTGCTGCGCCGGTCGGTCACGTCGCACCGCCAGCCGCCGCCGACCGCCGTCGCCTCGCCCCGCCGAGCCGAAGCTCAGCCGCCGCCGCTATGCGGGGTAGGCCTTCCGTTTTGTGCGTCGGCCGGTTTAGCCTTTTGGGCCGGGTGAAAGTAGGTCGGAAACGGCCCGGGAAGGGGGGCCTGCAAAATTGCAAAAAAAACCCCTAAATTATAAAACTTTCCGAAGAGCACTCCGATTTTGCATATGGGTCCAGAATTTTGTAATAAGACCCTCGTAATTCTGAAAACCCCTCGAAAAATCAGAAAATTACTTGAAAATTTTCTCTAAACTAAAAATTTGCGTATCGACCCTCGGAAATTGCAGAATTCACTAAAAATTCATATTTTGGCATAAAAGGACCTTAGGAATCCAAATTTTGAATTATTTTTAGCATTTTAAGCATGTTTATTTCTGTCATTATTATTTGATATATTTTCTATATTTATTTACTGTTTTGGTTAATCGTAGTTATTTAAATTGCCTTTAATCACCGAAATTAGCAGTAAAATTTGTAGAAATTTCTGGAACATTACGAGATTCTTTTGTACCATTTATTTACCTACAGTAAATTATTTTATGCATGTTTACCTGCAGTAAACTTATTTATTCCTTTCATGCACATGTAGATAACTGGCATCATGAATCGTGAGTTCGAGGAGCCGGCCCAGCATGGCCAAAACTATCTGACTTGGGCTTCTAAGTTAATTAAGGACCAGTCTGCTACTGCTACAAAGCCCTATTATACTACCACAAGGTTGCTATGACACGATGTTAGCTGACTAAGTAGTAGGTCCCAACTTGAGTCTCGTGTAGGCTGAATGTGAGCATGGCGTAGGCCATAAGAAGTCTCCCATGACACAAGTGGGGACCCCAATCTGGTGGATTCCTTGTTGGCGTGAAATCTTAGTGGAGGTGTGGCTAGGTTGACGGCTTTGCTTTGTTAAAATCTTGTTATGGTTACTCAGTCACGCACCTACGGAAGCATGCAGTGGCTGACATAATGAGATAATCATATCTTATTGGTAAAGTTGTATCACCTCTGCAGAGTATATAAACTATCCTAGATAACTATGTCTACGGTCAAGGGCATGATGAGTAAAGTTTTTCACGGATTAGACTTTGTTTTTCATCAAATGGTTTTACATGGTAATGTAGAATCTTTTTACAGGTTAGGTTAGTTCCAAGTCGATGACTGCGCTAACAGTATTATTTTGGTTAAATTGATGTCTTTACTTATTTTATTAAATTCAGCAATTTTTTATCTATTTGTTGTATTCCCTTAAATGTTGTTTCATTCTGAAATAACCTTACATGCCTTTCTTTGTTAGCCTCGCATTATTATTGCATTTTTTGTGTGACTTGTGAAGTACAACTTTGTATTCACCATTGCTATTTCTACTTAGAGGAGGACAACTTCGACTACGGTGAGGACCAGGATGAGTAGGTCATGTATTTCTATCGTCTGCCTATGGGCAGGCTCTTAGGTTTCACTATTTATTTACTGGTTTCTGCTATTAATTTCCTTTATTATTTTGCCAATGAGCATTGTTGATGTAAACCCTGGCCATAAGACCATACTCTTCCGTTTAATAAAGTTTATCAATGTACTTGATATGTATCCGTGTTGCCGCTGTCTGCACTAGTTAATCATTGACTAGTGCGATTTACACAGAGGATCTAGAGATCCCGCTCTCTTCCCTTCCCAGTGCATGCCAAGAGGAAAGGTCGATGTGGTCGAGCAGCTTGATACTATAGCACAGCTATCTAGAGATGAGATAAAAGAATGAAGGAGGAATTCTGTATATTTTTCTGGACGTCTCTAGACCCTTTTAGGGGCACTACAATCACTTACTAGTAAATGCTACGATTAAACAGAATTAACTCACTGGTAGCTGTCTCATCAAACCACAAATGATATTTATCTTTGTGTTTATCGCCTACCGACAGATCAAAAAGGAGAGAAAATGCATGATTCACAAAAGGAAATATGGACTTGGTCTACCAAGTGGTGGTAACAGTCTCATCAAACCATATAATAGTATTTATGTTGTGTTTATATACTTCTGGACAATTTAAAAAGGAGAGAAAGATGCACAGTTCACAAAAGAAAATGTGGAGTTGGTTTGCCAAGTGGCACGCCACGTCATGGCGTGGTCGCACATCGCAATTTACAAGTCACACTATTTTTCACGTGAATATGCACACGTGCGTCCACGCGTATTTAGCCAAAGTCCTCTTCATACCATCACATTCCATGTGTTACGTATTTTAAGGAGTGACAGATTCCATCTTATGAATTGCCTTCCCTCCACTTAGCTAGGCAATGTGTTACTAAACCATGTATACTTTGAAATTTCTAAAGGAAATTGGCTTCATAGACCAATTTTCAAAATGTTTTTCCACAGGTATATGTGGATAAGGGTGAAAATGGATCGGATAGTTTCCTACCAATCCGGATGAAAATGAATACGGATTGTGTCGGATCGGATTTTCTTCGGATAATTCTCGGATCGGAAACAAATACGGATTTTCCGGACTGATATTCGATGAATACGAATACGGATTATCCGGATAATACGGAATCGGATATCTGGATTTCAGCCCGACATTGCCCAGTCCAAGCCAACTTCTCTCATCTCCCTCGCCACCAGCCCACAGCCCAACCAAGCCATAAGCCTCCATTACCATTAGGCATTAGGTTCCCTAGTCATATTAAATTACAAACACCACTCGTAGATATTTATATTTATTAAAAATAAATTTAGTATTGTCGGTATTGAGAGACCATGTGGAGGTCATCCCGTGTGTATGATAAGTAATTGACATCGTTTTAGAAAAGTCGAGTTTGAGTTGGTTGGTTCGGACCAAGACGTTGCGTGGTGTAACGGGCTCGGTCGGACTTGGTCAAACTTTGTTGTATGGGATTAGGATGCATATTTTGATGTTTCAACAGGTTGGACTTCATTATGCTTACATGTATCGAGCGGTGCTATTTGATGTGTTTCTTGTCTGTGTTGGCTGCAGGATGTCGAGGCGGAGTCGTAGTGAGACACAAGGTGACCGGACTAGACATAGACGGTGTCGAGGTCAGAACGGTCGGATGTGTCGAAGACGGCGGAGATTCGATGTGGTTGCAAGTCGTGGACGACAAGGAGCGCGGAAGCTTTCCGGAAGGTGCGGGAGGGGCGAAATGGTAATTTCGCGAGGCTGCACAAGTGGGCTCCGTTCGGGTTTAGCGGGCGTAATGGGTTGGAGACCCGTTAGCCAGGGGCTATAAATAGATGTGAGGGGCAGTATGCCTCCTCATGACTTTGGGAGAGAGTTTCCTAGTTGTTTCTCTCCATGTATGCTTGAGAGTGTGTGTGAGGGTTTCCAAAAAGGGTTTTGCTTAGGACCCTTTTCTTTTTCTGTTGAAGAGTAGGTAGAGATGGCAGAACTAGTGTGTGCTTTCCTTTCTTCTCCTGCGTGAGTTGTTGGGAAGGGGGGTTGGCTGTTTTTGAGTAGAGTCTTCTTTGAATGTTCTGTTGAGGATGTAGTACCATATCATTCTCAATCGCGTATGGGGACTCAGTGAGCGTTGTGTGTCTTAGCTGTAATCATCTCTATTTGTATCAAGATACCTTTGGAATTATTCTAAGTATTTGCTTTTCTGTTGGTTTTCCTCTCAATTGGTCTCTTGGCTCAAGCTTGATAGAGAAACTTTGTTTTTGGGACTAATCTGTTCAAAATGATATTCTAGCTTTGTGGATTTCTCTCCTGATATGTCTCTCTACGGAAATCAAACGATTCATCTTCTAGAGACATGAGAATCCCAAGCTTTTGAGATTTTGGTGTCACTTTGCTCATCATTTTGTTCTTTCGGGTTCTTGTTCTGAATTTCAGTCTTTCAGCCGAATGTTGCTTTGTCTATTTCTTTTTGGTTGAGACTGTCCCTTGTCTGCTTGTTCCTCTTCCTGAGAAGCTCCTGCTGTTTTACCTGAAGTCTCAATCAAGTATCCAGAGAAAGAGTTCCTTCATTCGGCCATTTCTGAGTTCTCGACTGCAGCTTCAAGTATTTACTGTTGACAATTTTCAGTTGCCATTCAGTCAGTTCTTTTCCTTCTTTTGGCTCTTTTTTCAGTCTCCTGTTTCCTTTAGCTTTTGCTCTAAGTTTGTCTTGAGGTTTGAAGGAATTTCAGTCTGAATCTTCTCTTAATTGTTTTCGGTTTGCAGTTTTTAGTTTTGCTCCTTGATAGCCGAATTAGAAGTTCTATCTAAAGAAGGGCAGCAAGCATTTGTTCTTTTCTATTTGCCTTCTCTTAGTTCTGCTTTTCTCCTCTTATTGTTTTTCTTTGCAGCCGGTCCATTTCTCTTTTTGAGTTCAATGCCTGCAGTATAAATTGCCTTCAGCTTTCGGTCTGTTAGTTCCCAGCTCTCGGCTGCACTGTTTTCATTTTAGCTGTGCATAATTGATGTGATACGGGGTCGCCCGATCTTCTCGACGTAGGATGGATACTCACGGGAGTCTTGATGAATCGTAATAATCCTCCAATGCCAATGCAAGGGACGAACACTCTTTAATCCGTCAAAACACACTCGTGTTGATTTCGCCGACCACCAAGCGAAGATCTATCATGCACCCAATTCCCAACGGAAAGGCTGAACGATCTTGATTGAAGAAAATCACTCCTAATTCCCTATGGAACTTCGGTAGCAATGCTAACTCGAACAAACTTTAGTAGATTCATTATTCTCAAACTTGGTCTGCCTTACAATGGGGGTCTAACCCTCAATATATAGTTCCCTCTCCACCTCATGGTTGGCCAAGAGGTCCTAAACCAACTCCAACTCATCCCTACATGTATTTGGAAACAAACTCACACAAAAGGAAAAACCTAAAATTAAGCCATCATAATATTTCGGTCATAACTTTTAATCCATGACGAATTTAAAGGTGGGGCTGGATCCATTGCGTAGCCCTTGAAATTATCTTTCCAACGAGTACAAGAACACCTGAATCGGACTCCGTTTGTGAAAGTTATGGCCTTTTTAGTAACTGTCTGTCAGGCTGTCCCGAACCGAATCCGAATTGTATTCTGAGTTGAATCCGAGTTTGAATTGGATTGAGCACGTGGGAGATCCGAATTTGGCTTGAAAATCTTATCCAAAACTTGTAGTTTAAGTCCTTGTGCTCCTCCCTTTTGCACTCCCAAGTGTTCACATGAATCATACCTAAGAATACATAAAATAATAGCATGATGTAGTATTACAAGTTCATCATCAATTAGAAGAAACACATTAAGAAACAAATTCACCTGACAATATTTAATGCGGCTCAATACTTCTTTCCAGTGAAATAATATATTTGACTGAAAAGTGCTAAGCTTATGCATATCCGCATCATCCTCCCCTTCTTCAAGAAAAGCCGTCCTCGGCTTTTGGTAACTTCAAATTGTACTAAGCAAAGAATACGTGTATATGCATGGTATATATATTTGTCATCAACACTTCTTTTGCTTAGCATATCAAGAACATCTGAAGGCGTAGTAGATAAAAAGAACAACACATATGCATGGTATATGTATGAATCAATTATCGTGTCAGTCTCGTTGTTCCACACAAACAAATTAATATAATGGCAACCATAAGATGTATTCATTGCAACATTGTCTTTCATACCATTCTCCCTCCCATGAGAAAAAGTCGTCCTCGACTTTGCTAGGCATATGGACAAGTCATTAATGGGCCAAACCAAATTGAGTTGTTCAAATATGGGGAGAAAATTTTAGTTCCTTCCATGCTTCAAGCTGCTACTCGATTATTTGTACATGATTATACATTAAAAGATGAATAAGTAGGCTTAAAAAATCTTTTGAAACATGCAGCACTATTGTTGAAATTCATCTCATTGTGAGCATGATATGGCACAGAAGATTGTTTATCCAAAATATGCAATTTTAATTCAGCAAACTTATCACATATAATACATATTCGGTAAACATAAAACTTATCATCTATACCAAAATTTCCAATTAAATTGAACTTATATGTATATGCATAGGTACTAACTAGTGATTTTGAACATGAAATTTCAGCAACATTCTCAATTACACTAGATAGTTCTTTAGGATCATCAAAAATGATATAATATAAAGAATCATCAGGAGATATTCTCGTAAGAACTTCCTTATGAGTAATCAATTCCACATTATGTAAATTGAGCAAAGAAATTTCAGAACATGGAATTTTCATTCGTATATATGAGTTCTCACAAGTACTCACCGTTTCACAATTAATTTCAGCACCAATATTGTTACCTTTATTGTTCTCCTCAGTTGATGTAGGTATTGTAGGTATTAAATTATCATGATGTAACAACGGATCAGCAAGTACTTCATCTTTAACTATGATTATCTCCTTATCGTTTATCTCCAACGGTGCCAGTTGTTGAACATTTGACTCATCTTCTTTAATATCAACCTGCACAATGTGAGAAACAACACTAGAAGTAGATATTAATGTGTTAGTTTCAAAATCAACCTCACTTTGTCCATCTTCTACTTCTCTCTTTTCTTTTGGTGTATCTCTCACACTCGCGTTTGGATGCTCTCAAACTCACATATGGTGGAATCACACAGCTCACTCTTTTTAGCACTCTCACTCAGGCTCTCATTCTCACATAGGTTTTCATGCATCTCAATTGTTGTATGTATCATTGGGGCAGCACAAGACGTCTCCTTTACCGAAGGGAAAGTCACATGCTCGGTCATCTTCTCATGTGTCACACTAGTGGAACCATAAGAGCTGAAGTATGGACATGGATTGAACCGTGATGAACGTTTCTCCATAAGTCTCTTCTCCTGTATAATAGCATAATTCACAAGATCATGCATGATACTAAAATATTTATGTTGAAGTGCGCGGCGATCTCGAATTCAAGCCACCCCTAAAGTATGCCTTCTCCTTGATGGACTAGTGACACCGCACGACGCATCGCATCTTGCGCTTCAAAATAGTAATCTTGGATAGTATTACTCCCTTGTGTGATATTCTCCGGATGGTGAAGCAATTCTGCGCATAATAGGATGGCACAAACTAAGCTTATCATAAACGCCTTCAAATTTAACCAAGATTTAATGAGTTGTTTTCCAATTAGTTGTTGCCACCAACTATAAGCATAGTCTTCAAACTCCCTTGTGGCATGCATCACCTCTTGGTCTTTGGAAAGTTTCAAATCTAAACACTTTTTCCATTTACCATTCCACTCAAGATACCGCCTGATCATCAACGCCATAGAAAGGAACAAAGCTATCTTTTGTTGTTGTGGACGAAGTGCTTGCACAATATCATTCACGATGTTTTGTGTAACACCTTCATTTGTTGATTGATTTCAATATGGAAATCCTTCATATCCGCCTTAAGTTATGCGTGCTTAGCGGTGGTGCTGATTGGAGCTCTTGTTGCAATGTACTTCTCAATGCCTGATATTTAAAGCGAGTCACCGGGGCGTTAAGATTAACTTCATTCTCATCACCATAGTTGTCTTCTCCACCTGACATGGTTAGATTGTGCAAAGACAACACAAAGCAATAACAAGGTACATGGATGATTAGTATAAATCACTCGATCTCACTCTTCTCTCACAAGTAAAGTTCTCATCTTTCCGAAGTGAATTAAGGCCAAAAGAAACTTACACTTGGTGGTGGCTATAATAACAAGTGATGATCAAGCGGATTTAAAAGTGACTCACAATTGCACGGCAAAGGATATTTTGTGGAGCTTGGTTAGGAAGTATTTATCCTACACGATCGATTTCGATGTTGTAAAATTAAGTAATAATCCAAGGTAGAAAGTATTGCCTATGTGCTGATCCAAAAGATTTAAGTGAAGTATATGAACGCACATGCAAAGATCAATGTGACTCGATGCAAACAAAGCAATGAGCTAACTAGAGGCAATTTGAAATTAAAGATTAGATAGCTCGTTTTGCACCAAGTAATAGGAGAGACACTAGCCAATTGCAATGATATGAATGTAAGGGCACAAGATTGCTCAAAGGAATTTAATACACAAGCTGAAATTATATATTAGAATTAGCTAACCCCAATTTGGCCAATGCTCACTTTCCCTTTTTTTTGTCGGCTGCCTTCTTTCTTTCTTTATTTCCTTCTTTCTTTTTTTTAACTTGTAGTTGGCACTAACGTTTAGCTTTCCCTTCCACAAAAGAATAAAATTTCAGCAGGTGTAAATTAAAATCAAGAACAGCCCTTAATGCAATTATCAAAGACTAGTCTCAAAGATGAACGGAAAAATTAAGGAAATCTGTAACAGAAACAAGCATATTTTTTTTTCGTGTGAATCGCTGCGGAAGACTGCTCACGGTTTTGTCATCGCTCACGCATCGTAGCGATCGGATTTTTTTTAATTTTGGATTGGACACAAAGATTAAGATACAGAAATAAACACGAACGATCAGCACGTAAACAAAATTTCTAATGGATCAAGACATAATAAAACGCACGAAAATAGCAGATGCGAAACTAGGGTTTGGATTTGTTTTGTGTGTTTTTGGTTTATGGACTATAGGACAGTAAGTAATAAACTGAAATTTAAAGGGATAAGATCCTACCGAGTAAACCGCGCTCTGATACCAAGATGATACGGGGTCGCCCGATCTTCTCGACGTAGGATGGATACTCACGGGAGTCTTGATGAATCGTAATGATCCTCCAATGCCAATGCAAGGGACGAACACTCTTTAATCCGCCAAAACACACTCGTGTTGATTTCGCCGACCACCAAGCGAAGATCTGTCGTGCACCCAATTCCCAACGGAAAGGCTGAACGATCTTGATTGAAGAAAATCACTCCTAATTCCCTATGTGTAACACCCCAGCCAAGCAATGGCCTGAAATGCTACCATCTTCTAGCTAATAATAAAATTTCTAATAACTATTCCATAATAACTCGATAAAGTTTTATCAATTTATTCATTAATAGCAACTCTAGATGAACAGAAATGGTTCTAAATCCAAATTAATGAACAAGCGATAACAAATAGTTCTAACCATTATTACATTTAACCCGACGAAGGATAAAAGAACCAATTAAGCTAACCAACAAAATGATTATAAAAATGTCTTTATTTACGGTTGAATGAAAAGTGCACGTGCAATCGGACTAGCCCTTTCACGATCCCATGTATGCTGATCACATTTTGGTACATAAAATAAACAAACAACAACAAGGGTGAGTCCAACGACTCGGCAAGTATAAGCGTAATTAAAGCAAGCATGATCATTAATCGGCAAGTTAAACATATGACATATGAATTTTATGCTATGCAATATGATCAAAAGTTCATTTTCTCATCTCTTCGTTTTTACCGTGTCGCGGTGTGCATCCGTCAATGCACACCATGCATGTACCCTCGTGCTGAGGACCAATTGCCCACACTCCACAAGTATGGGGACCTCGACGCTTGATCATCACATGACCAAGACTTCAACAATTCTCAACATGATGCATATATGTGAATGTATCAACAACATAAACAAGGATTCAACATACTATGCATCAATTTAATTCCATATGTGCTATAATGTAAATAAACATAAATAGCAACATCATTCCAGAACATATTCAAGTTCACAGGTAAAACATTCATTGATCAACCATCATCAAACAATCAACAACATTAAACCATACAGATTTTTCACACCAAAGTTATACTTGCCTCAACAGCGAGAAAACGAAGAACGAGCGAAGGTGCAACCCCTAATCCGCTCTCCTCCTGAATAATTAATTAATAATTACTATCGTAACAGTAACGGGTTTCTAGATACAAAATATCAGCAACCCCAATTACCCCAACAATTAATCTCAATTAAATCCCCAACTCCCCTCGGCCAACTCTGCCGCCCACAGACAGCCGAATTCAAAAATTCATAACTTTCAGTACGTAAATCCAATTAAGCGTTCTCAGACTTTCTGGAAAGATAATTAAACTATATAAATAAACGTAGTTGGGGAGCCTCCCAGATTCTGCCATTTTCTACCCTAAACAAACCCTTTTCTAAAACACCAACAATCACGATGGACTCTCGGACAGCGCACTAAAACGATCATAACTTCCACCCGAAACTCGGAATCCGGACTTCCTGACCTTTCTGGAAATCTAAGAAACTTATCTACAACTTTCCCAATTTGAAGGACTCCTGAATCGCCACAATTCCCGTCGCCCAAACCGATCTACACAAAAGTGTCCAGAACTACCCCGATCTGCAGAACTACCGCACTAGAAAATTCATAACTTTCGGTACACAGATCCAATTAACGCGTTCTAGTACTCCCTGGAAAGATAATCACGTCCTCTACAATTTTCTAGAAGGGGTCTAGACCTGAATCCCGACAGATCTACCCCAAACTGCCGACTAACAATTTCTGTCCCGGCAGCCTAGAAAACCAACGAATCTAACTCGATGAAAAACTCATCTAGGAGACTAACAGGATTACCCTTGACGACACGACGAAGAACACGTCGGCGAACACGACGACGAACACGGCGAACACGCCCGCGATCTCCTCCTCTCCTTCCTCCGGATCCACGCGGTGCGGCGGCGGACGACGACGGCGCACCGGGAGGAGACGACGTCGAGGCAGCGACGGGCACCACGACGTAGGAAGACGACGACGCACCGGGCGCAACACGGCACCGGCGGCAGCTGCCGCCACGGCACCGAAGGTGCGCGGAAGGGCAGCGGCGGCCGCGCGGCGGCGGCGGCGACGGCGGCTGGCGGCAGGCGGGGCGGCGGTAGCGGTGGCGTGGCAGTCTGCAGAGGTCGGCGTGGCAGGCTGCGGCGGCCGGCGGCGGGGGCAAGGCGTCGGCAGGCAGTGGCGGGCAAGGGAATTGGGGTGGTGGCGCATGGGGAGGGTCGGGCTAGGTTAAGAGGTGGCCCCTCGTGGGCCAAGAACTCCCTCTTGGGCCAAGGCCTAGGCCCAGGTTTGATTACTTTTTCAGAAAACCCCTCAAAACACTATTAAATTTAATCTTTCTCCTCACGTCCCTTGCTTTAATCAAATATTTAAATAATTTACTAATCCGGAGTATTATACTATGGAACTTCGGTAGCAATACTAACTCGAACAAACTTTAGTAGATTCATTATTCTCAAACTTGGTCTGCCTTACAATGGGGGTCTAACCCTCAATATATAGTTCCCTCTCCACCTCATGGCTGGCCAAGAGGTCCTAAACCAACTCCAACTCATCCCTACATGTATTTGGAAACAAACTCACACAAAAGGAAAAACCTAAAATTAAGCAGTCACAATGTTTCGGTCATAACTTTTAATCCGTGACGAATTTAATGGTGGGGCTGGATCCATTGCGCAGCCCTTGAAATTATCTTTCCAACGAATACAAGAACACCTGAATCGGACTCCGTTTGTGAAAGTTATGGCCTTTTTAGTAACTGCCTGTCAGGCTGTCCCGAACCGAATCCGAATTGTATTCTAAGTTGAATCCGAGTTTGAATTGGATTGAGCACGTGGGAGATCCGAATTTGGTTTGAAAATCTTATCCAAAACTTGTAGGTTAAGTCCTTATGCTCCTCCCTTTTGCACTCCTAAGTGTTCACATGAATCATACCTAAGAATACATAAAATAATAGCATGATGTAGTATTTCAAGTTCATCATCAATTAAAACAAACACATTAAGAAACAAATTCACCTGACAATATTTAATGCGGCTCAATACTTCTTTCCAGTGAAATAATATATTTGACTGAAAAGTGCTAAGCTTGTGCATATCCGCATCATGATGTTATTTTTGGTTTTCGGCTACTGCTCCTTCTCTGCAGATTCTTCGGCTAATCCCTTGTTTCAGTCCAATTCAAGTATAGCTCGGTTCTGTTAACAAAGTTCCTTGCTACAACAATCTTTTCGGTCTGAATTTTTGGCTTTCGGTTTGCTATTTTAAGTCTGCAAATCATCATACAGCTGCTGCTATTTTCGAGTGCTTTAGGTCAGTTTCTGTAGCTGCACTAAAAAGGAACCGAAACCTTCAGTTATGGACTATTAGCTGCATTGCAGATTTTCTTTGTTGGGTGCACATTTTCGGTGCAGCTCTCTTCAGTTTTCCTGTTCAGCAGTTCAATCGGTTGCTTCGTATTCTTTTTGCCGAACAGCTCTTTGGCTTGAAAAGAGTAGGTGTGCAAACGGATCGGATTCGGACAGATATTGCTGTTGCCATATTCTAACCCATATTTTTTTCGGATTCGGTACCAATCGGATTCGGTGCCGGATCGGTCGGGATTAACCCGAGCCATTTGCATCCCTACTTGTTTCTAAGGAATGCATGCAGTATAACAAATGGAGTAGGAGGACGTACTGTCAAGAACTTGATGTTACTACTTAATAGCTGATGTGGAAGATTTTATTTTACCATTGCAAAAGAAAATGAAACGTCAAA
This sequence comes from Bonia amplexicaulis, assembly GCA_036346245.1. NCBI lineage: Eukaryota > Viridiplantae > Streptophyta > Magnoliopsida > Poales > Poaceae > Bonia > Bonia amplexicaulis. The sequence goes on from CM070736.1 coordinate 25,412,100, forward strand.
TAGTAGCACTAACCTGAAATCAAACTTGAAAACGTATCGGATTCGGGACGGATATTGTTGTTACCATATCCTAACCCATATTTTTTCTCCGGATTCGGTACTAATCGGATTCGGTACCAATCGGATTCGGTGCCGGATCAGTCGGGATTAACCCGACCCGTTTGCACCCCTAGAAAAGAGCAATCGTCCTTCAGAAGTCTCTCTCTTGTCGGTTCAGTGTCTGCTTTTTACAACTTTCTTTGGAAGGACTGACAGCTTAGTTTATTTCTGTTTTACCTTTTCGGCCAAGCCTGTCTTAACTCGTTTATTAAATCGGATCTTGGCATTTCAAGTAATCATCCAATCTACTTCTTCATAGCTTCTATAGCTATCGGAGAAGAAGATATTGTGGATACTTTGGGGGCGAATTTTTGAAGGCACCATTCACCCCTCTCTGTTGCCGTTTCCGATCCTACATGTATATTAAAATTTGTACCGATTAAATTGATGTACGGCCATTTAAATCATTTTGATGCAAATTTAAATTCTTAATTAGTTTATTAGTCACATGTAAATGGTAGAAATCCATTAAGAATTATTTAGGACTTTAGAAAAAATTAACTGCCATTTGAAGATTTAAAATATGTACAATGGTATGATTATTGTGGATAAAAATACTTATACTTGTTTATATTTTATTAATGTTTTAAAAATATAAACTATTTATGTGTTTTTATTGATTTTGGATGTATAGTTTAAGGGGTTTTCATGTTCCGATAAATATTCGTGACCTTATTCGTTTTGATTCATATTCGCTCCGTATCTATATTCGATATTATTCGTATTTATATTCGTATCCGAGGTATCCGTATTTGTATCCGTATCCGACAAAAAATATATAAAGAAATATGATAGAGACATTATCCATCCGTATTCGATCTGTTTACATCCCTACATATGAATGCCTATATACTAGCAATACCATTAAATATGCTTCGAGCTTGATACAATATTTTAAAATTTAAATTATTATCTTATCTTCTTGTTTTGCGCAAGAATCGTGAGGTACCGTGGAGGACTTAAATAGTATATATAGACAGCCATATACATGTTTTTTCGATTGTTTCCCATTATTTGTTGTTTTGTTTCGTCTAGCATGCGTGATTGAGTTGTTCCTAGGCCGATCGCAGTCCAGAGTTGCGATCAAAGCAAATTATGCTCATGTTTACGCGTTGTTTAGACAAGGGAGATCTCTCCGAGAATTTTTAAAATTCAGTGCATAGAAATTCGAACGTGTTTTTATGTCATGTTTCTCTGACATGGGAGAGAGTACACTGCACGCTAGCAGCTGGCCTGCCAGAGTCAGCAATAAAGAAAAGAAGAATAAAAGCTAGATGACAAATCTCCCTTCGCTGGCTCGCACAGCGTCATTCTCGAAGTCATCGCTTCCGTCCTTCTGACCCCATCGCCTGCGTTGGAAGTCGAAACTTACTCCCGACATTGCGGTTGAACCGTTTTTCATTACAACTGGAAGTGGCCTGGGTCTTTTTGACTGCGGTTTATGATTTTTGGCTAAAATTTTTGAATTTTAGTTGTTTACGACAGAGATTGCGGAGAGAGATACTCGCTTGCAATTTTGGTTGATACAGATGTTAGGCTTTTAACGTTTACTACAATTAACTTGTAGATCCCATCTTGAGAAAATACTCCATTTAAAAGTTAGGTACTGTAGCAAAAGCTAAAAGCCGCTTTTAGAAGCCAAAAAAAATAACCCCGTTTATCGTGCACTTGTATAGGTAGCAAAAAAATACATGGCTTTACTACTTTTTACGGTTACTGTTTATCGAAGTAACTAGTTACTAGAACATTTTTGTTATGCTACCTATAAAAGAACACCCCCGTTTTACGTCTTTAACGGAAAGAAATGAGGTGCCTTTGCTGAAATGTTATGCTACCTCCGTTTCCATTTACTTAACATTTTTTACTAAGTTTTTCTTTCACAAATATTTGACACTTTACTATTTTTAATGCAAATTTTTGCTCGTGCACTTGTGTAGGTAGCAAAAAAATACATGGCTTTACTACTTTTTACGGTTACTGTTTATCGAAGTAACTAGTTACTAGAACATTTTTGTTATAATGTGAATAAAAAATAGTTACCTCAATATATACACCCGTTAAAAATGTCAAGTAATGGAAAACGTAGGAGTACGTACGTGAGAGGCAAAACGACGCCTGCTCCGTGTAGGATTGAAGATTGTGGGGGCTGTTTTGTTTCTCAGCCCACAAATCATATCAAAATTTGGTGTACCAAATCATGGACGCCATCAAAATCTTTGGCAGCGAACCAAACACCGGTCAAAAATCAGCAACCCAAAATTTGGGAGATTTTCACATTTTTAGCTCCTTGAAAAATTATGTTTTGCATAACTAACCCCTTCAAACCTAATTTACAAATATAGCCACTCGGTATCGTGCACGACGGACCACCCCACAGGCGCAGCAGGCCTACACTGGTGCCAAGGCGTGAGAGACCCGCCCTGCACCAAGGGGTGACCTACCGCATATGGGGGGCTCGGTAGGTGGGTATGGTACTGTATCAGAAAAGACTTTTCGTGAAAGCTCATTTAAGTGTATTTTTACAAAACTTTTAATATAGCAAATTAGCTCTAAAAAATATAAATTTTTTGTAGAGTCTCCCGACATAGTGTATTTACTTGTGTAATTTTTCATAATTTTATCTATTCTGAATTTTCCATAAATTCCTACAAATAGTATAATTAAATAAATTTTTAGAAAAATTCAAAAATTATAAAATTATGGAAAATTACACAAATAAGTACACTATGTCAGTAGGCTTAAAAAATAATTTGTAGTTTTTCGAGATCATTTGCTATATTTAACAATTTCTACCAAAAATATAATTTAATGGATTTTCCAGAAAATGTGTTGCAGTGTTGCTACAATGTCGTCTGCACGGTAACCGTGCGGTTTTGGGCGAAGATTCCATGAACACGCCCACCATGCATTCGTTCATCATTTTCTTCTTTTTCATTTTTCTCATATTTACATCGCGTCACGTCTCATGGAGTCTCCTGTGGGGGGTGCGATAGGAGGATGGTTGCAGCGCACACGTTCGCTTGGTCGATTCCCGCATAATTCGTCTTCACGCATCGTTTCTGCTCATTGTTTTCTCCCGTGCTTAGCTATTTAAACACGTAGCTGCGCACTTATTTGTCACAAGCCTCAGTTCGCACTCATGAAATTTCCCCACTCGCTCACTCGTTCCTCTCAGGCATCTCTCCCTCTTTGTGAAATGCCTCCCTCTATCCAAGCAGCATCCTCCTCCTAATCTATAGAATTAGTATTTAATCATTTTATTGGTCTTTTGTGGGCACCATTTTCCGAAGCTGTTACTAATATGATGTATGTTTGAATTTGTAGTCATTCGTGTCTAAGGTTTAGAGACGGTAATGTTGTTACGGTAGGTTTATTCTAGCAACATATGTATGATTTTTGTGCTGTATTTTGTTGAAGTATTGTGTTATTTTCATCAGAAATTAGACATTGTATGTATTCCACGGTGGGGAGGTCGTGTGTGGAGATCCGGATAGACTTGATATGTCAAGCTGCCAACATATCGTACTAAACTTTCCCAACCTGGCATACATGGATTTGCTCAAGCTACGACGGTGCAGTCGGCAGTTGTTTGACAGGCACATCGCTAAGAACAAGATAGTAATAGAGGCAATCACCGCCACCATGGTCCCACCACACGGGTAGATGTTGTGGGGCCTGGTGAAGGTGACCAGCAGTGCCATGTGGGCACACTACATAGAAATTATTAGCAATCCTCATGCTTTGATCTATCGACGGCCCATGGTGTATCTCCATTTTGTTTATCCCGCTCAATCCTTCGGGGTGTAGATTCTGCTGGTTTCCAACTGAATGAAGATGTGGATAAATGATGGGGTTCATGTGTTGCCTACCACTAGACTATTGATGACATGTCTAAAGGCACTGCCACTGAAGATGAAGAGGACTTTGACTTGCAATCCAGCTAGGATGAAGCCGATGTTGAGGGTGGGGTCGTCGAAAGCATTGTTTCCACCGACATGGACTATGTTCCAAGTCAGTTGAATTGGCAAGCGGCCTCTTCCCTTGTTATGTCATAGGACTATAAATCTTCATGGGCCTTCGATGCGACACCCTGAATGTGGGGCAATATTTCCCACACAAGATTGCCACCAAGCAAGCTATCGCTAGTTTCATGGTGAAGATCAGTCGGACTTACCGAGTTTACAAGTGGGTTTCAATGTTGTTTACTATGTAACTTCAACTATCTACAGTAAGTCGTACTGACCATTATCTGTCTTCCATTATCAGTAGGTCAAACCCTGACACATACATAGTTAAGTGCTTGGTTAACTCTTGCTTAGGCAAAGTCCGTACCCAAAGATTCTTTGGGGTGGAAACAGACTTTCGTATCACAGTCGTGACGAATCACACATGTGAGCTTGCAGAGTTGTTGCAAATGCATAGGAATGTGTCCTCAAGCTACATCGTGACCTTCATAAGCCATGTAGTTGTTGCTGATGTAACTATTTCGCTGAAGGTTCTAATGGCTGACACAGTGAATGCAGTAGGGTATGTCATTAACTACAATAAGGCCTGGGGGACAAAGTGGAAGGTACTTGAAGGGTTGTACGATACCTATGAGGATATGTACGACCTAGTTCCCAGAATATTGAAGCAAATTATGGATGCTAATCCGGGGACATGCGTCAACAGGATGGAGAGGCCCTACCCATCCAACATCTCACATTCTCTAATCATTGATCAAGTCTTCTAGGCATTTGGCCTGGTAGTCCAAAGCTTCTCCCACTGCTGTCCCATCCTGACTATGGACGGCACATTCCATTGCGGGAAGTATAAGGGCACCATTCTCACCACTGTTACTGCTAATGCCAATGACCAGTTGCTCCCAGTTGCCTTCGTAATTGTGGAGAATGAAAACATTGACAATTAGCTGTGGCTCCTAGCCAACATAAAGCAACATGTTGTGAGGGACCAGCCGAATGTGTGTGTCATCATCGACGGTCACGTAGGATTGTTATCCGTGCTGCACACCATGCAACACAGTACAAGCCCGCTGTTCCAATGGAATGATGTGCACACACATTAGTGCATGTGGCATCTAGCCGCCAATTTCCACACGCGCTTCTAAGGACCTCATGAAGAAGTTCAAGAAGCTCTGCCTGCAAAACCAGAAGCACAAGTTCAACACCGTGTGGCAGGAGCTTGAGGTCAAAACTGAGCGTGCAAGTGGAGGTTCTGAGACAGGCACACCGCAAAGCGAGTTCGCTGAGTGGATGAGCGTGCATGCCTTAGACTATGAGTAATGGTGCCTTCTTCATGACACCTACGGTGCTTGATATGGCATCATGATAACCAACATGTCTGACAACGGTGTGTTAAAAGGAGTTCGTGCCCTACCCATCACCACCGTTGTTGATGAGACTTGAAACTGCACGGTCGATTACTTCGTCAATCGAGCAATGATGGTCAAGTAGCAATTGGATGAAGGGAAGCAGTACTCGGAGATTACCCTTGACTACATGGACAATGGATGGCGTGAGGAGGAAACTCGAGATCCGCCTACGGGAAAAGTACGTTTGCGACCACATGAGAGGTGACTAGAAGCATGTTTGCACCATAGACGATGTGGCCATTTGCACCTACAATAAGCCTCAGCTCCTGCACAAAGCCTTGCTCCCACGTATATGTTGCACATGTTGTATTTGGCCAATCTTGTAGCATGTACATGTTGGAGTACTTTGACATGCGCCACCTGTATGATACTTGAAACGTGGAGTTCAACTCCTACGGCATGGAAGGCCACTACAGGGACCTATGGGCGGAGCAGTGAAGTGGTCATTGAATGAAGCACTATAGCATCTAGGCCGTGAAGGCGTCAAACAAGGCACATCCGCAATGACATGGATGCAAGCCAACATGGAGATCGGCCAAGACCAATGAGGTGCAGGCTATGCAAGACTTTCGGGCACTTGTTCAGGAACTGCTCGAATAGACCTTCTTCCTTTGACGCCACATAATTGCGCAAGGGCCCTAACCTATTATATTTACAAGCTATTCGGTGTATTGCGCTACATTGTACTCTGGTGTGCTCGATTTAAAAAATATGTACTATTGAGTCATGTGTTGTATTTATTGCATGTATAAGCACCATTGCTTAATTTTTTAGTTAGACCTCTGGACCTTTGCATGACTATTTAGCTCAATGTGAGCACAGAAGCACTACATCTCTACAGAGCTTTTTAGGTTGATGTGACCACACAAGCACTACACCTTCGCAGAGCATTTTAGGTTGATGTTACCTCACAAGCACTGCATCTATGCAGAGCTTTCAGATCGATTTGACCACACAAGCACTGCATTGCCATTTTAGTTTTTTGTGAAAAAACATTTGTATGTATTGTAGGTTCTTTTATGGCTAACAAATGTGTGGAGTTAGAGCGTGCCTTAAAATATGCACGAAGAAAATATATGGTAGCTATAGCAGGACATCAAATATGCACGAAAATATTATATTATAGCAGTACAAAATATTTTTCAAAGGAACAAAGAAAGTAACACGCATGCGCGTGAAATAATATCAGAACTGAACAATTATGAGCTTGAAATAATGTATGTGTATTATTAAGTACTTAATGATAAAAATTGGATTAACAAAACTACTAAACGCCACGAGCGAGTGAAGGATCGATCGGCAAACGCTTCTGAGAATCTGTTGTGAATGAGCATTGAAGGAAGTGCGCCCATGTTAAATAGGCTAGAAAATGGAGGCAGCGATGATACTCGACGAGATGTAACACAACATACAGTTGAGAAAAAGAATGAAAAATAAGAGAACGACGAATGAATGCTTGGTGCGCACGCTCGTGGAATTTTCACTTAAAACTACACGATGACCGTGCAGACGACACTATAGCAACACTACAACATATTTTCTAGAAAATCCGTTAAAGTATATTTTTAGTAGAAATTTTTAAATATAGCAAATGATATCCAAAATTATAAATTATTTTGTGAAGCCTCCCGACATGGTGTACTTATTTGTGTAATGTTTCCATAATTTTATCCATTTTAAATTTTTATCGAAAATTCATTAAATTATACTATTTGTAGGAATGTTATGGAAAAACTCAGAATGGATAAAATTATGAAAAAAATTACACAAGTAAGTACACTATGTCAGGAGGCTCCACAAAAATATTTATAACTGTTTGGGCTCATTTGCTATATTAAAAAATTCCTACAAAAATATACTTAAATAGATTTTCCGAAAATGCCGATCTGCCCATACCCTCTGCAGCCCCTGTGTGGGCGGTCACTGCGCCCTGTGGGGCCAGTCACTGCGCCCACAGTGCAGGCGGGTCTCGTGTCGTGCCCAGTGCCAGGGGTAAGAGCATTATATAGAGGCTATATTTGCAAATTAGGCCGAGAGGGGGCTAGTTTTATGAAACACAATTTTCAGGGGGCCAAAAATGTGAAAATCTCAAAATTTGGCATACCCATAATTGGCCCACATGTCATTGAGAGAAGAGATGTTACCACAATTTAGTCACTAATTTTGCCACCCATGTTTATGCCAAAAACTTGGCAAGAATCTTGCCAAATATTGCCTATGGGTATGAGTATACCAAAATTCGACATCAAACCAAGTGAAGACCAAAATTCAAAGGTATTACTAATTTTTGGTAAGATTTGCTTTGGCGTTGAAGCAAAATACAAGGGTATTATTACCAATTATTGTGTTGGGAAAATTATTACTGCGCTTTTTAATCTAAAATCTTGATCTCACCGTCCAACGTCACAGGACAATGCATGGCTGAAGCCATGCACGTCGCTAACAATTTTTAATACTTCATCTACATGTAGGTGTACATCTTACTAAACGTAGATTGCAATTGTATACACCTCTTAGATGATATTTTTGACGAAGTATTCGAGATAATACCATTATTTAGTTACCCAATTAACGATGATAAAGTGTAGTATTTTTGAAAGGGGAATATCACCAGCGGCCAGATATAAGGCAAAATGACCTAAGGGCATCCATAGTGTATATAACCCAAGAGGTCTTAAGGTGGGTCCCATCTAAACCTTAAGGCCAATGCTATAATGTATATAACCCACTAGGCCTTAAGATGGTCCCACTTGTCAGATAAAGAAAAAATGTATTTTAATGCTTATGGCCAGGTCTTTAGCTTGAGGACTGGTCTTAAGGTTTTTTTGTTTATAGCCTGCTTAAGGTCACCATTGTAATATATAAGATCGACCTTAAGGTGGCTTAAGACTCTTTGTTTTTATACACTGTGGATATCCTAAGCGGGCGGGCAGAATCATCCTCCTCCCGGCTCAACGATAGCAATTCCATCGTCATAAAAGTGAGTGAGAAGCATGCAGCCCTCCCATCTTCTGCGGTTGGCCGGGGGCCGCGGTGCCAAAAACGGCACGGAAACAGGGCGATGGAGACGAACGCAAGCGGCCACAGGGCTGTCTCTTTTTGCTACTAGCTTCTCTTATTAATTATCATTTATTAAATTACTAATTTATAGTTAAAATATATAAATCGTAGCTAAAAAAATAGACCCAAAGATACGCGCGACAAGCATGTATCCACTCCGCGCTTATTATGAACCCGTTGCCTTTTTACCATCCCCAGGGGGAAGCCCACATGTCCCTAGTTTTTCACACAGCTGCACCGATCCAAAAATGAGGTGCTCCTCGCTCCCAAAAGGTCCATATGTCTTTTTATTCGATCAAGTACGACGGGTCGGAAGGTTGGCGTATCGGGCATTGTTAACCGTGGGAAACTAAGGCCTTTTTTTGTGTGGTTAAAGTATGATCTGATTTCCACTTTAAAAAATGATCTGATTCCGTCGTCATATCTATCTTCGGACATGACGTGGCGTCAACTGGCACAACTGACTCTAACTTGCTTTCTCCGTTAACAAGCAGTATTAGAAATCTAGGTTTAGAAGTCTACCCGCTGCTCCAGAAAGAGGCGACTCCCGGGACAGCCATCCAGCGGTCAGCATGCAACATCAGTGTGACATCCAGTGGAGAATCCAGAATGAGAATAGAGAGAGCTCTACTATTGAGGCTCTAGCATAATATAAATATATTAAAACTATATCTACTAGTCTTTTATTATTGGAATATCAAATTCATATATAAATAGAAAAATAACAAATTGAAAATGTACGATACAATAAATTTAGTACCTTGCTAATGGATAATGTGCCCCCAAATGTTCATAAATATGTGAGTACCAATTTGTAGATAAAAAAATATCAAATGTAGTGATACAATATTAAATTATGAATATCCATAAACATTAAAAATGAAATAAAAACATACCACTAAGTCACTAAATCTGATTACGACACAATTTCACTCTACGAGTTTTCATGTCCTGAAAGTGTTGAATGATTCTTTTCTTATCAAGACTTTTAAATATCTCTCGCTCAGTGTAGCACACCATCAAGTCATTGAGCCATTCACCTGATACCTTATTGCGCAAATCTGTTTTAATAATCTTCATTGCTAAGAAAATTCTTTCAAGTGATGTTGTTGCCACTAGAAGGATCAATGTGAGCTCAATGAGGCGATACACCAAATCAAAAGATATATATATTCCAGTTTCAACCATCTTTTGAGCAACATTTGCAAGATCACGGCATTCACGAAATTCAACACTTCTTCTAACATTGAGAATGAATGTTTCAAGTTGATTTCTTAACAACAAACAGTCAGCTATGGTGAAATATATTGTATAAATCTCAGCAATACGAACTAGCTTTTGCACATCAAACTTAGAGAATGAGTTGCTTGGATCAAGACAAGACATGCATACCAATAACTCTGAAGAAACTTCATTGAAACGATGATCCATCTCCGCTATAATGGCATCAAGAGCAACATTGAAAATATCGATTAGATAATAGTAAAGGAGAGTAACTTTATGCTTTCGGCGTGCAGATTTACCCTTTACTCCGATGTGATCATCCATACTTAGCACATAAATCTCATTGGACTCACAAAAGCTTTTTACTGTGTTGAACAATGGCTCCCATCCATTGTCTCTCATGTCTTGCAAGCGCGTTTTCACATCCACAGTTAAACCCATAGCTTCAATAACATCTTGATCCCTTCTTTGCAAAGAAAGTGACAACTCATGTGTAATGTTCAACAAGTCTATCAAGAAATGCATGATGAACATAAATTCAAAGCTCTCCATCTTTTGTATCATACCTGCTGCTCCACCATGACCTGAAGGATATGCTGCATCTTTACATATCATCTCTAACACCGCAAGCACTGATTCCCACATTTGGTATATACGAAATAATGTTTTAAGATGTGAGCCCTATCTAGTATCTCCAGGTCTAGCTAGGCCAGTTGCTTGATTCAAGCCTGTTCCTGTTGAAAGCACACCATTCTCCAATTTCTCTAATAAGACTTTCCGATGCTTTTCCATCAGAGTATCCTTTCTTTTGCAAGATGCACTCACAGTGGTCACTATCAATGAAACATAGTTGAAGAAATCAACAATAACACCACTATAACTTACGACAGTGACAACCACTAATTGCAATTGGTGGGCAAAACAATGGACATAGAAAGCATATAGATTCTCATCTCGTGTTAATCTCTGCAAGCCGACGTTCAACAGTGGGAGGAGGGGGAGGGGGTCTTCTTCCATGGTGGGAGGAGGGGGTGCTCAAGCACCCACGGTGGATTCTCCACTGGTGACATCAAGTTGGGCAATGACCGCACAACTCCAAGTCGACGCGCACAGCGGCCATCGCTCACATCGGCGGTTCTCGACTTCAACTACGGCTGGTCATCATTAATTTTTTCGCCAGCTTCCATGAACCAAGACCAAACTAGATCGGGAGCTACACGTCGTAAGGAGTAGGATGCAACACCAAATTCGAAGTGAGGAAGAACCATGTTCGAAGCGAAGGCAGAATCGTGCCTATGTGATTAAAGCCAATCGGTGCAATTATCATGGAACGATTCGCAAGCGCTCGACAATTCGACTCGTCTCTACTCAGTCCTATATCTCAACTCTGATTTGATGCTAGCCAGTGCCATATCGAGCATTAACTGACACTCTACCTCGACGATTGTTTTAGTGCCATGTTTGCTAGCACCATTGCCTGCATAGCTCGATGTCATACCCTAGTGTCGTATTGTGCTATCTCTGTCGATGATCTTCTACCTTAGTCAATCGTCATCTATCAGCGAGAAACTGTATTGTCAGTTTTGTATGTTTTTTGTTGGAGGTGGAGTTCATTACAATTCAAGCCACTGTGCGTATTATTGGCAGCATCTATGCAGGATCAATCATTGACGATTTCTTCGACAATCCATTGTCTACTACGAGTTAGCGTGATAAGATCTGCACATATAGAGTCCCCGCTCGGTTGGGCTGAAAAGCTGTGGCTTATGGCTGAAATTACATCGTAGCGGCTGAAATTTCATTGTAGCTGAAAGTGGATTATTTGGCGTAATTAGATTTTAAAAAAATTAAAAATAGAAAAAATGCTATCTCATAATGAACAACACAAACGAATATAGGAAAAAAAGAACCGGCAAAAAAGCTCAAAAAAGCCAGAAGTTTAGAAAAAAACGAAATTTATGAATAGTGAAAAGTAAGGCAGAATCCAGAAACTGAAGCCGAAACGAGCGGGGTCTAAGTTAGAGTTGCAGGTTTTTAACACAATGAGTTAATTTGAGTTACGCTTGATCGAGGAGACTTTAAAAAAATCAATGTCAGTTGTGGAGATAATTGAATTTGATGTTTTATTCACCATTTTGATATGTTGCAATTTGGATCGCTTGCGTGACCATTATTGAGGCTCAGGAAACATTCAATTTTAAAAGTTTGATGATACCCTGATGGTAACTAGTATAATACTCTCTCGAGTTTTGCTGTTTGAAATTGAATGTTTTACTCCAATTACATTTCGAGATGAAGGATTTTAGTTACAAGGAGTTTGGCTTTTAGTGGATACTAAATATTTTTTAGTTGTCATAGCTAGATATGAGGGGTCCACACACCTTATACTCCATTTGACGGCATAATAGTTCCTTTTATCCATACAATTTTAAGGAGCAGTTTCAACCATATCATGTATTTCACTTACTTTTACAACTGGTAGTTTGATGTATGTGATGGACACATATGCAAATTGCTTTTTCAATGAGCGTTTTTGCCAAGTTTTGTGTTCCATGTAAAGCATGTTAGATTCTATGATATGAGTTTTTCGCTATCTATCAAGTGCCACATGTGATATTTTGGCTTATGTTGTTTAATGATTGAGCATTTGTTTTAGGAGGTCAGTTGCACAAACTCTGACTTTGTTGGGGTTATAATTATGGAAGATCCAGATATATTCATATGCTTTGTTGATAGCTATGTGTTTGGATTTCATGATGGTTTGCTCAATTTGGCTTCGTGAGAAGCATTAAGAGAAGATTGTTTCAATGTATTCATGCAATTTGGTTTCATGAGAAACGTTTATATAAGATTATTCCAGTCTTACTTGTTAAGATTAGTCCTATGGACTTTCGAGGCACAAGGTTTGCTGATGAAGGCTTATGTGGAGAGAATTTGATATTTCAGTTACAGCGTCTTAAGGTGAAGATTGTTTAAGTATGATCCGATTTCATCACATCTGTGCCGGACGTGACACGTGCGTGACTAACACCAGATGTGGCGTCAAGTGGTGCAACCGACTCTGACTCAGTTTTTTTCTTCGGTAGGAACTCTTATTCTCTAATTTATATATGTATCATGTAGTTGCACGGTTGAGATACGTCGAAATTTTTCGTATTTGTAATTACTCCTCATATAGTTAATTTCTCCTTCATACATCTATGATTTTTTCCGCAATTATTTTCATATTAAGTTCTCATCTCTCGTTGTTATGATCAGTTTTTTGTGCTTTTATAACACGTCGTGGCGCTCTCCCGTTTCGACGCAGAGAAGAAGAGAGGGCTGGGGTTGGACTTTTCAACGGCGATTACATACAGTTAATGCTGAAGAGCGCCCACTAATTAAGTAATTATATTCTGAAAACAGGATGAGCCATGTAACTGCTGTGTACGTGAGCAAACAAATTTAGGATCACATGGATACTACGAAGTAGGAACGTTATCATTTTGCTTACCAAAAAATATACCGGTAACACTCATTCATATCCCTACTAGCATGGGTCGTCGATGCCTACGGAGATGAATGTGCTTCCTCAGCCTCACGTAGGTAGACAGCGAGAGGTGCATATAACCGCATAGACCAGCTCTGCAGTCCGACTGCGCTGCGCTGCGGCCTGACCGCCCACTGAACCTTCCCTATTGCCACGTCCCTCATCTCAGTCGCACTCTGACAGGCCACGCTAGCATAGCAGCCCCTACTACCACCGCAGCTACAGCCACGGCAGCCAGCCGCGCAGGGCCACACCCAGACCCAGCCAAATGGGCCCGTCCAGCATGATACTGGTCTAAATAGAACACATCCCGATTAGGCCTAACATGACTACCACGAGTAAGTTACTGTGTCATGCTACGTCGGGCTGTGCCTAAGCACGCTTAGCTCAACGGATCATTGATAATCTATTGATCATAATCGTAAGTATTTTACTACTAGTTACATATAATTTTACTTCCAATTATAAGTAATTTTGCTGCTAAGTCATCCGTCTGCATTCAGATAAGTACATTAACACTAACATATATAATTTTACTGCCAACCATAAATAATTTTACTGTACTACAACATTAAAGTTACTGTGCGTTACGTGCCGAACTGTCATGCTATGCTAAGGTGTTGGCCCAAACACGGTACACCCGGTCGGGCCGAGTCGGTGTGACCCGTTTGCTATTTATGTTTTGTTGTTCCTGGATCAGGCCAACAGTATCGTGTCTTGCCATACCACCACCCCGCAATAACCAAAGGTGCGTCTACGGCTTACTCCGTCCAGCCTCGCGGATATTAAAAAAATCGCAGTTGGGTAAGGTTTCCTCACATCACAGGAAGCACAGGCAGACATGCCCCCGCCTTCATCCAACCCGATGAGCCCATACCCTACCTAGAGGTGACCAAATGGATCGCGTTCGCAGGACGACCCAAAGCATATTACTATTGCCTCGGCCAGGCACGACATGGCCCACCATCGAATCGTGCTAAGCCAGCCCAACACGATGCGCTAGTTGTGCTTGGGCCGTCATCATGGCCCGATGTGTCATCCCGACCCAGCACGAATAGTGTTGAACCCAGCATGGCATGGCCCAGGCATGATCTTGGCTAGCACGCTCTATTCATTTTTAATATTTATATAATATATTATATATTTGTTTGAATTTTATATAGTTAATTTTATAAGTTTAAATAATTTATTTTGTATTTTAATTTTTATATATTTCTAGGATTTTTTATATTTTTTAATTTTTATGTCAAATAGGTTAACAGTGCAAAGGCCGACCCGATAGGCTAATCGTGCGAGCTAGCCCAACATAACTTGTAAGGCTATTGGACTGTGCTTGGATCTGTGCCTCATCCCATAGGCCAGACAATCTGGTCGCTTAAAGCCCGTTTAAGCAATGGGCCATATAGATCTGTACCTAAATGGGCGATGCTCAATCCCGCTCTAAATAATCTTAGCTTCTAACTTTTTTTGGCTTCTAGCTTATGTAAACTAGAAGTCATTTGGAGCACGTCAATTTTTAATTTCGATATTTTTGCTTTTTTAACTTTTTTTTGCTTTTTTGTCTTTTTTTTCTTTCCATTGCCCATAAAGATCTATGGACATTTTCATATTTTTTTCTTATTTTTTTAATTGAATGACTAAGATAAAACATACAGCCGTTTAAGCAATAGGCCAAATAGATCTACACCAAAACGAGCGGTGCTCAGCCCCGCTCCAAACAATATCAGCTTCTAACTTCTTTTTTTGTTTCTGACTTATTTAAACTAGAAGCCATTTACAACATGTCAGCTTCTAATTTCGTTTTTTTTTACTTTTTTATTGTCCATAAAGATATAATGTATTTTTATTTTTTTTCTTATTTTTTTAATTGAATAACTAAGATAAAACTTACTGTCACTACAATACATTTTCTGACTTAAACCAATAGCTCCGGCAGTATGCCGAAGCTTTCAGCATGCGCCTAGGTAGGGCTTTGTATGCCAAGAATCTCGATCCCCTCCTCAAGGAACTGGGAGGATTGGATTGGGAGATTCTTCCATACAAAGTCCTACCCAGAATATAGCAGTAACTACAGGGCAAAAACAAGTAGAATAAAGAAGGAAGCAAGAAGACAAAAAGTTGATCGATCCATGTATGAGCAGCGTTGAAGGCAGTCAAGCAAACGCATGGTCACCCATCACCGGTTGTGGAGCGGATCAGGGCTGCTCGGGATCCGCCGCTTGCTCCCCTCGTCCGTAGGCCCCGCCGGCGGCAGCCGCACGGACACGGGCACGGGCCGCGTCCCAACGAGCGGCATTGCGTTCCTCAGCATGGCCCAGGGGCCGCCACCGTGGCTGTGGTGGTGGCCGTGACTCTGGCTCCTCGCCTCGCCTCGCGCCGCCGCGTGCGGCACCGCGCGGACGGCCTCCGCGCCTCGGCAGCCGATCGCCGCCACCACCAGTAGCAGTACCAGGAGCGCCCGCGCCAAGGCAGCCACACCCCGCCGCGGCGCGCGGCTTCATCAACGGCCGGACACGAGCCGAAGGCGCGCACGCGTACTCGCCCGCGCGCGCACGCCACCAAGGCCGGCCGGCGTGATGCGCGGGTGCGTTTAATTTGCCTGTCGCGGTGATGGCAAGGCAAGCGGAAGCGGTGGGTAGTGGGCTGCGGGAGTGGCGTGTGCCCATGACCGCGAGGAGGAGGTGAAGTGGTGAAGTGAGTGAGCAGCGGTGGAGTGGCAGCGTGGGGCCGGGGCAGACGTGGCCAAACGGGCGACACGGCCAGGCAAACAGCATGAGCCTATCCGACGTGGAAAAAGCTACGTTCTTACACACCAGAAGAATCGCTTGTCGTATTAACTGTCTCCGTTCGTTCATCCACGTACTCTAACCACCTACATTTAAAAGAAGAGAGAGCTTGACATGATCTCCCCTCCCCTTGTTCTTCTATACTGCTAGTCGCTAGTCGCGGCCAGGCACTCGGGCTGTTGTTGGCTGTTCTTGCGCAGTCGCCGTTCTCTCGATCGGCACCGCATTAAATGCGCACGTAGTCCGTATGTCCGAAAAGTCGCAAACCCAGCTGCGACGCGAGCGATGGAGGGGACGGGCGGTGATGGAATGGATGGGTCGATGGACGTCCGGGAGCATGACGCCACCCCGCGCCCGGCCGGCCGGCCGGCCTCAAAAGGTGGTCGGTTTTTACTTTCCATTGAAGGCTAAAAGTTAATTATTTCTAAGTCTAAATATGATAAGTCTTAATCCCTAAATCAAGATCATGAACACCTAATTAAATCATAATACGGAAACATCAAAAGTACATACCCGATCCGATAGCATTAGCCATAAAGAGAGGTTGGAGATGCAGCAGTGGAAGTCGGCCGAAGGTGATGAAGAAGAGGAAGGCCGGCGGTGAAGAAGTCGGCGACGGTAGAGGTGGCCGATGGGGACGACGATGGCCGGTCTTCGTTCACCTGGGCGCTAGACGTTAGATCGGATCTGTGCGGGTCGGTATGGAATTTAACAACTGACGTGTCACACGCCTGCCGAAAACCCTAGCTTTTTATTATAGCGCTGGTGACCGGGACCGTGACCAAGTTGGCTAGAAACCGCCTCCGATCAAGGCGTGGGTGGACTAAGTCCCCGAAATATCTCGGTGATTACTCGGAAGGGAGAGATCATTATGAAATGGACTAGAAAAACATCGGAAATTGCCATGTTCATGCCCTTGAGTTTTTCTGCCATATCAGTCATCATCATGATATGCTCTCTTATACTGCTGGACCCATCATATTTAGAAGTTAAGAGCCTTTGAATTAAAGTACTGGCATAAATTTTAGTGGAGCCTTTGAATTTCTCCTCAATTGAAGCCATGTACTCCTTAGCATTTTCGGAATTGGGGACTGCTCCCCTAATCCCGACTGAGATAAAGGTCTTCATGATCATAAGTGATAAGCGGCTAGACCGTTCCCTTTTTTTTAACATTAGCCTCATAAATTTTCTTTTTCTCAACAAAATTCTCCTCACCTTCGGTGGGGGAACGAGAACGTCTACCCTTAAGGCATAATCAAGGTCCAGAACACCAAGGGCAACATAAATTCTTTCTCTCCACGAGGAAAAATTACTCCCCGTGAGCTGCTCAATATTATTAATTGTGGCGGCAACATTTTGAAACATTAAGTGCTGAATTTCAATATACAGGGCAAAAATAGAAGCGTCATAAATATATATTGCATGTAATTAACCCTACGTTGGTCTGATTAATAACATGCAAAATAATATACAGTTCAAATTCATATCACCGTTGGGCAGAAAATAAAAAAAAACTTAATTTTATATGGCAACATATGATTATAAACAACGTTGGTCAGAATATAATCATATGAATACATAATGCCAAAATTAATCATAAAGTATCAAAATTAAAATATCTCGTTGGCGACATATGATTATAAATGACGTTGGTCAGAATATAACCATATGTATACATAATGCCAAAATTTGATCATGAAAACTTTAAATTTAAAATATCTAATTGGCGACATATGATTATAAACAACGTTGGTCAGAATATAACCATATGCTTACATAATGCCAAAATTAAGCATAAAATTTCAGAAATAAAATATCTCATTGGCGACATATGATTATAAACGACGTTGGTCAGAATATAACCATATGTATACATAATGCCAAAACTAAGCATAAATTCTCAAATTTAAATATCTCGTTGGTTCAATTTAAATTTGAGATTATTCATAACAATAACATAATTATTCATCATAATTTGGGCCATTTAATTAATTAAAAACAGTGCATAAAGATATACGAAAAACAAAATTAAATGCACTGAAAATTAAAATTATAACAGTGCATTAAATTAAATGTAAACAAAAGAAAATGCACTGAAATAAAAAAAAATCTGCTGGAGAAAGACATCATAATAAAAAAATTGGGCTAAAATTCGGCCTAAAAAAATTTATGTCAAAATTATTTAAAGAAAATCGGCCTTAAAACAACATTCGAGCTCAACATTCGCCCACAAAAATCCTCTCGGGCTAAAGAATACCCGCATGGGCCAAAAAAAATGCGCGGCCCGGTGAGAAGGTAAGTCTTGCAGGCGGGAGGCGGGCGGATACGACCCATTACGCGCGGCCCGGTGGCGGCCATCTCATGCATCGCCGTCGGATCTCGATCCGACGGCCGAAAACAAAACAACCCATTAATCCTGCGGCCCAAGACAAATTGGCGTCCGATCGATCGGACGGCCGAAAAAGATCGTGCCCGAAAATAAAAGAGCCCTAACCCTAACCCTAGTCATTCCGTCCCGAAAAAAACGGAGGCAAGGGCGGGAGCGATGGCGGTGGCGCAAGCGGCGACCGAGCGGAGGCGTCACACGCGCTCGGCCGGAGGTGCGGCCCCAGCGTTGGCGTCCTCGCGCCGGCGTCGGTGGCACCAGCTGAAGCAAAGCGGCGCCGAAGCGGCCGGCGGCGACGCCACGACGGCGGCGGCTGCCGAGTGGCACACGGCAACGCCCAAGGCGACACCGCTGGGAACCCGAGGCGACATCGGCGGCGGCACCAGCGCCACGGCCCGGGCTAAGAGCGGCTCGCTCGGCACCAGCGGAGGAGGGACCCGAGCGGGAGCCGCGGCGGCGCGACCGGCCCACGGAGGCAAGGCGGCGTCCGAAAAGACGGTAAGCCCGCCCGATCTAATTTTTTATTGTTTCTTCACCGATCTATCTAAGTCCAAAAGGTTTGGGGTTTTCGGGTGGGGATAATTTTGCCGAAAGTAAAAAAGAAACAACTCATCTCCTTCTAATTGCTAAACCGATCCGAGTCGGGGAAAATTATTTTAGGGTTCAAGCTGAGTTAGGAGACGCTCTGATACCATTGAAGGCTAAAGGTTAATTATTTCTAAGTCTAAATATGATAAGTCTTAATCCCTAAATCAAGATCATGAACACCTAATTAAATCATAATGCGGAAACATCAAAAGTACATACCCGATCCGGTAGCATTAGCCATAAAGAGAGGTTGGAGATGCAGCAGTGGAAGTCGGCCGAAGGTGATGAAGAAGAGGAAGGCCGGCGGTGAAGAAGTCGGCGACGGTAGAGGTGGCCGATGGGGACGACGATGGCCGGTCTTCGTTCACCTGGGCGCTAGACGTTAGATCGGATCTGTGTGGGTCGGTATGGGCTTTAACAACTGACGTGTCACACGCCTGTCGAAAACCCTAACTTTTTATTATAGCGCTGGTGACCGGGACCGTGATCAAGTTGGCTAGAAAACCGCCTTCAATCAAAACGTGTGGGTGGACTAAGTCCCCCTGAAATATCTCAAGCAGTTAGCTTGAGATCAACCCAACATCCATATTTCGGCAGCGGCCGGCGGCAGTTGCCATGTGCACGGCGCGACCGGGGCCTCCCTGGCCTGGTGGCTTCCTGAGCAACCCAGCGGCGTTCAAGTACAGGATGTACGCACGCTTATCTGATCCATGGATCATCCATCCATCGGTGTATTTGTGGCTCGGTTGCTCCTCTGACGTCTCAAGGGGATCGCATCGCATCGCACGCTAGCTAGCTAGCTAGTAGACCGACGGGCAGACGTGATGTGCAGAATGATTTCACACGGCCAAGTGATTTTGGAATTTAGGAGTTGCCGGTAGTACTGGATGGCAAGGGAAGACATGGTCATTGTGTTGAAAATACGCAAAATATTTTAATTTTAAATTTTATTTATAAGGTAAATATTATAAATAATTAATGACATACAAATTAATACTAACAACAAGCAATATATTGTACTTCGAGCTTACTTAAAGAACATTATATATTAGAGTCGATCGATCGCACAAACAACTTACAATTAGGCTTAATGAAGAATAAAAATAGCGCAAGCTCGATGCGATCTTGAACGTAGATAAACAGTAAGTGAATGGTCACATGTCGAACCGGATTTTTCAATCCGAATCTCCGTGATTCTTGCATTATTCCCTGGATTAGTAGATAATGCGCACAGGTACATTGCTGTATCATTTCATACATCGTATAAACAGTAATATTACAGACCAATGTTCAAATTACAACACGTTGGACGATAGTTTACAAAAGAGGCACTTAGGCCAAATCTCATCATTACATCCATATAGCAGAAACGGAAGCAAAAGTAAATCCATAGCTACAGGCAAGCGACTGGAGGATATTGTGCGCATTATATATCACCTAGACTTAGATAATATACGGGCACACACAGCCTTATGTCTAACTTGTCTAGGCCTAGAAAACGCGAGTGACGTCCTAGTTTCCTTCGTCGTTCCTTCCATCCGCGGCTGGGGCATCTTCATGGTCATAGTGATCCTGCGTCCCTGTTTCTGTTTTGGTATTGCGAGTGTGAGCACACTATCCACCGTGCTCAGTAAGCCATCACACAGAATGTAGTAAATAGCATGCTAGGCTAGTTCAAGGAAAAGCTTGGGTTTAGTTGTTTTGCCAGAAATTGCATGTAAATACTGTACTTAGAAATTCCTATGACCTAGCAATTTTTGGAAGGTACGACACAAGTTTAATGAAGTATAATCATCGTACTAGTGATACAGATTCCATCCACCGTTACATGGCATCTGCACCATATAGCGTCTTTCAGCGTTATAACCACTTAACTTATCACTGGGACGACACCTAGGACAACTCCAATCTAGGGCCTTCCACTGCCCTCCATTTTTTCCATTCCATAAATCATTTTAAAATAGAACTATATCTAGTTAAGTTCACATGTCTGCCCATGACCGTGGGCACGGCTATTCGAATAGTTTTTGACTCTGCAGAGTTTGTGCACATTCCCACAAGAGACGCCAACTCGTTACCCACATGATTCCTTAGTCATATGGTTGAGCAGACCGTCACAGTGACTTTTCAAGATATCTAGCCTCTTTCGTCATCTCACCCTATGGGCTTATCCCACTTGCAGTGGGTCCCATCGTTGCAGGATATTTCCCACGGTCACTAGCGTGGCGGGCTCCACTCCCAGCGCTAGTACACCGAAAACTTCACCCTCCCCTTGGTGTCCCTTTAGGCCTTCCCTTGCCCTTGCAGATCCACTCCTATCCACTACCAGTGAGATGAGTCCGGGGGTTTCGATAAATTTACTTAGCCAGGTTGTAGTTTACAGACTTGTGGTTGTACGGTTTTACACGGGCTAACATGACAAGATTCGGTCGTTAGGGTTATCTGAGTGGTTCTACCACATCCCATACTCTTTGTGCTTCCCCTGCACTACATACTAGCCTCCAAATCATCCACCCAGATACTAAGCAATTTTGAGGCTGTTTGGAGCATAAAATAACAGTCCCAAATTTTTCTCCAGTCATTCCCACCATGACTGCCCAAATCATTGTCATATTTACAAGTGAGATATTTTGGGACAGCTAAGCGTCCCCGTTTATCTAGCAATACTAAGCGGTACGATATATCATAACTCTATTTGTGAAAAACTACATTATGATAGCTTTGCTATGGCGACAAGGTTCACATATCCCAAGATTTCAAGAGGTGATACTAACAAGCATAATAATGGGTGTATATCTAAACTCTATAAAACTGAACATAATTTATCACATAAAATAATGGCATGCACATGGATAATTTAAAGGAAATTAATTTGCATAAACATGGGTTCAACATGATCAAAGTGATAACTCGCCTTGGTCACAGGAGTTAGGTTCTTGGTGGTCTGGAGCTGCTAAGTCGACGGCCTCAGCTTCCTCCTCCTGAGCCTCGTATGCTATTTCAACCGTGCGCGAAAATTTGGATAAAAAGAAAAGCAACAAATCAATTCAAATAACACCAGAATTTCAAATAAACTCTAAAAATTATGATTTCAGTCCCATTGGGTAGATGTTAAATTTAGATGAATTTAGAATTTTGTCTCATACGATTTGGAGTTAAAATGAATAAGTTATGCCCATTTTACAACTTTCGGTTTAAGTAAATCTGAAAATCATGAAATCTGACAGGTGGGGCCCGCGGTCGTTGTCCGTTCTTCGGCGCCGACATGCGGGACCCGGTGGCAGACGGCGGCTTCTCCCCTTCCACCCACGACAAAGGGGCCCAGGCGGCGGCACACGCACAAGTGTGGCCGTGCGACGGTGGGGCCCACATCGCTTGGGAAAATAAAAGAAAGGGCTCGACCTCGGTGCTGCGTGGCGGGGCTCGAATGCTGCACGAGGGAGCCAGGGGAAAAAAATTTGCGTGGCTAGCCAGGAGGCCGCTCAAGTGTTGCTTACCTATAGGGTAAGCATACCTCTTATACCAACTGTGGAGGGTCCAACAGAGGAGCTCGAGGCGGCGAGGAGCTGCGGTGTCGCCCGGCGACGGGTGGCCGATGACGCGGTGAGGGCCAAAATCGTTGTAGACGCTGTGAGGAAGGTGATGGGAGTGGCGGCGGGCGGGAATCGCCGGAGATAGGTCGGCGGCGTCTGGCGGAAGCTTCGGGGTGGCGTTCGGTGCCGGTGGCTGCGGACGCCGGGAGCTCTGACGAGGCTGGGGGTGACTTCACGGCGAGCTGGAGACGGTGTGGGTGCGGGGAATTGGGTCCTAACGGCTCGGGTCGCCGGATCGGGGTTCTTTGGGGTTGGGGAAGATGGAGTCCGCCGGTGGCTGCGAGGCGAGCTCGATTCGGCGTGGGAGGAGGAGAAGGGTGTGGCGATGGCAATGGGGCCGTCGGCTTTTATAGGCGGCGGGAGTGGGCTGGCAACGGGAGGGTGGTCGTGCCGTCGCGTCGGGAGCAGGCGGTGGTGTCAGGCGGCGATGCCACAGCAGGAATCTAGGGCCTTTTCACGCGCGATGACACGTCTTGCCCCAGACTTTGCGCCGTGCACGCGGGACGGCGGGGCTCGCGCCACGTGGCGGCGGCGCGACGGGCGGAAGGAAACCGCGGGCGGTGGCGCCTGCATCGGGCGGGGTAGTGAAACCAGGCGGCGGTGGTTTGCGGGTGCTCGACCGGTGATGGGACGGCTCGGGCAGCGTGTCGTGCCAGCGAGCACGGTCATTGGGCGGAGGTGGGCGGCGCCACACCCGGGGAATAGAAAGAAAGGGGTGAGCAAGAAAGGAGGGCCACCTACCAGGGAGAGAGGAAAAAGAGAAGAGAAAAAGAATAGAAGAAGGAAAGTTGAAACACTCTCCCTAAATTTCAGATTTTTGATTTTTAAGTTTTAATTTGCATTAGAGTTTTAATGAATTATGGATTTTAACCAAGGATTTAAGCAACACTGAAAAAAAAATCCAAATTCAAATAGATTATATGGCAAAGTACTCAAAAGTTTTATATTTCCAAATTTAAATTTTTCGGGATGTTACATCACACTAATGTGCGCTGTCTAGAAATCTTATTACCATCCTGTGCAGATGTTCTCTACAGCAATGGTCCGAAAATCTTGCTCCCCTTCCTTTCCGGTGCAGAGGAATGGAGAAATTCAAGGTTTTTAACCTGATGTCTCCATGTCCTTTTAAGGACACAAGGTAATTACTCTTCGGTAACTAACGTTATTAACACGAATTAACCGAATTAATCCAATCGTTTGAAATCACATACAAACATAATTAAGAGAGAGATAATTTCATGATTTTAGCAAAATAAAAGATGGATTTAATGCGCCAAAAGATGTGTTACGACGCGATCATTAGTCATAAGTCACACGATATGCGAATACGCACCCGCGTGTGTTCAGCCAAAGTTCTTCTTATATCATTCCCATATCATGTGTCATATGTTTTAAAAAATAGCAACAGCGCTACCTTATAAATTATTTTCTCTCTATTTGATTTTAGACAATATGACACTAAACCATGATGTAACGGAATTCTTAAAGGAAATAGGACTTAACTCATGGGACAATTGGTCTTAACTCGTGGGAATGGAAAATAGAGCAAGTTTTATGAACTGCTACGAAATTCCCCACCCCATTTTTATCCCAAACAAGTACATTCCTACCTGCCTACGAGCCTGTAACGGCGGGAGAGGATTTTGTTCCAAATGTTCTACTGTACCATTTTATATTTCCTAAAATTTTGTTTGTGTTAATACTATTTAGCACTGTCATCAAACATAAATAGTAAAATTGGCTACAGGACACCACTTTATATGTTTTAAACCAAGGTTTCCCTCTAACTCCATATAGTGGGTTCAGATTCCATTCACTAAGTCCTAGTAAGCTTTGGCATTATTGTTAGAAATCTAGACGTAGGTAAACGGCCCTTTGCTAATCATATCTCAATGCCTCTTGTTTGTTGAGTGGCATCAATATGCCCTGTTACTAACACTATGCCCTAAAGGCGAAAATTTTGATAGCCTGTTGAGTTAAACTAACACTATGCATGTGAATGTATGACACTCACCTCATGTTATTAAGATAGTTAATGGCATCCTACTTTCGTGATCTATCAATTAATGATTAAAACTATCATAGGTTGCCAATTGGAAAGACATCAAGTTTTACTTAATTTTTCTTGATGGATACTATTTTATCATGTCAAGAAAATCTAATGACAAGAACATGAACGATAGCACAACAGGAATAAAGATAAGTATTCGTAGGTAATCATATCAAATCGTGAGATAGTATAACCGTTAACATGACCATCTCCATTACCACGATTCCTACCTTCCATGAACCCATCAACTATCACTAAAGCCGATTAATCACATCAACCAAAGGTCGAAACCAATCCATCCATATGAACCGATCTAGGTTATTGACACGGTCTAGGGTTTTATTTTTAAAAATAAAATACAAATTAATTAATTTAATTAAAAATAAAATTAAAAACTTTCTTTGGTTTTCCATGAGTTTCAAAAGTTTTCCCTAATTTTCTGCATTTTAAAAAGTTTTTCTCTTTTCCTGAAATTAAAAATAATTTATGTGTAAAAATAAAACCAACTTTAAGCTGGAAGTAATTTTTCTAAGCTCAAAATAGCCTTAGGAATTTCTATGATTTTTCTAAAATTTTTGGACTGTATTTGATATTTTCTAAGCTTATTTGGATTTTCTTAAAATAAAAAGGAAGTCAAAATCTTCAAATCCTTTGGGCCAAAACCCTTCATGCATGACCCTCTTTCTCTTCATCGCTGCCCACTTCCTTTCTCCTTGACATGCGTGTGAGCCAATTAGTCCACGGGCCGCCCTGCCGACGCAAACGCTCCACGGCCTGCTTCGTCCTCCCTCTCTTTTTTGCTAGCCGATCCCACCCATCAGGGTCTTCTTACTCCCTTCTTCACCACCAGACGTTGCCATCCCTGCCAAAGAACTCACCTCTCGTGGGAACCAACCAGCCGAGTCCCTTCCTTCTTCGCCCCTCCCTCTCGTTCTTTTCCCCTTTTTAGTTTTGTGTCTCCGCAATATCTGGTGAGAAATCATGCACCATGCTCCCTCCCCAACACTTTAGCATCATAACACAACCTCCCATCTTCTCACTCCTTTCCCTCAAGCTCTAGTGCTCCAGTGTCGTCTTCCCCTCTTCGAGCTCTTCCACATGCCCTGATGAACTTTTCCTAGCCAAAGGAGCATCATAGGACCTCACCATCAGCATCAAGAGCTTCATTAAGCCACGCTGACCTTTTCCGCCCTTTTCTATGCCATGCAAAGGCATCGCCGGAGCTCCGCCTTTGCCAAAGCCGCCGTGCTATCGCCTCCTTCTTGTCGCCGACCACCTTCGTCCCTTCCCAGGCCTCCGCAACAGGTAAAATGAGTTTGTAATCTCGCCTCTCCCTTTTACGCCCATCATCACTGCTGCAGTGTCTTGGAGCACCAGTGACATTCGGTCCTCGTGCGTACCACTATCGTGGCCACATCAGCGCCAACCGTCTGCCACATGTGCACCGTGTTAGCAACCCACGTCCAGTTAACTTCTTGCAGGGTGCCGCCTAGTCAGCTTTTGTGATCGGCCCACCGTGGACCAAGCCAAGCTCTCGTGGACTCGGGCCATAGATCTAGACATATATGTCAGAAATTCTAAGCCTTTTTCTCTATAAAAATAATTTGGCCAAAACTCTTTATTCCTTGTTGATGTCTCAAGTCAATTCCATTAGGAAAATAAATCCAAAAATGTTAGAAAATCTGAAATAATGTTTTCTTTCCCTTTTCATAGATTTAAATCTTTCGAGATCCAAATGAAGCCATTCTTGTTTCTAAATTCATCTACAATCCTAATCTACCCAATTCTGCCTTTATTTTGAGATTTTGGAGTTTATATGGATTTTATTTTTGTTTATTTTGTTTTGGCTATTTTTACATGTAGACTATGACATTATCGAGCAGTTCTACTACTATTTACATTTAGTTCTTATTATGAATTTTAACACTTTTAGGATGTAGTTTTCAATTCCTACATAGATTGAAATTCCTTGACATGTATTCTTTTTAATTTATGTTTGGATATCGTATACCATCCAATTGTAAATTTTCATTTAGTTTTTATTCCTAATATTAGGTATTTTGATACTTTATTTTGGAATTCATTCATATAAACTAAAATTGTTAGTTTTCTTTTTCTTTTAGTGATGAATTTAATATTGCTCTTGATATAGATTATTTCTTTTAACTTAAGTTTTTCTAATTTTATTATGTTTATTTTTGTAAATTTTAGGTTGTACTTGGCATAGATATTTCATTAAATCAAAATTTTATTTCTAACATATATTTATACAAATCAAGCTCATAATCTTAATTAGTTTTTATTATGAATTTGCCTATTTATGAGTTTATAAATCTAAATAAAATATTCTAATTTTCATTTAGTCCTTTTTTTCGAAAATTTCCCTGAGTTTATAACTAGTTTGTAATTTGTTACTTTTTGGAATAAAAGATTTAAATTTGCATCCAAATGAAATCTCCAACATCCTTTATTTTTTATTCTGAATTTGCTTGTTTTTGGTTCGTAGTTGGGTGGATTTTTTTTTCAGATTTAGTCTAGAATTCTTACAAAAATCATATTCTATTTTTATGTAGCTATTATTTTAGATTTTATTTTTATGGGGGTTTACTTTGGAATTTGCATGGAAATTAAATTACAAACTTTATTTTCTATTCATTTAGTTATTATTCTAAATTTTAATTTTTAAGTATTTACTTTGAAATTTGTATTGAATTAAAATTGCTAATTTTATTTCAGTTTTTATTCCAAATTTTAGTTAATTTGGATTGTTCTTGACATTGACTCTTTTAAGTTGGTAATTTTTGTTTAATTGTTATTTTGAATTTTAGTTATTTATGGATGTTACTTTGAAAATCGTATGGAAACCAAATTGCTTTTTTATTTTTATTATGAATTTCAATTAATTTGGATTATACTTGATACGGACTCTTTCATTTAATCTGATCTGTTATAATTCGGGCCTAGCAGATAGATGGTTAGATCTTTCTGATTAAGATAGTCGCTTTCTTGAAGTGCTTAATTAGTACAGGTATATTTTTTTTCTAATTGTTATTTTGAATTTTAGTTATTAATGGATGTTACTTTGAAAATCGTGTGCAAAAATATTTCTAATTTTTTATTCTAAATTTTAATTAATTTCGATTGTAGTTGATATGGACTCTTTTTTTAATCTGGACCATTGTAACTCGGGTCCATCAGATAGATGACTAGATCTTTCTGATTAATGTGAGAGCTTTCTCGGAGTGCCTAATTAGTATAGATATTTTTTATTCTGAATTTTAGTTAATTTAGATTATACTTGATATGGACTCTTTCCCTCTTTTTTTGATGGAAAGCAGTAGGAAATAGAATGTTATAATATGTACAGTGCAAAAAACAGATTATAAACTCTAGACAATTACAATTGTCGTCATAAGAGCTATCCTTAAATCCTGTTTTCCAATTGTCGAATCTGTGCTGCAGATTTTCAAAGATTTTGCCATTTCACTGTTTCCAAATATGCCAAGCTATATTAATGAATATTTCCATAAAAAATAGTCCTGCATTTTGTTTTGTTAGCTGGACCATTAATATTACTTTAGCATCATAGTTCCAATAGATCCCAACACTTTGCCAACATCGAATACAGAATGGACATCCAAAGAAAAGGTGATATGAAGTCTTCTTTACACCTGTGTCACATAAAACACAATTTGGTTACTATCAATCTTATAGTATTTTCTCTTTAAGATGTTTCTGGTGTTCAATCTATCCATTAGAAGTAGCCAAGCAAAAACTTTAAGCTTCCATACACATTTGCTCTTCCATATATGCAATATACTTTAGGTCTTTGAATTTGACTGAATTGATGGTTGTAATATTTCTTGAGGTGCAGACAACATTGCCCCAAACATAGGTCCAAGTATCATTCACTTGTTGCCGAATATGAACATTAGTCAATGTTCTCTGCAATTCATCATACTCTTGATAAGCAAATGAAATTGAACATAGGAATCATTTTGTTGCATGAAATCTCTGATGTGTACATCTTTATTCTTGGCAAAAGAGTAAATGTCTTGGATATTTTTGACAAAATAAATTGCCCTCTCAGCAATCTTTCAAAAAAGGAATAGTACGACCATCACCTAGGTGTCCTATCTCAATGCCTCTGAACATTGGTACACATTTCATTATATCTTACCACCATAAAAGAGCCACAATCATTTGTTGCATGAGGTACTAAATCCTCATAATATTTTGATCAAATCAGATGAAAATATCATTTCAGCCATAAAATTTGTGAATATGCTTCATGAGTAATGCAATATTTTGCATTCGCAAGTTGAGCACTCCAAACCACCTTTTTTTTGTGTGACACATTTTATCCCATGCTGCTAAACAATCGCAGCGTTCTTGTAAATTCTTGGGTCATCTTTGGAGCAGTGCCTTCGTGCTCTGTCTATATGATCAATTACTTTTTAGGGTAGCTTAAGCAAGCACATGTAATATATTGGTTGCAAGGAGATAACTGCATTTACTATCATGAGTCTACCTCCGTAAGACAAAAAGGTTGTAGTACATGGTAATCTTCTTTCCAGTCTATCTACCGGTTGTGAAGACTTCAACTATTGGTCTTGTCGATGTACCCAAAGGTAGTCCAAGATATGTGAAAGGTATAGTACCAATTTTGCAACCAAATAATCCTGCCAGATGACCAATTGTTTCCTCAGTAACATTAATTGGAATCATCAACAACTTGTAATAATTTACTTTAAGTCCGATAGATGTAGAGAAAGTCTAGAGAAGACCTTTTAAGCATAATAGATGCTTCCACAAGCTAGCAGTATTATTAATGTGTCATCAGCATATTGAACAATTAGATAATCATGAGCAGTTGAGATTGGTATAGGACGATGAAGTACTATTTTTTTGCTGCTCCATTGACTATTGATTGCAATAGATGAGCTCCCAACATAAATAGAAGTGGAAATAGGGAGTCTCCTTGTCTTACCCCTCTTTTAGCATTCCATTCAGAAGCACAAAAGAATATCCCGAAGAGAGAATTTGTGATATCCATGAGATCCAATGCTCTGGAAAGCCTTTTTCTACGCATTACTGCAATTATGATCGAGTACTCTATTGTGTCAAAGGCTTTCTCAAAAATCTAGCTTTAGGATTATAATTTCCTTCTTACTCTATTGGCACTAATGGATGTATTTAATTAGAAGTCCAAGCTAAGCAATCTTGAATTGTCCTACTCTTGAGAAATCCATATTAGTTTTTATGGATCAACTATAAAATGACCTTGTGAAGTCTATTTGCTAATATCTTCATCAAAATCTTTAAAACTGAGTTCAATAAAGGGTTGGATTGTAGTCATTTATTGTTTCTGGGCTTAGTTTCTTTGGTACTAGAGTGATATGGTACTAGAGTGATATAGGATCCATTGATACTTGTAATGTTAATCCATTCGGGCCAGTGGCTTTATCTGAGGGTAGAAGTTTAACCATATCATCAACTTCCTTTCTAGAACAATCTGCTTCCAATTTTTCTAAATGCATCATCGATGGCATTAGCTCACTCAAGTCAAAATGCCTGCATGGTTCAATTGTTATTCCCATTCTTCCTTGAATGATGTCCACAAAGTTGTCACTTTCCCTTCATGTGAATGGATTATTGTACCATCATCTGTTTGTAAACACGGTATAGAATTTCTTCTGTATCACTTAGTTGCCATTGCATGGAAGTACTTTGTATTTTTCATCTCCCAACTTAGCCCATCTTATAGTGCATCTCTTTTTCCAGTATATCTATTGATATCTCAGTAGTCTTGATAAGTGTTTTTTTATTATACTCCAAAAGTTGTGCTCTTCTCGATATGAAGTTCACTTCCTTCCAGTATATCCATGAAGAGGATAACCGTACTACAATTCTAAATAATTAGGTTTAATTGAGAAAGTGTTTTACTCCAAATTTTAAGGCCCCTTCTCAGGTTCTTGAAGCAAGTAGTCAATCTATTGGCACTGTGGGTGGCTTGAATTGGCATATTCTAGTAAAAATTAACTATTTCAAGAAAACTTGGGTGATCTGGCCACTACACAGGGAGCATGATCAGAAACATTTTTAGAGAGCACACACAACAATCTGGGGATATGCAGATCCATTCATTTTGTCATAAAAAACTAATCCAATTATTCCATGAGCGGGCCCTCTTGCATATTGCTTCAGGTGAAGGACCGACATTTTAGGGGCAGTTCTATGAGCCCGAGTTGACTAATAATGGTATTGAAAACCATAATGACATTCATGTCTCCCTCAGTTTATTTTTATTATAAACCGATCTAATAAAGTCCCCTAAAAAAGCCATTTCTGGTTGGAAGGAACATGTAAATGGTATAACCAATCCACAAATTCATATCTATGCTCTCCATCACAAGGCCCATATATGTTTGTAAAGGTCCAATGGTCTGAATTGGCAACTGACTTGAACTGAATCATCAGTGCAAAATAAGAGCTAAAAACTAATTTTACTCAAAAAAACAACGCTATTCCAAAGGACAAGAAGACCACCAAAAGCACCCACAGAGGAGGAGTAAATAACCTTATTGAAACATTTAGGAGCAAATTTTGTGATATATGAATGATCAAAACTAACCCATTTTGTTTCCTGAAGACGACTATTGAGCAACCACTTTCTTTGATTTTCTCTTAAATTGATCTCCATTTTCCAGGTGAATTAATCCCCCACACATTCCAACACAAGACTTTCCAACTTCTAAATTGTTTTCCCGAATTCATTTTGCATATAGGAAAGTAAATTGAAGACAAGTATGTATAGCAATACTAATAAAATTCCAACCTAGGCTGAATGAACCA
Source organism: Bonia amplexicaulis (assembly GCA_036346245.1). Taxonomy (NCBI): domain Eukaryota; kingdom Viridiplantae; phylum Streptophyta; class Magnoliopsida; order Poales; family Poaceae; genus Bonia; species Bonia amplexicaulis. The sequence goes on from CM070736.1 coordinate 25,443,641, forward strand.
AAATATAGTTATTGTAGCAATACGACAATTCCCATCGTGGGAAGCAAAAGACCATCCAAAAGACCCTAGGATATAAGAAAGCCCAATCAATAAGATAAGTACATAAAGATCTGGAGTAGGACTAGATTGTGAACAAAAGTTCCACCAGCCACCAAAGCCTCCACGAATCACCCATTGTCACCACGATGTACTTCATCTTTCTTCTTGGCAAACATGGATGCTAGCTTGGTCAACTGTTTCTTTCAATCTAAGCTGTTATAACTTGTGCCCACCAGATAGATGACAAGATCTTTCTGATTAACATGGGAGCATCCTTCCATTGCCTAATTAATAGATGTATGTATAGATGTATAGATTTATTTTGAATTTCAGTTAATTTGGATTGTACTTGATATGAACCTTTTCTTTTAATTTGACCCTTATAACTCGGGTTCAACAGATAGATTGCTAGATCTTTTTGATTAACGTGGAGCTTCCTCGGTGGGCTAAATTAGTATAGGTATTTTTATTTTGAATTTTAGATTGTACTAGATATGTACTCTTTTTCTTAATTTGAGCCATTATAACTCGGATCCACCAGATATATGACTAAATCTTTGTTATTAACGTAGGAGCTTACTTGAAGTGTCAAATTAGTATAGATTACAGATAGATAGATACATGATCAACTGATTACGGTTGAATGAATGATTCAACAGCAAGTCAGTACTCGTGAATAATCTGTCTAAACCAAGGTTGTCAGGATCGCGATCCAGATAGGATCGTTTTTCATCTGACGGGATCAGATCATAGAATCACGATTCTATCAAAATTTTAAAATTATATGTATTTTATAGAAAAAGTAAATTATATTTCTAAATATACAAGTCTATAGTAGATTTTAAATTTAATTTTGTAATTTGAGTACACTTATTTATGTTATATTGAATTAAGGTTGATTTTTGGAACTTATTTAATTTTTTTAATAAACTAATATTCTAAAAATGTAATATGTCAAAGATAATACTTCTTATCTTAGAACAACATGTAAACAAGAAAACAAAGCAAATTAAACTAGTGCAATTTAAACTAGCAATATGTAATATCAAATTATATATACTAATATAGTTTGTTGTCAGGATGACGATCCCACTGTAATCCTACCTAATCCTAATAATTATATGAGTAAGATTGCGATCCCACTACGATACTACCTGATTCTAATTCATATTACGATCCGTATCATCTATCTCTGGTAGAATTGTAAGATCATATGATACTACGATATATATCGGGATACTGACATCCTTGGTCTAAACACTGTCACAATCCTGTCAAAGTTCCGGCGAATCACCGAGCAGATGGAAGCAAAGCAATTGATAGAATAGACATGAGTTCGGCACAGAGTTCGCATGATTTCAGGTTCACTCCTCTGGATCACGCAGGGTTGGATAGGCCCAATCCAAGGCATAAGGGAAAGGCATGAATTTTTATTGTGGAAATCTGTTGACTAATTGAGCTCCGCTTCCGGGCCGCATGACTGCCTTGTTCAATTTTCTGTTCAGCAAGCAGCAACTTAAAATGAACTGGGCACGTTCCGTTGCCAGTCAAGGACTGGCATGGGCTGTGAAGTTCACCTCTTGTCTTTAATTATCCTTTTCTTCTTTAATATCTTTTTGCATCATATAAGGTCAGGCCGATCATCTTGTCATGTTCAGCAAATTTGGCCATTTTTTTTGTTTGGACCATCAGTAGTTTAGATATATACAAAACTGTCGTAATTTGAGATGACATTGTATCGATAAAACTTTCACAAGAGATTCCTAACAATCCCCGAAAAAAAATAGAGATTCCTAACAATGATTTATATTCACATTGTATTGCAGCCTTTTAGGGCTAATTCGTTAGAAAATACTAGATGTAATTTTTAGTGATGACTGCAATCTTAAGTGTGTGATGGTCATTCGAACATCGACCCACGTAAAGTCAACCTCACATAGAAAAGAGTTACCGATTAGCACAAACATCATAAGCTATCGACAAAATGGATCCGTAACAGACTAGTCCGTTCAGCTTTTCTCATGGTTTCTAGCTGATATGACATTGAAATGGCTGCTAACTTTTTTGAGATACTAAATTATAGAAAAATAAAGAAAAATAAAAAAACACCGTTATTTTTTAGCTGATGTGACATTGAAATGGCTGCTAACTTTTTTGAGATCTCTACTACTTAAAAATTGGAGTTGGTGGCAGTCCGTTCGTCCTCCCCAATTCCCTCACAGACCCAACCGCGCCCCTCCCAACTCTTCTGACAAAAACAAAATACTATGGCTGACGTGTGGCCCACCCACCCCTCCTCACGAGTCACGACTCACGACCTTGCGCTGCCTCCCTCCCGAACCCGTGCGCTCCTCCCCTGATTTCTCTGTCGACGCCTCTCCTCCCTCCTCCTCCGCCTTTGCCTCCCCAACCGAACCCGTGCTCTCCTCCTCTCGATTTCTCCGCAGCCCTCTCTTCCTCCTCCTCCGCCGCCGCCTCCCCACCGAACACTGCGCCACCTCCCTCCCTCCTCCCCGCTCCTCCGCCATCGCCTCCTCCCCGCTCCGCCGCCTCCTCCCCGCTCCTCCGCTCCGCCGCCTCCTCCCCCCCCGCCTCCGCCGCCTCCTCCTCCCACCCGCGCCGCCGCCTCCTCCTCCCCATCCCGCCGCCGCCTCCTCCTCTCCCACCCCTCCGCTCCGCCGCCGCCGCCTCCTCCTCTCTTTGGCGATCAACCGCCTCTCCTCCACTTCTAGCAACCCTCTCTCTCCACTTCTAGCATCGTTACAACATCATATTATATTATTCTTTACCCCAAACAAATCCCACCATCGCACCAAATCTCGCACCGGCAACATGGCGGCGGCGGCGAACGCGCCGGCGCCCGGTGGCTCGCGTCCGTGTCTGATGAGGTGCGGATGAGCCGCCTCGAGCACGCGCTGCCCTCCCTCCGTCGTCCGCTCCCACTTCGCGAGGCTGCACTCTCTCATCTCGCACGAGTCGTTGCACCGCCTGCACTCTCCCGGTCGCCTTTCCGTCGATCGGCGCGGATAGAGCGCAGCTAGGGTTTGCCCTGCTCCCGGCCGATGGACGCGGTGGCGCTTGACGATGTCATCCGGTGGCTCCTCGAGGCCCGCGCAGCTTTCCGGGGGGAACATCCGCCGCCGCCTCCTCCCCGGCTCCTCCGCTCCGCCCTCGCCTCCTCGTCTTAAGTGCGATTCAGCTACAATTCAAGGTATGGTATAGTGCAATTCTTCCTCACATACTTAAGTTGATTTTTCCCCTAAGGAAATACGCTGATGCAACACCATGTTTGAGAATACATGGTGCTACCATGATTTTTTCGTCTTTATATTGTCTTACTGTCATGCAGACCGTATTTGAGAATACACTGATGCAACACCATGTTGGCCTTCCTCCTGGTTCTATGGGGGAAAATAAGTTACATTGCCATTGCTGGTCAGTACAGTTTGCAGGTTAGTAGATGTTACTTAAAAGACCTGCTTCTGTGCTTCATTTCTTCTTCTTTTGCTTAACTTTTTTTGATGCCGTATTGCTATATATGCAGGATACATTGCTGGAATTGGGATTTCAGGGCATCAAAAAGCAATTTACTATGCTCGGTAAAGCATTTCACCGTCATTAGCTTGAACTTATCATGGATATCCATCTCTGAATAATTGTCATATTTCTTCTTTGTAGACATGGCCTGTGCGGTCACCAAGGCCTGTTTCATCAAAGCTTGCTGCTGATACGCCTCTTTTAACAGGACAGGTACACGGAGCAGCTCCTCAAGGCCATGTCCTCCATAAAAAAAATGTTTTGTATTAGTGTCAAGATTTATTTGCTGAATGCACCAAACGTCATGAAGTGATGTTTCCTGTCCTGTTCCATCAAATCTTTCTGTATCTCACATACACTGTGAATTGGTTTCAGCGTGTACTTGACGCACTGTTTCCGTCAGTGCTTGGAGGAACATGTGCTATTCCTAGAGCATTTGGTTGTGGAAAAACTGTCATTAGTCAGGCACTTTCGAAGGTCTCATGGCTATTCCGCTCTTGTCTCTTAGCTGCTATTTTTGTCCAACTGTGGATATTGGCCTTTTTACTGACTCAAGTTACCTTATACAGTACTCTAATTCCGAAGCTGTGGTTTATGTGGGGAAAGAGGAAATGAGATGGCTTAGGTCCTTATGGACTTTCCACAGTTATGGTCCTATTTATGAGCTCTGTTCAAGAAGAGTTCTCTAATTGCATCTTGGTCCTTTGAGCAGACTGTTGATTTCTTTCGTGGAGATAATAAAGACGGTGTGGAGGCACGTAACAAGTTCAGTGCATTGGTATTGCTGCTATCTCAAAAGTAATAAATAAATAAATAAAATTACAACCATTTATGATTAATTAATTACAAGTAAGTGCATGATGTGTATCTTGAGCCAGAGTAATGCTACTTTGACAACTAATTTCTATCACGATGGTGTTACAAATCACAAAAAAATGAAAGTACGTTTCATGATGAAATAGGTAATGCCAATTTCATGTGGCCAATCTATATATATTGATGGTCAAACTAAAAAATCGTTTGACCGGAGGGAGTACTTACTTTATGTGAAAAATACGGTTTGTCTGCATTTTCAAACAAAACATACTGTATGCTTTCCATGAAAACGATCGCCTTTTCATTTCTCGGATGCGGGGAAGGTGGTGCGTTAGCAATGGAAGATACGCTATCCTAGATACAGGAAGGTTGCCAGGTAGGGCAAAAGTTTTTGTGATATTCTTTTTTTTTTGATAATTGATTATTTTTGTCGGTCTGCAGGTTGGTATTTTTGATGCCACAAACAACACAAGATGAAGGAGATACATGCTTATGAACCGTTTGGTTATTTGGCTGAAGGAAAATGTAATGTATAATTGAATAAGCCTGTAGCTCTTGGGTATCTTCTTGGTTATTTGAACCATTTTGTTCCTACCAGCAATGTTGTTTCATGATTGTCTTCCATGCGATAATAGTGATTCTTTGATCAATTAGTTAATACTTATAACCCCACACTTTCGAATATCGTGCCACATCCCTTGCATTTAACAAATATGGCACTTTAATCTATTTATGATGGGTAGTACATTCCAAATGAACTAGGGCAGATGTTTTCCTCCATCTGCATTTCATTGTTACGTAGATGTATTATTGTTAATATTGCACTATAATAATTTTTGCACTGAAAATATATGATTTCATATCTTCATGGAGAATGCAATGGCCAAAGCGTATAGACTATAACTCATAACAAAATGGTAGAGTCCATGGCTAGAGCATATAGACTATTGCTTTGCTTTTAGTTTTTACTATGACTGTTGACCAGACAAAGAGCAAGGGCATATATATGTGCAGTCTGCACCTGTTAATAAATTCAGTTGGAGTAACTAAAGTACTATTGTTGAGCACTACAGGACTCAATTTGAAGTATGCAGTGGTGTGGATGTGTGTGGTAAATTCCCCTGTGTTGACTTATGTTGGTTTGTTGTTACATAGATTGAGAAGGTGGTGGACAAAATCTAGGGAGATGTTCCAAAAGTTGAGTGGGATTTCAAAGGAATTCATTACTTTGACAATGGCCTACTCGCTATCCAGTACCTCTTCGTCTTGGATGCCTGAACTTACATACGTCGGTATAAGTTCAACCAAGAAAGTAGTTTGTTTCATGACTATGTAAAGATTACAGTACTATATCATAGGAAACATTTTTAGAACTCAACAATACGAGGTGGATATTAATTAGTTACAAAATCTGATGTTCTGTTGGAACTCACGGACACATGACCATCTTTCTACAAGATCTACTTTCAAAAGTTACTATGTCACTGGCTTTCCTTTTTTGTATGTGTGGAGGGGTGGTGTGGGGGCTAATCATGCATGAGAGAGGCTTTTCTTGTTTCCTTCTATGTATAGGCTGGTACTTGGTCCACTACTTTACGAGGGAGATCAAAAATACTTCCTGAACATTTGTATATAAGCCCCCATTTCCAAATTTGAAAAATCTATTATCATTTGCTAAACAAATTATATTTTATGACAGAAAATTGATATTTATTGTACGATTTAGGATCCCTTATGTTTATGTTTCACCCTTTTTAGGTTTGTGGCAACATGTCTATTCCTAATTGGTGATATGATGTGTCCTGTCTGGTCGGCTAATGATTTAGTTTCATGACACAGTTGAAATATACATGCCTAATCGATGTGCTGATGGATATTATTTGTTCTTCGGATGGAAGTTAGGCATCGTATCAACTATTTCTTGTGTACTTGCATAATTGTTTATTCTGATGTATGACTGTTCCCATTGGTTCCGTTCGTTGGGCATTTTCATCTTTGACGGTGACACAATGACAGATATCAATACAAGAAAAGTTTTTTTAAAGGTGAAATAAGCTCTTTGTGACATTGTTCATGTGATTTCATTTCAATGCTTTCATGAATTGAATATTCAGATGTGGGACATGTTCTTTCCTAAATTGGCTCGAGATTTGTTTCGATGGGACACGCAGATATGTTGAGGGTTCTTCTGAAATGCACCCATGTATACTATTTTATCAAGAATTCCAATGCTTACTTTGATCATATTCATGCACAAATTGGCTGTTAGGTTTTAGGTTTTCTACATCCGTATCTTAATATTTCTACACTGCTTTTTGGTCGGGGTAACAAACAAGAATCACAGTTAATTGATTGTGTTTGTGATAATTATTCAATAATGACACATCTTGGTCCCCGCTTGTGGTTAGTCCTTTTTATATGTCTTTGGTATTGCCATATTGTGCTACGGTGACAAACACTTCCATGCGGTGAAACTTACTCATAATATTACTTTTACGTGGAAACACAAACACTCTAGCCATACCGATGAGGATAACTGTTGTGTTAATATAACCTTTGTATTATTTGGATCTTGGTCCATCCTCAAAATCAAATTGTATTGCACTAATGAAAGAACCACATTTTGTATTTATTGTCGAATCAACATATTATTTTTGTGCGTATAGTGAACACTAACCTCTGAAATGATGTAGGATAAAGGTTGGGATGACATGTGAAAGTATCACCGAGAGACTTCATCGATCTCGACATATGATGGTTCGAGTTAGCACGCTTTGCATGTTTAATTGATTTATTGTATACTAATGACTTCTTGCTCTTAAATTTGAAAATAATTGTTATATATGTTAACAGTAGTGGAAAGAAGTGCAAATACCTTGGCAACTTTTGGTACATTTTCTTGTGTTTAGCTTTGTATACAAGAGGCACATTGTAATTTTTATCCTTTTCTGGAAAGATTAACTTAATGTTTTGGTAACATCTCTTGAACAATATTGCTTTATCTTCTTTTAATTATTTTGCCACAGTGGAGAATAAAGGCCGCTCATAGATGATTAGGATGGTTGTAGTTAGTTCTGTACATTTATGGTTAAGCTTCCTCATAATATGCGTTATTATTTAATTATAGGATTTTTTTTGTTATAATTAAGAAAGTATGGCACAATCCTTTGCTTCTTGTTGCACATGTGAATCAGAAGTATTCTTTTAATGCTACTGTTTGCGAGCTAATTTTATCTGTACTACTTTTTCATAGGCTATGGTCATTAGAGATGTGTTATTTGCATTGTATTTTTTTTCGTTGCAACGCACGGGCACATAACTAGTATTAAATTAAAGGAAAGTAAAGAAAAATAAAAAAACACTGTTACATATCCATAGATAATACAAAGAAAAAAATCATGTTAAGAAGTTAACATGTTCCAAATGATTTTTAATCTCTGTAAGTTAGAAGCCAGAAGCCAAAACATGTTTAAAACCGGACCTTAAAGCTTTCCATAGGAGGTTTCATTATTTAAAAGTGAATCCATATATGGATATGTACAAAAACTTGGCACCAGAAATCATCAATCCAATCTAAAAACGAGACGAACCCAATGCCTAAATTATCTTCGCAATCAAATCATTTCCGCAGGAAAGAAGCCTATCATATTCACATATTCCATTCAATTAGCCTAGGACGCCTAGGTTGACTACGTAAAGGTAGCGTATGCCTTCAAGGCCCAAGCATTCGCAGCGACCCGGCGCGTCCGGCGATCTCCATCCAGGCAACCAAGACCTTCCATCAGCACAACAGGCGGCGCGGAGCAGAGCTCGCCGGAATCGCGAATGCACCCTTCCGCCCAAGCTGACACTGGGCAGAGGGTAGTGAGCTTGAGAACGTCAAACGGGAGAGCCTTCCCCAACAGGGGATCATGGTGTAACATCCCAGGACCTATATTATCCTTAGATGCCACTAAAGCCACTCCACAACTACCTAAACTACAAGATAAACTAATCTGACAATAATTTCTAAATAAAATAGGATAAGTAGAAGCATAATCAATTAAGCGAAACATGATATTGATAATCAATTTAATAATTTAAAACAGCCTCCAACCATCTAACCAAAGAATAGTTCACAAATTTAATATTAATAAGTTAAAGTAAACTTTTGACGAGATAGCTAGGCAAAAAGCTAGAATCACTTTGTCTTTATTACAGCATAAATCTATGATCCAAGTGCATTATTGTGGTGCCGCTCTACCCTTCACATGCATGCTCAATGATTACCTGTAAGGGGGGGAACAAGGGTGAGATAAAAATCTCAGCAAACAAACTGTTTAACAAGCTAATTAAACTACAACACTTTAATCATCAATATTTTATTTTCCACAATGACCACGTTTATATCCTCAACCTCAAATCACCACCAACAACGGTAAAACAATAGCAAATAAATCTTGTTTGACTACTTTAAAACCTCAACCACTACCACCACCAAGGATTTTAATATATTTTATTCATTTTATCTTGTTCCACGCTTTATTTTTCCTTCCACGATTTACCAAAACCGCAACTCGTGATTAATTTAAAGTCGGCCGAAACGACGTTCAAGGTATTACACATGGATCATGGGGTTCTCAGGACGTTCAGGAGGTGGCCCAGAGAACAGGGGATTATGGATCACCGATTTGGATCTTGGATCAATCATTTGCAAAACATATCAGACTCATCTTCCGAGTTAACTCCATTTTCAAGAATATTTGTAGTGTCTTGGCCCAAGATGCTCTCGGTTTCTTCCTCCCCCAACCAAAGCATTCATGTTTGATCAATGGCTCATGCGCAGTTCGGCATGTGCCATTCGTGTTAGGATGCCAACTGGGCTTATGGGGCTTTAGACGTAGTAAGGTGGCCATACGGTGTAACGGAGTCTTAAAAGAGGGCGATCATATCATCAAACAAAAGGGTGATACATATCGATAAATTTGATCATTCGAATTGTGTGTATGAGAAGCCAAATTTAGAGAACCTATTTTATTTAAGGAGAAGAAATTTGTCTTTATGGTGCCATGGTTGCTCAGTGGATTGGTAATAACTTATGAAAGCATTAGATAAAATAGCAAGGAAACAATTTTTCATGTGGGCATCACAAATATATCTAAATAGTGAGGAAACAGTTTTTTAAGCATTAGATAAATTTCCACAGTTTCTAGCAATTTCCACAAGTTTTTTTGCTATTTCCTAAGCCCAGAAAATAATTATACCAATTACCAAATGAAAAAAAACAATTACTATAATTAAATAAATAACCGAAGGATATCAATGTAAGTAAACATAACTTACAAGGCTATATCTACAAAATTTCAGGATATGGAAGCTCTCTTTTGTAATTTCTAGAGGGCCCAAGGTCCTTTTTGGTAATTCTACCATTCCCATGATTGTACGGTATTACCAAAACTTTTGGAGACTTATTTGCAAATTTCCCTTATAGGATTAGGTCACCAATCCAATTCCAAGGGCATTTTGGCAAATTTTTGGTCAAGTTGATTTGGCCACTTTCGAGATTGGGCGGGATGTGGGGACTTTGTGGGCCATACTGGCCTGGACCATTTAGCCCATACACCTACGGTTAAGAACCATAGCTAAATCTCACTCAAAAGGTGATCTCCCCCTCTCTGATAGAGGGAGGCGGCGGCTGAAGATGCCCTTGGTGGCACTGGTGGGCTCGTAGGCGGCCTCGATCCTGAGGGAGGTGATAGTAGCCGTGGAGGCGGCTCTAGATGAATCCCGATGGTAGTTGCCCCTCATGGAGATGATGGGGACTCTGGTAACAAGTCCCGATGGGGCAAGGTGCCAAGGCTGCTCGCCCTCCCCTTCCCCTTACGTGGTGGCGACAAGTAGCGGCGGTGGTAAAATTCGACGGCGAGGCAAATCGCGAAGGTGAGTCCCAGTGGGGGTTTCAGTTGCCTTCCCTTCCTTTTCAATGGCTGTGCTCAGAGGATCTTGGGATAAAGGTGGTAGATCCCAGTGGCGTGACGTCCCCGATCTCTCCCTTCCCTTCCTCCTCTCTCCCCTCCAATGGCCTGAGGCTCAAGGGAGAGACGGATATGGTAGGAGGTGGCCAGTGATCTAGCGGAGCTCATCCAACGTGGCGCCCAATGGTGTTTGTGTGGAGATGGCGATGCGTCACACCTCACGCGCATAGCATGGTGTGGTGGCTTTCGATTTTGTCGTCACGACGTCGCGAAGACTATGGCATTGGTGGTAGGTGAGATCGGGCTTGGCCGGGCCACTGTGATGGTGTCCACAATTCAGTCGTACTCACCTAAGGTCGAGTGAGGATAAGGGAAGATCGTGGGGGGTAGTGATGAGACAATGGGGTCCCAATCTTCCGATAAGATGATAACTTTGATTTGGAGGAGACCGACTTTACGATGCAGGCCTCTAACCGGTCATAATCAGAGCACCAAGCAATCGCTAAACCACACTCCGAGTCATTATTAACCGTACCAAGAATGCGATTGACCTGACCACGAAGATCTATTCCTGCATGCAACCGAAGAACACGTAAGAACAAGATAACGAACAATTTGAAATTGCGAATGTTTATAAATTATTGATAAGATGGGATTTTGAATAAGGATTTTGACTAGGTGGTCTAGTCGACACACGAAGATACAAGTTGCAATGAAGGCACACTAAATATAAATGAAATTCCAGGAGACTAGAGGGATGCAACCACCTTGAATACGGGAGGGGAGCCGCACATAGTTAGAAAATGGCAAGGTAGTACTATTCTTGGTACTATTCATGTAGTACTATTCTTGGTACTATTCATACTGAACATTACCACATGAATAGTAGCACCATATGGGCCAAGCATAGTACGATTATAAGGCCCAAATTGGCCCAAATAGGTGATGCAACACCTTGTTTTGGTGATTGTAGTGTGCACAGAAGTGATTTGGAGGTGAGGATAGATCCGTTGGAATGAAGATAAGATAAACTTTTAATCAAACACTCGTGGAGCTAAAACGGACTCCGTATGTGAAAGTTATACATATTTGAAGTCGGTGCTGTCTCTAGAGTGACGCAACACCTTCATTTGATGATTACAACATGCTTAGAACGAATTTGAAGGTGAAGCTAGATCCGTTGCAAATGCGACGAGATAAGCTTTCCATCAAGTACTCGTGGACCTCAAATGGACTCCGTATGTGAAAGTTATACATATTTTAAGTGGGTGTTGTATCTCAATGCCGAATTGGATTCTAAAATGTGTCCAACTTGAACTCTTGCTTAGCTTATACAAAAAGTGACATGGTGTTGTACAAATAAACATTGTCATCATTAGCTAGCATTGTAAAGTTCATATAATATAAAGACACTCCTAAAAAACGAGCTCACTTGATAATTTAAGTGAAGTGTACGAGTTCTTGTAATTGAAATAGCAAGCATAGCAAATATGATTGTATCCATATGAGTCATGTCCTCATCATCCCCCTTCTTGAAAACAAATCCATCCTTTACTTTTGACAAGTTGAAAATATGGTAACAATGAAGCCAAGATGTATGCATGGTATATGTATATGTCATCTATCTTATGATTCTTCGTTGTTGGACAATTAATGTTATAAAACAATATCGATCATAAAACTCATTGTATTGTTAACCCAAGAGTAATGATATATGTTAATAAGCAAATCAAAATTTCTCACACAACAATTATTGCAACTTATTTTGCAAATGTAAGTGAAACATTTATACAATTCAAGTAGTAGTAAACTTGCAATGGTAGTACATATGGGCAAATATACCACTTTTAAAATAAAAAAAGTTCATCCATATAATCACATTTCAATCGAGCAATAGCAAATTCATCTAGTAAGGGTGAAAAGATTTGTAAGTTCATCCATACTTCAACATTATTATTCAGATTATCCATACATAGGGATTGAATGATCACTAGATTTTATTTTTCTATCATAATGAACAAGATTTAGCACACAAGAATTGTTGTTCAAAATGGAAAGTTTCAATTCATTTATGTAGTCACAAGTTATACAAATTATACATACTAGAAATTGATTATCTACACCATAATCTCCAATTAATTTAAAATAGTAGGTGTATATGCTATAAATTGAATTTAGAGATAAAATTTTAGAAACTTTCTCCATAGAACATTCCAAACTAACGAGTTTATTAAGCATGATATAGATCAATGCTTCATCTTGGGATATTCTATCAAATACTCTCTTATATGTAATTAATTCGAAATGTGTAAAATTATGAGAATTCAGATCAACATATGGTTTATTTAAGTCAACACAAGAAATATCAAAAGATTGCACTACATCAAGTATATACTCACAAGGTTGTTCTATGTCTTGCTGTAGCACCAAATCAGTTCATTTGTCATTATCATCTTCATCAGATATTGTAAGTACCTCAAACTTCTCCTCTAATGACATAAGATATGCCGATCATCCTTCATCTCTTTAAGCGTCTCGGCGGTATCTATAGATGGAGTAGGAGCCAAAACAATGTCAGCATTTTCAGTTACTTTAGATTGCACCTCGCTTATGACCGTGGGTGGTGGAGGTACAAAACGACATCGTAATTTCTTCTTCATCTCCTCCCATGTGTACATGTAGTGGTACTCGAGATTCGACCACCAATATTGAACATCACTGATTAGCGTCGTCCTTGCCATGCTCATCTTCTCATAAGGATCGAGGTCCTGTCTTTCAAAGTTGTAATATCCCGGGAAAGATTTATTAGTTAAGAAATTCATTTGAGAGGAGGACCTTAAAGTAAAGATTAAAATTAACGAGTTTGGAGGGTTTTCGATTTTTCCAGACAACTGGGCACGGCCTTGGCCTGTGGAAAATTCGGCCAAAGGGGGAGGCGCCCAACCCTAACCGCCCCTGCCTCCCCTAGCAGCCACCACCCCCCCATCTCCCTCCCCATTGCGCCCACTTCCCCATCTTCTCCTTGCGAAATTCCTAGCAAGACCCCTCCCTCCATTGTTGGCAAAGAAGTCAAGCATTGGATCCGAAGGAAGGAAGATCAAAGGAGAAAGGAGGAGAAAGAGAGAGGAGGAATTCGTGGGGAGTTCATCGTGTTCTTCATCAATTCGACAAGGGTAATCCCAGTTTCCTCTAATTAGAATAACATTTTTGATCATGGTAGCAATGTCGTAAATCTGGACTTCTAGGACAGACCGTGTTAGACGGCTTTTTTGGGATAGATCCGTGGGGAATCAGGTCTCGACCTCTCCTAGAGAATTATATAGGACGAAATTATCTTTCCACGAAGTCCTAGAACGCATCTTGTGGACTTGTGTAGCAAAAGTTGTGATTTTCTAATATGACTGTTCTGTTTCTCGGAGGATTTCCCGACAGGTTGCGGTAGATGAATTATATTAATTAGAAAACGGGCGAATCAGAAGATCTTCATATAAGGAAAGTTGTAGATAATTTTCTTAGATTTCCAGAAAGGTCAAGAAGTCCTGATTCCGACTTCCGGGGTGAAAGTTATGGTCATTTTAGTGTGCTGTCCAGAGAAGCAGCCGGGATTGTGGATGCTTTAGAAAATGGGTTGGTGCGGGTAGAAGATGGCCGAATCTGGGAGGCTCACCAAATAAGTTTTGTTAGATAATTTAATTATCTTTCCAGAGAATCTGAGAACGCCCCATTGGACCTCTGTATCGAAAGTTATGAATTTTTGAAGTTGACTGTCCGTAGACGAGGGCAGGATGGCCGAAATAGATTGGGAATTAAGTCTAGATAAACGTGTTGGTTTAGTTTGGGGGTGTTGCTATTTTATCTAAAGACCCGCTACTGTTGTCTTAGCAATTATTATAATCATTGTTCAGCAGGATCCCAGGGGCCGCACCTTCTGCTCGTCCCCCGTTTTCTCGTGGTTAAGGCAAGTATATTTGTGGTTTTAAGATTATAGTGTGGATGGTGTGTGATTGATGGTTGTTGTTGATTGTTACAAAGTTATGGAAATGTGTGCTCATGAGTATGTTGATGATTTGTTGGTATTGCTTATGGTCATATGCAATTGTTATATTCATGAGTATTTATGATGCATAGATATTGTGAATGTAAGTTTACATAACAAGATATTCACATGTATGCATCATGCTGATTATTGAAGTCTTGGTCACGAGTTGACCAAGCGTCGAGGTCCCCGTCATGTTGATGTCATGACGGGCTAAAGGTCCCCATACTTGTGAAGTATGGGCAATTGATCCCTGTACATGATGGTACAGGCATGTGTGTGCATTGACGAATGCACACTCTGCATTACCGATAAAATGCGAAAGAGAAGAGAAAAAGAGAATTTTGATCATCTTGCATAACATGGCTGTTTATATGATTATAGTGTTCATGTTCATTCATGCTACTATCTTTTAATTCTTGCTGAGTCGTTGGACTCACTCTTGCTGTTGTGTTGTTGTTTGTTTTAGGTACCTTCGTGAATTCAGCATGCATAGAAATAAAGAAGGATTAGTGGGGTTGCACTTGCACGAATTATAAACCATGGAAGAACTAAAGAACTTTGAATATTATTTGTTGGTTAGCTTATGTGTTATTTGATTATGCCATCAGCTTTACAATGTAATAATGGATTAGAAACTTTCTATATTGCTTCCGCGCTTTAATTATGTTTTAGATCTGTTGATTAGTATTGATTACATTGAGTAAGGTTAATTATATCTTTTGATTATATTTGTGGAAACTCAGTTTTAAACAATAAACAAAGAAGACTCACGAAATTTTGTAAATGTCAAAGGTTTAGCTTTGCTATGTTGTTAGTTTAGTAGCATTCTAGGCCATTATTTGGTTGGGGTGTTACAAAAGTAGTTCGACGATGTACTCTCGGTGAGTGGGAAGATGTATCTTGGTAGTTGTTTCCTTTGAGTTTAAATCGCAATGATGTCATCGTAATCTAGCCATTTCATGAAGCCTATCATTGTTAGTAGAAAATAAGGAAACAAGTCACAAGTATATATTCCTATCAACTACTAGGATCTGGAGGCTCAAAGTCGCTCATACTCAAAACTCTTACCAAGCTCTGGCAAGTTCTTACTAATACAAACAGGTGATGCAACTAGTGGTTAGTTCGTGATAAACTTGACTCAAGTGATGAGTAAAGCGATTACAAGGGCCGATTCAATGTGATCTGCTCGATTAGTAGAAAAGTAGAGCTTGGATAGGCTATGTATTGGTAGCAAAGGGAATAATTAGTTAATTTCGAAATTGCACGAATTGAATTATAGTTTGTATCTAACACTTAGGCTATGTTGCTAATCAAACAAAGATAGATGAAGGCTAAATCAACTTTATAACAATGTATGGGAGTGGTAGACATAAGATAATTTAATAAAATGCAATCTGGAATTGAAAAGCACAAGGATTGACTCAAATATGAGAATTGTAGATTTCTGTCCACTAGACAAGATGTCGGGATTTTGGCCATAACTTTTTGTGAGTTGCTTCTTTTCAATGATTCTTTTTTTTTGTTTCCTAATGGCTTCTTCTACAGTTTTTCTTTTGGGGCCAACTTACAAACATTGACAAAAAAATTTGCACAAAAATCACAAGTGCTGACTATTGCAATTTAAACTAGAAATTAAGGTCAAATTTCACCGTAGATCTTAACTGCCTTCCTAGAATGATGTGAAATTCTACAGGAAGATGAATAATGAAGTTAAAAATCTAATGGCAGTTGTCTCACTCAAAAAGGATCATGGAATCAAAAGATATGATGTTTTTTTGTGCCGAAATTGGGAATTAAGGTTTGATGTGTTCTTCATGGTTTTGGACGTGGGATTTTTTTGGTGTTTTATAGGACCAAGATATGACCAGCAACTAGACAAAAATAAAACGGACATAAATTCAATTTAGCAAATCGAAACTAATAGATTAAAAGACACAAACAGGGTTTGAACAACAAAAATTAATTCTTTGTGGGGCAAATTTTTTGGACTATGGAAAATAAAAAAAAGCAATCTATTAACTAGGGATGCAAGAATCCTACCGGTCAACCTGGCTCTGATACACCTGATGAGACGATGGGGTTCCGATCTTCCGATAGGATGATAACATCGATTTGGAGGAAAATGACATTGATGATGCAGGCCTCTAACCGATCATGACCAGAACACTAAGCAATCGCTAAACCACACTATGAGTCATTATCAACCGTGCCAAGAACGCAGTTGATCTGACCACGAAGGTCTATTCCTGCATACAACCAAAGAACACGTAAGAACAAGATAACGAGCAATCTGAAATTGCAAATATTTATGAATTCTGATAAGATGGGATTTCGAATAAGGATATTGACCGGGTGATCCAGTCGACACATGCAGAAGACACAAATTGCAACGAAGGCAAACTAAACATAAACAAAATCCAGGAGACTAGAGGGGTGAGACCACCTTAAAGAGGGGAGGGGAGCCGCACATAGCTAGTAGATGGTGAGGTGGTACTATTTATGGTACTGTTCATATATGAACAGTACCACATAAATAGTAGGCACCATATGGGCCAAGCCCGGTATGATTACAATGTCCAAATTGGGTCAAACAGGTGACACATCACCTTTTTCAGATGATTGCAGTGTGTACAAAAGGGATTTGGACGTGAGGATAGATCCATTGGAAAGAAAATGAGATAAGCTTTCAATCAAGTACTCGTGGAGCTCAAACGGACTCCGTATGTGAAAGTTATGCACATTTGAAATCGGTGCTAACTCCGGAGTGATGCAACACCTTCTTTTGATGATTGCGACGTCTTGAAAAGGAATTTGAAGGTGTGGTGGATCCGTTAGAAATATGACGAGATAAGATTTCCATCAAGTACTCATGGATCTCAAATAGACTATGTATGTGAATGTTATACATATTTGAAGTCGGTGCTGTCTTTGGAGGCTGAATTGGATTTTAAAACGTGTCCAATTTGAACTCTTACTTGGGTTGTACAAAAAGTGACGTGGTGCTGCGTAAATATACATTTTCATTATTAAATAGCATCATAGAGTTCATATAATATAAAAGCACTCCTAAAAACAAATTCTCCTGATAATTTAAGTGAAGTGTACGACCTCTTGTAATTGAAATAGCAAGCATAGTAAATATGATTGTCTCTATAGAGCCATGTCCTCATCGGTAGTTGCTATCGATTGCGGTGTCCAAGTGTCTAGAGACTTAGGGATGGTTGCTACACATGCTTAGAGGGAGCCAGGAGGCGAGGACAACGGAAGTGGAGAGGTGGGGCGATCGTCTCGGCACAAGGGTAAACTCCTTTTATTAGTTAAGATGTTAGTAGGACTAGATGGAGGTTAAGTTGGAGTTTAGTCAAGTTTAACCTAGATGTAAACTATAGATGGGTTTAGTTTGTGAATTTGTTGGTTCCTATAGGGTAAGGAATGGGCTGCCCATGGCTAGAACTACATCCAAATATACTTCTGGAGGAGTATGATACCGATCCTTATATTGTTAGTTGCTATACTTTTCAAAAATATTAGATCGGTCACATGCAAAAATATTGGTAGGTTTGGCAAAAAAAAGTTCGATACATCCAAAGAATTAGAACAGCAACAGTACCTCATGTACCAGAGTGCTGTGTTCAAAGTCAAATACCACGGAGCCTGCTGCGACAAAGACGACACGAAGGACGGCAGCAGTTAACACGATGCCACAACTCAGTGACTCACGGCCTTGTGTGGACTGGTTCGTAAATCGCAATAATGAAAACGTCTCGAAAGGCGTAGCAGGTGATAACAAAGGACACATGAGATTCGCGTACACGTACGTGCGGCACACTTCAGTGCCGTAGTGAGCGAGTTTGTCAGTATCATCGTATGTACGTAGCATGGTATAATCTTATGATTCTATTATATACAGATAATATGGATCGTAATATAGATTAGAATCAGATAGTATCGTATAGAGATTACAATTCTACTCGTATAATTGTTAGGATTAGGTAGGATCACAGTGAGATCATGATCCCAGCAATAAACTATATTGTAAAATATGATATGAGCTATTACTAGCTTAAATTATACTAGTTTAATATACTTTGTTTTGTTGTTTACATGTTGTTGTATGGTAAAAAGGTATTATCTTTAACATATCATATATTTAGATTATTAGTTTATTAAAAATAATTAAATAAGTGTTAGAAATCAACCTTACTTCAATATAACATGAATAAGTGTACTTACATTATAAGATTAAATTCAAAAAATCTACAATAGACTTACATATTTAAAAGTATAATTTATTTTTTATATAAAATATATACACTTTCAAAAATACGATAGAATCGTGATTTTATGATTCGATCCTATCGGATAAAAATGACTCTATTTAGGATCATGATACTGACAACCTTTGATAGTGAGACAGCGAATGCAGCAGGCTGGACGCCAGAGCCAGCAGCTGCGCGGCAGGCTGGAACAGCAACGATGACCCCGCCGTGGCCTTTCCGGCTCCTCCCTACGCCGCCACGCAGTACTTGCGCACGGTGCAATGCGCCTCCAGCCTCCTTCGTGCAATGCACTGTCGCTGGATGGGTTTTTGGAAGGCAACGATGAACGTACGAGAGCAAGGGAGAAACGGCCGGCGAATTTACAAGGTAAAATGGAGCGACATCACGCCTTACCTGGCGACTCCACGCGCCAAACGGAAGGGAGTCTTGCGCGTCTGATCGCGCCACATGGTGGCGCGCTGGGTAGAAATGGGCCGAGTGGTGTTCCTTACGCCACCAAGCCACCAAAGCAGAGCTCGTATGACTAGTAGTTCAATACATTACAATGTACAACGAGTACTGAAATTCTAGTTTGGACAAGTGCTAAACTTTTGTTTGTTTTGAAGGGGACAAGTGCTCAACTACTGACAGCTGTTTGTTCAACATTTTGTCATAAGACTGTAGGACCGTAAGGCTGAAACCACTCAGGGAAAAAAGCCACTCTTTCGCTTAGGGTTCCATGCCGTGTCTTTACTTGTCATTGTAGATGTTTTTTTTAAATACAATAAGGACACACATGTGACACCGGATACACTCACACCACATGCACATACACCATACCATACGCACACACTCACGAGGATACGTCCAATGCACATGCTAAGACAAAGCGGATACCTGAAACCTCATGGAGCGTGGACACATGTTTTAACTATTGAACACACCCACATATGCATTTACTCTAAAATGCACTACTCACATGAACAGTTCCTAGAGAGGTTCTGTTCATATGAACAATACCTTTGAAAACTAGACGCCTTGAGATCGAGCCCAGGCGGGTGGCCTGCACATTGGCAGCGCTACCATCCGAGCAATGCTTGGTTCTCATTGTACTAGTGTTGGTTGCTTGGATGAATGTCTAGCATAATAGTTCTCTTTTAGAGCTTAGTACACTACTGCTAAAAAAGTCATCACAGACTATTCAAAAATATTATTACAGACGGTTTTGTGAGCTATCTGAGTTTACGGGTCAGTAATGATATGAGGTCATCAGAGATGGTTTTCAAATCGTCTGTGATGACAAAGCGGATACCTGAAACCTCATGGAGCGTAGACACGTGTTTTAACTATTGAACACACCCATGTATGCATTTACTCTAACATGCACTACTCACATGAACAGTACCTAGAGAGGTTCTATTCATATGAACAATACCTTCGAAAACTAGACACCTTGAGATCGAGCCCAGGTGGGTGGCCTGCACATTGGCAACGCCACCATCCCAGCAATGCTTGGTTCTCATTGTACCAAATGTTGGTTGCTTGGATGCATGTCTAGCATAATAGTTCTCTTTTAGAGCTTAGTACACTACTGCTGAAAAAGTCATCACAGACTGTTCAAAAATATCATTACAGACGGTTTTGTGAGCTATCTGAGTTTACGGGTCAGTAATAACATGAGGTCATCACAGATGGTTTTCAAATCGTCTGTGATGCAGCTGTCACAGATGGTTATTAACATAGAACCATATGTGATATTTAACTATCACAGACGGTTTATAGATGAAACTGTTTGTGATAGCTGACGTATCACAGACGATTTGTAGATAAACCGTTTATGATAGCTGATGTATCACGGATGGTTTGTCCTAAGGAACCGTTTGCGATATTTTTTTTGTATTGCTAAATCTACTTATGTTTATTAGCTAGCCTGAGGAAATGCTAGTTGTGTCTTTTGGAACAAGCAGAAACACAATAAGTACATGTATACATCCAATTCACATTCATTTTAGAAACAAGCATATCCATTTCACAAATTAATTAACTCAAATGAACTAAAGTTAACCATATATAAACAAATACACACACGTACCATTAAGTTCAAACTTATTCCAATTGAGTTCATTCAACATTGTGGAACTCCCTATCTGGGTTTATGATCTCAGACAACAAGAAGTACGCAAACTACACTCGAATACTCGGCCTGTTCCAACGCAGTTATAGTAATGGTCGTAGCTTGTCACTAGGAAGATTATATATATATACATATATATATATATATATTGATAAATACAAAATAATTATTACAAAATTGACAAACCTAAGGATCATTGGTTCATCGCGGAACCGAGGAATAGTTGCATGTTGTGGCAAACATAGTATTCACAGGTGTTGCCTATTGGATGCTGGTGCACTGCAAAAATAGAATTAGTTAGTTCGAGAGGCATTACTACGAAGTATTATATATGATTAATATGTATTAGCAATACTAGAAAATTTAGATCATGTAGCAGGGTGCTGATCCCTCCCTTGGATCTCCCTCCAGTAACAACATTTGCCACGAATGATCTACACGATTTCAAAAAGTTAGCCTTAGCTATTGCAAAGGAAGAAAATACTATAATAAAGTTATCTATAGAATAAATATATTTACCTATCAATTAATTATCGAAAAACTGTAAAATGGCAGTTGTTTGCAAGTCAAGAACGCTCTCTAATGTATTCATTGTTCTTGTGTCTGCATCATTGTCCGATGCCACTATCCTTGAAGTTGCAAGGTTAGTCTGATGCATGCGTGCAGAGGCGACGACCTCGGCATGTGAGCTCACAGGTGAGGTGGTTTAGGACCTACATATAGTGGTGGGACAAGGCACATGGTCTGAGGCTGCCCAAGGACGGTGAGCCATGTGGTAGCAGCAGCAAGAATGGCAGCTCGAGGAGCCCCCTCACCTAAATTATATTTAATTTGTATGTTGTTCTTGATTTGTTGATAAATTTGTTTTGATTTGCTCTTCAATTTTGGATCTATTTGCAATCGAATTCACCCTCACTTTGCTCTCAAATTTGTACCTATTTCTTCAATATTTGTATTGATGTACTTTTGAATTTGCAATACTTTGCTCTTAAATATGTACTGGTTAGCACTTGAATTTACACTAATATTGTTCTTAAATTTGTACGAATTGCCTATATATAAAACTTTCTTGATTTTCTGTCAGGTTGTATTGCTCCAAAATTTACACTAACTTGCTCCCAAATTTGCACCGATTTGCTAATGAACTTTCACTAACCTTATGTCAGAATTGTACTTAAATTTTAAACTATCTTGCTCCTCTAATTTGCATCGATTCACTAGTAAACTTTCACTAATTTCTACGTGATTTGTATTGTTTTGAAATTTGTAGTAACTTGCTCGTCAAAATTGCATCAATTTGCTAATATACTTTCACTAACTTTCCATTAGATTTGTATTACTCCCAAACAGTTTGCTTGCTGAGATTTTTATCTCACCCTTGTTGCCCCCTCCCTACAGGTGGACTTTGAGCATGCATTGGGAAGGGTAGAGCAGCACCACATTGATGCACATGGATTTTGTTTTAATGCTGAAATAAAGTCGAAAGAACTCTAGTCTTTGCTTAGCTATATGTTGATAAATGTTTGATCTCATGAATGCTTAATTCGGTACCGTTCCTTTGGTTAATATGTAGAAGTTGATTATTGAATATTAAATTGTTATTACTATTCTGTTATCCCTTAGTTGTTTTTACTTCCGCTTGTATTATCTTGTATTACCTTGATTAATAATTGTTGCCAGTTTAAGTTATCTTGTAAATTGGCTAGTTGTAGAGCAGTTTTAGTAGCATCCCGGGTAATGTGGGTCCTGAGGTGTTACAGTTGGTATCAGAGCGAGTTTTAGGTCCGTGGTAATTAAATTGTTAAATTGACATACTGGTGCACAGTAGGATGGGATGGGTCAAGCATTGCATTTATGCTTTTGACATGAAGTATTGATGATTTACATTATGATGTAATCTTGTATGATTATGATTTGCTCCTATGACTGTATGAGTGAGAATTGTCAATGATAAGACATAGAGATTGTATTTGCTGCCTTGGCATTGCCAGGTTATACCGCTGTTTGTAGCATGGGGAGTAGCAATGCAGTTATCTCAGGTAACTTAATTGCAGATGTTGTGAGTGAGTTTGTTTAGAAAAGTTGTTATCTTACTTGAGTTGATTTTGGCCAATTCTTGGCCTATTGCAGTTAATGAATTTCTCTTGAGATTGTGGTTCATTGCAGTTGTTGTTTTGCAATTGGTCTCTACCTATTCTTTGAAACAATTATTGTTTCTTCTTGGAACATTTGAGACAGTTTTGCTCCTTGTGAATATTGTTGATTTGCAAGGTTAGTCCATTTGTGGGAATTTTGTCTTGTTGTGAATCATGACTCATTGGTTCGCTTGGTATTTTTATTAATGAAAGTTCTGTGTTGCAAACTCATTAATATGTTAAAGCCTTAGATCTATGTATTTCTTTTAGATTATTTTGAGTGTTGAAGTTTATTTTCACTGCTTTCTGAAATAGAGTGTTAAAACCCTTTATGGTGTTTTGCTATGCTTAAGTGGAAAGTGGTAATCATATAAATTAATTCATAAGGTATGAATTATCAAGTTGAGATGTTAGCGTGGTGCATAATTAATTACAATTAGCATCCTTGGAAGTGTAGTGGATTAATGTGATATTGCATTGTAATAGTTTCTAGAAGAACTATGATTAAGAATTTGTCTATTCATGATTAGAACTCATGGAGTTATTGAGGAGTGTGCAAAAAGAATTAGAATGATTATTATGATTGCTTAAATTTCTATCATGTTGGATAAATTGAATTATTTTTGTCTCTACTAATTAATCTAACTGTTTAGAATTATTAAGTAAGGAGGTGTTGGAATATAGCCTTGGTAATATTGATCTTTAATCTGTCCTTCATTAGATACTTTATGAGCATGTACAATTGCTATTTTCATCTATCTTTCATCATGCTAGATTGTTGAAACATGTATAAAGAAATAGAGGAAGGTTGATGTATAGACTTGTGAAACCTTGTCTTATAGAGCTTATAGTAATATTGAAGTTTGAAGATATTTCGTTCTAATTACTGAACATAAGATGAAATGTTGAATCTATGCGCATGATTGTTTTATGATTGTAAAACGGAGTTAGGATCATGAATGTTGTTATGATAAAATAACAATCAATTATTGCCAGTTATGACTAGAGTACAATCAATTTGTGCTAAATTAGAGTTGAGCATCAATAAGAATTGAATATATGAAATCTAATAAGAGATTTATAATAGCGTGTTTTGTGAGTTGTCATGTTCTAGTATCATCTTGTTTTAGAGCTTTGTTCTAATATGGTGGCTTATGCACTAGGTTTTCCTAAATCAAGTAGTTGCAATCTTATTTAGATAATAGAAACATGATGAAGTGATTTCTTATGTTTCTTTGGGAAAAGTTTATGAAGGGATTTGAGAATATGATGATGCTTGTTAAGAATGTATTATTCTGATGTTAGTATGATGGTCAGTATGTGGTTGTGATGATAATGTTGAATATTCTATAAATAAAAGAATTTGATAACTTCCATGATACTATTTAAATCAAAAGTTTTGAGAATTATGTACGCGATCTTTTTGATCTCATGACTCTTTGTTGGAATTGTCAAGGTGATACCGTAATCAAAGAAAGTTATCTTCTTTATTAAAAGAAAGAGTGTGGAAAAAGTATTGGAGGTTGAAGTCAGGTTGTGTATTTTTTTAGGTGTGTTTGACTTCTTATTCTCGCCGCATAAGAGTTACTTGAGCTCAAATGGCAATATTTTCGCTGCATAAGAGCTTCTTGAGCTCGAATGGCAATATTGTATCCTCATTGGTTGAGATTTGATATTGTTCTTGAGGAGGCATGTGCCTTCGACTGTGATCTTATCTTTTGTTGTCCAAGATTTATTGTTATTTCTTCTGGTCTTGTGTTTATTACAGATGTTAACATCTTCCTTTGTGCTGGAATTTACTTCTTTTTGCCTCTCCAAGAAAGGGGTAATCAATTTGGGTTGCAAAGACCTTTAAGAGGTGTATGGCAACTGGTTTGTGTGTTGGGCGATGATTTGGAAATCCTTGGTTCAAGGAAGTTAATTTTTTAGGGGAATGGATTGGGAAATTAATAATATCTCGAGCAGTAATATGCTCTCTTGATTCTTGTTTAAACTGAGTGTTTATGGCAGAGGTCATCTGCAAATTGAGTTGTTTTATGTTGAGGCGTATTCTTTTCCAGTTAGGAAAAGAAAAAGATTGTTTTGGTCTGTCGAGTGATTTTCACTCTTGGCTTGTGCAGTGTGGATTCTCCGAATGTTTATTTGGAGAGTGTGAATGGTTTTGTTGTGAATCTTTTGATTTGGACCGTGGTCCTTTGAAAGAAAGCTGGTTGCTAGTGTGTTGATTGAGAATGCTTCATTCTTCTTGTGGTTGTGTTACATTTGCAACAGTTATTGTTTGTGCTTCAAGTAATGTTATGAGTGGAATCTGTGGTTGAATTCTTTAAATGGGGTACAATGTATTATCCCGATTATAACATATAGAGAAAAATATTCTAAGAAGGATGATGGTATTAGATAGTGGCTTGATAGTTATGGCGGGAAATTTTGTGAGAACGGCAGGATCTGTTGGCCGCTCAGAGCCGATAAAAGATTTACGGGTGCTAGGCATTGACCGGCGCGTGTCGTGGACTCGTCAGAGTTGGACATGAGGAAGAGAGCCACCAGATATGCGGAGGCCCTCTTGACGAATCAGTCCGAGCAGGAGGTGACGTGGAGCTTGAAGTTCAAATGTAGAAGAAGGACCCGAGTTCTTCGAGGCGGGTGAGAACCCGTAGTTGTTGTTCCCTCGTGATGTTCTATCCTTGGGATGCTCTATTCTTTGTTTGTTCTTTCCTTGATTGTTCTTTTTTTCTGTCTCGTGGCTTGAGGAGCGAGATTCGAGGATGAATCCTTTTTAGGTGGGGAGAATGTAATACCCGGAACGTCGTTACGACGTAAGTTTTTTAAAACAATCGCGGATTCGCCGGTTTTTCGGCAAATCACGGGAAGGGAAAATAAAAATTGTAGAACATTGAAAAAGGAATAAAATATATATAAAATTATTTTAAAATTCAGAAGTGGATTGATGGGAGGTGGGCCGACCACCCTTGAGCCAAGGCCCAAAGGGGCGCCACCCTCCCTGCCGCACCCTCCCTCCCCTCCTTTTAAACCCTAGGGCTCCCACCCTCTCCCTTTTTCCCCAGCCGCCACCCCCGCCCTTTCTCCCTTGGTGGCCCTCCCAAGGTGACTCCCCAAGTCTTGCGCCATTGGAGGAGAAGCAAGGAGAAGGAAGGAGAAGAAGGAAGGAGAAGGAGAGGAGAAGAAAGAAGAAGAAGCAGAAGAGGAGGACAAAAGTGGAGAAATTCTTCATGTTGGTAATTATTTCTCATCCCAAACCCTCTGTTTTTATGAACAATTAGGGTTCTTGGCACGGTTTTTGATTGTAGTTAATAGATTAATTGCCCGATTAGACATTAGCTGCTGTCTTCTTGTAGACTCTCCCAAAAGTAAAATTGTAGAGGACTTCCAGATGCGTCTCCTGTAATTTTTTCGTAATTGTTGGCCTTGGGATCTGTGAGATACGGAGTCGGGAATACTGTTGTTCGTCAGGAGTGCAGATTGGTACACACTGACGGTAATCTGGGAATTTGAGGTCGTAAATGATTTTTATGCTCATGTCCGTAATTGATAAAATTGTAGAGAACCTAGTAATCTAGCTTCTGTAGAAAGTTCATAATTTTGGACCCTTGTAGTGTTGCTGGGACACAATTGAACACTGCCGTCTGATCTGCCAGAACAGAATTCTTCCTCTGTTTTGGGCATTAAATTACCCCTAGCTGTCATCAAAATAAAAATATATGTTCTACACGAAAATTGTAGGCTTTTAAGTAATGAATCCAGAAAGGTATCATTTGATGTATTGGATCATTATTTTTAAAGATACAAAATTGTGTAGTAGTATTGCAGCAGAGGGTAATTCTTTGAATTGTTGAGCGGAGAAGAGTTTGTGCGGTTCGGGTTCTAGCGATGTCTTAATGATTTTAGTCGTGTTTGTATGCTGTGGTTGTGTGCTGAGAGTTGTCTTTTGGGCAGGTGGTCTTGTCCCTGAGCGCTCTTGATTTTACTTCACTTTATCGAATAGAGGCAAGTGAACGAAGTGGTGGTTGCTACCGTTTAACTTGTTATCCCTTCTACTTGCAATTTACATTATTATCTTAATTTGATACATTATGCCATGATTGTGACCGTACCGGTACAGCATCGTATATTGCCATAATGCGATGCACCCCTTCGCCCGTGGGAAGCATCGTATATTACCGTAATATGATGCATTGCAATTCCTGCTCTGGCAAGAGTGATGTGGAGCATAGCATGAAGCATTCATATGCATTGCATTGTGGAAAGATCATTTGCATACATATGCAACATATTGTGGTGATGTTATTTTGTGGAATATACAACTTTCTAGTTGTAATGTGGAATTGGCTCATGTGAGCTATTTGTGGTATGAAGATTGTGGATGTGGTCGTGGAATGAGATTCGTCCCTTGTGTGAGGTAAGAGTTGTGGTTGTGGCATGAGATTCTTTTCACCTGTATTAATTGTTGATAGCAATTGTGGATGTGAGAATTAATAAAGTAGTGAGATGATCATACATATGTTTTATTGTCTTTCATGATGATTTGAAGTTGAGGCTATAACATTGTTATTTGTGGAAGATTAAATGTTGATGATTAATCTATTGTAGTTGTGGAAGACTAAATATTTCGTATGCATTTAATTGATATTTAAATGACTGCATTTATATGCCAATTAAATCTGAAATTGAAGAGGTATGATTCATGGAAGTTTATGGTGATTAATAATTATGGACATGAATTGTGGTTGTAGTTGTATGGAATTATAAATGATGATGTATAATTGTTTGTAGTTTGAATAGTCTGTTAAACAGTTTGCTTGCTGAGATTTTTATCTCACCCTTGTTGCCCCCTCCCTACAGGTGGACTTTGAGCATGCATTGGGAAGGGTAGAGCAGCACCACATTGATGCACATGGATTTTGTTTTAATGCTGAAATAAAGTCGAAAGAACTCTAGTCTTTGCTTAGCTATATGTTGATAAATGTTTGATCTCATGAATGCTTAATTCGGTACCGTTCCTTTGGTTAATATGTAGAAGTTGATTATTGAATATTAAATTGTTATTACTATTCTGTTATCCCTTAGTTGTTTTTACTTCCGCTTGTATTATCTTGTATTACCTTGATTAATAATTGTTGCCAGTTTAAGTTATCTTGTAAATTGGCTAGTTGTAGAGCAGTTTTAGTAACATCCCAGGGTAATGTGGGTCCTAGGGTGTTACACAGGTTTTGGTAGATTGGATTGGGCGATTAGAAAACGGGAGAATCGGAGAATCTCCATATTATGAAAGTTGTAGATAATTGTCTTAGCTTTCCAGGAAGGTCAAGGAATCATGATTCGAACACTTGTACTGAAAGTTATGGCATTTTTAGTACTTTGTCCAGAGAACCCGATGTGAATTTGATGTTTTATAAAATTGGATGGTGCGGATAGAAGATGGCCGATTCAGGGAGGCTCTCCAACTATGTTTAGCTACATAATTTAATTATATTTTCAGAAAGTCTAAGAACACCTTATTGGACTCCTGTACCAATAGATATAAATGTTTGAAGTTGACTGTCCACAGAGGGGGGCAGGATGACCTGTAGGAATTGGGGATTGGAATCGAGTTAGACGTTTTTGCTAGTTAGTGATTATTTTTATTTGGTCTAAGGTCCACTACTGTTATCTTAGTATATATTATAATTATTATTCAGGTGGTGGACTGATCCCGGGGGCAGCACCTTCTGCACGTCCCTCGTTCTCTCGCGGTTAAGGCAAGTATAATGATGGTTTTGATTGATATTGTGTAATGTCATTGTTTGATTTATATTGTGAGTGTTTGTGTTCGTGGATATGGTGAAGGCGTGCCAGTGATGTTCATGGTTGTTTACAAGTTATGGTTTTTATGAGTATTTTCTTGTGCATAGTTAATGTGGATGCAAGCTTAATTAAATTGAGACCTTCACACAAATGCATCATGTTGGCTTATTGAAGACTTGGTCATATAAAGACCAAGCATTTGTTGAGGTCCCCGTCATGTTGATGACGGGCTGAAGGTCCCCATACTTGTGGAGTATGGGCAACTGGCACCTGTACCAGATGGTACACGCTTGGGTGTGCATTGACGGATGCGCACTTTGCATTACCGATAAAATGCAAAAGAGAAAGAGATAAAGATATTGTTGATCATCTTGCATAGCATGGCTTATTTACATGGTTGTTGGATGAATTTATGAAGTGATGTTCATGTATGTTCTTGTTACCATTGAAAGATCAAGCTCCGTTTAAGTTGGTTTTGGTGTTAATGACAAATGCCATTATGAGATTTTGATGTTAATGACAAATACTTTTATAATATTTTGGTGACAATGACAAATGCACATATGAGACTAATATGCTTGTTTAAGTTTATTTATGTTTAGTCTCATTTGGATGGAAAGGTGAAATCAAAGAGGTATGCATTCGAAATCACTTTCTCATTTACTAATGCATTTCTTAGATCCAAACATTTTCCGAAATCACTTTCTCATTTACTAATGCATTTCTTAGATCACTCAATTCCGACATCGGAGTCAAAAGTTATGACCGTTTTCCGAGTCTCGCGTCAGGCTGAAACCGGAAGCGGACGTCTGCTTGGATCTGCGGTAGTTCAAAACGAATCTGCCGTAATCGTGGTAGTTCGGAAATGATCGAATAACGGCTATTTTTCTAGCCGTTGTGATGGGGAGCGGTAGTACCGCTCCTATAAGTGCGATAGTTCCGAAAAATCCTGTTTTTGACTCCAACGGCTAGTTTTGAGGTGTGGGCTATAAATACTCCCTTGTGGCCGGTTGGGATAAGGCCTTTGGCACTCCATTTCACTCTCTTGAGCTAGTGTGAGCCTCTCCTCTCATTTGTGCATGTGTTGCACCTTGTGAGCAAGGAGAGAGGTCTCTAGTTGCATGAGTTGCATCTAGAGGTGGATTTTGTATCCACTTGAGCTTGTGCATTTGTTGCACGTGGTGAGAGTCAAGCAAGGGTTTGACTTATTACTCTTGGAGTTTGCCGACTCCCGGGCGGCGTTGGAGGCGTGGTGCTCGGTGATCTTCTCAAAGAAGCTTGTGAGAAGGCCGGCGTGTGAAGGTTGGAGCTCACCTACCCGAACGGGAAAGAGCTACCACTAGTGGATTGAGGTATTTCGGCTTAATTCGTGGAGCCGGTCCAATTGCTTGGGCTAACCTCAACGTGGATTAGGGAGAGCGGCAACTCTCCAGAACACCACGGTAAAATATCGTTGTGTCAATTGTGGTTTGTTTCCTTGTACTCAATTTACTTTCAAGCAATTTACATACTTAGAATTAATTTGATTACTTGTATATCTAGAATTGCAAACCTTGACCTAGGCTAGAATTGTTGGTACACTTAGGCGAATTTATTTGTTGTAGGCGCTATTTGAACTAAACCAAATTGATTTAAGTTTCCGCATTGTATACTTGGTTTAGGCAAATAGAAAAGGTCTTGAATTGCTAGTATTAATTTGTAGAGAATTTTTTAGACCGCCTATTCACCCCCTCTAGTCGGCCACCTCGATCTTACGAGTGGTATCAGAGCGTGGTCTCTCATATATTAGACTTAACCGTCTAGAGAGTAAAGGATGGCGACTAGTGGGTTTGTGCACCTAGATGAACCACCCCACTTTAATGGGCAAAATTATGATAATTGGAAAATCCGCATGATTTGTTATTTTAAGGCCATGAGCCCAAAAATATGGTGGATTGTAGATGTGGGCTTTTCTCCTCCAAAGGATCCTCATGCTCCAACAATTGAGGATGAGAAATGCTCACATCTCAACGCTCAAGCAACTAACGTTTTATTTAGTGCTTTGAGTGTAGATGTGTTCAACAAAATATGCAATCTTGAAAGCGCTCATGATATGTGGACAAAAATTCAAGACAAATATGAAGTGTCCACCTCATCCGATGAGGATTGCATAAAAGAGTGGATGTCGAGAGATGAATGCTCTACTTCTAGCTCCGACGATGAAGAATCCACCATTCCCTCCACATCAACTCAATGCCTCATGGCAAAAGGTAATAAGAAGGTAAATTTCAATAATAAAATGATGAACCTTCATATGATGAGTTGATGGACATGTTAGAACAACTAAATGAATTTCTTGGAAAGGAGAAAGCTAAATTTAAGGTTTTGAAGAAAGAATATGTCTCTCTTCAAAATGATTATGATGTATTAAAAGAGGAACATGAAATTCTCCTTCTCAAGGAATATTCTAAGCCTAATGTGGATATAGGAATTACATGTAATTTGCTAGATGATATGCCATGTATAGCTCCTAACTCTAGCAACACAACCAAAGTTAGCATATCCACATCATGTGAGGATTTATTAGATGATATTCCATGTGTAGCTCCTAGCTCTTGCAATTCATCTAAAATTAATGTATCTACATCATGTGATGATTTGCTAAATATTCCTTGTTGCTCATAAATAGATGCTATTACTTCCTCTATGCATTTTGAGACTAACCTTATAGAGGAGAACAATGAGCTCAAGGCCCAAGTCACGAGTTTAAGAAAAGACTTGGAAAAGAGTTATAAAGGAAAGGCCTCTCTTGACAAAATTTTGAGAAGTCAAAAATTGTCAAATGACAAGAGAGGTATAGGCTTTATCTCCAAGAAGGAAAATAGCAAGACAAGGCACAATGCAAGATACACGAAGAAAATCAAGTGCTTTGGATGCAACAAGATGGGACACTTCGCCTCTAAGTGCCCCAACAAGGTGGAAAACAAGATAAATCCATCAACAAGATAAGAAGATTATAAGGGCGAATAATTGCCGAACTTGCTACAATTGCCGGGAAAAGGGACATATTAGTAAGGATTGTCCCAAAGGTATCATTCCTAAGCCATTTTTATTCAATGAACATTATTTGCTTAGGAAAGATAAAAATGACAATATGTTTGCTAGGAATGTTAGTTCACAAAAATTAAATATTAGGGCCATTTGGGTGCCCAAATCTCTTGTAACTAACATTCATGGAACCAACCAAGTTTTGGGTACCAAAATGTGCTTAAAAGCTTAATAGGTACTTAGAGAGGCATTGGAGGCTTGGCTAATTGATAAAGAAGTGAATTTCACCATATGCAAAATGGAAGCCAAGTTTGAGGATAATCTTGCCACATCATCAACCAATGCCATCTCGGTAACAAGTATCTACATTTGTTGTATTCTCCTAGCCTTGTGTAGGTTGTATTTCATGAAAAATCATTTAAAAGGGGTACTCTTGCTTTTGTGCTTAAATTTCATAATTGTAATCTTGAGCAAGATGAAGTGGCACATTAAGGGGGAGTGCTAGATCATACTCATGTATATCACATCCCTAAGTGTGCCCATATTAATTAAGTGCTAGTAATTGTTTTTCAAATTTGAGCCATTTAGCCAAAAGTCAAAAATTTCGAAATTATTAATATATCTTTGCAAAACTAGTTGAAACATGTATACAAATGCATTTCAAAGGTTTTACAAAGGTTTTGATTTTACAAAAACTTATTTCAAGTAAAATTGAGTTTCCAACCCAAAACTATCTATTGAGTATCTTGTTTTGGCCTTAAACTCAAAATTTGGCTAAAATCAATTCTAAAAAGAATTTGAAAATGTGTTCAATACCAAAACATAGAGTTGGCTATTTCAAACATTATTGGTATTCAAAAGTTTTCCAAAAGCCAACCAATAAAAATATATTTGGTTTGAAACTCATCCAAAACATTGAGTTGACCAAAGTGGTCACAATATAGCACTTAAGTGAGTTTTGCCACTTGAGCTAAATTCATTGACATATATTAGCTCAGAAGGGTATTTATAACTCATACATGAAATTGAATGTTTAAAACTACCCCCAAATGCTCATTTTTGCATTCTTGTGAAAATTATTGAAAATGAGTTTGTTTAAAAATTGAAAGCTATATTGAAAAGAATTTTGATCTTAGCTTATAGTTGGAAATGCTCCACAAGTAGCTTTTGTTTCTGTGTGAAAAACTTAGGAGCAATATACAACAATATATCAAACCTCTCCTCTGAAAATCCAACTCTCGGCATGTTCCCAGAATTTTCGGAACTACCGGCAGTCAGTCTGCGGTGCTTCCGATTTTCGAAACTACCGGCAGTGAATGCGGTACTTCCGATATTTCTGGAAGGTGGCTGAATTGATTCAAAATCTGTTTTTCAATTTCCTCAGCCATTTCATTTGCTCCTCTTGGTCAAGTTGATCCTTGTTAATCACAGCTAGCTACCCTCAAGTATTTATTGACTCCATATGACATTTTTCTATTTCTTTGGTTCATTTTAAATTAAAATGGCATCCTCTTAAAGAGTGGTTGACTTTTTAGTCATCTTGACCGCAGCATGTGCTTCACTCCTATCTTTACAAATGACATCATCCATATCCTTCAAGTAGTATCCCTTAATTGTGAAAATTAAGTGGTATGCTTATTTCTTCCAAATGATGTCTTTTGGATTGATATCCTTTTCATCTTGGCAAGCAAATATTTCTTTACCAAGCTCTTCACATATATGATATCATTGATTTCCAAGTGATATTATTCTTCAAGTGGTATCTACTCTTTTGACTTGGTATCTCTTTCCTTTGGAAAATAAGTGGTATCCTTTTTCCTTCAAAGTGGCATCTTTGAAAGTGCTATCCTTTTTTTTTCTCTTGCCGAGATAATCTTTGCTATTAATATTTCTCTTTCACCTATGATATTATTTTCTTTCAAGTGGTATCCACCTTGACAAGTGGTGTATCTTCTAATGATATCATACTCCTCCAAGTGCTATTTCAAGAAACATCTTTTCTACATGTGGTATCTCTCCATCAAATCAAGTGAAAACTATTGAAGATGAAGCACTAAAGGTTGTCCTTATGAGAAACAAGTTGATCATACAAGAGCCATCAAGTTTTTACAAATGGAATCATGTACATTTGGTGCCATGTATGCTCTCGAATAGTACAAGTGGTATCAAGTTTTCTACAATTGGAATTAACTATACTTGACATCACCCATGTTTATAAGTGATCTATTCTCACAAGTGATATAAGAAGAAAATGGTTAGTCAAAAGGAGGAAGAGATAAGAAAAGAGGAGAAAAATAAGAAAAGAGGAGAAAAATAAAGAGGAGAATCCTTTGTGTGTCAAAGGAGAAGAAAAGAAGAAAGTGCCAAGAGACCTTTGTGTAAGGGAGTTTTTCTTTGTGAAAAATCTTTACTATTATAAAAGGAGTAGGTGGTTGGTCCGGCCTCTCCCACCCCTTCTCACAAAAGGCAGCGCTGACATGTGGCCCCAAAACACCCATTCTCCACTTTCTCAACTCTAACCGCTCTATTCTCTTAACTTCTCATAATTCTCTACTTTCTACCGATCAAATTAATTTTCTTCTATAGCACGATTATCTATATATTTAATGAGTTCCGTTGCAACGCACGGGTACGTAACTAGTATATATAATAATTTTGTGCTTACTAAAACAAAAAGGGTAAAATATTATTGGAAAAACTATTTTACTTATTTGCCCAAAATTGCTTTATGTCTTGTGAATGAATGTGTTTCACTCTCATGTGCTTCTTTTGGTATTCATGGAGTAATAATCAAATGATATGCAAGATTATCTTTTCTAAAGAGTCTCTTTGGTCAAAAATCAAAAAATCTTGTTGGAAAAGGTCACAAATAGCATCAAGTTCATATCTGCAAAGTTTGAAAATATTTCAAGTTAAGTTGAAAAAGTTTTGACTTTTTCTCTCTTTAGCAAAATTGCTGAAAATTCAGAATTTTCATGATTCTGAGCCGATTTGTGATTTTTATATCTTCAAATAGGTTCAGATTTAAAGGAGACCACAATAATAAAAATTGATCTTCTATAGTTGATCTTCAATGTAAAATTTTCTCAGAATTTATAAAGATCATTTGATCAATTTTCCATCTCTC
The DNA here is from genome assembly GCA_036346245.1 of Bonia amplexicaulis. Lineage (NCBI taxonomy): Eukaryota > Viridiplantae > Streptophyta > Magnoliopsida > Poales > Poaceae > Bonia > Bonia amplexicaulis. Next base: position 25,478,510 of record CM070736.1, read on the forward strand.
TAGAAGCTAAAGTGAGATGTAAAGTCTGAAATTTCAGACTTTCAGATTTCTGAAAAATCATGTATTGAGCTGATTTGTGATTTTCATATCTTTAAATGTGCTCATAATCTGAGGTAAATGCAATTATGACTTTTAATCCTCAGATATTAGTCTATACTGACAATTTTTCTCAGATGCATTGGATATTGTTAAGTCAGTTTTTCAGGAAGCTTTTGAAGGCCACTTGGAATGCAAAATCAGGAAATGATCCAAATGCTACAAGTCATATATATGCAAGTGGTATCATCTTAAGTAATATTATATCAAGTGGCATCAAGCCTTCAGGGAGCTTAAATGAGTAAGATTATTTTGAATGTGTTTCAAATATTTTTAGTTATTGTAAGTGGTATCTATTGGTCATTTGCATTTAGTTTCTTAATTCTTTATGACCATATCATATTAAATTAAATTAGTATCAAGCTCCTCACTTCTTAAGAGCATATCATGGACTCTTAATTGGTATTAAACTCCTTATAATATCTCCTTTCATGGCTTAACTTGTATTCTTCCCATGCTTAACTTTTACAATAATTAATGCTATTTTGTGATAATTGCCTCTCTTTTTGGTGCTTAATGCCAAATGGGGGAGAAATTTGTGATAATAGCCTTGAATATTTGAGAATTTGTGATAATGACAATTGGGGGAGAATTAATAGCTTTGGATAATAGAATAATAGAAATGCTAATGCTAGTGAGGGAGAAATGTGATAATATATTTCTTGAGGAGAAATTAATTGAATTATGCCAAATAAGGATAAATTAAAAATTTTAATTCTATATGATGAATAATGCTTTCATCTTCTCTTATGCGCTTAATTTCATATCATTTGGTCATATTCACCAATGTGCTATTATCATAAATGTATTTGTCATCAACCACCAAAAAGGGGGAGATTGAAAGATCAAGCTCCGTTTAAGTTGGTTTTGGTGTTAATGACAAATGCCATTATGAGATTTTGATGTTAATGACAAATACTTTTATAATATTTTGGTGACAATGACAAATGCACATATGAGACTAATATGCTTGTTTAAGTTTATTTATGTTTAGTCTCATTTGGATGGAAAGGTGAAATCAAAGAGGTATGCATTGAAATCACTTTCTCATTTACTAATGCATTTCTTAGATCCAAAATATAGATTGAACTCTTCAAATAGTCCAAAATGAATATGTGCATGTGTCTTTCTTTATATACACCTGTATGCACACATTTAGGGGGAGTTCACTCTATGTTTTGTGGTTTCATTAGTATTGATCCATGTTTTCTTTTTCCACATATATATTGGGATCAAACTAGAATCATGCATTCATTAACAATCTGCTTTAAAAGCCAAATTTGTGCTCTGTCTGGAAGAGCAGTAGTACCGCAGTTTTTAACGTCGGAACTACCGCAGAGCGGAAGTTCCGTGGGTAGGAACGGTACTACCGGCGCCCGGAAGCTCCGGAGGTAGAGCGGAGCCTTTTTCGAGAGCGCAAAATTGGGACTTTGGAGTTCGGCCCGGCGGTAGTACTGCACGACTTTCTTGAACTACCGTGAGCGGTAGTACCGGTTTTACAACGTCGGTAGTACCGCGCCGAAAATCCAACGGTCATTGCAGAGGCTCTGACATAGCCGTTCTGTCGTGTCAGATAGGGAAGCGGTAGTATCGCGCCGACTCTGCGGAACTACCGGAGAGCGGAACTACTGGACCTTAGATGGCGGTAGTACCACACTTTGAATTCAAATGGTTTTATATTCAATTTATTATCTCATTATTTGTTGAGATTGTCATCAATTACCAAAAAGGAAAGATTGAGAATCTAGTCCCTCCATTATGAGTTAATGGTGAGTTTTGGTAATTAATGACAATCACATTGTGGGACTAACATTTTCTATGAGCTGGATAAATAGGTTAGGTTCCATGATGATGACGACTTTAGATGACTTCATGAGTTGAAGGTTATCAAGAAGAGGATGCATCATGTGTTGATGCACATCAAGATTCCGAAGTGAAGATGTTCATGTGTTGATCATCAAGTCAAGGAAGACCATCATGTGTTGATGGAGTTGATGAGAAGGATGCATCATGAGTTGATGCATATCGAGATGATGACCCAAGGCAAAGGTATGACTAGCTAAGGCTAAGGATGTGTTCCTAGTCTTTTACCGGTCTTGGTGTTTGGTTGAAAGACCGGATTGCTAGTATAGGTTGCCGTACTATTAAGAGGGTCATGTCTAGTAGTTTGAGTCTCATCATGTGTTGATGGCTCAACCTCACTTGCTCTAGCTCATCTTGGCATGAGGCTTGCATTTGCGAATGTGTTTTGTAAATGGTTGAAGCTCATGTGGCCAATCCTTGTAACATGTGACTATACTTTGCAAATGTGTTTTGCAAAAAGTTGAGGTCCATGTACCTACTCCTTGAGACATGATCTAAGTTTGCAAATATGTTTTGCAAAAGTTGAAGATCATGTATTATCCCTTGGTATGGTCTAAGATTGTTTGTTGCTATGTTCTTTGACATTAGACCATGATAGTGACTCTTTGGATGTCTTATGATTTCTGCATTGATCTAATGTGTTTAAGATCATGCAAATAGATGGGTTGTGTAGCCCTCTAAATAAGCTTTCCATAGAGTCCAAGATCACTCAATTCCGACATCGGAGTCAAAAGTTATGACCGTTTTTCCGAGTGTTGTCTGTGCTGAAAAACCAGAAACGGAAGTACCGCCCGGAACTGCGGTAGTTCCGAAAAATGGTAGTACCGCCCGTAACTGCGGTAGTTCTGGAAATTACTGAATAACGGCTATTTTTCTAGCCGTTGTGATGGGAGCGGTAGTACCGCTCCTATAAGTCTTGATAGTTCGGAAAATCTGTTTTTGACTCCAACGGCTAGTTTTGAGGTGTGGGCTATAAATACTCCCTTGTGGCGGTTGGGATAAGGCCTTTGGCACTCCATTTCACTCTCTCGAGCTAGTGTGAGCCTCTCCTCTCATTTGTGCATGTGTTGCACCTTGTGAGCAAGGAGAGAGGTCTCTAGTTGCATGTGTTGCATCTAGAGGTGGATTTTGTATCCACTTGAGCTTGTGCATTTGTTGCACGTGGTGAGAGTCAAGCAAGGGTTTGACTTATTACTCTTGGAGTTTGCCGACTCTAGACGGCGTTGGGCGTCGTGCTCGGTGATCTTCTCAAAGAAGCTTGTGAGAAGGCCGGCGTGTGTGAAGGTTGGAGCTCACCTACCGGAGCGGGAAAGAGCTACCACTAGTGGATTGAGGTGTTTCGCTAATTGTGGAGCCGGTCCAATTCGTTTGGGCTAACCTCAACGTGGATTAGGGAGGCGGCAACTCTCCGAACACCACGGTAAAACATCGTTGTGTCAATTGTGGTTTGTTTCCTTGTACTCAATTTACTTTCAAGCAATTTACATACTTAGAATTATTTTGATTACTTGTATATATAGAATTGCAAACCTTGACCTAGGCTAGAATTGTTGGTACAATTAGGCGAATTTATTTGTTGTAGGCGCTATTTGAACTAAACCAAATTGATTTAAGTTTCCGCATTGTGTACTTGGTTTAGGCAAATAGAAAAGGTCTTGAATTGCTAGTATTAATTTGTAGAGAATTTTTTTAGACCGCCTATTCACCCCCCTCTAGTCGGCCACCTCATCTTACAACCATCTATTATATTTGCTAAGTCGTTGGACTCACCCTTGTTGTTGTTATGTTTTTTAGGTACCTTGATGAGATCGGCATGCATGGGAAAAAGGAAAGATTAGTCTTATTGCACTTTGCACGATCTAGCCATAATGGAAAGAAAGGAAGAAAATTAAATACTAGATGCATGAACTACTTAAGTAATGGTTGATTATTGCTTGTTGGATTTAAATTGTAATAAAAGATTAGAATTCTTTTTATGATGCTCCTGTTCTTTATCTAGTTATTATAACTATGGATGCTCTAGTAAACTTAAGCCAATTTTGCTTAGTCTTGATCATATTACATGATTTTAGTCATTTCTTATTAATTATGCTTGTTGAAACCTCTAATTTAGACAGTTAAACAAAGGAGGTTCTGTCGAAATTTTGTATACGTATTTAGTTATCATTGTTTTACTTCTAGTTGGGTAGCATTCTAGCTCATTGCTTGGCTGGGGTGTTACAGGGGGCACAAGAGGATGACCTTACTCCTATCGATGCCAAAGGAGGTTGCCTATGAGGAGGGGATCCTTGAGGCTTACCAATTTCAATGTGTTTTTTGTTGCTAAAGAGAGCACAAACTAAAAATGAGATATATCCTCTTTATATGCTTTTGAGTCTGTACAAAAGATAAAAATACCTCTCATAGTGATAATTAAGCTAGATATACAAGCTAGGGTATTATTGTCATTTCTAGGTACATCAATAGACCTTTTGATATGTGTATCATCTAATCAGGCTCTGGTTTGCACTACACTTGTGGGGCCATCTGATGGGTGCACCTAGGGCATGAGGGTATATTCTTGGGTCCGTGGGTCCCTATGAGACCATGTGGAGGTCACCGTATGGTTGTGATGAATAATTGACCTTTGCTTTAGAGTTTGTGTAGATCTTGAGTTTGGTTTTTGAGGTTTTTGCAGAAGTTTGCCCTCTACGAACGGCAGTCATCCTTACGACTCTGTGGTCGGCAGTAGCATTTACGACCTTGTGGTCGGAAGTGGCTTTTAAGATCATGTGGTCGACAGTCGCTTTACGACTTGGTGGTCGGCATTAAGTTTTATTACTTTGAAGTTGATAGTCATTTTTACAACTTAGTGGTCCGCAGTAAGTTTTACAACTTTGAAGTCAGCAGTTGTTTTTACGATTTGGTGGTCGGTAGTTGATTTTACGACTTTGAAGTCGGCAGCCGATTTTACGACTTTGTGGTCGGCTATCGATTTTCAACTTTGTGGTCAACGGTCGATTTTACGACTTTGTGGTCGATAGTCGTAACTTTGACTGGCCGTGGTCGATAGTTGTAGCTCTGATTGGCTTTGGACGATAGTCATAGCTCTAACTGGCTGTGATCGATAGTCGTAGCTCTGACTGGCTATGGTCGATAGTCGTAGCTCTGTCTGGTCGTGGTCATAAGTCGTAGCCTCTGCTGGTTGTGTGCAATGGTCGTAGGGCCCTGCCTGTGTGGTCGTAAGTCATAGCGACCAGTCTGTTAAAGTTGTAGCTGATGTGAGCGATGGTCGTAGCGTCTGCTACGTAGACGTAGCACCTATTTCTTGGTTGTAACAGCCTATGCGATGGTCATAATGACTTACTGAGTAGTCATAGACAGCTGGGAAGTCTTCTAGGGCTACAAGTACCTCATGTCTTGTGCATCCGAGTAGACGTAAGTGGTAGAAGACCAGCTGGGTTGTTCTCTGAGTGTATTCTATTTATGCAGATTGATGATTCCCGTGTATTATGCAGTGCTATGTGATGATTTGCTTGTCAATGTTGTTTGTAGGACTTTGGAGTTAGGTCATGGCCGGTGAAGCATGGAAGGATCGTGACTAGATATAGGGAAGTGCTGAGGTCAAGAACGGTCAGGAGAAGCCGAAGATGACTAAGGCTGCAAGGTGGTTGCAAGCGTGGTCGGCAAGAAAACAGGAAGTGATACGGGGTCGCCCGATCTTCTCGACGTAGGATGGATACTCACGGGAGTCTTGATGAATCGTAATGATCCTCCAATGCCAATGCAAGGGACGAACACTCTTTAATCCGCCAAAACACACTCGTATTGATTTCGCCGACCACCAAGCGAAGATCTATCGTGCACCCAATTCCCAACGGAAAGGCTGAACGATCTTGATTGAAGAAAATCACTCCTAATTCCCCATGGAACTTCGGTAGCAATGCTAAACTCGAACAAACTTTAGTAGATTCATTATTCTCAAACGTGGTCTCCTTACAATGGGGGTCTAACCCTCAATATATAGTTCCCCGTCCATCTCATGGCTGGACAAGAGGTTCTAAACCAACTCCAACTCATCCCTACATGTATTGGAAAAAACACACACAAAAGGAAAAACCTAAACTTAAGCCGTCACAATATTTCTGTCATAACTTTTTATTCGTGACGAATTTGAAGGTGGGGCTGGCTCCATTGCGTAGCCCTTGAAATTATCTTTCCAACGAGTACAAGAACACCTGAATCGGACTCTGTTTGTGAAAGTTATGGCCTTTTTAGTAACTACCTGTCAGGCTGTCCCGAACCGAATCCGAATTGAATTCTGAGTTGAATCCGAGTTTGAATTGGATTGAGCACGTGGGAGGTCCGAATTTGGCTTGAAAATCTTATCCAAAACTTGTAGTTTAAGTTCTTGTGCTCCCCCTTTTGCTCTCGCAAGTCTTCACATGAATCATGCCTGACAATATTTAATGCGGCTTAATACTTCTTTCCAGTAAAATAATGTATTTAACTGAAAAGTGCTAAGCTTGTGCATATCCGCATCATCCTCCCCTTCTTCAAGAAAAGCCATCCTCGGCTTTTGGTGGCCTGAAATTATAGTAAGCAAAGAATACAACGTATATGCATGATATATATATTTGTCATCAACTCTTCTTTTGCTTAGCATATCAAGAACATCTGAAGGCGTAGTAGATAAAAAGAACAACACATATGCATGGTATATGTATGAATCAATTGTTGTGTTATTCGCATTGTTTTGCACAAAATAAGTAACACAACTACAACCATAGGATGTATTTGATATATACATTGCGGTACCTTCATTTGTTGATTGAATTCAATATGGAAATCCTGCATATCCGCCTTAAGTTGTACGTGTTAGCAGTGGTGCCTGATTGGAGCTCTTGTTGCAATGTACTTCTCAATGCCTGATGTTTAAAGCGAGTCACCGGGGCATTAAGATTAACTTCATTCTCATCACCATAGTTCTTCTCCACCTGACATGGTTAGATTGTGCAAAGACAACACAAAGCAATAACAAGGTATATGGATGATTAGTATAAATCACTCGATCTCACTCTTTTCTCTCACAAGTAAAGTTCTCACCTTTCCGAAGTGAATTGAGGCCAAAAGAAACTTACACTCGGTGGTGGCTATAATAACAAGTGATGATTAAGCGGATTAAAAAGTGGCTCACAATTGCATGGCAAAGGATATTTTGTGGAGCTTGGTTAGGAAGTATTTATCCTACACGATCTGAATTTCTCGATGTTGTAAAATTAAGTAATAATCCAAGGTAGAAAGTATTGCCTATGTCTTGATCCAAAAGATTTAAGTGAAGTATATGAACAGCATATAAAGATCATTGTGACTCGATGCAAACAAAGGAATGAGCTAACTAGAGGCAATTGAAATTAAAGATTAGATAGCTCGTTTTGCACCAAGTACTAGGAGAGACGCTAGCCAATTGCAATGATATGAATGTAAGGCACAAGATTGCTCAAAGGAATTAAATACACAAGCTGAAATTATGGACTAAGAGCTCATCCTAAATTCGGCTAATGTTTTTTTCCTTTTTTTTAGCTATCTTTTTTTTCTTCTTCTTCTTTTTTTTCAAGGGCCGAACTAGGTTTAATTGTCTCTTTGATTTTGCAAAGGTCACAAATATTCAGCAAGAAGTAGAATACTCAAGAGCAGCCCTAGATGCAATATTCAACAGCTAGTCCAATTGATGAAATAAAAATATCAGATTTTTTTTTGTGATGTAGTACTGTTCACGCACTGTAGCGATCGGATTTTTTTTTTGAATTTTGGATTGGACACAAAGATTAAGCTACACAAATAAACACGAACGATCAACACATAAACAAAATTTCTAATGGATCAAGACATAATAAAACTCACGAAAATAGCAGATGCGAAACTAGGGTTTGGATTTTTTTGTGTGTTTTAGGTTTGTGGACTATAGGACTGTAAGTAATAAACTGAAATTTAAAGGGATAAGATCCTACCGAGTAAACCGCGCTCTGATACCAAGATGATACGGGGTCGCCATATCTTCTCGACGTAGGATGGATGCTCACGGGAGTCTTGATGAATCGTAATGATCCTCCAATGCCAATGCAAGGGACGAACACTCTTTAATCCGCCAAAACACACTCGTGTGATTTCGCCGACCACCAAGCGAAGATCTACCGTGCACCCAATTCCCAACAGAAAGGTCGAACGATCTTGATTGAAGAAAATCACTCCTAATTCCCCATGGAACTTCGGTAGCAATGCTAAACTCGAACAAACTTTAGTAGATTCATTATTCTCAAACGTGGTCTCCTTACAATGGGGGTCTAACCCTCAATATATAGTTCCCGGTCCACCTCCTGGCTGGACAAGAGGTCCTAAACCAACTCCAACTCATCCCTACATGTATTGGAAAAAACACACACAAAAGGAAAAACCTAAACTTAAGCCGTCACAATATTTCTGTCATAACTTTTTATTCGTGATGAATTTGAAGGTGGGGCTGGCTCCATTGCGTAGCCCTTGAAATTATCTTTCCAACGAGTACAAGAACACCTGAATCGGACTCTGTTTGTGAAAGTTATGGCCTTTTTAGTAACTACCTGTCAGGCTGTCCCGAACCGAATCCGAATTGAATTCTGAGTTGAATCCGAGTTTGAATTGGATTGAGCACGTGGGAGGTCCGAATTTGGCTTGAAAATCTTATCCAAAACTTGTAGTTTAAGTTCTTGTGCTCCCCCTTTTGCTCTCGCAAGTCTTCACATGAATCATGCCTGACAATATTTAATGCGGCTTAATACTTCTTTCCAAAAAATAATGTATTTAACTGAAAAGTGCTAAGCTTGTGCATATCCGCATCATCCTCCCCTTCTTCAAGAAAAGCCATCCTCGGCTTTTAGTGGCCTGAAATTATAGTAAGCAAAGAATACAACGTATATGCATGATATATATATTTGTCATCAACTCTTCTTTTGCTTAGATATCAAGAACATCTGAAGGCGTAGTAGATAAAAAGAACAACACATATGCATGGTATATGTATGAATCAATTGTTGTGTTATTCGCATTGTTTGCACAAAATAAGTAACACAACTACAACCATAGGATGTATTTGATATATACATTGCGGTACCTTCATTCACATCAGGAAGCTTCCAAGAAGGTGGCAGAGGTGCATTTTGGTGAATTACTCAAGACCTGAAAAGGAAGCTGTTCTGTTAAAAGGTGTTTGTTTATAGGGGTTAATGGGATGATGCAAGTGGTGTGGGTAAGAAAACCCGGTGGTAGGTAGGGGGCTAACATGTTATCCTCGGAAGCAAGAGGCTATAAAAGGAGTAGGAGAGCTACCCTTCCAGGGAGTTCTCTGGTGTTCTTTCTTTTCTTGCATGCATTCATAGAGTTTGGTGTGGAGCACTTGTGCTCTTGGTCCTCCTGGATGGAGTGGCTATAGACTCATCTCTCAGAGAAATATGTTATCTTTATATCTCTGTTTATGTTTGCTCGTTTGTTTGGAGTTGAGCTGGGTGTGGTCGTACCAGTTATGCTCTCTCTGTTCTTTGGATGGTTCTTTACTTTCTTGATCTGAGAGTTCTGCTTTCAGTTGTTTTGTTGATGATCTGACCTGCTTGGTGTTGGGAAATCATACTCGAAGCCAGCTTGGTGATTCTATTCTCCCTTGCATGATCTGATTTTCTTCTTATCCCCTCAGTCTCTATTTTGGGTGGTCTTGGTGAAATCTTGTGAGGCTCTCATTTTGGTTGCTAAGTGTTAAATTTGCTCTAGGATAAAACGCACACATCACAAATAAACTAAGAGAACACAGGAGAATTTCTAAATTTCTCTATTCTCTTACTCGCTCCCCATGTTCCTTCTTTCTTTTATTACAAAACTGGCTACAAGTCTTCTCAATATATAGGCTAATAATCTCCTACTAGTAAATGTATTCGGACTTCAAGATGGATACAACTTCAACTTGAGTTACACATGGAGACGGACTCTACCACGTCTTGAACTGGAAGTCAAGATTATTTCTAACAATCTCCCCTAATCTTGATTTGACATACTCTAGTTTTAGTCTCAATGCATTATGAACTATCAGCCATGCCTCCACATGAAGCATTCTACATGCAAGCTACATGTAGGAACTCAACTCAACTAGTACAGGTCTATCTAGATGCAAAGATTCTAAAACATTGAGGTAGTCGATCTCAACTACGACTTACTAAACTCATACTTGATATAGAACGGTGACACATCTGCTCAATGTTCCGATTTCTTTTCACCTTACTTGAGTTTGGACAGCGACACATCTTCTCAACATCCCTGACTCAACTCTTCATCAGAGCAGTGTTGGTTCATCATCGCTAAGCGCTTTAGCAAGAAACGCTTTCTTCATCGTTTCTACGTGGCGTTGGGGCTGCCGCTGCTCGCTCGCTTTCGCAAAGGCACCGGGTCTTTGCCTCAAGAGAGCTACGTGAAGACGGGTCGAGACCGAGTGATGTGCGCCTCTGGAGTGCTGTGTGAGACGAGCGTGAAACGGAATCGCAGAGACGATTTTGCAGTGACTCAGTTCTCGGCTTGGTTCTGATACCACTTGTTAACTTTGTTCCATGAGAAAACGCACATATTGCAAATAAACTAAGTGAACATAGTAGAATTTCTGAATTTCTCTATTCTCTTACTTGCTCTTCCTTTTTCCTTCTTTCTTTTAATACAAAACTGGCTAGAAGCCTCCTCAATATATAGGCTAATAATCTCCTACTAGTGTCTGTATTTGGACTTCAAGTTGGACACAACTTCAACTTGAGTTACGCATGGAAACAGACTCTACTACGTCTTGATCTCGAAGTCAAGATTATTTCTAATACTATGTTTTCAATTAAAGATCAATTAAAGATCAGAGCAACCTCTTGAGATCCTCACCTTCTTGTGTGCAAAGTTTCATGGAGTGGGCCAATGATCTGCTTCGAGTGTGGTGGCCCCAACCACATTCGAGCAAACTGCCCCAAGCTGGAGAAGGGCAAGAATGACTGTGGCAGTGTAAGCAAGAATGACTACATCAGCAAGAACCGCAACAAGATGCCGCCAGCTCGTGATCAAGGCATGAAGTACCGCAACCTTGGCAAAGCCAAGAAGCTCTTCCACCGCGTCCTCACCGCCTTCGACAACTTCGACTTCAGCGGCATGGAAGGCTGAACGATGACGACAGTGAGGATGAACTGCACAAGGACACCAAGCATGGCGACGACTTTATCGGCATGTGCTTGATGGCTGACAAGAACGGTACCAGCGATGACAACATCTACAGCGACCCCGATGAGGTAGGCACTTCCTACAGTCAGCTCAATGATGATTTTCTTAAGTTAGGAAAGTTTTGTACTAGTCTAGAGCTAGGTGTGTTGAGTTAGAGAATGAGGTAGAGAACTTTGTCATGTGAGGTTACTTCACTTAGATCTGCTTCCTCCCGTGACGATTGTGATGTATGTACTTCTTTGCTAGGAGATATGGAGAAGCTAAGGACCTCTCATGATAGTATGATCTCTGAGCTTGATTTGCTTAAGGTGGAGAATATTAGTCTGTTAGCTGAGCTAGAGATGACTAGTGTAGCTTCCCTGTCATTTAACTCTATTGAGACTACTTTGTGCACCTCATGTGAGGATAAGAACAATGCTTTTAGAGGTATATATACAATGCTTCTCGATCTGCCTGAGACTTGTGAAAGTTTGTGGGACCGAAATGGCAACAGAGGGGGGTGAATGGTGCCTTCAAAAATTAAAATCCTCCCCTCAAGTATCCACACAGCAGAATATAACTAAATGGAAATCACAGATAGTCGAAAGAAACAAATCCAGCGAGAAACACCAAATGGGTCATTACGCCAACAAGCGGTAGTACTGCACCGAGAGAAGCGTAGTACCTCGAGCGGTAGTACCACCGAGCCGAACAGTAGTACCTTTGAGCGGTAGTACCGAGCCGAGCGGTCGTACCTCTGAGCGGTAGTACCTTTCGAGGAGAGGTAGTACCGCACGAAGAAATCGAGCGACAAAGAATCGAAATCGAGAAATTCGCAAGATTCTTGGATTCTTGGCGTAGGAAACTTTGGGATAGCAAAGGAACAACCTCAGAAAGATAAGTCAATAACCAATTTCAAGATTCCTCAAGAAAATCAAAGGGGGCATAAGAACTCTGAGTTCTAACCCTAGAAATAGTCACAAGCAAAAACCTGCGCCCGGTCTGAAGAAAAGGAGACTTGATGATTCTTTCTTCCGATTCCAAAAATGGGATGTCAGGTGATCTTGATAATCTCCCTAGTTCATAGCATCAACAAATCACTAAAAGATGCAAGAAGGGGAGAAAAACTAAGAAGAACAGAGAATGAAATGTGCAACTCAAAATCATCTCAAATCAAGATTTTTCGCATAGACAAACAGAGATGAACGCATGTACATTCGGAAGGAAATCAAGAAATCAAGAACACACCCAAGTTACAAACAGAGGGGGAAAGGCAGAACAACAGCTGCTCTTCTCCCACTAACTCCCCAACAACCCAAAAGAAAAAGGGAAAGACTCACACAACACATGGAGAGAAAAGAAACCCTAACTCTCACTTTCTGCACATGCCTGTCCCTCTCCTTTTATAGTGTCCACTAATGGGTTCACAACAGCACTTTATCCATTAGTGCCAACAACCCTATTGCTTTATCCACTAACTCGAATCGAATCCGCTTCCGCTTTTGCAGTCTTGCGCTTTTTCCAAAACGCCCCTGCTGCACCTTCCGGAAAGCTTCCTCGTTCCTTGCTGTGCACACCTCGCAACCACCTCGAGTCCTCACCGTCCTTAGCACATCTTGACCGTTCTGACCTCAGCACCGCCTGTGCCTAGTGCGGTCATCCCGTGCCTCGCCATGACTCCGCCTCGATGTCCTGCAACCAACACAAACAAGAAACACATCACATAGCACCGCTCGTGATAATAGAATTACCATATGCAATAGTCGCACAACCAACCAAATCAAACTCAAGTTTTATACGCTCACTGCTCTGACTGCACGCACGCGGTAGTACCGCTCGCCAAAGCGGTAGTACCACCGGGCGGTAGTATCGCCATGCAAACGGCGGTAGATCCGCACAGTAAAATCTGGAAACAAGAAGAAGACAAAGAAGACGATCCATTTCACAAACTTTTTAGCATACGTGTCAATTACTCATCACAAGCATGGGAGCACCTCTCACATGGTCTCTCAAAGTTGCAATGACCTAAAGATTAACCTAAAAAGGGCAGATCATAAAACTGCTGAAATGAAAGCTGCTTTGCTTGAACCTATTGCTTCTTGTGTCAACTGACCTAAACTGACTGCTGAACTTGAATCTGTTTCCAAACAATTTTAAGACATGGTTGATCACAATAATAAATGGCTCAATATGCATCTAAGGCTCCTGTTAGCTCACCATGCAATAATTGTGAAAAACTAAAATCTGAATTGATTGCTTTGGATGAAAAATGTGTGAAGCTAACTAAGGGCTTATTAGAGAAGCTATAATCTAATCTGCTTGCTCTTTTTGTGCTGAAGTGGGGCAAAATCTAAGGAAATGCTAGGGACCCTTTAGGAAGAGTCACAAAAACCTGACGGCTAGGATTAAGACCACCCCTTGTGCGTCTTGCGAAACCCTCAATATTGACAGTATCTCATGACAGTATCTCGTGAACAAGGAGAGATATACGCATGCTATTCGATCTTCTACTTCTAGTTCTTCTTCCTCTCCTTCTGGTGTCTCATCTTCTCCTCTTCCCTGCTCTTCATGCGCCACTCTTTTTCAGGAGTGACAGTATCTCATGAACACTCTTAAAAAATTTATTGTAGGCAAGAAAAAGCTTAATCTTATTCTAGACAAATCCAAGATTTGTAAGTTCAATCAAGATCTAGGATATGACTTTTTAAAAGATGTAAGGAAACATCCACCTGCTGTTGTGAGACCTATAGCAGCAGATGTGATCAAGGTTGCACCCGAATCCAAGAAAATTGAATTTAAATATACAGGTTTTGTCCAGAGGATTTCTGATAGTAAGGGTGTACCACCTGCTGCTTCGACCTCTCAGAAGGTGAAGCCTCATCATGCTGCTTCGACCTCCTAGAAGGTAAAGTATCATTGTACCTCCTGTCAGAAGGATGGGCATGGGATTGAAAGGTGCTTTAAGCATGCCAAGATCACACGAAGAGACTGTGTTCACACTCTTAGGCGTATTCAGGGTCAGCCCCAGATTCGGTGTGCTCCTAATACCAACACGAGGTCCAGAGTTGTAGAAAACTCTTCTGAGGTATTTAGGCAGCATCGAGGACTTGGTTTTCCTGGTCCTTTTGTTTTTGGTCCTCGAGTTGTTTCTGGTCAAGATATCCACCGTCCTGAGGATAGATCTCATTTTTTCCATCGAGATAGCTATCCGCGGCGTGATCAACACATTGTTGTTGGTCAGACCCGCTCCTCAATAGCGGTCGGACTCGGCAAAGGATTTAGATCTGCATCCAGACCTTTTGAGTCTGTGAGAGGTGGAGAGCGTAGGGTAGTTAGAGATTAGTCGTCTGTGTCTGTGACTGCTTCTTCTGCTCATCGCGTGACTCAGTACTAGGTTCCTAAATCTGTTCTTATTTACCCCAGTACTGAGCCACAGATGTTGTTCTCTTGTTGACTCAGATTCACCGGGCTGGGAAGGGAGCGGTTTGGTTTGTCGACTTCGGCTGTTCTCGACACATGACCGGAGACTCTTGTTGGTTCTCTTCCCTAGTCCGAGCTCTAGGTGATGAGACGATCACCTTTGGAGACGCCTCTTTTGGTAGAGTCATCGCTAAAGGTATTATGCACATTAGTGATTGTTTTATTCTTAAGGATGGTGCCTTAGTGTGTAAGCTGCGGTATAATTTGCTTTCTGTGTCTCAGCTTACCGATGACAATTTCGAGGTAAGTTTTAAGAAAATTGCTTGCGAAATTCTTGATTCTTCGGGAAGTCTTATTTGCGGGATTTCTAGATTTGGGAGGATCTTTCGTGCTAATTTTGTTGAGTCTTCTAGCGATTCTCTCAGGTGTGTAGTTGCTTCAGAATCCAGTGGTCTCTCTTTTTGGCATAGGAGACTTAGTCACATTGGCTTTGATCATTTGACTCGAGTTAGCGGCCACGGTCTCATACGTGGTCTGCCCGAACTCTAGATGGTGAAAGACTTAGTTTGTGCTCCTTACCGACATGGCAAGATGGATGCTGCTTCTCACCCCCCCAGTCACTATGACTATGACCGATGTATCAGGGCAACTTCTTCATATGGACACGGTTGGTCCAGCTAGAGTGCAGTCGGCTGGTGGGAAGTGGTATGTTATTGTCGTGGTCGATGACTTCTCGAGATTTTCATGGGTATTTTTCTTTGCCTCGAAGGATGAGACTTTCAGTCATTTTCGGAGATTATTTAGTAGGCTATCTATTGAGCACCATGGTGCCTTATGAGCGAACCGTAATGACAATGGCACAGAGTTCATGAACTCCTACTTTGAGAAGTTCTGTGATGAGACAGGTGTAGAGCATCAATTCTCTTCTCCGCACGTCCCTCAGCGAAATGGCGTCGTGGAGAGAAAGAATCGTACCTTGGTCGAGATGGCCAAGACAATGCTACATGAGTATGCTACACCTAGGAAGTTTTGGGCTGAGACTATAGCCACCGTGTGCCATGTTTCGAACAGAGTATTTCTAAGGGCACACTTGCATCGCACTTCTTATGAGTTGAGGTATGGGCGAAAGCCTAGTTTCTCACATTTTTGTGTGTTTGGTTGCAAGCATTTTATCTTGAAGTGTAGGAACCTAGATAAGTTCGAGTCACGATCTTATGATGGTATCTTTCTGGGTTACTTGACTTCTTCGCGGGGTTATAGGGTATGGAACTACGAGACTAGCAGGATTATATAAACATGTGAGGTGACTTTCGATGAGGCTAGTCCTGGTACTAGGCCTGACATCTTAGGTTCAGTAGTGCAGTGCGAGACCATCTTTGTAGATGTTGAGGACAATGGAGATGAATGTTCTTTACCTGATCCAGTTTATCCTTCCCTTAATGATAGCACTAGGGGTCCCGATCTTTCGATGAGAGTGGTAGATTCGATTGGGGAAGGAGATGACGTTGACGACCCGACTACAATCATCCAAGGATGTCGCGCCTTAGCGATCGATACACCAACTCCAGAGATTGTTCGTGACCTTGTCGTGCGATCAATCTAACCACGAGGGTTCTTGTTCCGCAAGCAATCGACGAACAAGCAAGAACAAGATGAACAGCAACTCAATTGCAAATAACGATGTAAGATTCAATCGAAAACAAAAACAACGGTGGGGTTCCGAAGACAAGTATTCGGGCGGTCTAGCCGACACGCAGCAGTACAAGGCAAAGTAGCAAAAGCTAACTTAGTCTAAACAAAACCCAAACCCTAGAAGAGGGTGCGGCTGACTATTTAAGGGCCACGGAAGGTGGAGGGTCGGCCAAAACACAAGGAAGCCGAAAAGGACTCGAATTACAAGGCCCAAGGCCCACTTTGACTCGGACTGGAAAAGTGACGTGACTTGTTTTGCTGTTTCTGACCGACTCGGATGGAATTTGGAGGTGAGGCCGGATCCATCTGAAAGTAGACTTCAAGAGCTTTCCAACGAGTACTCACGGGTCCCGAGTAACCTTCTGGATCAAAAGTTATGGCCGTTTGAAGTAGACGCTGTCAAAAAGGCCGAATCCGAGTCAAACTTGTGAACAGGACTTGGTTTGCACTTGATGGTTCCACTTCTATACTTGAGCTCATGTGGTTCTTCCCATGGTTCCTAAGGACAATTAAATCATCACAAGAATTAAGTAGTATTCCATTCTTTGAAACATTTGTATGCAAACTTAGGAACGCATTCACCTGATAGTTAAGTTGACGCGCTCGCGCTCTAGTCATTGGTCCTTGTATCATAGTTTCCGTTTGATGTGGATTTGGCATGGTTGTATGCATGGAAAGGATGTCCTCATCATCCTCCCCTTCTTGCATTTGAGTCGTCCGCGACTCAAGCTCATCTTCTTCTCCTAAGTATGGCTTCAAATCTGCAATGTTAAATGTGGGACTAACCCCAAAATCTGCAGGCAACTCAAGTTTATATGCATTATCATTAATCTTTTCCAACACTTTGAAAGGACCATCAACTCTAGGCATCAACTTAGACCTCCTCAATTCAGAAATCTTTCTTTTCTCAAATGCAACCAAACTAAATCACCCGGTTGAAAAGTTAAATGCCTCCTTCCTTTACTACCAGCAAGTTTATATTTAGCATTCATACGTTCAATATTTTCTTTGGTTGTCTCATGCAGTTTCAACATCAAGTCAAGACCTGCTGTTTAGCATCAAAATTTAACTTCTCCGAAGATGGAAGTGGTAGCAAATCAATAGGAGCACGAGGCACAAAGCCATAGACAATCTCAAAGGGCACAACTTTGTAGTAGAATGCAGTGACGATTATAAGCAAATTCAATATGAGGCAAGCATTCTTCCCACATTTAAATGTTCTTTTCAAAACAGCCCTAAGCATGGTAGATAACGTTCTATTCACAACTTCGGTTTGCCCATCGGTTTGGGGATGACATGTAGTCGAAAATAACAGCTTAGTCCCCAATTTAGCCTATAAAGTTCTCCAAAATGGCTAAGGAATTTAGTGTCACGATCGGAAACTATTGTATTTGGCACACCATGCAAACGAACAACTTCACGAAAGAACAAATCAGCAATATTGGTAGCATCATCACTTTTATGACATGGTATGAAGTGGGCCATCTTAGAAAATCTATCCACAACAACAAATATGCTATCCCTCCCTTCTTTGTCCTAGGCGGTCCTAAAACAAAGTCCATAGAAATATCTTCCCAAGGCACACTAGGAACAGTAGAGGCATATACAAACCGTGAGGATTAAGTCGTGACTTAGCCTTTTGACACGTAGTGCAGCGAGCAACAAAACGTTCCACATCACGTCTCATCTTTGGCCAAAAGAAATGACTAGCAAGTATGTCTTCCGTCTTCTTCGCTCCAAAATGCCCCATCAGCCCACCTCCATGCGCTTCTGTAACAACAACAAACGAGCGGAGCTAGCCGGAATGCATAGTTTGTTAGCTCTAAACACAAATCCATCATTTAGGACAAATTTATTCCACGTTTTTCCCTCTTTGCAATTCAGCAACACGTCTTTAAAATCATCATCATGAACATAATTGATACGGGGTCGCCCGATCTTCTCGACGTAGGATCTGGATACTCACGTGGATTTGATGAACCGTAGTGATCCCCGTTGCCAATGCAAGAGTTAGCACTCTATAATTCGCCCAACCTCACGTCTTGAACTTCACGACCACCGATGAAGTTCTATTGTGCTCCCAATTCCCAGTGGAAAAGGTTGAACAATCTTAATTTCAATGAACTCCCAATTCTCTCAAGTTGGTTTGCCCAACGAAAGAACAAGAGTTTTCTATTATCAAAGTGGTTCCCCTTACAATGGGGTCTACCCTTAATATATAGTCTCAGCCCAAGGCTATCCAACACTAAACTTTCCATGTGGTACTATTCACGCGCCTTTGTAGCACGGCATCGTTCATGGACCGTGCAGTTCTTCGTTCACGGCCCGCAAACACCGTAGCGCCGCATCTTGTAGCACGGGCCGGTCTTCGTTCACGCATTGCACTATTCATGGGTGACCATTGTTCATGCTGTCCTTGATCTCCATTCATCGCCGACTCTTCAAACCTAAGCACAAGTAAAACATTGTTTTTAGGTAGTATACAATTCTCATTAAAATTAATGACATGTTCATTAAGGAGCAGTTCACACAGGATTGTAGTTTCTTGGCTCGTGCTCTTGTTATTGGTCCTGTTATTGAAGTCTCATTACTAGCTTTGGCATTACTAGCGATGTCCTCATCAATAATGCTCCTTAATTGTTTCCAATCCAAAAATTTTGAAGTCAAGTTGTGAGAGCATGGTATATCTCCTAGACAATGCATCAGCAATAACATTCTCCTTTCCCTTTTGTGTTTTATGACATAAGGAAAGACTCTATGAATTCAACCCACTTTGCATGCCTACGGTTCAATTTTGCTTGACTTCTAATATGCTTTAATGACTCATGATCAGAATGAATGACAAATTCTTTGGGCCATAAATAATGTTGCCATGTCTCTAAAGTTCGAACTAGAGCATATAGTTCCTTATCATAAGTAGAATAGTTCAAACTAGGCCCACTCAATTTTTCACTAAAGTATGCCACAGGTTTTCCTTCTTGCAACAGCACACCACCCAATCCAATTCCACTAGCATCACATTCTAGCTCAAAAGTCTTACTAAAATCTGGAAGTTGGAGTAATGGTGCATGTGTTAACTTATCTTTCAATGTGTTGAAGGCGTCTTCTGTGCATTCCCCAAGTAAACGGCACCCCCTTTTTAGTGAGCTCATTCAATGGTGCAGCGATGGTGCTGAAATCCTTCACAAAACGACGATAGAATCCAACAAGTCCTAGAAAACTTCGCACCTGCGTGACCGTTTTAGGAGTCGGCCAACTCTGTATTGCCTCAACCTTGGCTTGATCAACTTCAATGCCCTGTGGAGTAACAACATAGCCAAGAAAGAGACTCGATCCGTGCAAAATGTGCACTTCTCAACGTTACCAAATAAGCGTGCATTACGTAAAGCATCAAAAACATCACGTAAATGGCAAAGGTGTTCCTCTAGTGATCTGCTATATATCAATATATCATCAAAATAGACCACTACAAATTTACCAATGAAAACACGCAAAACCTCGTTCATTAATCTCATGAATGTGCTAGGTGCATTAGTTAAACCAAATGGCATCACTAACCACTCATACAAACCGAACTTAGTTTTAAATCTTGTTTCCATTCATCTCCCAATTTCATGCGAATTTGGTGGTACCCACTACGCAAATCAACTTTAGAGAAGACAATAGAGCCACTTAATTCATCAAGCATATCATCTAAC
The DNA here is from genome assembly GCA_036346245.1 of Bonia amplexicaulis. Taxonomy (NCBI): domain Eukaryota; kingdom Viridiplantae; phylum Streptophyta; class Magnoliopsida; order Poales; family Poaceae; genus Bonia; species Bonia amplexicaulis. The sequence goes on from CM070736.1 coordinate 25,498,507, forward strand.
CTAGGAATAGGGTGACGATATCTAATGGTAATGTTATTGATCGCTCTCACACCCACACACATACGCCATGAGCCATCTTTCTTAGGCACTAAAATTACCGAACAACACAAGGACTAAGAGACTCACGCACATAGCCTTTATCAAGCAATTCTTGAACTTGACGCTGAATCTCCTTAGTTTCTTCCGGATTGGTCTGTATGGCGCACGATTGGGCAAAGATGCCCGGGAATCAAATCAATCTGTGCTCAATCCCTCGCCTTTGGTGGTAACCACGGTGGCACGTCCTTTGGAAAGACATCCATGTACTCCTGCAAAGATTAGTGACAGCGGGAGGCATGAAAGAAGGTACCTCCTCAAATGAAAATAAAGCTTGTTTGCAAAGTAAGGCATAGCAAACAAGTACTAGCATCCAGCTCGGTCACTTGGACTTAGTAGCAAGAAAACATGCACCTTTCAATTTAATCTCATTTTCATCTTATGAACAGATTTAGAGTTTTTCTTTTATGTTGCTCAAGTTCGCTTGCAACAATCTGATTTTCACTCTATTATGCTCTGATTTTCTCTCTACTTGCTCTAGCAATCTCATCTTTGAAAATAGCTTCAGGAGACATAGGATGTAACACAATTTTCTTGTCATGATGCACAAAAGAATATTGATTTGTCTTACCATGATGCAGTGAATCTTTATCATATTGCCACGGTCTACCTAACAGCATAGAGCATGCTTGCATAGGTACAACATCGCATTCTACAACATCGTGATAAGAACCAATAGCAAAATTTACTCTCACCATTCGTGTTACCTTCACCTTGCCGCTGTTATTGAACCATTGAATGTAGTAAGGTTGTGGGTGAGGTTTGGTGTTCAACGAAGCTTCTCCACCATATCGGAGCTCACCAAGTTGTTGCAGCTCCCTCCATCAATTATCACTCGGCATGAGCGTTCCTTCACGACGCACTTTGTTTGGAAAAGGATGTGCCGCTGATTTTGCTCCGCCCTCTCCATTTGTACACTCAACACACGCTGCACAATGAGGCTCTCATAGCGCTCGCATCTTCACACCAATGTGCTCTTCTTCTTGCTCCTTCCCACAACCTTGCATGGTCACCGCAAGCATAGCATATGTATCCTCATCCAAATCACTAGCAGAAGAATACTCACCATCATCTCTCGCAATCAAAACACGCTTGGTCGGGCACTCACTCCTCACATGGCCATACCCCTTGCCCATTGATGACATTGGATATCCCTCGTTCGTCCGTAGATGCAGCGGACGAAGAGCTCTTCGCATGTGCTTGGGCTGTCCCTTTGTTGCCGGGATGCCCGAGATGCGAATTTGATGATGAAACCGTGGCTTGCTGTTGGAGGAAGAAGGTGTAGGGTGTTGGCTTGATGGTGCGGCGGATGTACGTTGAGACCAAATGTTTGCACGACTGCGAAACGTTAGTCCTAGTGCTCGCGCGTCGTCCTCAGTACTTCTCTTTCACTTTACAAGCAAGATGAAATAAGCGAGTGATAGAGTTATATTCCTTGTAAGCTAAGATATCCTGAATTTCGATTCAAACCACCCATAAACCTAGCCATAGCGGCTTCTTCATTTCCTCTAAGTCACAACGCAGCATGCTGTTTGCAATTCTTGAAAATATTCCTCACGCTTTTACTACCTTGCCTCAATTGTTGCAACTTATGTAACAAATCACGTGCATAATATGAGGGAACAAATCTAGCTCGCATGATTCTTTTTAATGCATCCCAAGTTGGTGGTATGGTGAAAGGATTTTTCTTACAACATTCACTCCACCAAACAGACGCAAAATCAGTAAACTCACTAGTAGCAGCCCTAACCCTTTTGTTTCCAGGGAATGCATGACAAGCAAATTTCGATCAACACCAATTCCCAAGTGATATAAGCATCAGGGTTATATTTTCCATCAAAAGGTGGTATAGTGAACTTAATCTTACCAAGCGATTCATCATTCTCACGTACCTCATTCCAGTGTGGTTGACGATGACGGTGAGCGTCCTCATCATCATCAATCTCAGTGTCAGCCGCATATTCGTCTCCACCATTTTCGTCCACCCTGCTGCCCACGACACCAGTATTGGCACGAGTACGCTGAGTTGGGGCAGCGGGAGATGCACGGCCCCTCTCATCAAGACGTCTCAAAATCTCAGCAAGTGAAGCGTTGACGGTGCCAACGGAGCCTCCAATGTTGCAAGCGTAGTGTTGGTGTTGATCTGCGCCTCCAATTGGCCAAGGCGTTCGTTGGTGACCCTTACATCCTCTTCAAGTCCCTCGGTTTGCGGCTTCATTTGGCGCTCAAAGTGTTGTATGATGCCCCTAGTCCGAGGGGAATGTGGCGCTGCCCTCAGGCCCACTGGTTCTCCTGACATTGTTAGAGGACAAGAACAAACCAAGAAGAGAAAAAAAAATAATAATAAAACTGCAGGTTATGCCCTCACAACTACTGAGATGTGGTTAAATCAAGTCGCACACTCTCAATCTGCTCATCAAGCTCTTACAAGTTCTTACCACAGCAAGCGGAGGTGATTGCGGTGACAAGACAAGACAATATCTCACGGAAATTGGGTGTATCGCTGCCTCGGTCGCTAGTCCCCGTGAGGTGGTAGCCAAATCTGTGGAGCTATGGGTGGGCTGAGAGTGAACAAAGGATAACTTAGAACCACATTAGTCAAAGCAAGTTGAATAATCGCTCAACGACGATACCGTGCTGGTCCTAGGCTAGACCGTACTAGAGACGCGAGCCTAGAACACAAACGAAGACACACCGTGTAGAAAGAAACTAGATGACGTTGCACACGGAGTTCTGGAGCTCGAAAAAGGGTACCGTCTTCACAGGGGACCTTAGAATCACGTGCAGAAGGGCTCTGTCAATCTTGAGCAAATTCTGAGAAACTTGATTTTTCCTCGGTTTGCGGGCCCGTTTTGAGGCCCTAAACGACCTTTTTTGGGGTCGAAGCTGCCGCGTATGTGCCTGGAGGCTTACGCGGATCTAAAATCTTCAGATTTTTGGGGAATAGAATCGCCTCAATCGGAGGTCGTATGCAAAAGTTAGGTTTTTCTCTCTCTTCTTTTTTTTTTATAATACCGCGGCTCTTCTAGATGCGGCTGCCTGTTCCTTCTTGTCTCACTTTTTTTTCTCTCTCTTTTTTTTTCACACGCGAGGCAGTTGGATCCGAATTCGTGTCCTACTCCAAGACCAATTAGGGCAAAATCTCCCGAGTAACCGAATCCTCCTCCTTTTCTTCTCTCCTATGACAGTTCGGATCTAACTACAACGGTGAGTCCAAAACATGAACAGAACTCGAAACTCTAAAGGAACTAGACACTAAGACCAGCAAAGGACGCGACGATGCAACCGAAAAGTCAACAAACAAAGACTATGCAGCAATAGCGTAAGGAGATTTTGGGGAATAGATCTGATCTCCTATTTTTTTTTTGGGTTTCTGGACTGTAGGTAAAAAAAATTGCAAAGACTAGATAAGATCTCTCACCGATCAACCTTAAGCTCTAATACCAACTGATAGCACTAGGGGTCCCGATCTTTCGATGAGAGTGGTAGATTCGATTGGGGAAGGAGATGACGTTGACGACCCGACTACAATCATCCAAGGACGTCGCGCCTTAGCGATCGATACACCAACTCCAGAGATTGTTCGTGACCTTGTCGTGCCGCGATCAATCTAACCACGAGGGTTCTTGTTCCGCAAGCAATCGACGAACAAGCAAGAACAAGATGAACAACAACTCAATTGCAAATAACGATGTAAGATTCAATCGAAAACAAAACAACGGTGGGGTTCAAGACAAGTATTCGGGCGGTCTAGCCGACACAGCGAGTACAAGGCAAAGTAGCAAAAGCTAACTTAGTCTAAACAAAACCCAAACCCTAGAAGAGGTGCGGCTGACTATTTAAGGGCCACGGAAGGTGGAGGTCAGCCAAAACACAAGGAAGCCGAAAAGGACTCGAATTACAAGGCCCAAGGCCCACTTTGACTCGGACTGGAAAAGTGACGTGACTTGTTTTGCAGTTTCTGACCGACTCGGATGGAATTTGGAGGTGAGGCCGGATCCATCTGAAAGTAGACTTCAAGAGCTTTCCAACGAGTACTCACGGGTCCCGAGTAACCTTCTGGATCAAAAGTTATGGCCGTTTGAGTAGACGCTATCAAAAGGCCGAATCCGAGTCAAACTTGTGAACAGGACTTGGTTTGCACTTGATGGTTCCACTTCTATACTTGAGCTCATGTGGTTCTTCCCCATGGTTCCTAAGGACAATTAAATCATCACAAGAATTAAGTAGTATTCCATTCTTTGAAACATTTGTATGCAAACTTAGGAACGCATTCACCTGATGGTTAAGTTGACGCGCTCGCGCTCTAGTCATTGGTCCTTGTATCATAGTTTCAGTTTGATGTGGAGTCGGCATGGTTGTATGCATGGAAAGGATGTCCTCATCACTTAAGGTGCCTGCTTTTACCACCGCACCTAAGGGAGATCAGCCCATTCCTTCCAGCTCTTCTGGAGCTAGTGGCTCTGCTCCTACCTCATCAGCTCATGAGGTAGAGGCCACTTCCTCTTCTCATCCAGGTCCTCCCAGTCATATCTAGAGACCTCATCCTTCGGAGCAGATCATAGGAGATCTTTTTGAGCACGTCACGTGTTCAAAATCTGGCTTGTCTCATTTCTGTCTTCATTCTGTCTTCGTCGCCTCTTTCGAGCCCAAGGATGTTTGTCATGCTCTTTCCGATGAGTCTTAGGTCAATGCCATGCATGATGAGCTAGAAAATTTTGAGAGGAACAAAGTCTGATCTCTTGTTGAGCCCCCAGTGGTCATAATGTCATAGGAACCAAGTGGATCTTCAAGAACAAGTAGAGTGAGGATGAGGTAGTCATTCGAAACAAGGTTAGAATAATAGCTCAAGATTTCTCCCAGGTTGAGGGTTTAGATTTTGAGGGGACTTTTGCCCCTGTTGCTGGGCTAGAGGCCATTAGGATTTTACTAGCATTCGCAGTGTCTAAGGGCTTCAAGCGATTTGTAGATAGGCCATTTGTAGCTAGGCCAGATGGATGTCAAGAGTGCCTTCCTCAATGGGTATATTGAGGAAGAGGTCTATGTTAGACAGCCTCTAGGATTCGAGAACCCCATATACCCAAACCATGTCTACAAGCTTTTCAAAGCCCTGTATGGATTTAAGAAAGCCCCTAGAGCTTGGTATGAGAGGCTTAAGTTCTATTTGTTGAATCATAGGTTTGAGATGGGTAAGGTAGACAAGACTTTATTCATTCGCAGGTATGTCAATGACTTTCTACTCATCTAGACTTATGTGGATGACATTGTCTTTGGTGGCTCATCTCATAATCTGGTTTCTCAGTTTTATGAAGTCATGAGCATAGAGTTTGAGATGGCATGATAGGCGAGTTGAGCTTCTTCCTCAGCTTCCAGATCAAGCAGACTCGGTAGGATACTTTCCTGCATCAAGGCAAGTACATTCGACATCTTTTGGGACGCTTTGACATGAGTGATGGCAAGCCGGTGTCAACTCCGATGGCGACATCAACTTTACTCGATCCAGATGAGGATGGCGAGCTAGTAGATCAGAAGGAGTACCACAGCACGATTGGCTCTCTCTTGTACCTCACTACCTCGAGGCCAGACATACACTTCGTCGTATGTCTGTGCGCTCAATTTCAGGCTTCTCCTCGTGTCTCTCACCGCTAGGCGGTGAATCACATCTTCAGATACCTTCGAGATACTCTAGATTATGGTATTTGGTACTCTTCAACTTCCTGTATTTTCCTTAGAGCCTTCTCCGATGCAGACTTTGCTGGCTGTAGGATAGATAGGAAGAGCACTTCTGGCACTTGCCAATTCATTGGCACTTGTCTTGTCTCTTGGTCTTCTAGGAAGCAGTCCAGTGTTGCTCAGTCCACCGCAGAGGCCGAGTATATTGCAGCCGCTAGTGGCTGTAGTCAGGTATTTTGGATGGTCTCGACATTGCGGGACTTTGGGTTGATCGTAGATAGTGTTCCTCTCCTCTGTGATAACACTTCTACTATTAACATTGCCAAGAACCCAATTCAGCACTCCAGGACCAAGCACATAGATAGCAGATTTCATTTTCTTAGAGACCATGTGGCGAAGGGTGACATAGTGCTTCAGTTTGTGGAGAGTGACCACCAGTTGGCTAATATCTTTACCAAGCCTTTAGATAGCTCGAGGTTTACAACCTTGCGGGGAGAGCTTGGGGTGGTTTGTCCGTATGGGTTAATTTGAGGGGGAGCTTATTGTACTTTTTGTATCATGTTGTTCATATGTATCTGTTTCATTCTGTTGCATGTCATGAGAGTGCATTTGTGTTAGTCTCTCTAGCATAGACTAGGGTGGATCTCTTTTTCAGTTGCTTAGATTTCTTTATCTCATCTTATGATCCTAGGTTGCTGCTATTAGTTGCTTCTCTTCTCACTGGGTTGAGTTCACTCACTTCTTATAGGTCTAGCAAGGGTTGGGCCCCCTTAGGTAGACAGGGAACATGTTTACACCTTAGTGTGTTAGATGACCAGCTGATAGTCCTAGAGTCATATGGGGTAGATGAGAGTCAGTTTGAGCCATGATATTCTCTGTATCTTGCCTATGCTTTAAGGACTGCCATTTCTTCTTTCTATCCAAGCTTGCTTCCTCTTTTTGCTTTGGTTCAAGGGGAGTTCATTTGAGATTTTCGGGAGCCTAATGTTGACTTAACTCGACTTGAACCAAACTGTTTCTCATGCTGAGGGAGAGCTGGATTTTCTTTGCATTTAATTTTAGCATTGAGCATTGTAAAATAATTACATGGAGCCTTGATTATTATCTCTATTTGACATGATAAGATTGCATTACATCTTGCCATTAACTGTGCTAGGTTGCTAGATTTATCATGACTTTCTATGTGTAGCCTAGTCTTCACCATGCTAGCTTAAGTAAATATGAACAACTTGAATTAAATCATGTCTTGTTAGTTCTTACAACTAGTTTGGCTCTAGTTATCCTCTTATGATTCATGCCATGTCAAATAAGCTGAGTTGAGTCTTGAACCTTCGTTGAGTTTTAGGTTGAGCTATACTAGTTCTTTAGTGAAACATGAATTAATATTAACTCTCTGTTCTTGACTTAAATCCAGCAAATGCAAAAAGATCTCTTTTGTGTGAAAAAACTAATCTCACCAATTCCTTCTCTTGAGACAGCTTGCCATTGCACTAGGCATAAACTCAGTGGGAGTTTTGGATGACCAAGATCACCTTGTTAAGCTTCTTGCTTGGAGCGGTCGCATAAAGCTTGAGATCTAGCACATGGTTAAGCAAAAAATTTGTTGAAAACAACCATGAATTTCTGAAAAATGTCAAATGTGTTAAATTTGCTCAATTACAAGAATGCCAAGTACTTGCACAAATGTATCATTCTTGAACTTATAGCACTCTAAACTGACTCAGTTATAGCTTCTTGGTTCCACTTAGAATATTGATGTGGCTTGACTCATGTTTGGATACCTTTTTCTAGACTATGATCTTGAGTAACTTGACATGCTAATCAATCAATCTAATTTCAGCCTATGGCTTATTTGGCTTTAGCTTGGTAATTGATGGGATTCCAGCGAAGGAATGGTTCCCGATCTTTCGATGAGAGTGAAGATAACTTGATTTGGTGAAAGTTCGACGTTGTGCTGCCCGACTACAACGACCACAGGGTTGCTGCGCCTTAGCGAAAGTTACACCGAAACCAAATTGTTGCTGTTCTTGCCGTGCTAAGAACAACCTTGAACCTGCTAGCAATCGAGAACAAAGCAAGAACAAGATGAACAAGCAAAAACTCCCGGATTCTAATCAAAAGATGAGACTGAAATACAAAGGTGGGGTTCTGAAACAAGTAATCGGGTGGTCTAGCCAACACCGCGTTTACAACGAGTAGCAAAAGCTAAACTTGCATCTAATCAAAATCCAAGTTCATCCGTGGCTGCTACATGTATTTATACATGGGCAACAGCAAGGAGGCGTGGGAGGTGTAAACCCTAAGCTAGAATGGGCCCTAGTGGGCTGCACGAGATACAAGGGTTTCAGCCCAAGACTGGAAGGCCAAACGTCTCTTTGTCAATTCTGCTCAGCTCCGGTGGAATTTCGTCATGAGGTTGGATCCATCTGAAAGTAGACTTCAAGATCTTTCCGATGAGTACTCATATTCCTCAAACAACATCCGGAGTTGAGAAATATTGCCACGTCAATTTGATGTTGCTGGTACTACGAACTTGAAGTCGAACTTGATGTCCAATCTTGTGCTTCCTTGTTGTGTGATCTTGATGCCCAAACTGATTGGTTGATCCATTAGCCTCCTCTCCATCATTCCTAATAATAATAAAATCATCACAATGATTTAGTAGCATCCAATTCGAGATGAGGATTTATGGACGATGAGGAACGAGTTTACATGATAATTTAGCTCTCGTGCACGGGCTCTTGTCATTGGTCCTTGCTGCGTAGTAGGCGTGGTTGTATCATTGGAAGAGATGTCCTCATCATCCTCCCCTTCTTGCATTTGAGTCGTCCTCGACTCAAGTTCATCTTCCGTGCCCAAATATGGTTTCAAATCTGCAATGTTAAATGTGGGTGACCCCAAAATCTGCTGGCAACTCAAGTTTGTATGCATTATCATTGATCTTAGCTACAACTTTAAAAGGACCATCAGCTCTCGGAAGCAACTTTGACTTTCTCAAATCAGGAAACCGATCCTTTCTCAAGTGCAGCCAAACCAAATCACCCGGTCGAAAGTAACATGCTTCTTTCCTAAGCTACCAGCAAGTTTATATTTAGCATTCATGTTCTCTATGTTCTCTTTTGTGGTCTCATGCATTTTTAACATCAACTCAGCACGTTGTTTAGCATCAAAATTCAATCTCTCAGAAGTTGGTAAAGGCAGCAAATCAATAGGGGCACGAGGCACAAAACCATAAACAATCTCAAAGGGCTCTTTTAGTAGTAGAGTGTTGTGAACGATTGTAAGCAAACTCAACATGAGGCAAACATTCTTCCCACATTTTTATGTTCTTTTCAAAACTGCCCTAAGCATGGTAGATAAAGTTCTATTCACAACCTCAGTTTGTCCATCAGTTTGAGGATGACAAGTAGTGGAAAATAGCAACTTAGTACCCAATTTAGGCCACAAAGTTCTCCAAAAATGACTAAGAAATTTTGCATGACGATCTGAAACAATTGTGTTTGGCACACCATGCAAACGAACAATCTCACGAAAGAACAAATCAGCAACATGAGTAGCGTCATCGGTCTTATGACATGGTATAAAATGTGCCATCTTAGAAAATCTATCCACAACCACAAAGACACTATCCTCCCTTCTTTGTTCGAGGCAGTCCTAAAACAAAGTCCATAGAAATATCCTCCCATGGTGCATTAGGAACAGGTAGAGGCATGTACAAACCGTGAGGATTAAGACGTGACTTAGCTTTTTGGCATGTTGTGCAGCGAGCAACGAATCTCTCCACGTCCCTTCGCATCTTGGGCCAAAAGAAATGATCAGCAAGGATGTCTTCCGTCTTCTTCACACCAAAGTGTCCCATCAGCCCTCCTCCATGCGCTTCCTGCAACAATAACATACGCCTGAGCCAGTGGAATGCATAGCTTGTTAGCTCGAAATACAAACCCGTCATTGAGGACGAATTTGTTCCATGTTTTCCCTCCTTGCAATTCAGCAACACATCTTTAAAATCACCATCATGGGCATATTGCTCTTTTATTGTTTCCAAGCCAAAATTTTGAAATCAAGTTGTGAAAGCATGGTATAACGTCTAGACAAAGCATCAGCAATTACATTTTCCTTCCCTTTCTTGTGTTTGATAACATAAGGAAAAGACTCAATGAATTCAACCCAGCGAGCATGCCTACGGTTAAGTTTTGCCTGACTTCGAATATGTTTCAATGATTCATGATCAGAATGTATAACGAACTCTTTGGGCCATAAATAATGCTGCCATGTTTCCAAAGTTCGAACTAGAGCAAGCAATTCTTTATCATAAGTAGAATAGTTCAAACTAGGCCGCTCAACTTCTCATTGAAATATGCTACAGGTTTTCCTCTTGTAACAAAACACCTCCCAACCCAATTCCACTAGCATCACATTCAAGTTCAAAAGTTTTAGTGAAATCAGGGAGTTGGAGCAAAGGGGCATGGGTTAACTTATCTTTCAATGTGTCAAAAGCACTCTTGTGTGCTGCAGCCCAAGTGAATGTAACGCCCTTCTTGGTGAGTTCGTGCAATGGGGCTGCAATGGTGCTGAAATCCTTCACAAACGGCGATAGAATCCAGCAAGCCCGAAAAGCTTCTCACTTGTGTGACCGTTGTGGGAACCGCCAGCTATGTATTGCTTCAACCTTGGCTTGATCAACTTCAATTCCTGTGGGGTCACAACATAGCCAAGAAAGAGACTCGATCCGTGCAAAGGTGCACTTCTCAAGGTTACCAAACAAGCGTGCATCACGTAGAGCATTAAAACATCACGCAAATGATCAAGATGTTCCTCAAGTGATCTGCTGTGTATTAAGATGTCATCAAAATATACCACAACAAATCTGCCAATGAAAACGCGTAAAACTTCATTCATTAATCTCATGAAAGTGCTGGGTGCATTAGTGAGACCAAAAGGCATAACTAACCACTCGTATAGTCCGAATTTAGTTTTAAACGCTGTTTTCCATTCATCTCCTAGCTTCATGCGAATCTGGTGGTAACCACTACGCAAATCAATTTTGAGAACACAATTGAGCCACTTAATTCATCAAGCATATCATCTAGCCTAGGAATAGGATGGCGATATCTGATTGTAATGTTATTAATCGCTCGGCAATCTACACACATGCGCTAAGATCCATCTTTCTTAGGAACCAAAAGAACAGAACAGCGCAGGGCTAAGAGACTCACGCACATAACCTTTATCGAGCAATTCTTGCACTTGGCTGAATCTCTTTAGTTTCTTGAGGTTGGTCCTGTATGGCGCACGGTTGGGTAATGAGGCTCCGGGAATAAGGTCAATCTGGTGCTCAATCCCACGGGTGGGTGGCAGGCCCGGTGGCACCTCCTTTGGAAAAATGTCCGCATACTCTTGCAAAAGGTTAGTGACAGCAGGAGGCAAAGAAGAAGGTATCTCCTCAAGTGAAAACAAAGTTTGTTTGCAAATCAAAGCGTAGCAAACAGCAGTATTAGCATCAATCTCATCCAAATCAGATTTGGTTGCAATGAAACATGACCCTTTCAGCTTGATCTCATTTTTATTATTGTGGGCAGATTTGGTGTTCTTCTTTTTGTGCTTTTCAAGTTCATTTGCCACAATCTGATTTTCACTCTTAGCATGCTCCTGATTCTTTACTTTACTAGCTCTAGCAAGTTCATCTTTCAAAATAGCTTCAGGAGACATTGGGTGCAAAACAAGTTTCTTGTCATTATGCATAAAGAGTATTGATTTGTTTTACCATGATGCAAAGAATCAATATCAAACTGCCATGGTCTACCTAACAACATAGAGCATGCTTGCATAGGCACAACATCGCAGTCAATAGAATCATGATAAGAACCAATAGCAAAATTAACTCTCACCAACCGTGTTACCTTCACCTTACCGCTCTTGTTCAGCCATTGAATGTAGTAAGGTTGCGGATGTGGTGGGTGCACAATGCAAGCTTCTCCACCATTTCAGCACTTGCCAAGTTGTTGCAGCTCCTCCATCAATGATGACTCGGCAAGAACGCTCCTTGATCACACACTTGGTTTGAAACAAAGTGTGGCGCTGATTTTGTTCAGCCTTCTCCATTTGTGCACTCAACACTCGCTGCACTACGAGGCTCTCATAGTGTTCAGCATGTTCCGTTCAATGTGTTCCTCATTTTGTTGTGCTCCTCATCTTCCCCTACATTGTTAGCCGCAAGCAAAGCATATGTTTCTTCATCTAAATCACTAGCAGAGGAATACTCACCATCGGGGCGCTTTAGCACACGCGTCGCTTGGGCGATCCTTGCGCACATGACCGTAACCTTTGCAGCGGAGGCATTGAATGTCTCTCGTTCGCCCTGAAGATGCAATTGAGGATGAACTCTTGGTTGGTGCAGCAGCTACCCCCTTTGTTGTTTCGGGAGGGCATGGTGAGGAGTTCGTTGTCGAAGGTCGTGATTTGCTGCTTGATGAAGATGGGGCAGCGGCTCGGTACAGTTGGGCAGCGGGGTTGGATGGCGTCCAAGAGGTAGCACGACCTGCAGAAATGTTAGTTCTCGTGCTAGCTCTCCGTCCTGTACATCCCTTTCACTTTACAAGCAAGATGAAACAAGCAGTGATCGAATTGTATTCTTTGTAAGCCAAAATATCCTGAATTTCCCGATTCAGCCCACCCATGAACCTAGCCATAGCTGCATCCTCATTTTCTACCAAACCACAACGAAGCATCCCTGTTTGCAACTCTTGATAGTACTCTTCTACAGATTTGTTTCCCTGTCTCAAAAGCTGGAGCTTATGCAAAAGATCACGTGCATGATAAGAGGGAACAAATCTAGCTCGCATAACTCTTTTCATAGCATCCCAAGTTTGTGGAGTGTTGTTTGGGTGGCTGCGCATATATCGCTCCACCAAATAGAAGCAAAATCAGTAAACTCACTAGTAGCAGCCCTAACATGTTTGTTTCGGAAAATCATGACATGCAAATTTTTGATTAACAGCTAGCTCCCAAGTAAGATATGCATTGGGGTCATATTTTCCATCAAAAGAGGGCATGCTAAATTTAATCTTCCTAAAGAATCATCATTATCGCGTACCTCACGTCGTGGTTGACGAGCATGTCCACCATGTCGGCGGCGGCGCTGCTGCTGATTATGTTGCCCATTTACCTCCCATCAAGCTCCGTGTCGCTGAATATTCTTCCTCATCTTGCCCAACAATGCTACCCTCGGTGTTGTTGTTGTTGCGCGTCCGTACCATCACGACCCTCTGGTCCATCCTGTCCAAACGCTCCAAAATGCCTACAAGAGAGATGTTAAGAGCCCCAAGCGTGTTTTCCATTGAGGTCAGCTTTGTGTTGGTGTCGATCTGTGTGGCCTCCAATTGGCCAAGGCGTTTGTTGGTAACTCGAACATCCTCATCAAGGTGTTCACATGCACCCTCACTTGGCGTTCAAAGTGTTGAATGATGCCCTTGTTCGAGGTGAATGAGCTTGGCCATCATGCTCATTTCCTGCCATGGTTAGCTTGCAGCAAAAAGAACAAGAGAAAAAAAATGTCCTATCAACTAGTGGAACTAGGTGGCAGCAAACTCCATTCTCTCAATCTTGTGCCATCAAGTTCTTACATGTTCTTACCACGCTAGGAAGTTGGTGTTGGCAACCAGCAAGAATAGCAACAAATGGTGGCAACAAGCACGACTGTGACGTGGCGAGATAAATTTGTGGAGCTATAGGTGGCTGCAATATAAATCAAGGTACAGCTGGAACCACGTTAGTCAATGAAAGTTGAATAATCGCTCAACAACGATCTTGTCTGGTCCTAGGCTAAAACATGCTAGAGACGCGAGCCTGACACAAACGTCATCACGCACCAAAAGTACCCAAAGGGCACAAGGGAATCAGCAGCGAGAACCCCTTCTTCTTTCCTCTTTTCTTTTTTTTTTGTCACTTTTTTTTTCTTTTCTTTTTTTTCGTTTTTTTTTTCGCACAACTAGCAACAATCTGAAACTTTTCACAATGATTTCACAAGGATATTACCAACACACAACTTTTTTTTACCAGGGATAGAAAGGTAAGGGTACTCAAATCTGAACCCAAAGGTTCTGCAAAATGAAGGGCTGTTCGGACTAGTCTTGAGTGGCTGTTCAGAACAGCTCGAAAACTCCAAAGCATACGAACAGGCGTTTGGAGATGGCGGCTGAAATTAAAAAAAATGGCAACGGTGGATCTGGTGGAGAAAGTGGTGACTAAAAAGTGAATAGAACCCGAAACTCTAAATGATTAGACAACTAGAACCAGCAGCTCAACCGATGGTGCAACTGAAAACTCAACATGCAAGACTAAGTGGAACAAGCGAAGGCTCAACTTGTTTTCTTGGAAAATTTCGGTTCTAACCTGTTTTTTTTTGGAATTTTCTGGACTGTAGGTAAATGCAAAGAAATAATAAATCTCTCACCGAGCAACCTTGAGCTCTGATACCACTTGATGGGATTCCAGTGAAGGAATGGTTCCCGATCTTCGATGAGAGTGAAGATAACTTGATTTGGTGAAAGTTCGACGTTGTCTGCCCGACTACAACGACCACGTGGTTCTTGCGCCTTAGCGACAGTTACACCGAAACCAAATTGTTGCTGTTCTTGCCGTGCTAAGAACAACCTTGAACCTGCTAGCAATCGAGAACAAAGCAAGAACAAGATGAACAAGCATAAACTCCCGGATTCTAATCAAAAGATGAGACTGAAATACAAAGGTGGGGTTCTGAAACAAGTAAATCGGGTGGTCTAGCCAACACACGCGTTTACAACGAAGTAGCAAAAGCTAAACTTGCATCTAATCAAAACCCAAGTTCATCCCGGCGGCTGCTACATGTATTTATACATGGGCAACAGCAGGAGGCGTGGAGGTGTAAACCCTAAGCTAGAATGGGCCCCTAGTGGGCTGCACGAGATACAAGGGTTTCAGCCCAAGACCGGAAGGCCAAACGTCTCTTTGTCAATTCTGCTCAGCTCCGTGGAATTTCGTCATGAGGTTGGATCCATCTGAAAGTAGACTTCAAGATCTTTCCGATGAGTACTCATATTCCTCAAACAACATCCGGAGTTGAGAAATATTGCCACGTCAATTTGATGTTGCCTGGCTGTACGAACTTGAAGTCTGAACTTGATGTCCAATCTTGTGCTTCCTTGTTGTGTGATCTTGATGCCCAAACTGATTGGTTGATCCATTAGCCTCCTCTCCATCATTCCTAATAATAATAAAATCATCACAATGATTTAGTAGCATCCAATTCTGAGATGAGGATTTATGGACGATGAGAGCGAGTTTACGATAATTTAGCTCTCGTGCACGGGCTCTTGTCATTGGTCCTTGCTGCGTAGTAGGCGTGGTTGTATCATTGGAAGAGATGTCCTCATCAGTAATACATGGTTTGTCATGATCTAGATAGCATTTTCTTCTGTCTTGGTGTAATACTTAGAAATTCATTTTGGATAATCTTCATGGCTCTTTATGCTTAAAATGAATCAAATGCAGTCACTCCATTTCATTCATGCTTTATTTTCTTTCATGCATCTTGATGACTCTATTGCCAAAAGGGGAGAAAATGATAGAGAAAAAGGCATAAAATAGGGATGTTTTGGAGTTAACTTGTTCTTTCTTGTTGATTTGTCCAGTTCACTCTTTGTCAACATGGTCATGAGTCTCTTTTTCACTTCTTTTAGACCATATGTGGCTTTTGTAAGTTCTTACTTCTCTTTCCATGTTTTTCCCTCCTTGCAATTCAGCAACACATCTTTAAAATCACCATCATGGGCATATTGCTCTTTTATTGTTTCCAAGCCAAAAATTTTGAAATCAAGTTGTGAAAGCATGGTATAACGTCTAGACAAAGCATCAGCAATTACATTTTCCTTCCCTTTCTTGTGTTTGATGACATAAGGAAAAGACTCAATGAATTCAACCCAGCGAGCATGCCTACGGTTAAGTTTTGCCTGACTTCGAATATGTTTCAATGATTCATGATCAGAATGTATAACGAACTCTTTGGGCCATAAATAATGCTGCCATGTTTCCAAAGTTCGAACTAGAGCAAGCAATTCTTTATCATAAGTAGAATAGTTCAAACTAGGCCCGCTCAACTTCTCGCTGAAATATGCTACAGGTTTTCCCTCTTGTAACAAAACACCTCCCAACCCAATTCCACTAGCATCACATTCAAGTTCAAAAGTTTTAGTGAAATCAGGGAGTTGGAGCAAAGGGGCATGGGTTAACTTATCTTTCAATGTGTCAAAAGCACTCTTGTGTGCTGCAGCCCAAGTGAATGTAACGCCCTTCTTGGTGAGTTCGTGCAATGGGGCTGCAATGGTGCTGAAATCCTTCACAAAACGGCGATAGAATCCAGCAAGCCCGAGAAAGCTTCTCACTTGTGTGACCGTTGTGGGAACCGCCAGCTATGTATTGCTTCAACCTTGGCTTGATCAACTTCAATTCCTGTGGGGTCACAACATAGCCAAGAAAGAGACTCGATCCGTGCAAAAGGTGCACTTCTCAAGGTTACCAAACAAACGTGCATCACGTAGAGCATTAAAAACATCACGCAAATGATCAAGATGTTCCTCAAGTGATCTGCTGTGTATTAAGATGTCATCAAAATATACCACAACAAATCTGCCAATGAAAACGCGTAAAACTTCATTCATTAATCTCATGAAAGTGCTGGGTGCATTAGTGAGACCAAAAGGCATAACTAACCACTCGTATAGTCCGAATTTAGTTTTAAACGCTGTTTTCCATTCATCTCCTAGCTTCATGCGAATCTGGTGGTAACCACTACGCAAATCAATTTTTGAGAACACAATTGAGCCACTTAATTCATCAAGCATATCATCTAGCCTAGGAATAGGATGACGATATCTGATTGTAATGTTATTAATCGCTCGGCAATCTACACACATGCGCTAAGATCCATCTTTCTTAGGAACCAAAAGAACAGGAACAGCGCAGGGGCTAAGAGACTCACGCACATAACCTTTATCGAGCAATTCTTGCACTTGGCGCTGAATCTCTTTAGTTTCTTCGGGGTTGGTCCTGTATGGCGCACGGTTGGGTAATGAGGCTCCGGGAATAAGGTCAATCTGGTGCTCAATCCCACGGGTGGGTGGCAGGCCCGGTGGCACCTCCTTTGGAAAAATGTCCGCATACTCTTGCAAAAGGTTAGTGACAGCAGGAGGCAAAGAAGAAGGTATCTCCTCAAGTGAAAACAAAGTTTGTTTGCAAATCAAAGCGTAGCAAACAGCAGTATTAGCATCAATCTCATCCAAATCAGATTTGGTTGCAATGAAACATGACCCTTTCAGCTTGATCTCATTTTTATTATTGTGGGCAGATTTGGTGTTCTTCTTTTTGTGCTTTTCAAGTTCATTTGCCACAATCTGATTTTCACTCTTAGCATGCTCCTGATTCTTTACTTTACTAGCTCTAGCAAGTTCATCTTTCAAAATAGCTTCAGGAGACATTGGGTGCAAAACAAGTTTCTTGTCATTATGCATAAAAGAGTATTGATTTGTTTTACCATGATGCAAAGAATCAATATCAAACTGCCATGGTCTACCTAACAACATAGAGCATGCTTGCATAGGCACAACATCGCAGTCAATAGAATCATGATAAGAACCAATAGCAAAATTAACTCTCACCAACCGTGTTACCTTCACCTTACCGCTACTGTTCAGCCATTGAATGTAGTAAGGTTGCGGATGTGGCTGGGTGCACAATGCAAGCTTCTCCACCATTTCAGCACTTGCCAAGTTGTTGCAGCTCCCTCCATCAATGATGACTCGGCAAGAACGCTCCTTGATCACACACTTGGTTTGAAACAAAGTGTGGCGCTGATTTTGTTCAGCCTTCTCCATTTGTGCACTCAACACTCGCTGCACTACGAGGCTCTCATAGTGTTCAGCATGTTCCGTTCCAATGTGTTCCTCATTTTTGTTGTGCTCCTCATCTTCCCCTACATTGTTAGCAGCAAGCAAAGCATATGTTTCTTCATCTAAATCACTAGCAGAGGAATACTCACCATCGGGCACAACTAGCACACACGTGCGCTTGGGCAGTCCTTGCGCACATGACCGTAACCTTTGCAGCGGAGGCATTGAATGTCTCTCGTTCGCCCTGAAGATGCAATTGAGGATGAACTCTTGGTTGGTGCAGCAGCTACCCCCTTTGTTGTTTCGGGAGGGCATGGTGAGGAGTTCGTTGTCGAAGGTCGTGATTTGTTTGCTTGATGAAGATGGGGCGCGGCTCGGTGCAGTTGGGCAGCGGGGTTGGATGGCGTCCAAGAGGTAGCACGACCTGCAGAAATGTTAGTTCTCGTGCTAGCTCTCCGTCCTGTACATCCCTTTCAGCTTTACAAGCAAGATGAAACAAACGAGTGATCGAATTGTATTCTTTGTAAGCCAAAATATCCTGAATTTCCCGATTCAGCCCACCCATGAACCTAGCCATAGCTGCATCCTCATTTTCTACCAAACCACAACGAAGCATCCCTGTTTGCAACTCTTGATAGTACTCTTCTACAGATTTGTTTCCTGTCTCAAAAGTGGAGCTTATGCAAAGATCACGTGCATGATAAGAGGGAACAAATCTAGCTCGCATAACTCTTTTCATAGCATCCCAAGTTTGTGGAGTGTTGTTTGGGTGGCTGCACATATTCGCTCCACCAAATAGAAGCAAAATCAGTAAACTCACTAGTAGCAGCCCTAACATGTTTGTTTCGGGAAAATCATGACATGCAAATTTTGATTAACAGCTAGCTCCCAAGTAAGATATGCATTGGGGTCATATTTTCCATCAAAGAGGGCATGCTAAATTTAATCTTCCTAAAGAATCATCATTATCGCGTACCTCACGTCGTGGTTGACGAGCATGTCCACCATGTCGACGGCGCGCTGCTGCTGATTATGTTGCCCATTTACCTCCCCATCAAGCTCCGTGTCACCTGAATATTCTTCCTCATCTTGCCCAGCAATGCTACCCTCGGTGTTGTTGTTGTTGCGCCGTCCGTACCATCACGACCCTCCGGTCCATCCTGTCCAAACGCTCCAAAATGCCTACAAGAGAGATGTTAAGAGCCCCAAGCGTGTTTTCCATTGAGGTCAGCTTTGTGTTGGTGTCGATCTGTGTGGCCTCCAATTGGCCAAGGCGTTTGTTGGTAACTCGAACATCCTCATCAAGGTGTTCAGCATGCACCCTCACTTGGCGTTCAAAGTGTTGAATGATGCCCCTTGTTCGAGGTGAATGAGCTTGGCCATCATGCTCATTTCCTGCCATGGTTAGCTTGCAGCAAAAAGAACAAGAGAAAAAAAAATGTCCTATCAACTAGTGGAACTAGGTGGCAGCAAACTCCATTCTCTCAATCTTGTGCCATCAAGTTCTTACATGTTCTTACCACGCTAGGAAGTTGGTGTTGGCAACCAGCAAGAATAGCAACAAATGGTGGCAACAAGCACAGCCTGTGACGTGGCAGATAAATTTGTGGAGCTATAGGTGGCTGCAATATAAATCAAGGTACAGCTGGAACCACGTTAGTCAATGAAAGTTGAATAATCGCTCAACAACGATCTTGTCTGGTCCTAGGCTAAAACATGCTAGAGACGCGAGCCTAGACACAAACGCTGTCACGCACCAAAAGTACCCAAAGGGCACAAGGGAATCAGCAGCGAGAACCCCTTCTTCTTTCCTCTTTTCTTCTTTTTTTTTGTCACTTTTTTTTTCTTTTCTTTTTTTCGTTTTTTTAGCACAACTAGCAACAATCTGAAACTTTTCACAATGATTTCACAAGGATATTACCAACACACAACTTTTTTTTACCAGGGATAGAAAGGTAAGGGTACTCAAATCTGAACCCAAAGGTTCTGCAAAATGAAGGGCTGTTCGGACTAGTCTTGAGTGGTCGTTCGAGCACTCGAAAACTCAAAGCATACTGACAGGCGTTTGGAGATGGCGGCTGAAATTAAAAAAAATGGCAACGGTGGATCTGGTGGAGAAAGTGGTGACTAAAAAGTGAATAGAACCCGAAACTCTAAATGATTAGACAACTAGAACCAGCAGCTCAACCGATGGTGCAACTGAAAACTCAACATGCAAGACTAAGTGGAACAAGCGAAGGCTCAACTTGTTTTCTTGGAAAATTTCGGTTCTAACCTGTTTTTTTTTTGGAATTTTCTGGACTGTAGGTAAATGCAAAGAAATAATAAATCTCTCACCGAGCAACCTTGAGCTCTGATACCACTTGATGGGATTCCAGCGAAGGAATGGTTCCCGATCTTTCGATGAGAGTGAAGATAACTTGATTTGGTGAAAGTTCGACGTTGTGCTGCCCGACTACAACGACCACAGGGTTGCTGCGCCTTAGCGACAGTTACACCGAAACCAAATTGTTGCTGTTCTTGCCGTGCTAAGAACAACCTTGAACCTGCTAGCAATCGAGAACAAAGCAAGAACAAGATGAACAAGCAAAAACTCCCGGATTCTAATCAAAAGATGAGACTGAAATACAAAGGTGGGGTTCTGAAACAAGTAAATCGGGTGGTCTAGCCAACACACGCGTTTACAACGAAGTAGCAAAAGCTAAACTTGCATCTAATCAAAACCCAAGTTCATCCCGGCGGCTGCTACATGTATTTATACATGGGCAACAGCAAGGAGGCGTGGGAGGGTGTAAACCCTAAGCTAGAATGGGCCCCTAGTGGGCTGCACGAGATACAAGGGTTTCAGCCCAAGACTGGAAGGCCAAACGTCTCTTTGTCAATTCTGCTCAGCTCCGGTGGAATTTCGTCATGAGGTTGGATCCATCTGAAAGTAGACTTCAAGATCTTTCCGATGAGTACTCATATTCCTCAAACAACATCCGGAGTTGAGAAATATTGCCACGTCAATTTGATGTTGCCTGGCTGTACGAACTTGAAGTCTGAACTTGATGTCCAATCTTGTGCTTCCTTGTTGTGTGATCTTGATGCCCAAACTGATTGGTTGATCCATTAGCCTCCTCTCCATCATTCCTAATAATAATAAAATCATCACAATGATTTAGTAGCATCCAATTCTGAGATGAGGATTTATGGACGATGAGGAACGAGTTTACACGATAATTTAGCTCTCGTGCACGGGCTCTTGTCATTGGTCCTTGCTGCGTAGTAGGCGTGGTTGTATCATTGGAAGAGATGTCCTCATCAGTAATACATGGTTTGTCATGATCTAGATAGCATTTTCTTCTGTCTTGGTGTAATACTTAGAAATTCATTTTGGATAATCTTCATGGCTCTTTATGCTTAAAATGAATCAAATGCAGTCACTCCATTTCATTCATGCTTTATTTTCTTTCATGCATCTTGATGACTCTATTGCCAAAAGGGGAGAAAATGATAGAGAAAAAGGCATAAAATAGGGATGTTTTGGAGTTAACTTGTTCTTTCTTGTTGATTTGTCCAGTTCACTCTTTGTCAACATGGTCATGAGTCTCTTTTTCACTTCTTTTAGACCATATGTGGCTTTTGTAAGTTCTTACTTCTCTTTCCAAAAAAACAAACTCATCTTCATGCATGTTCTGTGTTTGTCAATATACCCATCAAGGGGGAGATTGTGAGACCATGTGGAAGTCACCATATGGTTGTGATGAGTAATTGACCTTTGCTTCAGAGTTTGTGTAGAGCTTGAGTTTGGTTTTTGAGGTTTTTGCAGAAGTTTGCACTGTACGACTTGCTCTTTTCGACTGTTGTTGTGTGTTTCTATGATCATCAGTCGTCCTTATGACTTTTGGTCAACAGTAGCATTTACGACCTTGTGGTCGGTAGTGGATTTTACAACCATGTGGTCGACAGTCGTTTTTATGACTTGGTAGTCGGCAATAAGTTTTACGACTTTGAAGTCGGCAGTCATTTTTATGACTTGGTGGCCGGTAGTCAATTTTACTATTTTTAAATCAGTAGCTAGTTTTACGACTTTGTGGTCGGCAATCGATTTTACGACTTGTGGTCGGCAGTCGATTTTATGACTTTGTGGTCGATAGTCGTAACTTGGACTAACCGTGGTCGATAGTCGTAGCTCTGACTAGCCGTGGTCGATCGTCATATCTCTGACTAGCTGTGGTCGATAGTCGTAGCTCTGTCTGGCCGTGGTCGTAAGTCGTAGCTTCTGCTAGTTGTGTGCAGTGGTCGTAGCGCCCTGCCTGTGTGGTCGTAAGTTGTAGTGACCAGTCTGTTAAAGTCATAGCTACTGTGAGTGACGGTTGTAGCATCTGCTACGTGGTCGTAGCACCTGTTTCTTGGTCGTAACAGCCTGTGCGATAGTCGTAACGACTTACTGAGTGGTCATAGACAGCTGTGAAGTCTTCTAGGACTATGAGTACCTCATGTCTTATGCATCCGAGTAGTTGTAAGTGGTATAAGACCAGCTAGGTTGTTCTCTTAATGCATTCTATTTATGCAGATTGATGATTGCCGTGTATTGTGCGGTGCTATGTGATGCTTTGCTTGTCAGTGGTGTTTGCAGGATTTTGGAGCTAGGTCATAGTGAGGCGTGGAAGGATCAGAACTAGACATAGGGAAGTGTTGAGGTCCAGAACAACAAGAGAAGTCGTAGATGACTAAGGCTGCAAGGTGATTGCAAGCGTGGTCGGCAAGAAAACAGGAAGCTTCCAGGAAGGTGGCAGAGGGGCATTTTGGTGAATTGCTCAAGACATGAAAAGGAAGCTATTTTGTTAAAGGTTGTTTGTCCTGTAGGGGTTAACAGGTTGATGCAAGTGGTGTGGGTAAGAAAGCCCAGTGGTAGATATGGGTTAACGGGTTATCCCCAGCACAAGAGGCTATAAAAGGAGTAGCAGAGCTATCCTTCCAGGGAGTTCTCTGGTGTTCTTGTTTTTCTTGCGTGTGTTCGTAGAGTTTGGTGTGGAGCACTTGTGCTCTTGGTCCTCCTAGATGGAGTGGTTGTAGACTCATCTCTCAGAACAATATATTATCTTTATATATCTGTTTATGTTTGCTCGTTTGTTTGGGGTTGAGTTGGGTGTGGTTGTATCAGTTGTGCTCTCTCTGTTCTTCGGATGGTTCTTTACTTTCTTGATCTAAGAGTTCTGCTTTCGGTTGTTTTGTTGATGCTATGACATGCCTGGTGTAGGAAAATTATACTCAAAGCCAGCTTGGCGATTCTATTGCCACTTGCAAGGTCTGATTGTCTCCTTATCCTCTCAGTATCTGTTTTGGACGGTCTCGGTGAAATCTTGTGAAGCTCTCATTTCGGTTACTAAGTTTTCAGTTAAAGATCAGAGTAACCTCTTGAGATCCTCACATTCATGTGTGCAAAGTTGCATGTCTGTTTGATCTCTTAATCAAAGTTATGCATAATTTGAATCTTGCGGTCGTGCACTCTCTGTTCATTCTCTGTTTCTTTCAAGAAGCATATGACCACGTTCACTTCTTCGACCACGCTCAAGTTTCTCACCGTAGAGTTTATATTTGCGACCACATTGATCGTTCGACCACTCGTTGGCTTACGACTACGTTGGTTCTGGTCTCAGTGGTTGTCGACTAAGACGATTTACGACCACGTTGTTGGGTATCGACCACATAGTCGGGCTTATGACCATGATCTCAGTTTTCTACCATGTTGTCGCATTTCGACCACGTCACCGGTCTCCGACGGCTCACTGCTCTCGTGAGTTTTCTCTGCTTACGGTCTCGGTGCCATCGACTCACCGACCACGTTGTACTTCCGTCAAGTAGTCGGACGGATGATCTCGATCGATGATTGACCACGTTGTTGAGACTTACGACCACATGGTAAGTTTCAACCACGCTGTCAGATTTCGACTAGCTCAGTCTTTCTTGTTCTGTTCAGACCGCTTCTCTGTTTTCCAAGTAAGAATTTAACTCTAATCTTCATAGCTCAGTAGCTATTAGAGGAAAAGAGTTAAGTGGATACTTGTGGAAAAATTGAAGGCACCATTCACGCCCCTCTATTGCCTATCTGGTCCTACAGTCCCACTGAGTCATGTAGGGTCAGAAAGAGTATTGCAAAAGATGCCGAGTTTAATATTGGCATATGTACAACGATTGCCACAAGTGGATTTTTAATTAGGATTGAAAAAGCTCGGTAGTACCACATGACAACAACATGCAGTAAAAGGACAGCAAGTTAATTAATCCGAGTTACCTTGCATACTTTTAAATCAATAGAAGCGCATCCACCAAAACAAGAAGAAAAAGAGGACCATGGTAAGCTTGACTTTTTGGCACTGTTAGCTGTTTTTTGAGATCTAATTATTGCAATAGCGTCAGTTATATGTCAATGCTAAAAATAGCACTTTTATCGTCCGATCACCATGTAGCGGAGCCAGAGGTGGTGACACGTCATAGGACCACACAGTGGCAATGCATCAAGGGCTTGTTGCATGGCCACTGTGCAGCTGAGCTCATTGCCGCATGGTCACCGTGCAGCAGGTGACTAGTCGTGGTCATTAATTAGTTTAAGCTACATGAATCTAGAAACAATGACCTGTCACGGTTGCACGGTGTTGTCGCGGCGAGATTGGTGTTTGTGCGGTCAAGTGAGGACGATATGTTTTTTGAAGGACAGACCTTTTTTTTTGAAGGACAGAGCTTGTTACCTCACGCCATTCCGCATGGAAAGCATTTCTTAAACACAAGAATATATAAGCTTCGTCATGTAGGGTCAGAAAGAGTATTGCAAAAGATGCCGAGTTTAATATTGGCATATGTACAACGATTGCCACAAGTGGATTTTTAATTAGGATTGAAAAAGCTCGGTAGTACCACATGACAACAACATGCAGTAAAAGGACAGCAAGTTAATTAATCCGAGTTACCTTGCATACTTTTAAATCAATAGAAGCGCTTGATCCAGTCAAAGCAATGAAGAAAAAGAGGACCATGGTAAGCTTGACTTTTGGCATCATTAGCTGTTTTTGAGATCTAATTATTGCAATAGCGTCAGTTATATGTCAATGCTAAAAATAGCACTTTTATCGTCCGATCACCATGTAGCGGAGCCAGAGGTGGTGACACGTCATAGGACCACACAGTGGCAATGCATCAAGGGCTTGTTGCATGGCCACTGTGCAGCTGAGCTCATTGCCGCATGGTCACCGTGCGGCAGGTGACTAGTCGTGGTCATTAATTAGTTTAAGCTACATGAATCTAGAAACAATGACCTGTCACGGTGCATGGTGACTGTGCGACAGAGATTGGTGCTGTGCAGTCCAAGTGAGGCCGATATGTTTTTTTGTGTTTTTTTAGTTACTATTCCATGCATGCAAATACGCAAGTGGGCCAAAGGCCCTATCTTTGTTCTGTAAAGTAATGCCCGTGCAATATGCGACGAGGGAATAAAGCACCGAAAGTGAGGTGCTGTCATATCTGCCCCCATGCGCATTTCCTTTCCGTAATTATCGGCGCGTCTTTAGCACACGCTGCGATTCTGATACGGGGTCGCCCGATCTTCTCGACGTAGGATGGATACTCACGGGAGTCTTGATGAATCGCAATGATCCTCCAATGCCAATGCAAGGGACGAACACTCTTTAATCCGCCAAACCACACTCGTGTTGATTTCGCGACCACCAGCGAAGATCTATCGTGCACCCAATTCCCAATGGAAAGGCTGAGCGATCTTGATTGAAGAAAGTAACTCCTAATTCCCTATGGAACTTAGGCAACAATGCTAAACTCGAACATACTTTAGTAGATTGATTATTCTCAAACGTGGTCTACCTTACAATGGGGGTATAACCCTTAATATATAGTACCCTGCCCACCTCATGGCTGGCCAAGAGGTCCTAAACAAACTCCAACACATCCCTACATGTATTTGGAAACAAACTCACACAAAAGGAAAAACCTAAAATTAAACCGTCATAATGTTTCGGTCATATCTTTTAATCCGTGATGAATTTGGAGGTGAGGCCAGATCCATTGCGTAGCCCTTGAAGTTATCTTTCCAACGAGTACAAGAACACCTGAATCGGACTCCGTTTGTGAAAGTTATGGCCTTTAGTAACTGCCTGTCAGGCTGTCCCGAACCGAATCCGAATTGAATTCTGAGTTGAATCCGAGTTTGAGTTGGATTGAGGACGTGGGAGATCCGAATTTGGCTTGTAAATCTTATCCAAAACTTGTAGTTTTAGTCCTTGTGCTCCTCCCTTTTGCTCTCCCAAGTCTTCACATGAATCATACCTAAGAATACGTAAAATAATATCATGATGTAGTATTCCAAGTTCATCATCAATTAAAAGAAACTCCTTTAGAAACAAATTCACCTGACAATATTTAATGCGGCTCAATACTTCTTTCCAATTAAATAATGTATTCGCCTGAAAAGTGCTAAGCGTGTGCGTATCCGCATCATCCTCCCTTCTTCAAGAAAAGCCGTCCTCGGCTTTTGATAGCCTGAAATTGTACTAAACAAAGAATACAATGTGTATGCATGGTATATGTATTGGTCAGTTACACCACTTTCGTCTTTCACATTACTATTACCTGGATGTGTAGTAAGCAAAAAGAACAACACATATGCGTGGCATATGTATGAATCAATTATTGTGTTATTCTCATCCTCACTGTTTTGCACAAACCAATTGATACTACAATAGCTATCAAATGCATACATTGCAATATTTTCATTCACACCATTCTCCCTCCCATAAGAAAAAGTCGTCCTCGACTTTGCGAAGTACGTGGACAAGTCATTAATGGGCAAAACCAGATCAAACGGTTCAAATATGGAAGATAAAATTTTAAGTGCCTTCCTTGCTTCAAATTGCGCTACTCGATTATTTGTACATGATTGTTCATCGAAAGAGGAAAAGTAGGCACAAGAAATCTTTGTAAACAGTAAGCACTATTGTTAAACCTCATCTCATTGTGATCATGACGTGGTATAAAAGATTGTTTGTCCAAAATATGCAATTTCAACTCGACAAGCTTATCACATGTAATGCATATTCGATAAACATAAAAGTTGTCATCTACACCATAATCTCCGATCAAATTGAACTTATATGTGTAGGCATAGGAACTAACTAGTGATTTTAAATATGCAATTTCAGCAACATTCTCAATGACACTAGATAGCTCTTTAGGGTCATCGAACATAATATAATATAAAGAATCATCAGGAGATATTCTAGAAAGAACTTCCTTATGAGTAATTAATTCCACATTATGTAAATTGACCAAAGAAATTTCAGAACATGGAATTTTCGAATGAACACATGAGTTCTCACAATTACTCACCTTTTCACAAATAAATTTAGAACCAATATGGTTACCTCTATCATTCTCTTGAATTGATGTAGGTGTTGTAGGTATTAAATCATCATGATGTAACAACGGATCAGCAAGTACTTCATCTTTAACTATGATTATCTCCTCATCGTTTATCTCCAATGGTGCCAGTTGTTGAACATTTGATTCCTCTTCTTTAATATCAACCTGCACAATGTGAGAAACAACACTAGAAGTAGATATTAATGTGTTAGTTTCAAAATCAACCTCACTTTGTCCATCTTCCACTTCTCTCTTTTCTTTTGGTGTATCTCTCACACTCTCAGTTTGGATGCTCTCAAACTCACATATGGTGGAATCACACAGCTCACTCTTTTTAGCACTATCTCTCAATTTGGCTATGTGGCTCTCATTCTCACATAGGTTTTGATGCATCTCAATTGTTGTATGTATCATTGGGGCATCACAAGATGTCTCCTTTACTGAAGGGAAAGTCCCATGCTCGGTCATCTTCGCACGTGTCACACTATTGGAACCATAAGAGCTGAAGTATGGACATGGATTGAACCGTGATGTACGTGTCTCCATAAGTCTCTTCTCCTCTTTGATAGCACAATTCACAAGATCATGCACGTTAATAAAATATTTATGTTGAAGTGTAGCGGCGATCTCAGAATTCAAGCCACCCTTGAAGTATGCCTTCTCTCTTGATGGACTAGTGACACCGGCACGACACATCGCATCTTGCAGTTCAAAATAGTAATCTTGGACAGTATTACTACCTTGTGTGATATTCTCCAAATGGTGAAGCAATTCCTGCGCATAGTAGGATGGCACAAACTCGCTCCTCATGAACACCTTCAAATCTGACCAAGATTTAATGAATTGTTTTCCAATTAGTTGTTGCCACCAACTATAAGCATAGTCTTCAAACTCCCTCGTGGCACGTTTCACCTCTTGTTCTTTGGAAAGTTTTGGAAATCTAAACACTTTCTCCATTTGCCATTCCCACTCAAGATACTCCTCTGGATCATCACTGCCATAGAAAGGAACAAAGCTATCTTCTTCTTGTTGTGGACGAAGTGCTCGCACAATATCATTCACGATGTTTTTATGTATCACCTTCATTTGTTGATTGAGCTCAATGCAGAAATCCTTCATACCCACTTTAATCTCATCACCATAGTTATTTTCTCCACCTGCCATGGTTAGATTGTACAAAGAGGATACCAAAACCACAAATATATGGGTAATATGTGTTCACTCTATCTCACTTTTTCTTCTCCCAAGTAAAGTTCTTACCTTTCCGAAGTGGATTGAGGCCAAAAGAAACTTACACTTGGTGGTGCTATAATAACAAGTGATGATCAAGCGGATTTAAAAGTGACTCACAATTGCACGGCAAAGGATATTTTGTGGAGTTTGGTTAGGAAGCATTTATCCTACACGATCTGATTTCTCGATGTTGTAAAATTAAGTAATAATCCAAGTTAGAATACTTTGCCTAAGTGCTGATCCAAAAGATTTAAGTGAAGTATATGAGCACACACAAAAGATCAATATGACTTGATGCAAACAAAGGAACGAACTAACTAGAGGCAATCTGAAATTAAAGATTAGATAGCTCGTTTTGCACCAAGTACTAGGAGAGACGCTAGCCAATTGCAATGATATGAATGTAAGGGCACAAGATTGCTCAAAGGAATTAAATACACAAGCTGAATTTATGGACTAAGAGCTCATCCTAGATTCGGCCAATGTTTTTTTTCTCTTTTTTTCTTCTTTTCAAGGGCGAACTAGGTTTAATTGTCTCTTTGATTTTGCATAGGTCACAAATATTCAGAAGATGTAGAGTACTCAAGAGCAGCCCTAGATGCAATATTCAACAACTAGTCTCAATTGATGAAATAAAAACAGCAGAATTATTTTTTTTCGCGTGGTGCTGTAGCATCATCGTTCACTGATCTTGTCAGATCTTGTTCACGCACTGTAGCGATTGGATTTTTTTTAATTTTGGATTGGACACAAAGATTAAGCTACGCAAATAAACACAAACGATCGGCACGTAAACAAAATTTCTAATGGATTAAGACATAATAAAACTCACGAAAATAGCAGATGTGAAACTACGGTTTGGATTTTTTTTTTTGAACTTTCGGTTTATGGACTATAGGACAATAAGTAATAAACTGAAATTTAAAGGGATAAGATCCTCACCGAGTAAACCGCGCTCGATACCAAGATGATACGGGTCGCCCGATCTTCTCGACGTGGGATGGATACTCACGGAGTCTTGATGAATCGCAATGATCCTCCAATGCCAATGCAAGGGCGAACACTCTTTAATCCGCCAAACCACACTCGTGTTGATTTCGCCGACCACCAAGCGAAGATCTATCGTGCACCCAATTCCCAATGGAAAGGCTGAACGATCTTGATTGAAGAAAGTAACTCCTAATTCCCTATGGAACTTAGACAACAATGCTAAACTCGAACATACTTTAGTAGATTGATTATTCTCAAACGTGGTCTACCTTACAATGGTGGTATAACCCTTAATATATAGTACCCTGGCCACCTCATGGCTGGCCAAGAGGTCCTAAACAAACTCCAACACATCCCTACATGTATTTGGAAACAAACTCACACAAAAGGAAAAACCTAAAATTAAACCGTCATAATGTTTGGGTCATAACTATTAATCCGTGATGAATTTGGAGGTGAGGCCAGATCCATTGCGTAGCCCTTGAAGTTATCTTTCCAACGAGTACAAGAACACCTGAATCGGACTCCGTTTGTGAAAGTTATGGCCTTTTTAGTAACTGCCTGTCAGGCTGTCCCGAACCGAATCCGAATTGAATTCTGAGTTGAATCCGAGTTTGAGTTGGATTGAGGACGTGGGAGATCCGAATTTGGCTTGTAAATCTTATCCAAAACTTGTAGTTTTAGTCCTTGTGCTCCTCCCTTTTGCTCTCCCAAGTCTTCACATGAATCATACCTAAGAATACGTAAAATAATATCACGATGTAGTATTCCAAGTTCATCATCAATTAAAAGAAACTCCTTTAGAAACAAATTCACCTGACAATATTTAATGCGGCTCAATACTTCTTTCCAATTAAATAATGTATTCGCCTGAAAAGTGCTAAGCGTGTGCGTATCCGCATCAGCTTCCCCATTGTTATAAATTGTGAGCTCTCTGGTAGTCTTCTCTTGCAGTCGCTCTCGTAGTCTCTCTAGCAGTCACTCTCGCCGTCATGCTCTAACAGTCATATTAGCAGGTAATTCATGTGTACTATATATGTGTACATATATGTATTTATATTTATTTATTTATTTTATTGCAATTTTTAATTTACAATATTATACTGTCATTACCAATCTTCGTATTAATATTTCGCCTATTCTATCTATTGCAAGGTATATCTGTACTGGAGTGATAGGAACGGGGTCCCGATCTTCCAACAGGTTCTGGATATGTTCGATTTGGTGGAGGCGCGACACAAATCGATCCGGCTTCCGAACAACACGTCCCGAACCCCGCAATCGCAGCACCACGTCTCCTCAGGTTATCAACAGTGCGCAGCCGGTTGACCTCGCCAAGAAGGCTAATCCTCGCCTGCGAATCGAAGAACACAAGTAAGAACAAGGAAGATCACAACTGAATTAAAGATGTATTGATTTAGCACTCGAAAGTTGGGGTCTCACAAACCGATGAACGGCGAAACTATTCAAAGACAGATTAATCTAAGCAAAACCCAACCCTTGGAGTCGCCCTAATGGGCTGCAACACGATACAAAGCCGAACGGCACAAAAGACGGTGGCGCAGCACCCTAACAGATTCTGAACGCTCAATTGTTTCGACGATTCCTGTTGACTCAGAAGGAATTTTGACATGGGAGCTGAGCCATTGGAAAAGTCGTCTTCTCAGCTTTCCATACATATGTGGAACGTCCAAAATGGAGTCCGGATGCGATCTGGGCATCCGTTTTAGTGCGGCCTGGTCCTAGACTCGAATTGGATTCGAAGTCGACTTGAGTTGGACATCCAACATGATTCGACCGCCCTTGCGGGCCTTGTGTGCCTCGTAGCCCTTCTCCAAGTACTTCCTGATCCTCTCCATGGTTCCTAATCATAATTAAATCATTAGGTAGCAATCGATTCTCAAATGAACAAAAAGAAGTACTTATGATGAGGACATCCCTGGCTCAACCCATTCATCATCTACTCCACAAGATTCTACACAACTGCAAGTTGAAGCTTCTACAAAAGAGGCTTATTTGGGTCCCATGACTAGGAACCGTACTAAGCAAATACAACAAGAGGTGAATGCGTGCCTAGCTGAATATAATATTGTTGTAGACAAGAATTATATACTGCCTAAGTCTCGTATGCTTATTTTACTTAGGTTTGCACCTACGGAGATAATTCAAGCAGATGGAGCACATTACAAGGATCAAGACTTAGCTACCGGAATACATTGTTTAACAACATCCACCTATGACGAGTTAGATGTGAAGAAGGCTGAGCTGGACATCAAGAATACTAGCAAGCTGTTCGGACCATCAAGTGTTGCATGCTTGCATGGCGATCAAATTGACTACCAACTTTCTACCTACTCCCACACAAATATGGGCGTGTCCAGCATGCATGGGGAGCAGGAATGGATAGGAAATTAAATCCTCTTTCTAGCACAACAAACGGTGCATCATTTGGAGGCCTGAGTCAAAAGATATGCAAGTTCCAAGACTAGCTGTTCGGGACAATAACTACAGCGCGAGGCCACATGAAATTACTGCCTCTCTAAGCCTAGGGAACTTAAAGGGCACACGAAAATGGATCCCATTTTGGAGTATGTTCACACCTAGCTAGGAGGGTTGTTCCTAGTACAAATACCCCTTTCTTCTTTCTTCTAAGGGGACAACTTTCAGCTATATGATTTCAGAATAGTTAGCCAAGTGCTACAAAAACTTGAGAATTCTCTCTTCCTTTGCTCTTGTAATTTTCCTAGTGAGATTGCAAAAGCGGTCATTCGACAACAACCTTTACGTGCTTCCAAATTGCAATGCGTGGTTGTGTGGATTGGGAACTTAGAGTGTGGTTGGGGAATACTTGTTGCAGGTCATTGCATAGGCAGTGGTTGGCCTCAATAATTGTCAGGGTACACTACCTTTGCTGCTTGCAGCTAGTTATCTTCATCTCGCATATTTCCCCTCCGTGAAGATCGGGCATCCCCCGCATCAACTTAGGAACGAGCTCACCTGTAAATTCAATTGTCGGGCGCGAGTTCTAGTGATTGGTCCTTGAATATCAAGTGGAGGAGTGTTGTGTATATCCGAAGAAGTGATGTCCTCATCATCCTCCCCCTCTTGAAACGGAGTTGTCCTCAACTCAGCCTCATCGTCTTCTCCCAAGTATGGCTTCAAATCTGAAATGTTAAAGGTGGGACTAAACCCAAACTCGGGAGGCAACTCAAGTTTATATGCATATTATCATTTATCTTCTCAACTATCTTAAAAGGACCAGCAGCTCTAGGCATCAATTTTGACTTTCTTAACTTAGGAAATCTATCCTTTCGCAAGTGCAACCAAACAAAATCACCTGGTTCAAGTTTAACTTCCTTTCTACCTTTACTACCAATAATCCTATATTTTTCATTCATCTTTTCAATGTTTGCCTTAGTAGTCTCGTGCATTTTGATAATAAAATCAGCACGCCCCTTAGCATCATTATGAACTCTCTCACTAGTAGGCAAAGGTAAAATATCAATAGGGGCACGGGGATTGAATCCATACACTACCTGAAAAGGACTTACCTTGGTGGTTGAGTGTTCCGCTCGATTATATGCGAACTCAACATGCGGCAAACACTCTTCCCACAGCTTCAAATTGTTCTTCAAATCAGCTCTCAACATGGTAGACAATGTGCGATTCACCACCTCAGTTTGGCCATCAGTTTGTGGGTGACATGTGGTAGAGAACAACAGCTTTGTACCCATCTTGCTCCATAGAGTACGCCAAAATGACTCAAGAACTTGGCATCACGATCTGAAACAATAGTAGAAGGCATACCATGCAAACGAACTATCTCTTTGAAAAAGAGGTCAGCAATATGAATGGCATCATCAGCTTTATGACATGGTATAAAGTGAGCCATTTTAGAAAAGCGATCCACAACAACAAAAATACTATCCCTCCCAGAGTCTTGGGCAATCCTAAAACAAAGTCCATAGAAATATCTGCCCACGGAATAGAAGGAACAGGAAGTGGCATATAAACCATGTGGATTCAAGCGAGACTTAGCTTTTTGACATGTAGTGCAGCGAGCCACAAACCGGTCAACATCTCGCCTCATCTTTGGCCAAAAGAAGTGTGTGGCCAGAACGTCCTTTGTCTTCTTAGCACCAAAATGTCCCATCAAACCGCCTCCATGCCCTCCTGCAACAACAAAAGACGAACGGATCCAACTGGAATGCATAGGCGGTTAGCTCTAAACAAAAACCCATCATTGATCACGAATTTATTCCATGCTTGTCCCTCTTTACAATGCAACAACACATCCTTAAAATCAGCATCAAAAGCATATTGTTCTTTAATAGTTTCAAGACCAAAAATGCGACAATCAAGTTGAGACAACATGGTATAGATTCAATAAATTCAAACCACTTAGCATGTCTACGATTCAAATTGGTTTGACTACGAATATGCTTAATGATTCATGATCGGAATGAATGACAAATTCTTTAGGCCATAAATAGTGTTGCCACGTCTCTAAAGAACGAACAAGAGCATATAATTCTTTATCATACGTGGAATAATTAAGAACAGGACCATTCAATTTTTCGCTAAAGTAGGCAACAGGTTTGCCTTCTTGCATCAAAACACCACCAATACCAATTCCGCTAGCATCACATTCTAGCTCAAAAGTCTTACCAAAATCCGGAAGTTGGAGCAATGGTGCGTGTGTAAGCCTGTCCTTCAAAAGATTAAAGGACTCCTCTTTGATGGTCCCCAATGGAACACAACTCCCTCTTTGTCAACTCAATCAACGGTGTCGCAATGGTGCTGAATTCTTTGACAAAGCGGCGATAAAATCCTGCAAGGCCAAGAAAACTCCGCGCTTGGGAGGCTGTGGTGGGCGTGGGCCAACTCCATATCGCCTCCACCTTGGCTCTATCAACCTCAATTCCTGTGGAGTCACAACATAGCCAAGAAAGAGACTCGATCCGTGCAAAAGGTGCACTTCTCAAGGTTACCAAACAAACGTGCATCTCTCAAAGCATTAAAAATAGCACGTAAGTGAGTCGAATGTTCATCCATGGACTTGCTATAAATCAAGATATCATCAAAGTAAACGACCACAAATTTGCCAATGAAAGGACGTAAAACCTCGTTCATTAATCTCATGAAAGTGCTAGGTGTATTAGTTAAACCAAAAGCATGACTAACCACTCATACAAGCCGAACTTAGTTTTAAAAGCAGTTTTCCATGTTCCTTTGGATCATTAGCAGCAGCAGCTGTCGCCCTATCGGCCTCTATAATCTCAGCTGGGGTCAAAGGCAGTAAAGTAACTTTCTTTCCCTTATGCATAAAAGTGTATGTGTTACTACTACCATGGTGTAAAGCATCATTATCAAATTCCCAAGGTCGACCCAATAAAAGAGAGCATGCTTGCATGGGAACCACATCACAATCAACAGGATCAACATAAGCACCAATGGAAAAATGGACTCGGCATGTTTGCGTTACCTTAGCTTTTCCAGAGTCATTTAACCATTGAATATGGTATGGATGTGGATGCAATCGCGTGGCCAAGCCAACCTTCTTGACCAAATCAGAACTCACCAAGTTATTGCAACTTCCTCCATCAATGATGACATGTGCACGCCGGTTCTTGATTGCAAAGAAGGTCTGAAACAAATTATGGCCTTGAAGTTTATCGGGTTGTTGTACCTACGTGTTGAGGACTCGCTGCACAATGATGCTCCGTAGCGTCGCTGTGGACGCCCCACCAAGGACGAGGTCGTCATCACCACCGCCATTGTCGTCCGAGGCAGCAGCAACATCATCATCCTCCTCGACATCCTAAGTGCTGATCTAGCCTCCATCTTCTGTGGCGATGTATGCCCGTTGGCTAGGGCAATTCTTCTTCACATGACCAAGTCCATGGCAGCGGTGGCACTGAATGCCGGAGGAGCGGCCCGTTGAAGCCACGGAAGAAGAACTCTTGGCTGGACCCTGCAAAGAATTTTTTGTAGAATCTGCAAGGCGTGTCGTGGAAGGTGGCTTCGGTGGCGCTGCTGCCATCTTGTTCACAGGTGGTGGAGGAGAACGAAAACTCGAAGAAGACTTGGGCAGTCCCGTCGATGTAGTCGTTCGCGGCGTGTAGAAGGGTCGTCCGGTGCGTGCCTTAGTTGATTCTGTGCGTCCCTGCAATTCTTTTTCTGCAAGCATAGCAAGGTGGAACAACTGGTTGACAGTAGTAAATTCTTTATAATCAACAATGTCCTGAATTTCACGCCGTAACCCCCCGTAGAAACGACAAATCTTATCCTTCGTGTCCTCAACAACCCCACAACGCACCATACCCTTTTGAAGCTCAGCATAATAGTCTTGAACAGAACTATCACCTTGTTCTAAGCGCTGCAATTTTTTTCTCAATTCAAGTTTATATGAGGGAGGAACAAAACGATTACGCATAGCTTCTTTTAACCGCTCCCATGTATCAGGTTGTAAGCGCATGGTACTTAGTTCATTCCACCAGATAATAGCAAAGTCCTTAAACTCACTAGTAGCTTGTCTAACTCTATGTTGCTCAGGAACTAAGTGAGAGTTAAACTTCTGCTCTACCGTCATCTCGCAATCAAGATATATTTCAGCATCATAAAGACCAGAAAAAGATGGAATGGTAAACTTGACTTTAGCAAAAGGGGCGTCGTTACCATGACGGTTCTGGTTATTACCTCCCATGCCATGTCGGTTTTGCTGAAGACGACGACGTAGTCGTGCATCTTGTGTCACCCGCCGATCAATGTTGCCATCTGCATCATACTCTGTGGCTTCATCATGATGATGGCCGTCATTGATAGGTGGCAGGCGTGCCTCCAATGTGTCCATCCGACCAGTGAGGTCAGCCATCCGTCGCTCCACCCGCTCAATGCCTTCCGTGGTGTTCAACTGGGCAATGGCGGCGACGATGGTGTCCAATCTCGCGCCGAGATCAGCGAGTGAAGCATTTTGTTTGTCGAGCGCAGCTTGTAGC
Organism: Bonia amplexicaulis; assembly: GCA_036346245.1. NCBI lineage: Eukaryota > Viridiplantae > Streptophyta > Magnoliopsida > Poales > Poaceae > Bonia > Bonia amplexicaulis. The sequence continues at coordinate 25,534,829 of CM070736.1, forward strand.
TGGCCGCGACTAACACACTCGTTGAAATCAACTGGTGTCCCATCCCCTTCGTCTTCTGCCATGGTTAGTGGAAACACAGGGAAAACAAAAGGATTATCCCTATCAACTACAAAGGAAGGGCAGTGGGAATCCGCAAAGGAAGTAGCTTATCAAGCTCTTACAAGTGTTCTTACCAAAGCAAGGCAAAGGATACCTGGAGAGTGTGATCCGGCGATTGCAAGGGTCAAAACTGTGCTATCCGGAAGTAGGTATATGGAGCTTGGAAGGCCAAATATGTTAGTGGAGCACAAAGCAATAACAGATAGTAATGCTGAATAAACATCCAAAGCACTGGTCCTAGTTGCTGGTATGATATGAAGAACAAGGAGTCAATAACAGAATAGTAAAGCAAAGACAACAACAAGGATGGCCAGGCAATGAGAAACTTAATTCAGTATAAGCACAAAACAAATGAAGCTCTGTCACCTAAAACTGTGCTCTGTCATGATTTTTTTTTTGCCACGGATAGCACTCGCAGCACTATCCTAGGTGCCGCAAATTTCTTTTTTCTTTTTATTTTTTTGTATTTTTTCGCAAAGCAGAGCACAGGAATAGGAACCACACAAAGTTTCACGTCAATCTGATGTAAGGTGTGGCCTACAGAAAATGATGAATGTGCTAAAAATTCGGTGATGAAATTTCGGAGGTCGAGTACTACACTTTCCAGGCCGAATTTGGGCAAAATAAATTCGCCGAACCCAACAAAGTGGGGAGATTCAGATGCAAAATTTAATTTCACTCAACTTGAAAAAAAATCGCCTGATTTCGAGTCCGTATGCGAAAGTTATGGCCGTTTGAAGAAGGACCTCCGAGTTATGGTTGCTGTGGAGGATGAAACAAAAATCGGGTGGAGGAAAGTGGTGGAAAGTGGGGGTGGAAGCTCGGGGAAAGGCGGAGGATGGTGCTGGGAGATCACGAGATACGATGGATGACTCAAACAGAAGGTGGGATATGGGTGGGAAAACAAAAATTGATGGCTAGGGGTTGTATGAGAGGTAGCGGAAGCAAGACAATCCGGCTAGGGTTTGTATGAGAGGTAGCGGAAGGAAGACAACCCGAAACAAAACACGATCTAAACCAGCAACACAACTCGACTAAGGACACAAACTCAACACTACGGACTCTGGAATCAAATTGTGCAAAAGGCTTAATGAGATCTAGGACAGGAAATAACCTATGACTACAATTTTTTTGTAGGGCTTTTTCTTGGACTCTAGGATGAAAACGAAAACAACAAGGTGGGGTAAATTCGAACCTGAAGGAACACCTGAAGCTCTGATTACCACTTGATAGGAGCGGGTCCCGATCTTCCAACAGTTTCGGATATGTTCAATTTGGTGGAGGCGCGACACAATCGATCCGGCTTCCGAACAACACGTCCGGAACCCCGCAATCGCAGCACCACGTCTCCTCAGGTTATCAACCGTGCACAGCCAGTTGACCTCGCCAAGAAGGCTAATCCTCGCCTGCGAATCGAAGAACACAAGCTCACAAGGAAGATCACAACTGAATTGCAGATGTGTTAATTTAGCACTCAAAAGTTGGGGTCTCACAAAGCGATGAACGGTGAAACTGTTCAAAGACAGATTAATCTAAGCAAACCCAACGCTAATGGTGGGGGTGGCGGCTGTATATAAAGGAGTAAGGGGCGTGCAAAACCCCTGGACGCGCCCTAATGGGCTCCAACACGATACAAAGCCGAACGGCCCAAAAGACGGTGGCGCAGCACCTTGACAGATTCTGAACGCTCAATTGTTTCAACGATTTCCATTGACTCAGAAGGAATTTTGACATGGGACTAAAGCCATTGGAAAATTCGTCTTCTCAGCTTTCCATACATATGTGGAACGTCCAAAACGGAGTCCGGATACGATCTGGGCGTCTGTTTTAGTGCGGCCTGGTCCTGGACTCCGAATTGGATTCGAAGTCGACTTGAGTTGGACATCCAACATGATTCGACCGCCCTTGCTGGCCTTGTGCGCCTCGTAGCCCTTCTCCAAGTACTTCCTGATCCTCTCCATGGTTCCTAATCATAATTAAATCATTAGGTAGCAACGGATTCTCAAATGAACAAAAAGAAGTACTTAGGAACGAGCTCAACTGTAAATTCAATTATCGGGCGCGAGCTCTAGTGATTGGTGCTTGAATATCAAGTGGAGGAGTGTTGTGTATATCCGAAGAAGTGATGTCCTCATCATGGAGCTTCTGGAGTGTTGTGTATATCGAGGGTTGTGTAATGCTTCGCAGTATGGTACTGGTGCTACCCACAACCTAGCTATTGCTACATGGTCCTGCAGTTGTGGGGATGGGAGCACTTCCCTGTCGGGCATATGGCCTTCAAGAGGCTAGTACACCTGTACACCCATTTTGCCAACCCGATAGATGGGCCCACTATAGGTTTTCGGTGAATTGGTGCCTGTCTGCGCTGGGCCAAGGACAGACTGGTGAGGTGCTACTTGTTGTGGCACAATGAGTTCGAGTCATTGCACGACCACGACATCATCTAGGCTCCATGGACTCCAGAATTCATGCATAGTGTAGCACCACAAGGGTTGTCCATGCAATGCCTCCAGGATGCGTAGTTATGGACGACGACCTGCCATCTGGTGTTCTCACAAATGGTGGAGGCTTATGTGCCACCGCACATAAAGCGACAGTTTGGTTTGTGCCAGGTCCTACCCCCTCTGGACTGGAGGTTCCTACTGCGAGCCATACATCGGTAAGTCAAACTCTATCCAAGTAATGTTTACACTTCATTTGTCTTATTTTGTAACATGTGTCATTCCAAAAGTGTAGGCAATCGAGGGTCGGCATGCTACGGACTGGTCAGCAGTGCAATAGGAGAGGACGATGGAATGGATGGACAGGACAAAGCTGGATGTTGTAATGGAGCAACGTCCGTAGGACGTTCGGACATACGATGAATACCTACAGGAGATGATGCATGACGACAGCCTACAGCGCTCGTTCGGTCGCCACAGCGCTTCGCGGTGCCACGACACCGTAAGACACTTGCAACCTCTTATCATTTCATTGATGAAATTTGTATCACTTGTTACTGAACCTGTTTTATATGTCACTTCAGAAGGAGCGAGGTACAACACATCACAAGCGCATCTAAAACCGCCATCAGCAGCCCAAACACACCACCAGTCCTGAGAAAATTTTCAAGTACATCCTATCACAAGCCAAGAAAATAATGAATAACCTAAGCTGCGGCCATTTGACGGACCACGCCATATGCATCGATCACCCAGTGGGGACACCGTGCTCACCCGCCAGGTCATCGTGACCTAGCGAGTCCGAACGGTCATCGCGACCTAGTGAATCCGGCCGGTATCATAGTACTACCCATCGTTCATCCGTGGGCCAGACTGACGAGGAGGTAGGTTACACGCAATTTTATATTTTGTTTTGTTGTTATGCCCGACGTCCCATCATGGTATTCTCCCACCGCAGTTCGTTGTCGAGATGCCTCACTTTTACCCTCCGTACCCTACGGACTACCCCTCTCCATCAGCCATCTTTGCTACACATCCAGGAGGTATGAGATTCACAGTCTACATCCATAATATTTATTTTTACTAACACCGTTCCGTCTTCTAGCCTTCAATTCAACGTGCAGGTGATGGCCAGTCCACCGATGAGGATACGGGCCTCCTAGCTGCTTCCAGGGAGCAATACATAGCACTAGGGTTCAGACCGTACGTAGGGCAGAGCTCAGCATTCTGACCGTATGCAGGGTCTGGAGCATACACAGGATCTAGTGTGTACGCAAGGTCTAGAGCGTATGTAGGGCACAGCTCCTCCGACCTTGTTGGCACATCATACGGTGAAGGACAGATATCGTCGGCACATCCGGGATTTCTAGAGTCCCTCGTTTAGGACTTCATCTCTGGCAGCCCCCAGTTTGGTATGTCTTAGCAGGAGCACATCGACGCTTAACAGACCCAAGTTGCTTTAACTCAGCCTACTGGTGCGCCGTCAACCACTCAACAGAGTGAACGGTCTCCGTATCTCCTCCGATCCGACACGCTGCTTCGGACCGGCCACCCCATTCCATGGGATATGCTCGACGAAAGACAAGGCCGTGCCTACGAATGCAAACGAGGTGAGAAGATAGTAGCGGCTCATATGAGTGAGCCATATCACATCCCGTGTTAGGGCGCTTTTTGTGCTGCTATATATGTACAATTTTCAATGGTCTGCATCATGTGGTCCTATGACGTGTCGCCACTTTCTGTCGAAATATTTTTTATGCCAATTTTTTCCTATCTAAATCTAATGCATGACAAAACGGTAAGTGAAAGTAGAGCTAGTTCTTTTAGGTTTAAATTTGGTTTATACTTGTACTGCCTGTAGTAACTAATTTTTAAACGGTGTGTTTTTAAGACGGAGTTAATAGAAAAATTATAGTAAAAAATGTACTGAATTCAACTATACGGGCCAAAATAGCTTGTGACTATTTTTCACTGCTTACTGCCTCTCACAAACAGCCATAATTCAAATATTTAAGCCATAAGTCACAAGCCATCAGCCCAAAAGAACCAACCCTACGTCTAGTATGTATTCTTTTTTGCTGTAGCTGATGGCTTTTGATCCTAACATAAGTTTGTGCAAACGAACCAAATATCGATAAACCGCTTCGAAAAAACTGTCCTCGTAAGCCGCTTCAAAAGACGATGAATAAACTATTCCATTTGTTTGTTCCAGTGAAATCATAAGGTGAAAAGAATGAGGCCTAAGCCCGCCCAATGTGTATCATGCACAATGCTATTTCAAATTTTCTGAAACATGCCCCGCGTGTGCGCACACACATATGCAATGGTAAGGTGTCTGTACTTTGTAATGGATCTTATGTAAATGATACCATAAATCCTGAACTCGTGGTGGTGGGTTTGTGTGAGTTAGATTAGTTATGGGCGGGCTAGAGTTTTTTTTGTTTTTCTCAGGGGTTTTTTGGCTAGGTTTTTTTGGGTGGCTTGGTTTTTTAGGTAGTGGAAGGATGTTTGAAGGGTGGGACGATAGACAAACTTCTTATATATATATATATATATATATATATATATATATATATATATATGTATGTATATATATATATATATATATGTATGTATATATATATATATGTAAGTATATATGTATATATATGTGTGTGTACTAGTTGAATGCCGTGTATTGCTACAAATTTTAAAATTTATCATACTATATGTTTTAAAACTCACAAGGAGTCAAATTCTTAGAGCATGCATTAGATAGCAGTACAATGCATCTATTATAAAATGAAAAATCAGTTTCAAAATCTAGATGTTAAGATGCAAGATTCAGGGCACCAACCCTTCACGTCATTGAAACTCATAATGTATTGTCTGTTAAAGGGTCGATAAATTTAAGCATATCCTTTGATGCTAAAAAGAATAGGTGTTCCACATTCTCAATGACTAGTAGGGCCTTACAGCAGTAAGTTGAAATTATCTAATGTCTAGCGAGTCAAATTATTAAGCAATGCAAAGTAATGCCATATGCATATCACCTTCTCGATCAACTGCTGGAGCATCCACGATGTGCCCATGGCTAAAATTATTCCAAAATTCAGTTTCGTGTGTAAAATTCTAAATCTGCATCTCACAAATGAAAAGAAGAAGAAGAAGCATAAGACAACAGGTAAAGGCACCACTTGTTGAATGGATAGTGGTGCAACACATAACATTGATTAGATCGTAAGTACAGAACAAATTCTTTTGACTCCCTCAATTTTGAGATTTCAACCATTGAAAGCCAACTCAAAGTTTGATTGAATGCAGAGTCCATATATGTGAACAAACCATTACAGACATTGTATTGATTCATTAAACCCTTAAATTACTTCTACGGTACACAAAAAAATGATCTTGTACAATGAATAAACTCAACGAAGAGAACAAGATCACACAATGTTCTACAACAAAGATCTTTCTTTTCTTTCCACTTTGTTATCTCATATTCGTTATTATGGTTAGAAACATACGCCATCAACTAAATATAATCTGCGCTCTAAAACACAAGAGTGATCTGCTACGAACATTACATACAGGAGTGAAACTCTTGAGAAATTAGCTTCGAAAAGAAAAAGCACCAAATCGAGAAAATTTAGCACAAACTTTTGAAACATGTGAGCATAGAACCTCCAAATTACACACTACACAGGCTATGAGATTTTTTATCAAACACCAAAAAAAACCATTGCAACTTGCTTATTTCATTCCAAACACTAAATGCGCCATGCTATGCCCAAAACACACCACAAAGAGATTCCTTGGGATGCATCTTCTACCAATGCACCAATAGCCCCCTGAGGAAAGTTTCTGCAAACAAACCATTGCTATGCTCCATGAGTATTATATGAGAAGCATGCTGTTTTGCATATTTGGAATCTATCCTGAGTACCTGTAATCAATGCATGCAACTATGATGCCCCTCTCTGCCAAGTGTTTGCCTAAAAGGGCACCCCACCCTTTGTACCTGAGAGATATATAATTCACCATACAAAGTCAAGACAAAATCTAAATCTTACTAGAATTCTGGAAAATGCAAAATAAAAAAGTTGGGTTCCAAGATAGCACATACTTCTACTCACCCTATGATTCATGCTCAGTGACAAATGCCACAACTGGCTTCAACCCTGTTGTACCAGTAGGTATATAGAGATCCAATCTGTAGAAACAAATGTCAGGGCACAAGATATCAACAACTAAACTAACTATACCAAGTGCACCGAGAGTCCGAGACAAACTATTGGTTTATTGAATAGAGATATTATCTGCACGGTAAAACATGTAAAAAAATGAAAGAAATACCTGTTTCTTGGTTGTTCTCCATATACAACACTTCAATGAACTTGGCTTGAGAAGAAGTAATAATATACAACTGGAGCAAAACAAGAGTCAATTCTACTATATTGTCGGGACCCGGCGCAGCAACTCCAGGACCCTCTGTGTTAATCGCACTATCCCAGGAAAAGCTAGTGCACACAGGGTCACATGGATACATATCATGCATGATAACCAAACTTCATTATAAAGAATGAGCTAACTGGGGGCAATCTAAAATTAAAGATTTAAGTGAAGTATATGAACGCACACGCAAAGATCAATGTGACTCGATGCAAACAAAAGGAATGAGCTAACTGGGGGCAATCTAAAATTAAAGATTAGATATCTCGTTTTGCACCAAGTACTAGGATAGACGCTAGCCAATTGCAATGATATGAATGTAAGGGCACGAGATTGCTCAAAGGAATTAAATACACAAGCTGAATTTATGGACTAAGAGCTCATCCTAGATTCGGCCAATGTTTTTTTTTCTCTCTTTTTTTTTCTTAGCTATTTTTCTTCTTCTTCTTCTTCTTCTTCTTTTTTTCAAGGGCGAACTAGGTTTAATTGTCTTTTGATTTTGCATAGGTCACAAATATTCAGCAAGATGTAGAATACTCAAGAGCAGCCCTAGATGCAATATTCAACAGCTAGTCTCAATTGATGAAATAAAAATATCTGATTTTTTTTGCAATGTAGTAATGTTCATGCACTGTAGCGATTGGATTTTTTTTGAATTTTGGATTGGACACAAAGATTAAGCTACGCAAATAAACACGAACGATCAGCACGTAAACAAAATTTCTAATGGATCAAGACATAATAAAACTCACGAAAATAGCAGATGTGAAACTAGGGTTTGGATTTTTTTTTGTGTTTCGGTTTATGGACTATAGGACAATAAGTAATAAACTGAAATTTAAAGGGATAAAATCCTACCGAGTAAACCGCCTCGATACCAAGATGATACGGGTGCCCGATCTTCTCGACGTAGGATGGATACTCACGGGAGTCTTGATGAATCGCAATGATCCTCCAATGCCAATGCAAGGGACGAACACTCTTTAATCCGCCAAACCACACTCGTGTTGATTTCGCCGACCACCAAGCGAAGATCTATCGTGCACCCAATTCCCAATGGAAAGGCTGAACGATCTTGATTGAAGAAAGTAACTCCTAATTCCCTATGGAACTTAGGCAACAATGCTAAACTCGAACATACTTTAGTAGATTGATTATTCTCAAACGTGGTCTCCTTACAATGGGGGTCTAACCCTCAATATATAGTACCCTATCCACCTCATGGCTGGCCAAGAGGTTCTAAACCAACTCTAACTCATCCCTACATGAATTTGGAAACAAACTCACACAAAGGAAAAACCTAAAATTAAAACGTCACCATGTTTCGGTCATAACTTTTTATCCGTGACGAATTTGAAGGTGAGGCGGATCCATTGCGTAGCCCTTGGAATTATCTTTCCAACGAGTACAAGAACACCTGAATCGGACTTCGTTTGTGAAAGTTATGGCCTTTTAGTAACTGCCTGTCAGGCTGTCCCGAACCGAATCGAATTTAATTCTGAGTTGAATCCGAGTTTGAATTGGATTGAGCACGTGGGAAGTCCGAATTTGGCATGTAAATCTTATCCAAAGCTTGTAGTTTAAGTCCTTGGGTTTCTTCCCCTTTTGCTCTCCCATCAAGCGGGCTTCTTTCCTTCTTGATCAACCGCATGGGCTGCTTGATTGAGAAATTGTTGGACAGATATATCATAGCTCCTTGCCCGCATGGACTCTCCTTCTCATGACTCGTGGTAGGTTGGTCCTTCTCCACTTGATCTTCTGTTGCTTCAAATCTGAGAAGGCATAACATATTTGCATTAGGTAGTATGTTATTCTCATCTAACGTAATAGAAGAATCTCTAAGGAACAAAAGCACCTGCTGTTGAAGTAGCTTAGCTCTTGCTCTTGTCAAAGGTCCTTCCCGAGCCTTATCAATAGCTTTGCTATGCACACTTGAAGTGGACGATGAATATGTAGTAGAGATGTCCTCATCATTTGACTTAAAAGTGCTAAGCATATGCGTATCCGCATCATCCTCCCCTTCTTCAAGAAAAGCCGTCCTCGGCTTTTGATAGCCTGAAATTGTACTAAACAAAGAATACAATGTGTATGCATGGTATATGTATTGGTCGATTACACCCTTTCGTCTTTCACATTACTATTACCGGAGGTGTAGTAAGCAAAAAGAACAACACATATGCGTGGTATATGTATGAATCAATTATTGTGTCATTCTCATTCTCACTGTTTTGCACAAACCAATTGATACTACAATAGCTATCAAATGCATACATTGCAATGTTTGCATTCACACCATTCTCCTCCCATAAGAAAAAGTTGTCCTCGACTTTGCGGGCACGTGGACAAGTCATTAATGTGCAAAACCAGATCAAATGGTTCAAATATGGAAGATAAAATTTTAAGTGCCTTCCTTGCTTCGGCTGCGCTACTCTGATTATTTGTACATGATTGTTCATCGAAAGAGGAAAAAGTAGGCACAAGAAATCTTTGTAAACAGCAAGCACTATTGTTAAACCTCATCTCATTGTGATCATGACGTGGTATAAAAGATTGTTTGTCCATAATATGCAATTTCAACTCGGCAAGCTTATCACATGTAATGCATATTCTATAAACATAAAAGTTGTCATCTACACCATAATCTCCGATCAAATTGAACTTATATGTGTAGGCATAGGAACTAACTAGTGATTTTAAACATGCAATTTCAGCAACATTCTCAATGACACTAGATATTTCTTTAGGGTCATCGAACATAATATAATATAAAGAATCATCATGAGATATTCTAGAAAGAACTTCCTTATGAGTAATTAATTCCACATTATGTAAATTGACCAAAGAAATTTCAGAACATGGAATTTTCGAATGAACACATGAGTTCTCACAATTACTTACATTTTCACAAATAAATTCAGAACCAATATGGTTACCTCTATCATTCCTTTCAATTGATGTAGGTGTTGTAGGTATTAAATCATCATGATGTAACAACGGGGCAGCAAGTACTTCATCTTTAACTATGATTATCTCCTCATCATTTATCTCCAATGGTGCCAATTGTTGAACATTTGGCTCCTCTTCTTTAATTTCAACCTGCACAATATGAGGAACAACACTAGAAGTAGATATTAATGTGTTAGTTTCAAAATCAACCTCACTTTGTCTATCTTCTACTTCTCTCTTTTCTTTCGGTGTATCTCTCACACTCTCGGTTTGGATGCTCTCAAACTCACATATGGTGGAATCACACGTTCGCTCTTTTCAACACTCTCACTCAATTTGGCTATGTGGCTCTCATTATCAACTGGGTTTGATGCATCTTAATTGTTGTATGTATCATTGGGGCAGCACAAGATGTCTCCATTACCGAAGGGAAAGTCCCATGCTCGGCCTTCTTCTCATGTGTCACACTAGTGGAACCATAAGAGTATGGACATAGATTGAACCGTGATGTACGTGTCTCCATAAGTCTCTTCTCCTCCTTAATAGCACAATTCACAAGATCATGCAAGTTACTAAAATATTTATGTTGAAGTATAGCGGCGATCTCAGAATTCAAGCCACCCTTGAAGTATGCCTTCTCCTTATTGGACTAGTGACACCGACGACACATTGCATCTTGCAGTTCAAAATAGTAATCTTGGACAGTATTACTACCTTGTGTGATATTCTCCAAATGGTGAAGCAATTCCTGCGCATAATAGGATGGCACAAACTCGCTCCTCATGAACGCCTTCAAATCGACCAAGATTTAATGAATTGTTTTCAATTAGTTGTTGCCACCAACTATAAGCATAGTCTTCAAACTCCTCGTGGCACGTTTCACCTCTTGATCTTTGGAAAGTTTGAAATCTAAACACTTTCTCCATTTGCCATTCCCACTCAAGATACTCCTCTGGATCATCACTGCCATAGAAAGTAACAAAGCTATCTTCTTCTTGTTGTGGACCAAGTGCTCGCACAATATCATTCACGATGTTTTTATGTATCACCTTCATTTGTTCATTGAGCTCAATGCAGAAATTCGGCAAATCCACCTGATGTTGAAATCGAGTCATCGAGGTATTAAGATTAACTTTAATCTCATCACCATAGTTATCTTCTCTACCTGCCATGGTTAGATTGTACAAAGAAAACACCAAAACCACAAATATATGGGCAATATGTGGAGTTCACTCAATCTCACTTTCCCTCTCCCAAGTAAAGTTCTTACCTTCCGACGTGAATTGAGGCCAAAAGAAACTTACACTTGGTGGTGCTATAATAACAAGTGATGATCAAGCGGATTTAAAAGTGACTCACAATTGCACGGCAAAGGATATTTTGTGGAGTTTGGTTAGGAAGCATTTATCCTACACGATTTGATTTCTCGATGTTGTAAAATTAAGTAATAATCCAAGTTATAATACTTTGCCTAAGTGCTGATCCAAAAGATTTAAGTGAAGTATATGAACGCACACGCAAAGATCAATGTGACTCGATGCAAACAAAAGGAATGAGCTAACTGGGGGCAATCTAAAATTAAAGATTAGATAGCTCGTTTTGCACCAAGTACTAGGATAGACGCTAGCCAATTGCAATGATATGAATGTAAGGGCACGAGATTGCTCAAAGGAATTAAATACACAAGCTGAATTTATGGACTAAGAGCTCATCCTAGATTCGGCCAATGTTTTTTTTTCTCTCTTTTTTTTCTTAGCTATTTTTTCTTCTTCTTCTTCTTCTTCTTCTTTTTTTTCAAGGGCCGAACTAGGTTTAATTGTCTTTTTGATTTTGCATAGGTCACAAATATTCAGCAAGATGTAGAATACTCAAGAGCAGCCCTAGATGCAATATTCAACAGCTAGTCTCAATTGATGAAATAAAAATATCTGATTTTTTGCAATGTAGTAATGTTCATGCACTCATAGCGATTGGATTTTTTTGAATTTTGGATTGGACACAAAGATTAAGCTACGCAAATAAACACGAACGATCAGCACGTAAACAAAATTTCTAATGGATCAAGACATAATAAAACTCACGAAAATAGCAGATGTGAAACTAGGGTTTGGATTTTTTTTTGTGTTTCGGTTTATGGACTATAGGACAATAAGTAATAAACTGAAATTTAAAGGGATAAAATCCTACCGAGTAAACCGCGCTCTGATACCAAGATGATACGGGGTCGCCCGATCTTCTCGACGTAGGATGGATACTCACGGGAGTCTTGATGAATCGCAATGATCCTCCAATGCCAATGCAAGGGACGAACACTCTTTAATCCGCCAAACCACACTCGTGTTGATTTCACGACCACCAAGCGAAGATCTATCGTGCACCCAATTCCCAATGGAAAGGCTGAACGATCTTGATTGAAGAAAGTAACTCCTAATTCCCTATGGAACTTAGGCAACAATGCTAAACTCGAACATACTTTAGTAGATTGATTATTCTCAAACGTGGTCTCCTTACAATGGGGGTCTAACCCTCAATATATAGTACCCTATCCACCTCATGGCTGGCCAAGAGGTTCTAAACCAACTCTAACTCATCCCTACATGAATTTGGAAACAAACTCACACAAAAGGAAAAACCTAAAATTAAAACGTCACCATGTTTCGGTCATAACTTTTTATCCGTGACGAATTTGAAGGTGAGGCCGGATCCATTGCGTAGCCCTTGGAATTATCTTTCCAACGAGTACAAGAACACCTGAATCGGACTTCGTTTGTGAAAGTTATGGCCTTTTTAGTAACTGCCTGTCAGGCTGTCCCGAACCGAATCCGAATTTAATTCTGAGTTGAATCCGAGTTTGAATTGGATTGAGCACGTGGGAAGTCCGAATTTGGCATGTAAATCTTATCCAAAGCTTGTAGTTTAAGTCCTTGGGTTTCTTCCCCTTTTGCTCTCCCATCAAACGGGCTTCTTTCCTTCTTGATCAACCGCATGGGCTGCTTGATTGAGAAATTGTTGGACAGATATATCATAGCTCCTTGCCGCATGGACTCTCCTTCTCATGACTCGTGGTAGGTTGGTCCTTCTCCACTTGATCTTCTGTTGCTTCAAATCTGAGAAGGCATAACATATTTGCATTAGGTAGTATGTTATTCTCATCTAACGTAATAGAAGAATCTCTAAGGAACAAAAGCACCTGCTGTTGAAGTAGCTTAGCTCTTGCTCTTGTCAAAGGTCCTTCCCAGCCTTATCAATAGCTTTGCTATGCACACTTGAAGTGGACGATGAATATGTAGTAGAGATGTCCTCATCATTTGACTTAAAAGTGCTAAGCATATGCGTATCCGCATCATCCTCCCCTTCTTCAAGAAAAGCCGTCCTCGGCTTTTGATAGCCTGAAATTGTACTAAACAAAGAATACAATGTGTATGCATGGTATATGTATTGGTCAGTTACACCCTTTAGTCTTTCACATTACTATTACCGGAGGTGTAGTAAGCAAAAAGAACAACACATATGCGTGGTATATGTATGAATCAATTATTGTGTCATTCTCATTCTCACTGTTTTGCACAAACCAATTGATACTACAATAGCTATCAAATGCATACATTGCAATGTTTGCATTCACACCATTCTCCCTCCCATAAGAAAAAGTTGTCCTCGACTTTGCAAGGGCACGTGGACAAGTCATTAATGTGCAAAACCAGATCAAATGGTTCAAATATGGAAGATAAAATTTTAAGTGCCTTCCTTGCTTGGCTGCGCTACTCGATTATTTGTACATGATTGTTCATCGAAGAGGAAAAAGTAGGCACAAGAAATCTTTGTAAACAGCAAGCACTATTGTTAAACCTCATCTCATTGTGATCATGACGTGGTATAAAAGATTGTTTGTCCATAATATGCAATTTCAACTCGGCAAGCTTATCACATGTAATGCATATTCTATAAACATAAAAGTTGTCATCTACACCATAATCTCCGATCAAATTGAACTTATATGTGTAGGCATAGGAACTAACTAGTGATTTTAAACATGCAATTTCAGCAACATTCTCAATGACACTAGATATTTCTTTAGGGTCATCGAACATAATATAATATAAAGAATCATCATGAGATATTCTAGAAAGAACTTCCTTATGAGTAATTAATTCCACATTATGTAAATTGACCAAAGAAATTTCAGAACATGGAATTTTCGAATGAACACATGAGTTCTCACAATTACTTACATTTTCACAAATAAATTCAGAACCAATATGGTTACCTCTATCATTCCTTTCAATTGATGTAGGTGTTGTAGGTATTAAATCATCATGATGTAACAACGGGGCAGCAAGTACTTCATCTTTAACTATGATTATCTCCTCATCATTTATCTCCAATGGTGCCAATTGTTGAACATTTGGCTCCTCTTCTTTAATTTCAACCTGCACAATATGAGGAACAACACTAGAAGTAGATATTAATGTGTTAGTTTCAAAATCAACCTCACTTTGTCTATCTTCTACTTCTCTCTTTTCTTTCGGTGTATCTCTCACACTCTCAGTTTGGATGCTCTCAAACTCACATATGGTGGAATCACACAGTTCGCTCTTTTCAACACTCTCACTCAATTTGGCTATGTGGCTCTCATTATCAACTGGGTTTTGATGCATCTTAATTGTTGTATGTATCATTGGGGCAGCACAAGATGTCTCCATTACCAAGGAAAGTCCCATGCTCGGCCTTCTTCTCATGTGTCACACTAGTGGAACCATAAGAGTATGGACATAGATTGAACCGTGATGTACGTGTCTCCATAAGTCTCTTCTCCTCCTTAATAGCACAATTCACAAGATCATGCAAGTTACTAAAATATTTATGTTGAAGTATAGCGGCGATCTCGAATTCAAGCCACCCTTGAAGTATGCCTTCTCCTTATTGGACTAGTGACACCGCACGACACATTGCATCTTGCAGTTCAAAATAGTAATCTTGGACAGTATTACTACCTTGTGTGATATTCTCCAAATGGTGAAGCAATTCCTGCGCATAATAGGATGGCACAAACTCGCTCCTCATGAACGCCTTCAAATCGACCAAGATTTAATGAATTGTTTTCAATTAGTTGTTGCCACCAACTATAAGCATAGTCTTCAAACTCCTCGTGGCACGTTTCACCTCTTGATCTTTGGAAAGTTTGAAATCTAAACACTTTCTCCATTTGCCATTCCCACTCAAGATACTCCTCGGATCATCACCGCCATAGAAAGTAACAAAGCTATCTTCTTCTTGTTGTGGACCAAGTGCTCGCACAATATCATTCACGATGTTTTATGTATCACCTTCATTTGTTCATTGAGCTCAATGCGAAATTCGCAAATCCACGATGTTGAAATCGAGTCATCGAGGTATTAAGATTAACTTTAATCTCATCACCATAGTTATCTTCTCTACCTGCCATGGTTAGATTGTACAAAGAAAACACCAAAACCACAAATATATGGGCAATATGTGGAGTTCACTCAATCTCACTTTCCCTCTCCCAAGTAAAGTTCTTACCTTTCCGACGTGAATTGAGGCCAAAAGAAACTTACACTTGGTGGTGCTATAATAACAAGTGATGATCAAGCGGATTTAAAAGTGACTCACAATTGCACGGCAAAGGATATTTTGTGGAGTTTGGTTAGGAAGCATTTATCCTACGATTTGATTTCTCGATGTTGTAAAATTAAGTAATAATCCAAGTTAGAATACTTTGCCTAAGTGCTGATCCAAAAGATTTAAGTGAAGTATATGAACGCACGCAAAGATCAATGTGACTCGATGCAAACAAAGGAATGAGCTAACTGGGGCAATCTAAAATTAAAGATTAGATAGCTCGTTTTGCACCAAGTACTAGGATAGACGCTAGCCAATTGCAATGATATGAATGTAAGGGCACGAGATTGCTCAAAGGAATTAAATACACAAGCTGAATTTATGGACTAAGAGCTCATCCTAGATTCAGCCAATGTTTTTTTTCTCTTTTTTTTTCTTAGCTATTTTTTTCTTCTTCTTCTTCTTCTTCTTTTTTCAAGGGCCGAACTAGGTTTAATTGTCTCTTTGATTTTGCATAGGTCACAAATATTCAGCAAGATGTAGAATACTCAAGAGCAGCCCTAGATGCAATATTCAACAGCTAGTCTCAATTGATGAAATAAAAATATCTGATTTTTTTTGCAATGTAGTAATGTTCATGCACTGTAGCGATTGGATTTTTTTTGAATTTTGGATTGGACACAAAGATTAAGCTACGCAAATAAACACGAACGATCAGCACGTAAACAAAATTTCTAATGGATCAAGACATAATAAAACTCACGAAAATAGCAGATGTGAAACTAGGGTTTGGATTTTTTTGTGCTTTCAGTTTATGGACTATAGGACAATAAGCAATAAACTGAAATTTAAAGGGATAAAATCCTACCGAGTAAACCGCGCTCTGATACCAAGATGATACGGGGTCGCCCGATCTTCTCGACGTAGGATGGATACTCACGGGAGTCTTGATGAATCGCAATGATCCTCCAATGCCAATGCAAGGACGAACACTCTTTAATCCGCCAAACCACACTCGTGTTGATTTCGCCACCACTGCGAAGATCTATCGTGCACCCAATTCCCAATGGAAAGGCTGAACGATCTTGATTGAAGAAAGTAACTCCTAATTCCCTATGGAACTTAGGCAACAATGCTAAACTCGAACATACTTTAGTAGATTGATTATTCTCAAACGTGGTCTCCTTACAATGGGGGTCTAACCCTCAATATATAGTACCCTATCCACCTCATGGCTGGCCAAGAGGTTCTAAACCAACTCTAACTCATCCCTACATGAATTTGGAAACAAACTCACACAAAGGAAAAACCTAAAATTAAAACGTCACCATGTTTCGGTCATAACTTTTTATCCGTGACGAATTTGAAGGTGGGGCCGGATCCATTGCGTAGCCCTTGGAATTATCTTTCCAACGAGTACAAGAACACCTGAATCGGACTTCGTTTGTGAAAGTTATGGCCTTTTTAGTAACTGCCTGTCAGGCTGTCCCGAACCGAATCCGAATTTAATTCTGAGTTGAATCCGAGTTTGAATTGGATTGAGCACGTGGAAGTCCGAATTTGGCATGTAAATCTTATCCAAAGCTTGTAGTTTAAGTCCTAGGGTTTCTTCCCCTTTTGCTCTCCCATCAAACGGGCTTCTTTCCTTCTTGATCAACCGCATGGGCTGCTTGATTGAGAAATTGTTGGACAGATATATCATAGCTCCTTGCCCGCATGGACTCTCCTTCTCATGACTCGTGGTAGGTTGGTCCTTCTCCACTTGATCTTCTGTTGCTTCAAATCTGAGAAGGCATAACATATTTGCATTAGGTAGTATGTTATTCTCATCTAACGTAATAGAAGAATCTCTAAGGAACAAAAGCACCTGCTGTTGAAGTAGCTTAGCTCTTGCTCTTGTCAAAGGTCCTTCCCGAGCCTTATCAATAGCTTTGCTATGCACACTTGAAGTGGACGATGAATATGTAGTAGAGATGTCCTCATCATTTGACTTAAAAGTGCTAAGCATATGCGTATCCGCATCAACTAACCTATTCTCGGGTATCCTACCCGGACCATCTTTTCCAAAGATAACCAGATCTTACACAAACCAGATTTTTATCAAAAACCAAAGTCTAATCCGTGAAAAACCATACTCAGCATGTCCTTGACCGTGGACACGGCTATCCAGGATAGTTTGTTACTCTGCAGAGGTATACAACTTTACCCTCAAGACATGTTCTCTCTTTTTGCCACGCGATTAACACACTGCCTTAGGTGTGCGGCGGAGAGTTCATGACAAGGCTGTTACAATGTTCCATTACCAAATTAGTTACGCCGCCACTAAGGTTTCACCACAACATGAATCCACATGTTGGAGCCCCCTCTTGTACCATGTGAGACTTTGTCGAGAGGTCCGTGGTGTCCTTGATGGTAGTCACCTTCATCTCCCAAACCCGAAGATCGAGTGCAGAAAGAATTTGTCGAGCGTTATCCGAGTCGGAGTATGTGAGACCGACGGCTCGGAGGTTGCTCAAAATCTTGTGAAAGCGAGAAAGCACTCGTCAAGGACTCACCGCAAGCATCTCGAATTTGCTGTATTCGTGCTTGAACTGGTCTTGTCGCACCGTCTTTATTTGTGTGGTGCCCTCATGGTAAGCATTGAGGGTCACCCAAATATCGAAGGACGACGTCAGGTGAGAGATACGATCAAATTCGCTTCTGCTCAATTCCTGAATGATGATGTTCCTCGCCCTTGTGTTTGCCTCAACATCAGCCATATTCCCGGCATTGCTGTTCTCATCGGTGGGAACAACAAACTGGACCTTGACCTTTCGCCAGATGGCGTAGCCCTGAGCCTGGATATAGGTCTCCATCCGACTCTTCCAGAATGGAAAATCCATCCCATCGAAGATCGGGGGCTTGGTCGAGTACTTGTCCGTCGCCATGGCTCTTGAGACCGGTTAAAGATCTATCAAGAAGAACTAACTGGCTCTGATACCAATTGTAGGACCGAATAGCGACAGAGGGGGGTGAATGTCGTTCTCTTTAAAAATCGCCCCCAAGAATTCGGAAAATTAATTCTGTTGAAAACTGGAACGCATGCGATACTAAAAAATTCAGCATAAATCAGAGAGTAATCAATAAAAATTTCAGCTGAAAATATTGCCGTTTGATCTGCATACAAAATCGTCAAAGATTAGGAAAAGAAATAAAAGAAAAAGGGAGGCTTCACACAAGAGCTAGCCGTGAACCATCAAAAGCATCCAGAGAAGAAGTAGGAGCAGTTCGGCAGAGGAAGAACAAAGCAGGTAGTAGGAGGTTTGCTTGTAATTCAGAACCGAAGATGTTCACCGAGAAAATGCTGCCGATTAACAACAGGATCATGTCCCAACCGAAAAGCAAAAGTCCGAGTATCGGTAGAAAAATAGAGAGGGCAGTTGGCAGACAAAAACTGAAAAATAAAAGCAATTAGAAGTCCTGCAAAAAGAATTGTTGCTGCCTGACAAAGGTCTGCACAAGAAAATACATCGGCATAGAAAACTGAATGAGAAGACAAGCCTGCAGCCTGCTGTTAACCGAAGGAAGACGCAAAATGACTGAAAGATTTAGAACAGAGACTACCGAAAAATCATTACAGCCAACTCATACAAGATTTCATATCTGGGCAAAACACTCAAGAACGAGAAAACAAAGCGGGAAGAGTAAGAAAGAGCGGATGACACAAGTAAACAAAGAAAGAGATAAGCAAATGAACATCTCCATTTCATATCAACTCTTTAGATCAATACATGCAAAGAAGAAAAGAGAGACATCCCCATACGCATGGACATTAGAACAAGAAGAGATAAGCAAATGAACATCTCCATTTCATATCAGCTCGCTGTCGCTCAGTTCGCCCTCGAGGGCCATGAAGCACATGCCGGAGAAGTCGTCGCCACCTTTGGGGTCTTGATCACCGGTCCCGTCGTCATCGCTCCATCCCTCCACCTCGCTGAGGTCGAGGTCGTCAAATGCGGTGAGGACGCGGTGGAAGAGCTTCTTGGCCGAACTGCCGTAGTCGCGGAACTTCTTCTTGCCTTGTGGATGTGCTGGAGGCTTCTTGTTACGGTTCTTGTCGGTGTAGTCGTTCTTGCCCGAACCGTAGTCGTTCTTGCCCTTCTCCAAGATAAGGCGGTTGCCCGAATGTGGTGGGGCCACCACACTCGAAGCAAATCACGGGTCCTCCTCTCTTTCCGTCCCTCCTTCTCTTGTAGGCATGTGAAAATTTACGAGCAAGAAGAGCCAACTGATCATCCGCGAGCTGCTCTAACTGATCATCAGTTACGTCACAGAGAACAGCAAGGGAGAAACCGGAAATCGAATCAGAAGAAGGACCAGAAGAAGAAACGAGATCGGTGACCAAAGCCATCGACTGTGACTTCGACCTACGAGAGACAACGTCAATCTCGTGAGTCTTGAGGCGCGAGTTGTAATACCCCAAAAAGCGATTCGAGAGTTAAACGATTAATTGTGTAGTGCCCCGGAAGAGATTCTGCTATTGATCGATTAATCGGGGAGAAGGACATTAAAGAAAATAATGAAATAGCATTCTTTTGAGGGGTTTTTATGCATTTTTTGGACAACCTGGGCGAGGGCCTTGGCCCATGTGGGAAATTCAGGCCCAAGGGGGGAGGGGAGGCGCCACCCTCCCCAACCCTAGCCTTCCCCACTTGTTTCCCCATTGGCCGCCCCTTGTCCCCATTGGCGCCCCCTCCTGCAGCCCTTGTGCGCCCCCATCTCCCTCCCTTGGGCGCCTCCCTTTTCCCCCTATTGCTGCCATTGATGATCGCTGCTGCCATTGGAGGAGAAGCAAGGAGAAGGAAACAGAAGAAGGAAGGAGAAGGAGAAGAAGAGAAGAAAAAGAGGAGAAAGAGAAGAGGAGGAATTCGGGAGGAGTTCTTTGTGTTCATCTTCAATTCATCAAGAGTAATCCTTGTTCCCCCTTTTAGAATGATATTTTTTTGATCTTGGTAGCAATATCGCAAATCTGGACTGCTAGGACTGAACATGTTAGACGGCTATTTTGGGTTAGATCCGTGGGGATTCAGGTCTGGACCTGTCCTAGATAATTGTATAGGACGAAATTATCTTTCCATGAAGTCCTAGAACGCGTGATTCAAACTTGCGTAGCAAACGTTATGATTTTTCTAAGTTGACTATTCTGCATCTCGGAGGGTTTCCCGACGGGTTTCGGTAGATAGATTTTGGAAATTAGAAAACGGGAGAATAAGAGGATATTCATATTAGGAAAGTTGTAGATAATTTTCTTAGCTTTCCAGAAAGGTCAAGAAATCCAAATTCCAACTTTCGGGGTGGAAGTTATGACGTTTTTAGTGCGCTGTCCAGAGACAATTACAGTTTTGGGAAAACTGGTTGGATCGGGTAAAATATGGCCGAATCTGGAAGGCTCCCCAAATAGGTTTTGTTAGATAATTTAATTATCTTTCCAGAGAATCTGAGAACGCTCCATTTGTACCTCTGTACCAAAAGGTATGAATTTTTGAATGTGACTGTCCGTAGAAGGCAGAGTTTGGCCGAGAGGAAATTGGGGATTTAGTTTAGATAAACGTGTTGGTCTAGTTTGGGGGTGTTGTTATTGTTATTTATAGACCCGTTGCTGTTGTCTTAGACAATATTGTAATTAATGTTCAAGAGGAGGACGGATTCGAGGGGCTGCACCTTCTACTCATCCTCTGTTTTCTCGCGGTTAAGGCAAGTATAATGATGGTTGAAATTTTATAGTGTGATTGTTGATGAATGATGGTTTGTGGATGTTTGATCGATATTATGGGTGTTTGTGATCTTGATTATGATAATGATATGTTGGTACTGTTTATGGTAGTTTGCAATTGAAGTTATTTATGAGAATTTATGATGCATAGACACGGTGAATGCAAGTTTTTATTTTTTGAGACATTCACATATATGTATCATGCCGATATATTGAAGTCTTGGTCACGAGATGACCAAGCGTCGAGGTCCCCGTCATGTTGATGTCATGACGGGTTAAAGGTCCCCATACTTGTGCATTATGGTTAATTGGTCCCTGTACATGATGGTACAGGCATGGGTGTGCATTGACGGATGCACACTCGCGTCCCAGAAATGCGAAAGAGATTTTTTTGATCATATTGCATAGCATGGTTCATTATATGATTGATGGATAAATTTGTGAGATGATGTTCATGATTGTTCTTGTTACTACTTATTATATTTGCTGAGTCTTTGCAGTCACTCTTGATGTCGTTGTTGTTGTTTGTTGATTGTTTTAGGTACTTTCATGGGGACAACATGCATGGTGATAAAGGAGGATTAGCGTTGTTGCACTTGCACGAATTATACACCATAGAAGAAATAGAGAACTCTCAATATTAATTATTCTTTTGCTAAAGTGGTATTTGTCTTATGACTACTAGGTCTAAAATGTAATAAAGGATTAGAACTTTTTATATTGCTTCCGCGCTTTGGTTAAGTTTGATAGCAGTTTTGTTTATTACTGATTACAATGCTTAAGGTTATTTATACCTCATGATTATGATTGTTAGAACTCAGTTTTAGTCAATAAATAAAGGAGACTCTGCCGAAATTTTGTAATATGCAACTAGTTAGATTTGTTTTATGGTTAGTTTAGTAGCATTTCAGGCCAATGTTTTGGCTGGGGTGTTACACGAGTACAACGCGTCAAGAGTCAAGGTCGAGAGGTCTGTCGTGTCTTTGATGGTGGTCACTTTCATCTCCCAAACACGCAGATCGAGTGCAGTGAGCATCTGACGAGCGTTATCCGAGTCAGAGTACGTGAGACCGACCGCTCGGAGGTTGCTCAAGATCTTGTGAAAACGCGCAAAACACTCATCAAGGGACTCACCAGCGAGCATTTCAAACTTGTTGTAATCTCGCTTGAACCGGTATTGTCGCACCGTCTTTATTTGGGTGGTGCCCTCATGGTAAGCATCGAGGGTCGCCCAAATATCGAACGCGGATGAAAGATGAGATATGCGGTCAAACTCACTACGACTCAGGCCCTGGATTATGATGTTCCTTGCCTTAGCGTTTGCCTCAACATCAGGCATGTTTCCAGCGTTGATGTTTTCATCGGCAGGAACAATAAATCGTACCTTCACCTTCCGCCAGATGGCATACCCTTGAGCCTGGATGTATGTCTCCATTCGGCTCTTCCAGAAGGGGTAATCGATGCCATCAAAAATGGGAGGCTTGGTCGAGTATTTGTCTGTCGCCATGGCTCTAGAGACCGGTTAAGATCTATTGAAAAGATCTAACCGGTTCTGATACCAATTGTAGGACCGAAATGGCAACAGAGGGGGGGTGAATGGTGCCTAAATAAAAATTGCCCCCGAGTATCGACACACATTTCTCCTATATCTACAGGAGCTATGAAGTAAGAAGTTCGCTTACTGGACGTCGAAAAACCAGACCACAATCGAACAAGACAGAGCCTAAAGTAGAGAGGCAAAAATGAACAGAAACCAATCTTTAGCCAAGAACCAGTCCAGGAAACCAAAGTTGTTTTCCTGCTGCCAGATTTAACTGAGTCAGTCGGTGGAAGAACAAAAGAAATGCGATGCATCGAAAATGAATCTTCAAGAGGCTTCCCTGAAAGAGTCACAAAGACTGACAAGAAAGTGCAAGCTCTATGTTGGCCGAAGGCAGTGAAGCCCAAGAGATACAGTCCTGACCAAAGGCAAACACATTTGGATGCTACAAAACTAAATATGCCTAAAGACTTAAAGAAGAGAACACAAGTGGCAGACTACTGGACTGAGGGCAAAGCAGTCCAAAGAGCAGCTGACCGAAAAGTGAAAGAACTGAAATTAGAGAAGCTGCCGAAGGCCAGACTGAAAAGAAGACAGAGCAGAAAAACTGAGAGGGCTGTCGGCAAACAGAAATTCAGTAGCAGCTGAGTGCAAACCAGACAAAGCAGAAAATACAGCAAGGACTGCAGACTACCTACTGCCCCTGCTGAAAAGATGGACTAAAATCAGCCAAAAACAGTCAATACTGCAGCAAACCGAAAACTGAAAAATTGATGAATTCTTGCTGCGCTACTCATGCCTAGGGAAACAGAGATGCAAACTAGATAGCAGCTGGCTCACAATAATAAGAAAATTCAGAACAAAAAGCAAAGAATCAAGAACTGGGCAAAAATCTGAAAACTGAACAAGAAAAGAGAAGAACTCAAACATCTTAGAGATTTTCAACTCTTTTCATCAAGAACCTCTTGAATATTACAAGGAGTAGCCTTTGGATCGAGAAAACACAGAGTTGTACACGTATAAGTCTAAGAGAACAGAAGTTCAAGGATCCTCTATATTTCGAAAAAGTAAACCCTAGCAAGAGCAAAAACAGAGGAAGTTCAGCAAATCTCTTTTGAGAAGATAACTGTGATGTAAATCTTTTCTCTCTGGAAGATGCTCGCCAAGATATCCTGGTGAACAACTCCTAGATCAGAGACAAAGAAAAACCTGCTGCTTCTCAATCAAAGACTTCAATCAAAAAGCATTTGCAGAGAGGAACAGAGACTAGAGCAGAAGAAACCTAAATCGAGCGTAGAAGTAGACACTGAAAACCATGTCATCTGAGATGGATGAAGTGACATGAATGATTGCATATAGAAATTGCTACAGCCTTTCATTCCATTCTCATATCCTGAGACGGACAATACACAAGAACACAGCTTGAACAACACCACACACGCAAAAGAAAAAGAGGCAACACCTTTGCCTCAACACATCTCACACACACATGGAGAGCAAATGCACAAAAACCCTCAAGTGGCTCTAGAGAACAACCTCCCTATTTATAGCCTTCCACTAACGGGTTCCCCATTTGCTTTATCCATTTAACTCTCAACAACTCTTCGCTTTATCCATTAGCGCTTAATCGAATCCGCTTCGCGAGCCCGAGTCAATTTTCCCGATTGCCCTCACGCTCCTTCCCGAAGCTTCCTCGTTCTTGTCGATCACGCACGACCGCACTGACTCGACCGATGGACCTCCGACTCCCCGAGTCTAGTCACAGTGCATTCCGTCGCACACGACGCAACCCAGCATCCGACCGCCTAGACCTCCGACTCCTCCCTGAGCCTAGTCTCGGTCTACCTCGCCGCTGCCCGTCGTGTCCACCTCCATCAACTCCAGCTCCGGTTCCTCGTCTCCCGGCTTGCAACCACCTCAGCAACCTCGATCATCTTTGGCGTCTCCGACCGTCTGGACCTCAACACCTCCTGTGCCTAGTCCCGGTCCTCCCACGACTCACCACGACCTAGCTCTAAAGTCCTGCAGCCACATAGACACGTAACCGTCACATAGCACCGCACGAAACAACATAATCAACATTAACATCAACAAAAGGTGCTCACGCATGAAATACCTAAATCGACCGATCGAGAAAGAAAACAAGCGTCCTAAGCACTCCCGACCGCAATCTACCAAGTCCAACCGAAGCCGTTTGCACCGCGCAACGACATGGTCCAACCCACACAAACCAAACTCAACTTTTAGAACACGTGTCAATTACTCATTACAACCATGGGAGCACCTCCACATGGTCTCTCATAGGTACATGTTACTTTTACTATAATTCATATTTATATGCAGTATATATGTTAGGTACATGATTTATATATATATATTTATATGCTCTATTTTAATGCTAGTTAATTCATGTTTGCCAAGATACGTACGCAGGAGGAAGCCTCAACGTTGATACATACGCAGGATGTTAAGCTCAATAGTTAACCCTTAAGGGTAATTCAATCTTTTTATCCTTCACCCGCATCTCAACAAGCCAACCATCTCTAAAAAACACAGACTACCAAACAACCTAGCTTAAGCTTAAAAGCACCCTGCTTATAAGCTGGTTAAGCAAAAAAGCTAGCTTTTAGCTATACCCAAAAAGCCTAAACCTAAACAAACAGGGCCAAGACTCACTTCAAACAACTCCCACACAATTCTAGTAGATTTAGAAACCTAGATCAAATCGTACTCTAACATGCCAATCTAAGAAAGTAAATACGGAAAGTCGAGAACGAGAGAGACATTTGATATAAGATTTTTTTAATAAGGTCAGAGACTTGGCAGTCTCCCTACTCCTTTTGGAAAACTCTCGTAAGAGTATTGCTGTTACTTCAAATCTATGCAATGATCCAAGCATCTAAACTCGTGGTAGTCCTTCTCTACTCTAGATAAGTAGGCTCTAAACCTTCACAACTTTTACCAGTGCCTTCATGTAACATACTATTTTCATAGTTCTTTTGATGTTTTCAAAATAAAAGTCACCAGTTAGATTTTTTTATGAAATTAATTAAAACTTAAATTACATTTTTATGAAGTAAACAGATTTATGGTGATTAAATTAAACTTCAATTATTTCTAAACATATTTTATTTGGGTTCCTTGTGCTTCCAGGATTTTTCCTGAATTTTCTGGATTTTTTTGGGTTTATTTACTATTTTCTAGAGATCAATTGAATTAAAATCTATTTCTAAAAATAGAAAACTCATTGAAAATTCTAAAAGGCTATGGGCCAAAATCCAACATCCGGCCCATTTTCCCATCCCAACCTAGCCTGCTCTGCATGCGCTTGCCACACGTCGCACATCCACCCGCCGCCTTACCCGCTAGATGTCGTCCACGTGTCGTCTATCCACCGCCCTACTTTGTAAGTGTCGTGATCTCGGCCGTCTGTTCTCTCATCAAAGTAGGATCAAGAATAACCAACTAGAGGGGGATGAATATGAGGTTCTAAAAATTCTTGCCTCCTAAAAGTAATTGCCACAAATTATAGCTAGGCAAGATTTCAGTGAAATTTTAAACCTGCACAATTCTAGTATAGCTAAGGCACAACAAGCACAAGTCTCTACAAATATATTTCTAGCACAAGTAAATATGACAATCTTAGCAATCAAAAAGCTAGAAATATAAGTGTGTAATGTAGAGAAAAAGAAGAACACACGATGTATTACCGTGGTGTTCGGAAACTTGCCAGTTTCCCTTAATCCACGTTGAGGAAAGCCCAAGAGACTTGAACCAGCTCTACGAATTAAGCCTCAACTCCTGAACCCACTAGTGGTTGTCCTTCGTCCGCTCGAAGATGGTAGACACCAAACCCCTCATAGGTTGGCGCTTGGCCTCTTTATAATCTTCTTGAAGAGGTCACCTGCAATTTCTTACTTGTCGCTTTTGGTGCCGACAAGCACCAAGAGTGATAAACTAGGGCTTCGCTTGACAGCAATTAAGTTCCAAAGGATCAATCTAGATGAATGCACTTGAATTTAGCTCAACTACCACAAATGAATGAAATCAAAGTAATTGAGATATGGAGTGAATGCTCTATGCTCAAGAATATTGCAACGAAGTGTAACTCTGTCCTTGAGTTGATGGGGGAGTATTTATACCCCCACCAATCAAATATAGTGAGAGACCATGTGAGAGGTGCTCCCATGTTTGTGATGAGTAATTGACTCGTGTGCTGAAAATTTGGAAAATGGATCAGGTCTGCTGCTCCCAGATTTTTCTAACTACCGCAGCTTTGCACCGAGGTACTATCGATCAAGCGGTACTTCCGCTATGGAGAGCGGTACTACCGGCTGGGCGCAGACAGAACAGTCAGGGCATAGAATTTGAGTTTGGTTTGGATGGTTTGATATTTAGGGCATGTGGTTAATTCATGTTATCGAGCGGTGCTATGTGATGTGTTTCTTGTCGGTGTGGCTGCAGGACGTCGAGGCGTAGTCGTGGCGAGACACGGTGGACCGGACTAGGCGCAGGTGGCGCTGAGGTCAGAACGGTCGGGATGTGTCGAAGACGACGTGGACTCGAGGTGGTTGCGAGGCGTGCGAGGCAAGGAGCGCGGAAGCTTCCCGGAAGGTGCAGGAGGGGCGAAATGGTGATTTCGCAAGGCTGCACAAGTGGGAGCGGGCTCCGTTCGGGTTTAGCCGGCGTAACGGGTTGGAGACCCGTTAGCCAAGGGCTATAAATAGAGGTGAGAGGCTGCATGCCTCCTTGAACACATGGAAAGGATTTAGGGTTTCCTTTAGTCAAAAGAGCCTTTGGAGAGGTTGTTTTGCTTTAGGCTTTAGTGGGTGAGAGTGGTTGTGTGCAGCAAGGCTGCCTCCACCCCTTGTGTGTGTTCCTCCCAAGAACTAGGGAGAGTTCTTGGTGATTTTGAGGATTGAGAGAGTGGAGATGAGTTGAGAGTCTTGTAATCCTTTTCCATGTTCGAATGTCCATGCGTATCGGGACTCCTTTGTACTCATCTTTTGATTTGGAATGAAAATCTAAAGTTTTTCATTTGTTCGTGCTCTCTGTTCTTCGTTTCTCCTTTTTGGGCGATTTCTTGATTCTCTGATTTTCGTGTTGTTTCTTGCCCATAAGGTGTGAAAAGGGTTGCTCTATGATGGGATAGTGCCTCAAGGCCATTTGATCAAGTTTTCCCAAGAGCAAATCAAGTTTAATCTCAGGACCCATTTCTAGGGTTTTGCCTTAAATCTTGTTTCCTTCTCTGTGATGGCTTGAATCTTGGCTTGTAGAAGTCCAGCAACTATTGCTAAGATATCTACAAAGCCTCTTGGCCAAAGGATAAGAGTTGGAATGGAATTTTGGATTTTTGGGCAACCCTCTGTATTTTTCGTGTTTTTGTCTCCCCTTTTGATTCTCTGGAGAAATCTTGAAATTGATTCTTGGCTTATCCTTCTGGAAGTGTTTCCTTGCTATCCTCAAAGTTTCCCAAGCCAAGAATCCGAGAATCTTGCGAATTTCTCAGATTTCTCTTTTTCTGCGCGTGCTGTTCTTGGTGCGGTACTACCGCTCGTCGAGAGGTACTACCGCTCAAAGGTACTACTGCATTTTCAACAGAGGTATTTCCTCACAGTACTACCGCTCATATCACGCACTACCGCCGCCAGTTGTAATGTTCTGATTTTTCCTTGCTCTCTGGATTTGATTTCTTTTCTTGACCGTGTCTTCCAAAGGAGTTCTTTTCTGCTGTGAGTACTTGAGGGGAGGATTTTAATTTTTCAAAGGCACTATTCACCCCCCTCTGTTGCCATTTCGGTCCTACAATTGGTATCAGAGCCAGGTTAGCTCTTCTTGATAGATCTTTAATCGGTCTCAAGAGCCATGGCGACGGACAAGTACTCGACCAAGCCCCCGATCTTCGATGGGATGGATTTTCCATTCTGGAAGAGTCGGATGGAGACCTACATCCAGGCTCAGGGCTACGCCATCCGGCGAAAGGTCAAGGTCCGTTGTTGTTCCGCCGATGAGAACATCAATGCCGGAATATGGTGATGTTGAGGCAAACGCAAGGGCGAGGAACATCATCATTCGTGGATTGAGCGAGTTTAATTTGATCGCATCTCTCACCTGACGTCGGCCTTCGATATTTGGGTGACCCTCAATGCTTACCATGAGGGCACCACCCAAATAAAGACGGTGCGACAAGACCAGTTCATGCGCGAATACAGCAAATTCGAGATGTTTGCTGGTGAGTCCCTTGACGAGTGCTTTTCTCGCTTTCACAAGATTTTGATCAACCTCCAAGCCGTCGGTCTCACATACTCCGACTCGGATAACGCCGACAAATGCTTTCAGACTCGATCTTCTGGGTTTGGGAGATGAAGGTGACTACCATCAAGGATACCACGGACCTCTCGACCGACTCTTGACGCGCTTTACTCGCGCCTCAAGACTCACGAGATTGACATAGTCTCTCGTCGGTCGAAGTCTCAGTTCATGGCACTAGTCACCGATCCCACTTCACTTTCTGGTTCTTCTGACGATTCTCTTTGCGGTTTCTCCCTAGCTGCTCTCTGTGACGTAACTGATGATCAATTAGAGCAGCTAGAGGATGAACAACTGGCCCTTCTAGCTCGGAAGTTCTCCCATGCTTACAAGAGGAGGGACGGAAAAAGAAGAGGACCAGTGATTTGCTTTGAGTGTGGTGGCCCCAACCACATTCGGGCAAACTGCCCCAAGCTGGGGAAGGGCAAAGGAGACTACGGTGGTTCGAGCAAGAACGACTACCTCGACAAGAACCGCAACAAGAAGCCCCAGCTCAGACGCAAGGCAAGAAGACGTTCCGCGACCTTGGGAAGGCTAAGAAGCTCTTCCACCGCGTCCTCGCCGCTTTCGACGACCTCGACCTCAGCGAGGTGGAGGGATGGAGCGACGACGACGGGACGGGTGACCAAGACCCCAAGGGCGACGACGACTTCTCCCATGTGCTTCATGGCCCTTGAGGGCTAAACCGAGCGACAAAGAAGCTCTACTCGACTCGACGAGGTATACCCATCTTACGACCAGCTTAATGATGCCTTTCTTAAGCTAGGTAAATTTCATGCTAAATCTAGAGCTAGATGTAGCGAGTTGGAGAAGGAAGTAGATAGACTGTCACGGGAGCTTACTTCACTTATATCTGCTCCCTCACGTGACGAATGTGATACATGCCCTGCTTTGCTTGGAGATATGGAGAAGTTAAGGACTTCTCATGATAGTGTGACCTCTGAGCTTGATATACTTAAGGTGGAGAATATTAGTCTACTTGCTGAACTAGAAATGAGTAGGATAACTCTTTCTTCATTTACTGTTGAGACTATTTCTTGCACCTCATGTGAGACTAAGGACAATGCTTTTAGAGGTCTTTACACTATGCTTCTTGATCTGCCCGAAATTAACTGCTGAACTCGAAGCCTTTTTACTTGAGCCAATTGATTCATGCTTGAACTGTCCTAAATTAACTGCTGAACTCGAAGCTGTCTCCAAACAGTTTCAAGATATGATTGATCATGATAGGAAGTTGGCTCAGTCTGCTTCTAAGGACCCTGTTAGCGCACCATGCATTAATTGTAACAAACTAAAATCTAATTTCATTGCATTGGATGAGAAATGTGTGAAGCTAACTAAGGACCTACTAGAGAAGCCACCCTGTGCTTGTAGTGTGATTGTGGAGAAGGGGGAAAAGCCCCCGGGTAAGGTAGAGACGCCTAGCAACGTGAACCAACCTGCTAGCAGTAGGACTGTCCCTTCGGAGTCGGCTGTGCGTGCACAACCAGTCTTTCCTCTGCTATTGGTTGTTGTTATGCTCCCTTACCTTCTTCTGTCTCCTCCCCACCTTGCTCTTCTCACACCTCTCTCTTTCGGGAGTGTCAGTATCTTATGAACACTCTCGAGAGATTTGTAGGAGGCAAGAAGAAACTCAATCTTGTTCTAGACCAATCAAAGATTTGCAAGTTCAATCGTGGTCTAGGATATGATTTCGTGAGGATGTGAGGAAGCATCCACCGTAGTGCTCGCACCAGTAGTCACAGTGTGATTGAGGTCAAGCCCAAGAACAAGAAAGTACAATTTAAATCACCGGCTTTGTCCAAGGGATTGACGAAGAAGGTGATTTCACCGCAACTTGCCTTCGTAGGCGGCCATCTCATGCTACTTCAGCCCTCGTAAGGCGGTATTATTGCACCTTCCGCCGAAGGATGGGCATTTATTTGACTATTGCTTCAAGCGCCAAGATCGCGCGTAGGGACCGTGTTTGCGCTCTTAGGCGTATTCGTGGTCAGCCCTGCACCTTAAGTGCACCTAAGACCAACACGAGGTCTAGGCTTGCTATCAGGTAGCTTTGGGCAGCATCGAGGACTTGGTTCTTCCGAGTTTTCTGTTTTTCGTCCTCATGCTCCCTCTAGTCGTGACTTCCGCCGTTCTGAGGGTAGATCTCGCTTTCCCCATCGAGATGCCTACCCGCGGCGTGATCAGCATGTTGCCGGTGCTCCGACTCGCTCTTCAGAAAGGCCGTGCTCAAAGAACAACTTCGTGTCTGCACACGCACCTTCCGCTTCTTTGGGTGACGAGAGCGTGGGGTAGATAGAGGTCGGTCCGTGCTTGACTACTTCATCCGCCGACGTGTTACTCAAGATTGGGTGCCAAAATCACTTTTGATATACTCCAAGATCGAGACTTTACTCTATTTGACTCGTGTTCACGGGCAGGGAAGGCAAAGGTTTGGCTCGTAGACTCCGTGTGTTCACGAGACATGACCGGAGACTCCCGTTGGTTTTCTTCCCTTGCCCGTGCTCCAGGTGATGAGACGATCACCTTCGGAGACGCTTCGTCTGGGCGTGTCATCGCCAAAGGTACAGTGCGCATTAATGATTCAATTATTTTAAAAGATGTTGCCTTGGTTAGTAAGCTGCAGACAATTTGCTTTCGCCTCTCGACCACCGATGACGATTTTGAGGTGAGCTTTAAGAAAACAATTGCAAAATTCTTGATTCTTCTGTAGTCCGGTTTATGGATTTCGCGTTTTGGGAGGATCTTTCGTGCTGATTTTTCCGAGTCTTCGGTGATCCTCTCCGTTGTTTGCTTGCTTCGAGTCCCGTGACCTTTCTTTCTCGGCATAGGAGACTTGGTCATATTGATTTGACCATTTGACCCGAGTTAGTGGCCACGATCTCATTCGTGGTCTCGCCGAAACTCAAGATGGTCAAATATCTTGTTTGCGCTCCATGCCTAGCATGGCAAGATGGTTGCCGCTTCTCATCCTCCCACAGCATTATGACCGATGCACTGTGACACCGCCCACATGGACACAGCTTGACCACTCGAGTCTTGATCGGCAGGAGGGAAGTGGTACATTCTTGTTGTGGTCGATGACTATTCGAGTTATTCTTGGGTGTTTTTCTTAGCCTCGAAGGATGAGACGTTTTCACATTTCCGAGGTCTTTTCAGTAGGCTTTCTGTTGAGCTTCCAGGTGCCTTGCGAGCGATCCGCAGTGACAATGGCACGGAGTTCAAGAATTCCTACTTTGAGAGTTTCTGTGGTGAGACAGGTGTAGAGCACCAGTTCTCTTCTCCGCACGTCCCACAGCAGAATGGCGTCGTGGAGAGGAAAACTGCACCTTGGTCGAGATGGCGGGACGATGCTCGATGAATACTCTACACCGGAAGTTTTGGGTCGAGGCTATAGCCACCGCGTGCCATGTTTCAAACAGAGTTTTCTCGTGGCACACTTGCGCCGCACCTCTTACGAGTTGAGATATGGGCGAAAGCCCAGTGTTTCTCATTTTCGTGTGTTTGGTTGCAAGTGCTTTATTCTTAAGTCCGGGAACCTAGACAAGTTTGAGTCACGTTCTTGTGATGGGATCTTTCTAGGCTACTCGACTTCTTCGTGGGCTTATAGGGTCTGGAACTGCGAGTCTAGTAAAATGGTAGAAACCTGTGAGGTGACTTTCGATGAGGACGATGGAGACTAGGCCCGATATCTCAGGTTCACTAGAGCAGTCTGAGACCATCTTTGTGGATGATGAGGACGATGGAGATGAGGGTTGTCTACCCGATCCAGTCCCTCATCCACCCCTTGAGGTGCCCTCTTCCACCGCACCTCAAGGTGATCAGCCCATGCCTACAGCTTCCTCTGGAGCTAGTGGCTCTGTTCCTACCCTGTCAGATCACGAGGTGAGGCCACTTCTTCATCTCATCCTGGTGCTCCAAGACACAACCAAAAATCTCACCCTTCTGAGCAGATGATTGGAGACCTATTTGAGCGAGTCACACGTTCCAAGTCTGGCGTGTCACTTTTCTGTCTCCACTCTGCCTTCGTAGCTTCCTTTGAGCCCAAAGACGTTTGTCATGCTTTATCTGACGAGTCTTGGGTCAATGCCATGCATGAGGAGCTCGAGAGTTTCGAAAGAAATAAGGTCTAGATGCTTGTTGAGCCCCCTCGAGGTCACAATATCATTGGGACCAAATGAGTGTTCAAGAACAAGCAGAGCGAGGATGGGGTTGTCATTCGAAACAAGGCTAGACTGGTTGCTCAGGGGTACTCCCGTGTTGAGGGTCTAGACTTGAGGAGACCTTGCCCCTCGTAGCTCGCCTTGAGGCCATTAGAATTCTGCTTGCCTTTGCAGCTTCTAAGGGTTTCAAGCTTTACCAGATGGACGTCAAGAGTGCCTTTCATTGAGGAAGACACCTCCCGGTTTCGAGAACCCCAAATACCCTAGTCATGTCTTCAAGCTTTCCAAAGCGTTGTATGGACTTAAGCAAGCCCCTAGAGCTTGGTATGAGAGGCTTAAGAACTATCTATTGAGACATGATTTCGAGATGGGTAAAGTCGACAAGACCTTGTTCATTCACCGGCTTGGCAATAACCTTCTGCTCGCACAAATTTATGTTGATGACATTATCTTTGGCGGCTCTTCTCATGCTCTAGTTTCACAGCCTCGGATGTCATGAGCACCGAGTTTGAGATGAGCATGATGGGTGAGTTGACTTTCTTCCTTGGCTTCCGGATCAAGCGAGCTCGGGAGGGTACCTTCTTGCATCAAGGCAAGTACACCGTGATCTCCTGAGATGCTTCGACATGAGTGATGGAAAGCGGTGTCGACTCGATGGCCTCTACAACCGCACTTGACCCAGATGAGGACGGCGAGCCAGTTGATCAAACGGAGTTCAGAAGTATGATTGGCTCTCTTGTACCTTACTGCCTCGAGACCGGACATACACTTTTCAGTGTGTTTATGTGCTCGGTTTCAGGCTTCTCCTCGCGTGTCTCACCGCCAGCGGTGAAGCGCATCTTTCGGTACCTTCGAGCTACCATTGACTATGGTATCGGTACTCTTCCTCCTCTGTCTCATCCCTTAGAGCCTTTTCTGGATGCGCACTTTGCAGGTCAGTAGGATAGATAGGAAGGGCACTTCGGGCACTACCAGTTCATTGGCACTTCTCTCGTTTCTTGGTCTTTGAGGAAGCGGTCCCAGATTGCACGCCCACCGCCGAGGCCGAGTACGTCAGCTGCAGCCGCTGTCAGTAGCCAAGTACTTTGGATGATCTCGACTTTGAGGACTTTGGGTTAGCTATCGATCGTGTTCCGCTCTTTTGCGACAACACGTCTGCGATTAGCATTACTAAGACCCCAGTGCAGCATTCTCGGACCAAGCACATTGATATTCGATATCACTTCCTTTGAGACCATGTTGACAAGGGTGACATTGAGCTTCATTTCGTGGAGTGTGACCACCAGGTGGCTGACATCTTCACCAAGCCTCTGGACAGCTCGAGGTTTTCAGCTCTGCGAGGAGAGCTTGGGGTGGTTTGTCCTTATGAACTGTTGTGAGGGGGAGCTTTGGGCTTTACTGCTTTATCATATTATTTATGCTTGTGTCTCCTTACTATTGCACCGCATTTGTGGGTGCATTGGGTTTAGTCCTTCCAAAGATAGGTTAGAGTGTGTCTCTTGTCGAGTTGCTTAGACTTCTTACTCTTATCTTGTGCTTCCAGGATAGCTGTTTCTTATCTCACTAGGTTGAGCTCACTCACTTCTTGTAGGCTCTAGCGAGGGTTGGGCCACCCTGGGGTAAACAGATAGACAGGGTACGTGTTTGCTCTCTAGTGTGTGGTTTCCCGTCAGCTGATAGTCCTGGAGTCATATGGGGTAGATGAGAGTCAGTCTGAGCCATAGTATCCTCTATATCTTATCTATGCTTTAAGGACTCCCTGTTTATCTTTCTTTGCCAGCTTCTCATTTTTATTGCTTTGGTTCAGGGGGAGTTCATTTGGGAACTTCTAGATCTAAATATTGACATAACTCAACTTGAACTAAAAGCTGCATCACATGTTGAGGGGGAGCTGGATTTTCTGCATGTCATCTTGCATTGTAATATAACTACATGGAGCCTTGATTATTATCCATTCATGGCATGTTCTCACTTATATTACATCTTGCCATGATTTGTGCTCCATTGCTAATTTGATCATGACTTTATATGTGTAGTCAAGTCTTTGCCATGATAGGTTAATTAAAATGCTAAATTTGACCTAATTCATGTCATGTTCATATTTGAGACTAGTCAGCTTGTGTTATCTTTTTATGATTCATGCCATGTCAAATAGGCTGAGTTGAGTCTTGAATCATTGTTGAGCAATAGATTGAGCTATATTAGTTTCTTGATGACACATAAGTTAGTACGATCTATTAAAAGCAAAAAGATCTCTTTTGTGCGAAAAAACTGATCTCACCAATTCCTTCTCATGAGACGGCTTGCCATTGCACAAGGTATGAACTCAGGGGAGATTTGGATGACCAAGATCATCTTCTTAAGCTCGTTGCTTGAAGTGGTCGCATAAGGATTGAGGTCTAGCACATGACTAAACAACAAAAAATGGTTGGAAACAATCATATGATTTCTAAAGTCAAAGTTTGTCAATTGTGCTCAATTGCTAAAAAGTTCAATGTACTCCAACAATTGTATCATTCTTGAACTAGTAGCACTCTAGTTGACTCAACACTAGCTTCTCGGTTCTATTTAGCTTATTGACATGGCCTGTCTCATTTCTGGATACCTCTATAAATCATGTTTGACTTGACTTGCTAAGCACTTTCACTAAAGTTCAGATTATGCTTTATCTCGCTTAGCTTCACTTTACATACATAGTCATGATCCTTGTAGCATACTTGTATGTTATGGCTTGATGTAATACATAATGGTCATTTTGGATAATTCTCATGGCTCTAAATGCATAGAATAAACAAACTTCAGTCATTTTATCCAAAATGTGTTATATTCTCTCTCTTGCATCCTTTATGTGTTTATTGCCAAAAGGGGGAGAATTTTGGAGAAAAAGTCTTTTAGGGATCTTTCTAGAGCTTTGGAGAACAATTAGCTCTTTCTTGAGTTGCTCTAGTAATTCCTTCTGTCGGCATGGTCATTTGTGTCATTCCTTTATTTGGACCATGTTGGACTCTTCAAACCAAACTGTTATGCCTTTTTCATGTTTGTCAATATACTCATCAAGGGGGAGATTGAGAGACCATGTGAGAGGTGCTCCCATGTTTGTGATGAGTAATTGACTCGTGTCTTGAAATCGAAAATGGATCAGTCCGCTGCCCGCATTTTTCTAACTACCGCAGCTTGCACTGATGTACTACCGACTGGCGGTACTTCACCGTGGAGAGCGGTACTACCTACCGGGCGCAGATGTAAACAGTCATGATGAGGACATCCCTTCCATAGATACAACTCATCCGCAGCATGTGTTGCAAGGACCACTCACTCGAGCTCGTGCTCGCCAACTTAATTACCAGGTGAATTCATTCCTTGGTTCATATGTTACTGAGAATAGACCGCTACCTAATGCAAGTGATTTAATTGTGCTTAGGAACCTGGGAAAGGACGAAGGAAAGGGACATGGACTCATGGACATGCATGGAAGGAATAATGGAGGTCACCACATCACTTTGGGACCAAGTCAAGAAAGAATCCGAGTTGGCCACGTTTTGGAATCAGATTTGGACTGCTGCAATGGTACCAAGTTCAAACGGGCATAACATCCTCATACGGACTCCGTTTGGGACGTTCTTGTGCTTCATAAAAAGCTTATGAAGTTAATTTCCAACGGATCCAACCTCATCTTCAAATTCCATCTGAGCCGGCCGCAATCATCAAAAGAGTCCACGTTGGTTTCTAAGTCCGAGTCAAAAAGGGTGCTGCGCCACCACCACTTGGGCCCATGGGCCTTGTAACCCTAGGGCGTGCACTTGGACGCCATCCCTGGTCGTTCTCCCTATAAAGGAGCCGCCGCATCCATTGCTAGGACTTGGATTTCGTTGAGTTTAGGTTTAGCCATTGTGCAAACTTTGTTCTTCGCCAGTGTTTGGACGACCACCGTCAAGACGACTTCGAGATCCCATCTTTGTTATTCGCAATACAATTTATGCTTCATTCATATTCGCAATATCGATTGCCTATGTCTTATTCTTGCTAGTTCTTCGATTGCTCATAGGATTGAACTGTGTTCAGTTGATCACGCCCAAATGAGGTCAATAACACTTCGGACTTGGTTCTGCGATTGCTAAGGCGCAAGCGTCGTCGTACGGTTGTAGTCGGATCGTGAGAGTCACCTCCACCAAAATCGATAGTTATCAATCTCATCGAAAGATCGGGCACCTCGCCTTCATCAAGTGGTATCAGAGCCCAAGGTTGCTCGGTGAGAATTTCCAGTTTACCATAGATTAGATTGCTTTTCCCTACCTAGAGTACACAAAAAAAAATTTTAGCAGAAGATCAATCTGTCCAAACCAGTCGTAGCCACGCAATTTTTCTTTTCAGTGCATTGCATTGTTGAACTTTCGGTTGCATCGTCGTGTCCTTTGCTGGTCTTAGAGTCTAGTTCCTTTAGAGTTTCGAGTTCTATTCACGTTTTGGTTTCACCGTTGCAGTTCGATCCGAACTGCCGCGTGGGAAGAAAAGGAGGACTCGTTTTCAAGGGAGGCCTTGCCCTAGTTGGATTCGGAGTAGGACACGATCTCGGAGTTGGTTTTGGAGTAAGGAACAGGCAGCCGCATTAAAAGAGCCGCGGCGTAAAAATAAAAATAAAAAAGGAGAGAGGAGAGAGAAACACCTAACTTTTGCATACGACCTCCGATTGAGGCGATTCTTGATCTGGAGATTTCAGATCCGTGTAAGCCTCCAGGCACATACGCGGCAGCTTCGACCCCAAAAAAGGTCGTTTAGGGCCTCAAAACGGGCCCGCAAACCGAGGAAAAATCAAGTTTCTCAGAATTTGCTCAAGATTGACAGGCACCTTTTACAAGTGATTCTAAGGTTCCCCGTGCAGACGGCAACCTTTTTCGAGCTCCGGAACTCTGGGTGCAACATCATCTAGTTTCCTTTCTACGCGGTGTACTCGTTTGTGTTCTAGGCTCGCGTCTCTAGTACGGTCTAGCCTAGGGCCAGCACCAACCGGCGTTGAACGATTTTCAGCTTGCATTTTCTGAACTGATTATTGCTACTCCTTGCTACTAAACTTGAGCCTTCCCAGCTATACCTTTTCTACACCGTACAGGCTGAGCTTTACCTGGCAATCGCTCCATCCAATCTTCGAAGATATATTGTCATCACTGGTTGCCGATCACCCCTGTGTGCTTGGTAAGAATTGGTAAGAATTCGATAGAAGGTTTGAGTGCGAGTGACTTTGAACCACCATACCCTAGTTCTTATTAGGGACATATTCTTGTGTTTTTGCTAACAATGGCAGGTCCTGTAGAGTCTACTGATCAAGATACATCTCACAGTCCTCGTACGAGGGAGTCATACAACATTTCACGCCAAGAAATGAATCTTCGTGCGGAGGGCCTTAAGGAGGACGCCGATTACAAATGAGCGACTTGCTCAACTAGAGAGCGCCCAGATTGAGACAAACACAACGCCGCTGCGATGGAGAGAGCACAAGGTATCACTAACAATTCTTTGGCGATATTATGGCGCTTTGAGGAGGTTGTCCAAGCTTCGATCGTTGTTCCCCTATTGCACCCAGAGGGACAAGATGAATTCGATCATGTGGGTGATTTCGAGGTCGACGGCGGGCTAACCACAACAACGATCGAGCTCGCGACAATTATGCTTTCAACCAACAAGGTATGCGACGAGAACCCCCACGACGTGAGGTACGTGACCACGATGATGCTTATGCTAAGGTTAAATTCACTATGCCTCCTTTTAATGGTAAATATGATCCTGATGGTTATCTTGATTGGGAACTTGCTGTAGATCAAAAATTTGCTTGCCATGACTTTCCTGAGAATAGACGAGTTAGAGCTGCTGTTAGTGAATTTACCGACTTTGCTTCTATTTGGTGGAAAGAACATTGCCGACAACAACCCAACAACATACCTAACACTTGGGAGGCTTTAAAATTACTTATGCGCCATCGATTTGTTCCCTCATATTATGCTCGTGATTTGTTAAATAAACCGCAACGCCACAACAAGGTGCAAAATCTGTGGAAGAATACTACCAGGAATTACAAATTGGTATGTTGCGCTGTGGGTTAGTTGAAGATGAGGAGGCATCAATGGCTAGGTTTGTGGGAGGGTTGAATCGAGAAATTCAAGACATCCTTGATTACAAAGATTACAACTCCATTACTAGATTGTTTCATCTTGCTTGCAAAGCTGAACGTGAATTGCAGGGACGCCTGCATCAAAATGCGATCTAATCCTTCTGCAGGTCGCACAAATTCATGGACGTCACGCACACCTTCTTCATCCAATGTGGTGCCCCCACCATTACCCTCCAACAAGCAGCGCCTACTACGCCAAATTCGGCCATGAGTTTCAAGCACACAAATCAGCACCACAACTTTCGCAAAACCTCCTTCGGTTGTTACTGACAGATCGAACGAGGGACGTTCAATGCCATCGTTGCAAAGGCTATGGACACATGATGCGGGACTGTCCAAGCAAGCGTGTATTGATTATACGCGATGATGGTGGATATTCCTCTGCTAGTGACTTTGATGATGAAACATATGCTATTCTTGCAAATGATCCTGTAGGACATGATGATGAATCTAAACATGAGGAGGAGCATGTCGGCGCCGAAGATGCTGACAAGTATTTGAGCATTATAGTGCAACGCTTACTAAGTGCTCAAGTGTCTCATGCCAATCAAAACCAGCGCCATAACTTGTTCCAAATCAAGGGCGTTGTCAAAGAACGATCTATTCGGATAATTGTTGATGGGGGTAGTTGCAATAATTTGGCGAGTATGGATATGGTGGAGAAGCTTGCTTTGTCGACTAAACCTCATCCCCACCCATATCATATTCAATGGTTCAACAACAGTGGTAAATTAAAGGTAACACGGATGGTGAGAGTACATTTTTCTATGGGTTCGTACCATGATTATGTTACTTGCGATGTTGTTCCTATGCAAGCTTGTTCATTACTATTAGGAAGACCTTGGCAATATGATACTGATTGTGCGCATCATGGTAGGAATAATCAATACTCTCTCATGTTCAAGGGAAAGAAAATTGTGCTGCATCCTATGACTCCTGAACAAATTATTAAAGATGACCTTGCTAGAGCTAGTAGAGAGAAATGCTTAGCAAATGCTGAGAGTGAGAATCAGATTGTAGCAAAAGAGCTTGAGCAACATAAAAAGAAAGAACCTAAATCTACTCATGAGAAAAATAAAGAAATTAAATTGAAAGGTGCTTGTTTTCTTGCTACCAAATATGATATGAATAAACTAGATGCTAGTAATTCTGTTTGCTATGCATTACTTTGCAAAGATGCTTTGTTTTCATTTGAGGATATACCTTCTTTTTGCCACCGCCGTCACTAACATTTTGCAGACTACAAAGATGTCTTTCCGAAGACATACCGGGGCTACCACCACTTCGTGGGATTGAGCATCAAATTGATTTAATTCCGGGTGCATCATTGCCCAACCGAGCAGCATATAGGACCAATCCAGAAGAAACTAAAGAAGTTCAGCGCCAAGTTCAAGAGTTGCTCGAGAAAGGGTATGTTCGCGAATCTCTTAGCCCTTGTGCTGTTCCGGTCATTTTAGTACCAAAGAAAGATGGATCATGGCGCATGTGTGTGGATTGTAGAGCAATCAACAATATCACCATTAGGTATCGTCATCCTATTCCTAGGTTAGATGATATGCTTGATGAATTGAGTGGCTCTGTTGTTTTTTCCAAGGTTGATTTGCGTAGTGGTTATCATCAAATCCGCATGAAATTAGGCGATGAATGGAAAACGGCTTTCAAAACTATGTTC
The DNA here is from genome assembly GCA_036346245.1 of Bonia amplexicaulis. Classification (NCBI taxonomy): domain Eukaryota; kingdom Viridiplantae; phylum Streptophyta; class Magnoliopsida; order Poales; family Poaceae; genus Bonia; species Bonia amplexicaulis. The sequence continues at coordinate 25,575,928 of CM070736.1, forward strand.
GGGTTATATGAGTGGTTAGTAATGCCTTTTGGTTTGACTAATGCACCTAGTACTTTCTTGAGACTAATGAATGAGGTTTTGCGTGCTTTCATTGGTAGATTTGTGGTGGTTTATTTTGATGATATATTGATATATAGCAAATCATTAGAGGAACATCTGGACCATTTATGTGCTGTTTTTAAGGCTTTACGTGGTGCACGCCTATTTGGTAACCTTGAGAAGTGCACCTTTTGCACCGATCGAGTTGCGTTTCTTGGCTATGTTGTTACTCCACAGGGAATTGAAGTTGATAAAGCCAAGGTTGAAGCAATACAGAGTTGGCCGACTCCTAACACGGTCACACGGGTGCGGAGCTTTTTAGGACTTGCTGGGTTTTACCGCCGCTTTGTGAAGGATTTCAGCACCATCGCCGCACCATTGAATGAGCTTACCAAGAATGCCTTCACCACATTGAAAGATAAGTTAACACATGCACCTCTACTCCAACTCCCTGATTTCAATAAGACTTTTGAGCTAGAATGTGATGCAAGCGGAATTGGTTTAGGTGGTGTGTTGTTACAAGAAGGCAAACATGTAGCATACTTCAGTGAGAAATTGAGTGGGCCTAGTTTGAACTATTCTACTTATGATAAGGAGTTATATGCCCTCTTTTGAACCTTAGAAACTTGGCAACATTATTTATGGCCGAAAGAATTTGTTATACATTCTGATCATGAATCTTTAAAGCTTATTCGAAGTCAAGGTAAACTGAACCGTAGACATGCAAAGTGGGTTGAATTTATTGAGTCTTTTCCCTACGTCATAAAACACAAGAAGGGAAAGGAGAATGTTATTGCTGATGCTTTGTCTAGGAGATATGCCATGTTATCACAACTTGACTTCAAAATTTTTGGATTAGAGACTATTAAAGAGCAATATGTGCACGATGCTGATTTTGCAGAAATATTGTTGAACTGTAAAGAAGGGAAAATGTGGAATAAATTTATCATTAACGATGGGTTTGTGTTTATCATTGTCGATGAGCGACCCCGTATCATCTTGGTATCAGAGCGCGGTTTACTCGGTAGGATCTTATCCCTTTAAATTTCAGTTTATTACTTGCTGTCCTATAGTCCAGAAACCGAAAACACAAAAAAAAATCCAAACCCTAGTTTCGCATCTGCTATTTTTTCGTGAGTTTTATTATGTCTTGATCCATTAGAAATTTTGTTTACGTTCTGATCGTTCGTGTTTATTTGCGTAGCTTAATCTTTGTGTCCTATCCAAAATTCAAACAAAATATCCGATCACTACGATGCGTGAACAAGATCTGACAATGCCGTGAACAAAGTGATGCTAAAGTGCCGTATGGAAAAAAATTCTGCTATTTTTATTTCATCAATTGAGACTAGTTGTTGAATATTGCATCTAGGGCTGCTCTTGAGTATTCTACATCTTGTGAATATTTGTGACCTATGCAAAATCAAAGAGACAATTAAACCTAGTTCGCCCTTGAAAAGAAGAAGAAGAAGAAGAAAAAATTGCTAAGAAAAAAAAGAGAAAAAAAAACATTGGCGAATCTAGGATGAGCTCTTAGTCCATAAATTCAGCTTGTGTATTTAATTCCTTTGAGCAATCTTGTGTCCTTACATTCATATCATTGCAATTGGCTAGCGTCTCTCCTAGTACTTGGTGCAAAACGAGCTATCTAATCTTTAATTTCATATTGCCTCTAGTTAGCTCATTCCTTTTGTTTGTATCGAGTCACATTGATCTTTGTGTGTGCGTTCATATACTACACTTAAATCTTTTGGATCAGCACATAGGCAATACTTTCTAACTTGGATTATTACTTAATTTTACGACATCGAAATTCAGATCGTAGGATAAATACTTCCTAACCAAGCTCCACAAAACATCCTTTGCCGTGCAATTGTGAGTCACTTTTAAATCCGCTGATCATCACTTGTTATGATAGCCACCACCAAGTGTAAGTTTCTTTTGGCCTCAATTCCTTCGGAAGGCAAGAACTTTACTTGGAGAGGAAAAGTGAGATTGAGTGAACTCCACATATTGCCCATATATTTGTGGTTTTGGTGTTTTCTTTGTACAATCTAACCATGGCAGGTAGAGAAGATAACTATAGTGATGAGATTAAAGTTAATCTTAATACCCGATGACTCGATTTCAACATCGGGCATTGAGAAGTACATTGCAACAAGAGCTCCAATCAGCACCACCGATAAGCATGTACAACTTCGGTGGATATGCAGGATTTCTGCATTGAGCTCAATCAACAAATGAAGGTGATACATAAAACATCGTGAATGATATTGTGCGAGCACTTGGTCCACAACAAGAAGAAGATAGCTTTGTTCCTTTCTATGGCAGTGATGATCCGAGGAGTATCTTGAGTGGGAATGGCAAATGGAGAAAGTGTTTAGATTTCCGAAACTTTCCAAAGATCAAGAGGTGAAACGTGCCACGAGGGAGTTTGAAGACTATGCTTATAGTTGGTGGCAACAACTAATTGAAAACAATTCATTAAATCTTGGTCAGATTTGAAGGCGTTCATGAGGAGCAAGTTTGTGCCATCCTATTATGCGCAGGAATTGCTTCACCATTTGGAGAATATCACACAAGGTAGTAATATTGTCCAAGATTACTATTTTGAACTGCAAGATGCAATGTGTCGTGCCGGTGTCACTAGTCCAATAAGGGAGAAGGCATACTTCAAGGGTGGCTTGAATTCTGAGATCGCCGCTATACTTCAACATAAATATTTTAGTAACTTGCATGATCTTGTGAATTGTGCTATTAAGGAGGAGAAGAGACTTATGGAGACCACGTTTGAGAATAATCAATCTACTAAAGTATGTTCGAGTTTAGCATTGTTGCCTAAGTTCCATAGGGAATTAGGAGTTACTTTCTTCAATCAAGATCGTTCAGCCTTTCCGTTGGGAATTGGGTGCACGATAGATCTTCGCTTGGTGGTTGGCGAAATCAACACGAGTGTGTTTTGCGGATTAAAGAGTGTTCGTCCCTTGCATTGGCATTGGAGGATCATTACGATTCATCAAGACTCCCGTGAGTATCCATCCTACGTCGAGAAGATCGAGCGACCCCGTATCATCTTGGTATCAGAGCGTTTCCACATATATATATGTTGCATAACTAACCATGACAGGATATTCAACAATTCGTTTCTCTCGATGTGAACCAAATAGGAATGAATCTTCAGTATTTCGTTCCTCATGGTGCGATTTCAAACCCAACAATTTGTCTCTTCCGTTCTATGGAAGTGAAGATCCAGAGGAGTATCTTGAGTGGGAATGGCGATTGGAGCAAGAGTTTAGAGTTCAGAAGCTTCCCAAAGACCAAGAAGTAATGCGAGCAACTATACAGTTTAAAGACTATGCTTATAGTTGGTGGCAACAATTATCTCGCAAACGATTCATTAGATCTTGGGAAGGTTTGAAGGTGATCATGAGAAACGAGTTTGTGCCATCCTATTATGAGTGGGGATTGCTCCATCATTTGGAAAGTATCACACAAGGAGTAATATTCAGATTATTATTTTCAGTGCAAGATGCATTGCGTCGTGTAGGAGTGACTAGTGAATTCAAAGAGATGACATACTTCAAAGGAGGCTTGAATTCTGAGATTACCACTACACTTCTACAAACATATTTTAGTAGCATGCATGATCTTGTGAATTATGCTATTAAGCAAGAAGAGAGACTTATGGAGAGACGTACATCACGGTTCAATCCATATCCATACTTCAGCTCTTATGGTTCCAATAGTGTGACACATGAGAAGATGACCGAGCATGGGACTTTCCCTTCGGTAAAGGACACATCTTGTGCTGCCCCAATGATACATACAACAATTGAGATGCATCAAAACCTATGTGAGAATGAGAGCCACATAGCCAAATTGAGAGATAGTGCTAAAAGAGTGAGTGTGTGATTCCACCATATGTGAGTTTGAGAGCATCCAAACTGAGAGTGTGAGAGATACACCAAAAGAAAAGAGAGAAGTGGAAGATGGACAAAGTGAGGTTGATTTTGAAACTAACACATTAATATCTACTTCTAGTGTTGTTTCTCACATTGTGCAGGTTGATATTAAAGAAGAGGAATCAAATGTTCAACAACTGCACCATTGGAGATAAACGATGAGGAGATAATCATAGTTAAAGATGAAGTACTTGCTTATCCGTTGTTACATCATGATGATTTAATACCTACAACACCTATATCAATTGAAGAGAATGATAGAGGTAACCATATTGGTTCTGAATTTATTTGTGAAAAGGTGAGTAATTGTGAGAACTCATGTGTTCATTCGAAAATTCCATGTTCTGAAATTTCTATGGTCAATTTACATAATGTGGAATTAATTACTCATAAGGAAGTACTTTCTAGAATATCTCCTGATGATTCTTTATATTATATTTCGATGACCCTAAAGAGCTATCTAGTGTTATTGAGAATGTTGCTGAAATTGCATATTTAAAATCACTAGTTAGTTCCTATGCCTACACATATAAGTTCAATTTGATCGGAGATTATGGTGTAGATGACAACTTTTATGTTTATCGAATATGCATTACATGTGATAAGCTTGCCGAGTTGAAATTGCATATTTTGGACAAACAATCTTTTATACCACGCCATGATCACAATGAGATGAGGTTTAACAATAGTGCTTGCTGTTTACAAAGATTTCTTGTGCCTACTTTTTCCTCTTTCGATGAACAATCATGTACAAATAATCAGAGTAGCGCAGCTGAAGCAAGGAAGGCACTTAAAATTTTATCTTCCATATTTGAACCATTTGATCTGGTTTTGCACATTAACGACTTGTCCACGTGCCAAAGTCGAGGACAACTTTTCTTATGGGAGGGAGAATGGTGTGAATGCAAACATTGCAATGTATGCATTTGATAGCTATTGTAGTATCAATTGGTTTTGTGCAAAACAGTGAGAATGAGAATGACACAATAATTGATTCATACATATACCACGATATGTGTTGTTCTTTTGCTTACTACACCTCTAGGTAATAGTAATGTGAAAGACTAAAGGGGTGTAACGACCAATACATATACCATGCATACACATTGTATTCTTTGTTTAGTACAATTTCAGTTATCAAAAGTCGAGGACGGCTTTTCTTGAAGAAGGGAGGATGATGCGGATACGCACACGCTTAGCACTTTTCGAGTAATACATTATTTAATTGGAAAGAAGTATTGAGCCGCATTAAATATTGTCAGGTGAATTTGTTTCTAAAGGAGTTTCTTTTACTTGATGATGAACTTGGAATACTACATCATGATATTATTTTACGTATTCTTAGGTATGATTCATGTGAAGACTTGGGAGAGCAAAAGGGAGGAGCACAAGGACTAAAACTACAAGTTTTGGATAAGATTTACAAGCAAATTCGGATCTCCCACGTCCTCAATCCAACTCAGACTCGGATTCAACTCAGAATTCAATTCGGATTCGGTTCGGGACAGCCTGACAGACAGTTACTAAAAAGGCCATAACTTTCATAAACGGAGTCCGATTCAGGTGTTCTTGTACTCGTTGGAAAGATAATTTCAAGGGCTACGTAATGGATCCGGCCCCACCTTCAAATTCGTCACGGATAAAAAGTTATGACCGAAACATGGTGACAGTTTAATTTTAGGTTTTTCCTTTTGTGTGAGTTTGTTTCCAAATACATGTAGGGATGAGTTAGAGTTGGTTTAGAACCTCTTGGTCAGCCATGAGGTGGATAGGGTACTATATATTGAGGGTTAGACCCCCATTGTAAGGCAGACCACGTTTGAGAATAATCAATCTACTAAAGTATGTTCGAGTTTAGCATTGTTGCCTAAGTTCCATAGGGAATTAGGAGTTACTTTCTTCAATCAAGATCGCTCAGCCTTTCCGTTGGGAATTGGGTGCACGATAGATCTTCGCTATGGTCGGCGAAATCAACACGAGTGTGTTTTGGCGGATTAAAGAGTGTTCGTCCCTTGCATTGGCATTGGAGGATCATTACGATTCATCAAGACTCCCGTGAGTATCCATCCTACGTCGAGAAGATCGGGCGACCCCCGTATCAGAAAATGTGGAATAAATTTATCATTAACGATGGGTTTGTGTTTAGAGCCAACAAGTTGTGCATTCCTGCTAGTTCTGTTCGTCTGTTGTTGTTACAGGAAGCACATGGAGGTGGGTTAATGGGACATTTGGTGTGAAGAAAACGGAGGACATACTTGCTGATCATTTCTTTTGGCCAAAGATGAGACGGACGTCGAGCGCCACGCTGCTCGTTGCACTACATGTCAAAAGCTAAGTCACGACTTAATCCTCATGGTTTATATATGCTGCTACCGCTCCTAGCGCCCGTGGAAGATATTTCGATGGACTTTGTTTTAGGATTGCCTAGAACAAAGAAGGGGAGGGATAGTATATTTGTGTTTGTTGATAGATTTTCTAAGATGGCCCATTTTATACCATGTCATAAGAGCGATGATGCTACCAATATTGCTGATTTATTCTTTCGTGAAATTATTCGCTTGCATGGTGTACCTAATACTATAGTTTCAGATCGTGATGCTAAATTCCTTAGCCATTTTTGGAGAACTTTGTGGGCTAAATTGGGGACTAAGCTGTTATTTTCTACTACTTGTCATCCCCAAACTGATGGACAAACTGAGGTTGTGAATAGAACTTTGTCTACAATGCTTAGGGCTGTGTTGAAAAAGAACTTAAAAATGTGGGAAGAATGTTTGCTGAGTTTGCTTACAATCGCTCGCTGTATTCTACTACAAAGATGTGCCCTTTGAAGTTGTTTATGGCTTTGTGCCTCGTCCTCCTATTGATTTAATGCTTATTCCATCTTCGAGAAATTGAACCCGATGCTAAACAACGTGTTGAATTGATTTTAAAAATACATGAGACAACTAAGGAGAATATAGAGCGATGAATGCTAAATATAAACTTGCTGGTAGTAAGGGGAGGAAACATTTAACTTTTGAACATGGGGATCTTGTTTGGTTGCACTTAAGAAAAGATAGGTTCCCTGAATTGAGAAAATCAAAATTGATGCCAAGAGCTGATGGTCCATTCAAGGTGTTAGAAAAGATTAATGATAATGCATACAAGCTTGAACTGCCTGCAGATTTTGGGGTTAGTCCCACTTTAACATTGCAGATTTGAAGCCTTACATGGGAGAAGAAGACGAGCTTGAGTCGCGACGACTCAAATGCAAGAAGGGGAGGATGATGAGGACATCCCTTCCATAGATACAACTCATCCGCAGCATGTGTTGCAAGGACCACTTACTCGAGCTCGTGTTCGTCAACTTAATTACCGTGTGAATTCATTCCTTGGTTCATATGTTACTGAGAATAGACCGCTACCTAATGCAAGTGATTTAATTGTGCTTAGGAACCTGGGAAAGGACGAAGGAAAGGGACATGGACTCATGGACATGCATGGAAGGAATAATGGAGGTCACCACGTCACTTTGGGACCAAGTCAAGCAAGAATCCGAGTTGGCCACGTTTTGGAATCAGATTTGGACTGCTGCAATGGTACCAAGTTCAAACGGGCATAACTTCCTCATACGGACTCCGTTTGGGACGTTCTTGTACTGATACGGGGTCGCCTGATCTTCTCGACGTAGATGGATACTCACGGGAGTCTTGATGAATCGTAATGATCCTCCAATGCCAATGCAAGGACTAACACTCTTAATCCGCCAAAACACAATCGTGTTGATTTCACGACCACCAGCGAAGATCTATCGTGCACCCAATTCCCAACGGAAAGGCTGAACGATCTTGATTGAAGAAAATCACTCCTAATTCCCTATGGAACTTCGGTAGCAATGCTAACTCGAACAAACTTTAGTAGATTCATTATTCTCAAACGTGGTCTGCCTTACAAGGGGGTCTAACCCTCAATATATAGTACCCTACCCACCTCATGGCTGGCCAAGAGGTTCTTAACCAACTCTAACTCATCCCTACATGTATTTGGAAACAAACTCACACAAAAGGAAAAACCTAAAATTAAACTGTTACAATGTTTCGGTCATAACTTTTTATCCGTGATGAATTTGAAGGTGGGGCCAGTTCCATTGCGTAGCCCTTGAAATTATCTTTTCAACGAGTGCAAGAACACCTGAATCGGACACCGTTTGTGAAAGTTATGGCCTTTTTAGTAACTGTCTATCAGGCTGTCCCGAACCGAATCCGAATTGAATTCTGAGTTGAATCCGAGTTTGAGTTGGATTGAGGACGTGGGAGATCCGAATTTGCTTGTAAATCTTATCCAAAACTTGTAGTTTTAGTCCTTGTGCTCCTCCCTTTTGCTCTCCCAAGTCTTCACATGAATCATACCTAAGAATACGTAAAATAATATCATGATGTAGTATTCCAAGTTCATCATCAATTAAAAGAAACTCCTTTAGAAACAAATTCACCTGACAATATTTAATGCGGCTCAATACTTATTTCCAATTAAATAATGTATTCACCGAAAAGTGCTAAGCGTGCGTATCCGCATCATCCTCCCTTCTTCAAGAAAAGCCGCCCTCGCTTTTGATAGCCTGAAATTGTACTAAACAAAGAATACAATGTGTATGCATGGTATATGTATTGGTCATTACACCCTTTCGCCTTTCACATTACTATTACCGGAGGTGTAGTAAGCAAAAGAACAACACATATCCGTGGTATATGTATGAATCAATTATTGTGTTATCCTCATCCTCACTGTTTTGCACAAACCAATTGATACTACAATAGCTATCAAATGCATACATTGCAATGTTTTCATTCACACCATTCTCCTCCCATAAGAAAAGTCGCCCTCGACTTTATGGGCACGTGGACAAGTCATTAATGTGCAAAACCAGATCAAATGGTTCAAATATGAAGAAAAATTTTAAGTGCCTTCCTTGCTTCAGCTGCGCTACTCGATTATTTGTACATGATTGTTCATCGAAGAGGAAAAGTAGGCACAAGAAATCTTTGTAAACAGAAGCACTATTGTTAAACCTCATCTCATTGTGATCATGACGTGGTATAAAAGATTGCTTGTCCAAAATATGCAATTTCAACTCGGCAAGCTTATCACATGTAATGCATATTCGATAAACATAAAAGTTGTCATCTACACCATAATCTCCGATCAAATTGAACCTATATGTGTAGGCATAGGAACTAACTAGTGATTTTAAATATGCAGTTTCAGCAACATTCTCAATGACACTAGATAGCTCTTTAGGGTCATCAAACATAATATAATATAAAGAATCATCAGGAGATATTCTAGAAAGAACTTCCTTATGAGTAACTAATTCCACATTATGTAAATTGACCAAAGAAATTTCAGAACATGGAATTTTCGAATGACCACATGAGTTCTCACAATTACTAACCTTTTCACAAATAAATTCAGAACCAATATGGTTACCTCTATCATTCTCTTCAATTGATATAGGTGTTGTAGGTATTAAATCATCATGATGTAACAACGGATCAGCAAGTACTTCATCTTTAACTATGATTATCTCCTCATCGTTTATCTCCAATGGTGCCGCTTGTTGAACATTTGATTCTCTTCTTTAATATCAACCGCACAATGTGAGAAACAACACTAGAAGTAGATATTAATGTGTTAGTTTCAAAATCAACCTCACTTTGTCCATCTTCCACTTCTCTCTTTTCTTTGGTGTATCTCTCACACTCTCGCTTGGATGCTCTCAAACTCACATATGGTGGAATCACACAGCTCACTCTTTTAGCACTATCTCAATTTGGCTATGTGGCTCTCATTCTCACATAGGTTTTGATGCATCTCAATTGTTGTATGTATCATTAGGGCAGCACAAGATGTCTCCTTTACCAAGGGAAAGTCCCATGCTCGGTCATCTTCTCATGTGTCACACTAGCGGAACCATAAGAGCTGAAGTATGGATATGGATTGAACCGTGATGTACGTCTCTCCATAAGTCTCTTTTCTTGCTTAATAGCATAATTCACAAGATCATGCATGCTACTAAAATATGTATGTCAAAGTGTAGTGGTAATCTCAGAATTCAAGCCTCCTTTGAAGTATGCCATCTCTTTGAATTCACTAGTCACTCCTACACGACGCAATGCATCTTGCAGCTGAAAATAATAATCCTGAACTGTATTACTCCCTTGTGTGCTACTTTCCAAATGATGGAGCAATCCCCACTCATAATAGGATGGCACAAACTGCTTCTCATGATCACCTTCAAACCTCCCAAGATCTAATGAATCGCTTCGAGATAATTGTTGCCACCAACTATAAGCATAGTCTTTAAACTGTATAGTTGCTCGCATTACTTGGTCTTTGGGAAGCTTCAACTCTAAACTCTTTCTCCAATCGCCATTCTCACTCAAGATACTCCTCTGGATCTTCACTTCCATAGAACGGAAGAGACAAATTGTTGGGTTTGAAATCGCACCATGAGGAACGAAATACTGAAGATTCATTCCTATTTGGTTCACACCGAGAGAAACGAATTGTTGAATATCATGTTATGGTTAGTTATGCAACATATATATATGTGGAAACACTCAATCTCACTATTTTCTCTCCCAAGTAAAGTTCTTACCTTTCCGAAGTGAATTGAGGCCAAAAGAAACTTACACTTGGTGGTGGCTATAATAACAAGTGATGATCAAGCGGATTCAAAAGTGACTCACAATTGCACCAAGAAAGGATATTTTGTGGTGCTTGGTTTGGAAGTATTTATCCTACACGATCTGATTTTTCGATGTTGTAAAATTAAGTAATAATCCAAGTTTTTGCCTATGTGCTGATCCAAAAGATTTAAGTGAAGTATATGAACGCACACGCAAAGATCAATGTGACTCGATGCAAACAAAGGAATGAGCTAACTAGAGACAATCTGAAATTAAAGATTAGATAGCTCGTTTTGCACCAAGTACTAGAAGAGACGCTACCAATTGCAATGATATGAATGTAAGGGCACAAGATTGCTCAAAGGAATTAAATACAAAAGCTGAATTTATGTACTAAGAGCTCATCCTAGATTCGGCCAATGTTTTTTTTTCTCTCTTTTTTTTTCTTAGCTTTTTTCTTCTTCTTCTTCTTCTTCTTCTTCTTTTTTTCAAGGGCCGAACTAGGTTTAATTGTCTTTTTGATTTTGCACAGGTCACAAATATTCAGCAAGATGTAGAATACTCAAGAGCAACCCTAGATGCAATATTCAACAGCTAGTCTCAATTGATGAAATAAAAATATCTGATTTTTTTTTGCAATGTAGTAATGTTCATGCGCTGTACCGATTGGATTTTTTTTTGAATTTTGGATTGGACACAAAGATTAAGCTACGCAAATAAACACGAACGATCAGCACGTAAACAAAATTTCTAATGGATCAAGACATAATAAAACTCAAGAAAATAGCAGATGTGAACCTAGGGTTTGGATTTTTTTTGTGTTTTCGGTTTATGGACTATAGGACAATAAGTAATAAACTGAAATTTAAAGGGATAAGATCCTACCGAGTAAACCGCACTCTGATACCAAGATGATACGGGGTCGCCCGATCTTCTCGACGAGGATGGATACTCACGGAGTCTTGATGAATCGTAATGATCCTCCAATGCCAATGCAAGGGACGAACACTCTTTAATCCGCCAAAACACAATCGTGTTGATTTCACGACCACTGCGAAGATCTATCGTGCACCCAATTCCCAACGGAAAGGCTGAACGATCTTGATTGAAGAAAATCACCCTAATTCCCTATGGAACTTGGTAGCAATGCTAACTCGAACAAACTTTAGTAGATTCATTATTCTCAAACGTGGTCTCGCCTTACAATGGGGTGTAACCTCAATATATAGTACCCTATCCACCTCATGGCTGGCCAAGAGGTTCTAAACCAACTCTAACTCATCCCTACATGTATTTGGAAACAAACTCACACAAAAGGAAAAACCTAAAATTAAACTGTCACCATGTTTCGGTCATAACTTTTTATCCGTGACGAATTTGAAGGTGGGGCTGGATCCATTGCGTAGCCCTTGAAATTATCTTTCCAACGAGTACAAGAACACCTGAATTGGACTCCGTTTGTGAAAGTTATGGCCTTTTTAGTAACTGTCTGTCAGGCTGTCCCGAACCGAATCCGAATTGAATTCTGAGTTGAATCCGAGTTTGAGTTGGATTGAGGACGTGGGAGATCCGAATTTGGCTTGTAAATCTTATCCAAAACTTGTAGTTTTACCCTTGTGCTCCTCCCTTTGCTCTCCCAAGTCTTCACATGAATCATACCTAAGAATACGTAAAATAATATCATGATGTAGTATTCCAAGTTCATCATCAATTAAAAGAAACTCCTTTAGAAACAAATTCACCTGACAATATTTAATGCGGCTCAATACTTCTTTCCAATTAAATAATGTATTCGCCTAAAAAGTGCTAAGCGTGTGCGTATCCGCATCATGTACTTTATGGAAAGGTTATGAAGTCTACTTTCCAACGGATCCAACCTCATCTTGAAATTCCATCTGAGCCGACCGCAATCATCAAAAGAGTCCATGTTGGTTTCTGAGTCCGAGTCAAAAAGGGTGCTGCGCCACCACCACTTGGGCCCATGGGCCTTGTAACCCTAGGGCGTGCACTTGACGCCACCCCGGTCGTTCTCCTATAAAGGAGCCGCCGACACATTGCTAGGACTTGGATTTCGTTGAGTTTAGGTTTAGCCATTGTGCAAACTTTGTTCTTCGCCAGTGTTTGACGACAACCCGTCAAGACAGCTTCGAGATCCCATCTTTGTTATTCGCAATACAATTTATGCTTCATTCATATTCGCAATATCAGATTGCCTATGTCTTATTCTTGCTAGTTCTTCGATTGCTCGCAGGGATTGAACTTCGTGTTCAGGTTGATCACGCCTCCAGCGAGGTCAATAACACTTCGGACTTGGTTCTGCGATTGCTAAGGCGCAAGCGTCGTCGTACGGTTGTAGTCGGATCGTGAGAGTCACCTCCACCAAAATTGATAGTTATCAATCTCACCGAAAGATCGGGCACCTCGCCTTCATCAACAGTCAGGGCATATAATTTGAGTTTGGTTTGGATGGTTTGATATTTAGGGCATGTGGTTAATTCATGTTATCGAGCGGTGCTATGTGATGTGTTTCTTGTCTGTGTGGCTGCAGGACGTCGAGGCGGAGTCGTGGCGAGACACGGTGGACCGGACTAGGCGCTATGTGGTTAAATCTTGTTTCCTTCTCTGTGATGGCTTGAATCTTGGCTTGTAGAAGTCTAGTAACTATTGCTAAGATATCTACAAAGCCTCTTGGCCAAAGGATAAGAGTTGGAATGGAATTTTGGATTTTTGGGCAACCCTCTGTATTTTTCGGGTTTTTGTCTCCCCTTTTGATTCTCTAGAGAAATCTTGAAACTGATTCTTGGGTTATCCTTCTGGAAGTGTTTCCTTGCTATCCTCAAAGTTTCCCAAGCCAAGAATTCGAGAATCTTGCGAATTTCTCGATTCTCTTTTTCAGCAGTCTGTTTTGGTGCGGTTCTACCGCCGTCGAGAGGTACTACCGCTCAAAGGTACTACCGATTTTCAACAGCGGTATTCCGCCACGCAGATATCATCATATCACGCAGACTACCGCCGCCAGTAATGTTCCAGATTTTTCCTTGCTCTCTGGATTTGATTTCTTTTCTTGATCTGTGTCTTCCGTGGAGTTCTTTTCTCACTGTGAGTACTTGAGGGGAGGATTTTAATTTTTCAAAGGCACCATTCACCCCCCCTCTGTTGCCATTTCGGTCCTACATATAGCTGTTGCATGAAATAATCCTGAAAAATCAAGACGAGCGGAAGTACCACCATTTATCAGCTGGTACTACTGCACTTGTACTATAACAACAATAACGACTATATCAGAGTGTCAGAACTAGTTGTTGAAATTCAATGCGATACTACCATCGTTATAATCGTGGTAGTTTCAATCTTCGGTAGTTCCAATTTATGAAGCGGTACTTCCATTTGTCTCGGGGCCAAAACTTGGCGCTCTTTGGAAGAACGTACAACCCAGATTTTCGGAGCTTCTGAGATCTGGTAGTACCGCTTAAGGGCTGCAAGATTACCACTGTTGTAGTTCCGCCATTAAAACTTCGGTATTCTGCTTTCACGTAAACAAAGTGATTCCAAGAGTGTTCTCTTGAAAAAAACATACCGCTAGTTTTATCGGAACTTCTGGGATGCAGAAGTACGGCTGTTTACACTCTAGTACTTCCAATTTTCCTGATAGTGTATACCTTGGCTATCAATTTTAGTTTTAAGTGCATGCATGATCCTAAATTGATCCAAATGGAATAAGAATATACTATCAAGTTACTAGCTATGATCCCTCTTAATAGTACGAGATTTATTCTATAATCTGGTCTTTCACCATTTCTCCTAAGACCGGTAAAAACAAAAAGGATCTTAGACTACTTATTCCTTTATCTTGAGCCACATTAATCTTCATGTTGACCCTTAGCATGCATATCACATTCATCATTAGGATTAAACCTTTCAAACACTTAGTAAACATATTAGTCCCATATTCACATAATGTCATTAATTACCAAAACCGTTTTTAAGGGCCAGATGCTTTCAATCTCCCTCTTTTTGGTAATTGATGACAACATAAATATTATGTGAGAAGAATAAAGTTTTGAATATACCACTTGTTTGAGAAACAAGTTGTATATTCTTATGTGACTTTGAAAAACAACTAATTATTGCAATAAGCTCAAGTGAGTTTAGAGAATTAATTGCTTTTAAAGTCAACAAAAGGAAAGCACCCCCAAAATATGTGCATATAAATGAGAAGACATATTTTAAGCTCATGTAAAAGTTTTTGAAAAAATTTAGCAGAGTTTCCTTTGTTTGTTGAACTTGAGGCACTTGTACTATAACAACAATAACGACTATATCAGAGTTTATATAACGAAAGAGCATAGGATGCAATTTTATAAAATGACCACAACTTCAAGTTCAACATAATGTAAACATAACATAAAGCATGTCCACAATTACAATAAGCATAAACATTCCAAAGCATGACTACAAAATATGTCTCATAATACCAAAGTGCACAAGTTCATTACATCACAAAGACTTATATATATAACTAGTAGCTAAGATAGATAGGTTTCTTGATTCTTCTCCGTATCTTCTTCTCCATATCTTTCTCCCCTTTTGGCATCAAATACCCAAAAGTGATATTCTTGAAGTGCTTGAGGAGAAGGCCCACGACGGCAACAGCGGCCGTAGCGGATAGGAGAAGGAGAGCGAGTGATAGTCCACTCAAGAGAGGACACTCGGTCCCCGAGAGAAGCAACGGTGGCGTCAAGGATGCCAGCTAAGTCAGTAGTCTCTGCTCATTAGTGCTCTAGCCTTAAGACTACAGAATAAATCTAAGTGAGAGTGACTTCACCTTCTCCTTGTGGTCCAGCTGTAGGATCTTCTTGTTGTTGAGCTCGAGGACGGGGAGCTAGAGGAATAGGAGGTTTTACTCGAGCCTTGTAAGCCTTATGAACTCCACCCAAGTCACCACGGAATTCAATTTTTCTAAGTACCAATGCCATGATGTATGGAGCATAATTAATCATTTTGATCCTATCATTCTTGAAAGAGGCTATTTCCCAAATAATAAGATTAACCATATCAAATTTTCAGCTTTGCATAACATAGTCAATTAGGTTCCACGCATGTTCTCTAATAGCATCATAGTTCCCACTCTTGTGAAAAATGGTGTGGTTAATAATCTAGTTTACCGTGCTTGGAATAGGAATGAGTCCAACAACCTTCATCGGGACAAATCTAGTACTCTAATCTTAGTACTTAGACATGGCAGGAATCTCAAGAGTAGGCCTGTCATATACCTTCTCATATGCACTTGACTCTATTCTGAGAGCTAGCTCAAACTCGTGTTTGTTAGAGTCTAAGTACCGGGTGCAACTCATCCATGAGATATACTAGAAATCAGGAGAAATATACAGAGTGGCGTAGAATTGCTTGATGATCTCTTCATTGTAGTTTGACTAGAGAGTCACAAGACTTATTCTAGCCCTTTGAAATAGCCTATAGGTCCGATTATATTTGTCGATTGAATCAAGGTGATCCCAATCAAAATACTTGTGATATGCAAAGAGTTTTGTTGGACCATACAACTGTTCATATACTTGCTCCTGAAATTTGGTGTGAAACCTTGGATGATAGAATTGTTGGGGAGCAAAAACTGGCTTCTATGACGCAAGCGTGCATATTCTTCAGCTGAGATTGTCCTAAGATCTATTTGAGGCTCTTTTGGCTCAAGCGTCTGCTCATCTGACTATTCAAAGGGTGAGCTCTCTTGTTGTTTTCTTTTAGTCTCAGTGTTAGAATCTATTGCCTTGCCTCAATCTTCTCTGGTCTTTTGGGCAGATTCTAAGGTGGTTGGAGCTACAGGAGGAGGCACCTGGGCTGCACGAGGGTCTGCTTGAGACGATGATTGACTGGTAGTCATAGGAGAGGAGTTCCCTACATACACATTGCGACCAGTTTTCCTTGTCCTGCATCTTCAAACAAAGGAAAAGATACCAAGGATATGTTAGGAAACATCCTCAATAGATTTGAAAAAGAATGGAATGAAATTGCTGTTTTATTAGATAAATCGATAGTACCAATGTTCAATCAGTGGTAGTACCAGACTCCAGTAGTACCGCACATGTCGAGTGGTAGTATCGCTTTCTTTGAGCCATTTCTAGGGCAGATTAAAGTATAAATTTTCTGGTGGTTTTCTGGGATTGAATCCATGGAATAGATGTGAAAGCATCATTAGACACCAGATATGCCAATTTGCCCAAGAAAACATCAACAAATTATTCACATTATCAATCAAATCCTAAGAGACCTATGGTTCCAGAACAAGGTAAAAACATGGATTTTGACAGAACAAGGTAAAACACAAGGATTTTGATCCCATTTACCTTGTAGATCGAAGGAGTTGAACCTTTAGGAGTCAAGGAATGACTAGGGACAAAGAAATCCCAAAAATATTTGAAAATTTGGATCAGATTTTGGAGTTCTTTGGAAGTCAAGAGAGACAGAAGTGTACGAGCATGAGCGAAGGATGGGTTCAGAACATCCAAAGAAAGAGAGAGGGATAAAAACCCATGTGGTTGGCAGTTAATATCCTCAAGCAACTCTAATGGAAGTACCGCAGTTTGACTGCATGTATTTTCAATAATCCATTTGTTTTCGACCACTTTAGAGTTCAACTTCGCTATCTCGTACGACCACATAGATCGATTTTGACCGCATTGGTCATATTCGACCGCACAGGTCGTGTTTGACTGTGCTAGTCGTTTTCAACCGCTATGGTTCTTCGATCATGTTTTCGACCACGTTTTCGACTACGTTAGTTTGACCAGTTTTTTTACTACGTTTTTGACCACATTTTCAACTACATTTTTGACCATGTTTTTTACTATGTTTTCGATCACGTTTTCGACCAGTCGGTTCAATCACGTAGGTCTTTGACCACGTAGGTTTTTGACCACCTTGGTTCAACCGCACAGGTTCGATCACGTTGGTTTTCGACTACACAGTCTTCCACCACCAATGAGCATGGTAGTTTCGTTCTTCCATGGTGGTAGTTTCGAATGTAGAAGTACCGCAAGAAACACAACTATATTTTTATTTTTGTAGAACTTTTAGGGAACTGTATTTAGATCTGAGAATTATGCATATGATCCCCAATTTTGCACTCAAATAAAGATCATTTAGGATCATTATGCATTAGGAAGACTAAGGAAAACCTTGGAATATAGTTTTTATGAACATAGACATTTTTGGCAAAAATAAGTGAAAATACCTTTCAAAAATACCTCAAACAACATCAAATGAGTATGAAAGCATGAGGCATGAGTTCAAGCAACATTTGAGTAGTCAATGATATTTAATTCATTTCTCTACTTGCAAAAGTGGCTTTCATCTAAGGTTTGGTGATAATATCCGCTAATTGGTCTTCGGTCCGAATGTGGCTAATTGTAATGTCTCCCTTTCTCACATGATCTCTCAAGAAATGGTGTCATATATATATATATATATGACACCATATATATGTGTGTGTGTGTGTTTGGTTCTTGAGTGTTGGACCGAATTATTGGCTATTTTCACTCATTATCATACAAAAGAAATATTTTATCAAATTTGATCCTATAATCCATTAAAGTTTGCCTCATCCACAACAATTGAGCACACAACTACCCGTGGAAACAAATTTGGCTTCAGTGACGGAAAGTGCTACGGAATTTTATTTCTGGAAGACCATGACACTAAATACCTTCATAACAATTGACAACTACCAGAGGCGCTCTTTCTATCCACTTTCAACCCACATAATCAAAATCCCAATATCCAATTGAATCAAATTTAGCATCTTTAGGACAACATAAGCCTATACTTGAGAAATGCTTTAAATGTCTTAGAATTCTCTTTATGGCATTAAATGACACATGCAAACACTAAACATGATATCGAGGCTAGATATGGTAAGATAAAGCAAACTATCAATCATGGATCTATAAAGTTTTAAATCTATTTGTTTACCTCCTTTATTGTGATCAAGATGCCCATTTGTTGCCATAGAGGGCTTGATGGGTTTTGTATCCTCCGTACCAAACTTTTTGAATATATCTCTCACGTACTTTGTTTGGCTTATAAAGGTCTCATCTTTGTGTTACTTAATTTGAAGTCCAAAAAAATAGGCCAATTCTCCGATCATAGACATCTCAAATTCCCTAGACATCATATGAGATTTTTGTTTGCAAAAGTCTTGGTTAGTAGAACCAAATATAATATCATCAATATAAATTTGGCAAACAAAGAAATCATCATCAATAATTTTTTGTAAACAAAGTTATATCAACCTTCCCAATTTTAAATCTTTTAGAGAGTAGAAAATCTTGAAAGCACCCATACCATGCTCTAGGAGCTTATTAAAAACCTTATAGCGCATCGGAGAGTTTATATATATGATTAGGATTTTTAGGACATTAACAAGTTCAAAAATTATTCCATTTAAGAATGCACTTTTAACATCCATTTGAAATAATTTAATATCAAAACTTGATGCAAAGGCAAATAATATATGGATTGACTCAAATCTAGCTACAGGTGCAAATATTTCATCATAATCTAAGCACTCAACTTGAGTATAACCTTGAGCAACTAACCTTACCTTATTTCTTACCACAACTCTATTTTCATCTTGTTTATTACAGAAGACCCATTTTGTGCTAATTATGTTGTGCTCCTTGGGTCTCTACTAGTGTCCAAACATCATCATGCTGAAATTATTAAGTTCTTTATGCATTATATTTACCCAATACGAATCATCTAGTGCTTCACCTACAATTTTTGGCTGAAGAGAAGACACAAAAGAGTAATGTTCACAAAATGAAGCTACTCTAGATTTAGTTTGAACACGCTTACTCACGTCATCCAATATTTGATCTATTGGAAGATCTTTGCCAATTGCGTTGTGAATCTTCGGTGGTAGAGGTTGTTCTTCCTTTTCTTATATATCTATTGCTTGAGTGTTGCTTGTTGTCGAAGAAGTTGGAGTTTCAACTTGCTTTGATGAAGGAGATACATTGGATACTTTTTTGGTTTGAAGTCACCAATTTGTATGTTCTTCATTTGTAATACCCCGGAAATTTTTTAATTAATTGTTTAATTAATAGAGAGAGGACTTTGTGAAATAATTAAATTTATAAGAGTTTTGAGGGTTTTATGAAAATTTAAGACAACCTGGCCTAGGCCTTGGCCTGTGGGTTTTTCTTGGCCCAAGAGGGAGGGAGGCCACCTCTTAAAACCCTAGGCAGCCCCCACCCCCGCGCCTCCACCCCAAAGCAGCCGCCGCCCGTGCTGCCCTCGACGCCTTCTTCCCGGTGCGCCGCCGCCGTCTTCATCGTCGTCGTCTCCTCCCGGCGCCGTCGCCGACGCTCGTCGCTGCACCGCGTGGATCCGGAGGAAAGAGAGGAGGAGATCGCGGGCGTGTTCGTCGTGTTCGCCGACGTGTTCGCCGTCGTGTCGCCAAGGGTAATCCCGGTAGTCTCTAGATTGGTTTTAATCGAGTTAGATTCGTCGGTTTTTGGGCTGCTGGGACAGTAGTTGTTTCTCGGCGGTTTTGATCTAGTTTCGTCGGGATTAAGGTCTGGACCCTTCTAGAAAGTTGTAGAGGGTTTGATTATCTTTCCAGGAGTACAAGAACACACTATTTGGATCTGTGTAGCAAAAGTTATGAATTTTCTAGTGCGACTGTTCTGCAGATCGGGTAGTTCTGGACAGAGTTTAGTAGATCGGTTTGTGCGACGGAAATAGTGGCTATTCAGGAGTCCTTCAAATTGGGAAAGTTGTAGATAAGTTTCTTATCTTTCAATAGAGGTAAAGAAGTCCGGATTCCGAGTTTCTGGGTGAAAGTTATGACTGTTTTAGTGCGCTGTCCAGAGAGTCCGATGTGAATATTGATGCTTTAGAAAAGGGTTTGGATCGGCTAGTTAATGGAAGAATCAGAGAGTCTCCCCAACTAAGTTTTTGTAGATAATTTAATTATCTTTCCAGAGAGTCCAAGAACGTTTAATTTGGAGTTACTTACTGAAAGTTATGATTTTGGAAGTCGGCTGTCTGTGGTTGGGCAGATTTGGCCGAGGGAGTTGGGGATTTAATTGAGATAAATTGTTGGGTTAATTGGGGTTGCTGTTATTTTATATCTAGAAACCCGCTACTGTCATGTTGGTAATTATTAATTAAATATTCAGGAGGAGAGCGGATTCCGGGGGTTGTGCCTTCTACGTGTTCGTCATTTTCTCGCGGTTGAGGCAAGTATATTTGTGATGTGAAAATCTGTGTGTTTATGGATTTGTTGAATTGTTTGGATGATGGTTGAATCATGACTGTTTAAATTGTGAGTATGAGTAAGTGATGAATTGAGAATGCTATTTATGTTCTGCTTACATTATGGCATTTATGAGATTGGTTGATGCGTAGTATGGTGAATGCTCGTTATCTTTTGATACATTCACATATATGCATCATATTGAGAATTGTTGAAGTCTTGATCATGCGGTGATCAAGATCGAGGTCCCCACACTTGCGAGTGTGGGCATTGGTCCCCGCACCGGGGCAGTGCATGGTGTGCATTGACGGATGCACATTCCGCATTACCGGTAAAATGCGAAAGAGATGAGAAAGAGGAGTTTTGATCATAATGCATAGCATGAAATTCATATGTAATATGTTTAACTTGAGAGTTAATGTTCATGCTTGCATTTGTTACAGATTATACTTGCGAGTCATTGACTCACTCTTGCTGTTGTTTTGTTGTTGTTGTTTGTTTATTTTAGGTACCTTCACGAGGTCAGCATGCATGGGAATAAAGAGGATTAGTATTATTGCACTTGCACGAAATATTCACCATGGAGAAGATAGAGAACTCTAATTATTATTTGTTGATTAGTTCAAGTGGTATTTGATTATGACCTTCAGATTAAGATGTAATAATGGATTAGAACTTCTTTATAATGCTTCCGTGCTTTACTTAAGTTTTATAGATGTTTCTGCTTAGTAGCCAAATTACTTTGCTTGTGGTTATTCATACCTTTTGATAATATTGTTAGAACTTCATTTTATCAATAAACAAAGGAGGCTCTGCATTAAATTTTATAGAATGCCTTAGCATAGTTTTATTATGTTGTTAGTTTGGTAGCATTTCAGGCCATTGTTTGGCTGGGGTGTTACATCATTGCTCGCCTTAGTCCTTCATCACCTACATCACCCAAATTTTCTTGCTCTTCTTGAGAACCATTAGTTTCATCAAAGTGAACATCACATGATTCTTCAGCTAAACCAGAGTTTTTGTTGAAGACTCTATAAGCTTTACGATTTAGAAGAATAACCAAGTAAGAATCCTTCATCACATCAACTTTAAAATTTTGAGACCCGAATACCTTTTCTCAAGATATAGAATTTGCATCCAAACACTCTAAAGTAGAAATGTTTGGTTTTCTTTCAATGAGAAGCTCATAGGAAGTCATTTTTAGAAAACGATGCAAATAAAGGCTATTTATGGCATGATAAGCGGTGTTAATAGTTTCTGCCCAAAAGTTATCAGAAGTATTATATTCATCAAGTATTGTCCTAGTCATTTCAATTAATATTCGATTTTTCCTCTCTACAATTCTATTTTGTTCTGGAGTTTAGGTAATGGAAAACTCATGTTTTATTCCAAGTTCATCGTAAAAATCTTCAATTTTAGTGTTATTGAACTGGAACCATTGTCACTTCTAATTTTCTTTATTTTGGCACTTTTTGAATAACTTTTGAAAAATGCCAGAGGTTTCGGCCTTGTCATGTAGGAAGAATACCTATGTGTATCTAGAGTAATCATCCACAATGACTAAATAATAGCTATTGCCCTCGATTCTCTTATAGGTTGTTGACCCAAACAAATCCATGTGTAAGAGCTCTAATGGCGTAGAAGTTGACATGATACTCTTGGAACGATGAGAATTTACAACTTGCTTCCTGGGTTGGCAAGCGCAACATATTTAATTTTTATTAAACTTCACATCTTTCAAGCCAATTACTAAAATTTGTTTAATAAGCTTTTTAAGTTGAATCATACCTACATGACCTAGTCTTTTATGTCATAAACAACCCAATGAAGTTGTTGCCATTAAACAATTTTTCAAACATAAATCACTAAAGGAGAAATCAACTAATAAGGATTTCTAAATTAAAGCCTTTGAAAACAAGTTTATTTTTTCTTTTTCTTTGAAATATTCCATCTTTAGAAAATGATCATATTAAACCAAGATCACATATTTGAGCAACAGACAACAAATTAAAATTTAATGTTTCTACAAGAGATACATTAGAAATGGAAAGGTCATTACAGATAGCAATTTTACCCAATCTAAGTACCATTTCTTTGCTATTCTCTTCAAATATGATCATCTCATTGCTTCCATTCTCAAATATGGTGAACATCTTCTGATCTCCGGTCATATATTGAGTGCACCCACTATCAAGTACCCAAGGCTTTGGGCATCCAAATGGCATTCTTTTTAGCACCCAAAATTAAAATGTCAACAAAGTTAGCAATAACACTACCATTTTTGGATTTCTTAAGCATGTAGCAAAAATGAAACAATCCAATAGGAGTCTTACCCATAGGACAATTTGGTTGCATGTTTCCTATTTTTTGGCATTTTTGCAATACTTACCATTTTGCCTAACAAATCATGGGGGCTTGTTTTCCGGTTTCTTACCTTTCTTGGGTACAAACCTAAGTCCATCCTTATTGAATGAGCACATTTGCTCACTCAATAGCTTGTCAAGAGTGGCTTTACCTTTGAAGCATCTTTCCAAGCTTTTGATTAGCTTGGTCACTTGCTCTTTTTATTCATTGTTCTTAATAATAAGCTTGGCATCATATGACTTAAGATTACCATGATTGGAATCAACATTAGTACTACATGGCATGGCAAGCAAATCATCATATGAAGTAGAAATGCTAGTTCTAGCAATTTGTAACTTGGCATGTCATTTGAAAGATCACAAGTAACACCAATGCTAGTGCAAGATTTGCTTGAATTTTCTTGGATGAGCAAGTCATAAGCTTCTTTTAACTCCTAATAAGAATCTTTAAGAGCGAGATGCTCTCTCTTTAAGACTTTGAATTTTGACTTCTTTTTCATGATATTCATTTAATTCTTCTAGCATGCCGATAAGCTCATCATAAGCGGGTTCATCGTCATCAAAGGATTATACCTTCTCTCCTTTTACCATGAGGCATGTAGGAGATGCAAAGAGGGATGGAGCCTCCTTGATGGCGATGCCAGCAAGTCTCTTCTTCTTAGAGGACTCATCCTCAACAGAGTCGGAGTCCATGTACTCCTCATCGGAGTTCCACTCTCTGATGTGGGCTTCATTCTTCTCTTCTTTGTGAAGCTTCTTTAAAAACTTCTTCTTTCTGTTGAAGTCCTTCTTCTTAGATGGCATGCCATTGTCATCCTTCTTCGTGGGGTATCGAGAGGCAATGTTCTCCTTATCATCTCACCATAGCAACGAATGTTGCTATAGCTGCTGTTGTTGTAGGAGCACCTCTTCTTGCCCTTCTCATGGCTAGCGCTTCGATGTGGATGCCTCTTTATGAATTTCTTCATCTTCCTCACAAGGAGAGTCAAATCCTCCTCGGAGTCCTCCTCATCATCCTCGAACTCATCGCTTGATACCATCTTGCCCTTGAAAGCGGTGATCTTTTTGCCCTTGGAGGAGGATTGTTCTAAGAGCTCCTCCTCGTTGGTAATGAGGTTTCCCAAGAGTTGTGTCGGAGTCGTTCTTGTCAACTCGGGAGAGTTGAGGAAGAGTGTCACCAACATCTTATACTTCTCCAGCAATGCTCTAAGCATCTTTCTTACAATATCAACATCCATTAGTAACGTGCCAAGGCCCTTGAGCTCATTCACAATGTTGTTGAGGTGAGAATATATTTCATTTATATTCTCATGAGGCAACATTGTGAATGTCTCATATTTCATCCGAAACCTATGCAATTTGGCTTCTTTAAATATGGATGTTCCCTCATGGATTTCTGAGAGGTTGGTCTAAATATCATGAGCAGTTTCCAAATTGCTCACTCTATTGAACTTATCCACGTTTAAAGAGCCAAATAGAGCATTTATAGCTTGAGCATCTAAATGAGCGTGGCACCACAAGCACAAGTCTCTACAAATATATTTCTACTACAAGTAAATATGACAAACTTAACAATCACAAAGCTTGAAATATAAGTGTGGAATGTAGAGAAAAAGAAGTAACCAAATGACACACGATGTTTTACTATGGTGTTCGGAAACTTGCTGGTTTCCCCTAATCCATGTTGAGGAAAGCCCAACTGACTTGGACCGGCTCCATGAATTAAGACTCAACTCCTCAATCCACTAGTGGTTGTTCTTCCTCCACTCCGGAGATGGTGGATACCAAACCACTCACAAGTCAGCACCAGCCTCTTCACAATTTTGTTGAAGATGTCACATCGCAATCTCTCGCCAAGCCGCTTAGGTGCCGACAAGCACCCGTAGTAATAAACCGTGGCTTCACTTGATGGCGATCATGCCAAAGGATCAATCTAGATATATGCACTTGATTTTGGCTCAACTACCTCAAATGAATGGAATGAAAGCAATTGAGGTGTGGAGTGAATGCTCTATGCTCAAGGATGTTGCAATGAAGTGTCTAACTCTGTCCTTAAACTGGTAGGGGAGTATTTATACCCTCACTAATCAAATATACCCATTGCATAAAATAATCCTAAAAAACCAGAGCGAGCGGAAGTACTGTCGTTCATCGACCAAGATTACCGCACCGCATCGTAGCAACAAGAATCTGCTATATCGAGCATAAGAACTAGCCATTGAAATTCAGCGATACTACCGCGTTATAATCGTGGTAGTTCCGATTTTCTAGTTCCAATTTCAAGTGATACTTTTGTTTGTCTCCTGCTAAAACTTGGTGCTCTCTCGAAAACATTCTGCCTAGATTTTTGAGCTTTCGAGATCCCAGAGTACTGCTCAAGGGTTGCGATTCGCCTACTAAGTTTCACGGTGAAACTCGGTATTTCTGCTCTCCGTGGAAACAAAGTGATTCCATGGGTGCTCTCCAAAAAAACATACCGCTAGTTTTATCAAAACTGGGATGCGAAGTACAGTTTGCCACTCTCGGTACTTCCGATTTTCTTGACAAGGTACGCTTTGGCAATCAATTTTAGTTTTAAGTGCATGCATGATCCTAAATTGATCCAAATGCCACAAAAATATGCTATCAAGTTACTAGCCATGATCCTTCTTAATATTAAGGCATTTATCCTATAATCCGGGTTTTCACCCTTTCTCCTAAGACCAATAAAAACAAAGGGGGTTCTAGACTACTTATACCTTTGTCTTGAGCCATATTGATCTTCATGTTAACCTTTAGCACGCATCTTACATTCATCAGCGGGACTAAACCTTTCAAACACTCAGTAAACATATTAGTCCCATATTCACATAATGTCATTAATTACCAAAACCATTTTTAGGGGCCTAGATGCTTTCAATCTCTCACTGTTTGGTAATTCATGACAACATAAATATTATGTGAGCAGAATAAAGTTTTGAATATACTACTTGTTTGAGAAACCAGTTGTATATTTATTGTGACTTTGAAAAACAATTAATTGTTGCAATGAGCTCAAGTGAGTTTAGAGAATTAATTGCTTTTAAAGTGAATACAAGGAACGCTCCCCATAAACATGTGCATATAAATGAGAAGACATATGTCAAGCACATATAAAGTTTTTGGAAAGATTTAGCAGAGTTTCCTTTGTCTGTTGAACCTAAGGGAATAGATAATTGCAATGATATAATTTATATAACGAAAGAGCACAAGATGCAATTCTATAAAATGACCACAACTTCAAATTAAACATAACATAAACATAACATAGAGCATGTCTATAATTACAATAAGCATAAAAATTCCGAAGCATGACTATATAATATGTGTCATAATACCAAAGTGCATAAGTTCACTACAGAATATTATCGCCGACAGTGAGCTCTCCGCTAACCAGCTGTCGGCTATCGTCTTGCTCCACCGTGCCTGTCCGGTCTGGTTGCTCTCCATCATCTTCGTCGTAAGCCGCCGCCCCATTCATCATCCACTCCGCTATTTCCACATGTGCCGAGCGACGCTTGGTTACAAACCGTCGCCTCAATCCGAGCATTGGGCGGACGTTACCCCTGACATCATTGTGCACGTCCATCATTTTGTCTTCTCCGTAGACCCAGCCCACCGTGATGCGGGGGATGCCCGATCTTCACGGAGGGAAAATATGCGAGATGAAGATAACTAGTCATGCGAGCAGCCAAGGTAGTGTAACCCGACAATTCTTGAGGCCAACCAACGCTTTTGCAATGACTGCAGCAAGTATTCGCCCAACCACACTCTAAGTTCCCAATCCACACAACCACGCACGGTTGGAAGCACGAAAGGTTGTCACGAACCACCGCTTTTGCAATCTCACTATGAAAATTACAAGAGCAAAGGAAGAGAGAATTCTCAAGTTTTTGGTAGCACTTGGCTAGCTATTCTGAAATCATATAGCTGAAAGTTGTCCCCTTAGAAGAAAGAAGCAAGGGGTATTTATACTAGGAACAACCCTCCTAGCTAGGTGTGAACATACTCCAAAACGGGATCCATTTTCGTGTGCCCTTTAAGTTCCCTAGGCTCAGAGAGGCAGTAATTTCATGTGGCCTCGCGCTGTAGTTATTGTCCCGAACAGCTAGTCTTGAAACTTGCATATCTTTTGACTCAGGCCTCCAAATGATGCACCGTTTGTTGTGCTAGAAAGAGGACTTAATTTCCTATCCATCCTGCTCCCGTGCATGCTGGACACGCCCATATTTGTGTGGGAGTAGGTCGAAAGTTGGTAGTCAAATTCTGACGCTGCGCATGCAACACTTGATGGCCCGAACAGCTTGCTAGTATTCTTGATGTCCAGCTCAGCCTTCTTCACATCTAACTCGTCATATGTGGATGTTGTTAAACAATGTACTCCGGTAGCTAAGTCTTGATCCTTGTAATGTGCTCCTTCCGCTTGAATTATCTCCGCAGTGCAAACCTAAGTAAAATAAGCATACGAGACTTAGGCAAGATATAATTCTTGTCTACAACAATATTAGATTTAGCTAGGCATGCATTCACCTCTTGTTGTATTTGCTTAATACGGTTCCTAGTCATGGGACCCAAATAAGCCTCTTTGTAGAAGCTTCAACTTGCGCTTGTGTAGAATCTTGTGGAGTAGATGATGAATGGGTTGAGCTGTGATGTCCTCATCACACCGTGTGCCATCTCTAACATCTCGTGCTCACTTGTCGGTAGTACTATGTTGTAGACCCATAAACCAGCCGAGTCAGTAGCCATGCAAGTAAGCCACATTAGCCCTAATCTTACGTGTCGTGCGATGTGTCTGCCATGTTAGCCACCTGAGCCATGTGTCACAACTATGTCACCATGCCATGTGTCAGCCATGTCACCTGCCACCTAAGCCCTAGGTGCCACATGTCATGCGACGTCAGCCCTAGCAGCCAGTCAGCCACCATATCAGCGATGACATCATAAATCCTATTTTCTTTAGAAAAATAATTTGGCCATAAACAAAATAGATGCTGACATCATAATTAACAATTTCCTTTAGTCAGATAATTCCAATAAACCCATTTTTCCTTTTTCCTTAGATTTAAATCTTCCGAGAGCCGTTCTTCTCTCTCCTAACTCGATTGACCCGATTCGCTTTTCCTAAATTCATCTAAAATTGAGCTCTATCTTTTGATTCTAGTTTCGAAGGTTTTGGAGTTTAGTTGAATTTTGTTGATTTTATTTGTGGCTCGTTCGTTTTCTCTCTCGTTTGATAACATCTTCGAATGAGCTAAAGCAGGATCTGAAGACCAAGAGTTGTTAACTGAGTAAGACCAAGGTAAGTCATAATACAAACATCTGAATGACCTAGTTTTTAAATTTCTTTATTTATTATTTTCTTTAAATTATCATGTATAATACAAACATTTGTATCTAGTAGTTATTGTCCGACTTGCTTAACCCCTCAATTGATAATTTGAATGCCATGATTCCATTGTCATCATAGGATGGATATTTATCTAGTGATACAGTACTAGTTGTCACATAGGTTGTACGTTTAGTATGATTCGCTTTGCTTGTAGTACGTCGGGTTCATCATCACATGTTAATTAATTAATGAGATATTAAATCATGGTGGTCAGCCATAATTATAAAATTTGAGTGCTATGATATGGGTAATGTCATTGGTATTGATTGTACAAAATAGTTTTCACTTGGACAAGTGATTGTGTAGTAAAGGGGAAGTGTGGTTAGCACTTCGAGGGATGTAGATGTCTCGCTTGGGTAATGTTTAAGAGCTTAAATTTGTGTGCTATTGATCTGAGCCTTGTCGTACAACCACATGTCAAGTATGGGATGGATCTGACTAATTAATTTGTGATGTTTCAATTTCGGTTTTGCCATCAAGATATCGCTGGATGTCGGTTAGACATTTCCATGGGGAGTAAGAGATATATGTTCGACTAGATGATTAGCCTACTGCTCAGTAAAATCTTAGTAGGTAAAACTGAGTTAAGATGGAACTTTGTAATAGCCTTGTTATGATCTTCTTGGCCAGCATGTCTAAGGAAGCGTGTTGCTCTAGTATCACTATGAGATGATCATATTATGTGGGTAAAGTTGTGCAACTTCTGTAAAGTGTAAAATTATTTGAATAGTTGTATCCCTGGTTATGGACAATATTCAATGATTTCATGCGAGAGGTAAAGTTTCCATAAAAACTTAGTTGGGATAAGTATAGAAAGTGAATGGTTAGTTCACTATTGGCTTATTACGTGAATGATTAGTTCACATGTGGTTCATTAGGTGAATGGTCAGTTCACCTATAGTTTATTTAATTCCTTTGAATTTTTATTCATTATCAACTTCTTATGTTTACCTTCAATCTATTTATTGTATTTATTTCGAATTGTTGTTTTCTGTAAAATAACCACTCTGTCATTGTTTGGCAAGCCTTGCATAAATATATTGCATTCTTGTTACGAACAACTTACTTTGTATTCTATATACTCACGGCTATATCCACATTTGCTCAATTGAAGAGGACGAACTGTATCAACCGGAGGTACTTGAAGGAGGATATTTCGATTACTTTTCGGATTAGGGTCTTACTTCCCAGTCGATTGCCTGTGGACATATCGAATGCCCACTTTGTTTTTATTGTTCTTCCATTGCTAGTTCTTTTAAAGTGTAAAATTTGCCATAAGTAACTTTGATAATTAATAATATTTGAGTCCTTTCTTGATTAATCGTGAATAAGGTTGATATTCCATCTATGTTTCCTCTTGTGTACTAGTATGATCCTAGACTAGTGCAGAATATACAGAGTCCGAATTTACATATTCAGGTCTCGACACTTCCATAAGCTCCCCCTTAGAAGAACACTAAAATCTCACCTCCAAGCCATATAGAAAGCATTGATTTCAAAAAGTAATAAACCTAAGGAAAACATGCCTCTGAAAAAATGCTCCAGTTCAATTCTTCGAGTCTATCCGGATCATATGCCTCATTGTAGCCCCAAAATTCCCTTCTCTGCAATGTTAATCCGAGTCAATGTTCGACTTAACCCGGATTTTCTGCGTCAATGCAAATCAGGAAAATTGTATTTTGGACAAATAGTCCAACCCACGCTCCGGGTCGATCTGGATGACTCCTTTCAAAATCCAACTGGTTCTGAGTCAATGGTCTGGCCCACCAGGATAATCTGACTCCATTCAAGATTATGTTGACGTAGCTCAACTTTGTCCTCTTTCAAGGTCGTCGTAACCTTGAATTGATACTTGTCATCCCTGGACTAGAACTTAGCTAGACCATCCTCATGTGTGATACATCACACCTAGTTACCTAATCTCGACAAAACTAAGCTACTAGCCCTTGACCCTATTAATAGTACGGCCAAAGTAAAAAAACAAGATCTATCACTTCAATAATCTAGCCCAATTATTTGATCATTTCTAGTCTTAAGGTTATTAATCTTCATTAACTCCATACTTTGTCGTCATTTGAACACTTGGGTCAACACATACACCCAAGAACTAATCCATACCATCGTCGAGACCTAACTTCTCAAGCATGATAAACATGATAGTAATTTTGTAATTGATTTCATTGCTTCCAAACATAATTGATCTTGATCTTGAAATGTAAGTTGCACAAACTTCCAATTTTAGAATGTAAGTGGCACATTGTTATGAGTTTAGAACGTCCAATACAATTGTCTCGTTTGTATAAGTATACTAAGTTTACGCTAGATATATGGATGCTTGAGCACATACTGTACATGCAGAGGGTGGGATTCCATCATGAATTCGTGATGAAGATTAGAGTGAGAATATGGGAGGGGGAGAAGGTCAAAGAGAAGAGGGTATATTAGTAATCGTAAGCTTTGTTCCGGAGAAAACGCACACATCGAAAATAAACCGAGAGACAGGAGAATTTCTAAATTTCTTTTTTTTCTTATTTGCTCCGATTTTTCTTGCTTTTTTTCTTACAAAACTGGGTACAAGCCTTCTCAATATGTAGGCTAATAATCTCGTACTAGCATATGTATTCGGACTTCAAATTGACACAACTTCAACTTGAGTTACATACGGAGACAGTCTCTATTACGCCTTGAACTCAAGTGAAGATTATTTCTAACAATCTCCCTTAATCTTGACTTGACATACTATAATTTTAGTCTCGATACATTATGAACTACCAGCCACGTCTCCACATGAAGCGTTCTACATACAAGCTACATATAAGAACTCAACTCAACTAGTACGGGTCCATCCAGATGCAAAGGTTCTAAAACATTGAGGCAGTCGGACTCAACTACGACTTACTAAACTCATACTTGACACATAACGGTGACACATCTCCTCAACGTTCCGATTTCTTTCCACTTCACTTGAGTTTGGACAGCGACACATCTTCTTAACGTCCCTGACTCAACTCATCATCAAAGCACAGTTGATTCATCATCGCTGAGTGCTTCATCGTCTCGGAGATGGACGAACGGACGGAGATTTCGCTTTTCCACTGTCGCCGCAGGGACGGAAGAACTGAAGGATAAAACGCTTGGCGCCTGCCTCTTGCTGCTTTGTAACGCGCCAGAACCGAATTACCGAGCGAAGATGTACTTGTTGTCCTCTACGCTTCGGAGACAACGAAACGCGACGGGAGAACATGCTGGAACAGGGGGCGCTGAGACTGCATGCGATACCTCAGGAGCGCTGTGCGGCTCTGATACCACTTGTTAACTTTATTCTCAGAGAAAACGCACACATCGCAAATAAACTGAGAGAACACAAGAGAATTTCTAAATTTCTCTATTCTCTTCTTTGCTCCCCCTTTTTTCTTGCTTTTTTCTTACAAAACTGGCTACAAGCCTTCTCAATACATAGGTTAATAATCTCCTACTAGCATACGTATTCGGACTTCAAATTAGACACAACTTCAACTTGAGTTACATACGGAGACGGACTCAACTACTTCTTAGACTCGAAGTCAAGATTATTTCTAACAAGAATAATTAAACAATCTAGTCAAGACGATTTTCTAAAAAGTAGTGGGAGCGAAATCCAAAATACGGTATTTCTACGGCGATCGGATCAATTATTCCTTCAAACTACTATCTAAGGGGCTACCGGTGAACAGATATTTCAAACAAGACATCTGGTTCGTAATTCATCCAAGCCATTGAAATGATGATGTCGACAAAATGTGTCGTGGAATAAAAACACCGCACAAAAACCCTTGTAAGAGAGGGACGGAACGTAGAAGAACCGATGTTTGTATGTCCAATTCCTGTTTTCTTGTCCATGTTACAACACTATTTATAGAGGTACCATTAGAGAGACAAGACGTCGTACTATTTCAACTAATTGTCTTGTCAATATTTTAATACCGATCTTACGCATGACTTATTTGGATTCAGATAAAACTCTTGAAAATTCGGACTATGATCATACAGATGCATAGTAGAGATATGAGAATTTTTATACGGGTCTAGTCCTTCTGAGAGAATAACAATCCTATTACCTATATGGTTATTGATCAGAGAACTATTTAGAACTGAGAATGTAATGTGAAATATCTTTCACTATCCTTCGATCCGATCTGTTTGTATC
Source organism: Bonia amplexicaulis (assembly GCA_036346245.1). Lineage (NCBI taxonomy): Eukaryota > Viridiplantae > Streptophyta > Magnoliopsida > Poales > Poaceae > Bonia > Bonia amplexicaulis. The sequence goes on from CM070736.1 coordinate 25,608,829, forward strand.
TTTCCTCTCCTCTCTGACATCTTTATAGTTGACGGCGCCGCCATTGTTCTCGCTAAAACACGCCTCAATACTTCTAAGATAACTATCTGATAGAAGTTATTTGTTAGAGAGATGTGATGGTATGTTCATCGTGCGACAGTTGTCAGAGAGAGATCATGTGCGGTTATTAGGAATAAGTATATGTTCTAACTGCCTTATCAGATAGACCTACATGTAGTAAGTCATCGTAGACAAGCTAGTTGAAAATAAATTGGTTATAGGAAGGTGCACGGTCACGAGGTGGTCGCAAGACAACTTACGACTATGTGGTTGTAAAAAGATTTACGACTAAGAAATAATCGTAGAAGATTTACAACTAATCAGTGGTCATAGAACGACTTACGATCGTATAGCCGTAGAAGGACTTATAACCATGTAGTCGTAGGACTTATGACTACTCTGTGAAACTTCTCCCTTATTGATAAGGGGTATACTCGGAGAATATAATGATGTAATAATTTTGAGGATTATTATATCTTCATCTCCAGCCTCTCAACTTAAGTGAAAATAACTTACTTGAGAAAGTAAGATCATAGACGAAAGATGGTCGAAAGCAAAGTTTTTTCGACTTTCATCGGCCAGAAGCAGGCTTGGTCAACAAGATAATTTCGTTTGAGTTTTGAAGACAGGCGGACATCAAACAAATGAATTTCAATCGATTTCCACTAATCTGTTCGTCGAAGCGGTTCCCAAGAACAATTCGGTTCCCGAGACGAGTAATTGACTCACATAGTTATAAAAGGTTACCTCAGGGTAACTTTTGGGTCTCCTTACTTTCCCCTTGCGCTCCGATCTACTTCAACTTTCCGCGACTGACCAAGTCATCTTCTCTCTTCAGTCTCTTCCAAATCCAAGCCTGCTTCTCCGGAAAATGACTAAGCCATCGTCCGGTTGGCCGGTGTTGGAGATGGATAGTGTGATATTGAGGGCATTGGAGGATGTTGAGAAGATTCCTTCGTGGAAATTCGTGATGTAGATTAAAGCGCCATTGGGGAGATTGGACAACCGGTGTTTCGTGCATACCGTGAGTGCGGCCTTTATTTTCTAGCTCACCCTTTTCTCACAGTCATGCTCGAAGACATCGGGGTCGAATTGGTGAACTTGATTCCGAATTCGATTACCATATTGCGTACATTTGTGTACCTGTGTGAAACTTATCTGGGAATCCCTCTGGATGTCGAGCTCTTTTGGTATTACTACAAAATGAGCCGACAGACCAAAATTGCCGGGAGATGTGGTTTGAAGCTCCATGATGGTAAGACAGAGCAGCACATCTAGATGTTCACTCGGTCTTCATGGTCGACATGGAATGAGAGTTGGTTCTACTAGGAGACAATCAGCGAAGACAGCCTTTCTTCCGTGGGGAAGGCTGTGGAGAAAACCACTACCTAGAACTCGGTCCCTAAACCACTACCTGGAACTCGGTCCCCAAGGACCTTACTCCGATAGCCCCCTACATCCCAGCCATCAAAGAGATGAGGGACAAGGTACTCACCGGATGGCACATAGTGAAGGATTTCATCATGCGTCGTATCAACCCTCTGAAGTGACGAGCACACCGTATGTGGATGTACTCGAGAGCTACCGACATGACCAGAGACTACGATAATGGTAAGCAGTTATTGTACTCATTCTCCTAATTAGATTTTGAGCATTATGCACTGACCACGTCATATGCATGAACAGATCTTGATTTGGTGGAAATTGTGAGAGACCATGTGGAGGTCATCCCGTTGTGTATGATGAGTAATTGACATCGGTTTAGGAAACGTCGAGTTTGAGTCGGTTGGTTCAGACCTAGACGTTGCGTGGCGTAACGGGCTTGGTCGGACTTGGTCGAACCTAGTCGTATGGGTTTAGGTTGCATATTCTGATGACTCGACAGGTTTGATCTCTATTTACGCTTTCATGTATCGAGCGGTGCTATTTGACGTGTTTCTTGTCTCGGTGACCGCAGGACGCCGAGGCGAGTCGTGGCTACGAGGTGACCGGACTAGGCGCATGTGGCGCTGAGGTCAGAACGGTCGTGATGTGTCGAAGACGACGTGGACTCGAGGTGGTTGCGCGGAAGCTTCCCGGAAGGTGCAGGAGGGGCGAAACGGGAATTTCGCAAAAGCTGCACAAGCGGGAGCGGGTGCCGTTGGATTTAGCGGGCGTAACGGGGCGGAGACCCGTTAGCCAAGGCTATAAATAGAGGAGAGGGGCTGCATGCCTCCTCATGGCTTTTGGAGAGAGTTAGGGTTAGCTAGAGTCAAAAGAGGCTTTGGGAGTTTGTTTTGACTTTAGGCTTTAGTTGTTAGGAGTTGGTAGAAGGGAGCAGGAAGTGTCTCCTACGATGGTGCTCTCTCTCGTGACTCGTTCTTGGTCCTCCTCCTGTTCTTGAAGTTCTTGAGAGATGGAGAGGGAGAGGATGGATTGAGTCTCATGTAATCCATCCTTTAAGTGTACATGTGTATGGGGACATCTCTTTGATCCTATATATCAATATGAGATGGCTTTAGTTGAATGAATTGAGTCTCCAGCTCTCTGTTCTTATTTTTGCTTCGATGCTTCATTGGTGTGAATCTTGAGATTTTGCGTTTTTGCTCGATTCTTGTTGGGGAGTAGCAAAATGGGTTGCTCTATGATGGAATTACATTTCTAGACCCTTTGATTGACTTCTCCAAAGAGCAAATCTTGTTTAATTTCAGTTTTTCATTTTTTGCCTTCTCTGTTCTTGTTCTTCAGGTTCTAGGGTTTTGTCGAAATTCATATTTCCCTTCATCAGATGTCATGAGATTTGGTACTTAGACTCTTGTAGCCATTGCTAATATATCCACAAAATCTCATCTCCTTTCAAAGAATGAGGAGAAATTTGAATTTGTGGGAATCGCTCTGTACATTTTCAGTTTCTGTGTCAAATCTGAATTTTCTGGTTTCCTGTTGATTTATCCTGTTGAAGTGTTGTCTATATGCTATTTAGTTTGTAGTTCTTCTCTTTTGGCCGAAATATCTCAGTAGTTGTGCAACCTTTTTGTCTTGGAAGAACCTTCTCAATATCTACTGAACTCTCTATTCAGCAGCCAACGAAATTCGTGTTTTCAGACCTTTGTAAGTTCAGTTCGGTTCTGCACTCTGTACTTTGATGAGACCTTGCCGAAAATCTTGGTTTCTTTCTCACTGAATGTGTTCTCTTCAGTGTGTGTGGCTATGCAAATTACAACCATCAGTTTGTTGGTTTGCTCCAGCTTCTACGCTTAGTTCTGTCTGAATTTTCAGCAGTAAGTTTAGTTTTCGGCAGCCCTTCTGAATTTGCTGTGCTATCTCCTTTTCGGCTGCCTCCTCACTGCAGTTTCAGTGCAGAATTGGTAGCTCTCGGCTGCTCATTTTTCAGTCTCATATTTTCAGCTAGAAACTGCAACTAGTTACCTCCTATTTTGCCTTTGTTATTCTACACTTGAAATCAAAAAGGAACTAAAGTAAACTGCTGTTTTCAGCAGTAAAATCAGCATACCCTGTCTTGATATTTTTCAGTGAACTGCTGTTTTCTCTTTTTGTTTTTGTTGGCTGCAGGTTTCGTGCCTTGTTCGAGTTGCTGTTTGGTGTGAAGTCTCATTGTTTTTAGCAGGTTTTCTTGCTATTTTCAGCAGCAGAAACAACATCATCTCTTGCTGTTTTCAGCTGTGCTATTTTTCCTGATGAGCAGATTTATGTCTGTAGTAAACTGCATATAGGCTCTGTTTATCCAACTAATGGACAGCAGTAAAAAGGGGATGTATGACTGCATATAGTAGACTGTAGTATTTTAGCATCAGTCAGTTTTTGGTTCTGTACATGGTTTGGCCTGCCGCTAATTAGTCGAGCATTCTGTTTTCAGTTAAGCCTTTTGAGCCTTTGTGTTTGCCGAGATTGTTTTAGCCTTTCTCAAACTCTAGTCTTCTGTTAGTCAGCCGTTTGTTTTTCAAGAAAGCACAAATCCTTCCTTCATAGCTATTGTATCTATCGGAGAGAAGAATTCATTGTGGTACTTAGGGGCGATATCAAAAAGGCACCATTCACCCCCCTCTGTTGCCATTTCCGATCCTACAATTGGTATCAGAGCCGGTTAGCTCTTTTCTATAGATCTTAACCGGCCAGTGAGCCATGGCAACGGACAAGTACTCGACCAAGCCCCCGATCTTCGATGGGATGGACTATCCTTCGGAAGAGTCGGATGGAGACCCACATCCGTGCTCGTGGCTACGCCATCCGCGAAAGGTCAAGGTTCGGTTTGTCGTTCTTGCCGATGAGGACGCCAATGCCGAAACACTACCGACGCTGAGGCAAACACTAAGGCAAGGAACATCATAACCTGTGGCCTCGAGTCGTTGTGAGTTTGACCGATATCTCATCTTCCGTCCGCCGATATTCTGGGCGACCTCAATGCTTACCATGAGGGCACCACCCAAATAAAGACAAGGCGACAGACCCGCTTCAAGCGAGATTACAACAAGTTTGAAATGCTCACCGGCGAGTCCCTTGATGAGTGTTTTACGCGTTTCACAAGATCTTGAGCAACCTCCGAGCGGTCGGTCTCACGCACTCGACTCCTGACAACGCCGCCGATGCTCACCGCACTCGACCTTCGTGTTCCGGGAGATGAAGGTGACTACCATCAAGGACACCACCGACCTCTCGACTTTGACGCCGACGCTGCTGTACTGCTACTCAAGACGCACGAGATCGACATTGTCTCGTAAGTCAAGTCACATTCGATGGCTCTAGTCACCAATCCCAATTCGGCTTCTGGTTTTTCTGCCGATTCACTTGGTGGGTTCTCCCTAGCTGCTCTCAGTTAGAGCAGCTAGAGGATGAACAGTTGGCCCTCCTAGTCAGAAGCTCTCCCATGCTTACAAGAGGAGGGACAGAAAGAGAGGCGACCACCATCTGCTTGAGTGTGGTGGCCCTAACCACATTCGGCAACCGCCCCAAACCGGAGAAGGGGAAAGTGACTTCATGGTTCGAGCAAGAACGACTACAACGATAAGAACCGCAACAAGAAGACTCCAGTACACCCACAAGGCAAGAAGAAATTCCGCGACTTCGGGAAGGCCAAGAAGTTGTTCCATCGTGTCCTCACCGCCTTCGACGACCTCGATCTCAGCGAGGTGGAGGGGTGGAGCGACGATGATGGGAAGGACAAGCAAGATCCCAAGGATGGCGAGTACTTGACCGGCATGTGCTTCATGGCCCTCGAGGGCGAACTGAGCGACAGCGAGCTGTACTCCGACTCCGACGAGGTGAGCCCTACTTATGACCAGCTTAATGATGCTTTCCTTAAGCTAGGTAGATTTCATGCCAAGTCTAGGGCTAGGTGTGCTGACTTGGAGAAGGAAGTAGCTAGACTATCACGGAGCCTACTTAAACTACATCTGCTCCTTCCCGTGATGACTGTGATACATGCTGTGCCTTGATTGATGATATGGAGAAATTAAGGACCTCTCATGCTAGTCTGTCTTCTGAGCTTGAATTGATTAAGGTGGAGAACATTAGTCTTCTTGCTGAGCTTGAGATGAGTAGGGTAGTTCCTGTTTCATCTTCTACTGTTGAGACTATTTCTTGCACCTCATGTGAGGATAAGGATAATGCTTTTAGAGGTCTTTATACATTGCTTCTCGATCTGCCCGAGACGTGTGAAAGTTGTAATAACTTAAAGATAAATCTAAAACGGGCAGATCAAAAATTGCTGAGTTACAAGCTTTTGTACTTGAGCCTATTGCTTCATGTACACATTGTCCTGTTAATCACTGAACTTGAATCTGTCTCAAACAGCTTTCAAGAAATGATTGACTACAATAAGAAAATGGCTCAAGATGCTTCTAAGGACCTGTTACCTCACCATGCAAAATTGTGATAAACTAAAATCTAACTTGATTGCTTTGGACGATAAATGTGTGAAGCTAACTAAGGACCTCCTAGAAAATCACGCCCCGCTTGTGCCTTCAGGCCGAGGTGTTGGAAAAGGATAAGGACATGGTAGAGACGTTTAGGAAGAGTTACGAAGACCAAATGGCTAGGATAAGGACTGCCCCTGTGTCCTGCGAAGCCCTCAAGGTTGAGGTGGCGTGCATAAGGAGAAATATGCACATGCTATTCGCTCTTCTCGCTATTGGTTCTTCTCCTTCCTCTCCTCCCGCTGTCTCTTCTTCTTCTCCTTGCTCTTCTTGCACCTCTCTCTTCGGGAGTGTCGCACCTTATGAACACTCTCGTGAAATTTATCTGAGGCAAGAAGAAACTCAATCTTATTCTAGACCAATCAAAGATTTGCAAGTTCAAACAGGTCTAGGATATGATCTCCGTGAAGATGTGAGGAAGCATCCACCGTCGTGCTCGCACCGTAGACGCAGTGTGTGATTGAGGTCAAGCCCAAGAACAAGAATGTTCAATTTAAATCGGTGGGCTTTGTTCAAAGGATTTCGACAGAAGGTGACTTCACCGCAGCTTGCCTCTCGGAAGGTGAAGCCATCTCATGCTACTTCACCTCTCGTAAGACGGTATCATTGCACCTTCCGCCGAAGGATGGACATTTGATTGACCATTGCTTCAAGCGCCAAGATCGCGTAAAGACCGTGTTGCAGCTCTTAGGCGTATCTGTGGTCAGCCCCGCACCTTGAGTGCACCTAAGACCAACACGAGGTCTAGGCTTGCTACTATTGGTGGATTTGGGCAGCATCGAGGACTTGGTTCTTCCGAAGTTTCGGTTTCGCCCTCATGCTCCCTTCGGTCATGACTTCCGCCGTCCCGAGGGTAGATCTCGCTTTCCCAATCGTGATAACTATCCGCGGCGAGATCAAGATGTTGTCGGCAGCCGACTCGCCTCCCGTAGCGCTCGGATCCAAAGAATGCCTGTGTCTGCTCACGTGCCCTCCTTCTTTGAGCGACGGAGAGCGTAGGGTAGTTAGAGGTCACCGTGTGTGACTACTTCTTACGCCGACGTGTTACTCAAGATTGGGTGCCAAAATCATCGCTGATTTACCCCAAGATTGAGACTTTACTGTTGACTCGTGTTCACGCAAGCGTGGAAGGAAAAGGTTTGGCTTGTAGACTCGGGTGTTCACGACACATGACCGGAGATTCCGCTGGTTTTCTTCCTTGCCGTGCTCCGTGTGATGAGATGATCACCTTCAAGATGCTTCATCCGGGCGCCATCGCCAAAGGTACAAAGGCACATTAATGATTCATTTGTTTTAAAAGATGTTGCCTTGGTTAGTAAGCTGCAAGACAATTTGCTTTCGCCTCACCACCGATGACGATTTCGAGGTGAGTTTTAAGAAAAACAAGTGCAAAATTCTTGATTCTTCTGTAGTCCGGTTTATGGGATTTCTCGCTTTGGGAGGATCTTTCGTGCTGATTTTTCCGAGTCTTCCGGTGATCCTCTCCGTTGTTTGCTTGCTTCGAGTCCCGCGACCTTTCCTTCTGGCATAGGAGACTTGGTCATGTTGGATTTGACCATTTGACTCGAGTTAGCGGCCACGATCTCATTCGTGGTCTGCCAAACTCAATATGGTCAAAGATCTTGTTTGCGCTCCATGCCCAAGACGCGGCAAGATGGTTGCCGCTTCTCATCCTCCGATCACAGCACTATGACCGATGCACCGGACACCGCTCCATATGGATACGGTTGGACCAGCTTCGAAAGATCGGCCAGGAGGGAAGTGGTATGTTCTTGTCGTAGTCGATGACTTCTCGAGATATTCTTGGGTGTTTTCTTGGCCTCAAGGATGAGACGTTTACACATTTCCGAGGTCTTTTCAGTAGGCTTTCTATTGAGCTTCCAGGTGCATTACGAGCGATCCGAAGTGACAATGGCACGGAGTTCAAGAATTCCTACTTCGAGAGGTTCTGTGGTGAGACAGGTGTAGAGCACCAGTTCTCTTCTCCGCACGTCCCACAGCAGATGGCGTCGTGGAGAGGAAGAATCGTACCTTGGTCGAGATGGCCAGGACGATGCTCGATGAATACTCTACACCGCTGGAAGTTTTGGGTCGAGGCTATAGCTACCGCGTGCCATGTTTCAAATCGAGTTTTTCGAGGGCACACTTGCACCGCACTTCTTATGAGCTGAGATATGGGCGAAAGCCCAGCGTCTCTCATTTTCGTGTGTTTGGTTGCAAGTGCTTTATCTTGAAGTCCGGGAACCTAGACAAGTTCGAGTCACGCTCTTGTGATGGGATCTTTCTAGGCTACTCGACTTCTTCGCGGGCTTATAGGGTCTGGAACTGCGAGTCTAGCAAAATGGTAGAGACCTGTGAGGTGACCTTCGATGAGGCCAGTCCGGGGACTAGGCCCGATATCTCAGGTTCTTTAGAGCAGTCTGAGACCATCTTTGTGGATGATGAGGACGATGGAGACGAGGGTTGTCTACCCGATCCAGTCCCTCATCCACCCCTTGAGTCCACCGCACCTCAAGGCGATCAGCCCATGCCTTCTGCCTCCTCTGGAGCTAGTGGCTCTGTTCCTACTTCGTCAGCTCACGAGGTAGAGGCCACTTCTTCATCTCATCCTGGACCTCCTAGACACATTCAAAAAGACCATCCTTCTGAGCAGATTATTGGAGATCTCTTTGAGCGAGTCACTCGTTCGAAATCTGGTACATCACTTTTCTGTCTCCATTCTGCCTTTGTTGCCTCCTTCGAGCCCAAAGACGTTTGTCATGCTTTATCTGACGAGTCTTGGATCAATGCCATGCATGAGGAGCTGGAGAGTTTCGAAAGAAACAAGGTCTGGACGCTTGTTGAGCCCCCTCGAGATCACAATATCATTGGAACCAAATGGGTGTTCAAGAACAAGCAAAGTGAGGATGGGGTAGTCATTCGAAACAAGGCTAGACTGGTTGCTCAGGGGTACTCCCAGGTTGAGGGTCTAGACTTCGAGGAGACCTTTGCCCCTGTAGCTAGACTTGAGGCCATTAGAATTCTGCTTGCCTTTGCAGCTTCTAAGGGTTTCAAGCTCTACCAGATGGATGTCAAGAGTGCCTTTCTCAATGGCTTCATTGAGGAAGAAGTCTATGTCAGACAGCCTCCAGGTTTCGAGAACCCCAAATACCCTAATCATGTCTACAAGCTTTCCAAAGCGCTGTATGGACTTAAGCAGGCCCCTAGAGCTTGGTATGAAAGGCTTAAGTCCTATCTTTTGAGGCATGATTTCAAGATGGGTAATGTTGACAAGACCTTGTTCATTCGCCACCATAATGACCTTCTGCTCGCCAAATTTATGTCGATGACATTATCTTTGGCGGCTCTTCTCATGCTCTAGTTTCACAGTTCTCGGATGTCATGAGCACCGAGTTTGAGATGAGCATGATGGGTGAGTTGACTTTCTTCCTTGGCTTCCAAATCAAGCAGACTCGGGAGGGTACTTTCTTGCATCAAGGCAAGTACACTCGAGACCTCCTGAGACGCTTTGACATGAGTGATGGAAAGCCGGTGTCAACTCCGATGGCTTCTACAGCTTCTCTTGACCCAGATGAGGATGGCGAGTCAGTTGATCAGAAGGAGTACCGCAGCATGATTGGCTCCCTCTTGTACCTCACTGCCCGAGACCGGACATACACTTCTCTTTGCAATTCTTGAGGCCAACCACTGCCTTTGCAATGACCTGCAACAAGTATTCGCCCAACCACACTCTAAGTTCCCAATCCACACAACCACGCACGGTTGGAAGCACGTAAAGGTTGCCGTCGAATCCACCGCTTTTGCAATCTCACTATGAAAATTACAAGAGCAAAGGAAGAGAGAATTCTCAAGTTTTTGGTAGCACTTGGCTAACTATTCGAAATCATATAGCTGAAAGTTGTCCCTTAGAAGAAAGAAGCAAGGGTATTTATACTAGGAACAACCCTCCTAGCTAGGTGTGAACATACTCCAAAATGGGATCCATTTTCGTGTGCCCTTTAAGTTCCCTAGGCTCGAGAGGCAGTAATTTCATGTGGCCTCGCTGTAGTTATTGTCCCGAACAGCTAGTCTTGAAACTTGCATATCTTTTGACTCAGCCTCCAAATGATGCACCGCTTGTTGTGCTAGAAAGAGGATTTAATTTCCTATCCATCCTGCTCCGTGCATGCTGGACACGCCCATATTTGTGTGGGAGTAGGTCGAAAGTTGGTAGTCAATTCGATGTCACATGCAACACTTGATGGCCCGAACAGCTTGCTAGTATTCTTGATGTCCAGCTCAGCCTTCTTCACATCTAACTCGTCATAGGTGGATGTTGTTAAACAATGTACTCCGGTAGCTAAGTCTTGATCCTTGTAATGTGCTCCTTCCGCTTGAATTATCTCCGCAGGTGCAAACCTAAGTAAAATAAGCATACGAGACTTAGGCAGTATATAATTCTTGTCTACAACAATATTAGATTCAGCTAGGCATGCATTCACCTCTTGTTGTATTTGCTTAATACGGTTCCTAGTCATGGGACCCAAATAAGCCTCTTTTGTAGAAGCTTCAACTTGCAGTTGTGTAGAATCTTGTGGAGTAGATGATGAATGGGTTGAGCCAGGGATGTCCTCATCACACCGTGTGCCATCTCTCTAACATCTCAGGCTCACTTGTCAGTAGTACTATGTTGTAGACCCATAAACCAGCCGAGTCAGTAGCCATGCAAGTAAGCCACGTTAGCCCTAATCTTACGTGTCGTGCGATGTGTCTGCCATGTTAGCCACCTGAGCCATGTGTCACAGCTATGTCACCATGCCATGTGTCAGCCATGTCACCTGCCACCTAAGCCCTAGGTGCCACATGTCATGCGACGTCAGCCCTAGCAGCCAGTCAGCCACCATATCAGCGATGACATCATAAATCCTATTTTCTTTAGAAAAATAATTTGGCCATAAACAAAATAGATGCTGACATCATAATTAACAATTTCCTTTAGACAGATAATTCCAATAAACCCATTTTTCCTTTTTCCTTAGATTTAAATCTTCCGAGAGCCGTTCTTCTCTGTCCTAACTCTGATTGACCCGATTCGTTTTCCTAAATTCATCTAAAATTGAGCTCTATCTTTTGATTCTAGTTTCGAAGGTTTTGGAGTTTAGTTGAATTTTGTTTGATTTTATTTGTGGCTTGTTCGTTTTCTCTCTCGTTTGATAACATCTTCGAATGAGCTAAAGCAGGATCTGAAGACCAAGAGTTGTTAACTGAGTAAGACCAAGGCAAGTCATAATACAAACATTTGAATGACCTAGTTTTAAAATTTCTTTATTTATTATTTTCTTTAAATTATCATGTATAATACAAACATTTGTATCTAGTAGTTATTGTCCGACTTGCTTAACCCCTCAATTGATAATTTGAATGCCATGATTCCATTGTCATCATAGGATGGATATTTATCTAGTGATACAGTACTAGTTGTCACATAGGTTGTACGTTTAGTATGATTCGCTATGCTTGTAGTACGTCGGGTTCATCATCACATGTTAATTAATTAATGAGATATTAAATCATGGTGGTCAGCCATAATTATAAAATTTGAGTGCTATGATATGGGTAATGTCATTGGTATTGATTGTACAAAATAGTTTTCACTTGGACAAGTGATTGTGTAGTAAAGGGGAAGTGTGGTTAGCACTTCGAGGGATGTAGATGTCTCGCTTGGGTAATGTTTAAGAGCTTAAATTTGTGTGCTATTGATCTGAGCCTTGTCGTACAACCACAAGTCAAGTATGGGATGGATCTGACTAATTAATTTGTGATGTTTCAATTTCGGTTTTGCCATCAGTATATCAGTGGATGTCGGTTAGACATTTCCATGGGGAGTAAGAGATATATGTTCGACTAGATGATTAGCCTACTCGTTCGTAAAATCTTAGTAGGTAAAACTGAGTTAAGATGGAACTTTGTAATAGCCTTGTTATGATCTTCTTGGCCAGCATGTCTAAGGAAGCGTGTTGCTCTAGTATCACTATGAGATGATCATATTATGTGGGTAAAGTTGTGCAACTTCTGTAAAGTGTAAAATTATTTGAATAGTTGTATCCCTGGTTATGGACAATATTCAGTGATTTCACGCGAGAGGTAAAGTTTCCATAAAAACTTAGTTGGGATAAGTATAGAAAGTGAATGGTTAGTTCACTATTGGCTTATTACGTCAATGATTAGTTCACATGTGGTTCATTAGGTGAATGGTCAGTTCACCTATAGTTTATTTAATTCCTTTGAATTTTTATTCATTATCAACTTCTTATGTTTACCTTCAATCTATTTATTGTATTTATTTCAAATTATTGTTTTCTGTAAAATAACCACTCTGTCATTGTTTGGCAAGCCTTGCATAAATATATTGCATTCTTGTTACGAACAACTTACTTTGTATTCTATATACTCACGGCTATATCCACATTTGCTCAATTGAAGAGGACGAACTGTATCAACCGAAGGTACTTGAAGGAGGATATTTCGATTACTTTTCGGATTAGGGTCTTACTTCCCAGTCGATTGCCTGTGGACATATCGAATGCCCACTTTGTTTTTATTGTTCTTCCGTTGCTAGTTCTTTTAAAGTGTAAAATTGGCCATAAGTAACTTTGATAATTAATAATATTTGAGTCCTTTCTTGATTAATCGTGAATAAGGTTGATATTCCATCTATGTTTCCTCTTGTGTACTAGGATGATCCTAGACTAGTGCAGAATATACAGAGTCCGAATTTACATATTCAGGTCTCGACACTTCCATAAGCTCCCCCTTAGAAGAACACTAAAATCTCACCTCCAAGCCATCTAGAAAGCATTGATTTCAAAAGGTAATAAACCTAAGGAAAACATGCCTCTGAAAAAATGCTCCAGTTCAATTCTTCGAGTCTATCCGGATCATATGCCTCATTGTAGCCCCAAAATTCCCTTCTCTGCAATGTTAATCCGAGTCAATGTCCGACTTAACCCGGATTTTCTGCGTCAATGCAACTCAGGAAAATTGTATTTTGGACAAATAGTCCAACCCACGCTCCGGGTCGATCTGGATGACTCCTTTCAAAATCCAACTGGTTCTGAGTCAATGGTCTGGCCCACCAGGATAATCTGACTCCATTCAAGATTATGTTGACGTAGCTCAACTTTGTCCTCTTTCAAGGTCGTCGTAACCTTGAATTGATACTTGTCATCCTCGGACTAGAACTTAGCTAGACCATCCTCATGTGTGATACATCACACCTAGTTACCTAATCTCGACAAAACTAAGCTACTAGCCCTTGACCCTATTAATAGTACGGCCAAAGTAAAAAAACAAGATCTATCACTTCAATAATCTAGCCCAATTATTTGATCATTTCTAGTCTTAAGGTTATTAATCTTCATTAACTCCATACTTTGTCGTCATTTGAACACTTGGGTCAACACATACACCCAAGAACTAATCCATACCATCGTCGAGACCTAACTTCTCAAGCATGATAAACATGATAGTAATTTTGTAATTGATTTCATTGCTTCCAAACATAATTGATCTTGATCTTGAAATGTAAGTTGCACAAACTTCCAATTTTAGAATGTAAGTGGCACATTGTTATGAGTTTAGAACGTCCAATACAATTGTCTCGTTTGTATAAGTATACTAAGTTTACAGTTAGATATATGGATGCTTGAGCACATACTGTACATGCAGAGGGTGGGATTCCATCATGAATTCGTGATGAAGATTAGAGTGAGAATATGGGAGGGGGAGAAGGTCAAAAGAGAAGAGGGGTATATTAGTAACTGTAAGCTTTGTTCCAGGAGAAAACGCACACATCGAAAATAAACTGAGAGAGCATAGGAGAATTTCTAAATTTCTTTTTTTTCTTATTTGCTCCGATTTTTCTTGCTTTTTTTCTTACAAAACTGGGTACAAGCCTTCTCAATATGTAGGCTAATAATCTCGTACTAGCATACGTATTCGGACTTCAAATTGACACAACTTCAACTTGAGTTACATACGGAGACAGTCTCTATTACGTCTTGAACTCGAAGTCAAGATTATTTCTAACAATCTCCCCCTTAATCTTGACTTGACATACTATAATTTTAGTCTCGATACATTATGAACTACCAGCCACGTCTCCACATGAAGCGTTCTACATACAAGCTACATATAAGAACTCAACTCAACTAGTACGGGTCCATCCAGATGCAAAGGTTCTAAAACATTGAGGCAGTCGGACTCAACTACGACTTACTAAACTCATACTTGACACATAACGGTGACACATCTCCTCAACGTTCCGATTTCTTTCCACTTCACTTGAGTTTGGACAATGACACATCTTCTTAACGCCCCGACTCAACTCATCATCAAAGCACAGTTGATTCATCATCGCTGAGTGCTTCATCGTCTCGGAGATGGACGAACGGACGGAGATTTCGCTTTTCCACTGTCGCCGCAGGGACGGAAGAACTGAAGGATAAAACGCTTGGCGCCTGCCTCTTGCTGCTTTGTAACGCGCCAGAACCGAATTACCGAGCGAAGATGTACTTGTTGTCCTCACGCTTCGGAGACAATGAAACGCGACGGGAGAACATGCTGGAACAGGGGCGAGAGATCGCATGCGATACCTCGTGAGGCTGTGTGCGGCTCTGATACCACTTGTTAACTTTATTCTCGGAGAAAATGTACACATCGCAAATAAACTGAGAGAACACAAGAGAATTTCTAAATTTCTCTATTCTCTTCTTTGCTCCCCCTTTTTTCTTGCTTTTTTCTTACAAAACTGGCTACAAGCCTTCTCAATACATAGGTTAATAATCTCCTACTAGCATACGTATTCGGACTTCAAATTAGACACAACTTCAACTTGAGTTACATACGGAGACGGACTCTACTACTTCTTAGACTCGAAGTCAAGATTATTTCTAACAGTAACAATTAAACAATCTAGCTGAAGACGCATTTTCTGAAAAAGTAGTGGGGAGCGAAATCCAAAATACGGTATTTCTCGACGACACTGGATCAATTATTCCTTCAAACTACTATCTAAGGGGCTACCGGTGAACAGATATTTCAAACAAGACATCTGGTTCGTAATTCATCCAAGCCATTGGAAATGATGATGTCGACAAAATGTGTCGTGGAATAAAAACACCAGACAAAAACCCTTGTAAGAGAGGGACGGAAACGTAGAAGAACTGATGTTTGTATGTCCAATTCCTGTTTTCTTGTCCATGTTACAACACTATTTATAGAGGTACCATTAGAGAGACAAGACGTCGTACTATTTCAACTAATTGTCTTGTCAGTATTTTAATACCGATCTTACGCATGACTTATTTGGATTCAGATAAAACTCTTGAAAATTCGGACTATGATCATACAGATGCATAGTAGAGATATGAGAATTTTTATACGGGTCTAGTCCTTCTGAGAGAATAACAATCCTATTTCCTATATGGTTATTGATCAGAGAACTATTTAGAACTGAGAATGTAATGTGAAATATCTTTCACTATCCTTCGATCCGATCTGTTTGTATCTTTCCTCTCCTCTCTGACATCTTTATAGTTGACGAAGCGCCGGCCATTGTTCTGCGCTAAAACACGTCTCAATACTTTGGAAGATAACTATCTGACAGAAGTTATTTGTTAGAGAGATGTGATGGTATGTTCATCGTGCGACAGTTGTCAGAGAGAGATCATGTGCGGTTATTAGGAATAAGTATATGTTCTAACTGCCTTATCAGATAGACCTACATGTAGTAAGTCATCGTAGACAAGCTCGTTGAAAATAAATTGGTCGTAGGAAGGTCCACGGTCACGAGGTGGTCGCAAGACAACTTACGACTATGTGGTTGTAAAAAGATTTACGACTAAGAAATAATCGTAGAAGATTTACAACTAATCAGTGGTCATAGAACGACTTACGATCGTATAGCCGTAGAAGGACTTATAACCATGTAGTCGTAGGACTTATGACTACTCTGTGAAACTTCTCCCTTATTGATAAGGGGTATACTCGGAGAATATAATGATGTAATAATTTTGAGGATTATTATATCTTCATCATCTAGCCTCTCAACGTAAGTGAAAATAACTTACTTGAGAAAGTAAGATCGTAGACGAAAGATGGTCGAAAGCAAAGTTTTTTCGACTTTCATCGACCAGAAGCAGGCTTGGTCAACAAGATAATTTCGTTTGAGTTTTGAAGACAGGCGGACATCAAACAAATGAATTTCAATCGATTTCCACTAATCTGTTCGTCGAAGCGGTTCCCAAGACATTCGGTTCCCGAGACGAGTAATTGACTCACATAGTTATAAAAGGTTACCTCAGGGTAACTTTTGGGTCTCCTTACTTTTCCCTTGCGCTCCGATCTACTTCAACTTTCCGCGACTGACCAAGTCATCTTCTCCCTTCAGTCTCTTCCAAATCCAAGCCTGCTTCTCCGGAAAATGACTAAGCCATCGTCCGGTTGGCCGGTGTTGGAGATGGATAGTGTGATATTGAGGGCATTGGAGGATGTTGAGAAGATTCCTTCGTGGAAATTCGTGATGTAGATTAAAGCTGCCATTGGGGGAGATTGGACAAATCCCGGTGTTTCAGGCATACTGTGAGTGCGGCCTTTATTTTCTAGCTCACCCTTTTCTCACAGTCATGCTCGAAGACATCGGGGTCGAATTGGTGAACTTGATTCCGAATTCGATTACCATATTGCGTACATTCGTGTACCTGTGTGAAACTTATCTGGGAATCCCTCTGGATGTCGAGCTCTTTTGGTATTACTACAAAATGAGCCGATGCACCAAAATTGCCGGAGATGTGGTTTGAAGCTCCATGATGGTAAGACAGCAGCACATCTAGATGTTCACTCGGTCTTCATGGTCGACATGGAATGAGAGTTGGTTCTACTAGGAGACAATCAGCGAAGACAGCCTTTCTTCCGTGGGGAAGGCTGTGGAGAAAACCACTACCTAGAACTCGGTCCCTAAACCACTACCTGGAACTCGGTCCCCAAGGACCTTACTCCGATAGCCCCCTACATCCCAGCCATCAAAGAGTTGAGGGACAAGGTACTCACCAGATGGCACATAGTGAAGGATTTCATCATGTGTCGTATCAACCCTCTGAAGTGACGAGCACACCGTATGTGGATGTACTCGAGAGCTACCGACATGACCAGAGACTACGATAATGGTAAGCAGTTATTGTACTCATTCTCCTAATTAGATTTTGAGCATTATGCACTGACCACGTCATATGCATGAACAGATCTTGATTTGGTGGAAATTGTGAGAGACCATGTGGAGGTCATCCCGTTGTGTATGATGAGTAATTGACATCGGTTTAGGAAACGTCGAGTTTGAGTCGGTTGGTTCGGACCTAGACGTTGCGTGGCGTAACGGGCTTGGTCGGACATGGTCGAACCTAGTCGTATGGGTTTAGGTTGCATATTCTGATGACTCGACAGGTTTGATCTCTATTTACGCTTTCATGTATCGAGCGGTGCTATTTGACGTGTTTCTTGTCTGTGTGACTGCAGGACGTCGAGGCGGAGTCGTGGCGAGACATGAGGTGACCGGACTAGGCGCATGTGGCGCTGAGGTCAGAACGGTCGTGATGTGTTGAAGACGACGTGGACTCGAGGTGGTTGCGAGGCGTGCGAGGCAAGGAGCGCGAAGCTTCCTGGAAGGTGCGGAGGGGCGGCAGGGAATTTCGCAAAAGCTGCACAAGCGGGAGCGGTGCCGTTGATTTAGCGGGCGTAACGGGCGGAGACCCGTTAGCCAAGGCTATAAATAGAGGAGAGGGGCTGCATGCCTCCTCATGGCTTTTGGAGAGAGTTAGGGTTAGCTAGAGTCAAAAGAGGCTTTGGGAGTTTGTTTTGACTTTAGGCTTTAGTTGTTAGGAGTTGGTAGAAGGGAGCAGGAAGTGTCTCCTACGATGGTGCTCTCTCTGTGACTCTGTTCTTGGTCGTCCTCCCTGTTCTTGAAGTTCTTGAGAGATGGAGAGGGAGAGGATGGATTGAGTCTCATGTAATCCATCCTTTAAGTGTACATGTGTATGGGGACATCTCTTTGATCCTATATATCAATATGAGATGGCTTTAGTTGAATGAATTGAGTCTCCAGCTCTCTGTCCTTATTTTTGCTTCGATGCTTCATTGGTGTGAATCTTGAGATTTTGCGTTTTTGCTCGATTCTTGTTGGGGAGTAGCAAAAGGGTTGCTCTATGATGGAATTACATTTCTAGACCCTTTGATTGACTTCTCCAAAGAGCAAATCTTGTTTAATTTCAGTTTTTCATTTTTTGCCTTCTCTGTTCTTGTTCTTCAGGTTCTAGGGTTTTGTCGAAATTCATATTTCCCTTCATCAGATGTCATGAGATTTGGTACTTAGACTCTTGTAGCCATTGCTAATATATCCACAAAATCTCATGTCCTTTCAAAGAATGAGGAGAAATTTGAATTTGTGGGAATCTCTCTGTACATTTTCAGTTTCTGGGTCAAATCTGAATTTTCTGGTTTCCTGTTGATTTATCCTGTTGAAGTGTTGTCTATATGCTATTTAGTTTGTAGTTCTTCTCTTTGGCCGAAATATCTCAGTAGTTGTGCAACCTTTTGTCTTGGAAGAACCTTCTCAATATCTACCGAACTCTCTATTCAGCACCAACGAAATTGTGTTTTCGCACCTTTGTAAGTTCAGTTCGGTTCTGCACTGTACTTTGATGAGACCTTGCCGAAAATCTTGGTTTCTTTCTCACCGAATGTGTTCTCTTCATGTGTGTGGCTATGCAAATTACAACCATCGCTTTGTTGGTTTGCTCCAGCTTCACGCTTAGTTCGCCTCGAATTTTCAGCAAGAAGTTTAGTTTTCGGCAGCCCTTCCGAATTTGTTGTATATCTCCTTTTCTTGCCTCCTCACCGCAGCTTCAGTGCAGAATTGGTAGCTCTCATGCTCATTTTTCAGTCTCATATTTTCACTAGAAACCGCAACTAGTTACCTCCTATTTTGCCTTTGTTATTCTACACTTGAAATCAAAAGGAACTAAAGTAAACTGCTGTTTTCAGCAAAGAAAATCAACATACCGCCTTGATATTTTTCGTTGAACTGCTTTTTCTTTTTGTTTTGTTGGCTGCGAGTTTCGTGCCTTGTTCGAGTTGTTGTTTGGTGTGAAGTCTCATTGTTTTTAGCAGGTTTTCTTGCTATTTTCAGCAATGTAAACAAAGATCATCTCTTGCTGTTTTCAGCGTGTTTTTTTTCCGATGAGCGATTTACATCGAGTAAACCGCATATAGGCTCGCTTATCCAACTAATGGACAGCGATAAAAGGGATGTATGACTGCATATAGTAGACTGTAGTATTTTAGCATCGATCGCTTTTGGTTCTCAGTACATGGTTTGGCCTACCGCTAATTAGTCGAGCATTCTGTTTTCAGTTAAGCCTTTTGAGCCTTTGTGTTTGCCGAGATTGTTTTAGCCTTTCTCAAACTCTAGTCTTCTGTTTCGAGTGTGGTGGCCCCAACCACATTCGGGCAAACTGCCCCAAACTGGAGAAGGGGAAAGCTGACTTCGGCGGTTCGAGCAAGACCGACTACAACGATAAGAACCGCAACAAGAAGACTCCAAGACACCCACAAGGCAAGAAGAAGTTCGCGACTTGGAAGGCCAAGAAGTTGTTCCATCGCGTCCTCACCGCCTTCGACGACCTCGATCTCAGCGAGGTGGAGGGGTGGAGCGACGATGATGGGAAGGACAAGCAAGATCCCAAGGATGGCGAGTACTTGACCGGCATGTGCTTCATGGCCCTCGAGGGCGAACTGAGCGACAGCGAGCTGTACTCCGACTCTGACGAGGTGAGCCCTACTTATGACCAGCTTAATGATGCTTTCCTTAAGCTAGGTAGATTTCATGCCAAGTCTAGGGCTAGGTGTGCTGACTTGGAGAAGGAAGTAGCTAGACTATCACGGGAGCCTACTTCGCTTACATCTGCTCCTTCCCGTGATGACTCTGATACATGCTGTGCCTTGATTGATGATATGGAGAAATTAAGGACCTCTCATGCTAGTCTGTCTTCCGAGCTTGATTTGATTAAGGTGGAGAACATTAGTCTTCTTCTTGAGCTTGAGATGAGTAGGGTAGTTCCTGTTTCATCTTCTACTGTTGAGACTATTTCTTGCACCTCATGTGAGGATAAGGATAATGCTTTTAGAGGTCTTTATACATTGCTTCTCGATCTGCCCGAGACGTGTGAAAGTTGTAATAACTTAAAGATAAATCTAAAACGGGCAGATCAAAAATTGCTGAGTTACAAGCTTTTCTACTTGAGCCTATTGCTTCATGTACACATTGTCCTAAGTTAACTGCTGAACTTGAATCTGTCTCAAAACAGTTTCAAGAAAGGATTGACTACAATAAGAAAATGGCTCAGTATGCTTCTAAGGACCCTGTTACCTCACCATGCAAAAATTGTGATAAACTAAAATCTAACTTGATTGCTTTGGACGATAAATGTGTGAAGCTAACTAAGGACCTCCTAGAAAAATCACGTCCTGCTTGTGCCTTCTGTGCTGAGGTGTTGGAAAAGGATAAGGACATGGTAGAGACGTTTAGGAAGAGTTACGAAGACCAAATGGCTAGGATAAGGACTGCCCCCTGTGTGTCCTGCGAAGCCCTCAAGGTTGAGGTGGCCGTGCATAAGGAGAAATATGCACGTGCTATTCGCTCTTCTGCTATTGGTTCTTCTCCTTCCTCTCCTCCTGCTGTCTCTTCTTCTTCTCCTTGCTCTTCTTGCACCTCTCTCTTTCGGGAGTGTCAGTACCTTATGAACACTCTCGAGAAATTTATAGGAGGCAAGAAGAAACTCAATCTTATTCTAGACCAATCAAAGATTTGCAAGTTCAAACAGGGTCTAGGATATGATCTCCGTGAAGATGTGAGGAAGCATCCACCTGTCGTGCTCAGACCCGTAGACGCAGGTGTGATTGAGGTCAAGCCCAAGAACAAGAATGTTCAATTTAAATCAGTGGGCTTTGTTCAAAGGATTTCTGACAGCAAGGTGACTTCACCTGCAGCTTCGGCCTCTCAGAAGGTGAAGCCATCTCATGCTACTTCAGCCTCTCAGAAGACGAAGTATCATTGCACCTTCTGTCAGAAGGATGGACATTTGATTGACCATTGCTTCAAGCGCGCCAAGATCGCGCGTAGAGACCGTGTTGCAGCTCTTAGGCGTATTCAGGGTCAGCCCCAGACCTTGAGTGCACCTAAGACCAACACGAGGTCTAGGCTTGCTACTGTTGGTGGATTTGGGCAGCATCGAGGACTTGGTTCTTCCGAGTTTTCTGGTTTTCGTCCTCATGCTCCCTTCGGTCATGACTTCCGCCGTCCTGAGGGTAGATCTCGTTTTCCCAATCGTGATAACTATCCGCGGCGAGATCAAGATGTTGCTTGGGTGCTTGACTCGCTCTCCGTAGCGATCGGATCCAAAGAATGCCTTCAGTGTCTGCTCACGTGCCCTCCGCTTTTGAGCGACGGAGGCGTGGGGTAGTTAGAGGTCAGTCGTGTGTGACTACTTCTTCTGCTCGACGTGTTACTCAGTATTGGGTGCCAAAATCACTGTTGATTTACCCCAGTATTGAGACTTACTCTGTTTGACTCGTGTTCACGGGCGAGGAAGGAAAAGGTTTGGCTTGTAGACTCCGGGTGTTCACGACACATGACCGGAGATTCCCGTTGGTTTTCTTCCCTTGCCCGTGCTCCAGGTGATGAGATGATCACCTTCGAAGATGCTTCATCTGGGCGCGTCATCGCCAAAGGTACAGTGCACATTAATGATTCATTTGTTTTAAAAGATGTTGCCTTGGTTAGTAAGCTGCAGTACAATTTGCTTTCAGTCTCTCAGCTTACCGATGACGATTTCGAGGTGAGTTTTAAGAAAAACAAGTGCAAAATTCTTGATTCTTCTGTAGTCGGTTTATGGGATTCTCGCTTTGGGAGGATCTTTCGTGCTGATTTTTCCGAGTCTTCGGTGATCCTCTCCGTTGTTTGCTTGCTTCGAGTCCCGCGACCTTTCCTTCGGCATAGGAGACTTGGTCATATTGGATTTGACCATTTGACTCGAGTTAGCGGCCACGATCTCATTCGTGGTCTGCCGAAACTCAATATGGTCAAAGATCTTGTTTGCGCTCCATGCCGGCACGGCAAGATGGTTGCCGCTTCTCATCCTCCGATCACAGTTACTATGACCGATGCACCGGGACAGCTGCTCCATATGGATACGGTTGGACCAGCTCGAGTGCAGTCAGCAGGAGGGAAGTGGTATGTTCTTGTCGTAGTCGATGACTTCTCGAGATATTCTTGGGTGTTTTTCTTGGCCTCGAAGGATGAGACGTTTACACATTTCCGAGGTCTTTTCAAGGGCTTTCTATTGAGCTTCCGGTGCATTACGAGCGATCCGGTGACAATGGCACGGAGTTCAAGAATTCCTACTTGAGAGGTTCGTGGTGAGACAGTGTAGAGCACCGCCTCTTCACGCACGTCCCACGCCAGATGGCGTCGTGGAGAGGAAGAATCGTACCTTGGTCGAGATGGCCAGGACGATGCTCGATGAATACTCTACACCGCGGAAGTTTTGGGCTGAGGCTATAGCTACCGCGTGCCATGTTTCAAATCGAGTTTTTTCGAGGGCACACTTGCACCGCACTTTATGAGTGAGATATGGGCGAAAACCCGGTCTCTCATTTTCGTGTGTTTGGTTGCAAGTGCTTTATCTTGAAGTCTGGGAACCTAGACAAGTTCGAGTCACGTTCTTGTGATGGGATCTTTCTAGGCTACTCGACTTCTTCGCGGGCTTATAGGGTCTGGAACTGCGAGTCTAGCAAAATGGTAGAGACCTGTGAGGTGTCCTTCGATGAGGCCAGTCCAGGGACTAGGCCCGATATCTCAGGTTCTTTAGAGCAGTCTGAGACCATCTTTGTGGATGATGAGGACGATGGAGATGAGGGTTGTCTACCCGATCCAGTCCCTCATCCACCCCTTGAGTCCACCGCACCTCAAGGCGATCAGCCCATGCCTTCTGCCTCCTCTGGAGCTAGTGGCTCTGTTCCTACTTCGTCAGCTCACGAGGTAGAGGCCACTTCTTCATCTCATCCTGGACCTCCTAGACACATTCAAAAAGACCATCCTTCTGAGCAGATTATTGGAGACCTCTTTGAGCGAGTCACTCGTTCGAAATCTGGTACATCACTTTTCTGTCTCCATTCTGCCTTTGTTGCCTCCTTCGAGCCCAAAGACGTTTGTCATGCTTTATCTAACGAGTCTTGGATCAATGCCATGCATGAGGAGTGGAGAGTTTCGAAGAAACAAGGTGCGGACGCTTGTTGAGCCCCCGAGATCACAATATCATTGGAACCAAATGGGTGTTCAAGAACAAGCAAAGTGAGGATGGGGTAGTCATTCGAAACAAGGCTAGACTTCGAGGTACTCCCAGGGGTACTCCCAGGTTGAGGGTCTAGACTTCGAGGAGACCTTTGCCCCTGTAGCTAGACTTGAGGCCATTAGAATTCTGCTTGCCTTTGCAGCTTCTAAGGGTTTCAAGCTCTACCAGATGGATGTCAAGAGTGCCTTTCTCAATGGCTTCATTGAGGAAGAAGTCTATGTCAGACAGCCTCCAGGTTTCGAGAACCCCAAATACCCTAATCATGTCTACAAGCTTTCCAAAGCGCTGTATGGACTTAAGCAGGCCCCTAGAGCTTGGTATGAAAGGCTTAAGTCCTATCTTTTGAGGCATGATTTCAAGATGGGTAATGTTGACAAGACCTTGTTCATTCGCCAGCTTGGCAATGACCTTCTGCTCGCCCAAATTTATGTCGATGACATTATCTTTGGCGGCTCTTCTCATGCTCTAGTTTCACAGTTCTCGGGATGTCATGAGCACCGAGTTTGAGATGAGCATGATGGGTGAGTTGACTTTCTTCCTTGGCTTCCAAATCAAGCAAACTCGGGAGGGTACTTTCTTGCATCAAGGCAAGTACACTCGAGACCTCCTGAGACTCTTTCACATGAGTGATGGAAAGCCGGTGTCAACTCCGATGGCTTCTGACTTCTCTTGACCCGGATGAGGATGGCGAGTCGGTTGATCGAAGAGTACCGCAGATGATTGGCTCCCTCTTGTACCTCATCGCCGAGACCGGACATACACTTCTCTGTGTGTCTTTGTGCCCGGTTTCAGCTTCTCCTCGCAGATCTCACCGCCAGGTGATGAGCGCATCTTCGGTACCTTCGAGCTACCATTGACTATGGTATCTGGTACTCTTCCTCATCTTGTCTATCCCTTAGAGCCTATTCGGATGCAGACTTTGCCGGCTGTAGGATAGATAGGAAGAGCACTTCGGCACCGCCAGCTTCATTGGCACTTCTATCGCTTCCGGTCTTCGAGGAAGCGATCCGGTGTTGCACGATCCACCGCAGAGGTCGAGTACGTTGTGCAGCCGATTCTTTGTAGCCAAGTGCTTTGGATGGTCTCGACTCTGCGGGACTTTGGGTTAGCTACCGACCGTGTTCAGCTCTTTTGCGATAACACGTCTGCGATTGGCATTGCTAAGAACCCAGTGCAGCACTCTCGGACCAAGCACATCGATATCAGATATCATTTTCTTCGAGACCATGTAGAGAAGGGTGACATCGTGCTTCAGTTTGTGGAGAGTGACCACCAGCTGGCTGATATCTTCACCAAGCCTTTGGATTTCAGCTCTGCGGGGAGAGCTTGGGGTGGTTTGTCCTTATGGACTGTTGTGAGGGGGAGCTTTGGGCTTTATTGCTTTATCATATTTATTATGCTTCTGTTTCCTTACTATTGCATCGCATCTGCGGGTGCATTGGGTTTTAGTCCTTCTAGCATAGGTTAGAGTGTATCTCTTGCTGAGTTGCTTAGACTTCTTGCTCTTATCTTATGCTTTCAGGATAGCTGTTTCTTATCTCACTAGGTTGAGCTCACTCACTTCTTTTAGGTTCTAACGAGGGTTGGGCCACTCTCGGGTAGACAGGGTACGTGTTTGCTCTCTAGTGTGTGTTTTTCTCGACAGCTGTTGTCCTGGAGTCATATGGGGTAGATAAGAGTTAGCCTGAGTCATTAATATTCTGATGAGGACATCCCTACTACTACTACCATATCATCTGCTCATAAAGAACCCAAAGGTCCAATAACTAGAGCAAGGGCTAAACTTTTAAATAAACAGGTGAATTTGTTTCTTAATGAATTTCCTATTATTTTAGATGAGAATGGTATACTACCGAATGCAAATACATTGTGTGTTCTCAGTTTTGAAGCAATTGAGACCAACAGACCAACTACCGATGCGCAAAGAAAGAAGCTACGTGCATGCATGCTGATTAACGTGGAACGCAAGACATGGAGATGATCTCGAAGGAATAGATAATATGTTTGTGCCAACGGCCAAGAGCAACACAAAGGAAACAAACCAATCCATCCGAATTGGAGTCTATCTCGAATTAGTTTCTATCTATAGCATCTGAGTTGTTTTTCTATTTCCAGTTAGTTTCTATCTTGACCGCACCTTGTGGTGTCAATAAAAGGTCAAGGTATAGCTTCATTGTAAGGGACCACATTTTGATATTAAAATTACTCTTGTTCTTCCTGTTGGCCGAACCAACTTGATTGAAGAATTGGGAGTTCATCGAAATCAAGATCGTTCAACCTTCCGCTGGAATTGGGAGCACGATAGAACTTCATCCGGTGGTCGTGAAGTTCAACACGTGTGATTTGGCGAATTATAGAGTGCTAACTCTTGCATTGGCAACGGGAGATCACTACGGTTCATCAATTTCACGTGAGTATCTTGATCCTACGTCGAGAAGATCGGGCGACCCCGTATCATCTGGTATCAGAGCTCAGTTTTACTCGGTAGGATTATTTACCCTTACTTTAGATTGATTTTACTTACTGTCCTATAGTCCATAAACCGAAAACACACAAAAAAAATCCAAACCCTAGTTTTTGCATCTGTTATTTTCGTGAGTTTTATTAAGTTTTAGTCCATCAGAATTTTTGTTTAAGTGTTGATCATCGAGTTTTTGTTTCGCGTAGCTTAATCTTTGCATATCAAATTTCTTGAAAATCTGCTAGTTGATCTTTCAATTAGCATCCCAAAAATAGCAGATTCAATTTGCTTTATTTTTCCCTGATCTGGCTATCCACAAAAATCTTTGGCGCAACGGAAATACAACTCCTATCGGAACACATCGCCACAAAGAATCCCAGCCGAACACGTTCGAAACGGTCGACGTGTCCCGTTCAAGCAGCGCCGTCGGATTCTAATCGGACCGATCACAGCAACGAAGACGTTCGGACCTCCGAAGCGTTCGCTCATCCGCGCCGTTGGATTCCAATCGGGTCGCTCAAAACAGCCAAGACGTTCGGACCGGCCGAACGCCCGCTACAGCCGCACCGTCAGATTCTAATCGGACCCTCCGAAGCCGCGCGGGACGTTCGTCCGAAGCGCTCACTTCAACCGCGCCGTTGGATCTCGATCGGACCGCCCGAAGCCACGTGGGACGTTCGGACCATCCGAAAGCGCTCGCTCATCCGCGCCGTTGGGCGATCGGACCACCAAGCGTGGCGTTTGATTTTTTCGCGCGCCTGCTGGAGAGCTTTCACTTAATTCCTTTTATCTTTGAGACTAGCTGTTGAATATTGCATCTAGGGCTGCTCTTGAATATATTTTTTCACCTTGTTTGAATATTTGTGACCTGTGCAAAATCACAATTCGGTAGTGAAAAAAAAAAAGAAGAAGAAAGAAAAGCATTGGCTGAATTTGTGTAAAGTTCAAATCTATAAATTCAGATTGTGAAAATTATTTCTTGAGCAATCTCGTGCCTTAAAATCATATCCTTGCAATTGGCTAGCGTCTCTCTAGTACTTGGTGCAAAACGAGCTATCTAATTTTATTTTTTCAGATTGCCTCTAGTTAGCTCATTCCTTTGTTTGCATCAAGTCACATTGATCTTTATGTGTGTTCATATACTTCACTTAAATCTTTTGGATCAGACCGAGGCAAAGTATTCTAGTTTGGATTTTACTTAATTTTACAATATCAAGAATTTCAGATTGCTAGGCTACACACTTCCATACCAAGCTCCACTATATAACCGTTGTTGTGCAATTGTGAACACTCTTAAATTCGCTTGATCATCACGTTGTTGTTGTCACTTCTACCGGTGTAGTTTTTATTGGCCTTAATTCACTTGGAAGGATAAGAACTTTACTTGAGAGAGAAATTAGTGAGATTGAGTGATTTTCATAAAGCATTTGTTTCTTGCATAACTAACCATGTCGTGGAGGAGAACACCATGAAGAGAGTGGCGAGACAAATGAACCTCAAGCATTTGTCAAGAATTATCAATTTGGTGCACTCATGATCACTTTCAACGTGAGCTACACCTAGGGCTCGATCAACTCCATGAGAAGCATGATGCCTTTGCTGATCAAATTGCGAGGGAAGTGCAAAATATGGAGATACAAGCTGATGAACATGTACGCCAATTGCGAGAAGACATTGGAACCCTCACTAGGCTCATACAAACTCGCAATGGTGGTGATGAGACGAGTGTTCAAGGGGGAGAAGCTGCTGCCCATGTACCTCCTGCACAGCAACACCAAGTGGCGGCAAACGTGGTGCGTCCACCACCGCTCGGAGGACAAGGAGGAATCTTTGGAGGCCATGGAGGTCGCGGCCAAGGTGGAAACCGTGCACATGCGATGGAATACGATGGTGATCGTAATGATCAATATCGTCGTCCACGTAATGAAGATGATGGATTGGGAAAGCTCAAGTTTTCCATGCCCAAGTTTGCAGGTGGGACTGACCCCGAGGAGTATCTCACTTGGGAATTGAAGGTTGACAAGATATTCCGTATGCATCACTATACGGATGAGAGAAAGACACAGTTGGCCTCACTTGAATTTGAAGGTTATGCTTTGGATTGGTGGGAACAAGTCATTATTCAAAGAGCTGAGAATGGACAAGATCATGTTATTGCATGGCACGACATGAAGCGAGAAATGAGAGCCCGTTTTGTCCCTCGTCATTACAAACGAGATCTATTTGATAAATTGCAAAATATGAAGCAGGGAACCCGTTCGGTGGAGGATTACTACAAGGAGATGGAGCTAGCCATGATTCGAGCCAAAGTTCAAAACAAGAAGAACAAACCATGGCACGCTTTCTCTCGGGTTTGACCCATCAAATCAAACAATTGTCAATTTTCAACCCTATAACAATGTTTATGAGTTAGTACATCAAGCTATAAAGGCAGAACGACAATTGCAAGAGGATGCTAAGTTTGCAAGATCAACGTCCTTTGCTGCCCGTACACCGTCCAACGGAGGAAGATATGGGTCCAAATCACAAATAAGTCAAAAAACAGCTCCAAGTGGTGTTTCAAACTTTCGGCCATCGTATAACAAGAAGGAAGAAGCCACTCCAAGTGCTAGGAGACCATCAAATCCAGCAGCTAGTGGTGCCTCTTCTATGGGTTCTACAGCAAAGAGTAGCGGCATACAATGTTTCAAATGCCTTGGTCGTGGTCATATGCAAAAAGATTGCCCAAATAACAAAGTGATGTTGATGTTAGAGACTGGGGAATATGATTCTGCAAGTGAAGAAGAGATTGATCACCATGCTGATTTAGGGACATATGATGATGCACATGAGGAAAGGCAAGACGTAGAGTATTGTGACCCTGATGTTGGCCCTATACTTGTGTGTACACCGTCGGTTTTGAGTGTGCAAGCAAAATCCAATCATGAACAACGCTGCAATCTTTTTCAAACACGGGCTCAGGTGAGTAAAGATGGTAAGTGTTGTAAAGTTATTATTGATGGAGGTAGCTGTCATAACTTAGCTAGCAAAGAACTTTGCACTAAACTTGGTTTGAAATATAAGAAACACCCACATCCATATCAAATTCAATGGTTAAACAATAATGGTTCTATGAATGATGGGTACACAGTTGATGTTAGCATTCGGATTGGTTCTTATCGTGATACTATAGAATGTGATGTTGTGTCCATGGAAGTATGTCACTTGTTATTAGGTAGGCCATGGCAATATGATCGTTCTGTGATTCATGATGGAGGAACTAATCAGTACAAGTTCATGTGGAATAATAAAGAAATATTGTTACGGCCTTTAACTCCTCAAATTATATGTGATAACATGCCAAAGGTTGAAGTGAAAGTGGAGAATGAGAAGGGAAAGGAGCAAACGGGTGTGATCCCGCAAAAATTGAGTGAGAGCCACAAGCTAAGATTGAGCGGAAAAAGATGAGGGAGAGAAAAAGTTAGTCATGCTAGCCACTAAAGCTGATATGCGAGAAATGAGAGATGATTCCAATTTGGCGCATGTGATATTGTTGTATAAAGATGTTTTGCTTTCTATCAATGACTTAACTTCTCTTCCTAGTGTGGTTTCTCAAGTGTTACAGTGCTTATGAAGACGTCTTTCCGGAGGAGGTACCCGCCGGTTTACCACCCATACGAGGAATCGAACATCAAATTGACTTGGTACCGGGAGCTCCACTGCCCAACCGACCGCCGTACCGCACCAATCCGGAGGAGACAAAAGAAATTCAGCGACAAGTGCAAACACTCATGGAAAAAGGGTACATACGCGAAAGTCTTAGTCCTTGTGCCGTTCCTGTCATTCTTGTTCCTAAGAAAGATGGTACATAAAGAATGTGCATAGACTGTAGAGCTATCAACAATATTACCATTCGTTATCGTCATCCTATTCCTAGGTTACATGATATGCTTGATGAATTGAGTGGCTCTACTATCTTTTCTAAGATTGATTTGCGTAGTGGGTATCATCAAATTAGAATGAAACATGGTGATGAGTGGAAGACAGCTTTTAAAACAAAATTTGGATTGTATGAATGGTTAGTGATGCCTTTTGGTTTATCTAATGCTCCTAGTACTTTCATGCGATTAATGAACCATGTTTTGAGACACTTCATTGGACGATTTGTGGTAGTCTATTTTGATGATATTTTGATATATAGCCGATCATTGGAAGAACATGTTGAACACATTAGACAAGTGCTAGAAGTGCTAAGAACTGAACATTTGTATGCTAATCTTGAGAAGTGTACCTTTTGCACAAACAAAGTGGTTTTCTTAGGCTATGTTGGTTCAGCTCATGGAATTGAAGTAGATGACTCTAAAATTGAAGCTATTCAAAATTGGTCTACTCCTCGTGAATGTTAGTCAAATTCGTAGCTTCCATGGGCTTGCTAGTTTTATCGCGATTTGTGAAAGATTTTAGCACCATTGCTGCCCCATTAAATGAATTAACTAAAAGGAGTCAATTTTGAGTGGGAGAAAACAAGATCAAGCTTTTGCTAAATTGAAGAAATGTTTGACTGAAGCACCATTGCTTGTTTTACCTGATTTCACTAAAACCTTTGAGATTGAATGTGATGCTAGTGGAATAGGTATTGGTGGTGTTTTGATGCAAGAAAGAAAACCGGTTGCATATTTCAGTGATAAACTTCATGGTGCCCAATTGAATTATCCTGTTTATGATAAAGAACTATATGCTCTTGTGCGTGTGTTGGAAATTTGGCAACATTATCTTTGGCCCAAAGAATTTATTATACATTCTGATCATGAAGCTTTGAAATACTTAAAGGGCCAAGCGAAATTGAATCGTAGACATGCTAAATGGGTTGAATTCATTGAGACTTTTCCATACGTTGTTAAATACAAGAAAGGCAAAGAGAATGTGGTAGCTGATGCATTGTCCAGAAAACATGTCCTTTTCACTCAATTGGAAGTAAAGGTTCCAGGATTCGAAAGTTTGAAAGAATTATATGCTTCCGATCATGATTTTTCAGCACCATATTCTAATTGCAAAGATGGGAAAGGGTGGAACAAGTTTCATGTTAATGATGGTTTTCTCTTTCGCATGAACAAGCTATGCGTTCTAGACTCTTCCGTGCGTTTGCTACTATTGCAGGAGTCTCATGCAGGAGGATTGATGGGACATTTTGGAAGAGAGAAAACATACATGACGTTGGTCGATCACTTTTATTGGCCCAGGATGAGACGTGACGTCGAAAGGTTTGTTCAACGATGTATCACATGCCATAAAGCTAAATCGAAACTCAATCCACATGGTTTGTATACTCCACTTCCAGTTCCTAGTGCACCTTGGGAAGATATTAGCATGGATTTTGTGTTAGGATTGCCTAGGACTAAGAGGGGGAGGGACTCCGTTTTTGTTGTTGTGGATAGATTTTCAAAGATGGCACACTTTATTCCTTGTCATAAGAGCGACGATGCGTCGCATGTAGCTGACCTGTTTTTCAGGGAGATTGTGAGATTGCATGGGATGCCAAGAACCATTGTTTCCGATCGTGATGTCAAGTTCATGAGCTACTTTTGGAAGACTTTGTGGGCCAAGCTTGGGACAAAGTTGCTCTTTTCGACAACTTGTCACCCACAAACCGATGGACAAACGGAGGTGGTACTCTCAATGCTGCTACGGACAATGATCAAAAAGAATTTAAAAGAGTGGGAAGATTGTCTACCGCATGTTGAATTTGCATATAATAGGGCGGTGCACTCTACTACTCAATTGTGTCCATTGAGGTGGTGTATGGTTTCAAACCGATCACGCCACTTGACTTGATGCCACTTCAATTACAAGAACGTACAAATATGGAGGCTTCCAAGCGTGCTGATTTTGTGAAAGAGCTCCATGAAAAGACTAAAGAGGTAATTGAACAAAAGGTACGTGCTTATGCTTCTAAAGCTAACAAGTCTAGAAAGAAATTGTTGTTCGAACCAGGTGACTTAGTGTGGTTACATCTTCGCAAAGAACGCTTTCCGGAGAAGCGTAAATCAAAGTTGATGCCTCGTGGTGATGGTCCTTTTAAAGTACTTGCCAAGATCAATGATAATGCTTACAAGATTGAACTTCCAGGAGATGATTATGCAGTAAGTACTACTTTTAATGTTGCTGATTTGTCACCATTCTTTGGTCAAGACGGTACAGAGTCGAGGACGACTCCTTTTCAAGTGGGGGAGGATGATGAGGACATCCCTACTACTACTACCATATCATCTGCTCATAAAGAACCCAAAGGTCCAATAACTAGAGCAAGGGCTAAACTTTTAAATAAACAGGTGAATTTGTTTCTTAATGAATTTCCTATTATTTTAGATGAGAATGGTATACTACCTAATGCAAATACATTGTGTGTTCTTAGTTTTGAAGCAATTGGAGACCAACAGGACTAACTACCGTATGCAGCAGCAAAAGAAGCTACGTGCATGCATGCTTGATTAACGTGGAGCATAGACATGGAGATGATCTCGGAAGGAATAGATAATATGTTTGTGCCAACGGCGAGAGCAACACAAAGGAAACAAACCAATCCATCCGAATTGGAGTCTATCTCGAATTAGTTTCTATCTATAGCATCTGAGTTGTTTTTCTATTTCCAGTTAGTTTCTATCTTGACCGCACCTTGTGGTGTCAATAAAAGGTCAAGGTATAGCTTCATTGTAAGGGACCACATTTTGATATTAAAATTACTCTTGTTCTTCCTGTTGGCCGAACCAACTTGATTGAAGAATTGGGAGTTCATCGAAATCAAGATCGTTCAACCTTTCCGCTGGGAATTGGGAGCACGATAGAACTTCATCTGGTGGTCGTGAAGTTCAACACGTGTGATTTGGCGAATTATAGAGTGCTAACTCTTGCATTGGCAACGGGAGATCACTACGGTTCATCAATTTCACGTGAGTATCTTGATCCTACGTCGAGAAGATCGGGCGACCCCGTATCATCTGGTATCAGAGCTCAGTTTTACTCGGTAGGATTATTTACCCTTACTTTAGATTGATTTTACTTACATCCTATAGTCCATAAACCGAAAACACACAAAAAATCCAAACCCTAGTTTTTGCATCTGTTATTTTCGTGAGTTTTATTAAGTTTTAGTCCATCAGAATTTTTGTTTAAGTGCTGATCATCGAGTTTTTGTTTCGCGTAGCTTAATCTTTGCATATCAAATTTCTTGAAAATCTGCTAGTTGATCTTTCAATTAGCATCCCAAAAATAGCAGATTCAATTTGCTTTATTTTTCCCTGATCTGGCTATCCACAAAAATCTTTGGTGCAACGGAAATACAACTCCTATCGGAACACATCGCCACAAAGAATCCCAGCCGAACACGTTCGAAACGGTCGACGTGTCCCGTTCAAGCAGCCGTCGGTTCTAATCGGACCGATCACGCCAACGAAGACGTTCGGACCTCCGGCGTTCGCTCATCCGCCGTTGGATTCCAATCGGTCGCTCAAAACAGCCAAGACGTTGGACCGCCGACGCCCGCTTCTGACACCGTCGATTCTAATCGGACCCTCCGAAGCCGCGGGGCGTTCGTCCGAAGCGCTCACTTCAACCGCGCCGTTGGATCTCGATCGGACCGCCCGAAGCCACGTGGGACGTTCGGACCATCCGAAAGCGCTCGCTCATCCGCGCCGTTGGGCACGATCGGACCAGCCGAAGCGTAGCGTTTGATTTTTTCGCGCGCCTGCTGGAGAGCTTTCACTTAATTCCTTTTATCTTTGAGACTAGCTGTTGAATATTGCATCTAGGGCTGCTCTTGAATATATTTTTTCACCTTGCTGAATATTTGTGACCTGTGCAAAAATCACAATTCGGCCGTGAAAAAAAAAAGAAGAAGAAAGAAAAGCATTGGCTGAATTTGTGTAAAGTTCGAAATCTATAAATTCAGATTGTGAAAAATTATTTCTTGAGCAATCTCGTGCCCTTAAAATCATATCCTTGCAATTGGCTAGCGTCTCTCCTAGTACTTGGTGCAAAACGAGCTATCTAATTTTATTTTTTTCAGATTGCCTCTAGTTAGCTCATTCCTTTGTTTGCATCAAGTCACATTGATCTTTGCGTGTGCGTTCATATACTTCACTTAAATCTTTTTGGATCAGCACTGAGGCAAAGTATTCTAGTTTGGATTTTTACTTAATTTTACAATATCAAGAATTTCAGATTGCTAGGCTATACACTTCCATACCAAGCTCCACTATATAACCGTTGTTGTGCAATTGTGAACACTCTTAAATTCGCTTGATCATCACGTTGCTGTTGTCACTTCTACCAGGTGTAGTTTTTTATTGGCCTTAATTCACTTCGGAAGGATAAGAACTTTACTTGAGAGAGAAATTAGTGAGATTGAGTGATTTTCATAAAGCATTTGTTTCTTGCATAACTAACCATGTCAGGTGGAGGAGAACACCATGAAGAGAGTGGCGAGACAAATGAACCTCAAGCATTTGTCAAGAATTATCAATTTGGTGCACTCCGCGATCACTTTCAACGTGAGCTACACCTAGGGCTCGATCAACTCCATGAGAAGCATGATGCCTTTGCTGATCAAATTGCGAGGGAAGTGCAAAATATGGAGATACAAGCTGATGAAAATGTACGCCAATTGCGAGAAGACATTGGAACCCTCACTAGGCTCATACAAACTCGCAATGGTGGTGATGAGACGAGTGTTCAAGGGGGAGAAGCTGCTGCCCATGTACCTCCTGCACAGCAACACCAAGTGGCGGCAAACGTGGTGCGTCCACCACCGCTCGGAGGACAAGGAGGAATCTTTGGAGGCCATGGAGGTCGCGGCCAAGGTGGAAACCGTGCACATGCGATGGAATACGATGGTGATCGTAATGATCAATATCGTCGTCCACGTAATGAAGATGATGGATTGGGAAAGCTCAAGTTTTCCATGCCCAAGTTTGCAGGTGGGACTGACCCCGAGGAGTATCTCACTTGGGAATTGAAGGTTGACAAGATATTCCGTATGCATCACTATACGGATGAGAGAAAGATACAGTTGGCCTCACTTGAATTTGAAGGTTATGCTTTGGATTGGTGGGAACAAGTCATTACTCAAAGAGCTGAGAATGGACAAGATCATGTTATTGCATGGCACGACATGAAGCGAGAAATGAGAGCCCGTTTTGTCCCTCGTCATTACAAACGAGATCTATTTGATAAATTGCAAAATATGAAGCAGGGAACCCGTTCGGTGGAGGATTACTACAAGGAGATGGAGCTAGCCATGATTCGAGCCAAAGTTCAAAACAAGAAGAACAAACCATGGCACGCTTTCTCTCAGGTTTGACCCATCAAATCAAACGAATTGTCAATTTTCAACCCTATAACAATGTTTATGAGTTAGTACATCAAGCTATAAAGGCAGAACGACAATTGCAAGAGGATGCTAAGTTTGCAAGATCAACGTCCTTTGCTGCCCGTACACCGTCCAACGGAGGAAGATATGGGTCCAAATCACAAATAAGTCAAAAAACAGCTCCAAGTGGTGTTTCAAACTTTCGGCCATCGTATAACAAGAAGGAAGAAGCCACTCCAAGTGCTAGGAGACCATCAAATCCAGCAGCTAGTGGTGCCTCTTCTATGGGTTCTACAGCAAAGAGTAGCGGCATACAATGTTTCAAATGCCTTGGTCGTGGTCATATGCAAAAAGATTGCCCAAATAACAAAGTGATGTTGATGTTAGAGACGGGAATATGATTCTGCAAGTGAAGAAGAGATTGATCACCATGCTGATTTAGGGACATATGATGATGCACATGAGGAAAGGCAAGGCGTAGAGTATTGTGACCTGATGTTGGCCCTATACTTGTGTGTACACCGTCGGTTTTGAGTGTGCAAGCAAAATCCAATCATGAACAACGCTGCAATCTTTTTCAAACACGGGCTCGGTGAGTAAAGATGGTAAGTGTTGTAAAGTTATTATTGATGGAGGTAGCTGTCATAACTTAGCTAGCAAAGAACTTTGCACTAAACTTGGTTTGAAATATAAGAAACACCCACATCCATATCAAATTCAATGGTTAAACAATAATGGTTCTATGAATGATGGGTACACGTTGATGTTAGCATTCGGATTGGTTCTTATCGTGATACTATAGAATGTGATGTTGTGTCCATGGAAGTATGTCACTTGTTATTAGGTAGGCCATGGCAATATGATCGTTCTGTGATTCATGATGGAGGAACTAATCAGTACAAGTTCATGTGGAATAATAAAGAAATATTGTTACTGACCTTTAACTCCTCAAATTATATGTGATAACATGCCAAAGGTTGAAGTGAAAGTGGAGAATGAGAAGGAAAGGAGCAAGCGGGTGTGATCCCAAAAATTGAGTGAGAGCCACAAGCTAAGATTGAGCGGAAAAAGATGAGGGAGAGAAAAAGTTAGTCATGCTAGCCACTAAAGCTGATATGCGAGAAATGAGAGATGATTCCAATTTGGCGCATGTGATATTGTTGTATAAAGATGTTTTGCTTTCTATCAATGACTTAACTTCTCTTCCTAGTGTGGTTTCTCAAGTGTTACAGGCTTATGAAGACGTCTTTCCGGAGGAGGTACCCGCCGGTTTACCACCCATACGAGGAATCGAACATCAAATTGACTTGGTACCGGGAGCTCCACTGCCCAACCGACCGCTGTACCGCACCAATCCGGAGGAGACAAAAGAAATTCAGCGACAAGTGCAAACACTCATGGAAAAAGGGTACATACGCGAAAGTCTTAGTCCTTGTGCCGTTCCTGTCATTCTTGTTCCTAAGAAAGATGGTACATAAAGAATGTGCATAGACTGTAGAGCTATCAACAATATTACCATTCGTTATCGTCATCCTATTCCTAGGTTACATGATATGCTTGATGAATTGAGTGGCTCTACTATCTTTTCTAAGATTGATTTGCGTAGTGGGTATCATCAAATTAGAATGAAACATGGTGATGAGTGGAAGACAGCTTTTAAAACAAAATTTGGATTGTATGAATGGTTAGTGATGCCTTTTGGTTTATCTAATGCTCCTAGTACTTTCATGCGATTAATGAACCATGTTTTGAGACACTTCATTGGACGATTTGTGGTAGTCTATTTTGATGATATTTTGATATATAGCCGATCATTGGAAGAACATGTTGAACACATTAGACAAGTGCTAGAAGTGCTAAGAACTGAACATTTGTATGCTAATCTTGAGAAGTGTACCTTTTGCACAAACAAAGTGGTTTTCTTAGGCTATGTTGGTTCAGCTCATGGAATTGAAGTAGATGACTCTAAAATTGAAGCTATTCAAAATTGGTCTACTCCTGTGAATGTTAGTCAAATTCGTAGCTTCCATGGGCTTGCTAGTTTTTATCGCCGATTTGTGAAAGATTTTAGCACCATTGCTGCCCCATTAAATGAATTAACTAAAAAGGGAGTCAATTTTGAGTGGGGAGAAAAACAAGATCAAGCTTTTGCTAAATTGAAGAAATGTTTGACTGAAGCACCATTGCTTGTTTTACCTGATTTCACTAAAACCTTTGAGATTGAATGTGATGCTAGTGGAATAGGTATTGGTGGTGTTTTGATGCAAGAAAGAAAACCGGTTGCATATTTCAGTGATAAACTTCATGGTGCCCAATTGAATTATCCTGTTTATGATAAAGAACTATATGCTCTTGTGCGTGTGTTGGAAATTTGGCAACATTATCTTTGGCCCAAAGAATTTATTATACATTCTGATCATGAAGCTTTGAAATACTTAAAGGGCCAAGCGAAATTGAATCGTAGACATGCTAAATGGGTTGAATTCATTGAGACTTTTCCATCGTTGTTAAATACAAGAAAGGCAAAGAGAATGTGGTAGCTGATGCATTGTCTAGAAAACATGTCCTTTTCACTCAATTGGAAGTAAAGGTTCCAGGATTAGAAAGTTTGAAAGAATTATATGCTTCCGATCATGATTTTCAGCACCATATTCTAATTGCAAAGATGGGAAAGGGTGGAACAAGTTTCATGTTAATGATGGTTTCTCTTCGCATGAACAAGCTATGCGTTCTAGACTCTTCCGTGCGCGTTGCTACTATTGCGGAGTCTCATGCGGGAGGATTGATGGGACATTTGGAAGAGAGAAACATACATGACGTTGGTCGATCACTTTTATTGGCCGGGATGAGGCGTGGCGTCGAAAGGTTTGTTCAACGATGTATCACATGCCATAAAGCTAAATCGAAACTCAATCCACATGGTTTGTATACTCCACTTCCAGTTCCTAGTGCACCTTGGGAAGATATTAGCATGGATTTTGTGTTAGGATTGCCTAGGACTAAGAGGGGAGGGACTCGTTTTGTTGTTGTGGATAGATTTTCAAAGATGGCACACTTTATTCCTTGTCATAAGAGCGACGATGCGTCGCATGTAGTGACTTGTTTTTCGTGGAGATTGTGAGATTGCATGGGATGCCAAGAACCATTGTTTCCGATCGTGATGTCAAGTTCATGAGCTACTTTTGGAAGACTTTGTGGGCCAAGCTTGGGACAAAGTTGCTCTTTTCGACAACTTGTCACCCACAAACCGATGGACAAGCGGAGGTGGTGAACCGTACACTCTCAATGCTGCTACGGACAATGATCAAAAAGAATTTAAAAGAGTGGGAAGATTGTCTACCGCATGTTGAATTTGCATATAATAGGCGGTGCACTCTACTACTCAATTGTGTCCATTGAGGTGGTGTATGGTTTCAAACCGATCACGCCACTTGACTTGATGCCACTTCAATTACAAGAACGTTACAAATATGGAGGCTTCCAAGCGTGCTGATTTTGTGAAAGAGCTCCATGAAAAGACTAAAGAGGTAATTGAACAAAAGGTGCGTGCTTATGCTTCTAAAGCTAACAAGTCTAGAAAGAAATTGTTGTTCGAACCAGGTGACTTAGTGTGGTTACATCTTCGCAAAGAACGCTTTCCGGAGAAGCGTAAATCAAAGTTGATGCCTCGTGGTGATGGTCCTTTTAAAGTACTTGCCAAGATCAATGATAATGCTTACAAGATTGAACTTCGGGAGATGATTATGCAGTAAGTACTACTTTTAATGTTGCTGATTTGTCACCATTCTTTGGTCAAGACAGTACAGAGTCGAGGACGACTCCTTTTCAAGTGGGGAGGATGATGAGGACATCCCTACTACTACTACCATATCATCTGCTCATAAAGAACCCAAAGGTCCAATAACTAGAGCAAGGGCTAAACTTTTAAATAAACAGTGAATTTGTTTCTTAATGAATTTCCTATTATTTTAGATGAGAATGGTATACTACCTAATGCAAATACATTGTGTGTTCTTAGTTTTGAAGCAATTGGAGACCAACAGGACTAACTACCGTGCGCGCGCAAAGAAGCTACGTGCATGCATGCTGATTAACGTGGAACGCAAGACATGGAGATGATCTCGGAAGGAATAGATAATATGTTTGTGCCAACGGCCGAGAGCAACACAAAGGAAACAAACCAATCCATCCGAATTGGAGTCTATCTCGAATTAGTTTCTATCTATAGCATCTGAGTTGTTTTTCTATTTCCAGTTAGTTTCTATCTTGACCGCACCTTGTGGTGTCAATAAAAGGTCAAGGTATAGCTTCATTGTAAGGGACCACATTTTGATATTAAAATTACTCTTGTTCTTCCTGTTGGCCGAACCAACTTGATTGAAGAATTGGGAGTTCATCGAAATCAAGATCGTTCAACCTTTCCGCTGGGAATTGGGAGCACGATAGAACTTCATCTGGTGGTCGTGAAGTTCAACACGTGTGATTTGGCGAATTATAGAGTGCTAACTCTTGCATTGGCAACGGGAGATCACTACGGTTCATCAATTTCACGTGAGTATCTTGATCCTACGTCGAGAAGATCGGGCGACCCCGTATCATATTCTCTATCTTATCTATGCTTTAAGGACTGCCTGTTTATCTTTCTTTGCCAGCTTCTCGTTTTTAGTACTTTGGTTCAGGGGGAGTTCAGTTGGGAGCTTCTGGAGCTTAATATTGACATAACTCAACTTGAACTAAAAGTTGCATCACATGTTGAGAGGGAGCTGGATTTTTATGCATGTCTTTCTGCATTGTAATATAACTACATGGAGCCTTGATTATTATCCTGTTATGACATGCTTAAAATGCTTTACATGTTGCCATGATTTATGCTATTTTGCTAGATTTATCATGACTTCATATATGTAGACTAGCTTTTGCCATGATGAGTTAATTAAACTTGCTCTATTTGAACTAAAAACTTGTCATGATTAGCAAGTGAGATTAGTCTTTCTTGAGCTTTCCTTTTATGATTCATGCCATGTCAAATAGGCTGAGTTGAGCGTTGAATCTCTATTGAGCCTTAGTTTGAGCTGTTTTAAGTCTCTTGCTGATGCATAAGCTAGTACAATCTGTTAAAGAGCAAAAAGATCTCTTTTGTGCGAAAAAACTGATTTCACCAATTCTTTCTCATGAGACGGCTTGCCATTGCACTAGGCAAGAACTCAGGGGGAGTTTTGGATGACCTAGACTATCTTCTTAAGCTTCTTGCTTGGAGTAGTCGCATAAGGCTTGAGATCTAGCACATGATAAAAATATGGATTGAAAACAACCATAAGTTGCAAAAGAAAAATATCATTTGTGCTCAATTTGCTTAAGTTATTAAAAGAATCAAGTACTTGAATCAATGTTTACTTTGAGCGTATAGCACTCCGTTTTGGACTCAATATTATATTCTTGGTTCCGCTTAGCTTGATTGACATGGCTTGCATCATCCTTGGATGTCTCTAGCTAGACTTTGCTTATTGATAACCTGGCATGCTCATAAACTGCACTAAATTTCAGATTGTCATCTATTTGCTTCTAGTTGGTTTATACATATCCAGTCATGGTCTAGACAGTCTTTCATTAAATTATGGCTTGGTGTAATACATTATGGTCATTTTGGATAATTCTCATGGCTCTAAATGCTTAAAAAAAACAAAACATTAGCCATTTCATCCATCATCATGACTTATTCTCTCTTTTGCATTCTTGATGTGTTTATTGCCAAAAGGGGGAGAATAGATTGGAGAAAAAGTCTTTTCGGAATCTAGAGCTTGGAGAACAATTTACTCTTTCTTGAGTTGCTCTAATGATTCTTTCTGTCGACATGGTCATGAGTTTCAATTCTTTCTTTGGATCATGTTGGACTCTTCAAACTCAACTTCTTGTTTTTTCTGGGTTTGTCAATATACTCATCAAGGGGGAGATTGAGAGACCATGTGGAGGTCATCCCGTTGTGTATGATGAGTAATTGACATCGGTTTAGGAAAAGTCGAGTTTGAGTCGGTTGGTTCGGACCTAGACGTTGCTGGCGTAACGGGCTCGGTCGGACTTGGTCGAACCTAGTCGTATGGGTTTAGGTTGCATATTCGATGACTCGGCGGTTTGATCTCTATTTATGCTTTCATGTATCGGCGGTGCTATTTGGCGTGTTTCTTGTGCGTGTGTTGCGGGGCGTCGAGGCGGAGTCGTGGCAAGACACGAGGTGACCGGACTAGGCGCGGTGGCGCCGAGGTCGAACGGTCGTGATGTGTCGAAGACGGCGTGGACTCGAGGTGGTTGCGGGCGTGCGAGGCAAGGGCGAAGCTTCCGGAAGGTGCGGGGAGGCGGCGGAATTTCGTAAAAGCTGCACAAGCGGGAGGCGGGCGCCGTTGGTTTAGCGGGCGTAGCAGGCGGAGACACGTTAGCCAAGGCTATAAATAGAGGAGAGGGCTGCATGCCTCCTCATGGCTTTTGGAGAGTTAGGGTTAGCTAGAGTCAAAGAGGCTTTGGGAGTTTGTTTTGGCTTTAGGCTTTAGTTGTTAGGAGTTGGTAGAAGGGAGCAGGAAGTGTCTCCTACGATGGTGCTCTCATTGTGACTCTGTTCTTGGTCCTCCTCCTGTTCTTGAAGTTCTTGAGAGATGGAGAGGAGAGGATGGTTTGAGTCTCATGTAATCCATCCTTTAAGTGTACATGTGTATGGGGACATCTCTTTGATCCTATATATCAATATGAGATGGCTTTAGTTGAATGAATTGAGTCTCCACTCTGTTCTTATTTTTGCTTGATGCTTCATTGGTGTGAATCTTGAGATTTTGCGCTTTTGCTCGATTCTTGTTGGGGAGTAGCAAAATGGGTTGCTCTATGATGGAATTACATTTCTAGACCCTTTGATTGACTTCTCCAAAGAGCAAATCTCGTTTAATTCTAGTTTTTCATTTTTTGCCTTCTCTGTTCTTGTTCTTCAGGTTCTAGGGTTTTGTTGAAATTCATATTTCCCTTCATCAGATGGCATGAGATTTGGTACTTAGACTCTTGTAGCCATTGCTAATATATCCACAAAATCTCATGTCCAAAAGATCAAAGAATGAGGAGAAATTTGAATTTGTGGGAATTTCTCCACATTTTCGGTTTAGGGTTTATCTGTTGAAGTGTTGTCTACATGCTATTTAGTTTGTAGTTTTCTCTTTTGGCGAAATATCTCGATGGTTGTGCAACCTTTTGTCTTGGAAGAACCTTCTCAATATCTATTGAACTCTCTATTCAGACCAAACGAAATTCGTGTTTTCGAGACCTATGTAAGTTCGATTCGGTTACTGCACTCTGTACTTGTTGAGACCTTGCCGAAAATCTTAGTTTCTTTCTCACTGAATGTGTTCTCTTCAGTGTGTGTGGCTATGCAAATTACAGCCATCAGTTTGTTGGTTTCTTTGCAGCTTCTCGCTCGATTACTATGAATTTTCAGTGATAAGTTTAGTTTTGCAGCCCTTCCGAATTTCTTGTGCTATCTCCTTTTTATTTGCCTCCTCACTGCAGTTTCGATGCAGCATTGGTAGCTCTCATTGCTCATTTTCGATCTCATATTTTCAGCTAGAAACGCAACTAGTTACCTCCTATTTTGCCTTTGTTATTCTACACTTGAAATCAAAAGGAACTAAAGTAAACTTTGTTTTCAGATAAAATCAACATACCTGTCTTGATATTTTTCGATGAACTGCTTTGTTTTCTCTTTTGTTTTGTTGACTACATGTTTCGTGCCTTGTTTGAGTTGCTGTTTGGGGTGAAGTCTCATTGTTTTTAGCAGGTTTTCTTGCTATTTTCAGCAGCGAAACAGCATCATCTCTTCTTGTTTTCATTGTCTTTTTTTCTGATGAGCAGATTTACATCGTGATAAAGCGCATATAGGCTCTGTTTATCCAACTAATGGACAGCAGTAAAAGGGGATGTATGACGCATATAGTAGACTGTAGTATTTTAGCATCAGTCAGTTTTTGGTTCTGTACATGGTTTGGCCTGCTGCTAATTAGTCGAGCCTTCTGTTTTCAGTTAAGCCTTTTGAGCCTTTGTGTTTGCCGAGATTGTTTTAGCCTTTCTTAAACTCTAGTCTTCTGTTAGTCAGCCGTTTGTTTTTCAAGAAAGCACAAATCCTTCCTTCATAGCTATTGTAGCGATCGGAGAGAAGAATTCATTGTGTATACTTAGGGGCGATATCAAAAAGGCACCATTCACCCCCCCTCTGTTGCCATTTCCGATCCTACAAATTGAATCCTAGGTCAAGCTCTTCTACGAGAAGGCTCCGCCATTCGAATTGTAGACTACTCGTATTCTGGTGGATGTATCCACCGAAGAAAGAGAAGAATGCCTAAAGGCAATCGAAAAGTTGACTTTGTCTTTAGTATTACATAGTCGTAGAGAACGACTGAACATCATTCTTGTTTCTCACAGAATGTAGGCATAATTAACCGTCAAGGCGACCAAGGGGTTGAACTGATGGTTATCGAAGGAGATGTAGCTAAGGCTTCTCTAGCCAAGAGGCGTCGACTGACAAACGTTGTCGACAAGAATAAGGGGAGCACGAGTGCTACCATTCCCCTTACTACCCTTCCTCCTGCTGCTCCAACCGGCCCCGTCCAGTAGTTCTTTGTGGACTTGACTACCGCAAAGGAGATAGGGTCAGTCGTATTGGAGCAATCAACTCCTAAGATCAAGGTACACTTTCATTACGATGCCAAAACTCACTCAATAAATGTTCTCGAGGCTTTATCAAGCAACTCGGAAAAGAAGACTAGAAAAGTTTTGTATCTTTTGTGAAGAAGACTGTTGTAGCGGTAGAA
Source organism: Bonia amplexicaulis (assembly GCA_036346245.1). Taxonomy (NCBI): domain Eukaryota; kingdom Viridiplantae; phylum Streptophyta; class Magnoliopsida; order Poales; family Poaceae; genus Bonia; species Bonia amplexicaulis. The sequence continues at coordinate 25,652,862 of CM070736.1, forward strand.
CCTATGATCGTAAAGAAGACTATCCTCCAAGTGGTCGAAACTGGTTTCAACTACCAGGAGGGGCAAGAGGGACAAGGAGCAGTAACTCTTGCTCGAGAAGAAGTCAAAGAAACTAATCTCCAAAAAAGTTTTTTCTAAATTCAAGATAAAGGGTGCAAAAGCAAGGTATGAAAATATAAGCATTAATATAGCAGTTTATCTCTATGTCTTCCTTAATGCCAACTTACTTTCTACGATTGTATGTTGGCTTACGCCGCCGAGGATGCTTTTCTTTGAGAAGTCCCCTACTGTATGTCCGTGGTCAAAGACATGGTGGAGAAGGTGGTCAAGAAATGGCTACCATAGCAACAGAGGTCTTCAAGTCGCAAAGACTATGACCATGGGCGGTCGTGGTGGTGAAATTGAAGTGGCTAAAGACAAGGTAGAAATATTTGGTCAAGAGGTTGGAAACCCTTTCGATCGCTATGCCGAGGGGGAAATATCGAGGATGCTCCTCTTCGCTCCCAAGAAGGTAAAGCCGGAAAAGCAGGAGAAGAACAACCTAACTTCTTCTCTGCATTTTTTAACCCTACATTTGTAGTGGGATCTTCTTATGATCGAGCTCGAGGCGAGTGCCATATCCCAAAGATCTTCCCGACAAGGGAACCTTTTTGATGATGGACGTCTTGAGAAGGTGCGGTGGAACAAGGTTGACGAGCTCAATCAACTCAGAGATTCCACGCGGGTATTCGCCGAGTTTGCTCATAGGAGCATGAATGTAAGTATCGAATATTTAAACATTTGTACTTGGTCTTTTCTAGCCTCACACCATTCTTCTATGTTTAGAGAGTGTTAGAAGACATGGCAACTGTGGCTGAATACCACAGACAACTCATGCTCCTCCGACAAGAGAGTGTCGAACTCTCCAAGAAGGCAGAGGCATGGTAAGTTACTCGCCCATGTAGTCGAATTCTATTTTGACTGCTTGTCTAGCCTTTCACGTCTGCTTCTAACCTTTGCAGATCTAAGAGCGACGTAAAGTTTTTAGCTGCTGTGCTTGACAACGAGAAGGTTGATACGCAGAGGCTGAAGGAAAAGAATGTTGATTTATCAATTAGCCTTACAAAGGCCAATTCTGCACTTAAAGCAATGCATGAGAAAATAAACAGTAAGTGCTACACTTAAGACTGTTCATTTGGTTGTCTTTTTGGTGTTTCTCTAACTCCTTTCTTTTGACAGATAAAGAGGCTAAAATGAGTAAACTCCAAAATGAGGTCAAAGAAAAGACCAAGGTGATCAGAGAACTCACTCGTATCAATGAAGAGTCCAACCAAAGAATAAAGTCACTAGAAGAAAAGCACAAAGCTGAAGTTGATAAGCTTGATGCTCGACCGGCGGTAAGGAAAACTTTACCTTCGACTAGTTCTTGATAACTATTTTTTTGACAAGTATTGCTTGACCATGTTCAACTCATTTGCGAGGCGTGATCGAAATAAAGTGCCTCTCGAAGCCTCAACTCGTAGTCAAGAGGTGCGGTGCTTGTTTGGTCACATCGACCTAAAAGCTCTACGGAGGTGCAGCTTAAAAGTTCTACAAAGGTGCTCACACATGCAACAAATTTGGCACATGACCACACAGTACAAATTTCTAAAGTGGAACATGTCGGATTACAACGTAGTGCAATACACGGATAGCTTACAAATAAAACATGGGATGGCCTTGGGCAATTACAGCGTCGGAGGAAGCGGTTTGTTTGGGTAGTTCTTGAATGACGCCAGAGTCTTGCATAGCTTGCACCTTGTTGTTCTTGGTCGGTCCCACGTTGGCGCATCTATGTCATTGCGGATACGCCTTGACCGGCGCCTCCATGTCTTGGATGTCGAATTGCTTCA